>OX375835.1:9751366-11245741 GCA_947359405.1 Antitype chi | reverse complement strand
GCTCGGGGTCCCGGACGACGCGTCCAGGGAGCTGCCTGCGCATCTACACTCGCACGTCATAAGGGCACTAGGTACATGGCGTAAAGCTGAACTCTATCAACTCGACCTCGAACAATTTACACTGACAACTCGACGTGATACATCCACCCAATGATGAGTCGCCCACGTGATATATCATCCCTATGACAACTCGACTCCAACACTGACCACTGTGTAAACTTGACCGACCCTATGATAGTTTGCCCCAGTGACAACTCGACCCCGATGGCTCACCCCTATGACAAATCGTGCCCAAAAGTCGGCCTCGTACTGGTCGGAAACCAGCTTGTCCTAGAAGACATGTAACATCCACCAACCCGCACTGGGCCCGCGTGGTGGATAATGGCCAACTCTCTCTTACTGAGAGGTGGCCTGAGTTCCAACAGTGGGAACGTTGTATGCTGATTATGCTAGTCAGCCTCGTAACAACTAGCCCCAGTGATATCTCGACCTCGACTGTTTGGTTGATGGCTTTTATTGCAGTATTATCTCAATGTGCTTATTTTGTATTACATTCCTCAACAGAATCCAATTCCGAATACGTGATCTCCTTACGTGCATCCAACTCCCGCGGACTCGGCCCTGCGGTGTACGCCACTGTGCGCACTAAGCCGCCGGCCGACGACGAGGACGAGCCCGACGACGAGGACGAGGACGAGGCCGACGAGGACGAGCCGCCGCCGCTCATACCACCTGTGGGGGTGAAGGTATGTAGCTATACTGGGTTCGCAATGTTTCCAAAAATATCAACAAATATAGGTGTTTTTACAAAATCTACTTTATAAAGATTAGTTCGCGTCCACTGAGGTACTATTCAAATATCATTAAAATATTTGAAGTTCCACCTCGTCTAACTTCAAATATTTCACTTTAATGTGTAATTTCAACTACGATTTAATTAATGATTTTGCATTTGTAAGTGTTTTTTTCTTTACCTGTTCCCTACCTGTTCTACAAATAAAAATATTTGAATTTGAACTGTAATTAAATGAAATGATAAATTTAGAAAATATTTAGTTTCATCGTCAATACCTATTCAATTCGAGAATTTTTACCAATTAATTGAGTCTCACTCTGTATTTATTCTAATACCTAAAAAAACACACTCTGTATAATGTATACGCTGTTTTTTACTTGTTTATATTCGTCCGCAGGTCATAATGTTGAGTGGAACCACAGCGGTCGTGTACTGGACAGACCCCACACTGCCGAAGGGACAAGTGAGTTAAACATTATTATACACTACCTTCTGCCTACGATTTCGACCTCGTGAAATTTCTTGTGTGGGATAAGTAAAAACAACACTAAGTGAAAAATTACTTTAATTTCGGAAGTCAGTGGCAAAAAAATTAAAATATAATACCATAGACATCGACTCAACAAAAAAAATCACATAAGCCTGCATGGGCACTTATGAAACGTCAGAAGCTAGGTGCACGGTTCCAATTTGTCGCTTCCTATGGAGAAGAGCCGGCAAGAAACTCCACGGTTACTCTTTTAAAAATAATTGGCTTTTACAATGTTTTCAAATTACAATGATAATAGGTATGGGAGGACAGTGCAGGCCAGTCAATAAGTACCAGGTACTTAGAGGAATGAAAATATAGAATAGAAAATCGTCTACAAAGACTTTCGAAATTAAAGTAATTTTTCACTATGCAGTGTTTTTTTTGTACGGCATACTGTGTACTGCAGAGTTCTTTTTGGTTTGAGGAACGTAATTGAATTATAATTATTGTTTCACCAAAATCAAAATTCATTTATTCAAACTAGGCTAATGTTAGCACTTTTGAACGTCAAAATGACATAAGACAGTCCCTCGGAAGCCCGCCCTACACCCATCACCTCTGTACCCCAGACAGCCACAGACGGGCGCCGCTACGTGGTGCGCTGGTCGTCGTCCGGCGGGCGCGTGCGCACGTTCAACGCGACCGACCTCAACTGTATGTTGGACGAACTCAAGCCCTTCACGCAGTACGAGTTCGCTGTCAAGCTGATCAAAGGTAAACTCTAAAAAATATTTATTACAGGCGCTTCTGAACTGTCAAGGAGTCGGTCAGAAATATGCGAGCTGGTTGCCCATTCCGAAGCATAATGGGTATCTCATAATGGATAAGAACAGCCAAGAAACTCCATGGACACTCTCTAAAATTGCTGTAAAATATTAGCTACATCATTAATGTTCAATTTATAGTTACTAGTGGTCATCCGGTGGTCGAAACTCGACCATGTTTGTTTTATTAAATTAATATATTTCAAATGCATTATTACGCAGGGTGTAACAGAAACCCTATTACTATCCTTCAGCACTAAAGATAACAGCTGGTATAGAATAACATAGTTTCAGCTCAAAATAAAATACTCTAAGAATTGATACAAAATTTTCGGTTTCATGTTTCTTCAATTCAAATCATAACATGTCACCACACTACGTAGGTCAATTACTTTCCACGTTTCTTGCCAATATCACGATAAATCTCTTCCGAGTGATGTTTTTATATCAATTTGAAAAGTTCGGTTTCTGGTATCGATGTATTAAAAACATCTGAAAACCAGCGCTGGGTGTCTGACGCTCAGCAAATGCTGAGATGGTAAACCTTTCGGTATGGGCACGCTCAGCACAATTTTACTGCAATTTTATTGTTATGTTTATTGTTCTCTTTTTATACGCTTTATATTAGCTTCACTTGTATGTTTGTTTGTTTTTTTGTATGTTTGTATGTAACCGACTCCTTTGAGCGCGATTTTGACCCACTTTAAACAGTCAGATTTCATTGAAACTTTGTAAACTTGTCGAGGACCGATGACAATTCAATAATTTAAAAAAAAATTGAGAAAAAAAACACGTTTTTGTAGTTAGCAGAACAAAAAAATAGAAAATAAATAATAGTAAAAAAAAATTAAATCAAATTAAAAAGCGTGGGCTGCTTTTTTTCTATTCAAGCACCCTTCGCTTTTTAGTTGAATTAAATTATTTTCTCCTTTTTTAGTTTGGTTTTTAAAGCGTGTTTTTAAGTTTTTTAAACTATTATTTTTATAGTAGAATTTGGCGCTTTTGTCTAGGTCTTCAAGACGATTTGTTTCAAAGCTTTCAGTTGCTTGTAGATTGAAGTGCGCCACCTTTTTCGGTTTGGAGCAAACTTCTGCCATTGACCTACGGGTATGCCACAAGTCATAAAATGACATTTGAGAATGTCTTTGTAGCGTAAGTATCGCCCATCTGGTGCACGTTTTCCTTGGGTGAGAGCTCCTAGTAGAAAACGGTTTTAGGTTGTCTGCTGACATTCATGCGCAGTATGACCACACCATCTCAGTAAGCTCTTCATCAAAATTTCCTCCATGCCCACAATTGCAGTGCGCTTTATAACCTCCGTGTTATGAACACGATCCTGCCATTCCAGTGCGCCTTAGCACCACCGTGTTAGAAACACGATCCTGCCATTCCAGTATGCATTAGCACCTCCGTTTTAGGAACACGATTCTATCATTCCAGTGCGCCTTACCACCTCCGTCTTAAGAACACGTTCCTGCCATTCCAGTGCGCCTTTGCACCGCCGTGTTAAGAACACGTTCCTGCCATTCCAGTGCGCCTTTGCACCGCCGTGTTAAGAACACGATCCTGCCATTCCAGTGCGCCTGCTAAGGCAAATGGGAAAAGGGAAATGGCAGGATCCTGCCATTTCCTTATACCTTAGCATCTCAAAACCGTTTGCCTTACCTTCGACTGCAACTAAACCTTATCTTTATTTATTATCAATCACTCAAAATTAGTCTTATCATACAATTGTAGAAATATTCAGTGCTCGCTGGTGGTACAGTACTAAATTCTGGGGTCTTTGATATTTTAGCAATGTTTTCAAATATGTTCTAATGACGTCGATTGACCGCGATCTAGAGTGATGGCAGCGAGCCTGACTTAAAAAAATCTATGTTCCACCTTGCAGGTGAGCGCGAGTCATCGTGGTCCATGCTAGTATCGAACACCACCCTGGAGGCCCCGCCAGCGTCCCCACCGCGCGAGCTGCGCCCGTCCCCCGCGCCGCCCCCGGCCTCCCCCGCGCGCGCCGTGGACCTCAGCTGGCAGCCGCCCGCCAAGCCTAATGGAGTAGTTACTGGTTTGTATAGTGTCGCACCCAGGGTGCGGGTTGTTGGAAAGAGATATCGTGGCCCCTGGCACATATGCAACTGAGGGAACACGGGTGGGTTTTAGTCAGTAAAAGTCTGACACGCCCTCCTGCTCCACCCAGAGCGAGAGAAGTTATTTGATGATTTCCCACCCTCACAAAAAAAAAAACACCTAGGTTCAAACTTTCATCTGTCAAACAATTATTCGGACAAACTTTCATCGTTGCGCAGGGTGTGGGGCAGCTCCAACAGTGTCATAAGCATGGTTGCGAGCCGCCTGGACTGTGTATACGTGGGTCACTGTTGTGATGTCTCTCATGGGATGTCGCAACGGTGACCAGCCGTTATTTCTAGTTGTTTTCCTTGTTTTGTTTATAGTCTATGTATACTAACATAATCGTAAGTTTTACGAACAATCTTGTTGAGTCTTTATTACTCCAATAAAGAAATATTCTATTCTATTATTCGGACAAATTTTCATCGGTCAAAGCATTATTCGGACAAACTTTGATAGGTCAAAGAATTATTTGGGCAAACGTTATTTGAGTTTTTGGTGGAGTGACATTATATTATATTGATTTTTGCTATGCATATTTGTCACAGTATTTGATGAGTTTAAATGTCACAATATACAGGGTGTCCAGTAAATAGTACGACATAGTGCAGGGGGTGATGGCTTGGGTCTATACCTACCAAAAAAACATTATATATGTTCCGCAAAATGTTACGGATTTATAGTTATAGTGTTAAGCGATAAGAAAATTGTTCAGTGAAAACTTAACAAATAATAGTATTTCTTGAAAACATTCCTTATTTAAACTCTAGGGCCATGGGGTCCGAGTGCCCACTTACTTTTCCGAGATATTTCCAAGCGGTTGGTTGACTCTTCACGTGACCAAAGGGCTGGCCTATATTTTGGCCAAAGAATCAGCATTGCCATACAACGTGGCAATGCTGCCAGCCTTTTGGGCACTCTTCCCGTTGACAACGATGCGGACTTATTTTTTGATGCATTATGATTATTTTCTTTTTTATATACCTGTACATAATAATAGCTTATTTTGATACAAAAAAGACTTATCAATGAGTAGAGTAACTATTCACGAATAATTTGATGCAAAAAAAATAGTAGAAATGGATTTTGGAGGAAAATAAATTTTGTATGACTGTAAATTCCGTGACATTTTGCGGAACATATTATATTATGTTTTTTTGGTAGGTATTGACCCAAGCTATCAGCCCCTACACTATGTCGTACTATTTACTGGACACCTGTATAGTCGCTTTTTACCAATATCTCTCATAGGTCTCTCTGTGTTTATGTCAAAACTGTTCTTCCAACTGATCACTGAACTCTCGACCCCCAGGCTACGTAATAATGTACGCAATCTCCCGCTCGGGTGGCGCGTCGGGTTCCTCTGGGAACGAGGAGTGGACGGCCATTGCAGCCATAGGAGAACGTACCCGCGCCCGTGTGGAAAGACTACGCGCACGTACCACGTACCTGTTCAAGTTACAGGCGCGAAACGGCAAGGGGCTCGGGCCCTTCTGTGCGCCGGTCACTTATACGACAGCTATGGGTGAGTGCTAGTATATATTGATTTTACTACTATTCTTAACACAGCATAACATCACGCTTGTCTTCGCGCATGTGTCAGTGTTGCGCCAGAACCAAAACAGACACATGCGCCAAGACAAGCGTCTTCCTTGACACAAGTGCACTTTTGTCTGCGCATACACTTCTAAACTATAATATTTCCCGCGTCAATTCCGGCCTCCATGACCTGAATTCAGTTTAGACGACTATTATCAATAGGGGGCTAAGCCATTAGTCTAAAGGTTGCAAGTGTGTCTTCTTTCCGAGGGGCTTTGAGCTCGTTTGCTAGGTCGGGCTGTGTTTAAGGCTTAGGTCATGCGTTTATTACGCAGTGTGGCTCATAGGTATTGTCACAAATTGTGGACTACGTACGGTAAAACATGAATTACATACTGACTTCGTCGTAATGTTGTTGCATCAAATGTCATGTTACTGACAGCTATCAGTGTCAGATTCATAAAATCAGTAATTTTGCATATCGTTATGTTGGTAGCCCCTGAGGGTTCCAGTGCCCAGTACAGATGTGACGTGATAGTTTGATGCTCGTCCAGATTCAGGTGAAGGCGGTGGGCTCGCCAGCGCGACGTCGGCGTGGCTGTGGGCCAGCGCGGGCGGCGCGTGCGCAGTGCTGGCGCTGGCTGCAGCCTTAGCCTTGTCGCTGTGCTGTAGAAGGTCCACGCCGCCGCTGTCGCCTGACACCAGGTATGTTAACAATATTATTCACCCTACGCCGTTTGTCATTCACAGGCTGGTTTTTTTTACTATAGTAACGTAAGACTAGTTGAAATTTTCTTTAACCCTTAATTTGGTTTCGTTGAGTATACTCAACGTTACAAATAAAAAAATCTAGACCTCAAATTTTCTTCTGTGGTTTATAATTTTGTAGGCTAAAAACGCTTGAATATTAATATTATTTAGTAGGAAAAAGTATTTTACCCTCCTGTCAACATTTTACTTGACATTAGTGAACAAAAATGGCGACGAGACAACGCGCTCTGCGAGCTTTACAGGTAAATATTAATTTTTGTCGGTTTTCGGTCTAATTTTGATAAATACGTTACTTATTTCTATTTTTTAAATGTGTAATCAATACGAAAAAAATATTTACAATCCGTTTCTCACGTGGATAAGAACACGACAAGTCAGTAAACATGATAGTTAAGTATACTCAACAAAATCCGGTGGTGAGTAATCTTGTGCGAACAGTGCATGTAGAGTATACTCAACAAATCTGCATGTTGAGATTTATTGAAACAATGGTTCAAGGAGTTTATATCGGTTTGATCAGCTTTTTTGTGGAAATGGTTTTTGGGAATAAAATGCAAATTTTGCTTTGGCTCAAAGGCATGACATGTATTTTATTTTAAAATTGGATTATAAAAATATCAATATTTTTACATGGTTTTGAAAAATCGACTTTAGCACATTACTATTAAGTTCAGTTTCCATTAAAAAAAAATATTTTAATGACCTTTCCAATAGGTTTTCGTTATTTCAAACTAAACTTAATTTATATGCACCTAAAGTTAATTTTAGTTTTTTTTTTGTGTGGAATAATGCAACTAATACTTAATTTTCACGCCTTTCACGCTAGTGCCTGCTAACTGTTTTTTGCACGTTATTTATGGATGTGGCGTGTTATTTTTGTCTGTTCCTTGCTTGGGTGCCTGCAAATATCTATTATTTCAGAATTCAAGATCAAGGCATATCCTTGCCCTAATAGTACCCGAAGAAAACGCTCCTTCAGAAGTGAGCGGGGAATCAAGCTCTGAAAATGAAGCAGACGTATTCAGTCACTATGAACGCCACGTATCAGAGTCGTCTGAAGCCCTTTTTTTTTTTTTTTTTTTGGGTGGGAAATCATCAAATAACTTCTCCCGCTCTGGGTGGAGCGGGAGGGCGTGTCAGACTTTTACTGACTAAAACCCACCCGTGTTCCCTCAGTTGCCTGTGTGCCAGGGGCCGCGGTATCTCTTTCGAACAACCCGCACCCCTGGCAGGCATCGGTCCTTGCGGACCCCACCTATTGGTGCTGACATCTCTTTGAGGCGCGCGTGGAACACGACGCGCCGTCGACCCGGGCTTGGTCCTTACCGGACAGCGAGCTACCCATTACTCGCCGTCCGCAAGCCCGCGCCTACGGTGGCCGGGAATCAGCCTGGGATTCCCGACGCCCAGGGCTTCTCCCGCGGCGTCTACGGCCGTGAGGGCGCATATACTGCCTCTCCCTCACGTGCGCCGCCTCCCTCTTTGCGAGCATTACTGCTTCGCAGAAGGAGGTGACGGCTAACCATTCACTCTCGCCCCGTACCATGGCCTGCACCAGGGCCGGACGCGAGAGATCGCCGCCGCCGATCGCCTCCACGAGGACACGGCGGTGCTCCGCCCAAGCCGGGCAGACCGCCACCGTATGCTCCACCGTGTCCTCAGGGCGATCTTCGCAATGGAAGCACCCGGGCGTTTCCTCCCGCCTTATACGAAACAGGAACCTCCCGAAACAACCGTGTCCGGTGAGGACCTGCGTCAGGCGGAAGGTGAGGACGCCATGCCGCCTCTCAAGCCACTCCTCAAAGAGGGGACTTACCGCCGCTATCGTGGCGTGCCCATCTGAAGCCCCTTCAGTTACATCTTCACTAGTGGGGCTAAATCTTCTGGATTCCTCCGATGATGTACAAAATCCGAACATTTCCATTCCACTTCTTGCTGACTTCAATCTTGATGAAGCCAATAACACCGAACTACAACATCTAAGCAATGACATGTTATCATCTATTTGTTAGTTGCCAACATTGTCTCTTATGTTAAATATACCTTTGGTGACCACATCGTTCATTCTCAATTAGGTAAGTGATTCTCCACAACACAAATGTTGGCTTTTACGCCGCAGCCAACACGTAGTAGGTACAAGAGCATAAGGTCGGGGACATAACACGCCAACTTGAACGGATCCAGACAACCTCGACGTATACCCAAGAAGAAAATTGAACTCAAGTTCAAATGGTCTTATGGTCGTTTCCTCCATCGTGCCGAATCAGATCCTGATACATTTGAAAGCCCCCTTCCAGATGGAAAGAATGCATTCAATTATTTCACCGATTTCTTTTCTGATCTTCAAATATGTATTCTCTGCAGACGACGGGCTGATCAATAAATTTAACTGTTGAAGAGCTGCGTATCTTTCTATATTTTCGCAGTTACTAGACACATCAGCGTCAACAATGCCTGGTTATTGTACAGGCGAGATACCACACGAAAAAGAGTTAAAAAGGTTAAACATTTGAAAAAAAATCGGCTCGAAATTTATAGAGCATTACTTCACAAAGGAAGGAATGTAGATAAAACTATAATCAAAGATTTAAACCCTGAAGGTAAAATAAAAAACCTAACCATCCCAGGCCTGTAAATGACATAAAATATGACACTATCGACCATTTCCCTGAGCATGGTAAGGAATATGGTCGATGTGCATACTGTAAAAAAGGTTTTACTACCGTTTTTGCATAAACTGTAACGTTAGGCTATGTCACTAATTATCACCATAATTAACCATCCTTAATGCATGTAAACGTTTTTTTCAATAAATATTTCTTTTTTAATATACCTACATTTTGTTTAATTTAAAAGTGTTGGTAAGCTGGATTTGTAAAGTATACACAACACTTACATAAGACTTAATTTTGTTAATCATCACATTTTGTTGAGCATACTTAACGTTGTGTTTTCAGGAAACCCTTCAGGAAAGATTTTTTATTTTATTTTTCCCGTGTGTTTTTAATGCATATAAACACAATATATTAACGGCATCTTCCTACTACGACTTTTTTTGTCTTGCCAAATTAAGGGTTAAAACAGAATGGCTTCTATTGTGACAATTATTGATTTATTTAAAAAAATAACTTTGTCAACTTTTTGGTACTTTTCTACGATATTGGTATTGTTGTACTATATTAGTATTTTTCTACCATTTGGTATTTTTCTACCATTTTGATTGTTTTCTCATTTTTTTTTTTACGTTATTTTTCTTATCGTTTCAGTACATACCAGAAGTCCTCAGCCTCCGCAGGCATCAAACCGCCCGACCTGTGGATCCACCACGACCAGATGGAGCTCAAGCACATGGATAAGTCGCTGCACAGCTCCGCTAGTAAGAGTACGCTCTCTTAAAAAAATACAAAAAAGAAACTGTGTTGTTATTTTACAGCCAACCACACCTGCATTTTAACCATTTGACTTTGACCCTAAGCGAATAGAAACTAATCAAGCACATTATCTCCCCAGTATCAGCGGGTAGCGTGGAAGGCGGAGCCCTAATGTCGTCCACACTCACACTAGGTCGCGCGCCCCCCGCGGAGTACGAGCCGGCCAGGCACGCCCCCCCACCGCCCGCCTCGCTCGACCGCAGGCACCATGTACCTACCTATGTCGGTGAGTCAATGATGTTGTCCACACTCACACTAGGTCGCGCGCCCCCCGTGGAGTACGAGGCGGCCAGGCACGGGCCCCCGCTGCCCACACTCGACCGCATGCACAATGTACGTACCTATGTCGGTGAATCACTGATGTCCACACTCACACTAGGTCGCGCGCCCCCCGTGGAGTACGAGGCGGCCAGGCACGGGCCCCCGCTGCCCGCACTCGACCGCATGCACCATGTACGTACCTATGTCGGTGAATCACTGATGTCCACACTCACACTAGGTCGCGCGCCCCCCGCGGAGTACGAGCCGGCCAGACACGCCCCCCCACCGCCCGCCTCGCTCGACCGCAGGCACCATGTACCTACCTATGTCGGTAAGTCACTGATGTTGTCCACACTCACACTAGGTCGCGCGCCCCCCGTGGAGTACGAGCCGGCCAGGCAGTAACAACAGCAGTTAGTAAGCGAATACACACGTCGGTAAGTGACTTCTAACAGTTTAAATTATAATAGTCCCATGTTCTCGTCAAACAGGAATACAGCAATGATTTAATAATACCGGTAAGTAAAGTCAGAGATGTTAATTATTTATCAAATTGATCACCAACTTCAATTGTCTGTATATTTAAATCACAACTGTCATTCTTAGTCAGTTGTCTTTAATGCTATTACGCGGCAAATTGACGTAGTTTTTTTTTAAATTTGATTAACAATTAAGTTTTCTGACTATACCTAGCGTGTACTTTTCCATGTAGATAGTTATAGCTTTTTTTTTATCATTTGCATTTTCACATTTTCATTTCTGTGTAACATCATTACCATCCAACAATTAGCTCCATTCAATTTTTATTTTGTTTTCAAATTATAATTTTAAGGTTAAGTTGATTTGGTAAAGTTCTAATCTAACTTTCTGTTCACCACTTAGTAGCTTAATTATTAAAATATTTAATAAAAAATAAACATATATTCAAGTCGTCTAATCCATGAATACTCAAACGCCAATGGGCTGTGTAAAATTTTTATTATGAAAGAAGAATGGTAGGACTCTAGTAATCTGGATGTCGCATTGAGACTTCGCGTAAATTGATAAAAATTATATAATCCCTATTATAATTTTAATGCGAAAATAACTCAACCGCTGAACCGATCGACATGAAATTCATGGTTAAAGTTTGCGCACTGAGTAAAAACTTTTCCTGTATGTATTTTAGAAACACCTTATTCTGGTGAATATGGCAACCCTACTGCTACCTTCCTAGGCTTTGCGTTTAGATAATGCAAATAATTGCGTTTAGATATTCTGATTTAAATAAGATATTTATTTATGCTTATTTTTCTTTGTGCAGCTTAGTAAAAAATACCTAATGCATACAAAGTAAAGCCCTGGAATTGTATTATATTTACATACTATTTGTTTATTACCGACTTGGTAATGAACTTATGTGAATACTAGTCGGGTAGAAATAAAACCAGAATTCGGGTCTGATCTGAGCAAGTATATTTGATTAAAATTGCGAGACCCTAACCAAATCGTTGTAACGAAACCATAGCGAGATCTATTTCAACGCCAACGCCATCTATCGAGCATGAGAACATACTATAAAAAATGTACTATGGTTTTAATGAACATTTTTGTTACTGTCTGCTTCTGAAATTAAGCGACTTCAGAACTGCCATTCTTCATTGTATTTCGTTTGAAACTTCCTCGTGACCTTACCAAATGAACTGAGCCAGCACATTCCTTATGATTTGCGCTTACCGTCGCCCGCGCGCCCGTAGAGTCCCGCTCGGTGTCGGCGGCCAGTGACGACACGGCCGTGCTGCGCGCGTCGCCCGCCGACCTGTGCCGGCGCTGCGAGCGGTGCGACGCCTGCGATTATATGCCCAAACGTGAGGACACACACATTTTGCTTCTGTTTTTGCTTCTTTTTCGCACTTACAATGGTACAAAGATCTTGCTGCGCGTGGCCAAAATTGGTACTAACTCCGCCATCTTGCTTTTTCATTCACAATTTTACATTTATACAAGGTGTGACAGAATAAACGCAAGTCCTGAAAAAAGTTTGTTCTTAGTTGACTATTGAACCGAATTCGTGAAAATTTCATTTTTTTCAAAATTAACATAATTTGGTATACCTACCGCCGATTGAGCCAAAGAAAATTAAATATTATTTCAAGGCTTAATTTTAAATACATATTAAAGTAATGCTAGAGTCAACACGCTGTCTTAATAACAAATTAGCATTTAAAGAAACAGTTTCGGTTATTGTATAAGGCATTTTCTACCAGTCAACCTTTGGGTGACGCAAAGACAAACAATGGTAGCTTGGTGGCTTTTAACTCAATACTCTAATTTGGGTGTATGAGGTCTTGCGTTAATTTTGTAACATGTTGTATAAACCAACAACGTCCCTGTCAATGTCATTCAGAAGCCAAAAGATCCTTGTAACACTTAAAATGGCAGCTGAGCTGTAGAACTGTCAAAACATAATCGGTAGTTTGAACGTAAGCCGGGTGTTATGTAACTCATCATCATCTGCCTAGCATTTTCCTAACTATATTGGGGTCGGCTTCCAGACTGACCAGATACATTGATTGTTGCACCTGATTGCAACTCACCATGCCTCGAAAAGCATGTTAAGCCGATGGTCCCGGCTATTATTAGTGGATCTTGGACAGTCGTTACGGGTAGCCAGAGGCTCGACAACCAGTCTTACCATGTGGTATGGTATTACCCAGTAACTGGTATTCAGCTGCTTCTGGTTAGACTGGAAGCGGATCCCAACGTAATTGGGAAAAGGCTGGGTGGATGTTGGCCATGACGTAGTCGACACGCAACTGCGTTACATATTTTTTTCCTTAACTGGACTTTTCAGAAAGTCATAATTCTGTATGTATACTAACATAGCTATCATCTTCCCCAGCGATGACGGGCATGGGTGTCGGTGTCGGCGTGGGCGGCGTGAGCTGCGCCAGCACGTGCGAGCGGCGTGCGCACGCGCGCATGCCGCACCCCGACCAGGTACGAGTACGTACTCACTCACATGTTCTTACTATTTAGACCTCGTACGCACGGACTTTAAAATATCGATGCGGTATTATATTCTTTAAAGCACTGCTTAGTGTCGATAATTAAAATTATACAGTTTAATTTTTGATGGGATGCACTCTGTTGGATTATCAATGCTCGGATCAACACCGAGAGTTTAAAATACAGTGCACGAAAATATTCCGCTGAAATATTTTTACGTCCTTTCGAACTTGATCTTATACGCGTGACTCATCTATTGATTAAATAATTATCATCATTTTCAACAATAGTACCTAAATAAAGTAATAAATACATTTAATTTTTGGAACTTACTTTAAAAAAAATTAAGTCTTTTCGGGCTGATTTTTCAATAGATAACTTTTATCTCAGGGATAAATATGTCGGTTGGACAACTTTTGTACAGACAAACCGTCAGATTTTTTCTTCAGATAAAAGTTATCTGACAGTTGAAAAATCAGTCCTTAAAAAAAGGAATTTTGATAAAAATAAATAAATGAATTACAAACTTATTTTTGCGGTCGATAAACTCAATATTTTAACTATGTGCGAAGAGAAATTCTTGTAATCGGTCATCGATCCGCGTCGGCCGGGAGCGCGTAAATCGCTCAGCTGTTTGCCATGCGTTTTTCTCTCTTTATTTTAAAATACGAGTGTATGTGTGCGTACGAGTATTGCGTAAGAACGACTTCCTGACGGGGACCCCGACCGCACACATTTTTATTTTAAATCCACATTATTTATTTATTTATTGCATTCCATATTGTAAAAAGATGTAAAAAAGGGCTTAAAGCTAGGTACAGAAATATGGACCCTGTAAGGGCATAGCAAAATAATAAAATTAAAATTAAGATAACAATAAATTAAATTGAATTATTAAATTACATAATACGAGTACAATATTGATTCTAATTGTTACAATTAAATGATACAAAACATTAATCAATAATTCATTACATTTTATTAAAATAAATAATTATTAGCAATCCATGCATTCGTTTTAGTCATAAAAGTAATATAGGTAGTCATTTATTTATTTTATATTTACGTCAAGCATAATAATAGGTATAAAGGTCGATCGATTCACAATTTGTCTGTTTTAAATTCCTCAATGGCATAGTAGCCTTTCTTTATTAGCAGAGATTTCAACTGTTTCGAGAAATTTGAGTCATTTGGTAGGGATTTTAAACGTTCCGGTAGCTTATTAAAAATGTTAGCTAGTCTTGAGTATGGACTTTTCCCGATAAATTTCAAGTTTGTGATGGGTAGTATTAATCTATTCTTGTTCCGTCGGTTATAGTTTTCATTTAGCTCGATATTAGATTTGAAAAGATGTCTATTTTTCCTAACGAATATACAACTTTGCAGTATATAAATTGCAGTATATAAATTGCAGTATATAAATTGCAGTATATAAATTTACGAATAAAATCTCGCCGCGATTTTATTACGTCCATCGAGTACTAGACGGCAATTCTCGTAATTTTAAGAACGTTTACAGTCTGATCTCTGTCTCAATCTGTCAAAAATACCTGGAGTTTTCATAAATTTTTAACATTTGACTGTCCTCGAGATGAGACTGCGACTAGATTTTGAACGTTTAAAATTGGCCTTCTATCCAAATCCAAAAAATAATAATAAACTAACCCCCCCTTGCCCCCAGAGCACCCCCCTGCTGGCCGGCGTGGCCCCGCTGTGCTCGCCGCAGTCGTCGCTGGCCTCGCTGGCGCCACTGCACGCGCCGCCTGGGCCTTGTACGTAACTTGTACTCTACATTGTTTCTTCGCCTAGCCTTGCGTGGAGTCACACGTATCACGTAATATTAGTAAAAATCCCTTTCCAATACATAAAGAAGAAGATTCAATCAAAATATTTTATTATCTAAATATTTTATATCACACTAGCTTCCGCCCGCGGCTTCGCCCGCGTGGAAGTCGGAAATTATCCCGCAGGAACGTACTACCGGGATAAAAGTATCCTATGTGTTAATCTAGGTTATAATCTATCTGTGTGCCAAATCTCATCCAAATCCGTTCAGCCGTTTTTGCGTGAAAGAGTAACAAACATCCATAATACAAACTTTCGCGTTTATAATATTAGTAAGGATAAACCTGCATGGGCAGTTATGAAACGTCAGAAGCTAGGTGCACGGTTCCAATTTGTCGCTTCCTATGGAGAAGAGCCGGCAAGAAACTCCACGGTTACTCTTTTATGACAGTGATTAAAACTGTTATTATTGTAATTCTTTGAAGAACTTTTCTTCAGGTGTCCCATTTAGCCCTAATACCTCGTTGGTCTAGTGATGAGATGACTGCTGAGCAGGCGACCTGGTTTTGATTCTCTGGCACTTTAATATGCCTCATCTTTGACAACCGTTCTGCCGAGCCTTTTCCGAACTGTATTCGGGTCAGCTTTCAGTTTAACCGGAGACAGGTGAATACTAGTATTTTACATGAGCGTCTGCCTATCTGACCTCCGCAGTTAGAAGATATGTAGATATGTACAAGGGGTACCGTAAACCGGGGTGAATAGAGATGCAGGGGTGAATCGAGACGAAACTTTATACTAGATTTGACGATGAAATTATGATCGTTTTCTGCCAACAAAGGCACTTAATCGTTAATTATAAAACAGTAAACATATTAAAGTCCTTTTTACACGCTTTATATTAGCTTCTCTTGTATATTTGTTTGTATGTAACCGACTCCTTTGAGCGCGATTTTGACCCACTTTAAACGGTCAGATTTCATTGAAACTTTGTAAACTTGTCGAGGACCGATGACAATTCAATAATTTAAAAAAAAAATGAGAAAAAAAAACACGTTTTTATAGTTAGCAGAACTAAAAAATAGAAAATAAATAATAGTTAAAAAAACACGCTTTAAAAACCAAACTAAAAAAGGAGAAAATAATTTAATTCAATTAAAAAGCGTGGGTTGCTTGACATTAATCGATTATAAAAATACCTCAAAAAGCGCCCCACGCTTTTTAATTGAATTAAATTATTTTCTCCTTTTTTAGTTTGGTTTTTAAAGCATGTTGTTTAGTTTTTTAAACTATTATTTTTGACTACAAACTATATAAATTCAAAATTATAATCCATTGTAAAGTTTCGTCTCTATTCACCCCGTTTTACCGGTATGTGCTACCCAGACACATACCCCTCGATGAGACTGGTTGACAGACATGTGGGCTACTGACTATATGTATGTCTATGTGCTTTGCTTGCTTGACCACGGCACCCAAGCAGATGCTATCGTCTAGCCAAGAGCCTTATTTGTGTTCTTATGTAATGTTTGTTCTACAGGTGGGTCGGGCTCGTGCCCCCTGGGTGCGGCGTGCGGCGCAGTGGGCCCGGGCGCCGTGGTGGGCCCGGGCGGGGACATCTACGCGTGCGCGGCGCGGGAGCGGGGGCACTACGTGGCCTATGAGCCGTTGGGCCACTACACACAGTGAGTGATTTACATATTTATAAAATTAATTTTAATTATTTTTTCTTACAGAACCCCTAGTGTACAAACTTTTCGTCGGTTATCAATAAAAAAGTCAGCTGTTTCATAGAAAATGAAACCTTAATTCTCAGAAAATATACATGCAACAGGCTTAGCATGACGCTTTTTATTTCTACTCTACCGTAGAATAGAAATCGCTTGTTTACATTTCTCGGTTCAAAACTGTCATCAGTCTACACGGAAACGTCATTTTTGTCTACTCTTCCGTCGACAAAACGCTTCTCTACGGTTCTCGTGCTCAGCCTGCAGGTATAAATTTTTCTAATTTATTTTTGTTCAGTCGGCTTTGTCATTGCCTAGGGTTAAATGTCACTTGCACGACATAAAACGACAACTTCTATTGTCTTCTTGTCTATGTGACAGTTAGTTTCAACTCAAACTCGATTAGTTCTCAAACTCAAATGTATTAATCAGGGTGGTAGGTTTATCGACACGCAGCCACTGAACCTGGAAACCTTCGGCCCTCGCATTGAAGTTTTTAGTCAGCAAATATAAAAATACAAAAAATAATAATTGCTCTTTCATACATTTTAACCGCATAGGTATTGCACTTTTCTATGAAATAACAGTTCTTTTTTAAACCGTTGAATAATGTCTACCCTAAGCGGGTTAGAATCATGTGCTGAATTCATGGTAAGGGCGCGTCCATTTATTACATGAGGCAATTTTGGCGATTTTTCGACACCCAATCCCGCTCTGGTGAGATGACGTGATATTTGGCTCGACCCTCCCTCCCTCCCCATAATTCACGTGAGATATTTTAAATACGTATTTTTAGTATAAAAACGTTAATCTGTGCTTATTTGCGTTGGATTTATGCGTTGCATTTGGCTGACTTGGCTGGCCGGTGGCGGTTTAACCATCGAGGAGCTATAACTGTGCTACTTTGTGGCGTTCGTATAACCGCGATAAATATTATTGTAGAGGATTTAGCTATATTGGCGGAAAAACATGTTTTACAAAATTTTACCCGGTTTTGTCGTAATGTTACATTGTTTCTTTGCGGAAAAAAAATATAAATTACGTGATATTTTCCAAGACCCCGTGAGATTGGGTGAGATTCGACTCGACGCCCTCCCCTAAACGCCTCACGTAATTAATGGACGCCCCCTAACAGGATGCGCGTCGATTTCCCTGCCATACTGTATACAGGGTGTATATTTTTTTTTTAAGACAGTGTATCAAAAAGTTACATTTGTACTTACCTTAACTGCAAGTACTAATGAGTCCTGCGTGCCCGTAGCCGCGACTCGCTGAGCAGCGAGGCGGGCGCGCCGGGCGGGCCGCACGTGCCGCACGCGCCGGGCCCCGCGGGCGGCCTGCACACGCCGGGCCCCGCGGGCGGCTCACTGCAGCGCCGCGCGCAGCACGCCGCGCCCGCGCCGCTGCACAGCTTCACGCTTAGCGACAATGCCAGTGATCACTCCACGCCCACGCATTCGCATTCCAGAGGTAAGAATACTACTTGTTTCCTAATTAATCTGTGTTAAATAACGCAACAAAGCCTAGATATTTACATGGTCGTTGATCTATGTAAAATGACACATTATCTATGGTATGAATTACATCAATAATTGTTTCCAACGAACCATTTCAAACAGATACATTTTCTCATAATTAAAGTTCTCAGTAGGTACATTTTTGGTCATTATTAGAACTAATAACTTTTTGTAGGTTTTGGACAGTCATAGAAATATTTAATTGACGGATAGAAAACTATAGTGAATCTATCCACAGAAAATAATAACTATTAGTAAATTTGTTAAGTAATTCGTTTCTTCGACTATTCGGTAAGAGCTCAAAAAATCAAGATGAAAGATTGCTAAAATGTTTTATTTAAAATACACATTATTTAGTATAACTACATGTCAGGTACATGTTATGCCTTCCATATCCGCGAGAAAAGAGAACGAAACTCTCAATTCAAGGCGCACCTCCTGCGTATTGCTATATTCGCATTTGTCAACTTCATGACGGTTCTCGAGCGCCACCTATTGCCCCTATGATCGGTTCCTATAAACAGAATCGAGTCGTTTTGATTACCTATGGTAGCATTATTGTTTTGCCAAACTGTGCATATGCGTTACCGGCCAAACCCGATTTCAGGCCAAACTAGTTTGTCCTAGGCCAAACAGACTTAATCCTACGCGTGGTATGTCGCAGCCAACTAGCTTAATTAGCCGTTTAGTTAACAGCCTTTGGTCACAGTTCTAACCTAACCAAACCCATTTAATCGGGGTGCCCCGGCTTAATAAACCAGTTTGGCCTAGGACAAACTAGTTTGGCCTAGGACAAACTAGTTTGGCCTGAAATCGGGTTTGGCCGGTAACACATATAAATAGATTCGTTCCTAATTTTACCTGTGATATCTACTTACATATGGGAGGATCTACTTTACAAAGCTATGAGATCTTTGCTTCATTATTGGTAAATAAAGATGCAAGAGGTCCGTAAATTATTGGAATCGGCCATTTACAGTACCTAATTATGATTTGTTTTGAAGTCTAAGCCCAACTGTGATCGTATACTGATGTTGCTATCCTCTTCACTCGCAGGTAGCGTGAGAGAGACGTCGCCTTACAAGAAGAGCGCAAGCTCGTCGCCTGGACACATACCCAACAGATTGCAGCTAGGTGAGACTATTACTGTACTGTTACTACAGAGTCAACATACTTATAGTGGACCCTGCTAGAAAAAATACATTACAAATTTAATAATAAGTACACTCATTGTTAGTTTTTTTTTTACTTGAGTGTACATACATATTTTTTTCATTTGGGAAAATATTTTTTTTTGGATTTGTGGAAAACAAAAATTCTATTCAAAATCAAAAATATTCGATATTACCATTCTAGAACCATAAGCAAAATTCAATCAATCAACTCAGCCTATCGCAGTCCACTACTGGACATAGGCCTCGCCCAGGCTGCGCAACAACACTCTATCCTCCGCCTTCCGCATCCAGTCTGTCCCAGCCACCTTTTTAAGGTCGTCGGTCCATCTAGGTGGGGGGCGTCTCACACTACGTTTGCCGATACGCGGTCTCCACTCCAGAACTCGTCTGCTCCACCGTCCATCGGTCCTTCGACAAACATGGCCAGCCTACTGCCACTTCAGCTTGCTCAATCTACAAGCTATGTCGGTGACTCCGGTTCTTTTCCGGATAATTTCATTCCTGATTTTATCCTTCAAAGAAACTCCGAGCATAGCCCGCTCCATAGCGCGCTGAGCGACCTTAAGTTTGTGGACCAGCCCAACTGTCAGTGTCCACGTTTTGGCACTTTATGTCATCACGGGCAGGACGCACTGGTTGAAGACCTTAGTCTTCAAGCATTGCGGAATAGGCGACGAAAAGACTTGACGTAGTTTCCCAAATGCTGCCCAACTCAACCGGATCCTCCTGTCGGCTTCTTTCTCAAATTTGTGGCTACCGAGCTGGATGACTTGCCCTAGGTAGACATACTCCTTCGTAATTTCGAGAAGCGACCCTTCGATGTGGAATGGACTCGGCAAGACGTGAGAATAAAAAAAATCATTTATTTGCCAGAATATAAGTTTACAACTGTGGCACATGACTTTCGTCTTGTCCAAATTCATGCCAAGGCCAACCCGCCGAGAGGCTCCAGTTAAGCTGTGCAGCATCTGGTCTAACTGTTTCAGTACCATTATGACGATGTCATCGGCAAACCGAAGGTGTGAGATGTAGTCGCCGTTAATATTGAAACCCTGTCCGGTCCAGTCCAACGTGTTAAAGATGTCCTCCAACGCATTGGTGAACAGTTTCGGGGATATAACATCCCCCTGTCGCACCCCTCTGAGCAGTTGGATGGGGTTTGTTTTCTTATCCTGGATCTGGACAGTCATCGTAGCAGCGTCAGACAAACATCTCAACACCTCGATATAATCGCCAGTCAATTCGACATCGTTGCGGAGTGGCCAGTACTGCCCATATTTGGATGGAGTCGAAGGCTTTCACGTAGTCCACAAATGCCATACACAGCGGCTGGTTGTACTCTTCAGTCTTCTGTACAATTTGCCCAACAGTACGGATATGGCGTACGGTACTTTGGGGGTTTCTTTTGGAAGAACAAATTCATCAAAAAAAGCCCGTGACTCTAAGATTTTTTTTTTCTTTCGATTCGCCGCGTTCCCGTACTCCCACTTTGGCATTGAAGTCCTCCATGACAACGTTGTAGTGAGCCTTGGTCGTACTGTGTATTGCTCTGGCAATGTCCACGTACAAGGCCACGGCTGTTTCGTCAGAGCATGTCGAAGTTGGCGCATATACCTGTACCACTTTCAGGTAGTACCTGTCAGTGAGCTTTAGTACAAGGTACGCTACCCGTGTCGACACATTACTGATTTCCACAACGCTGCTAGTGAGTTCTTTATTGACCAGGAAACCAACACCGCTTTGGGAGAACTGATCACCCTCGCGGAAGTAGAATAGGTCGCCTCACTCCGGGGTTATCGTATCCTCCTCTTGTCTACAGACTTCAGATAACCCTAGTGTAAGCCAGTTAATGCGACCTAACTCTACCTCAAGTGTCAAGTTCAGCGAGATGATGGTCCAGCCTCATCGAACGTCCATTGTACGTAGCCAGATGTAGTCGTCGTTGGTAGCCTGTCGTAACCCGGGTCTTCTTCGCATCCCCCGTCCCGCCTTTACCGTGACTGCTACTATATCTACGCTATCCATGGGAGGTTTGATGCCCATAGTCACCACGCTGGGTACTGTAAAAGTTGTTGGCTGCTTGGTTGGTGACCGCAGAGCCAGTCCTTTTGCAGCGATGCTGCTGCCCGTCATCGCTCAGGAGAATTTAAATTGGCTTGTTGGATGGTTATACCGCCATCCGTCAGTCGCCAGGTCCTCGTCTGTCAGTAGCAGGGTGTACCGCGTGCAGGTGAAGTTGACATTTAGGGAGTCCGGTTGTTGTATGCTCCTCCTTACACCCCATATGCATAATTAACAATTTGTAATAACTTCAGGTTTGTTTGTTTTAAATTTTACTTCAAAAAGTCGTGTTTTGATTTGATAAAATCGGCTCTCAGGAAGTCGAGAGTTGGCCGAAACGGATAGAGGTGACAAATTGAAATTGTGGTGTTTGCCATCTTATTACAATGAACACTTTCGGCTCACATGCAAAATGCGGTTTCGCCTAAACATACATTGTACTTTTTTCAGGAGGCGTAGTCTCCCATTGCGCCGAAGAGCTGGAGCCCCTTACACCGTCCCGCAGCACGGAGCGACTGCACCGCGAGATGCAGAACCTGGAGGGGCTGATGAAGGACCTGTCGGCCATCACGCAGCAGCAGTTCCACTGCTAGCGACGCCCGCGGGCGCGCCCCGCCTGCTGCCGCTGCGTGCCGCCCAGCCGCGACTGCGACCAGCTGGCCGGCGGGGCCACGTGCTCCTGCAGGTATTGAGGCCCTGGGGGCTCAGGGAGGACTCCAGTGTCGGCGGGGACGGGGTTGAGGACCTGGCCATTTGTATTGCGAACTCCAGGACTTATGTCTGCCGATATGACAGACCTAAATGCACCGGTAAGGACTTGCCACGTACCTGCAGGTGTTGTGGGCTTAAAAGCCTTGCCGCTGCTGGTATTGGGAAATTGATGGCGTTGTGAACCTAAGTGACGTTTGCCGATGGTGTTGAGGACCTAAGTGACTAAATTCCGGATAGTAATTTTTTTCATAGCATCGTATGAATTACGCAACAGCATGTTACAGTGAACGAATTGTTCTTGTTTACAATGTGTAACTGAATTAATGCATAACATTATAAAAAAATGTTTGTGAATCGATTTCTGTAATATTTAATAAAGGTATTTTTTTATTGCAAAAATAATTAAAACTACGTAAATTACAGTCACACTGCTGTACAGTCAATACAAGCCGAAATTCATAAAGTACTTTTTCTGGGAATGACATCTCGTAGGTCAACCTTTGAAGTTGTCGGCTGCTTAACCTTTTAACCGCCAGAACGTAAACGCATCGGCGTCCCTCCCACGCCAAACCACAAATTCCAAAATTTTGTCGAAAACCAATTAATCTTTGTTGAAGTGAAACTTCTTTACGCACGCTTGACTTGGGGAGTAAGCTGGCGAACGCGTGACGTAAGCGTTACGAAAAGTGTGATCGGGCAAGGCGAACGGAAATTGAGTGGGGGATATAAGCAAGAGACAGCAGTGCGCGCGCACATTTTCTTTCTCTCTTCCTCTCATAGCCAAATACGTTCCGTATATCTAAGCACACTGCAGGCCTATTGTCTGTATCACAGTGTAGGAGCAAGAGAGAGCAGTGCGCGCGCACATTTTCTTTCTCTCTTTCTCTTATAGCTAGTAAATGAAATATGTATATATTTCAATCAGTAGTTCGTTTGCGAGTTTACTAGCGTTACGCGAACGGTGATTCTTTGGTTATTTTTCGTAATTCTATTTAGTTTTGAACAATTTTATGAATTAATATTTTGTTCAATACATTCAATATTCTACGTTTAAAGTGAATAAAACTGTAAATTCATTTTAGAGTTCATGTTTTGTGAATTTTCGGGTAAATAATAACAAGATGGAGCGAAAGAAGTTTCACTTCAGTCGTGCGTTTGGTCATAAGCACACTCGTTTTTTTTTTAACCCCTTTTTTAATAAAATATCACTCGTAACATCATTCTTTTATTTAATTTGACCCTAAAATGTTGTTTTCTTGTTGGCATTAGCCGTGGCGTGTTGGGCACGTTTTCGCCCGACGGTGGCGGTCAAAAGGTTAACTGGACTTGCGTGTGGCTACCTTAATAAATTAAGGTCTCCAGCCAGGGCATTAAAACTTCAAAGCTAACTCTTATTATTAAGAAAATCGTGTTGAGCATTACTTTATGCATTTAAAATTTAGTCTTATTGCCTTAAAATAAGATTTATTCTTCTTTGGCTGAATCGGCGGAATACATAATTTTTGAAAAAAAAAATACACATATTAAAAGTTACTGAAATCGATTCAGTAGTAAATTATGAACAAACTACTTTCAGGACTTGCGTTTATTCTTTTACACCTTGTATTAGTAATGGCTGAAATTAAGGCGTTGTTCGAGTTGCATACATAATATATATTCTGGTAGAATAGAATTGTGACTTAAATGATTGGACTATAAATGATTAATGATAAATTGTGACACAAATGAATTGATTGGACATAGTCAAGGAGTTTTATTATAATAAGAAGTGATAAAAAATGTTGTATTTAATGTTCATTGCTGGGTTTTAAAGAGGATCGGATAGGTTGATGGTAGAGACTTGGTAATGTAATGAAAAATGTTTGCAAAATAAAATAAATACGGATCAGTAGGAATTGTTTGGATTTCTTTGTAAAGTCACGGGCAAAAATACCCTACATTTATAATAATAATAATATTTTTTTTATATTTTTAAATGTTTTGGTATGATTTTTGTAAAAATATTTAAAAATATACTTAATATGTATGAAAGAAAATAATAATCATTTTATTATCAGGCAACTAAGGCCCATAGAGATAAAATACACAAAAATAATCGGTTAGGTGCGTAGTACTCGCAACCGGCGTGTGTGTATGACCGTAAATGAGGCAAAAGGAGTATGTTAGGATCGTCGCAGGTGGCGTACTGTAGTTTCTGCCTACCCCCATGGCAAGAAGATCTTTGGATTTGTGCCGGTTGGTGGCACTAGGCTTGCCCCCTATTACATGGGAGTTAAGCATAACTGAATTTTATTTCTGTAAGTAGGTTTGTACAAACACTTTTACACGTCAATCATATATTTTAAATTAAATGAGGTCGGCGTTTCTTATATGACTACTCTGAGAAGAAAGGCCGAAATAAACTCAGAGGTCACAGTCTCTTTTAAAGTCTAGACATAATCTTGGTCAGATCATGTGAAAACCATGTGGATTGGTGTCTAAAATGGTCTTTTGAGGAGAGAACCACATAGATTGAGTGGACCTGTCCAATCAGTGCACGCATTTATCAGTAATCATGCAGCTCAACTCAGAACTTGAGGAGCTCAAATACCAAAAAAAGGACATTTGGGCAGGCCGCATAAATTACTCAAACTGCCAGATTAACATTAAAACTCACTGAGAAAGTAATTTCGCGTAAGTGTACGTTATTTATGCCTGTGACTGTACATTAGATATATTGCGGTTTTTTAATAGATTTATCAATGATGAGAAAAACAGACAACGCAATGAACTTCGAAATGAATTTTGAAGTTTTTATCTTTTCTCTAAACAATTTTTATAGACAAATGTGACACTGTAGCAGCTTTATTATTTTAGATTTTTATTTTTGTAGACCTTGAACAAAATAAATACACAAAATATACTTTAATTAAAGAAATATGTAATGAATTATACATTTATATTAATTTAGTCAATTTTTGTATAAGAAATCTTCACTAAATGATACGTTTACTTCGTCCCTGTGCCATCAGACTAATTAATTTTAATTATAATTAATATAAGTTTAAAAACCAATAATTTTGACACGAATTTGTCAGCACTGCCTTTTCTTGTAACTTTATAGTTATTTTTATTGATTTTTCTGACAAAATAAATAAAAAAAATATTTTGGAAAATAATTGGTACTACACTTCACGTGACATTATAAAGGTTCGGGGGTAAGGCAAATCTAAGTGTGTCATTTTCGATACGTTAACCTGTCGAATGCTTGTGAATAGCTATGCTGAGCTGTCATATACCATCCTGTATATTAAAATATCACAATATTTTGTTTGTATTGTCAGAAAATTCGATATAATTGGATTATATGTACATTGTGATCTTATGTACTAGTATATTATGTATATAAACTTAGTTTTAGTTTAGCGCATAGCTTCTAGTTTAAGTATACTTTTATCTATATGTTGACTGATATTATTGCTAAAGGTGGTCGCTTACTGCAGTGTAACATATTTTGACTGTCATTCTACTTACTATCGGGTAACTAGACTGACATAGCGGTTGGTAACACGTAATTATTGGGGTCAGCTTCCAGTCTTACCGGATTTTACATGGAGCGACTACTTATCTGACCTCTACAACCCAGTTACTGGGTAAAACGATACCGCTTGGGAAGACTGGTTGTCAGACTTTGGGCTTCTGACGACACGTAACAACTGTCAATGAACCAGAAATAACAGCTGGTACCAACGGCTTAATGTGCTTTCTAAGGCAAGGGGTCTTAGTATGCAAAGATGCGCACCCATCCACGGACTGACCGAACCACAAGTAGCTTAACCTGACCAATTGACCCGTGCAGCTGTTATTATTTAGCCACCAGCTACGAACGGTTTAAAACAAGTAAATAGCTGGACCGATTTTGATGGGACAGACTGGAAGATAGCTGATGTCATAAGGCCCAACATCCACGCAGGTGAGGCCGCGGGCACAGCTAGTTTATAATATTAGTACGCATGACAATGGCATAAGAGTCACATTCGAGCAGCAGTACATCCTGCATACAGACTGCAAATGACGTCACAACCAGAATGGAATATAAAAAAAATGAAATAATTTTGGTTGTGCAAATATGGTGTTCGTAGAAAACATTTTCAATTTTGACAATTGACAATTTTGAATGTATATATGCTACTCTGCAGTCAGCCAGATACCAGTTATTAAAAAATGGCTACATCTTACACAGTGATAACAGATTTGCTTGATTTTATCAATATTTACATCTAGGACAGTGGTGACCCAGTGACTTACCGAGTTGTAAGTCGTATGTTCGAACCCAGACCGGCGCATTTCATCACCACTGCTTTCAAAACGGTGAAGGAAAACATCGTGAGGAAACCGGCATGTCCTAGAGCCAAAAATTCAAAGACATGTGACATCTACCCTGGACTACTGGGCCCGCGTGTTGGATCACAGCCCACAGAGAGGAGGCCTGAGTCCCACCAATGGGATTGTGATGATGAATTGAGCTGAGAAAAACTCAACCAAATCTGTTTTTACTAGAACTCGCTCAAGACGACTATTCCTTAAGACTCGGCCTACTTCGCTCAACTACCAACTAGTAACTATACTTGAATTCGAAACCTTAGTCAAGCCATTCAACTTTCTACTTTACCTTTACGTAGTCAAAGTTGACTTTTGAATGACCGTTACTTTATAAAAAATATTGTTTTTTTTTGTCGTATAACATCAAGTCTTGGATTCTGAATTCAAATATAGTAACTAGCTACACTTGAAATCAGAATCTTAGGCTTAACTCCATTGCCATTCAACTTTCTATTTTAATGCTATTTAATCAAAGTTGATTTTAGAATGACCATTTTTTTTAAACTGAAATATTGGTTGCAATGGAACTTGAACTTTGTCATGTTATTCTAAGATTCAGAATTCAAGTATAGGGTCGACTACTGACTCGCCTAAGCCGATGAGATATAATTTTGTACGTAAAATATATTACTATGTAAATTAGGCTCACTGTATATGTGTATGTAAAGAGCTAGTCAGTAACGTTATACATAAGTAGGTACTATAAGTAGATAGGTTGTCGAGACGATTGGTGACGTCACCAATATAAACAAAATATTATCAATGACATGATTTTTAAAGTAAAAAAAAAATCCGACTTATTTGTCAAATATCGGAATTAAAGTGTAAAGTCAATCTTTGTAAAGCCAGATAAATTACTTATTAAGCAAATTGACTGCGGTCAACTGTGGCATCTTTACTTTCTATGAGAAACTTTATCTATGACTACTGTACTTTAATATCTCGCGAATACTAAAAATCTGTTGCCGCCATTTAAAAGTGTTATTTATAAACGTTGCTTAAAGTTAAGTAATGATTAGCGACTGTTTAACCATAATTTTTTGATTTTTAGACGTCTCTTAAGTGTAACCATCGTTTATAAATAGTCCCCTTAATATTAAAGCGACGAAAAGTAGAAAAATCGAGTATTCGTAACTAGTTTTTAATAAACGAGATATATCGAGGTACAGTAGGTATTCATGGGAAGTACGGATGCCACAGTTGACGGTACCTACTTAAATTGTCCGCATAGTCAAGTCACAACTGTCATTGTTTGACAATTGTATGAAATAGCTATAGCACGGCAAAGTGAAGTAGGTTTCAATTTGTTTGGTTTCATGTTTCATTTCCCTGTCCGTAAAAATTTGAGTATTCAAGTCGCTATTTTGCCTGAACATACATTCATAGCATAATTAGTCGTACGTTCCCCACTGCTGGGACACGGGCCACTTTTTGAGTTGGCTATATGAGATGTAAATAATTCCATATTTAAGCGACGAAGACAACAATTTTGAACGCTCCTTCGTTAATTTAGGAATAATTAAAATGTTTTTTTTTTTTATATTTTGGGTACTTAATTATATTGATGACGTCGTCATCTCGTTCTAAAAAATCTACTAAAACAATGTTTTTTCATAATTTTCTCTACGTATAGAATACATTTATATCCCTTTACTAAACAGTCGCTCTTGTATAGTTTGTAAGTAAATTATTGTAAAAAAATCTTTTGATACTATTTAAGTATTATATTTGTAAATTTGACATTTCATACACGACACGTATTTTGATAATAATAGGCTGCCGTCACACTGACACGACAAGCGATAGCTGTGGGGAAATTCCTATACTTTTTAAACTTTCGCATTTGAATCTAGGTCTGTTAAAAAAACACAAATATACCTTCATTTTTGACAAGTAATTGACATTGATTGTCTCTGAAATAAGATTGCGAACGTTTTTAAGTACGAGTAATAGGTCTGGTCGCGTCAGTGTGCCGACGACCTAGCACTCACGTTTGTTCAAAGCATCGTCAAGTTGATGTGAGTGGCTTCAGATCAATAGAAATGCTGTATTTATGTTGTGAAGATAACTAACTACAGTCAAGCAAAGTAATGAGAAATTTATGAACAAATTTCACCAAAGAAACTAAATGTGATCAGCACATTAAACCGCGTTCAGTTTCATTGGTGAAATTGGTCCTAAGTTAATTGGAAACAATTTATTTACTGACTAGTTTGGCTTATTCGTCGATACGCAAGAAATTTACTCACCCCATTTCGGGCGGAATTGTCAATACGGCCCACAAATAAATTAACTACGTGCGAGTCACCTATAGAAAATATTATATTATTTACAAGTGACTATTCGCCCGATTCGGGCGAGCTAATTCGTGCGAATCGACTATAAGCCACTAGTTTTCTGCACAATGATAATAAGTGTGTGCAAATATCTGAAGGACTTATTACACTTTTACTAAAACAACTATAAATTACTCGAAAAAAAAATTGGCCATGAATTGATGAAGTATCATTAGTCTCTAAAATATTCAATATTTTAACGGCCTTATTCATAAAAAGTTATCGAACATCTAAACAGTTGCTAAAGTCTGGTTTTCAAAGAGAAACCAGACTTTAGCAAATGTTTAGATGTTCGATAACTTTTTATGAATAAGACCATAAGTATTTATGGAGTTTTCTATTGATCTGAAGTCACGAAGAAAATTTTGTAAATTTTTTGTAATTTGGCTCGTATCGTGGCGTTGACTCGCATTTTCTTATAATTATACCTATTTGTAAATAGTCCTGTACCGACTTGTAACTATATTACTATACATAATATAAGTTCCCATAGGGTCTTGCTTCAGACGCCATAAGTCCTGTATTGCTTTGTGGGATTTTGAGCTCTATGGCTAGAGTTATAGAGTGTATATTAGTTTGGATTGGCGGTGAAGTTAGGCCCTATCACTGTAAGGAATTGCACTCGAATTGATAATGTAGACTTGAGGTGTGGTCACAGTGATAGCGGGAAGCGGGGAGATAGTTTACACAAAGATTTTGACGAAGGTATGTTAAGAAAAATATTGTAAAGAAATTATGATGGACAACTCAAAAGAGGGCTTTTCTGTAGAGTACTACTTATAATACTTGCCAGTGTTAAGGCTCCCGCAGAAAGATTCGACGCGACGACGCTTGAAGAACCAACCTTTGAAAACTTCATGGAAATTGTTCGACCAAAATCGCGTCGCAAAGTCATCGGGATGCGATTGTCTGCGGGTGCCTTGATCGATATTAAGTCCATTCTATATCATATCACTGAGTCTGGTACAGTCAAGGGCATAAATATGTATACACCTCGCAAAATTCAAAAGCGAAGTGTGTACCAATTTTTTCCAGCGACTGTAGTTGAAGTATGAACTACAAAATTAATTTGGATGGCGTAGATATTTTGTGTCAACTTTTATTATTTTTAACCCTGTTCCCGGCTTTCATTGTGACTGTACCGACCTTCCTGAAATATTAATATTATTATGTACTTCCGAACTGCTAAGACTTCCACCAATATTATGATGCACACGTCAAACATTGGAGCCAACGCAACCAAAATTGGCAGTAAAAATCAAACGATGGTGTTGGTCAGTGTTTTTGAAAACAAAAATGTCCAACATTGGTGAGACTCATGCGTGTTTCCAACGTTGGTCTCAAGGTTTGGCGTGTGCGTTCAGTGCTATCATAATTATATTTAAGTGAAACTAATTAGACTGATTTTACCGTTTGTTTTAGATATATTAGTTTTGTGCGGGCATTGTTAACGATAGCTAACTTTAAGTATGACGCTATCTGTTATATGCTGATTAATGAAAAATATGATACAGCTATAGGCGTCATCTGTATAATCGGAGGCTAACAAAAACGCTCGTACGTGCGATCTTTGTCGTACGTAAACACGGAATGAGTGATAAAGTAAATTTATGTCTAATGTCTTAATGCTCCTCGGGAATCATCGCATTTCAGAAAACAAATCTCTCATTTTTAAAATTAATTACATTTAGTTAAAAGAGTATTAACAACTCTTTATACTTCCAAGTCGATTGACAGCGTCTGGTCTGCATCAAGTGCAACGGGCAACTGATGGAAATCCGACGTCTGACGAAACATGAAGTTTGCCGATGGACATTAAGAAAATATTTCTACTGTACGCTATCGTTAACAATACAATCCAAGGGTGTAAGTTCCACCATGTTTACTATAAACGTGTTTACGCTAATACATAAAAAAATCATGACATTCGTCACATAATAGTACATTATGATAAATGTGTGCTATGTTGGTCATTATTATTTGATTGTGTAATGATCAATGTACACGCTTTCATTCGCGTTTTTCAACACACTTGCGAAGAAAAAATAACAGACTTGTATTTTAAATTTGCTTTTCTTCCTTACGTGAAGTCGAAATTTTTGATAATAGTACCTAATTAACCATTCAACGAAAATTTTAACAAATATTTATGGAAAATGGCGCACTAGTTTTTTTTCTTGCGCGCAGTAAATAAAGGCACTGGCAAAACCGCAAAACAGCCTTTAAAAAATCTCTTTGCGAAGATTGAAAAAAAAAATGCAAAGTAAAAATCACTGGTGTGGTAAAGTAAAAAACAGGAGTGTATAATAAGCTGAATTGTGAATCTAAATGTGTTGCCATAAGAGTCACTTTACAAGCAAGTGTGTTGAAAATACTTATCACACTTGGAGCGCGCCCGCGAGTTTCGTACAGCTTGGTTCCCACCTGCAGGAGACTGGATTTGATTTTATCATTTTTTTTATGATACTTAATTCCACATCTATGTACTACTTACTATAGATACAGTATGGCTGTATGTATGGCTTTGGCTCTTGTGATACAGGAAATCCTAGTACAAGATAGCTCTTGTCTTGGCACATCAGTGTAGCTCTAGCGAGCTACACTGATGTTTGTAACTTGAAGTCTAAAATAATTAAATAAGCCGGGAATATGGCACATCGAGTTTCAGAGAAAGTTCGGCTTTGTATAGCGTAGTCTCTGTCACCTGAAGCTCGATGTGCTCAGGTACTGTAGGAAAGGTATTCAAGTGCAGTCGGTCACAAAGATAAGTACACACTTAGAAAGGTGGATACTTATCTCCGTCCGAGACTGTACATTGACTGAGAGAACAATAAATTGCTCTAAAAATTGACGTCCGGGTACTGTATACCACGTAGTAGTCAAGGAAATTAATTGTTTAGCAAATTGACTTCTGACAACAATGTTTTTTGATAGCTGTATGAAGTGGCTGTTACGCGTCAAACTGACGTAGGTTGTCAATTTGCTAGCCAATGAATTTCCCTGACTGTACATAGATGTGGTAGGTATACTTATGTATTTGTGTATTAAACTAAGACTCAACGGATGTACTTCGGTGACGTCGTAATGTATCGAGTGCGACTATTCTGTACAATTACTATATACTTGTATTATTTATTGATGTGAGTCTTTTATTTTAACCCCTACTGTCCACTGCTGGATAAAGGCAGCTCCTAATAAAGTGGTAACTGCTGGATAAAGGCAGCCCCTAATAAAGTGGCCACTGCTGGAGTAAACATTTATATTCTTATTTAATTTAACCCATGTTAAAGGGGGCGAGCCTATCGCCATCAATCGGGCACCAATCGATGAGGCTTAATAAGCCCATCCTTCACACTAAAAACACACAAAAACATGAAATAACACAAATAAGAAAGAAAGCAAAATAGATTTATTTGTCACAGAAACAAGTGCATACAAAAATATAAGATCACATGAAAACAAAACAGATTTATCTAGGTACCGCAATTAGTATTTTTTTCCAATTGAACATGAACTTTATACTTATGTAGTGAAGTAGAAAATCTATCAAAGAAATTTGACAGATTGGGGTAGCTTGATGTGCTGACGTCTGTTGTAAGTAGGTACGCAGAACATAAAAAAGACGGTTGCTGCACGCCGTGACTGTCAAGAAGGATGCCACTCAGCATGATGCTGTCTATAGGGCCCATAGCACAGCGCTGATTAGGTACTGCAACAAAGTCAAAGCATGTATTTCAAATAGACACCTAGAAGGAACTTGAACGTTACAATAAAATATAATTGATTCTAGTCGCCCCTTTCAAAAGGTAGTTTCGTATGGAGAAGAATAGGCAAGAAAGTCCACCGTTACTCTTTTAAAATGTGATTTATATTAGCATAAATTAACTGCACCTAGAGTAAAATTACCATAATTATCGATATAGTAAAAAATTAACAAAAATGAAGCAATGACAGATAAATTATATGGTAGTCATAGTATTGACAAGAAAACTCTTCCCGGACCTGTCAGCGGCGTCTTGAGCCCACTTCGGGATGGTTGAGTAACAAACCTCCAAACATATAAACTTTCACATATAAAATATTAGTAGAATATAAATAAAATCGTCGGTTCAAAGGTAAAACACACTAAGTGACATTTTGATCCAAAATTAGATTTTGCTACTTTTGCTTCTAAACAGAGAAAATCTACGATAAGAAAAAATCAGTAAGTGCGTAGTGTGCTCCATAACAAAACTGTGACGTGAAAAAAGTCTTTAGCTCCAAATCCACTGTAATCCCTTTGCAGGTAAAACTCATTTGGCACTTAATTAATTTTGCCTGAAATCTTTGTTATAGGTCAGTCTAAAGTTATGTATAGCTTGTAAAACTCACCAAGTCGCTAATGAATTTTACCTGGCAACTCTATCGTGACATTTGTCACTTGTGAATTGACATTTGATATGGAGGTTAAATTTAATGTTGGCGGCAGATACAATATTCCACAGTTTGTTTCGATTTTACATTATTTTTCACATGAAAATCGGTTTTAATTGTTATAATGAGTGATTACCGAAACAAGAGGGGTAAAGAACTAGTTGCACTTGCATTGACGGACTCCATTGCGCAACGAGGACCTGTAAGTTTTTTTAGATGTTAGTTTAGCTTGGTTTACCATTTTAATGCAATTAATCTATAGATAACATTGATTAAAACATTACAGAACTACCGCTCTGTACTGGAAGCGCAGCATGACTTATTTGAAAGTTATACCAAGCATGTTGAATTGGATGGTCAAAGAGATGCTGAAGTCGAAATTATAAATAAATCAGGATGTACAATAGAGGTAAATCTGAGTAACTATGTACTACTTATTACTTACCTACTGCATTTGATGAACATGGGAAAAAATATTTTACTATTTAAATGTCTCATTCATGTTTTTATTTCAATACAGGAACAAATTGAAAATGTTCAAAACTGCAACAAGGAAAATGTTCAACCAGGGGATATAATGTCAGTCAGTCAATCTTTTGATCCAGAAGGACTTAATAATGAAGATGTAAGTACCTATACTTATCATACCTATATTAATCAGTTATATTTTTGCTGATTGGACAGTTTTGTAGCCAGTCTCTCTAACGTTACCCGTTAGTCTTACCTTTTAGTTTTAATTTTTGTAACATGTGATTCGTATTTCAACAGGTTGTAACAAAGAGCAATGTTATAGAATATGACAATGATAATGTTTCCAACACAGAAATTGTCCCAATGGAGTCCGAAGTTGAAGTCCCAATTATTTCAGAAAGTAGTTATTCTGAAAATGTTGGTATTTAAAGTTTTATTATTATATAAAGTTGCAATAAATCGGGCTTAGCACAAACTATTAACAATGACTTATTTGTTTTTTCAGAGAGTTATTTCAAATTATTACACAACAAAGCTTGTGGATTATCCTTTACAAACTGATGATGAGATGGATGACTTCAGTGCAGCATCTGATGATGATCCTTGTTACCAGCCACCTCAAGAAACCGAAGATAAAATATCAGATATTTCTGACTATGAGTTAGAAGAGGGTAACGTTAGCAATTTAACAAGATGTAGAAAAAGAAATCCAGGAAATTGGAAAGCCAATATGACAAAAAAACACAGAGCAGAATGTCTACCATATAAAAACAAGAAAAAGGAATGTGAAGCTAAAAGCCCAAAATCAGTTGATTGCACAAAATGTAGATTTCAGTGTACACTATTCTTCACTGAAAAAGATAGAACAGCATTATGTAAAACTTATTGGGGATTTGCAGATTACAATAGACAGAAAGATTTTATATTAAAGTATGTGGTTGTGGTGGCACCTAAACGTAGACGTAAAGAAAGATCAAGTGAGAATCGTACTTTATCAAAAATGTATTATTTAGAAAATGCTGGTGGTAAGCATAGAGTGTGTGCTAATTTCTTTGAAAAGACTCTAAATATTTCCAATGGGCCTATAAATACGGCCATAAAGGGCGCAGGTCCAACAGGATGTTTCTCTGGATCAGACAAGAGAGGAAGAAAAGTACCAGGAAACAAGACCAGTGAAGTGGATGTTTCATTAGTGAAGGAGCACATTGAAAACTTTCCCGTAATGGAAAGTCACTATGTTAGGAAACAAAGTCAAAAATTGTACCTAGAAAGTGGCCTGTCTATTCTTAAAATGTATCAGCTATATCAATCGTTTTGTTTGGAAAGGAATACAACACCTGTAAAGCAATGTACATACAGGCGCATATTTTGTAACAATTACAATTTCTCCTTCTTCAAGCCAAAGAAAGATTTGTGTGCTACTTGTTCCAAGTACAAAGAAGCCAGTTCTGAACTAAAGAGTAGCATGGAAATCGATTACTCTTTACATCTTATAAGAAAAACAGAATGCCAGGAAGCAAAAGCCAAAGACAAGTTAAAAGCCAGTGAAGACCCAACATTCGTAACAGCCACATTTGATTTGCAAAGTGTTTTACAATTGCCATATTCTGATGTTTCTCTATTTTACTATTCAAGGAAAATCTGCGTATATAATTTGACAATTTATTTGGCTAGTGGAGAAGCTCATTGTTATACTTGGAATGAGATAAATGGAAAGAGGGGAAGCAACGAAATTGGTTCCATATTGTTAATGTTTTTGCAGTCACTGCCTGCTACAGTAACAAGTGTTTCCTTGTTTTGTGATACTTGTGGTGGGCAAAACCGTAACCAGCAAGTGGCGGCCGTGTTGTTATATGCAGTCAAAAAAATTGAGCATTTGAACCAAATTGAACTAAAGTTCCTGGAATCTGGGCACTCACAAATGGAGTGTGATTCAATGCACTCCGCCATCGAGTCCGCAAAGAAACATAAAAGTGCATTTACCATGGCAGACTGGATTAATATTTTCCGTTCTGCAAGATCCCAAAGAGGAAAAAATAAAACCAATGGTGAGTACATAGTGCACCATTTAAAGTATACGGATTTCTTTGATTTACAGTCTTTGGCGTCATCTTCGATAAAGAATAGAAATAAAGACGAAGATGGAAATACAATCTCATGGTTGAAGACCAAATCTATAAAAGTCGAAAAAGGGTCACCAGAGATACTGTTCTGTCGGTATGATCATTCTTCAGAATACAAGAAGGTAAATGTAGTTGGTAGAGGTCGCAGAAGAACAGCTGCAACTCTAGTTTTGAACCCTGCATATTCTGACCTACTACCAATATCTAATGCAAAGAAAGCAGACTTGGTTAAACTTGTGAATGCTGGTCACATACCAGAGGAACTCCATCCATGGTATAAGAACTTACCTGCAATAGAACTTAATGGTCCGGAGCGCTTGCCTGAACCAGATGAAAATGAAAGTGGAGATGAAAATTAAACTTGAAGCCAGATTCATAAAAAAATTAAAGATTATTAACTTTTATTCAATTACATTTCTTTAGGATTTAAGACCAAGTTTTTAATTAAATACACTATTTTACCTAAAAAGAAAGAGGAAAAAATCATTAAGTACATTTTTCTTATTTACATACAAACTAATAGCTTTTAGACATAAATATAAACATACTATTATAAAATACATATTTTCACATGTTCACAGAAAGTTTCAGTACCTGTTATCATTCAATTGATTTTTCAGAATAAAAAAAACGCAAAATCTTAATTATCTCCATTAGTCAATTATGCCAATAAATGAGTTTTACCTTTGAACCGACGAAATGTCAAATTAAAAGAGTGACAGAATTCAGCCGCTTCTAATAACGTATAAAATGACCAAATTAAACTGTCAATCGTTTTATCATCCATAATCTTTGGTATCTACATACTCAAATCATTTATCCCTACTTTATATTATATATGTGAAAGTCTCTCTGTTACGCTTTCACGCCTAAACTGCTGAACCGAACGTCATGAAATTTAGCAGAGATATAACCTGGGATATGGAGAATAAAACAGGATACTTTTATACGCGATAACCGACATCAATGCTAGTTTCAAAGAAACCAATTACAGAACTTTTAAATTATGAAAACTGAAGCTGAAGCAGAGAGATGAAGTAAGTTGCCAATTCTAAAAAGATTTGTAGGTATCTACCTATCTATGGGGAAGAACGCGCAAGAAACTCCATGGAGACTCTTATAAAATGACCGCATGGTGCCCTGGGTTTGATTCCCAGGACGGGAAAATTGGGTATTTCAAGGAGTTTTCTCGAAAGTCTACAATATAGACTGTATTCAGAATTTGAGAACACTTGATGGCATTTCTTTCATAATATCATACTCACACGGAATAAAAAAAACTCATCTAAACTTCCGTGTTAAAACACAGTTCTCATACCAATGCATGCTGAAAAACGTGTCACCAAAATGTGTTTACTCTTGGTCTGAGATTATGTTAACTACAACACGATAGCGACACGTTTTGCCTTTGTGTAGCAGTAAGTGGTTATTTGACGCGAGTTGAGCCGACTAATCGCATTTGTTAGTGTTGGATTTGAGACGGTGAGCTCTCGTATCAAAGGGCAACGTTTTAAGGCGTTGATTTTTAGTGCATACTGGATTTTCAAACGCACTACACACTAAAATCCAACAATATTTTTTTACGTGCCATCTAACAGAATGCACCCCAGTGCGCTATATTGGATTATTAATGCTTGACCCTAGAGCGAGAGTATCTATGTGCGAGAAAAACGTCGTGTTATAAAATCGCCCGTGCGTACCTGACTAGCGGGGTTATACTGAGACACGAAACAATTTTAGGATGAGAATAGATTTCGTTTTTCTTTTAAGTCATCCTCTATAGTGTAGTGAGGATTCTCCCACCAGACGGGTGTTGTATCTTGTATCTGATGGGATACTGCCCGACGGTTGATGTCGGGACATAGTAGGTATGTACGCTGACGATAAACCCGAGAATAAGTTGTCACTTTTGAATTAGGAACTTTACAGTCGGAATTAAGTTCAAAATACAATAACTTACTCGAAAGTTTGTACTATTTTATTTTTTATTACTAAATGGGCCCGCTCTCGACCTCGATCACGCCTGATGCAAAGCGATTGATGAGGTCTATGATGGATCGAGCGTGCCCAGAAAATGCCTGTTCACTCTTGTTCAAGGTTCTCTCTCGGCTCTGGGGGCCTACTCTCTAAATCCGTCAACGAAGATACGGGCCCGTCCGAAAGTACCTAGTTCGAAGCTTCATAGTGAATCCTACAGTCAATTAACTAACTTTTTTAAACGGGCAAAAACATATCGGGAGTAGAGGCAGCTGTCAAATCGTGTTGTCATTTATTCTTAGTTCGGTCTCCAAACTAATCTTCTGTCCGTAAGTGATACGGAGTTGGAAACGCCCGTTCCTTCGACCGAAACGACGGACTTCGTGCTTAGGGAGTAGGCCCCCTGGTTGTTGGTCTTGTTGGACTAAAATTAGAACTAGTGCTAAAATGAGACGAATTAGCCCCATAGCTTCTCTCTACAATGTGTTACAGTAACAGAATAAACGCAAGAGCTAAAAGTAGTTTGTTCCTAATTGACTACTGAATCGATTTTAGCAACTTTTAACATGGTTTTTTTTGAGCCGATTGAGCCAGAGAAAATTCAATCATATTTGAAAGCAATTAGTACTGAATTTTAAAGTAATGCCAGGGTTCAACACGATTTTCTCAATGATCACAGACAGTTTTTACAAAAAAATAACTTTTGGTGATTGATAAGGCTCAGTATCTGATAATTAAAATAAGCACTGCCAGCATTAAGAAAAAACGCTCTAACTTCCGAACAAAACTCCAGAAAAATATTAATCTCAAGAAATACACAGAAGAACTAGCCAAGTATGAAGAACACGAGTCGAAAACTGTGCAAGAGTACTACGACAACATCGAAAGAAGTATCCTGAAAAGCTCTACTTGCGCTATCTTACCCCAGAAAAGTACACGCAAACAAACAATTATAAACGACGAAATCATCAAACTTAAAGATGAAAAACATATCCTGAGAAATAAGGAAAATAAAACCAAACAAGAAAAAAAACAGCTAAGCAAACTCTACAAAGTGATACATAGAAAGATAAAAAACAACACCAAAAAATATAGACAAAAAGTCATACAAAACTACCTGGAAAAAACTGGCGCTGTCAAAAAAGCATATAAATATCTAACGAAAACCAAAACGCTTATGAATCAGCTACAGAACAAATCTGGACAACTTATAACAAACAGAAAAGATCTAATAAAAGTAGCTAAAAATATCTACAAAAATCTTTATAAAAAAGGCAGCGATCCCACAGAAGAAGCACAAACTAAATTTTGTATAATAAAATTCTAAAAAGTTTTCTTGATGTGTTGCCATTTTTATATTGTGTTAGTCTGTTTATGTCTTTTCTTAGCTGATCTATGTCCGTTTTTAATCTTTTTTGCCATGGTGGGTCGTTTATTATTTTGTTATTATTACTAGTCCTGTCTGTATTTATTTTTAGTTTAAAGTGAATTGCAACTGTTATAGCGACAGAATAGATTAAAGAATGCGTGTCGCTTAAATTTTCTAGCGATGATAATTTAGGAGGAATAATTTTCTGATTAAACATACTAATGATATCTGACAACTGGCGAGATGGTCTAAATTTTGGTAATAAAGGTCTACACGCAGGATCCATACCGTTGTATTTTAACATATTTGTTTCTAATTCGCTACTTAATGATTCTACTATGGAAGGGTCAAACTCAATATTATTCTGTGTTGGTGTGAGATTGTCTGTCGTAGATTGATTGCTGTGCTGTGTGGGCGTTATTATTATCTGATAATTATATAACCTACCTCTAATTGGGGTGTTGGTGTGTCTTGCGTTAAGGGCCTACGTCCCGTTTGGTAGCGTAACACGGTCACTTTATGAACCGTACTGCTCATTAACGGCTTGTCTTGAAGATTTGAAAAATATATGATTTTGCTATAGATTCATATAGATCATTTTGCCCGAATTTTTTTTTTTGTATGGTTAATACTTTTGCTGTACAAAATATTTTCCAACACGCAATATTTTGGCTTCTATTCCATACTCCTACTAAACGGCTTCGTTATTTGGAAAAAAAAAATACACTGAAAAATAGATAGTTAGAGGTACCACAGAATCGCCGAAGCACAATTGTAAATTAATCAAAGGAATATCCCCATTTTGAGATAAAGGCTCAGAGGGGCCATGCGCGGGCGCGGGCGGCAGTCGTGCTTTAGCATACAAACGGGAGTTGAGGATACTATGGGCCTTAATTATGTTACACGCTGAGTACACATAGGTACAACAAAATAGTGTGATCAAAATTATGCTGTGAGATGTGAAAACGAATCTGAAAACAAAAATATTTTTTTTGAAATTTGCGTCCGTTTATAGGTTTTAGTAGGTACATTATGTTCTGGATTGGCGAAAAAACGACAGAACGGATTAGACACACAGTTTAGGTACTACCTGGATTAACACATAGGATACTTTTTATCTCAGTTGGTAGTACGTTTCTGTGGGAAAATTTTCGACGTCCACGCACGCGGAGACACTGGAAAATGCTAGTGACTTTATGATAAGTTTGTGTCTTTGGCAATGATTTTAACGTAACAAAAGTGGTCAGCGTTTTCGTCAAGTGTTTGCACCTACAGTTTAAATTACCTAGTTGTCGTAAGCTCAAGTACCCTCCAACACAATGTAGCACTTGGAGTGACACTTGAGTGGCCACGGAGCGAGACTATCAGTGACTAGCCACTGGCAGGGAAGCTAATTAGATATTGATAACTACTGACAATCAGTAGTCGGGAGGGACAGTTAGTGACCTTATTGGTGTTGTCCTTCGGAAGTTCAAGCAGTCGCAACCGGCACGATATGACCAGACGATATATTCTGTAAAAAACTTAGGTGAAGTGAGTTGTTAATATTAGTTTGGGGACATAGGTGGAAGGTATTCCACCTGTCTCCTCTTACGTGTATTGGAGGTGAAGTAGTGATCGAAGAGCGGAAATGAAACTCTAACTTGTAGATAATATCTAATAATTTATTTGCCACACACGTTTTAGGTATAGTTCAGAATTAGGGACACAATTCAGCAAAGTCATTTAAGAAATTAAACTACATATTAGGGACAAAATAACTAATGACTTAAAATCTAGTCCGTGTCCTGCGGTGGTTGACAAGCAACTATCTTTTTTTGGAATTCACGTCTTGCAGGTCAACCTTGGAGGTAGTCAGCTGCTTAGCCGGACTTGCCAATGGCTGCCTCAATAAATTAAGACCTCCAGCCAGGGCTTAAGAACTTAAAACTAAGCGACTACACGGTAAGGGCTTCCCCTGTTTAGTACAGGCCCCGGCTTAGGTCATCGCAGGAAGAGGGCAGTACGGGACGGGCGGGATTAGAATGAGGTTGACAAGCAAAGCAAGAGAGTATACGATAAAGGAGTATCGTATTACTCTCATGATTGTCTGGCGTAGAGTAATACGACACCCCTTGGTAATGCGGGTTGCAGACCAAAAGCTAAGTTATTTTAACTTAGTTTGCAATTGCATTGCTGAGGTAGTTTTTCATACTTGTGTTTATTTATTTATTTAACCATTTATGCACACACATATAAACAGATAAGAAGAAAGGAACAGAAAAATACGTACATAGGTAATGCTTATTTCTACAGAAATCTCTCGCACATCTGCGATAGAAGAGAAGATAACAGAGATGTAGACAACGCGTGTAATAACAGTATAAGGGAAATCATAAAATTAAAAATTAAACTGTAATTTATATATACACACATAATATGAGAATATACATACATACTAACATACATACATACTTCTAAAATCATAGTTCATAGTTTGCAGTATGGAAATTTACCTCAGCTACGCGAACTAAGCTAACTTTTGGTCTGCAACCCGGATAAGACTGGTTGTCAGTCTTTCGGGCTTCAGTTGACCCGTAACGACTGTCAAAAATCCACGAATGACAGCCGGGACCAACGACTTAACGTGCTTTCCGAAGCATGGAGGGGTCTTTGTATGTAAAGATAGGGTAGGTACCTTAACCTCCATATTGCCATTGGGGGCTCAGTATCCGTGGCTTGCCCACCCACGGTGAAGCGAAGAGGAACCCGAGGAGGGGCTGCTCGACAGGGCTTTTGTTGCCAAGCCGACGACGGCGACGTGGACGTAGCGGTCAAAAAGTAGGTTGCGATGTCGTATGGGAAGCATTGTGGCTGAGGATTACAGGCTGCGGCGGAGAAGGAGTGCCGGTGTTTTTGAGTAGCGCTCTTCCCTTCCGTGGCCTGGACGGGGCCACCACCGTTTGATGGTGAACGTGGTGGGGCCGCGGGAGAAGAAGAGTGTCGGTATAGCGTTGGCTGCTCTTCCTATCCCCTGCGACGAAAAGTGATAGGCGGCGGGGTCACTGTGCTGACCCATCGTAGGGAGACCAAGGGTGCGGGGTATACACGGGGTCGTCTGGCGCCATTGTGCTATTAGGTCCCTGGGATGGTCACGGTGCCATGTGTTCTGGTGCGCCGGTGATGGGGGTAACCCACCGTGGAGGGTCCGGTAACGGACGACCACGGCAGATTCGCGGATGGCTTGCGCGTTCTTGTTTCTGCCACAACCGGCACAGGAGGACGCCGTGGAGATTTAGTGGGTTAGAGTCCCATATAAGTGCGCCATCTCCCCGTGGTAACGCAGTATGCATGAGCATTTCACCACGTAAAAAAAAAGGTACCTTAACCTGATCTACCGACCCGTAAGACTGTAATTATTTAGCGACAAGCCCCTAGGGTGTAACCCTCATAAATACCTACACTGCACAGTGTAACATGAGTTGTCGAGAGACGAGGTTAACACCATTGGTTTGGAATGTACAGGCTGTATGTCAGTGGTAACAAAACGGTATAAATCTCGCATTCTATTGAAACTCTCTACTAGGTTAGGCCTGCTCAAGGTAAAAGTGTTTAAACTGACGTGCGGTCCTAGGGTACCTACGTCTGATTTTTTATGTAGATCAAAATGAAGTAAAATAAATACCTATGATTTTTCTTTCTAACAATCAAATATGATTTGAAAAATCGTTATTTTCTAGGTAGGTTCACACAGCTACACATCAAGCTATACATATCCAGTTTACGCTGATCTCGCACTGTACTGAAATCCTATACAATGCGAGATCAGCTTATACTGGAAAAATAGCTTGATGTGTAGCCGTGTGTACTATTCGTATTAATTCTCCGCGATCAAAAATAAACCTACTAAATCAAATTATAATACTTTCTCCTCTGATGTTATTTCATGTAAATTAAAACAATATTAATACAAAGTTCGTTTTGCTCGCTCCGACCCACGCACGGTTGTAATGTTTATGTAAAAGAAAAATGGCGGATCGAAAATACAACGGACTTTTAAAAGTCTATTGGAAAAGTGAAAATAGGTAAATTATGCACGTTTTTGTTGCTATTTTTTAGCTTTTCGATATGATCTGAGCTTGACGCATAGAAATATAAAAAATGCTAGCTAAGTGCGTGTCAGACCACGCACAATGAAGGGTTCCATAGTTGGCCAGAACAAACGTTTCAGTGTGGTTGGAAAACATGTTCAATCATACATTTCAACTGCAACTCTAAAGTACAACTATTTTCTTAATGTCTTCGCATTTCCGAATACAAACGAGCTTTCCGCTTATTTTAAAAATAAATTACATTAATTAAAAAGAGTATTAACAACACTATGTATATAGTTCCAACTCTACTGAGAGCATCCGCACCCTAATTGCGTAACACGCGATTAATCAGAATCGGTTTCATTTTGACAGTTCAACAATATTCATTGCGTCATTTATGTTGTTGAGCAGACACATTTTTCGAACATATGAAGCAATGGTTTAGTCATCTGTTTCAAAACGAAACAAATTATGACGAATCGTTAGTTACGCAATTAGGGCGTCGGTCTGCACCAAGTTCAAAGGGCAATTGATAGAAATCCGATGACTGACGAAACACAAAGTTTGCCGAGGGACATTATGAAAGTACCTAGTTGTACTGTAAGCTGATCAACTATTACTCGTGAACTTGTAAAGCCTACTTAGCTGTGATTGTTTTTGCATACACTACTACCGTAAATTTTTCACATATCCCAAAAACAACCACTTAGCTGGTGGGGGAGGGGACACTTGATTCTAACAAAAAAGATCACTAGCTCAATATTTTACATCGAAAAATTGTTTTCACTTTCCCGCAATATTTTTGATAGACCCATCCAACGACACCCCACAGCATGGGGTAGACCACAGAACAGAGGAAAGAGATAAAAAATCATCCCTACTTTACGAGTTGACGAGGTACCCTAAAAACTGAGTCTTGTTTTAAAAACTTAATACTAGTAGAGTGAGATTATAGAATAGTAGGTACTAAGAATCTCTGAGCTAACTTAGGGACAGACGCAGACGGACAGAGATGGCGAAACTATAAGGCTTCCTTGTTGACTACGTAATTCCTACATGAAAAGAAAAACTCGATAAACTCAAAATCCCCTTTATTATGTCGGTTAAAATTAATCGAAAACTTTTTTAAAGGCTGATCGGTGACAGGAACCCTCAAATTGTTAAAAGTTTTAAATGTTCAGAAAGGGGTCAAGTTACAATATTGTGATATTTCAAACTACCTCGTTCGTCTAGGGTCGTAACCATTTCTTGACTTAAAAAGAGACTGTGACCTCTGAGTTCCTTTCGATCTTGCTTTTCATAGTAGTTAGATAGGAAACACCGACCTCATCTAGTTTTTAAAATATGTATGATTGACGTGTAAAACCGTTTGTACAAACTTACAGAAATAAAATCATTTATTATTTAATATGAGCGTAGTACACGCTAGTTTGATTCGTATTACCACGGCTTAAAGGCTTATAGGCTTGTAGATATTGTGAATTGGATGTTGTAATCAGTAAGCTCATTTAATATACCTATTAGGTAGAGTAGGTACTCTGTATCAACAGCAATCGGCCATTACGGGGCCAATTCCCATAATTCAGTTCACTCATTAAAAACATTCAAGATCTAAGTGGCAGATGAGACATCTCAGCGACATTTAAATGTCTAAAACTTGTCAACAATGTATGGAGAGTAGAGGTATTTTTAACCGACTTCAAAAAGGAGGAGGTTATCAATTCGTCGGAACCTTTTTTTTTTTTTATGTTTGTTCCCCGATTACTCGAAGATGGCTGGACGGATTTGGATTTAGTTTTTTTTGTTTGAAAGGGTATACTTCCCAGGTGGTCCCATGATCATCAAGTCAGGATCTGATGATGGGATCCTGGAGAAATAGAGAGAACTCTTCAAATTTTATAGGCACACGAAGCGATTTAGCTATTTTTTGGAAGAGTACTTTCTCGTAGTGGTCTCATTTCAATTTGGTGAAGATCTGATGAAGAACTTTGGAGATAGGCAACGGAACTCCTCAATAAATGATAGCAAATGGACTGGGATTGCTGAAATCTCATGTCTGTCTATTGCTTACACCACTTCATAACATAACATCACGCCGGTATGCTGTGAAGGGGTAAGCACATGTGAACCACTAAAAAGTGAAAAATAAAAACTTTTTCCAAAAAAAAACAACCAACTTCCAAAAAAACACTACAAAGTGAAAAATAACTTTAATTTCGGAAGGCGGTGACAAAAAATTCAAATACAGCTCCAAAGACACCGACTTCCGAAATTAAAGTTATTTTTCACTTTGTAGTGTTTTTTTTGATATATTGAGCCCAAGATAAGGTAGATTGTACAAGGATCGCCCATATTTTAACTGTCATCTTATTTACTGTACCTGCAATCTATGCAAAATAAATGTTTGCTTTACTCTACTGAGATCAGAGAGGTAACTGCGTAATACACTATCAGTATAGCAATCACTATGAGATGCAGTGCGACTGTGGAGCCACATGGAAAACTATGCTCCACCTCTTGTCGTGCTCTCTTAGCGTGAAAGACTTTTGCGAGTCCAACGATAACTCACTCGAAGTGGAAGAATTCTGGTCAAAGTTTGTTTAAAACCAACAATTGGAATCATCGACATGACGAAGAAAAGCTATCAGTAGGAATCGCTTTCAATTTGACAGTTCCACAAAATTCATGGGGTAAATTACTTTGGTGACAGAACTCTAAAAACACAAATACCATATCTATTGAACGGTCTGCCAGCTGACAATAAGGATTGAAATGAACAAAAATAGTTTAAAATATTATTTAGAAATATGTTGAAGTGCTATCCTCTAAATAATAATTAACTTTAACTACTAAGTTTATTGACTGTATAGAGACTCACCGACTCCACAGTCAAATCACTACTACGGTTTTGTGGGGCTTAGTTTATAAGTTATACTTACCATAATATGTGAATATACCCCGACCGACCCTTGCTCGTTGAAGCGCCAGCCCGCGCCGCAGCTGAGCCAATAGCTTTAAATTCCCCGATTTATAATAATAATGCCAACCTTTTGATCCAGCCTGTCCCCAATACTAGCTGCCCCCCTATCAGTGACGCCCTGAACCGAGGCCCGTACCCCACAGGGGGTGCCCTCAGCGTGCAGTCGCTTAGTTTGTAATTTATTTTAGTTTGTAAGCCCTGGCTGGAGGCGTTAAGTTAATTCTTAATGGCAGCCCCAGGAAAGCCCGGTTGAGCAGTCACGGCCTCTCAAGGCCAACTGCGAGATGCCCAACAAAAAAAAAATGTGATTATAAATAAATAAAAAAAATAAAAAATTGTTTGTTATGCAATTAAGGTGAGGATGCTTGGGAGAATGACGATGATCTGATGAATGAGCTGCATTTCTTTTTAGTAGTGAAACAACGATGGTTTCTACAATTTTCTGAAGGTATACCTATTATCACTCAGTATTTGGTGTATTAGGCAATAAGAATTTGTTTTAAGTTGATTAATTATTATTAAACGTGTTCTGAATATTTCACGAATTGTTTTAATAATTACTTTCATGCCATATACCAATGATCATTATAATAAGTAGAATGGAACAAATTTGTCACGACGCCGGTTCAATGGGGGTCTTAATCTTCGGCGCCTAGCATTGGCATAATTACTTCCTACGTGAATGAGGGGTATCATGTTACCCAGTAACAGGATTGTGGTGGTTCTATAGGCAGTAGATCCATGTAACATACTGGTATTCAGCGGCATCCGGTTTGTGCGACCCGGCTACCTTTTTTACACGCTTTATATTAGCTTCACTTGTATGTTTGTTTGTTTATAAGTAACCGAATCCTTTGAGCGCGATTTCGACCCACTTTAAACGGTCAGATTTCATTGAAACTTTGTAAACTTGTCGAGGACCGATGACAATAATTAAGAAAAAAAATTGAGAAAAAAAAAATCACGTTTTTGTAGTTAGCAGAACTAAAAAATAGAAAATAAATAATAGTTAAAAAAACTAAAAAACACGCTTTAAAAACCAAACTAAAAAAGGAGAAAATAATTTAATTCAATTAAAAAGCGTGGGGAGCTTGACATTAATTGATTATAAAAATACCTCAAAAAGCACCCCACGCTTTTTAATTGAATTAAATTATTTTCTCCTTTTTTAGTTTGGTTTTTAAAGCGTGTTTTTTAGTTTTTTAAACTATTATTTTTCTACCCATGGTGGGGCCGGCTTCCAGTCTTATCGGATGCTACTGAATAACAGTATTTTCCCTTGGTAAGACTGATTACCATATTACCGAGACTTTTCTTTTTCGATTGAAATTCTTAATAAAATTTATTTTATCTCGTTTCAAACGTATCGCAGTCTGAAAGTCTCGCCTCGCACAATATGGCCGACAAATTATATTTGTTCCGTTCTGTTTGCTCAAATCAAATGTTATGTTAACGATAACGCGCCTCCTGTTATTAAAAATATAATATGTTTGAATATGTTCACAATATCTATTGGAAAAGGCTGTACTTTTATTAAAGAGAAGATTATCTCTCAAACGCACAAGTCGATTGATCAGCACCCTAATTGCGTAACTCACGATTAATCATAATCTGTTTCGTTTTGAAACAGAGTGCTAAACCATTGCTTCATATGTTCGAAAAATGTGTCTGCTCAACAACGTTAATAACGCAATGAATATTGTTAAACTGTCAAAATGAAACTCACGATCAATCACATTGATCGTGAGTTACGTAATTAGGGTGCAGGTTTAGCTACGCATGCCACGGTTGGTCCTTGGATAGGTGACCATCTTTACGTACCAAGACCCCTCCGTTGCTCATAACACGTGGTCCAGTTCCAGTCTTACCAAGGGGTATCATATTATCCAGTAACTGGGTTGTAGAGGTCAGATATGCAGTCGCTCCATGTACAATACTGCTATTCATCTGCATCCGGTTAGATTTGAAGCGATTTAACATAGACGGAAAAAGGGTAGGCAGAATAAGATTATCTATTGTAGGTAACTGGCGGAATGGGAGTGTACAGTCAGCGTCAAAAATATCGGGACGAACAGACTGTTCAAAAGAATCTCAACAACTAAGAAAATTAAACTTTATCTCAATTGAATAAAGTTCTCGTCAGAATGACAGTTGTCGTTTACTGTCTTCATACTGAAACATTCCTTGCGTCATTGACTTAATATTTCATTTTCATAGTTGTTTGGAACATTTTGAACAGCCTGTTCGTCCCGATATTATTGACGCTGACTGTACTATAGGGATACTTCTGTCTGACCCTTTGGGGAAGCAAGCGTGTTGTTATGTTTGTTGTTTTAATATTGCAAATCGGGTGTTAGAAAAAGATAGAGCGTCTTATAATGTTTTTCCACCAGAGATGAGTTATGCGTCTATGCTTCGAGGATGTGAAAGCTAAGCTACGGAACTATGTGACCGTTTCTACTGATGCTAAGCTGTGTAGCGAAGCAAGTAAGATGCGCCGCCGCGAGGTATCAGTGCAAGGAAGATGCGCAGCTCGACATATGCGATGCATCGACAGTAGGGAAGGCACGGGGATCGAATAAAAGACTCGCACATTCATAGCGCTCATCCAAGCACGCATTCTTCCATTTAAAAAACATAGCCTTGTCGAGCCCGTTTCCACCAGTGCTATGCTATGTGTACCAATGAATATGATTAGTGTATATCAAACGTATCCATAACAACGAAGCATTGCACATCTCTGTTGGAAAAGCACCCTTAAACCCGTGTGGCAGTCCTTTTTTAAAGTGTCATACTGTATCTTACACGCTTTATATTAGCTTCACTTGTATGTTTGTAACCGACTCCTTAGGGCGCGATTTTGACCCACTTTAAACGGTCAGATTTCATTTAAACTTTGTAACTTATCGAGGACCGATGACAATTCAATCATTAAAAAACAAAAAACCTGAATAATCACGCTTTTGTAGTTAGCAGAATAAAAAAATAAAAAATAAATAATAGTTTAAAAAACTAAAAAACACGCTTTAAAAACCTCAAAAAGCACCCCACGCTTCTTAATTGAATTAAATTATTTTCTACTTTTTTAGTTTGGTTTTTAAAACGTGTTTTTTAGTTTTTTTTTAAACTATTATTTATTTATATAGGTATACTTTATATTACACCAGATAATTAATAACATAAATACATTTAACACTTATATTCTATATATATCTACTAGCAGACCTGACAGGTGGTGCTTCCTGTGTTGACATTTGACATTATCCTGAGTTGAAGTTCTTTTGGCATTACTGACATCGATTTGTTTTATTTTTATAGTTTTAAGATTCTTTAAGCCCTTTTTCTTTATTTATTTCAAGACGTTGTCGTGTCCGAACAGTGCCATCTACCGGGTCTGATTGCAAATCTAAACCAACTACTCAAACACACACAACAAAAAAAAAACATTCACATCGGTCCAGCGATTTAGAAAGAGTTCAGTCACACACAGAAGAATTATATACTGATACTAATTATATTATTATACCGGAATAAAAACCTATGGTTAATCCAGGATATAAACGATATGTGCGCCAAATTTTATCCAAATCCGATCAACGGTTTTTGCGTGATTGAGTAACAAATATCTAAACATACAAAATCATATTAATAATACTAGCTTCTGCCAGCGGCTTGGCCCGCGTGAAGGTCCATAATTATCCCACGGGAACAACCGGGATGAAGAGTATCCTATGTGTTAATCTAGGTTATATCTTAGTGAAAAATTTCATCTAAATCAGTTGAGCCGTTTTAGCGTGATTGAGTAACAAACATCCAAACTTTCACATTTATAATATTATATAAGTATAATCGCAAAAAAAAAACAGCTGTTCCCTACATTTTGACGAGTCATGCGAACATAAATTGCAGGGTAATTACGTAAGTTAATAATTGTAGGGAACAGATGTTTTTTTTTTTCGCGATTGCATCTTTGGTCCCATAGTAAAAGTTGTTCATAATGATGAGTACAATCTCCCATTTCGGTTTGTCGCATGTTTTCAATTTCAACCTGTATATAATATTATATTATAGTAGGATCTGCATATTGATAACATTAAAGACAGCGACTGGAGTTCAATGTCACAGAGTAAAATAATACGAATAATAATGTCGACGTGATCACCAGTCCGCTAATGAAATGTCGCAGGGTATTATGAATGACAAGCGCTACTCAGTTGGGCAAGCACCAGGATAACTAAGTTTCTGTTCATTACAGGAAAGATATGAATATAAAAAAAATTAAAATATTCATAATATTTAAAAATACCGATCAAGTACGACTCGGTATCGCGTACTGAGGGTTCTGTACCATAAATGCTGTTATATTTTACCTACTTTTTTGATAATATCAAAAAAGTAGGTAAAATATAACAGCATTATCATACGTGTTTTACTATAGCCTATATTATAGGCTATAGTAAAACACGTATGATTATTTTCTTCTGTCTATTAATTACGGTGAAAGTGGATGCACTAAGTTAGCACACGAAATTCAAATTGTATTCCATTTTTGGCAAGTCAGGTGGTATGTTGATAAAATTTGATACGCAACCGTAACACATACGTATTGATGATTTTAATGAGAGGGAGTGGGCTGTACAAACTATATCAATATCAACATCTCACTATTTATATACAGACGCCAGCACATCGAGCTACCCTAAATTGTGAAATTTTCCCAATTGAACATGAGCCTTATGATTATGTAATAAAGTTGAAAATCTTTCAAACAAAGACAGATTGGGGTAGTTTGATGTGCTGGCGTCTGTACTACTCGTTGCTATTTATTTATTTGTAACTGACACAAATTTATTTTATTTAAGTATGCATACACACGCCACGTTGCAGTATTGGTATAAAGCTGATTTACATCCGTCACCTCACACTTCACTGGGCCTTTTTGGCGCAGCCATGAGGCACACTGTAATGCTAGTTTCTGAAATCGCACTTTACACTTTTTGTTGGTTTTTATTTTAGTTTGTTTTTTTTTTGCTGTCTATTGTGTGCCTTTTTAGTCTGTGCTAAATAAATGTATTTTCTTTCTTTACCACGAGGGCCCAGTGCCTAAACCTACTAAACTTGTTGGTACGTTGGGGCCGTTACCACTAGGCCACAACACACCAGAACACAAATCAAGTTACAATATTTTATTTCGCATAAACCTACATGGGCACTTATGAACCGTCGAGCTAGGTCGAGCTAGGTGCACGGTTTCAATTGGTCGTTTCCTATAGCGAAGATCCAGCAAGAAACTTCACGGTTACTCGTTTAAAAATCACAGTAATCCTTGGCAACAAAAACAGAAATTATATCAGAAAATAGGACCACTCATAGAAAACAGTTAAACCAATTAAAACCTTACGTCAATGTGCCGTATAATAGCCAATTCATACAACTGTAAAAGAGTAACAGTTGTGATTTGAATATCCATACAACTTAAGTTGGTAGTCAATCTTACTAATATAAAGGGTATTAATTATATAAAGGATGAATGTTTGTATGTTTCGATGAAAATAACAATAATGATATATAAAAAATACTAGCTTTAGCAAAGGTAAACAAATAAAATAAAACATATTTATTATTATAAATATTATATTTTTTTCGTTTTCATGGGGTGAATTGGTGGTTCTTTCCTCAAAAGACCATTTCAGTCACCATCCTACATAGTTTTCACATGATCTGACCAAGATTATGTCTGGAATTTAAAGTTTGTTTCGGCCTTTCTTCTCAGAGTAGTCGGATAGGAAACGGCGACCTCATCTAGTTTAAAAAATATGACTGACGTGTGTTTGTAAAAACCTAGTTACAGAAATAAAATCATTCATTACGGAGCCCTTCCTTGTGCGTGGCCACCAAATATACCTGACCGGTTTATTTTAAGTAAGGCAGTTAATCCCCTGGTGGGTAGTGGTCTCATTTGCCCTATCATACTTATCACACCTACATCTCTCTCTGCGCTAATCAGACAAGGCAGTCGCCCACGTGGCACAACGCTGTGCCAGTGGCACCTGTGACTGTGGACGCAGGAACACATCGCTCATTATAACACATGGACGAGAGGATTTGGCTTGACGTCACACTACGTCGTACTTGTAATCTTATTAAGGCCCTGGTAACTTTAAATATTGTCGTTATGAGCGATAATAGTTCTTATTGCAATCCGATACGGGTTAAAATCTGTTGTAATAAACTCGAATAATAAATGAGCAACATTGTCGTAAAAATGCAAATAAAATCGTATAAAGTAAATATTAACAATTTAATAATAAATAATCCATCACTGGATGCAGTTTGGCATTTGGAATTTTAATACACAGCCAAAAAAAATCCTTTTTTTTAGTATAGTATATTTATTTCCGAGTATATGGTACATTATGATCTTAATATTATTAAAAAGCTTCACATATACTACCGTTGCCGGTGTAGAAATATTTAAATTAAAGTACAATTCCCATTTAGTTTGAAATGACTATGGGTAACTATTATTTTTTAATACAATGTCAAATTTTATTAATTAGAAACAAAAACTTAAATATATTTATGAATGAAATGTCAAATGCCTTAAAATTAAAAAGTCAATCCACACTAAGTACGTACTGATTACATGTAATGTCAAAATTTATAATTAAAAAAATCGTGAACTGAATAAAAACAGTTGTCTAAAAGCCAGGCAAATATTGCTTTCTTGAATTTATTAGTAGGCAGCACTCTGATGCGAGAAGGTAAATTGTTGAAAATTTTGATTGCCATACAATTGGAATTCCTGCTATACAAATGCAGTCTCTGGCTAGGTGCAAGTAATTTATTTGGGCTTCTACTGTTGACTCTTTTAGAAATGTGTTCATACAATGGGAACATGTGCGAATACCTTTTTATAAATACACAAATTTCAAAAATGTAAAGACAAGGAAGTGGAAGAATTTTTAGTGCTTTAAATAATGGCTTACAATGATCTAAATATTCTGCTCCATACACAGCTCTGATACATTTTTTTTGTGCAATAAATGCTTTGTTCACGTCCACTGAATTACCCCATATCACGAGGCCGTAACGCAGTACAGATGAAACATAGCCATGATATGCATTGAGGGCTGCTTCTTTACTCGCTATTCGTCTCAGTTTTCGAAGAGCAAAAACAAATTTGTCAAGTCGAGTACAGACTTTTTTGACATGTTCTTCAATCCATTTACTGTTAACAAAAACTGTAAACCAATTGAAAAGTCACGGTTGTATTGTATTCCACAAATTGAAGCCGCTAAATTTCTGACTTCTAAGATACAGGTCTGCGTACTTTATTTTTTTATTTTTTTTATTGCAATCTATCTAATTGATATTCAGCAATAGTTCAGTATTGGTTTGGTTTAGGGTTGTGCGGTACATGTCCAATGTCAGGTCCGCTTTGTGTCAGTCACAGTCTATCTTGTAATAGGTCCTGTGGGTTTTTCCGTTTAAGCCTTCTTGGCGTTGTTGGTTCGCTCATCAGACGCTTCGCAAGTGCGTTAGGGTGGAGTGTGATCCTCGATGCATAAACTTTCATTCTGTTTTTTATTTCTTGTTTGACTGTCTTCATATTAAAGTCGTGGTGTAATCTTTCATTGGTTACATACCATGGTGAATTGGCTATCATTCGTAGCATTTCGGACTGAAATTTTTGAAGGATTTCAACGTTTGAGTTTGCTGATGTGCCCCATAACTGTAAGCCGTAACACCAAATGGGTTTGATTATGACTTTATAGAGTAGCAGTTTGTTTTCCAGTGATAGTGACTTTTTATTTAACATCCACTACATTTTTCGTACCTTTTGTCCCATTGCCAGGCATTTTGTGAAGATAGGTATGCTTTCTCCATGTAAGTCTCTTATCCAGGTACTTTCCTAAGTATTTACCTAGTTTAGGTGCCCGGAAATTTTACTATAATTTTAAACTTGGTAGTACAACCCACTGTTTCCATTATGCTATGTACTGTGTTGTTGTTTTTATGTACTAATAAACTTATATTATATGTTGGGGTCAGCTTCCAGTTCAACCCCATGCATACTAGTTCCTATTTTACATTAACCGACTGCCTATCTGACCTCCACAACCCAGTTACTGGGTAATACGATACACCTTGGTAAGACTGGTTGTCAGACTTTCGGGCTTCTGACGACCCGTAACGACAGTCAAACATCCACAAATGAGAGCCGGGACCAACGGCTTAATGTGCTTCCCGAGGCACGGAGGGGTCTTGGTATGTAAAGATGGTCACCCATCCGCGAACCATCCACGGAAAGCGTAGCTTAATCTGATCGATCGATTCGTGTTATAACTTACAATAAAATACAAATGAATGGCCATTCGTTTTACCATGAACCATTTCAAAGTTATCCATTAAATACCGGACACCCTGTATAATCTGAATCTCGTAAACGGCTCCAACGATTTTCATTAATTTAATATGCAGGGGTTTTCGGGGGCGATAAATCGATTTAACTAGGTTTCATTTTTAGAAAACGCCAAACCAAAATAAATACCGAGCCAAACTCTGTCATCCAGATATTAATATTAGTAAGGAAGTTAGGATATCTCCCGTGCCGAAGGCTAGTCTCCGTTAAGATTGGCTGACATGACCGAAATACGGTCTGGAGGACTGTATACTTATTTAAGGTATTCTGCGGCAAAGTATTAGAAACTATAAGATTTTTTTATATAAATTATAATGTTATATAATAATTCGTGTATCAATCAAACAGTTTGTTCAAACACGGTGTATTGTGTTCACTGTCCGTTTGTCTTCCACTCTTCTGTCAATAGTGACCCTGATGGAGGGGGGCGTGTGGGGCAGGGGGGGCGTGACTATCAAAACAAGAGGATAACAATAATTGTTTTAGCGCACAATGCTAGGCTCGGGGCGTTTGTCCGCCGGCCGGGCGTCACACCGAACACGAAGCGAAGATAACATGATGATATCTGCAACTTACCAACTTGCTTGCGTATGAAAATAAATGAAATGTTTATTTATGTAAGTTTACCGGAATATCACCCTCACAGACAAAATACAGCATTGTAGGGTATTTAACATTATTGTGTTCGAACAAACCTTTTTCATGTACCCACTATGTATTAATTTTTGCAGCAAACTTTGTATATAAGGGACCGATTTTTCTGAATATAGTCACCCGACCGACCCTTGCTCTTTGAAGCGCCAGCCCGCGCCGCAGCTGAGCCAGTAGCTTTAAATTCCCCGATCAATAATAATAATGCCAATATTTTGATCCAGCCTGTCCCCAACGATAGCTGTCCCCCTATCAGTGACGCCCTGAGCCGAGGCCCGTACCCCACAGGGGGTGCCCTCAGCGTGCATTTGTTTAGTTTATAAATTTAGTTTGTAAGCTTTGGCTGGAGGCGTTAAGATTAACTTCTTAATGGCAGCCCCAGGAAAGCCCGGTTGAGCAGTCACGGCCTCTCAAGGCCAACTGCGACATGCCCAACAAAAAAAATAATATATATATTCATTCCAGATTCAACCTGCATTTGCGTCTCATTTTTCATAAACCCGCGTATCTAACATAAGTATATCTTAAATGACACCTTTACACGACAATATTTTGTTAGTCAATATTTAATAACTAGATGCCGCCGGCACTTCCTAGCTGGCTGTTTCCTGAAGAAATGCCAGAAGACATGGTGTCTTTAAAATTCCAAACATTATTTTATTTGAATTTTTTGTGAGTCTAACAATGCACGGCCATGTCTGGAAGAGCCTTTTGAAGAAAGAGCCATTGCAGCTTTCAGCTGACCCAACAGACGTATTTTTTGACAGCTCAAAACCGTGAAGGAAAACATCGTGATGCATGTACCAAAAATATTCTAAGACATGTGACATCTACCAACCCACACTGGGGCCGCGTGGTAAATTACGGCCCACTCCCTCTCACGGAGCGGATGCCTGTGTCCCAGCAGTGGGCACATTATATCCAGAATTACATAAAAACCACGTTTAAAACACCTTTCTTAACAATATAGGAACAAGCAAGTTCGTTTGCTATCAGATTTGTCTTAAAAACCTACGTTGTAGGCTTCAGATAAAAAAAAAAATCCTTTGTATTCCCTGCAGGGGCAGATTTGCAGGCATAGTTCCATTTCTCCAGTTATTCTACTTCCTACTAATATTATAAATGTGAAAGTATGTATGTTTGGATTTTTGGATGTTTTTGCTCAATCACGCAAAAACGGCCGAACAGATTTGGATGTAATTTTGCACACAGACCTGGATTAACACATAGGCCACTTTTTATCCTAGTTCTACGTTTCCGTGGGATGATTTCCGCCCTCCACACGGGTGAGGCCGCTGTGAGCAGCCATCACTTGGGCACAAGCTCAGACTTGGACCGCTACTGACCCATTTTACACGCTTTACATTAGCTTCACTTGTATGTTTGTTTGTTTGTAACCGACTCCTTTGGACGCCATTTTGACCCACTTTAAACGGTCAGATTTCATTGAAACTTTTTAAACTTATCGAGGACCGATGACTATTCAATCATTTTAAAAAAAAATTGAGAAAAATGAAAAAAGGAAAAAAAACACGTTTTTGTAGTTAGCAGAACTAAAAAATAGAAAATAAATAATAGTTTAAAAAACTAAAAAACACGCTTTAAAAACCAAACTAAAAAAGGAGAAAATAATTTAATTCAATTAAAAAGCGTGGGGTGCTTGACATTAAGTGATTATAATAATACCTCAAAAAGCACCCCACGCTTTTTAATTGAATTAAATTATTTTCTCCTTTTTTTAGTTTGGTTTTTAAAGCGTGTTTTTTAGTTTTTTAAACTATTATTTTTATTGGAAAATCCTGAGTTTTTTTTTGAACCGTTCCCATACCTAATCGAACATCAATCAATGTTATAGTAGGAATCCTTGAACTAACTGTTCACAAATCCTAAAATTTTATCAGTTTCAATCAAATAGACGACGGCTATTCTTCCGACAGTTGTTTGCAGTCAGGGGCAAAGCAAATCAGGTTATCAAAATGTGACATTTCCGAAACGATAGTCTGTCGAATTCTAGTGATCTCCATGCTCCATGCTCTCCAATCCCACTTATGGACGACTAACGTAGCACGCTATATTTCGGTTGAGATTACGCGTCGGTGTGAGCCTGTTGATCTGTCAGTACTCTACGAATCAAAATAGTGAGTTCTTTGTGTATATTATTTGCCCAGACGCTCTGTTTGTTGACGACTCGACGACTGGCCCCGAGTCGAGAGAGACTTCACGGCATAATCAACTTGGTAAAAATCCAAACTCCGACCTCTTTTTCAAGTAAAGTGCCTGCCTCGGATCGAAATCACGACCTACAATTTGTAAATCGAGGCCGGTACCCCTGGGTTGGCGCTGCTCTCAAATTGTAAAGCTACTCATATCAATTGAATGTAGTTTAATTTCAATTCATCTATACTTATACTTAATATTTTATAGAGGTAAAGTTTGTGAGGTTGTAGCAGATCTACCTACTGAACCGATTTTGAAAATTATTTTACCAGTAGAAACCCACGTTATTTGTGAGTGTCATAGGTTATATATTAACCCGAAAAATTAAAAGAGTTTTTCGTAGTAGTCGGATTTGTAAAGTAAGTCGGAGAAAAAACGGTTGAACGAATTTTTTTCTTACGAACGCTGCCTTAATGATGAGAGATAAATATGATTGAGTTCTAGAGAAAAGTTGTAGAACTCGATAATGCCCACAAAAAAGTCAGCGACAGCATATGTATAACTGTTATATTTAAGTCACAAAAGTAGTTTTAAAAAAAAAATCGTTAGGTCATGTATATTGGTCATCATATAAGTAAAATTAAAAGTCCTGACTGACTGGCTGACTCATCAACGCCCAGCCCAAACCCTTGAACTTAGAATGTAGACATGGAATATGGAAGGAGTTTTCGAAATTCTTAGGGGTTGAATTTCGAAAACTTGCAGCAAATTGCTCTTCCATTGCATCGGCAATTGATAACCTTTCAAAGGACAAATTGCACTGAAAATAAATACATTCAGACATACTTAGGAACTGATCAAAGTTCGAACCACCGACGTTAATATAACGGGTCCGTTCAAAATGACTGCTTAATTAACTTCCGTACTCATTCGTTCAATCGTTCTATTCATTCGCGTTTTCCTCATATTCGCAGGCTCGAACTCAGTGGTGGGCCTGGCTAAAAAGCACTCTGTCTCACCAGGCATCGTGTCCGACAGAGGTAGTATCAGTGGTGAGCAGTCAGACCCTAGTCTACACGCACAACGTTATTGAGTGAGATGCAGGATCAGGAACAGGCGCATAAAAAATTAGGAAAGTCCTTCGGAGGATCGAGTTAAAAAAAAGCACTGCATAAATCAATGACCAATGAACTTTTCGTAAGACAAAACAATACCATGTTTAATTTTTGATGTACATAGTCGAACAGTGGAGTAATACACTCCCGAAGTTTGTATGGAATTAATGTCGACTAGATTCACCTTCACTTCCTTACTCATTCGTGCAATCTCTCTAATCATTCGCATTTTCCTCATTTAATTGAGATTTCTCCTAGAACGCTCCCCTTGCGGAGATATTATTAATAACTTGTAAGAATTTTGCAGTAAATTAATAATCTCCGAACATCCCACTCTAGGTATTTATCGTTTATAAATAAAATTGAAAGGAATTTTAATGCACCGATAGAGATATGAATGTTTGAACGCAGAAGGTTAACTTGAAAGTGCTTTTCTAATGTGACGATACCATTTCTAGTAGAGACATGCTTTTTCCAGCGGCTAATCCAGGTTATAAACTATTCGTGTGCCAATTTTCACCCTAATCCGTTTGGCCGTTTTTGCGTAATGTACATGTGTGTTTGTAACAGATACAAACTTTCACATTTATAATAAAAGTATGATAGGAATAGTCTACACATATGTGTACCTATTTTTTATCATTCTAATTTAGTGTTAATTTGATTGCGCGATGTGAGTGACGTCAAGTCTTTGTTGTGTAGTTCGCATGTGGCGTTGTAGATGCTACCACAGTTGAGCCACCTGAAAAAAAGAAATTAAGTACATCCTCATTATATTCCATCATCCTTTACTCATCCAGTCTTTACATTGCTTTATATCAAGCAAAACCAATTCAATGAGAAAAAATATTTTGTAGACCTCCACTTATTAAACTTTAGAAATAAATATTATGATTCTTCAGTATTCAGAAAACAATGTTCAAGAATACCATAGTCTGATGCAAGTAGAGTACAATGCTGATTTTGTGGATTTCCACCGAATGTAAAGAATAATATTGTTTGATTGAATTACTTTGCAACGTGTGTGATAAACTTGACAGGCATTAGCATAATCAGATTATGAAGTTCCCTCTGCTGAGACACAGGCGTCCTCTCTGTGAGAAGGAGTGGACTGTTATCCACGGACATAAAATAATTGAATTGGATATATTACGGTTATATTTCTTTACGGTTGAAAAAGAAGATAGATGCCCTAGAAATGTGGTGATGGAGAAGATTGCTTGACATAACCTGGACGCAGTTCCGTACCAACGTCTCAATCCTCCAAGAGCTTCGTATCAAACAGCGCCTTTCTTCCATCGTCCAATGTCGTATTCTCACTTTCTTTGGACATATCACACGTCAAGAAGGCACATCTGTGGAACGAGCACGCGGCAGGTCTCCAGTGCGGTGGACCGACCAAGTCAAAACTGCACTTAATGGTCCACTCCACGAATGTTCAAGAAAAGCCACAGTACGGGAGGAATGGCGACGGATTGTGAAGCTTACCACCACCCTTGATGTGACGACCACGCCCACTCTGCCAAGAGTGTAACAACGAAGAAGAAGAATCTAACTGTCTTATGCTCCTACACAGATGCAGGATGGGACGCAGCTGATTATGCGGTCCTAGGGCTTTCGCCCTCGGTGCCTAACCTAATAGATACCATTAAGTACTTGCGTTGTACGAAAACTAAACATTAAAAAAATTACGCAAAAGAAACTGAAAAATTCCTGAAAATCTTTTAGTATAATTAAGCTTATAAATTACAAATTTTGTGTCGGTGGCAAACGAAAATAAAGGCAGCTTGGTTGATCTGCCTTGATTGCAATACTAATACAGTTTTTTTGGAACGAAGTTCCTTATCGCGCGTTGTGAAAGGGGGCTAGACGGAAAAAATTCTCACGAAAAGTTGTAACGACACTTTTTGCTATACCTAGTAAGCTATTGTAAGTTTTTTTTTTTTAAATTCGTTCCATCCGGGTGTCCCTTGACACCTCTCAAGTTTTTTTTTGCACTATTGATTCAGAGTATTAAAACCCACCTGTAAGAGCGAGGAGATTCTGGCAGACATAACTGTTCTAAAAAACTTTAAATCATCTGCATATTAATCCCAGGCTGATTCCTGGCCACCGTAGGCGCGGGCTTGCAGACGGCGAGTAATGGGTAGCTCGCTGTCCGGTAAGGACCAAGCCCGGGTCACGTTGTGTTCCACGCGCGCCTCAAAGATATGTCAGCACCAACTGGTGGGGTCCGCAAGGGTCGATGCCTGCCAGGGGTGCGGATTGTTCGAAAGAGATATCGTGACCCCTATACAGACAACAGAGGGAACACGGTTGGGTTTTAGTCAGTAAAAATCTGACACGCCCTCCTGCTCCACCCAGAGCGGGAGAAGTTATTTGATGACTTCCCACCCCAAAAAGTAATCTGCATACTTCAAATTTCGGAGTACTGAAATAGTGGGCATACTGTGGTCTCCTATGACTTGAAGGAGTATAATTATTTATGTGTCATGTATTTTGTATATATTTTGTAGGACTTACTGTGAATCTGTGGGGTAATGTGACTTGATAGTTGCTTGTGTAGCACTCCTTGTGTAGTACTTACTACTCAAAAGATTCAATTACTTATCACACTTGATAGGTTTCCATCTTTCTTTGAATGATACGGAAATTTTTAATATTGTACATTATTGAGAACGGGGTTTAATAGAAATGAATGGAAATAATAAGCGGAAGTTTCAAGATAATTAAAACGATATTATTAGTACACTTCTTCTTAACGCTTCGGTAGCAATTGATATACAATCAGCCCAGAATATGGCTACGAGCTTGGCACCTTCAGCAGCGTTCATCAACTCCTGTAGCGTGCAGACAACAGGACACGCTGGACAAGATATTAAGTGCCCCATAGTTTGTGGGACAGCACCAATTTACAATCCAGGAGGGATTCATCTGTGAATCTCCACCCCAGCAGTATTTCCTGCTGGGCTGGGTCTGTAAAACTATTCAAAAGCCTTTAGAGATGGCCTGGAGATACTTTCCATCCAATCTGTTCACAACAAATCAATTATATATTATACACGCGCATGCCACCGGGGCCACGGGGGCGCGCAGAACGACGCTGACACTTGTACATTTACCCCCTTATTCATAAACGATGATTAAAGTTAAATGATGTTTAAACGTCAAAAATTTATGGTTAAACAGGCGCTAATCATTACTTAACTTTAATCATCGTTTATGAATAAGGGGGTTAGTGTTTTATCTATGGGTGATACATGGCGTCCGACCGGCCGGGCAATCGGACTACAGCTATGGTCGAGTGCGCGTGTCAACAAAACGTGATTTTGTTCTCCCTCTGCTATTTCATATTTCACTAGCTCACCCGACAGACATTGTCTTAACTATGAATATTGAAATCGCATTATATTCATATATGTTATGAGCAACTTTCTTAATTTTTTCTTGCATAAGAACCTTCTCCTGACAATAACAAACATAACGAAAAAAACATAGCAAAATTAATCCAGCCGTTCACGTGTGATGCCGTGACCAAGGGAAAAAGAGATTTATTTTTATATATAAGATAAGATAGATTAATAAAGTATTAATGAAAGGTTTTGCGTCCGTTTCAATCATCTCCCAACATATACAGTGACTAAGAAGCTCCACGCGCGGCAACTAAATAGTTAAAATAATTAAATATTCTGCAAAAAATTCTTCTGCAGCAACAAAAACCACCGTAAAAATGAGTTGGTAAACGCCGAAAATATTTAATTTATTGCTACGGTGAGACGGCGTACAGCTACACCGTAGCACATGTAGATTATGTTTCTCATGATTTTGATTATTTCAAAGTATAATTATTTAAATAGATTTACAAAAGGGGGTCTTAATTCGAGTATTCTTTTAAGTTTAGCTGATCTACTACCCAGCTCGTCGACCACTTACAGCCGACGTTTCGGGTTTGAGCTCATCTATTGCTCTCGATGAATTGTTGACTTACAGATGAATATAGCCTGATGATGTAGCAAAACGAGTACGTCGAGTTTTAGGAAAAGTTCGGCTTTTTAAAGCGTCGTCTACTTGCCTCTATCACGCGTACCTGTTTGAAAGTCTATTTTTTGTCTTATATTGTTCTCACGCAAACACCAAGAAATGTTAATGGTTGTTTTCCCGCAGCGAAATGGTTTTGTCTTGGTAATACAATCGTTTTTATAAACAAACCAAATATTAGAAACAAAAAATTAGCAGATTAACTATTGTGAAAAATCACCACGTGCGAGAGTTTATTTTGCTTTGAACATTTATGCATCGCTGTTCCCTTTGTTGGCGGCGCGTGCGGTTTGAGTTACTTCTAATGTTACTATTGATTCTCACGTTTTCGATTTGATGAATATTTTTTAAATTACTTATATCAAAACATAATAGTATATTTTATAACGAGGGACTAAACGAAGCCATAATATACCCGAGGTGGTTTGACTCCCGAGCGTGCGAGGGAGTCAATGAAACCGAGGGTATATTAAGTTGGCGTTTAGTCTCGAGGTGCAAACTGTACTTTTCACTTCGAGTGCGAGAAAAATAGTCAATTTAGTACAAAAACAAGTACTTACCTAATAAATATTACTTAACAAAAAAACAGTACAAAGTGAAAAATAACTTTAATTTCGGAAGTCGGTGTCTTTGGAGCTGAATTTGAATTTGTTGTCACCGCCTTCCGAAATTAAAGTTATTTTTCACTTTTTAGTGTTTTTTTGGAAGTCGGTTGTTTTTTTTTTGGAAAAAGTTTTTTTTTTCACTTTTTGTGGTTCACATGTGCTTACCCCTTCACAGCGTACCGGCGTAATGTTATGTTATGAACTGGTGTAAACAATAGACAGACATGAGATTTCAGCAATCCCAGTCCATTTGCTATCATTTATTGAGGAGTTCCGTTGCCTATCTCCAAAGTTCTTCATCAGATCTTCACCAAATTGAAATGAGACCACTCCGAGAAAGTACTCTTCCAAAAAATACCTAAATCGCTTCGCGTGCCTATAAAATTTTAAGAGTTCTCTCTATTTCTCCAGGATCCCATCATCAGATCCTGACTTGATGATCATGGGACCACCTGGGAAGTATACCCTTTCAAACAAAAAAAAATCCAAATCGGTCCAGCCATCTTCGAGTAATCGGGGAACATACATAAAAAAAATAATTAAAAAGGTTCCGACGAATTGAGAACCTCCTCCTTTTTGAAGTCGGTTAATAAAATAAAAATCACAATATCTATTAGGTATGTCTTTTGGTCTTTGCTTGACGTCAAACTCTTCACCAAGGAACATAATATATAATACATAGGAACATAATATATAGGAACATAATATTTGTCACTGGACATTCTTAATAAATTAAATTTAATGCCGAACAAATTTACACTCGACAAAAATTCTGAAATTTTCGCGGTCTTTTTTTTCTTCTAAACCAGTAACAGATTAACAATTTAAAACACATGGCGCCACCTTGGCAAAAACCATGGAACTAAAACTCTCAACATTTTCGCAATGAAGATAGTCCACACTCCACAGATAATAGTATATTTACTGGCTGTTTGAGTTTGTCTATGTCACATGAAGGAAATTAAAAAACGAATTACTTTTTACTCCCTAGGGACTAAAGTGGTCACTTTAGTCCCGCTTCGTAGGGCTATAATGATGTCTTTTTAGAGCATGAGAAGTGAAAACATCTTTATTTTCTTAGTTTTACTCTATGCTTCGAAAGTAATCCTTATGGCAAGTTGTTCTGTCGCGGGAAAACAACCATTAAAATTTATCGGTGTATAGAAGCAACAAGAATGATGCACCCAACATTAAGTGTGTCCTTGGAGTTTCTTGCCAGTTAATCTCCATAGAGATCTACGTTTTGGAATGGGCAACTTGCTTCAATTTTCCGACTAATTTAGCGACTTTTTGACAGTTCAATGATTTAATTGAAATAAATGCTTTAATTTTGAGCATGACTTTAATAAAGCTCGATGTGTTATATTAACTCCGGGTACTGTAGGGAGAGAAGCATGCAGAAGTTAATACTAATGGCCTTATATAAGAAAATGTGGTTATTAGCAAACGTTTATTATATTTGACTCTAGATGTTCATTCATTCATACCTGTGATAGCTTCTCATAATAGTGTAAAATTTTCGTCTGGGTAGTAGGGAGAAGTAATGTCTCTACGCCCAAGTGTCAAAAGCAGAGAAAAGTAGGTCGTCATACTTGACATTGTAAATTTTTGCCTACTGAAGAATAGAAACATTTCTTCCATTGAGCAGTCTCTTTCTTAAGCTTGATGTGTCATATTAACACCCGTTTAGTGTAGGGAGAGGATTCAAAAGTACTAGGAGGTCATAAATGAAAAGAAGTTTGTTGTGAGCATACGTTTATATTGACGGATCGTGCTCGAGTAGGCAGCGGTGGCCTGTGTCTTACAACTAGCTGTTATATTAGTTTATTACTAAATACATTAACTGCGGCGACTAGCACACACAATGGGTACTATCGATCTCTAATACATTTATGTAAACTTGATCAAATTTTGGTAACACAAAAAAATGCGGTTTTTTGGGTTCTTACTCACTTCCTTAAATTTATGCATTTAAAAGTACATAATTATTATATTATAACGAATACTTTAGTAAAAAATAATAGGTATTGTTTATACTAAGTTTTGCAATATATATCTACTGCAAATATAGTTGATTTGATAACAGTAATTACTGACATTCAATGCTTATAACATCAATTTATAATGTACGAACGTCTAAGTACTGTTGCCAGTGTAATAAATATAATTTACATAAAATTAACAGAAGTGTTTTGTCGCACTTAAATACAGAAAATACACGATACTCTTAATTTGTTTATGAGTATCTGTTAGTGGTACCTTTATGGTGAAAATATGGGAGATTTTACATCGTTTGTATTGCAACAATGACTTGTAATCCGTCGCCCTGTGATTTGCATTTGAATAGAGATGAGACTCAAGTCAACTGTTTTAGAAATTCAGTTAAAATATGGGGTTATAACTGACTGTGAAGTTAGGAGGAAGTGTTCTTAATGGATTAAGGTGCATGAGCGTTAACGGGGATTTGGCATCACGGCAATAATTCCTTTAAGGGATATGTAAAGGTGTTACGTAAATGATAAATGATAAATGATTTTATTTCTGTAAGTAGGTTTGTACAAACACTTTTACACGTCAATCATATTTTTTTTTTTATTCCCAAATTTCTCCTAAAATGTTAACGTAGGTATTTTGGCAAATAAGGGTCAATCCTCACCGAGACGCGGCGCGACGCGCACTTTTTAAGATAGCAACAGAATATCTAACTTATTTACAACACGAAAAGGTATAATTTCACTACGAGCGCGAAAGCGTGTCGAAGAACGCTAAGGTGCACCGCGTTGTGCAGCCCGTATACCTTATTGTGAAGTAAATAAGATCTATTTTGTATCGTGATCTTAAAAAGTGCGCGTCGCGCCGCGTCTCGGTGAGAATTGACCCTAATAGTGAGGGATCGTCATGGTTAAAGAGTCTCTGCCAACCATCAGAGACACAGTATGACGGGACGAAGCATGAGTAGTGTACGTGTGATGATGTGTTACAATGTGGGTGTGTATAAATTGTGTGTGTCAATATCTCGTACTGCACATTTTTTTTTCGTATATAAGTTTCAATGGACTGCTTTATTAATTTTGCATTCGTGTTGTACGATATCGCAGAGTGCATGTGTGCAAGTGAGTGTAATTGTGTGTGTGCAAGTCGCAGTAGCAGTGTCAGCGACGCGCCCCCAGCCGTAGCGCGTCGCAGACTCGACTTGTTAAAAGTTGCTATACTTAGAGAGACTTGTCAACCAACATTTATTTATTAATGACCACATGTTGTGTGCATTGACAAACCAATGTTGAATTACTAGTTTCTGAAGTATGTAACCAGTGTTTATACTAAGTTTAAAAATACAAATATAACAAGTATGTATAGGTACATTGGTGTACAGTTAGCGCACTCCGTGGAACCGCGCCCGCAGTTTTGCATTTAATATGGTGTGTGTTTGTGAGTTTAAGTGGGTGTATTGGTATAATGTACTAAAAAATGTCAGTACCTAACTGTGTAGTAGATCATAGCTTTAGATATCACATTATTTAGGATATAAAGTTAACAATAAATAAATGTATTTTACACAATGATGCATTGGAGTTTTCGAAAATTTACTGGTTTTATCTTAATAATTATTGTACATGTACAACTCTTTCGTTAAAAAAAATTTTAGGTCGATCTAGTAGGCGATATCTTGTCCCCCTGTAAAACCCGTCGCTACGTGGGTGTGGTCGGACGGGTCGTATTGGTCGAATCGGTCGTGTCGGACGCGGCTGTCGGTCGCGGTGGCCTGGTCGTCTGTTGGAGGATTATTCCTCCTCTCTGGTCTCCTCTGCACTCCTCCTGAACAAACATATAGTCGTTATAATCATAATAGTAACTTTAAGTACACTAACTATACAGAGTTGGAGAGACATCGACTCGAAAACTGTAATTATGGATTTATATGATTCTGAGGAAAGGAAAGTTGAGAAAACCGGCATGTCCTAGAACCAAAAATTCGAAAGACATGTGACATTTACCAACCCGCACTGGGCCCGCGTGGTGGATTACGGCCCTTTCTCTCTCACAGAGAGGAAGTCTGTGTCCCAGCAGTGGGAACGTTAGAGGCTTATTCTCCATATGATTTTGAACTGCGTTGATTTTTTTTATTTTTGTTAGCCTCTCCATATATTTTGACTGCATATAGGTATTCTACTTTTCTATGAAACGGCAGATTTTTTTTAAACCAACGACTTTATTTTTACCTGTATCATATTGTACTGATTCATGGTTACAGTTTGGTTGCATGACAATATTTCTGCCACCTGTATGTTAGAAAAAAAATTAAAATGAAAAAAATGTGTATGCTTATGATGAAGTGTGTGTAGTGTGTAAGTGTAGGGTGTGTGTGTGTGTGTATGTAATATAAGATAAATGAAAAAACAAGAGATGCTGCGCTGAAAGATAATATAATTAGGGGTGAAAGATGATGATTATATCAGAAACACATGACTCACTTGCGGTATGCGGGCGGCTTGTGTCGGCAGCGATACAGCGGGAATACGCCCGTGAATTCGCACAGCAGCGTGCTGCCTGCGCCCCTCAGCACCGCACCCTCAACGCCGCTTGCGCCCCAAGCACCTTCCGACCGCTTGCCATATCGCGTGCTCATGAAGAACCTGGACAAGTGCACACATAGTAATGTCATCATCTTGACGTACTATTGAAGTCAGGAGGGTATACAGACACAAACACACTCCCTTGCATATTCTAGTCATAAACACACTTGAACACCTACAAACTGTAACGGCATCTACATCACCTCGTGCGAACTACGGGTCACACTGATGTAACGCAAAATCCTCATCACATCGCACAAGCTGAGTTTACCGCACAACTAGTTTAAATACAACCACTCTCATGGTGTTATCAGTGGCAGCGCAGAGGTCACTTTGCCTGCATGTTTTGGGGCACAAAGGATAAGATAGAACGTGAAGCATAGTTTATGAAAATCTCCTTGCTGTAGTTACGTCGGGGAAGCCTCCACTTTACGAGATTCGACGTACGCCTTTCCACTTGGGTTCGGTTGCTGCGCTTGGTTTAAGTGTAAGGTAAAGGGTGTGTGTGTGTGTTTATACTGAGTTTCAAGTTTTAGTAGGAGTGTGTGTGTGTTACCTGTCGTTGCGTGGCGCGAGGTGGCGGGTAGGGGGCGAGCTGCGTCCGTAACGCGTCGCCATCAGGAACGGCATCGGAGACACTATACAATATCAAATAAAAATCAATACTTAATCTAACATAATATCCGAGAGATGCGGGAGCAGTTATAAGTTGTTCAATAAATGATTAGTTATTAATAGGATATTTTCCCATTAAATAAAAACTATTTTAATTTGAAGATTGGGACGATATATTTAACAGAAAAATAATAGGTAATTAAAAATTATTTATATCCATTTTCTCAAGTAAAAAACGATTATATCAAATATATTTTTCGTTGTTTTGAATTTACCGCCAAAACGCTTCTTAAGATGTTTTTTATCACGTGAAATCGTGACGTCAGCTTTGTGTTTTTTTTGCTTAGTTATGTACCTTTAATTTAACGGCCAGTATATGTATTTGTATAACATGTATCATATATTAAAGCTGAAGATTTTCTTTGAACTACCAATCGGATTTGATCTTTTTATATTTGTTAACCCGATTCTTGAGATAGGTTTTGGTTATTTAATATCACGCCACGACCCTCAAGAGTCGAGCAAAAAAAAAAAAACAGAAAGAACGTACGGTGAAAATTAAGTACAGGGGTACAGTACTATATGGGATTTATCTTGTGACAAGACATTTCTTGCGAACGAAGTCGTGCGCAGTTGTTACATAGAAATATAACCTAAAGTACTTACTCTCAGCTCGCTTGTCGTGCTCGGCGAGGACGAGCGCGAGCAGCAGCGCGCACGCGCACACACTCGCTCGCGCGCGCACACACATGGCACACTGAGACACACGGGACACCTGCGGGAATATACACAGAATGATAACGCCACCATAAAACCCCGACTTACTACAAAAGTAGCAGCATTCTAACGTAGCACCACTACGGCGTAGCAGCACTACGGCGTAACAACACTACGGCGTAGCTACACTACAGCGTAGCAACACTACGGCGTAGCAACATTTCGACGTAGCATTACTACGATGTAACGCTACGTCAACGTAGCATCTTCTACCACCTTTTTAGGTGTGAACACAAAAAAAGATTTCGTAACAGTTCTACGGCATTCGCTTCAACGATGTACGTTTCGCCGAAAGAACGCTCCACTTTTGAGGGTTTCGTCGATAGTAACTTTCAGCGAACGATCCACCGACACAAATATATTTACGTATACAACGTAACCATAAATAGCTACATGACGATTTTTGATGAGAATGATGAGATTAACAGAAACATAAAGAATATTCACAGTAAGAGAACGTAATATCGACAAATGCATGCACAGACTGCACAGGTCCACTAACCCTATGTGGTTCTTTCTTCAAAACACTATGACAGAAACCATTATAATAATAATAATAATAATCGTTTAATTCGGAAATCAGGTTCCATTTTGTTAGTATTACAGTCTTAAAAACTAATGTTAGCACGCAAAATATTAAAACTAAACGGGCATGAATGGAGAACCACTCATCTCCTGTTGCGAAGAGAGTGCCACCCCATCCACACCTGCAGCATTGGTGAATCCCACCGTTCAGATAAGGATTATGATTGACGTGAAAGTGTTTGTACAAATCTACTTTAGGAAATCAAAAATCATTCATCATTAATCATTGTTTTTTGTCTCTCTAATAATCCCTAGTCATTTTATAAATGCGAAAGTAACTCTATGTGTCTGTCTGTTACGCTTTCACGCCAAACCCGCTGAACGGATCGTCATGAAATTTGGCAAAGACATAGCCTATAATATGGAGAAGGATATAGGCTACTTTTTTACGCGATAACTGACATCCACGCGGGCGGAGCCACGGGGAAAAGCTAGTCATAAAATTTCTCGCGTAACCAACCTACACACTCAACAGGCATACGATGGAACCACTTTAATTTCATGTTAATTCACGAAACGTGTGATAATTCAACAATTACCTGCCCTTAACTATTGCAAACTGAAACTTAGATTAGCACAAAGTTAGCAGCGGCAGGCGAGCGAGGGGGGCGGCAGGGGGGAAGGGGGGCGGCAGGTAACATTGTTACCATAATATATGAATATTAAAACATTTTGTTTTATTAGTTATCTGTGCCCGTTCTACCTGGAATAGGTACATTTCGCAAACAAAAGTTTTTGTTTTCATATTAAATAATAATTGGGTGAATTAATTATTTCGTTGTACGGAATGAATAATTTGTATTGTAGGATGGTTTAGATTTGTGATGAATTGACTTCATCTTCGGAGAAAAATAAAAATATTTATATAATCAGCCTATATTGTTCCCACTGCTGGGACTCAGGCCTCCTCTTTGTGAGAGAGAGTGGGCCGTTGTTGCGGGTAGTGAATGTCACACGTCTTCGAATTTTTGGTTCCAAGACATTGCCGGTTTCCTCACGATGTTTTATCAACTGATGATGAAATGAAGGAATGAAGGATGAAACTTTTTGAAGTATACCTAATCTAAATGTATTGCGTTTTTTTTCCTGTTATTATTAAATTACTTTGCAAATTTTCACTATACAATATAACAAAGTATAGATGTTATTACATCATATTGGTACTTATAAACCAATCTTATTAATCACAGGTCAGTCAAGATTATTGAAATTGTCTTTCGATCTTCGGTGTGCCCTGTTTTTTCTGTTCTGTTGTTGGTTTGCCCAAGCATCATTTTACTCCCCAATGTTTCCGTTTCTTATTTCATCAATTGATCATACAGCTGTTATTTGATTGTTTAAAATTTTTGTATTATCATCCAAGCAAATATGGCTATGATTACTTAGCCGTTTGAGAGCTGTGGTGATGAAATTATTTGCACAAATTAAAGTACCTGTCTCGGTTCAAACCCACGGCCTACAACTCATAAGTCAGGGCTGTCATCACTAGGCCACCACTACTGTATGTATTTGTATGTACTTATTCATAAAAATATTATTCGTTTTAATTTTTCCATGCCATTACTAAGTTACATGGCAGAATGTGTCTTTACACTGAATTATATACGTAACCTCTTTTTTTTATCTACCTACCTATTTTACGGATATTAAAGTTTTGATTTTGGACTGGTAGAACCATCTCTCTAGAATAGGTGCTATACAACTCAAATAGCTTGGTCTTGCTCTAAGATACCGTCTATATCGTAACGTTATAGATATGTAGCTCGGTAATATTGTCGTGTTGAGCGGAAGGGACAATATCCTCCGGCATTGCGCTGTTTTTTCGCCGGAAGCATGTTTTTTCTCAACCGTCCGGAGCCGCCTACTGTCGTCCGGTGTCCGGAGCGTGTCCGGGTCATGTCCGGTGGCTCACGGCGGATCTAAGCTCTCGTACTCACGTGCGATTTTTTATCGTGCAGTGGATGTTCAACTCTCGAAGCATTAAGAATAAAACCGTGCTTACCAACGGTTTAAAAAAATACTCAGGATTTTTTATTGTACTTTTGTATGCACTAAATAAATGGACGGCGACTCTATAGGGCGCCTTGTCTTGTAGGGTAGATTGGAGGGCAATAGACTACGCGGACGCTCGCCCATTAGATGGACTGACCAAATAAAATCCGCAGTGACCGATCCTTTGTATACGTGCACATTAGATTCTAAAAATCGGAGTAGATGGCGAGAAATTGTGAGGCTAATCACATCAGCCCCTAGACAAGAAATTTCAGGAGGACCATGACCGCCCTCACAAGAGTGTTACGAAGAAGAAATAAATGGTTTATCTATCTATCTTCTACTCTTGGCGCTAAGCAGTGCATTAAAAATCCTGTGCGGATGAAATCCGCCGCAGAAAAAATCGCCCGTGAGTACGAGGACTAAGACGTATTTATAGCAGAGGATTAAGAGGGTAGTTTGTGTAACTGTTTGATTAGTTCACTGATGCCCACGTATTGTGGATAACGTGCTATATTAATGCAGTGTTCGTTAGGGTGACGATTTATATTACTCACCACTGATGAGGTAACTATATTAAAACACTAAATTGTACAAGAAGTTGGATACATCCAGTAAGATTCTTTCTGATCTTCAAATGTTTGAAGTTGTAATTCAACTCATGGTTGATTTCATTTTTGTAACACAAAAATTAAGTAAGCCGATTTTAGACACAATTATTTTTGATGTTTTGAAACACAACACATATTGTATTATTTTATCACAATAATGGCTTTATGAGAAGGCTAAAGTCATCCAAAGGGCAATGGAGAGGGCTAAGCTTGAGAGTTTTCCTCCGTGATCGAATCAGGAATGAAGAGATTCGCAGGAAAACCAAGGTAACCGACATAGCCCGAAGAATTTCCAAACTTAAGTGGCAGTGGGCAGTGCACATTGCTCGCAGAACAGATGGCCGAAAGGTTCTGGAGTGGCGACCGCGTACTGGAAGACGTAGAGTTGGAAGGCCTCCCACAAGGTGAACCGATGACCTTGTGAAGGACGCAGGAATCCGCTGGATGAAGGAAGCAAAGAACTGGTCGAAGTGGCGGAGCTAGGGGGAGGCCTATATCCAGCAGTGGACGTCTTTTGGCTGAAGTGATGATGATGATGATTGTTAAACATAATTCGGCATTCCACTTCTTATCCTGTATCGACACGAATTAAGAGAATGGCGTGATAAAAATAGTTTACATTCAACAAGTTGCTAGGGGGGTACTGTCCCGGGTAAGCGCCCTACGTCTATTCAGCAGAGGTTAAACACACACAGAAACACTGATATTTTTTTTTCAATTTAATGAAAGTTGTTAAGGTGAATTTTGAAATTGGAATTATTATCACAACTTTAAAGGGGCTTGTGGGTAAATTATAAAAACTTCACGGGTCGATCGACAGTTAAGCTACGCTTGCTGTAACAGTCTGTAGACCTTTAGTATATAATACTCCAGACCGTATTTCGGCCAAGGCGGCCAACCTCAACGGAGACTACCCTTCGGCGCGGGAGATATTATAGTGGACAAGTCTGTGCGGAGACACAGGAGCACGAGTTCTTCCCTTACTCTCATAATCCGATGGGACGGCAATCTGACACGACCGGAGATAGATCAGGCGCACGACCAACGCATTATTTTTTTGTTCTACTGGAAGGCGTGTCAGACTTTTACTGACTAAAACCCACCCGTGTTTCTTCAGTTGCCTGTGTGCCAGGGCCACAGTATCTCTTTCGAACAAGCCGCACCCCTGGCAGGACTAAGCTGTTACTAAGAAATCCCTAATGGAAAAAACCCATTAAAACTTTTCCCGACCTGGGTATCGAACCCACGACCCCAAGCTTAACAATCGCGCTTGTAACCACGAGACCAACGGGGCTGTAGAACTATACACGATACAAAATTGTTGACATTTGAGTTTTCGTCTCATAGTGACGCGTTATAAGAGTATGCGATAATTACCCACTTGATTGCTAATTAGTAGCGAACAACTTAATGAGCTCAAGTCGAGAGGGACGCGCTGTCACTCACAAGTCACAACACAATTGATTCGATAGATATGATTAGTTAGTGAAAGTTGTTATACACACACGTGAAAACTGAAACCATAAATTCAGAACAAGATTGTAAACCCCTTAGCGTAGACATATTTCGGTAATAAACAAAAATCTGCTGTTGCATAGAAAAGTGTAATACCTACGCGGTCAGAAAATATGAACCAGATTTTTTTTTTACCGACTTCAAAGAGAAGGAGGTTATCAATTCGACATTTTTGAATCAGAAATTAAGAGATCCGCAGGAGAACCAAGGTAACCGACATAGCCCGAAGAATTTCCAAACTTAAGTGGCAGTGGGCAGGGCACATTGCACGCAGAACAGATGGCCGATGGGGCTGAAAGGTTCTGGAGTGGCGACCGCGTAGCGGAAGACGTAGAGTGGGAAGGCTTCCCACAAGGTGGACCGAAGACCTTGTGAAGGCCGCGGGAATCCGCTGGATGTGAGACGCACAAGATCGGTCGAAGTGGAGGAGTCTGGGGGAGGCCTATATCCAGCAGTCTTTCGGCTGAAATGATATACAGGGTGTAACAGAAACCCTATTGCTATCCTTAAACACTAAAGATAACAGCTCGTATAGAACCACTAAACATAGTTTCAGCTCAAAATAAAATACTCTAAGAATTGATACCAAATTTTCGGTTTCATATTCTTCTTCAATTCAAATCATAACAAACGTGTCACCGCACTACGTAGGTCAATAACTTTCCACGTTACTTGCCAATATCACAATAAATCTCTTTCGTGTGATGTGTTTATTTCAATTTGAAAAGTCCGGTTTCTTGTATCAATGTATTAAAAATTCTCATAACTTCCGAACATGTAGAGATAGAATTACAAAACCCTTCTAATATCGTTTGATATCATCCAAAGAAGCCGTCCCTTGGTATGTATATACCCTTTCCGTTACACGTTGTAATATATAATATTGTAGATGATAAAGTTTGGATGTTTGTTATTCAATCACGCAACAACGGCTGAATGGATTTAGATGAAATTTGGCTCACAGATAGTTTATAATCTGGGTTAATTATATAGGATACTTATCATCTCAGTATTACGATCCCGTGGCATAATTTTCCACCTCCACGTGGGCCAAGCCGCTGAGGTACTAAATAAATAAATAAGAACCAGGCACGTCTGACTTTAAGATCTAGTTGCTTTGATCGAATAGCTACTGCGTTTTTTGTATACAAACTTGCGAACATTGCTCAATAATTTTTTCATAATTTTAATTAAACGTAATATTTTGAGCAAGCAACGTGACATCTAATCAAATGTATTTATTTATATATGTAGATCTCTGTTTATTATTTCAAACTTAAAATTATTTGATAAACACAAAACAAAGCTAATAATATGTACAGGTATATAAAAAAGAAAATAATCATAAGGCATCAAAAAATAAGTCCGCATCGTTGTCAACGGGAAGAGTGCCCAAAAGGCTGGCAGCATTGCCACGTTGTATGGCAATGCTGATTCTTTGGCCGAAATATAGGCCAGCCCTTTGGTCACGTGAAGAGTCAACCAACCGCTTGGAAATATATTAGATTTTAAAAGACACTTTTGCACGTCTATATTTTGTTGGTCAATATTTTAAAACCAGATGGCGTTAATCCTAGCTGACTGTTTCCTGGGAAGAAATGACGAAACAAAATCAGAGGTATTTTTTAAAGTCTAAATATTATATTGTAAGAATTATATGTGAGCCCAACAATGCAGGGTCTTGTCTGGAAGGGTTTTTTGAAAAAAGAACCATTGGAGCTTTGAGCTGAAAGCCAATTCTCGTAATTAAAACGATCACAATCTAGTCGCAGTCTCATCTCAGCGACAATCAAATGTCAAAAACTTGTCAAAAATGTATGGAAACAAGAGGTATTCTTGACTGACTGAGATCTGACTGTGAACGTTCTTAAAATTACGAGAATTGCCTCTCTGATCAATCCCAAGAGACGGCATGCATGCATGCATCAGTCATCGTGTAGTCATCGTGTACCCTACTGCCTCTAGCTATGCAACTTCATCTTACAACAACCATCTTTCAATTACACTTTCCACTCGACATTTCCCTATTTTTAAACATGTGTCCCTTTACTTCGCGTCCCTCACAGCCTGCCCACGGGCCACGCACTAAAATAGAATGAAGTACTTATAAAAGTTGAGTAAAATTTGATTGCACTGTAACCCGATACGACCGAGACACTTTTAAATTAAAACATTCACTTTATTATCCAATTGTATCGGAATACGTTCTTAACTAAGAATACTTTAGCTCTGCCTATGTTTGTGCGGACTAGATTCATTAGCTAGATTTTAGTGGTATCAAAATTTAAAAAGCATGATATTTTACTAACGATTTTCGATATCTTGATGATATCTTGGGATGATAATTCTAAAGGTATTTTAAGCAAATTAACATATTAATAATTAGTAGTATTACGTACATACTGTATTGTATCTACTTAGCAATATTTCTGTGATTCTCGTAGCTTCGTAGCCGTTGTTCGTAGCAAACAAAAGACATCAACGCGTGCGCGCTCTATTGTGTTTAAAAACATGATTATATTTGTACTTTAGTTATAACATTCTGTTAGATTATTTATTGTAAACAAAAAAAAAATCTGCCTTCTACCCTCTAATACCCTCTAATGGAACGAAGTGTTTATGTACGTATTATAGTGAAAATGTTATAAAAGGTAAATAAAAAATTAATGCAATTTTTAAGTACCTAATAATTAATTGTCCATTACTCATACCTATTAATAAAAAGGGTTTGTAACCTTATGCGCCGTACCTTTAATTTAGTTTTATTTTACATAAAATGGCTATCGGCCAATTAGTTTTAGAAATTTAGACAAAATTCCTAAAATCTCACAAAACATACCTACTATGCATTGCTATCACAATAATACTACTTTTGAAAACAAACGTTTTTATTTTTAAATTATCATAAATGGCTATTAGTTTGTTTATTCTTAACGTGGTTTTAAAAATAATGATTTAATTAATATTTCTTTTGAAAATTTAAACGAAAATCTTATAACATGCATGAATCAGTAGTTTTAAATAAATGCAACTAGTCAGAACATTACCTGTAACTCCTTCGGCTGCACGTAACAAGCACGTTACCGCGCGTTGAGTCGCGGACTGTGGCAGACTCTGCCGCGCCGTCCTATATATGCACCGCCCGCCCTACGCCGCCCGCCCTGCGTAAGCCTTGCAGCCGCCACTTCGCGGAAAGAAACCATAAGACCTGATTTTTTGGGTTCCGTAAAATTTTAATTGAAGAATCTCTAAGAATTTTTTTTAAGTTATCTCGCCCTCTGGTCTCGTGAAGAGTCGCTTTACTAAGTGTAAAACACATTCGCAATGAGCCTGTTTTCATGATATTTCAGTTAAATTGTAAAAAGGGACTCGTTCAGAGAAGTAAGTTAACGCCATATATAAGCCACACATATTTCTTGCAGTCAATCAGTGTTGCTGTTTCAAAACTATAATCTAAAATCAATGTTTGTAAGAATATTCCCAAATTATTTTGTTTTATTTTATTAAGTGAATTATTATTTTGATTATAAGTGTATTTTATTTTCTCTTTTACCCTTACACACGTTGTCTACATTTCTTTATCTTCTCTTATATCACAGGTATGCTGGAAGAGATTTTTGTAGAAATAAGCATCACCTCTGTACTTATTTTTCTGTTCTTTTCTTCTTGTCTGTTTGTTATATGTGTATAAATGGTTAAATAAATGAAAAAATCATCATCAAATAACTTCTCCCGCTCTGGGTGGAGCAGGAGGGCGTGTCAGACTTTTACTGACTAAAACCCACCCGTGTTCCCTCAGTTGCCTGTGTGCCAAGGGCCACGGTATGTCTTTCCGACAACCCGCACCCCTGGTAGGCATCGACCCTAGCGGACCCCACCAGTTCGGCGCACCAGGACACATGGCACGCCGTGACCACCCCAGGAACCAAGTAGCATGGGGCCCCAGACGACCTCGTGTCTGGCACCCTTGGTCCCCCTGCGATGGGTCAGCGCAGTGGCCCCGCCGCCTACCACTTTTCGGCCGCAGGGGATAGAGAGAGCGGCCAACGCTATACCGACACTCCTCTTCCTCTGCGGCCCCACCGCGTCAGACATCAAACGGTGGCGGCCCCGTCCAGGCCACGGAAAGGAAGAGCGCTACTCAGAAGCACCGGCACTCCTCCTCCGCTGCAGCCTGTAACCCTCAGCCGCGATGCCTCCCATTCGACATCGCGACCCGCCTCAGTTGCGACGCATCTCACCGCAACCTACTTTTTGGCCGCTACGTCGTCGGCTTGGAAGCAAAAGCCCTGAAGGGCAGCCCTACCTTGGGGTTCCTCTTCACTTCACCGTGGGAGGGTGACGGCTCCTGAGTCCCCCCGCAAACTGGGGGGGTCCATTGCCCTTTGGGTGACTTTAAGCCTTCTGATAAGCCCCATTGTGAGCGACCACGTTTCTGTGCCATAGGTCATCACTGGCAACACACACTGGTCAAAGACTTTCGTCTTGAGACACTGCGGTATTTGGGACGACAAGATATTGCGAAGCCTCTGTATTGTGTAGGTGTAACTATTTACAGAAGTGACTCTTTTAATTAAATCACGGTCTAACGACTTCTTTGATATTATTTTTCTACATTGTATATTGGTTTCTGCCCAGGATTTTGTTTTCGCTTAGCTTTCTCACAGATTTTTTTTCTTTTTGCTCGGCATTTAACCCCGAATCTAGTCGCGGGCTCGAACTCACTGGTGGGCCTGGCTAAAAATCACGCTATCTCACCAGGCTTCGTGTCCGACAGAGATAGTATCAATGATGAGCAGTTAGACGCTAGTCTACACGCACAACGTTATTGAGTGAGAGCAAGGATCATATAAAGTAAAACAAGCGCGTAAAAAATTAAGAAAAGTCCTTTGGAAGATCGGGTTTTAAGAAAAATCACTGCATAAATCAATGACCAATAAAGTTTATTGAACTTTTTGATAATTAATCTTTGTCGGTACCGACTTGGTTTTGGAGATTTTACACTTACTTTATTACTTAAACACGCCCAAAGTAGTATAATATTTTTATTTCAATTAAACTAACTACAGCGAATAAACTAAAACAAAGCGTCAAAAAACTCATCCGCATCGCTGTCGACTGGTAATGTACCCAAGAGACTGGCGGCATTACCACGTTGTATAGCAATGCTTAGCCTCTGGCCAAAGTAAAAACCAGCCCTTGGGTCACGGGAAGTGTCAACTAGCCGTTTGGAGATTTCCTTGTAAAGAGCATGAGCACTCGGACCCCACGGCCCGAGGGTTTCAACCCCAAACGGCTCGAAAATATAATTACCAATAATATTGTTATACTTTCGCCGCTTGAGGTTTTCCGCAGCCGCAGCGGCAACGCCAGCACAGCACACTGACCCAGGAAGATGGGATGGCGCAAGAGTATCGACACACGTTGCATCCCACACTAAAGGCCTACCCATCTTCCATGGAAATTGTTGAAATTGAATTAATATACATCAAATGAAACAGGTAATGCCATCTATTATCTAGTATTTAAGGTAACTGTCATTTGATCATTCAGCCACAATTAGTTCTTTCGAACGAATGAATATTGATTTATAATTTGTAATTGCTCTCATTCACTTGTAAACTAAAATATAGTTTCCTGTTTGCTCCTCTGAAATAAACGTGTTTTATTAGGTTATGGGCCCAGGACCAATTCTTTAATCAGTTTTTTAGTGCGTAATCGTAGTAAATTTATGTGTACAGTGGACGATTATAAGTTGCAATTACGGTGTTGTGAACTTTGTGACTTTATTTCCGTATTGCGAGTGAAATCAAAAGTGATCCCACAGAACGCCGGTGTGGTTGATCAACAGATATGGCTACCAGTAGTAACTCATTTATTGCAAATGTGCCGAAATTAAAAGGACGGGAGAATTACAATGAGTGGGCGTTTGCTGCAGAAAATTTGCTTGTACTCGAAGGAAAACTAAATTTTCTTAAGACTGAAGGTGTTGCAGCAGCTATTACGGAAGACGCCATGACGAAAGCCAAGTTGATCCTTACCATTGATCCGTCGTTATATGTACATATTAAAAGCGCTACTACTACAAAACAGCTATGGTTGACATTACAACAAATGTTTGATGATTCAGGTTTTTCGAGAAGAATCATGTTGTTGAGGAATTTAATATCAATACGTCTCGAAACTTCAGATTCAATGACTAGTTACATTACTCAAATTATTGAAACAGGACAGAAATTATCAAGAACAGGCTTTAAGGTGAATGATGAGTGGATTGGTTGTCTCATGTTGGCCGGATTGCCAGAAAAATACTTCCCAATGCTCATGGCCATCGAACATTCCGGCATCGCCATTACGGCGGATGTTGTAAAATCAAAATTATTAGACATGATCGGAAATGAAGATTCGTCGGAAGCTAGTGCCTTATACGCTAAAGGGCAGCACATGAGAACGAAACGTAAATCATTCAACAAAACCGGAAACTCGTTCAAAGATGGCGATACGTCAAAATCGTCAAATGTCAATAACAGTCAGAAGAAAGTCATTAGATGTTATCGTTGTAAAGAAATTGGGCATTATAAAAATAAGTGCACACAAGTTCAAGATTCAAAAACAAACAATTCCAATGCGTTTTCTGCAATATTTTTAAGCGGAAATTTCAGCAAGAATGATTGGTATCTGGATTCCGGAGCAAGCGTGCATATAACATCAGATGTAAACAATATTCGGAATACATCAGAAAACACGAGTTTTAAGGAGATTACGGCGGCTAATAAAGGTGTTATGCCTGTCTTATGCTCGGGTGATGTTGATATTATTACAGTGACGTCCAAATGCAAATATTCCATTACAGTAAACATTGTCCGTCTCTTTGATCCGCTTAATCTCCGAAATGGCTGGACCGATTTTGACGGATCTTTACTGGCAGATAGCTGATGTTATAAGGAGTCAATAAAGTGCGCATTTTTTTTATTAACCTATGAAATTAAATTCCACGCGGGCGTGACGCGGTCTAAAGCTAGTCTCTACTAAAATCGAAACCATTGGTATTTCCAATACTTACACTTGTCCTCAGTGTGTTCTCATTCCACACAGCACATTCTCTTGGTCTCTTATCATTATGACACGCGATAGTAACTGGCGATAAACTGCCTTCCTACTGGGATTCCGGAAGTGTTATGTGTACCCAGTAGTGCTACAAATTTATTATCAGTGAGCAAGTTGATTCAAAATGGAAACAGAGTGGATTTCAGAAAAAAATGTTGTCATATTTATAACAGTAGAAATCAATTGGTTGGAGAAGCCAGATTAGTTGATGGTGTTTATAAATTGAATGTGGAAAATAAACATGAATGTTTGTTTACAACAACTTCTGATGGTACCAAAAGTGAACTGTGGCATCGGAGGATGGGTCACTTGAACAGCAATGACCTAAATAAAATGAAAGACGGTGCAGTTGTGGGTATAGACTTCAAGGATAAGGCTGTCATTGATAAAAGTACTTGTGTTGTGTGTTGTCAAGGGAAGCAATCACGATTACCTTTCAACCATGTGGGCTCAAGAAGCAGTGAAGTACTTAATATTATTCATGCAGATGTGTGCGGACCCATGGAGATGGCTTCAATCGGTGGTTGCAGGTATTTTCTTATTTTTGTCGATGATCACACACGTATGACCTTTGTTTACTTTTTAAAGGCCAAAAATCAAGTGTTTAAATTTTTCAAGGAATTTAAAGCGTTAGTTGAAAACCAACAGAATAAAAGGATTAAGATTTTTAGAACTGATAATGGTCTTGAGTTTTGTAACAATGAGTTTGACAGTTATTTAGCTGAAGCTGGTATAGTCCATCAAAAGACTAATATATATACCCCTGAACAAAATGCTATTAGTGAGCGTATGAATCGCACTTTAGTTGAAAGAGCTCGTTGCATGTTATATGATGCTGACCTTGATAAAAAGTTTTGGGCTGAGGCTGTAAATACAGCAGTATATCTAAGAAACAGGTCCCCAGCATCTGGATTACAGGATAAAACGCCATTTGAGCTCTGGACTAATACAAAACCAGACTTAAGTCACATCCGAGTTTTTGGGAGTCAGGTCATGGTGCATGTCCCGAAGCAAAAGCGACTTAAGTGGGACACAAAGTCAAAACCACATATTCTTATTGGCTATGCTGAAAACATTAAAGGGTACAGAATATATGACCCAGATAAAAAGTGTGTGTCTGTCAGCAGGGATGTCATAATTCAAGAAAATATAAAAAGTAATATTATGAAACATAATGAGATATCTGTTTCAGTGGGGGAAATCTCTGAAACGCAACAAGTTAAGAGTGAAATAGATGAGTCTGTCAATATAGCTACAAGTTCAGAACCTGAAAATAATACTGACCAGACTGTTGTGAACTCTGTATTGCAGAATGTAGATGAGATTCCAACCCCAGAAGAAACAAAGAGAATCAGGAGGCCACCGAAACGCTATGGTTACTCAAACCTGTGCATGTCATCTAATACCGAGAGTCAAAGTGATCCAGTTAGCATCCAACAAGCTCTACAAGGTTCCGATAAAGAAAAATGGATTGCTGCAATGGAAGAGGAACTTAAGGCATTTGAAGAAAATGATGCCTGGGTAGTGGTGAGTGAAGTGCCTCCAGGTAAGACATTAGTGCAAAGTAAATGGGTTTATAAAATAAAGTTGGATAGTGACAACAGTGTGCGTTATCGTGCTCGTTTGGTGGCAAAGGGCTTCACCCAGAAACCAGGACTAGATTATGACGAGACTTTCTCACCTGTGGTGCGTCATTGTACTTTAAGATTATTATTTGCACTTTCTGTACAATTAGATTTAAATGTTACTCACTTGGATGTGAAGACAGCATTTTTAAATGGTATTTTGAAAGAGGATATTTATATGCTTCATCCAAATGTTGATTTAAACGATAAAAGCAAAAGTAAAATTGTTAAATTGAACAAAGCTATTTACGGTTTAAAGCAGTCGTCAAGATCATGGTATGAAAAAGTTGATCAATGTTTGACTGAATCAGGTTTTAAAAGAAGTCAAATAGAACCATGTGTATTTACAAAATTTTATAATAATGTTAAGATTATTATTGCTCTATATGTAGACGATTTTTTTGTGTATTCTAATTGTAAATTAGAGACAGATAACTTAATATCTATGCTGAGTTCTAAATTTTGTATTAAAGATCTTGGGCAGGTAAAGCAATGCTTAGGAATGAGGGTAAAAATCGATGATAAGAATAAAACTTGTACCTTAGATCAGGAACAATACATAGATCAGTTGTTAATTAAATTCAATATGTTGAATTGTAAAGAGGTTAGTACACCTATGGAATCTAAACAAAATATTGATAAAAATAACAATGTAAATGATACTAATGTACCATATCAACAGTTAATAGGTAGCCTTATGTATTTGTCTGTGTTGACAAGGCCTGATATAGCTTTTAGTGTCAGTTTCTTAAGTCAATTCAATAATTGTCATACTAGCACTCACTGGAATTATGCTAAACGCATTCTCAAGTATTTGAAGAGAACTAAAAATTATTGTATAAAGTATGTAAAAGGGGCTTCTGAGCTGTCTGGATTTGCTGATGCCGACTGGGCTAATGGTATTGATCGAAAATCATATACAGGCTATTGTTTTATATTGTCAGGGAGTGTTATATCATGGGAAAGCAGAAAGCAAAGGACCGTGGCTCTTTCCAGTATGGAAGCCGAATACATGTCAATGGCAGAGGCTTGTAAAGAGTCGATGTATTTAAGAGTTTTGTTATGTGAAGTCACTAATCAAGATGTACAAACAATTACCTTGTACAATGATAGTCAGAGTGCTCAAAAATTTGTTGTTAATCATGCTTTACATAAAAGAAGTAAACATATAGACATCCGTTATCATTTTATAAGGGAAGCTATCAGTAATAATGTAATACATATTGAATACATGCCCTCTGACCAGATGCCAGCTGATGTACTAACAAAGGCACTTGTTGCGACAAAGCATTATCAATGTATTGAAGGTTTGGGACTTGTTAGTTTATAAAGTTTATATTTTCACTGTTTCATGTGATATAGTGGGGGTGTTGAAATTGAATTAATATACATCAAATGAAACAGGTAATGCCATCTATTATCTAGTATTTAAGGTAACTGTCATTTGATCATTCAGCCACAATTAGTTCTTTCGAACGAATGAATATTGATTTATAATTTGTAATTGCTCTCATTCACTTGTAAACTAAAATATAGTTTCCTGTTTGCTCCTCTGAAATAAACGTGTTTTATTAGAAATAAAGACATGCCGTCCGGTCTCTTGCCATCGTCGCGTGCCAAGCCAATGGGTTCTAATACAGCTGGAACGCCGACGGTGACAAGAGCTCGTCGGATGATGTCGTTAATGTTCGCGTGCCGCGCTAAGCGACCCGCACTTCGGCTGCAAGATAGGCCGTGGTGTCCGAGACTGTTGACAACTTCGCCACAGTGACAGCGATGAGGAGAACAACATGGTGCTCCTAATCGTAGGGAGGCAGCGAGGCGGAAAGTTGTGTCGTCGAACAAAGTGCCAATGTTCGACGACGGTAGTGCATGAAGCCACAGACCCGACTCCCATTTACCCACAGCCAGTAGTCGCGCACGCTCTGCAGTAGTAGTAGAAGTGTTCAGTAAATTCTCTTGTACAACTCTGCAGAGCGGCTCATCCCACTGTCTCTGGGAAAATGGATTATCAGGTAGATTGGAGTTCGGGCAAGCGTGTTTCCAGGCATCCACAGCCTCGGTGAGGCACGGCACATCAAAATCAATCAGTGTGGAAGCTAAGATTTTCCTGATTAATTTCTCAGTGCCGTGGACCGAGGATATGAAAGCCGGTAAACTAATACTGGAAATTTTGCGGACGCCGAGGCCTCCCATACGAATGGGAAGAGTAGCTTGTGCCCAAGCTCGGTCGTCCATGGCCACATTTAAGATCGAAGTTAGTGTGTGTCGGATAATTTGGTCCATTCTGTCTAAAAGGTGAGTGTACTTCCATAAATGGGAAGCGCGAAGAAAATATGTTAATTTTGGTCCGAAACAGCAGTAACGAATTAAGGTGATGGCCGAATGCATGTTAATTTGGAACAATCTTTCCGAAACGTCGTTGAAATTTTGTGTTTTTTCCTCAATAAAAGCGGGAAAGGAATTCTCAAAGATTGGAGATCCAAATTTAGGTTAAATTAGCAAGAAAGACGAATCTTTGTTGGCTCATAACTTTATTATGGCTTTTTTAGAAATCGAAATGTCATAGTTTCTAAAAAACATGAAATTGACGTAGTAAGGTTCCGCGAGGAATCATTATAACCATACAGAATTGGGGCCCTGTGGTGATGAAATAAATTTACACTAAGTAAAGCGTTGTTGGGGCTGCCGCGCTGGTGCAGTGCGTCGGGCATGTTCGCGGACGCACACGTTGACGGCTTCCACGCCGTGCTCCGCAAGCGATGCGCCGCGGCGCTCGGCAGGTTGCGCGCCAGCACCAACAGCATCCTGGCTGTTATTGCGGACAGGCTGGACACGCGGTACGTCCAGCACTGGGTTAATACCCACATTAGGATTTAAATAATTATATAATATACTAACACTAGTTTCATAAGTTGTACTCTACTAACATCTATGGTTTATTTTTCAGTCCGAAATAAAAAGTTTTTATTTTTATTTTATTTTATTTATTATATTTTTTAAAGCGCCTATCTGGGTTCGAACCTACAACCTACAACTCGTAAGTTGCGGCTGTTACCACTGCGCCACCACTACTTAATTACCGTAGCGTGATGTTAAATAGCCAAATTCAAAATTGATGTATTATTATGATGTATTCAAACTAGGCGGAGACTTTTGAAAGTCAAATTAAATTAGACAGTCCCGCAAAACGCCCATCCTTCACCACTTCCTAGTGCTTTAGCTGGGAAGAAGAAGTAGCGCAACAAACTCTCCAGCAGCACAGCTGTCTGTTCAGTTAGAAGAATTTGATTCGATATTCCTCGAGAATAATTACTCCGTGATTGAGGTCAACAGCAAGCCCATTTAGTAATAAAAATTAAATTAAAAAATTTGGACTATCAAATGCAAATATATTTGATAAAATCCGACTGGTAGTTAGAGAGATTAGCGTGTTCAAACAAACTCTTCAGCTTCATTATTAGTATAGATTTACATTTCATTAAAAATTTGTAATAGTGGGCGTCGGCCGTCAACAAACTCAGATGTTCTTGGTGCATCAATTATGTATTTATTTTCTAGGTATTGTGTACTATGCTATAACGAGTCTCAAATTCAAACATTATCTACTTTATTACGGGGGCTTGTGGCTAAGTAATATTAGCCGCACAGGTCGATCGATCAGGTTAAGCTACGCTTGCCGCGGTTGGTCGAGGATGGGTGACCGTCTTAACGTACCAAAACCCCTCCGTGCCTCGGAAAGCACGTTAAGCTGTTGGTCCCACCTGTCATTTGCGGATATTTGACAGTCGTTACGGGTGTCAGAAGCCCGACAATCAGACAAGCAGTCTTACCAAGGGGTACCGTATTACCCAGTAACTGGGTTATGGAGGTCAGATAGGCAGTCGCTCCATGTAAAACACTGGTATTCAGCTGCACCCGGTTAGACTGGTTGTTTGAACTTAGAAGTAAGATGTCGATATATTACTTAAAATCGTTGTTATGCATTGTTGTAACCTATTACAGTTAGATTAGCGCGTTCAAACAAAGAAACTCATCAGCTTTATGTCATCATCATAATCATTTCAGTCGAAAGACGTCTCCCCCAAGCTCCACCACTTCGATTGGTTCTGTGATTCCCGCATCCAGCGGATTCCTGCGGCCTTCACAAGGTCAACGGTCTGCCTTGTAGGAGACTTTCCAACTCTATGTCTTCCGGTACGCGGTCGCCACTCCAGAACCTTTCGGCCCCATCGGCCATCTGTTCTGCGAGAAATGTGTCCACTGCCATTTAAGCTTGGCAATTCTTAAGGCTATGTCGGATGCCTTGGTCCTCCAGCCGATCTCTTAATTCTTCATTCGATCCGCTTTATAAGTAGTCAGTATAAATATAAATAAGATTAGGTCTTTTTTTTTGGGTGGGAAATCATCAAATAACTTCTCCCGCCCTGGGTGGAGCAGGAGGGCGTGTGCCCACCCGTGTTCCCACAGTTAAGGGCCAGGGGCCGCGGTATCTCTTTCGAACAACCCGCACCCCTGGCAGGCATCGGCCCTTGCGGGCCCCACCAGTTGGTGCTGACATCCCTTTGGCGCGCGTGGAACACAACGTGCCGTCGACCCGGGCTTGGTCCTTGACCGGACCGGACCGGACAGCGAGCTACCCATTACTCGCCGTCTGCAAGCCCGCGCCTACGGTGGCCGGGAATCAGCCGACGCCCAGGGCGTCTCCCGCGGCGACTACGGCCGTGAGGGCGCATATACTGCCTCTCCTTCACGTGCGCCGCCTCCCTCTTCGCGAGCATTACTGCTTCGCAGGAGGTGACGGCTAACCATTCACTCTCGCTCCGTACCATGGCCTGCACCAGGGCCGGACGCGAGAGGTCGCCGCCGCCGATCGCCTCCACGAGGACACGGCGGTGCTCCACCCAAGCCGGGCAGACCGCCACCGTATTCTCCACCGTGTCCTCAGGGCGATCTTCGCAATGGAAACACCCGGGCGTTTCCTCCCGCCTTATGCGAAACAGGAACCTCCCGAAACAACCGTGGGGTTTTTTTCTTTTTTGAAGTTGGGCAATCATCAAATAACTTCTCCCGCCCTGGGTGGAGCAGGAGGGCTTGTCAGACTTTTACTGAGTAAACCCACCCGTGTTCCCTCAGTTGCCTGTGTCCCAGGGGCCGCGGTATCTCTTCCGAACAATCCGCACCCCTGGCAGGCATCGGCCCTTGCGGACCCCACCAGTTGATGCTGACATCTCTTTGAGGCCCGCGTGGAACACAACGCGCCGTCGACCTGGGCTTGGTCCTTACCGGACAGCGAACTACCCATTACTCACCGTCCGCAAGCCCACGCCTATGGTGGCCGGGAATCAGCCTGGGTTTCCCGACGCCCAGGGCATCTCCCGCAGTGACTAAGGCCGTGAGGGCCCACATTCTGCCTCTCCCTCACGTGCGCCGCCTTCGCTAGCATTACGCTTCGCAGAAGGAGATTACGGCTATCCATGCACTCTCGCGCCGTACCATGGCCTGAACCAGGGCCGGATGCGAGAGATCGCCGCCGCCGATCGCTTCCACGAGAACACGGCAGTGCTCCGCCCAAGCCGGGCAGACCTTCACCGTGTCCTCAGGGCGATCTTCGCAGTAAGATTAGGCCTTGTATGATGAAATCTTCCGCGTTAAGTATTACCTAATTTCGGCATGAAGCTTCAAAGGTTACTGTCGCGACGGTGTTGCGGTCGTGACGCGTGTGATACGGTCTACCGCGCCGATAGTAGCTGATAACTGATTGTAGTAGATAGTAGGCACTCACTGCAACATCACACTAATTAGTTACAGACGGAACTACACGTCAACCGCCGCAATTAAAAGTGCAAATGAGTAGGTAGAGCTATCATGTAAACATCGACGAAAAATTCATTTAATTGTCTTCAATCTTTGTTCTTTAGTATTGCTTAGATGCGGTTATATATATGCGGTTGGGCGCAGCTTCAAATTGATACAGTATTCTTCATTATCATCATTTCAGCCGAAAGACGTCCACTGCTGGACTGAGGCCTCCCCCAACGGGAGAGTTTTGGTATAATCGCCACGCTTGGCAGGCGGGTTGGCGATCGCAGTATAGTGGAAAAAGGCATAGAGAACGCTGCTGCCCATTCTCTGGTGAGTCCCTTAGTCGCCTTATACGACACCCATGAGAAGAAATGGGATGATGCTATTTTTTTTACGTCCGGCACCACGCGGAACAATATACAGTATTATGGAACACAATTTGTTGGCAATCAAATTGGTAATAATTGTCGATGTATACATTTATTTGAGGCTGACTGTGTAAGTACTTAGAGTAACTTGTGGCTAAGCAAAAACTATTAGTTAGCTATGAGTTATACTATGCTTGCCGCGGTCGGCTCCCCTCCGTGCTTCAGAAAACATATTAAGCCGTTGGTACCCGCTAAAATTTGTGGATTTTTAACAGTCGTTACAGATCGTCAGAAGCCCGAAAGTCTGACAGCCATTCTTACCAAGGGTATCGTATTATCCCGGGTTGTGGATGTCAGATAGGGAGTCACTCCATGTATAACACTGGTATTCAGCTGCGTCCGGTTAGACTGGAAGCCGACCCCAACATAGTTGAGAAAACGCAAGGCAGATGATGATGACTTGAATGTGGTTATTTTTTTTGTTTTAGGTGGGAAATCATCAAATAACTTCTCCCGCTCTGGGTGGAATAGGAGGGTGTGTCAGACTTTTATTGACTAAAACCCACCCGTGTTCCCTCAGCTGCCTGTGTACCAGGGGCCGCGGTATCTCTTTTGAGCAACCCGCACCCCTGGCAGGCATCGGCCCTTGCGGACCCCACCAGTTCGACCTGACATCTCTTTGAGGCGCGCGTGGAACAGAACGCGCCGTCGACCCGGGCTTGGTCCTTACCGGACAGCGAGCTACCCATTACTCGCCGTCCGCAAGCCCGCGCCTACGGTGGCCGGGAATCAGCCTGGGATTCCCGACGCCCAGGGCGTCTCCCGCGGTGGCTACGGCCGTGAGGGCGCATATACTACCTGGCTAAAAATATTTTGAAAACAGCTTTTTCAAGTTTGTCTTCTCACTCACTGGCGAATGATCTAACTAAGGAACAGCTAATCCTGTGGCGAGATGGTGCTTCCTTACCAACACCATTCGTTCCACTTCGGCCGAAGTAGAGAAAACCTGCTCAGGTGGAGGATCCCGGATGACTCCACCCTGGAGTGTAAATGTGTTGCTGCCCCACATACAATGGGGCACTTAATATCTCGTCCAGCGTGTCCTGTTGTCTGCACGCTACAGGAGTTGACGAACGCTGCTGAAAGTGCTAAGCTCATAGCCAAATTCTGGGCTGGCTTTATTTAGATTGCTATCGCTGCGCTAAGAATAAGAAATATATTTAATAGCCTGCAGACAACCTTTACAGTACTTAGCTATCAACTCATATGAACACGTTATATCAACCTGACTCAACAACAAATGCGGTTAGTGCACACGGCTCGCGTTAAATATCCACTTACTGCACAAAGACAAGACGTTTCGCTGTTGTACTTTACATAATATCAAACCACACGAGGGTTTGTGATTCGTTTTAGTAACGCAAAACGAGATGGGATTGAACACAACATCACGCTTATATTCCTGGACGAGGTAGATAGATGTGTATTAATTGCAGCCACAAATATTTCTGTCTAGCTTTTGGCCAGCGGCTCCACCCGCGTGAAGGTTGAAAATTATCCCACGGGATCGTAAAACCGGGATAAAAGTATCCTATGTGTTAATCCAGGTTATAAACTATCTGTATGCAAAAATTCTACGAAATCCGTAAAGCCGTTAATGCGTGACAAACATACAAACCTTCACATTTATAATATTAGTAGAATACAGGGTGTCCTGTATAGATTATTTTATTTTTGTATCATATCCGGACATTAGGGTAGACATGATACAAAAAAAAATCAAATGTCCTTTCTTTGGTGTACAGGGTGTTAGGGGAACGCTTCCGAAGCCAGAACGTAAGTTATACAGGGTGAAATTGAAAACATGCGACAAACCGAAATGGGAGATTGTACTCATCATTATGAACAACTTTTACTAAGGGACCAATGATGCAATCGCGAAAAAAAAAACATCTGTTCCCTACATTTATGTTCGCATAACTCGTCAAAATGTAGGGAACAGCTGTTTTTTTTTGCGATTGCATCATTGGTCCCTTAGTAAAAGTTGTTCATAATGATGAGTACAATCTCCCATTACGGTTTGTCGCATGTTTTCAATTCCAACCTGTATACAACCTAAAAGCAAACGGATACCAATAACCTTTCGCCATAAATTGGTTATTTTGCATCAATTTATAACGTTTGACGCTTCTGTAATGTTTCTACTTATTTTATTTTGGCGGCGCTTTATAACGGATGCCTAAACCTAAAGTCACCGCCTGGACTTGGGGTCGTCGGCCGCGCGGCTCTCGGCGAGTGCGGCTATACGTGTGCCTATCAGCTGATTTTTATTTTTGAATACATTGCTTGCTAGAGTTGAAAAAAAATGTTTTTAAATGTGTTTCATCTCAACTAATGGTTCATTTAACTATTCTCGCAGGATAATGTACAAAACATGCTAAAAAATTTTGGTAAAAATTAAAAAAAACCCTATATTTTTTATGGTTTTTTTTTATCGAGAATCACTAGCCCTATCACCAGTCTTTGTTTTCAGACGCGTTTCCCTTACACCCAGTAAGTACCTATATTGTACGTCTAATCGTTGAGCTCCTAAAGTTTCACGTAACACAGGGGTTGAATCTATTGCCACTAGTATTGAGCTACACGGTGACTCAAAGCTGTATTGGCTCTCTTTAAAAGGTCCTTTCAGACATGGCCCTGCATGTTTCAATTCACACATGTGTGAATTGAAACATGTATGTTAATATTTTAAAAGAGGCTATGATCTAAATAGGTAACAGGTAATAGCGGCGCCATCTAGTTTTAAAAGGCATGTATTTAATGCGGCAACTAAGTAAAATGAATATAGGTTTAAAAAAAATAGAGTGGGTACCATATATAATGGGTTGGCAGCTAATAAGGAGTATCGTAATAAGTAATAGGTAGCATATTAATATATCAGTAATAAGCTCCGTTTTAATTTAAACTAGCATCAAGTTTTTCTTTTGGGAACATAATTAATATCAAAGCGGAAACTTAATGGCGAAAATAAAATAGAAAATGGGCATTCATAAATAATATATCATTATATTATTAGGGCAGGTTTAGATTTTCTATATAATCTAGTCTTTCTGGCACTCGCCGGCCGCTACCGGGGCACCGCTCGCTTCGCTCGCTCGGCTCGTGCGTAGGAAGTCACAGTTTTAACCTAACCTAACCATAAAAAAATAATAATAACCTACTCTAACTAGACTGGTAATATATTAGGGTATCTTTGCCACCCTACTAACATTATTAGTCGCCAAGTCATTATTTATAGCTCCTCGCCTAATATTTTATTTGACTGGTATAGTTTATTTGCTACCTAAACGCAGCTGCTAGTTTTTAGTTTTTATAACACCTTTAATTTTGAACCTTACATAATATAATAGTCGCGAAAATATTTAATCTCTGGCAAGTTATTTTATTTGTTGCAAACATTTTGTCGACTTTTAAGTTATTAGTCACTCGGAAAATAATAAGCTGTTTAAAAAATATAAACGAAATTTGCTTGTACCGAGCGCATGGGTCACACTGACCAAAGGATGGGATAAAATATTATTCTAGGAATCGGAACCAGGACCAGCTATTCCCAACCATTCGATGCGCTTCCGTACCGAATCGAACATCAATCAATGTTATTGTAAAAATTCTATAAACGCTATCCACAAATCCAAAACACGAAATGTTTGTCAGTTTAATTCAAATAGATAACCGCTATAATTCCGACAGCGGTTTGCAATCGGAGGCAAGGTAAATCAGGTTATCGAAATGTGTACTTTTCGATACAATAGTCTGTTAAATGCCTGTGAATAGCTATGCAAATGACACATTTTAGAGGAAAATGATCTTTATGAGCCACATAAATGCATAAGGAAAAAGAAAGACTCGTTTAAACAGTATTCCCAGTCATTTTATTTGTTACTTCTGAACACTTATTTGCCATAGAATAGAAATACTCTTACTACTTAATAATAATAATGTTATGTAAAACAACTATCGGAAATACATTGTCAAGGATGGTACGGTTGACATCTGTCGGGCATGCCACCGTCCCGGTGAATCAATCCGACATATCGTTTCCGGTTGTTCTCGTCTTGCTAACGGCGAGTATTTGCACAGACACAATCTAGTAGCTAGGATTATCCACCAGCAACTTGCTTTGCAGTACAACCTTGTGGAGTCTTAAGTACCATACTACAGGTATTTGCCCGACCCAGTTCTCGAGAATGGTCACGCCACATTGTACTGGGATCGATCTATCATCACTGATAGGACTATTGTAGCCAATAAGCCTGATATTGTGGTGATAGATCGACGAGAACGTCGTGCAATGATTGTTGATATCGCTGTCCCTCATGACGAGAATCTCGTGAAAGCTGAGTAAGATAAGAAAATCAAGTATCTTGACTTAGCTCACGAGGTTGTCGACATGTGGGACGTGGACTCAGCAATCATTGTACCGATAATCGTTACAGTAAATGGCCTAATAGCGAAAAGCCTCGACCAACACCTCAGGAGGCTCTCATTACGCGGCTGGATCAAGGGCTTGATTCAGAAAGCAGTACTCCTAGACACCACACGCATAGTCAGGAGGTTCCTTTCTCTAGAGCCCTGACCACCGACATCTTGGACCCTGCTCCTGATGCCGATGGGCCACTATTTTTTATATTTTTAAATGTTTTTATATTCTAATATATTTTTTTTAATTTATATGTATATTTAACGGAATAAAAGAATAATGTTAAGTAATAGTCCTGCACCAACCGGGGGTTATCCTTGGGTGCGCTTGCATAGTGCGTACAGGGATAATCGTCGGTTGGTGCCTCATTTTAAAAGTGTCTAATGGGCCTCTGCGAGTTGGCTTCGGCCCCTCGTACGTCCAAAAACCCGGGGACTCCAGGGTACCTACCTAGATAATGCCAAAGACACTTTATATAACAATAATAATAGGTACATAGAAAGAAAGAAAGAAAGAAAATACATTTATTTAGCACAGACTAAAAAAGGCACACAATATTCAGCAAAATAATAGAATTAAACAAATGAACAAAAAGTGTAAAGTGCGTCAAACATCATTAACCTAACCTCACATCATTTATACCTACTGAGGACAACCAGTCTCCGGAATATAATTTAGTCATTAATAATAAATTGTATCTGAATTTATACAAGTTAAAGTAAATTAAGAATAATAAGAAATAATAACTAATATTCATTTACTTAATTAATTATTCTCAATAATTGACAATTTTGATATTATATCTTACTAATTATACACAATGTAACAAAATAAATCAACCACTTAATACAATACATCTAAGAAATAGTTTAGATTAAAATTACCCCGCGTTCTAACCAAGAGCAATCGTCGCTTTCATTTCACTTTTTGTTTAAAAAATCTTATTGCAAAAAATAAAACAATTGACTTCCCAAAAAAAAACACTAAAGTGAAAATTACTCGGGAAACCGGTTGTTTTTTTTTTGCCAGTAAACTTTTTTTATTTTAAACTTTTTAGTTATGGTACCTACCCCCACCAATTTGAATACCACTAATGGCCAGGTAAACAACAGCGACTGCAAACTTAGCATGACGCTTTCTATTTCTACTCTACCGTAGAATAGAAATCGCTTGTCTACATTTCTCGCTACAAAACTGTCAACTGTCTACACGGAAACGTCATTTTTGTCTACTCTTCCGTCGACAAAACGCTTCTCTACGGTTCTTGTGCTAAGCCTGCAGAGTATTAGAACACCAACACGATACACAGAGTGGATTATTAAATACTTATTATCAAACCCACCCACGAAAATAACTAAAATTTATATGCGGCCATCTCTGAAGCATAGGTACTGTACGGTGCACGTACAGACGCCAGCACATCAAGCTACCCCAATCTGTCAAATTTCTTTCATAGATTTTCAACTTTATCACTTATGCATAAGGTTCATGTTCAATTGGGAAAAATTTACAATTTGGGGTAGCTTGAAGTGCTAGCGTGTGTACATGGGTTTTAAAATATTTTTATTGTAATATAAGTTGGCCAGTAGGTTCGCGTATTTGCACTTTGGACACGACCTACATTTGGCAGTGCATTGATACTGACACATAGCATTATTCTATGCATTTTATGTCATTACATTTTAGTGTTCAATTAAACGTGGTTTGAGTCGGACAACTTGCATTTTTATTAGATTCATCCCGTTAAGCATTCACTGACATTTTATGCACTTAACTTTATTTTGACATTCTGCATTACATTGACATTTTACATTTGCACTGACACTACTTATGTTAGGGATGCACCCTACAAGTAGGTAGGTACCGTATCCTTAAAAAAGAATTATCAAAATCGACTCACCATGCCGGGGATACCGCGGATCTTACATTTAGAAAAATACAGACGAATTTTATTGACAACCTTCTTCTTTTTGAAATCGTTTAAAAATCGGAAGGCGCCATCTGTCGGCACGGCCAGCCGCGTTATGGTTCCCCGACCAAAAAATTACATATGACAGCGACGATCGCGTATTCATGCGACGACGCGTCGTCGCATGAATACGCGATCGTCGCTGTCATATGTAATTTTTCGTCGCGACGGTTGGTTTTGGTTAAGACGCGGGCTCATACTAACATTTAATTAAAATAAACTAAATATAAGTTATACACTGAACAAAGACAAACATTAAATCCACAATAAGATGCTTGCTTTGTGCAACAAAAACTGTGACAGATTGCCTCGTTTGACACTTCATTATTTAAAATTAAAGAACCATTAAAATCGAGTCTAATGTTGCTTTCGGAAGTTTAGTATTTACTGACGGCTTTATTTATTTTTTTAAAGTTCGTTTTTGTAACTGGCTGATAGTGAATGAAATTGGTGCCATTGCCTGGAAAGTTGAAAGGGAACCGTTTGTTTTTATGAGGAAGAATGAAACACAAGTGACTGATTCTAAAGTAGTATTAACGATTCTACTCTCGATTCTGAAATAAATAAGTACATACATTAATAGGTTATGGCACTATAAGATGTTTAGCTTAAAAGAAAGACGTTTCACTTCTGACCTACTGATTTTTTACAAAATTATTAATGGTTCCATAGATGCGCAATTGATTAACTATTTTAACTTTAGGACTAGCCAACGTAGCAAACGACATCATCGCATTTTACAATTGCCTACATCTACTTTAAGGTGAACCTAGTCCACGTTTTTTCCATACAAACTTCGGGAGTGTTTTACTCCACTGTCTGACATGGCAGATCCAAAGTAAAATATGTTGACGTGTTGTCTCATTATTAATATTGTCTGTACGGAAACAGAATACTAAAATAAAAACCCATTAAAAAGTTAGGAGCTAACAAAGATTCATTTTTCTTGCTAATTTTACTTAACTTTGGGCGTGTTTATGTAATAAAAGAAGTGCAAAATCTCCAAAACCAAGTCCGTACCGACAAAGTTCAATTATCGAAAAGTTCAATAAACTTTATTGGTCATTGATTTATGCAATGGCTTTTTCATAAAACCCGATCTTCCAAAGGACTTTTCTTAATTTTTTACTATAAATGAACCTGCATCTCTCTCAACAACGTCGTGCGTGTAGACTAGCGTCTAACTGCTCATCACTGATACTATCTCTGTCGGACACGAAGCCTGGTGACACAGCGTGATTTTTAGCCAGGCCCACCAGTGAGTTCGAGCCCGCGACTAGGTTCCCCTTAAACACCACCTTTAACCTTTTGACCGCCAGCGCCATCCAGAGCGTAAACGCATCGGCGTCCCTCCCACGCTAAGCCACAAAGGCGCAAATACCTACAAATAAAGAATAGGGATTCCAAAATTTTATCGATAACCAATTAATCATCGCTTTTCGTCCCCCAATTTTTTAAATAAAATATTACTTGTAACATCATTATTTTATTTTATTTGACCCTAAAATGTTGTTTTCTTGTCCGACAATGGCGGTTAAAAGGTTAATAGTCCCCTAACACGTATGACAAGGTTATATAATGAAAGGTTCAACTTGACGGTTTACCCTATCGAAGTTTTCTCTATGAGTTTCGTTTCATAAAGACGTTCCCTATGCATACAGTGCGAACAATTTGCGCCTATACAATATGTAACGAAAACCCTGTTGTTCCTTCTACCCACGTTTTCAGAATCGATATACATACGTAATAAAGCAAGTCATTCATAAAAATTCTTCAACAAAAATAATTAAAATAAATATTTAATTATGAATATTTCTAATGTTTGACTGATTTCATACCTCTGCAATTCTGCATGAAGCGATGAAGCGAAATCAGAAATAGGTAGAACGTTCCCGCCACGCGCTGCTCTCTTTTATCTTGCCGCCGCGCGCTGTTCTCTTTGATCGTACCGCTGCGGCCGGTGCACCGCGCCGCCGCTTATTTACCTACTTTTCTACACAAGTTCGTGACCTTGTCAGCTGTTGTTTATCAATTTAACGAATGGATCTTTGAAAATGTTGGTTTACACGGAGGTTTATGAACAATTGATAATTGTTAAAACTACATTTAACACTTCACTTCACTACATTAAAAAAAAAACAAAGTCGCCGCATCTGTCACATAAACCTTATGTAGGTACCTAATGAAATTTAAATGTATCAATTTATTATGATGTCTACTTGACGGCCGCGGAGAGTTAAAAACACCTGTTCTAACAAATGAGCACTCGTCGGTGAACAGTATCCAATTAAGGAAATCACTATCTTGTTCGATCTTGTCGAGTACCCATCTACTGTATTCTAGTCTTGGCTCATAGTCGGAGGGAAGTAGTGATTGGACGCGACGATAGTGAAATTGGTGCTGGCCATCTTCTTTGAGAACTCTCCAAACGCGCATATGGTTTACTCCTAGTTCGTGTCCCACTGCGCGCGTACTTCGCGTTGGATCGTGCTCTTTCAAACAAGTCCAAGACTTGCTCCTCGATGTCACTGTTTTGAGTCCTCGGTCTGCCTGCATCAGCTCGATGTTGGTCTCGTCCATGCACACTGCCGGTATTGAACGTACGTATGTGCAAACGTTGGAATACCATCGCCGACGATAATCGCAAGTAGATTCGCAAAACGTTCTTGGTAGAGTCTGCGTGCTTCTGCATAATTACAGTCACATTTCCCTAGACACATCAACATATTAAAATATTCTACGTTAGATTAAGGCATGGTCAACGCTTACGTAAACAAAACACAAGTCACTCACTACGTAGGTCAACAATTACATCCGTTCGGAAGTAAGCTGCGCGGGAGACTAAGGAAGTGATTCGCAGGGCAGCGGGTGGTGGAGTAAAGGGTAGCTAAGCACGTGGTACCGGCGCGGCGCGGGTGCGGGCGCCCGTAGGTTTTTGGCGGCATCTTCTACCAGATCAAAAAAAGCCGCCGAGCTCGTAGGCTATATGCGAAATAAAGATACTTGTAAAATCAGATACTGTAAACATTTTTTGAATGTGTCGATTTTAATAGTTATTTGATATTGAACTCTCGACTGGTCAATGCTATTTTTTTTTTAATTATAACTTCATCAATGTTGTGCGTGTAGGCAAGTGAATACGTCCCTAAAGGGAACAACAGGGTTTTTGTTACATTTTGTTTTATAGCTCAAAGTGTTTAGTTTTTAGTAGTGTTCTACTGATCTAAGTTTACTGGACACACTTTTTATTTTTACACGGTTTATATTAGCTTCACTTGTATGTTTGTTTGTTTATATGTTTGTGTTTGAGAAAAATGAAAAAAAAGGAAAAAAAACACGTTTTTGTAGTCAGCAGAACTAAAAAATAGAAAATATATAATAGTTTAAAAAACTAAAAAACACGCTTTATAAAAACCAAACTAAAAAAGGAGAAAATAATTTAATTCAATTAAAAAGCGTGGGGTGCTTGACATTAAGTGATTATAAAAATACGCTTTTTAGTTGAATTAAATTATTTTCTCCTTTTTTAGTTTGGTTTTTAAAACTTGTTTTTTAGTTTTTTAAACTATTATTTATTTCTTCTTGTCTCTTATTTTCATTATGTCAAAGTCATGCATACGTGTTATTTTGCACAGTTACTGAAATGCTGATCTAAATGTAAATTTAGTTGAAATGTGACAGTGCTGTTGGTGTGCTTATTATAACTAAATATGTTTAATGTCTATACAGGATGGCAGGGACATCGACGCGAGAACTGTAAGCATATGATTGTAGAATCCCTAGCGTACAAACATTTCGTCAACATAGAAAATCAATCATAATAAACCTAAGGGACACAGGCCTCCTCTTTATGAGAGGGAGCGGGCCGTAATCCACCACGTAGGCCCAGTGCGGGTTGGTAGATGTCACATGTCTTCGAATTTTTGGTTTTAAAACATGCCGGTTTCCTCACGATGTTTTCCTTCAACGTTTTGAGAGCAGTGGTGAAGATTTTTTTTTTAAGTGCCTGCCTGAGTTTGAACTCACGACCTACAACTCGTTACACGGGGCCTTTATCACAGAACCACCACTACTCTCAAAAACTCTTTAAACTCGGCAACGTTAATAATCGACTAGAAATTTCAAAATCAATCAAATCAAAATATTTTATTTCACATAAGCCTGCATGGGCACTTATGAAACGTCAGAAGCTAGGTGCACGGTTCCAATTTGTCGCTTCCTATGGAGAAGAGTCGGCAAGAAACTCCACGGTTACTCTTTTAAAAATAATTGGCTTTTACAATGTTTTCAAATTACAGTGATAATACGTATGGGAGGGCAGTGCAGGCCTGTCAAAAAGTACCAGGTACTTAGATAAATGAAAAAACAGAATAGAAAATCGTCTACAAATCTAGTCTCTAAGGCCTACAACGTTTTCTCATTCACAATATGTAAAAGAATCTACCTATATAAAATGAACCTATTTGAACAAAGTGACATGATTTCCATGACAATCACTAATAATAAATAGTCGAAATTAAAATTGATGTATAATGTCAAATAATGACGAGAATTATGTCAGACATTGTAGAATAAAATTTAACATTGTAATTTGGGAGTAGTTAATAGACTTTCACATAGTTACGCTGTTAATGTAAATGTAATGAATTGCATATGTAAGCGGGCATGCCCTTTATGCCTCGAGGCTTTTATTTAGATTGGAAGTTCTGTTTACGTTTTATTTAAATTTTTTATTATTTTTAGTTTTCAATTTTTGATGGTATATTCCAGTGTGCTAGCTGACATATGGAAAATTTAACGTTTTTTTTTTTTGTGATTCGTAATTTTAATTACCTATTATTGTATTGAATCAAGTTCTTCTAACTTAACAGACAGCTGTGCTGCTGGGGAGTTTGTTCCGCTACTTCTTCTTCCCAGCTAAAGCACTAGGAAGTGGTGAAGGGCAGGCGTTTTTGGGGGGACTGTCTTATGTAATTTTTTTTTGACGTTCAAAAAGAGCTCTCGCAGCCTAGTTTGAATAAATGACTTTTGATTTTGAATGAGGTACCAGGGAGCCACATGTGCAGAAGGAATTAATGCCAAATTTCCCTGTCTTCAACGTAGTCTTTTATCTTGTAACATGCTTTTTTGATAAGGACGCGTTTGATGTGAGTTTTAATTTTTCCATCGCTAAGTTCTGTAACCGACTTTGGCAACTTGTTATAGAAGCGGATACTGTTTATTAGAAATGACTTGCTAGATTTAGTTAATCTAAATTTTGGAATCACAATTTCCTCTTTACTACGTGTATTTAGATTATGGAAATCGCATCTTCTTTTGAAAAGACCTAAGTTTTTGCGAACATACAAGATATTTTCTAGGATATAAAGAGAAGGCAGAGTTAGTATATCAATCTCGTTGAATTTGTTTCTAAGAGACTAGCGAGGCCCCATTTTATAGATTGCGCGGATTGCCCTCATTTGTAAAATAAAAATTGAATCTACGTTCGCTGCCGATCCCTACAGCAGAACGCCATAAGACATAATACTGTGAAAATAAGAAAAGTATACTAACCTAGCTGTGGCTACATCAGTCAACTGCCTTATTTTTCTTACTGTGTAAGCAGCTGAGCTTAATCTGCTTGAAAGAGCTCTAATGTGGGCATGTCGATAGCATAGATTCAAAAATGTTGAATTTGGCGCACCTCCACCCTGTATACACAGTGAACTTAATTCTAATACTTATTTATTTATAATCTTATAATATAATACGTGTTTACAACTAAAATATGGCTACTCAATTCTAAAATGGTGTAAGAGGTATTTTGTCAGCTTAATACTATTAACTATACTTAAATTAATAAATGTCTAAGAAATTCATTAAATCAAAATCGGTAATATTAAATTCATTCGCCATATACAATGTGAAGACGGCAATCATATATAACTAGTAGCGTCCCGCGGATTCACCCGCATTTGTCTCGATCCCGTGGGAATATCGGGATTAAAAGTATCATATCTCCTAATCCAGGTCATGCTCTACTCATGTGCCAATTTTTATCCAAATTCATACAGCCGTTTTGGCGTGAAAGCGTAAGAAACAAATGTACAAAAAAAAAACATCTTTGATCTTTTGCCAGCGGCTTCTCTCGCGAAGAGTTCAGATATTATCCCGCGGGAACGTACTACCAGGATAAAAAGTACCCTATGTGTTAATCCAGGTTATAAACTAAATAAATGTTGGTCAAATTTCATCCAAATCCGTTCACCCATTTCTGCGTGATTTTTTTTTGTTTTTTGGGTGGGAAATCATCAAATAACTTCTCCCGCTTTGGGTGGAGCAGGAGGGCGTGTCAGACTTTTACTGACTAAAACCCACCCGTGTTCCCTCAGTTGTGGGCCAGGTGCCGCGGTATCTCTTTCGAACAACCCGCACCCCTGGCAGGCATCGGCCCTTGCGGACCCCACCAGTTGGTGCTGACATCTCTTTGAGGCGCGCGTGGAACACAACGTGTCGTCGACCCGGGCTTGGGCCTTGACCGGACCGGACCGGACAGCGAGCTACCCATTACTCGCCGTCCGCAAGCCCGCGCCTACGGTGGCCGGGAATCAGCGCCGCCTCCCTCTTCGCGAGCATTACTGCTTCGCAGGAGGTGACGGCTAACCATGCACTCTCACTCCGTACCATGGCCTGCACCAGGGCCGGACGCGAGAGATCGCCGCCGTCGATCGCCTCCACGAGGACACGGCGGTGCTCCGCCCAAGCCGGGCAGACCGCCACCGTATGCTCCACCGTGTCCTCAGGGCGATCTTCGCAATGGAAGCACCCGGGCGTTTCCTCCCGCCTTATGCGAAACAGGAACCTCCCGAAACAACCGTGTCCGGTGAGGACCTGCGTCAGGCGGAAGGTGAGGACGCCATGCCGCCTCTCAAGCCACTCCTCAAAGAGGGGACTTACCGCCGCTATCGTGGCGTCATCCATTTCTGCATGATTGAGTAACAAATATCCAAACATCCACACATACAAACTTTCACATTTAAAATATTAGTAGGAATAGGTAGTAGGTAATATCCTAAAAAAAAAACAGTCAAAAATTATTCAATTCTTGTATACTTACTGAGAACATCATTACTTCATTCGATATACGAAATTTGAATTAATGTCGTATCATCGTGCCCACATTGTATTTATAATTCTTTGATACAGAAAATTGCTTATACATTTTATTCTTGGACAGTACAAAATATTCACACGAAAAAAATGTCAGTCCGACGCGTTCCCGAGTCATAGTACTGCAGCTTGGGATACACAAATACGGTGGAGAACCACTTTGTCTAGTCGTCTCACTCATACTCGTATGCCAGTCTCTTTCTAACACCCGATGTTACATATTAAGGGGGATGCGCTAAACAAAAAATAACTAACTAAACTAAAATGCGCTCTGACATTTAAAAAAAATGTGTTCAATAATTATAATAATACTGCTACTCCATTTTAATTTTATTTGTTTTGATTTGATATAAATAAGTATAATTTAAATGTTTGCACGTCACAGTATTATGACTAAGTGTTTTGGATCGGTATAATAATTTATGTATTTTAAATCCTATTTTGATTTACATTCAACTTAACAACGACCTACGAATTGCAAAAAAAAAATAACAAGCATCTATCTCAAGTGCTTTGCGTATTTGAATGGTGTACTCGAGTCAATCTCCTCATTGGTCGAGACATTAATTCCCTGCTGTCTCTGAATCGGTGATATCGGCTCGTCCACCCAGTTGTTCGTCGATCTCTGCCTCGTCCAGCAAACTTTCGAGCTCCTGTATATAAAAATAATGTCTTATGAGATTTTGAAATTTAAGAAAATCTTTAAAAATAAAAAAACAAGTAACTTCCGGAAAAACACTACAAAGTGAAAAATAACTTTAATTTCGGAAGTCGGTGACTTTGGATATGTATTTTAATTTTTTGTCACCGCCTTCCGAAATTATAGTTATTTTTTAATTTGTAACGTTTTTCCGGAAGTTGGTTGTCTTTTTTTAAAGTTTTTTTTTCACTTTTTAGTTAAGTATATCCGGAAGTTGGTTGTCTTTTTTTAAAGTTTTTTTTTCACTTTTTAGTTAAGTATAGTACACACCAATTCGAAATTTCATCATCTTGGGGTCAAGACAATGCCTATTTATGCGATAGCAGCAGCAGATTTGCTGTGATTTTTTGAAGAGTTCCGTTGTCTCCGAAACTCACCATCAAGATCTATACAAAATTTATATGGGACCATTTCGGAATAAACACCTTTCGAACAAAAAAATATTTTGCAAATCCGTCTATATATGACGGAGTTATGCCCGAACATATCATATAAAAAAAATAAACATGTCGAATTGATAACCTCACTCTTTTTGGAGTCGGTTAAAAATCACAATCGCACTTAAACACTTTTCAAAGTATAAAATGGCCGCCAACTTGATATTCAAAATCGTCATGTCTGTCATAAGCATACCTCACCACAATCGGCCTATAATGTTCCCACTGCTGGGACACCGGCCTCTGTGAAAGGGAGTGGGCCGTGGCGTAACTATACCGTTCGAGGCCCGTGGCAAACTCATCGGATGCTCACCCCCCCTCCAATATAAAGAAGCAGGACCAACAATAAGAGTATTTTTTATTTTATAAGACTTATTTATACACTTTTACTTGAAAGAGTTTAATAATAAATGTTGGGAGTTGGGATTCTCCTCTGACCGGGGGCCCCTTCCGGCTGGGGGCCCGTGGCATTTTGCCGACTTGCCACCCTATAGTTACGCCACTGACGCGGGCCCAGTGCGGGTTGGTAGATGTCACATGTCTTCGATTTTTTTGGTTCTAGGACATGCCGGTTTCCTCACGATGTTTTCCTTCACCGTTTTGAGAACAGTAGTGATCAAATTACTTATATAAAGTAATGCGCCTGTCTTGGCTCGAACCCGTGACCTTCATCTCGTGGCCACCACTCTCACCTCTGGGCCACCACAGCCCCTAACCAAGCGTGATATTGTTAAATTATTATTGATGTGTAAAATCTTTCCTTTCGCTATCCTGCAATCTGTGGGGGTGATTTCTTGAAAAGGGACGAAAGTGTGTAATTTATTTAAATATTACGTATTCCATTCAAGTATTACGTAAGCAGATTTTTTGAAATTATTAACGCCCCCCCCCCTCCCCTTCGTCAGCAAAAGTAAGCAAAGCTCTTACCTCCCCTCCCATGCTCACGTAAACATTGGTAGCAGGCACACAACGTGTCTGCTCAATTTTGTGTAATTTTGGAATATTGTCATCGTTTTCTTCGAGCCATTCATAGACAAGTAGGATTGCCATATGTATTCAAAGCAAAAACGAATAAATTTTGTTGAAAATCCAAAAGTAAAAAAATCAATTCTGCTGACGTAATCACCATCCAGCCCCCCCCCCCATCCCCCATGTCATCAAAAATAAGCAAAGCAAAGACCCCCCCGCCCCCCTGTAGTGCTCACGTAATACTTGAATGGCCCCTAAGAGGAAGCCGGGGAAACGCGCGACCGACTGGGCAATTTGGAGAGAAGACGTCATTCCCAACAAAAAAGAAATGAAATTCTGCGATGGTTGACTCACCCTTAGCAGTGATCCCTCCACGTCAGCGCTGGCGCGGTGGCGCACGACGCCGCGCACCTCTTGCCGCTGGAGGGTCAGCACGACGACGCGCGCGCGCTGCATGCTCAGCAGCAGCAGCGACGCGCCCGCGCGCGCCGCCTGGCGGATGCCATCCGCAGAACAGAACGCCGTCAGGATCTGTCGACATGTCGCAGTCAGTACTCGATCACGACGATAAGAGTTGGTTCGTTTTGGCAGAACAGCACTCCAATTACAGTACACATCTAATTCATTGCTTCAATTATGTATGAAAAATCCTTCTGCACGACAATGCGATGAATGTTGCCAAATTGTCAAAATTGAAACCGAACTATTCTCCGACCACTCCACATAAGAAATTAAGAAGGAAAATTACAGCAGCACTTAAGCTATGCAAGCTCCACACTAATAAAACTAACTATGAGATCTTCAGACTTCATATCCTCGATCGACACCGAAAGAGTTTTTAAAATTCAAAAACGATGCATCCGGGTCATCAACAAGGCTTGGTTCCTAGACAGTTGTAAACCTTTATTCCAAAAATGTTAAATTCTTCCAATCCCTTGTATGTACATAAAAGATATCTGCATCTTTACAAAAAAACACATGCACTACTTTAAACAACGTAGTGAAATCCCAACTAGACAAAAAAGAGCTAAGTTTCGCAACCTACTGTATCACCCACCCAGTCATAAAGATATGTATAAGAAAAATGTGTATAATATGTGTGTTTTAGTTTATAATAAGTTACCAAATGACTTAAAATTATTACAGGGTTATGTGTTTAGGACAAAATTGACAGAATGGCTTCTAAAGTGTTGTTTTTATAGCATTAAGGATTATATGGAACATACAAATTTAAAGTTTGTATAATAAAATGATTATAAACAATATAAAATTCAATAGAAATATAAATTGTGATAATTATATTAATGTAAACTTAGTTAAAATTTGCACGCTTGCTTCCAGGCAGAATACAATTACACTTAGGTTATAATATCTCACCTTCACCAACAATGTATTTCTTGCAAATAAACATTTGATTTGATTTGATTTCATTTCGAAAATGATGGAGATACCCTCCATCGTTACCTTGTGTAGATTGTCTCCGATTATCTCTTCGAGTAATCTGTTACCTGATAATCAGTTTGGCTTTCGCTGGAAACACAGTTCCATAGAACAAGTACAAAGATTAGTGGAACTTATTAACAAAGCTCTCTAGGTAAAACAGTACAGTGCTGCAGACTTTTTGGATATATCTCAGGCATTTGATCATGTGACGCATGACTGATTACTTTTCAAAATAAAACGAGACCTGCCTATAAACTTCTACAACTTTATAAACTCATAACTAAGTCGCAGATACTTTGTTGTAAAACAAGGAGAATTAACTTCCTTACATACTATCCAAGCTGGAGTCCCGCTAGGCAGTGTATAATGGGTCCAACACTGTACCTACTTTTCACCGCTGACCTCCCAACAACTGCTGAATTTGCTGATGATACAACAATTCTTTCAGTAGACACTTCGCCAGAAGTTGCAGCACCAAAGCTTCAAAACAGTCCCGATGTAACTAAATGGCTCAAAGACAGGCGAATCAAAGCCAACGAAACCAAATCCGTCGAGGTGACTTTCACTAACAAGAAAGGAACATGTCCCCCTCTCACTCTAAACGGAATACCTCACCCGCAAGATGATTATGTCAAGTATCTAAGGATATATATGGATAGACGCCTAACTTGGAAGAAGCACATAACGCTGCCCACAATGTACTGGCTACTAAATAAAAAACCACAACTGTCACTCCAAAACAAATTGTTGCTATATAAACGCATAATAAAGCCTATATCGGCCTACAACTGTGGGGATCAGCGGCAAAAACAAATGTTGAAATACATAGTACAAAGGTTCTAGTCAAAAATATTAAGAATGATAACGAACGCACCTTGGTGTGTCGCAAATAAGAAACTCCATTGCGACCCCAGCATCAAAACTGTTATAGAAGAAATCTCAGAAAGGACAAAAGCGTACTAACAGCGAATCACGAACTAACCACACATGCTAGCAGTAACCTGATGAACACCCAAACAGCTGCTAGAAGACTAAATAGAAATATACCTCAAGTACTTATTTAAGAAGCTGCAAGAGTAGACGGAACAGTCTCTGAAAAGCTTCCGTACGTACCTTGAAGTTATGATTCTTCTCACAAATCTTCCTGTCCTCCTTTGGAGTGATCCAATCCCCGCGCTCGGGGCACCAGTGGGCCCCTGACCCACGCGGCGCGGCGCCGGCCCCGTCGGCCGCGTCGGTGCTGGGCGGCTCGTCGGGGACGACGCGTGCCATCAGGCCGAAAGCCGACAGCGTCCAGTATGTGGGCAATGCGCACGGCGGATCGGCCTCCGTGAGCACGAGGTGCGCGCGCGCATGTGGTGTGGCGCGGTCGCGCCGCGCGTTTGCGCCCCGCGGGTCACGCGTCGGTAGCACCAGCGGCGGCTGCGACCCATCCACACACAACAGCGTGCCACCGCACGGCAGCGCGCTCACCGGCTGCTCTACTGCCGACCACTTGTGACAGTATACCTCTGCCGAACCAACATGAGCAACAGTGTAATCGCCAGTTCAAAAAAAAAACCCCATTTAATTCACCTACAACCCATTTACAATTTTTCAATATATTTTAACAGAATGGATTAAAATAAAATAGAATGTCAATGTAATTAAAATATACAGTAGATACAAATTATAAAGGTACTTAGGTAAAAATACCATTTCAAGCCCTGATTACGTACCGTTTCTTATCTTTTTGCGTCATGTTTACCGCAAATAAACGTTTTTTTTCTTTTTTTTTTTTTTCTTTTTTTTCTTTTCTTACCTTTATCGGCCTGTGCGGCGGCTTTGCGGAGTGTGGCCATGAAGTCGGTCAAGGCGGCGACGTTAGCGAAGCGCGCTGGACAACGTAGACTGCCATCCGTCAGTGATGTCAGCACCGGGATGCGCGAGCATGGCCGCGACACCGAGTGCGAGCTCACAGTATCCACAGACACATTGGTTTTCTTAAAGACAGCGTTACCGTACTTAGTTTTATTTCCTTCATTAGAAGGCTTTTTTGTTCTGCTGGGTTGTTTAGCACTTTTATCTTTGTCTATAGTTTGATTCATACTGTTTTTTGTACTAGCTTGGCTGGAACCTTCATTTGTTTTACTAACAGCTTCATTCCCGTTACTAGCAGCTTGATTTGAAGTCTCATCTGTTCTACTAGTACTTTCATCGGAACTTTCCTTTACAATCACAGATTTAGGTTGACTGGTACCTTTATTACTATAAACAACTGGTTTAGAACTTTTATTGATAAAAATAGAACTCTTATTTGAGTTACCAGATTGATTTCCGTCACTACCGTTAGAATGATTCGAGTCTGAATCGTCAATTTCTATGACGTCACCATCGTGAAGTTTACAAGACAATGGCGTTACATCTCTTGTGACTTCAGTAGCTGGTGGCTTAAAAGTATCGATCGCACTCATGATTGTAGATTTCAGTAGACTTCTGCCGCTCTCTGTAGTAGTTGCAGATTTCACGAGACTCCTAGCACTGTTTTTATTTGCAGGATTTATGAGACTTTTGACCGCTGCTACTAAATCAACTGGACTGGTTTTCTGTTTGGGGACGTTAGTGACGACTGACTCGGGTGCCTCTGGTTCCTCAGTCAAGTCAACCATATCGTTTGCGTATAGACTGTTGATGGTTTGTTTTATAACTTCATCTGAAGGTAACGTCAGTGCCATTACAATCGTGGTCTTGGGCCCCTGGGGCCCGGACCCGGGGACACGCAGACTTAGCGCGTTGACGACGGGCGTGTTGTTAACCGGCTCTATGATCAACGTGCGCGAGTATTCCTCTAGTATCGACATAGGCGTGTCTGTGGGCCCATTGTTAACTGTCATCACTTGTACAGGTTGGGCAGTTTCCGACACTTGTTCTGTCGTTAAGTTCATGCGACGGGCACCAGTTACTTGTGATTGGTAAAGGTTCGTCGAGAGTTTCTTAGAATCTTTCTTCGCTAAAGGTTTCTTCGTAGCTGTAATTTTCTTCGTAGCTGCAGGTTCGTCTACAACACTATATTGTTGTGCATGCAATGAGGCGTGGCGCATTGCAGCAGGTTTAGGTGCTATAGCTACAGGGGTGAGTCCGTGCAGTGATGGGACGGACACGGTGTGCCACACCCGAGGCGGCTCCTCTGGCGGACTTACAAGAGGAGAATGTCGAATATAAGGCATTAAACCTGATTCTACTATATTTAGTGTGGGAGTAGCAATTTGGGCAATGGTTCTCTGTTGAATGGCTGTTTGTGGAGAGGTACTTTGCGCAGCACGACCTTGTGCAGTGGTACTTTGTACAACAGTAGCTTGTGAAGCGGTACTTTGCACAGCAGTACCTTGTGCAGACGTACTTTGCACAACACGTTCTTGCGCAGTGGTACGTTGTACAGTAGTTGCTTGTAAAGTGGTGCTTTGTACAACAGTACGGTTCGCAGCGGTACTTTGCAAAGCAGTACTTAGGGCTGTGGTAATTTGTACAGCAGTTGTTTGTACAGTGATACTTTGTACAGCAGTTGCTTGTAAAGTGGTACTTTGCACAGCAGTACGTTTCGCAGCGGTACTTTGAACAGCAGTTCGATTCACAAGGGAACTTTGTATAACAGTAGGTCGTGAAGCGGTACTTTGCACAGCAGCACGTTGCGTAATGGTGCTTTGCACAGCATGACCTCGTGCAGTGGTTCTTTGTATAGCAGGACCTTGCGCAGAGGTACTTTGCTCAGCAGTATCTTGCGTGGTAGTACTTTTATCTTTCTTAGACCAAAAGTTGCTGTTGATGTGGAAGTATTTTGCGTTCATGCTCTTTTGTCGCTGCCACTCTTCCAAGTCGTTGATAAGGGGCGCGGGGGGTGCAGGTGCGGGAGCCGGGGGCGGTCGAGCGCGGCTCCGCTTGCGCCGGTTTGTGTTAGCAGCCGGTTTAGCCTTTGGGCCTTTAGACACTGTGGCTGTGGTAGATGGCGCGTCTTTCGCAGCCTGTTTAGATGCAGACGTGGCCGCTGTGGTTTTTGTAGCTGATGTAGACGCTTGTGCGGGGCTCGGTGACCGAGAGTTTTTTTGTGCCGCTTTCGACTGAATTTCTGTTATAAATAAAGTATTTTTCAGCAAAGCAGATGATTTTATACACAAATAAATTTTAAAATGTAATAAAAGTGCAACTTACTTCCCACTGCAGCTTTCTGCAATACAAAAAAAAAAACGTAATGTCAGTATTTATGATAATAATATGAACGGACATGCACGAAACGCAACTACTTATAAATAATTGCCGATACACACAACTCGTGAAGCTTTTGTAAAGGAGGCGCCCACACGGCCAACTTAATTGCACAATTCTTGGCAAAATGCAGCTCCTGCACATACTTTCTTGGATTTTGAACATACAGTCGTAATAATAATATTGTGTATTGTCGTATAAAAAAATGTAAGAATGACACACCTACAATATACACCACATACACCCCCAAATACACCCCACACTTCACACACACTCACACCCAAAAGCACCTAAACCTCTTGTCGTCAAATCCTAAGTTTACATTGTGGAAAGCAATAAATATTGAGTATTTCTACAACTACAACTAATATACATATAAATTATCTTTTAAAATATAATAATATAAAAACATTTAAAAATAAAAATAATAGTAGCCCACCGGTACCGAAAACAGGCTCTAAGCTACAGAGAGAGGAATCTCCTAACAATGCGAGCCGTGTCTAGAAGTACCGCTTTCTGAATCAAGCCCTTGATCCAACTGCCCAACGAGAGCTTCTTCAGGTGTTGGTCGTTGCTTTTGGCTATATCGGCACAATGATCGCTGAGTCCACATCCTACATGTCAATAACGTCGCGAGCCAAGTCTTATTTAACTTATTATAACATTGTTCCTTCAGTATCTTATATCTTATAAATTAGCTCACAAATTAACCGGTTTATTCGACGAGCGGTGTAACTACTGTCAAAGATCACGTCACGAATGACAGCCGGGACAAAAGGCTCAACGTGGTTTCCGAGGCACGTTGAGGTCTTGGTATATAAAGATGGTCACCCATCCACGGACCAACCGCAGAAAGCGTAGCTTGACCTGATCGATCGACCCGTGGGGCTGTTATTACTTAAACGTTTAATTTGTGGAAGCTTGTAAACTATAAGCGATAAATGTACCTGAATTATTTACCTAGATATTAGACTTAAAGTTTTGAAGAAAAATAAATAAGTAAAACATATTTCGAGGCGGTAGTAAACGCCAATAAGATCAAAGTTTTGCTACGAAATCTACTTATTAAAAAAAACAGCAGCTGTTGCATGCATTCTATAGCGCAAAAGGGTATTTTCCAATTTATTTAAAACTATTCTAATTTGAAGATTGGAACGAAATATGTAACAGAAAAATAAAAGTAAATTAATTTATATCCATTTTCTCAATTAGAAATGATTTAAATCAAATTTATTTTTCGTTGTTTTGAATTTACCGCCAAAACGCTTCTTACGATGACTTTTTATCACATGTCCACACGTGACGTTAACTTTGTGTAAAGTAAAGTAGTTAGTAAGTAAACACGTGAATGTCGTGTTTATAATTAACAAGGTTTTTAATGGGATACGGTGCCTTTGTGCACAAATACTTCTAATACTGCGCCAAACTAAGTATTTGTACCGGTGCCGTTTACACAAAGCTGACGTCACGTGATAAAAAAGTCATCGTAAAGAGCATTTTGGCGGTAAATTCAAAACAACGAATAATAAATTTGATTTTAATCGTTTTTTCAGAAAATGGATATAAATAAATTATTTTTTATTTTTCTGTTATATGTATCGTCCCAATCTTAAAATTAAAATAGTTTTTATTAAATTGGTAAATACTCTATACACAGCATAGCTGCCGACCCGCTGACACAGCCCGCCGAAACAACCCGGCGGCCTATATGTCTTTTCATACGTGTTGTGTAGGCAGGTCGGGCTTTGGTGTATATTGCGCTTATACTTAGTTTTCGGTGAAAATCGAGCAACAAATGAGTAAAAGATGCACTCACGGTATACAAATCTGTCATACCTTATATTTCCGTCCTTTCTGTTTTTCTCTCATCATCTTAGTGTTGCAACAAAACAAAATTCAAAGTCATTTAAATGTGGTTTTTTTTAAATTAATTTTATCTTTTTTATTGATGAATGGGCCTGCTCTTGACCTCAATCGCGCCTGATAGAAAGCTGATGAGGTAAATTTTATTGCTCTCAGAATCGGCACATTTTGAACGGGATTATTCACAATTTGTTATAAACCACTTTTATTAAAAGTAGAATAAAGTTTAGTTTAGTTATGAATTTTACTGTTACTTTTATTTTTTTAATGTGTCTATTTATAGTAGAATAATAATACAAAGTTAATCATTTAAATAGTGCACTTTTCCAATAGACAGCGATGCGGACTAATTTTTTGATGCCCATTAATTCTGTTCCCACTCTTTCTGTATACATGTACATTTTACTAATATTATTTTAGGTCTGTTAGATTAATGTTATGTAAATATTATAGTTATTAGAAAAAGAAAAGTGTGATTTCCAAATTAGTTAGAAAACAATCTTTTTTTAGTTCAGAGCGCGGCTTCAACGCCATAGCGTAGTTACAGAAGCAATGTGACAGAAGCCCTGGCAGTGCTACCCACTACACAATCATACCACAATATAAATATGGACAGTACAGAAACTACGAAAAAACTTTCGAAACGACATTCTCAAGCGGACGCACGCATCTACGAGACCCATAAGTGATAGTCGCGGTGAGTGTCAGTAAAATATTATTTGACCGCTTCCGACCTTGGCGATAGAAACACATTTCGCTCGAAAACTACAAGTACAATATATCAAAATAAAAAATACCGTTATAAAGCTGCATAATTAAATAACCAAACTGTCTGAAAATCAAGAAGTATTATTTTAATTTGAAACTCTTACAAAACATACTGTCCATATTTATACTGTGCTTATACTGATATGTTGAGGTGCGCAGAACCACACGCGCACGCGCAGTCCGGGAGACCGCACACACATACCTTAAGCATTTGCTCGATGTCTTGGTGCAGCGCGCGCAGCTGTTGATCGAGGCGAAGGCGGGCGTCCGCGTCGCTGAGGTGCGTGCAACAACAGTTGCATTCGCCTTCCGGGTGACTAGAACAAACGTAACGGAAAGTCTTAGCTTAGCAATCCTATAATGTTGACTGGGACCTGGGGACGCAGACCTCCTCTCTTCAAGAAGGAGTGGTATGTACCACAGGGGCCCAATGTGTTGGTCGATGTCACATGTCCTCCACCTGCACGGGTTTGAATTCACGACGTTAGTCGGGGCCACGGAAGAAAAAAAACAGGTGGAACTGCAATGCAACAAAATTACTATAGGAACCGTTGTCGCCAAACTCACACACATAAACCGATAATCATATAATGCACTACAAATAAACAATTCGTTTGATTTGTTGTTTTAGTTTTAGTCAAAACTAACATAAGCCACAGATCCTTCATCTGGAAATAAACCTTCAGGCTCTATAGATAGGATTTATTTTGCTTTAGCTCAGAAAGTATTTACAACGTTTTGTAATCTAAAGTCAAACTAGATTCGATTGCCGAGTAAATTCCGCTACTCGACCATAGATGGCAGTATTTTCAGTGGTCCCAATTTTAAACTTAAATGTGATAAATATAAGGTCGACATTTGCGTCATAGGTCGATATCTATTGCTACTCGATTAGGGCCGCACCAGTGCAGATGCATTGCATTTTTAATTAGGTTATCGATATCGATAGATACTTTTTTCAAATTAAACTAAAAATTGGGTGTCTTGTTGAGAGTTCAGTAATAAAACTGTAGGAAGAATAACGTAGTGTTATTTGAAAATAAAATAAATAACTGAAATAAAAATAATACTATTGAAAACAATATCAATAAAACAATGAACAGGAGAAAAAAATATTACTGTGTGTTAACGTTGTCCCATACTAGGAATTTCTCCTGTATCGTGGGTGCGTTTACAAACATTTAAACTGACATACACAAACAGCCAGACCCAGAACAACTACTTGCAGATCATACAAATATTTGTTCCGTGCGGGAATCGAACCCGCGACACGCAGCGCAGCAGTCAATCGCTGAACCACTGCGCCAACCGTGCCGTCGAACGAAATTTAATTTCAATTCAATCCATATTTTTAAGTGATAATAATAAAACATGATAACTGACTTGATTAAAAAACTTAATGATTTTCGAAAACGGTGAACTGTTCAGTGGCACTGGAGTGGCGTTGAAATATTTGTTGTACTGTCATTGAGGCGGTTTGATGACTGAATGATCTTACACACCGAAATGACCGATTAGTCAATGCAATGCAACGTCTCAGGCATCATTAAAATTATAATAATTACGTTATTAGGTAAAAGTTTGATTACATTTTTGCTATAAAGCATCTATGCAACATAATACACTTCTTAAAATAAATTTCGTGTATGAATGTTAAGCGACCTATAGTGGTATTGTAATGTTATTTTGCAATAAATATTAAATGACTAATTTTCTTTTATCGATATCCATCGATAAAACCAACATCCGACCCGACTGCATCACTAATTGAGTAGCGAAGTACTTTCCAGAATGAAATAGAGAATACAATCAATCTAAAATAAACTTTATTTTAATCACGTAAGGTTGATTTTAACCAGACGTTATATTAAATTATTAGTAAATTGAAAATAACTAAGATTTTATTAGAAAACCAATAAAACCGTACATATCGATGGTACGAAACACCTCAATTTTTAAGATTTATTCTCCTACTATCATTTTTGCACTCCAAAATGGAACAATACGGCATAGCTACGGAAAATTAAATTTGTCGTGAGACTAGTGACTCGACGCGATGTCAGAACACGACTGGGACCAACTACGCGTAACAGCGCTTATTTGTGGCACGCGTGCCACGCCTACTTTGCAGTTCCATGTTTTTTCTCTTCCGTGGTCGGGGCCGTTACCTCTGAGCCACTACTGCTCTCAACCAGGTGTGATATTGATATATTACTGTAACAGGAAGCCGGGGAAGCGCGTGCTATTTGATTTGACCAATGAGCGCGCGTATCAGATGGTACAGTCGAACAAGCAATTTGGTAAACAGGCAGCTAACTTAATGTTGAAGCAACTTTTAAACAATTTGGTATTCATGCAGAATGTCGTGCTCGTGTTGAATAGTCAATTTCTTGCTTTTTACACGGTTTATATTAGCTTCACTTGTATGTTTGTTTGTATGTAACCGACTCCTTACAGCGCGATTTTGACCCACTTTAAACGGTCAGATTTCATTGAAACTTTGTAAACTTATCGAGGACCGATGGCAATTAAATAATTTTAAAAAATCACGTTTTTGTAGTTAGCAGAACTAAAAAATAGAAAATAAATAATAGTTTAAAAAACTAAAAAACACGCTTTAAAAACCAAACTAAAAAAGGAGAAAATAATTTAATTCAATTAAAAAGCGTGGGGTGCTTTTTGAGGTATTTTTATAACCAATTAATGTCAAGCACCCCACGCTTTTTAATTGAATTAAATTATTTTCTCCTTTTTTAGTTTGGTTTTTAAAGCGTGTTTTTTAGTTTTTTTAGACTATTATTTTTTATTAACTAGAATATGATCGTGAGAATACGTACTTATGCAGCGGTATCTCGGCGAGGCCGATGCGGCGCCGGGAGTCGTTGACCTCGCGGTGGCGCCGCGCCGCGCAGCAGTGCGTCCGCTGCTGCCCCGGCTCCGGCACAGGCGCGGTCTACACACATAACTATGTACAGTCAAGAAGTGAAAATGTTAAACTATTTCATACAATTTTCGTTTCCCTCGCAGAGAATCATTATAGAGAGAAAGAAATATATTTTATTTGGGATAAGCACAGAAAATACAATTGTAGTGAAATATTGGCGGTTTGTGAAAAATATATGTGATCCGCCATTTTGTGGCGTCGGCCATCTTGGATTTACAATGATACTGAATATCTGAAATCGTATTGTCATCAGCATTAAAGGTGTGTACCAAATTTCAGATCAACGTGACAACAGGAAAGGGCACTGACTTAATTTGACCTAAATAAAAACACCAACGAACGGAGCAAGCTAAATAAAACCGTCTAAAATGAACATAAACTTAACAAAATCATAAAAATAACATGAATACTTTTTAGTTTATCCAAAAATAACAAAATAGTGAAAACAACAAAAAAAAGACCTGTGGCCAAAAAGGCTACGAGGCCAACATTTCAAAAAGGTTTCAAACTTAACTGTAACTTACTGTAACTTTTTTGTTTTTCCTACTATAGTATATAAAAATAAAAGTGTTAGTAAAAACCTCTTTGTAATTTGTAAAAAAAAGTACCTATTCATCTATCTACTACACCGCCAAAGTCTGCCAATATACATACGATGTATCGTATATCATAGATACAATGTACCATATATCAAGTATCATACAATGTGTGACTGAATTAATGCGTATTATGAAAGTAGTTTATTCAGCGAGGTAATTGCGTAACACACTAGCAGTAGGAATGGTTTTCATTTTGACAGTTCAACAAGATTGATTGCTTTAATTACGTTGCTGAGCAGACAAATTTTTCGAACATATGAAGCAATGGATTTGCAATATTCTTCAAAATGATACAGATTCTGATTGATAGTGTGTTGCGCGTGTGCTTGAGTGTGTATGCATGCGTGCGAGTGTGTGTGTGTGCGTGCGAGTGTGTGTGCGAGGGCGAGTGTTTTTGTGTGCGAGGTTATGTCTGTGTGTGCGTGCGAGGGTGTGTGTGTGTATGCATGCGAGGGAGTGGGCATGTGCGTGTGTGTGGGTGTGTGTGTGAGTGCACATACCGTGAGCTCGTCGAGCGCAGCCTGCAGCTCGTCGTCGGCGGGCAGGTCGAGCGTGCGCCACGCTGTAAACGATAATAATAATCATCGTCATTTCAGCCGAAAGACGTCCACTGCTGGACATAGCCTAGCTCAAGCTTTGCCATTTCGACCGGATCTGTGCTTCCCGCATCCAACGTATTCTTGCGGCCTTCACAAGGTTAGGAAACGATAATAACGTTATATTATTCTTTCTTTCTTATTCACAACGAGAAACGTGTCGATGTCGTGAGACAAAATGGCTCTGAAGCGAATTCAAGGCTTTACGTTCATTCAATACAGAACAATCCACAGCTTTACGTGACATGAATTCCAGAAATTAAAATGATTTTATATGCAAAACACTTTTTCACATCTACCGAAATGATTTTTTAAATTTATATTTTTACTAGCATTTTCCCGCAGCTCCACCCACGTGGATGTCGGTTATCGCGTAAAAAAGTAGCCTATGTGATGATATTCATAAGTGGGTAGATTAATATTATTGGTGGTGGGTTATAAAGCAAGGATTAAAGATGGCAGTCATTACTGGAGCTTGTCGTTTGATTTACGTTCCGCATAACTTAACATGGCGCAGCCGGTGATTAATAAAGTACAATAGAACCTAATTACCAGTGAGTGAAATAATATAAAATAGACGATAAAATAGTAAAATAAATAAAGTGCAATAATGGAAACAGTGTTAACACCGCCGTCACCGTTCCAATTTGATGAGAATTCGATTGATGTGGCATCGGGCAAGCTTAGTGATAGTTGGGAAAGATGGAAGAAGGGCTTCACGATTTATTTTAGAGCGTGTGAGTTATCGACAAAAACACCAGTTATACAACTCAATATTTTTCTGCACGTAGTAGGTGAGCAATGCCGCGAAATATTAGAACAAAGTAAGGAAACAACTTTAGAAGGTGCGTGTAAAAAGTTAGATGAACATTTTAAAACAAAGAAAAACTTAACGGTGGAACGGCACAAGTTCTTTACTCGAGATCAGCAGCAAAATGAGTCAATAGATCAATATGTGTTTGACTTGAGGAAATTGTCCAAGACTTGTGAGTTTGCAAATTTGAATGACGATCTCATAAAGGACCGACTTGTGTGTGGAGTGACAAGCCCAGCAATTAGAGAACGTTTATTGCGAGAAGGGGACCTAACATTGAGTAAAGCATTGGAATTATGTCGAGCAGCAGTAGTGTCGAGAATGTATTCAGAGAACATAAAGAAAGAGAATGAAGTAGTTCACAGTATTAAACAGGACAGTAATACACAAGAAGAAAAAAACGAGATTTGGGCATTACGGCGTGGTAATAAAGTAGGATATGGAGTGTCATCGTCTTCAAGAACATACGACGGTAATATAAAAGGGACAATGCGATCACGCGATGGACATGAGCGAGGAGGCGCAGCTTGGCGCGGCGGGCGCGCGGGCGCCGCAGACCGCGCTCGTCCGATGCAGCCGGCGCAGCCGCCGACCAACAGACCGCGCACGACGCCCCTGTGTGGCAGATGTGGTAATATGCACGGAAGGAATGCTTGTCCGGCGTATGGTAAGAGATGTCTACGCTGCTCGAAAATGAACCATTTTGCAAAAGTGTGTGGTGTGTACTTAGTGGAGGCATCAGATGAAAAGGTAATATTTGCATTAAATAAAGATTTGAGTGATTGGACGATAAATTTGAAAAAAAAAAAAAAAAAAAAAAAAATTAAATAAAAAATTAAAATTAAATTTAATTAATTTTATTTATTAAATTTTTTATTTTTTATTTTTTGATTAATTAAATTTGAATTTTTAAATAATAAAATAAATAAATAAATAAATAAATTTGAAAATTAATGAACATAGCATAAACTTCAAGTTAGACACGGGCGCAGATGTTAATGTGCTACCGATGCGTTTCTTGTCAAGATTAGGAATATCCATTGATAAATTATTGCAAACGAATACTAAATTGAGTGGATATTCGGGTGATTTAATTACTGTCTTAGGAAAAACACATTTAAAAGTGTATCATAAAAATAAGTTGTATTTATTGGAGTTTAAAATTGCAGATGTAAATAGCACTCCTATATTGGGACGTTATGCGTGTGTAGAAATGAACTTAATAAAAAGGGTTATGTCTGTGCAGAGATCTGATATTAAATCCAAAATAAATAAAGAGTATAAAGATGTTTTTGAAGGAATAGGTTGTCTACCGGGAGAATATAATTTACAACTGAGGGATGACGTCATACCCGTAGTGCATGCGCCTCGTAAATTGCCATTTGCGATTAGCGAGGACGTTAAGAAAAAGTTGTCGGAAATGGAATCACAGGGTATTATCGCAAAAGTAGAGGGTCCATCTGATTGGGTCAGCAGTATAACTGTGGTAAAAAAATCGAATGGTGATTTAAGAATTTGTTTGGATCCAAAAGAATTAAATCAGGCTATTAGGAGAGAACATTTCAAGCTACCAACTATAGATGAAATTGTGTCTAAATTAGCTGGGGCTAGGTATTTCAGCACATTAGATGCTTCTTCAGGATTTTGGAATGTGAAATTAGGAGAAAGTAGTAAATTTTGTACATTTAATACACCTTTTGGTAGATTTAAATTTTTACGAATGCCGTATGGCATATGTTCGGCCTCAGAGGTCTTTCATAAGAAAATATATGAACACTTTGATGACATAGAAGGTGTGTGTATGTATATTGACGACTTACTAATATATGCCACAGATCAAAACAAACATGATGAGATTCAGAAGAAAGTACTAGAAAGATGTAGAAAAATAAATTTAAAATTAAATATAAATAAGTGCAAATTTGGATTACAGGACATAAAGTATTTAGGTCATCGAATTACAAAAGATGGATTGAGCCCAGACGATTCTCATTTGTCAGCAATAAAAAACATGCAAGTGCCAAAGAATAGGAAAGATGTAGAACGATTTTTAGGATTAATTACATACGTTGGCTCATTTGTTCCGAATCTTTCAGATAAGACATTTCCACTAAGAGAGTTACTTAAAAAAGAAATAGATTGGCATTGGGATAACCGACATGAACAGTGTTTTTCAGATTTAAAAATGTGTTTAACGAAACGGCCTGTTCTTCAATATTATAGTATGGAAAATCCAATAGTCATATCCGTAGATGCTAGTTCCACAGGGTTAGGTGCGTGCTTAATGCAAAATGGGCTTCCTGTATGTTATGCTTCTAAAGCTTTAACTAACACAGAACAAAGATATGCGCAGATTGAAAAAGAATTGTATGCATCCGTATTCGCCTGTGAGCGATTTTATGCATACATTTTTGGACGTTCGGATGTAACAATAGAAACGGACCACAAGCCTTTAATCAGCATTATAAAAAAACCAATTGTAGATGCTCCGTCCCGCTTACAGAGAATGTTGTTGAGACTACAGCGCTATACATTTACGTTAGTTTATAGACCGGGGAAACACTTGTACATTGCTGACGCGTTATCTCGTGCTTATGAAATGACGCCACATGTGAGCGAAGGAACGTCACAAACCGGTATAGGTAGCGGCAAGGATGAGGTATGCGTATTGACCGACAGTGTGAAAAACAAATGCGAATATCTTACGGACGCTCAATTCATAGACATTCAAAAGCAACTAGAAATGGATGAGGAGATGACTGAATTAAGTAAACATGTTTTACAAGGTTGGCCTGAAAATAAAGATCGATTAAAAGATAATATAAAACCATATTGGAAATTTAGGGAGGATATAACTGTAGCTAACGGGTTAATCTGGAAATCGGATAAAATAATTATACCTAAAGTAATGAGAAAAGATATGTTAAAAAAGATTCATATAGGACATATGGGAATTGAAAAATGCAAATTACGAGCTAGAGAAATAATCTTTTGGCCCGGTATTAACAACGATATAGAAAATATGATTAGTAGTTGTAATACTTGTTTAACGCACAGAAAAAATAATCAGAGAGAAAAACTTAATTGTCACGAGGTTCCTGACAGACCATGGGCTAAGGTTAGTGTAGATTTATTCCAATATAAAGGTACGGACTATTTGTTGCTAGTAGATTATTATAGTAAATATTTTGAGCTAGTCAAATTACGAAGTACAACTTCTGGGAGTGTGATTAATCATTTAAAAAATATATTTAGCCGTCAAGGAATACCTAATACTATAATGTCAGACTGTGGTCCACAATTTTCATCATTTGAATTTAGAAAATTTTCACTAGATTGGAATTTTAATCATATTACGTCATCACCGTACTATCCTCAATCGAATGGACAAATAGAACGCACAGTTCAAACAGCAAAAAATATTATTAAAAAGTCAACAGAAGACAACACGGATTACCGTCTGGCATTGTTAGAATGCTTGAATACACCGCTGGGTAGTGAACTAGCATCACCAGCCGAAATTTTACAAAGCCGAAAATTAAGAAGTATTGTTCCGACACCTATAAAATTATTGGCTCCAAAGGTGCATCATAACATAAAAGATAAATTAATAAACAGGCAAAACAAACAAAAAGAATTTTATGATAAAAGTAGTAAGAACCAAACTCCGTTGAAAGTCGATCAAAATATAAGATACTTCGATACCATTAAAAACTATTGGATACCAGGCGTAGTTGACCGAATTCTAAGAAATAGGTCATATGCAGTTCGGTTACATAACGGAAAAGTAGTTGTACGGAATAGAAGGCACCTAATAGCAGATCACTCGCACAGACACAGCCCACCCCGAGACTATGAGTTTGATAATGATTGTGAGAAGTCAATGAATCATGGAAACGAACATTGTGAACCGTTATCTAATAATAATTATGTTACTCGTTCTGGCAGGACGGTGCGACCGCCGAATAGATGGGGGTATCCGTGAAATTACCAATACAGCACTATGTAATCATCATCCGTACTATCAACGGCAACACAATATTGATATAAAGATGAAATTTAGAAATGAAATATTGATATTAAATGTAGGTAAGTATAATTAAGTTGATTAGAAGTTATCAATTGTAAATTAGTATGATAGTACCTATTTCTTTCAAACTAAGCAAAATATGAAATGAATACATGAATTATTGTGAAATACTTTGATTTAATAAAATTACTCAAGTTTAGGATACAGTAATAACGATGTTACTGTTTACTGTAAGCATTGAGATTACTTAGTTGTTAAGCTTATATTATAAGTGCTTGTATGTGAGATGATTCATCATCATCCTAGCCTTTTCCCAATTACGTTCGGGTCGGCTTCCATAAGATGATTATGCTTGTTAAATTGTAATGGTGATTTACATATTTGTGTACCTACATATTTGTTTTTACATAGTTACTGATTTTTTTTTTGTGTGTATATTAATGGAAATAGTTTTTTTTTTTGGTCTCATTTTTTTTTTGTTGAGGGAGGAAGATGTGATGATATTCATAAGTGGGTAGATTAATATTATTGGTGGTGGGTTATAAAGCAAGGATTAAAGATGGCAGTCATTACTGGAGCTTGTCGTTTGATTTACGTTCCGCATAACTTAACAGCCTATGTCCTTCTCCATATCCCAGGTTCAATATCTCTTCCAAATTTCATGACGATCCGTTCAGCGGTTTAGGCGTGAAAGCGTAACTGACAGAAAGAGTTTACTTTCGCATTTATAATATTAGTAGGGATTGGTCTACAGCTACACTGCGTCCCACCGCTAGGCAAAGGCCCCGTTTTTCCTGCAAAACTTCCCTGTCTTTTGTGTTCTCTGGCATGTTGGCCCTGCAAACTTTATGAGATCGTTACACCACCTTCACCGTGGCCTATATTTAAATAAATTACAAATACCCAATGGCTTGTTACGGCATATCTTTATTTCCACGGAAGGTGGGTAGGCCTCCAGTGTGGGACGCAACGTCTGTCGATACTTCTGCACCATCCTATCTTTCTGACTGCGTGCTGTGCTGGCGTTGCTGCTGCGGCTGCGGAAAACCTCAAGCAGCGTAAGTTTATTCATCATCATCATCATCATTTCAGCCGAAAGACGTCCACTGCTGGACATAGGCCTCCCCCAAGCTCCTCTACTTCGACCGGTTCTGTGCTTCTCGCATCCATCGGATTCCTGCGGCCTTCACAAGGTCATCGGTCCATCTTGTGGGAGGCCTTCCAACGCTGCGTCTTCCGTAAGTTTATTAAGCCTTATTTATATTTTTGGGGTTGAAACCTTCGGGCCGTGGGGTCTGAGTGCTCATGGTTTGTTCAACGATATCTCCAAACGGCTGGTTTGACACATCCCGTGACCAATTGGCAGGCTTTTATACAACGTGACAATGCCGCTAGTCTCTTGGTTACATAACAAACCAAAAGGGATGCAGTGGAATTGTTCATTGTTCAGCTCAGGCGTCTTGTTAAAATCTGTGAAGTTTACGCGGTCACTCAGGGACTCGGGTACAATTCAAAAAAATGTGAATTATTGGTATTCAAGGCTGGTACCAAATGTTACACTAACGTGCCGATTGTGACCATAAACGATACTCCGTTATCTAGTATAACGAAATTTAAGTACCTGGGTCACTGGGTCACTCATGACCTGAATGATGACCTGGACATAGAAAGGGCGTCCGAGGTAATATGCTGATCAGCAGATTTGCACGTTGTACGACACAAGTCAAATTTACCCTTTTCAAAGCATACTGCTAGACTATTTACACGTGCAGTCTGTGGGTCAGGTATACGCTGAAGGCATACAACACCCTGCGTGTTTAGTATAATAACCAGTGATAGGAATAGGTAGTGCCTATTTGCCTAAACTTCGAAGAACAGAGACAAGAAACGGAGACTTCCTTAGGACTAAATTTTTTCCGAGACATCTGTCCCGAAATTTCGAGACAACACATAAATACATTAAAAAAAAATGTTATTTGGAATAAGTAATTCGTCTATATTTACCTAAAGTTTGCGACTAGATATATCATAATAAAATAACAACATACACAGTCGTTACAACCATAAAATTTTCTGATTTTTTTTTCTATTGTTTTTGTATCCCATGGGAACTATACTTTTTTTAATAGGAAGTAGCATATGTGCTATTCCACACCTTAATCTATATCACTACCAAAATCAGCATTTTCAGTGGAATTGAGTAATGGACATCCATACAAACTATCACATTTATAGACAAACTTTAGATAAATATAGACGAATTACTTATTCCAAATAACACATTTTTTTAAATGTATTTAAGTATTGTCTCGAAATTTCGAGACAGATGTTCCGGAAATAATTTAGTCCTAAGGAAGTCTCCGTTTCTTGTCTCTGTTCTTCGAAGTTTAGGCTAATAGGCACTACCTATTCCTATCACTGATAATAACGTATTCAAGATGCCGTTAGGTCTACCACGCTTTTGTAGCGCTTCCGAGATGTTCACCGAGGCCAGAGTTGATGGTTTTCATGCCATTATGCGGAAACGATGCGCTTCTATTCTCGGTAGAATGCGTGCTGGCTCCCACAGCATCCTGAATGTATTGTGTGATAGGTGGGACAGCCCCATGCTGGCTCACTGGATACGGCATATGTAAGCGGGCATGCCCTTTATGCCTGGAGGCTTTTATTTAGATTGTAAGTTCTGTTTACGTTTTATTTTATTTTTTATTGTTTATTTCTACTTGAGTACCTATCGTTTTCAATGTTTTGATGGTATATTGGCGTGTACTAGCTGACATATGGCAAATTAAATGGTTTTTTTTTGTGTTTCGTAATGTTTATTACCCACTATTGTATAAAATCAAGTTCTTCTAACTTAACAGACAGCTGTGCTGCTGGGGAGTTCGTTGCGCTACTTCTTTTTTCCAGCTAAAGCACTAGGAAGTGGTGAAGGGCGTTTTGGGGGGACTGTCTTATGTAATTTTGACGTTCAAAAAGAGCTGACTCTCAGCCTAGTTTGAATAAATGACTTTTGATTTGATTTTGACGGCTGCACACGTAGGTGTCAGTCGTTTCAATTTTATAAATAGAATTTTACTAACATTAAGTTAAGACTTTTACTAACAACATATGGATTTTTATCTGAAATATAATATTTATTATTATATTACATTTTCATTTTATTAATTAATTAGGTTTGAGTTGTTGTTGTTGTTGAAAGTGGCTGGGAGACTGGATGCGGAAGGCGGTGGATAGGGTGTTGTGGCGCAGCTTGAGAGAGGCCTATGTCCAGCAGTGGACTGCGATAGGCTGAGTTGATTAAAGTTGTTATTTAAGTACACAATATTTTCGTTCAGAATAAAACAACATAAATGATGGTGGCGTTCAAAACGTTTGGACGCCTGGTTAGTAATCACTACTTGCATGAAGCAGTCGGTCATTGGCCCTGCTTTGTGACAGAGTCAATGACTAGCTGCTTCGGCGTACCTTCTGGCGTGTTATCAGCGGCAGCGTCGGCCAGGGGCTGCCCCACCTGCATGGCATCATCACCATTCGCGCCCACCTGCAATCATAAAGGGCTCAGTGATTGGGCCATAAAAACGAGATACTTCTAATCTCTGTATATAATAGTATAAAACAGAATAGTTTTTACGGGTGTCCTTTTGTCGATTCACTTCTTCTAAACTAAGTATACCATGTATTTTGATGCGGTTTTACACCATCATGTCCAGAATATATTTTAAATTTTATTTATGAGTATTATACATACGTTTTTAAAGCTTAGATACCTATAGAACACAGAAATCTCTATGTTTTGACAACGCCGCCACAACAGTAGATTGCACCCGTGTGAAGCAGACGTGAGTCGCTTGATAATCATATACCTAGTTATTTTTAGAAACGATTGATAATAGTCAGAATTTGAAGATGTCCTATATTAAAGTGTTCATGAATGTTAATTAATACTCACAGTGTTGGTTATGGGCGCGACCTGCGCGACCTGCACGCCACTGTTGTAGCGGCGCACCGACTCGATGTCGGGCAGCGACACGCGCTTGGCGACGCGCCCGAGCGCCGGCGCGAAGGCCGAGCTCCACTCGATGGTGGAAGCCGCGTAGTACGACCCTCGCCCCCGCTTTCGCTCCTCCCCTTGCTTGTTGACCATCTCGTTGTTCAGCAATTCGTCGTCTGAACTCGACTCCTCTACCATCTCCCTAACGATCTTCTGCTCTGTTTCATCTGTTGTCTCTCTCGACGGCGACCTTTCTCTGAGTAGCAGTAAAGGCGTGTCGTCGTCCGAATCTGATTCTATTTTAGCTTTTTTGTTTGGTGTATCGCCTTCAAGTAGTGCGAGTTGCTCCTCTATCAGCTCCCGTTTTATATTCCTACACAGTTCTCTTATACTATGTGTCTTGGCGACTTTGTCTAGACAAGACTTATCTACTCTGATTTCTTGTGTCTCAGAAGTAGTAGTAGAAGTAGCAGCAGCAAGAGCAGCAGCAGCAGCAGCAGCAGCAGTAGAATCAGTAGTATAAGTAGTAGTATTGTTAGTAGCAAGACGGGCTAATGCCCGCAACTCCACATCCCAGCGCTTATCTTGCTTACGTGACTTAGGATTAGTACATACATATTTATGTTTCGGTGTGTAATATCTCCTATGAATTCGTGACACTTTGATGGAGTTGTCTTTGCGCACGTTATTCTTCCATGCGCGGATTTTATCAATTCTGAAAAGTTGTACTTTTGTGTCCATGAGAAGTTTATGATCTGTAAACAAACGTTATTAATCTTAAACATTGTTGGGATAGTTCTTCATTTTTACGCCAGATGACAAAGTATAAGGGCATAACGTCTCACACACTAAGTACTGTAAGATTCCAATCAAGCATTCTGACGCTGATCTGCTCATCAATTAATTTCCCTGCCTGTACTTCTACAGCAGGACAAACAAAACAGAATAAAATCACACAAATACACATCATAATTGGCGATAGCAGGCAGGCGGGTAGTTCCTAGCATAAGTTGTCTTTTTCATACGCAGTCAGCACATTTTTCACAAAAATGCACGCGTTGACCGAATGTAAGGGAGTTAGTTACTATTGGTAGACCATGACATACAATGCAAAGATAACAGTTACACTTACCAATAGTTGGTGTGTCATTAACAAGATCATCCATTTCCTGCTCATCCTCCCAGTCCATGCGCTCCGTGACGTCACCTATACTTTTGACGTCACAACTCACCCTCGGCTCCTCGTCAACGAATATTATCCTGTTATTTATAAACGACATTTTTTTCGTTGCGTTCAATTCAATTTTACCTTTATCCACCTCGTTACAAGATTCAAAGTCGTCTTCATCACTTTCGAAGAGAATTTCAGTTTTGACCGTGTTTGGATCTAACATTTTTAAAACTTCTATGGTCTCGGCTGAGTCCTGGAGTGCCACGTATGGCGACAAGGTATCGCAACTGTGTGTCTCTATGTGCGGTACTGGTTCTAGTTTGAGTGAACACGCTGTCTTATTGGAGCATTCATCTATGACCAAGTTGTCTTCGGTGTCCGTATCTGTGTCAGAAGAGTACGCACGTATCGGTGGTAAGACTTCATCTGTATATACGAAAATGAAACTTATTAAATACGGCGTTGGGGTTACGGGTGTCACGGTGATTAGGATAATTAATTTGTGTATTTTAATTCGATCAGAAAATATTGTAGGTACCATTTAGTCGTAGAACTTATCGTGGCTGTGATATTAAAATTAACTACAACAAGGGGATTAATAATATGAACTAAAATAGCGATAAATATTTTTACAGGGTAAATTTTTAACCACTTCGCAAACTCTAACCATGAATTCAGCATATCATTCTACACTGGGGGGTCAAACTTTTTGCCGGTTATACAAAAAAAAAATCTGCTGTTTCACAGAAAAGTGCAAAACCTACGCAGTTAAAAGGTATGGAACAGCTGATTTTTTTTACGCTAGGCGTGTACATACAATGATATGCTGAATTCATGGTTATACTTTGCGCACTGGTAAAAAAAAAATCCTGTATAATTTTCATAATAGTAGGTACCCGTGTGATAATATGGGTCTTCGAGTTTAAGAAAAAGGCTCTTTTTACACAGGTTTAAAAGAAGAAGAAATAAATATTGTTTTTTCTGCACAGAGTGATAGAGACGACACTCGGCTAAAACAAACTTTTTCTTCAACTCAATGAACCATATTAACGACCGCGCACAATATAACCGGGACACGTACTTGACTTATCCTCGGCGCTATGTATCTGCTCACTCCACCCTCCACCCTGTGTGTCCAATTTGTCTAGCATGTCTTGTATGTCCGCAGTGGCCGCGTTGCTTGCGTAGCCCCCAGGAATTTCAGCAAGAGTAAACACCGTACTTTGATCGATTGAGAAGTCATAGTCCATAGCCTGCTCGATTTTAGATTTATCGACCGTAGATTGCACATGCAATAGGCCAGTGTCTGTAGTCTGCTCAGGCAAAGGGTCCTGCACAGCTAGTAGGCCAGTGTCCGTAGTCTGCTCAGGAAAAGGGTCATCGACCGTACGCTGCATAACCAAAAGGTCACTGTCCGTCGTCTGCTCAGCCACATGGTTGTCGGTCAAAGAGCCACTGTCAATAGGTTGCTCGACCTTAGGTTCATGAACCGTAGGCTTCTCAGCCAAACAGTCACTGTCCGTAGTATGCTCAACCAAATGATCGTCCGCTGTACTCTGTTTAACGAAAGGGACGCTGTAAAATGTTTGCTCATTCCTAGATTTATCGACCGTAGATTGCGCATGCAATAGGCCAGTGTCTGTAGTCTGCTCAGGCAAAGGGTCCTGCACAGCTAGTAGGCCAGTGTCCGTAGTCTGCTCAGGAAAAGGGTCATCGACCGTACGCTGCATAACCAAAAGGTCACTGTCCGTCGTCTGCTCAGCCACATGGTTGTCGGTCAAAGAGCCACTGTCAATAGGTTGCTCGACCTTAGGTTCATGAACCGTAGGCTTCTCAGCCAAACAGTCACTGTCCGTAGTATGCTCAACCAATTGATCGTCCGCTGTACTCTGTTTAACGAAAGGGACGCTGTAAAATGTTTGCTCATTCCTAGATTTATCGACCGTAGATTGCGCATGCAATAGGCCAGTGTCTGTAGTCTGCTCAGGCAAAGGGTCCTGCACAGCTAGTAGGCCAGTGTCCGTAGTCTGCTCAGGAAAAGGGTCATCGACCGTACGCTGCATAACCAAAAGGTCACTGTCCGTCGTCTGCTCAGCCACATGGTTGTCGGTCAAAGAGCCACTGTCAATAGGTTGCTCGACCTTAGGTTCATGAACCGTAGGCTTCTCAGCCAAACAGTCACTGTCCGTAGTATGCTCAACCAATTGATCGTCCGCTGTACTCTGTTTAACGAAAGGGACGCTGTAAAATGTTTGCTCATTCCTAGATTTATCGAATGTAGGCTCCTCGACCTTACTCATGTTGGGATAAAGCTGTTTGGCTGCAGAGTCGACATCCGTGTCTGTTCTGGCAGTGGTATGTTCATTGATATTGCTTTTTGTTTCCTTCACATCATTTTCTTCTAAACGGTTAGTGTACGTAGGCCCCGCAGTTAAAGGGTTATTGTCCGGAGGCTGCTCAACCTTAGGTTCATCGAACGTAGGCTTCTCGGCATTACTTATATTTGTGTAATGCTTGTTGACCGCAGCGTCGTCGCCCGTGTCTGTTCTGCCAGTGGAATGTTCGTTATTGCTTTGTGTTTCCGTTACATCATTTTCTTCTTCCTAGAAACGAACAATATACGGGTATCTTCAGTTTTAAACTAATTGAAGCAGAGAAGCAAGCATTTTTCAATATAAAGCAGTTTTAACAAAAATACAAAGAGTATTTTTGTTCGTGAAATAATTATCCACAATCAACAGCTGTCATGTAGCATGTCAGACGACCAATGGGTCAAACTTACGACCCAATGGGTCCCTCCTAATGACAAGAGACGTCGCGGTAGGCCCAGACGGAGATGGCGGGATGAGCTGGACTCCTTTAACAAGAACTGGTCACTAGCAGGATTAAACAGAGAGAAGTGGAAGGAGGGTAGAGAGGCCTTTGCCCTGCAGTGGGACATCACAGGCTTTTAATAATAATAATAATCAACAGCTGATGGCGTGGTTGGATCCGCACGAACTATTCTATTGTATGTGAGTTTATTAAAGTGTTACTTACCAGTGGTTCGGTCACTATAGTCCCCTCCAACACTAGCTGACGCCAACTCCGGAACTCTCTTGTAGCTATGTGTGGGTACCTGCACTAGGAACATGTGATCGTCATGTTATGCCATCGAAATGATTTATCTCAACTCGCAACAGAATACTGACCGTTTAAGTATGGCGATGTGAAGTGGGGCCGGGCGCGGGTAGAGCTCGTGCGGGGTGGGAGCGGGGTCAGGTGCGGGTTCAGGGGTGGGGTCGGGGGCGGAGGTGAGGTCGTTGAAGAGCTGGGGCGCTTGGGGGCGACGCCAGTGCATGGACAGGCGGACGCGTGCCTGCTCCTTGAGCTCGTACCAGCGACGCTGCAGGACCACCAGCGACACCTTGCGCCCGCTGTTACCACACAACTACTTGTAGTGACTGATGAATACGTGTGATAGTGTGTGTGCTTGCGAGTGCGTGCTCTTTTTTTCTGATACCTCTCGAGATAGCTCCGGTGCGCGCGGGTCCAGCGCTGCGCTCGCACGCGCGAGTGCGCGGGCGCCGCGTCCTCGAGCCGGTGCCGCTGTATGAGCTGCCACAGCGTATGCAGCGCCGCCGACTCCTCGTACAACGTGACGCTCTCCTGCGCAACACGACACACGAGCTATTAAATGTACAACCAAAACAAAACAAAAAGCAGTCTTAGGGGATGCGCTAAGGTGGCCCCTGAAATTCAAAATTACTTACTTTTTTCACATTTTCAGGTCTGTTTTAGATTGTATGTTGATCAAAACATGTTGAGCGACGGAAACAAAAAGAAATTACAGAAATGTAATCGTCAGAATCATCAAAATATACAGTCTGCTATTGAACAGCAAAATTTCAAAAAGCTTAATACATTTGAATTTGGGGGCCTACCCTGGCGCTTCCACCATAAAGCGTCAGGCAGAAGATGCACTCACTTCAGTGAGGATGTCGACGTCGGTGTGCAGCAGCACGAGGTCAGCGACCTCGACGGCGGCGGGCGGCGGCGCCGCGTGCGCCGCGTCGCCGGCGCGCCCCGCCACCACCACCTGCTGCACCGACACGCGCTGCGCGGACACCCTGCCCGTACCACACATTATACACGGTGGCAAAAAAACCCAACACAGCCGTATTAGCCGACAACTATGTATTCTGTACGTAGTACAAAAAAATTGCTTAGAAACTTTATTTTTGGTGTGAAAAATCGCTTTTTACGGTAGCGCGCATTATAACGGACGCAACGTATTGTTGTGGGCACATGCAACGGTACAGGGGTCGAGGGGTATTTAAAGTTAAGTCATGATAATTAAACGTTGACCTTAAATATCTCCGTAGCCAGGTACCCAGGTATGGTTCAAACCGAAAAAAATATGTAATAAATAATCGGAAGAATAACTGGCTTCTTTAAGTGTCTTTTTACACCCGTTATTTTAACAATATAACAATCACGCGAGCCGAGTCACATCGACATGACGGGCCAGCTTTGAGCCAGCTAATCAAAAGTAGCACTCGACACACACGTAACGCCACGGGCTCGTGAGAAACACTCACCAGATGGCGTGCAGGTCATTGATGGCGCTGGACAGGCGTAGCACGCGGCGCACGTCGTTATACAGCGCCGTGGAGCACAGCGTGCCGCGCGCCCACGCCGCCGCGCACAGCGCCGCCACCACGCCGCCCGGCGACACCGCCCCCCCGCTGCTTCGCACGGTCAGGCGCTGCGGGGACTAGACTTTACCACCGCACACTAACGGCCCGGACACATCTCCACCACAAAATAGATAACAACAAGGGTCGGCTTCATGTAACGAGAATCAACGCACGCACACATTGACATGTAGCAGACACGTATGCCGCCACATAGAAACTACTATACTATTATCTGATGACAACCAAATCCTACATCACGCGAATAAAGTTTACCGCGAAATCAGAATATAGTTACCCACAACCAACGGGCAGTAGGCCACCAACACCCGCATCACTGCACGTCAAACGTGTCTTAGGAGGTACGCATGACACGGTTCACGTTCAGCGATTGCAAGCACTCCCAGGACTGGCATTCCGTTGGACATAGTTAATGATCGCCGTACATACGCGTCCGTGCGCCTGTTTTTGCTCGTTGTAAGGAGCTGAGCATTTGTACCTATATACAGGGTGATTGGAAGATGGGTGCAAAGCTTTAAGGCGAAGATAGTACAGACCATTTAGAACCATTTAAGCCATGGTTGTCTTAGACGAAGTCTTACCAAATATTTTTAACCAAATTTTTAAGTTTTTTTTTCGGAAATTCTCAAAATTTAATGTAAACTGCATAATTATGGCCAAATTGAATGATAAATGAATTCATTTTTTATTTATTTAATTAAAGTAATGTGTAAGCAATCAAGCAAAACATGTTTTAGGCTTCTGTGTCATTAGACATTTTTTTTACAGACATTTAAAGCTCAGAAAAAATAAAAAAATTGTACAATACGTCTTTTAAACCTTATTAAAAAAAAAAAAAATTGGTAAGACTTCGTCTAAGACAACCATGGCTTAAATGGTTCTAAATTGTCTGTACTATCTTCACCTTAAAGCTTTGCACCCATCTTCCAATCACCCTGTATATCGAGACTGTGGGGCCCACGTTACCAGTGCACTCTAACTGAACCTTTGTGACGGGTTCTGTGAGTAGGTGTGTGTGTGTGTGTTGATTGTTACGGGTGGGATGTATGTATGTGGGTGTGTGTTCGTTTGGGGTGTATGTGGAAGGAGTAGTGGGGGTGTAGGAGTGTGTAGAGAGGTTGTATGGGGGTGTGTGTGGTAGATGATTGGGGAGTCACGCGGGGTATTATGGAATAGTTACTTTATCCTAGGTGCATCGTCTTCATATACAACATAATTTTTAGTATCTGCGAAACCTGAATAGATTTCAGAATAAGTAACTAAATCGATTCGAATATTTTTTGCACTATGTTATATTTTTTCCCAAACAAGTTTTGCAAGTGTGATGGAAAATGTTATCACCAGTTAATTACAATACAATCGCCGTACGGTTAGGTACCTACTGCCTAATTATTATCAATAAGCATAATACGACGCTGGACGCGGGGGGAGCCGCGTGGTGACCATGTTTGTGTAGACAACTAGGTAACATAACAAGCTTATACTTAGCTTTATGATTTTTCATGATAGTTTTGAAATTTTGTTCTTTACATAAAAATACTAGACACATGTTTCGGGTTTCGCATATACTAAAACTAGGATTTTATAATGAATACAAAAAAACTAAAAAAACATTTTGAGAGAGTACCAGTGGAGTTTCTTGCTTATTCTTCTCCATACGACTACTTTTTGCAGTTGTAATCAATTTTATTTTCTTATAAATTGTGACGTTAAAAAAGTGCCAAAAATAAATACTTTGACTATGTGTCAATGTCCGTGTTCCGTATGGTGCCGGACGTAAAAGATTAGCACCATCCCATTTTTTCCCATGAGTGTCGTAGAAGGCGACTAAGGGAGTTACTAGAAAATGGGCAGCAGCGTTCTATAGAGAACGCTAAAGCATAGGCTTTTGACCACCATACTGCGATCGCCAACCCGCCTGCCAAGCGTGGCGATTATGGCAAATCCCCCCTTTTACTATATCCAAGATAAGAATGCTTGGAAACATGCTGGTCCTGCTCCATAGGACAATCTAGAGTCTAGACAAAAACTGGTTGCTAATTGAATTGTGTAATTATTTATATTTATGACATTGATTTACACTCAGTGATTACTTTAACTCACATATTGACTCATTACTTGTTAATATTGTAGGAAAATCGTACCTCTACTTACTTTAACAATGTTTGTAAATGTGTGAACACCATGTATCTATCACAGAATTAATTTATCTGTATTGCTTCAATTTGATTCTGTTTACCTATTTTGGTATGGTAATTTTATTCTGGGTGCATCGTTTTCACACATAATCATATAGTGAATGTACTATGTTAAATATTGTACTTGAAACATTTTAAAAGAGTAACGGTGGAGTTTCTTGCCCATTCTTCTCCATACGAAGCTACATTTTGGAAGGGGCGACTAGAATCAATTCTATTTTAATGTAAATGTTGACGTTCAAAAGTGCCTTTTAAGTGCCTATTTGAAATAAATGCTTGGACTTTGACTTTTGGGGGAGGCTTATGTTCAGCAGAGGATGAGTGGATATCTTTCGGCTGATATGTTGATGATGATGTGTCTATGTGCATGTATGTGTGTGTGTGTGTGTGTGTGTGTGTATATACGTACATGTATGGGATTGGCGAGGAGTCGATTCGCGACCGTGGTCAACCAGTGAGGCTTGCCATCTGCAAACGGCATCCTATTTTCGGGCGGGTCCGCCATCTGAACAGAACAATACTACGTGTCATACACCAGTAAACAACGGTTAATAGACTCTATAGCAAGGTCATAAAGTCACCTTTTCCTCGAAGTATTCCCTGAAGCGCCGCTCCCAAGAGCGCACCATTGTGACCGGGATGCCGAGCGCAGCTGCTAGATTCTGGTACGCGCGCTTGCGCTCCTGTACAAAACATAAAGTAAGACCACTACAGTTATACACTTCGGCTTCACTGGTTTTGAGCACAAGGTACAGTACTGCCACTAAAGTTATGCACTTCAGCTATATTCGAGTTTCCGAATGAATTTAGTACGAATAAGCTACTAATTAATTTATTAGTGTAAGTGTTATTATCTTAATGTCCCAGTTATTGTATGCATCATCTACTGCTTACGCTTTTTCCTACGATACACTGGGGTACGACTGGTTGTCAGACATAAGGGCTTCTGATGACCAGTAAGGACTGTCAAATATCCTCGAATGACATCTGGAACCGACGCGCAACGACGTAACACGCTGTTTAGTTGATTTTGTTCATAAATTCCAGCAGTGTAAATACGATTGTAACTTTCTCATCACGGACATACAAAACAATATCAGATTTCAACTGTTTCCCGATAAAAAATTTGCGGGGGAGCTACGCGGTGTTCGTTTGTTTTTTCACGATTAAAAACAGAGATTTTTTTTGGCGAACTTTCGTAGAGCGTTTCTGTTCGTGTATTATAATATGAATGATTATGATTCTCTGTACGATTTTTAATTCGAGAATTGTAAATTTTGAGTAAGATAAAAAAAAAATAGTACTTATTGGACATTAAATTATACTTTTTACTCAATACTCTAATTAGTGTATGAGGCCCTTTTGTTAATTATGTTAAATGTTTGAAATCAGCTGAATAATATAATTCATAGAACATATTATGATAACATAAATAGTACATGTACCTACCCATATAATAAAAATAGATCGAAAAGAATCACAGGACATCAAAAAATTCGTCCGCATCGCTGTCAATAGGAAAGTGACAAAAGGTTGGCAGCATTGCCACGTTGTTTGGCGATGCTGATTCTTTGGCCAATTTCCTGATTCTGTTACATATTGTATAAGAAACGGTGAACACTCACAGTCCCGGCACATGCTCTGGTTGGCTTCTCCAGCAACGCGTCATGCTTGATGTACTCGAGCGCGAACTTCTTCACCGACACGGCGCGGGATCTACGCAAACAAAACATTATCTACTTTAACATTATATTGTCAAAGTTAATTTTTGGGTGACCAAATGGCATAAAAATATCCTAAATAAATCTTGATTCTAATAAAATTTCAACTCTGTTATGTATGACATAGAGTTTGTAGTTCCAAGACCAGTTAATTGTAAATAAAACAACTTTTTTCAGAAAATTATCTTATTTTTTTTATTATGATAAAAATATTTATGACAATTATCTGGGAAACAAAATATCGGGCAAATTCTCGCCACGGCTTTGGTGGCATACCTCTATCCGATGGATGACGTGAATGGTGTTCGCTATCGCGAGATGATAACGGACTTTTTGTGGCCAGAAATTGAGGATATGGAGCTGGACGATATGTGGTTCCAACAGAACGGTGACTCCTTGCCACACAGCCAACGAAACAATGCTCGTTTGCGCCAGAAATTCAATGCCTGTGTTATCTCACGTCGTGGTGCGTGCTGATGTCAATTGCCCGCCACGATCATGTGATTTGGACACCGTTGGACTTCTTTCTTTGGGGATATTTAAAAGAAAAAGTGTACGTCAATATACCAAGAACAATAATTCAAGACCTAAAAGATGAGATAATTCGGCACATTAACGACATTGAACCTTAATTATGCCTCAGCGTCATTGAAAAGAAATGGATCATCGGATAGAGGTATGCCACCGAAGCCGTGGCGAGCAATTGGCCGATATTTTGCTTCACACATAATTCTACCATACTAAAAAAAAATTGGGATAATTCTCTGAAAACTTTTTATTTTATTTACAATTAACATAGTACGTTATGGTTGGACCACCCTTAAGTAGGGTCTCTAGGGAACTCATCGAGAATCACTTATGCGTCTGTGACAGCCAATTTTCTCAGAATCTACAGGCCTAATTAAGTTGAAATTTGGTACACATATGAATTCCTGTTGTTTAGCACATAAAATACAGATGCTACTTACTGAATGCTTTCTCCTTTCCTCTTGTTGGTAAAGATAGAAGGCACAAAGTCGGTATCCTGAGGGTTGGTGCTTGGCTGCCCCTGCACAAAATGGTCGCTGCAGACAAGGCTGTGCAAAGTCGGCATCCACCAGCGCCCACTGAAAATAGTTATAGTAAATTAAGTCATGTAGGTAATGTTATTGCAATCAACCATACATGTCTCTAACCCATTTATACTCTGTATGTCTGTTACTTTTTCACACCTTAATGGCTAAACTGAAATTATTGTTAACTAAATTTTATGTTTGTGCTTATAAATATGTAGGTATAGAGGTAAAATAAAGACATTTCCTAAGTGTCGCCTACAACAGGAGATGAGCGCTGATGTCTGAAAAACAGATATTTCTTATCATTTTCAAAATCTGTTTATAGAAACAAGTGTCATAAAATGTATCGCCAACTATTAAAATGTTGTTTATTTTTGAAGAAAGAAATAAATAAATAAAATAAAATAAATTGTAAAGGCCAATTGTTTTTAAACGAGTAACCGTGGAGTGTCTTGTTGGCTCTTCGCCATAGGAAACAACCAATAGGAACCGTGCACCTAGAGTCTGACATTTGCCATCCCAGTGATTTTGTAGTGGTTTGTACAAACATTTCTAGAATAGAATAGAATAGGATAGAAAACATTTATTCGACACAGACACAACACAACAGCAACAAACATATAAAAAAAAGAAAGAGAACAATAAAATTGCAGTAAAATTGTGCTGAGCGTGCCCATACCGAAAGGGTTACCATCTCAGCATTTGCTGGTGCATTTACACGTCAATCATATTTTTAAAACTAGATGAGGTCGGCGTTTCCTATCTGACAAACTCAGAGGTCACTGTCTCTTTTAAAGTCCAGACATGAGAGAAGACCATGTGGATTGGTATCTGAAATGGTATTTTAAGGAAAGAACCACAAAGATTGAGTGGACCTGTCCAACTATGCACACATTTATGTTTCATCATCATCATTTCATTCAAAAGACATGTAGGTTTATGTGAAATATATTATTTTGATTTTGTTGATTTTGAAACAGATCTGGATGATATTGGGCACACATATAGCCCATAACCTACAGTTGATAGTCGCCTCACGACACAGGCTCTCTGAATAACTAAACAGCTGCGTACAGTTTCAGCAGCTTTAATTGGTTAAGGGTCATTTAATAAACACCTCTTTAATCATAGGAGTCTCAGACGGTCAGCACGGCAGCTCATGAGCTCCTAAACTGCCCAGTGGTCACCACTTGCAGGGTAAAGTACTTCGGTAACCTAGGTACCCTACGTGAGATCCGAGATCCTCAACACCAAAGCATTGCTGGCCTTCCTTGAGAACCTGGGGTGGATTGAATAACCGATTTTCTTTTATCAACCATATTCAAAATACGATGATGCGGGGTTGCGGACACCAGCCCGTACTATGTATTAGCCCATGACCTGGGTTAGGATATAAGACGTCCTGGTAGTATGTTCCCATGGGATAATTGCCGACCTCCTTGCGGCCGAAACCGCAGGCAAAAGCTATTGCTAGACATAGCTTGCTATTCAGTCAGATCAAAATCTCTCATTATGCAGGGTCAAATTAAATTAGCTGGCATTCCTTTAGCCCCATGTTAGGTACCAATATTGAAAACAAATTGATCATAAAAAAACAACAAAAACTCATCCTTTGATTGATTGGTCAAAGAACGTAATAGGTGAGCTACCACAATCTACCACGCGGGCCCAATGCAGGGTAAAAATTTAGAAACGTGCTACCTTCGGAAAGAGTTGAAAGGGGTGGAGGAGGGAGGGGGGGAGGGAGGAACTCCCCCCCCATAATCCCCCCTTGCCGGAGAGCAACCGTTTCCTTATTATGATTTTTTAAAGTTTGCATACTAAATGTATGCCAAGAGGCCAATTTTAATAAATCTATCTTTTGGGGCGGGGCGTCGGGAGGGAAAGACTACCCTTAACCACCTGCCATGATAGCTCTACGGAGCCCTGCTTCGCGGGGCTCCTATTTCTGCGTGCGGGGTTTGAAGTAACCTAACATGAAGGGGATGGCGGGGTCTTTCAGACCCCGCCATCCCCTTCGAACCTAACCTGTCCGTGTCGGGGTGCCCCAAGTCCCGAGCTCGCTTCGCTCGCTCTTGCATCCTAAGTCAAATAAATTATTACTACTTATCAACTCGTTTTAAGATTTTTCAAAAATTTATGTTACAAAAAGAATGGAGTTCCGGCAAAAAAAAATGCTTGGGGGCAGTTATTTAAACCCCTCTGTACACCCCCCATGCATCAATATACTCAAATTCGGGTAGCACGTTTCTAAAGTTGATCCCAATGCAGGTTGGTAATGTCACATATCTTGGAATTTTTGGTTCCTAGACATTCTTTTTCCTCACAATATTTTTCTTCACCGTTTTAAGGGCAGTGGTGGTGGTGAAATAATTTAAACAGTAAATAAAGCGCTTATCTGTAAACTACACCTTACAACTCGTCAGTCGTGGCCGTTATTAGGCCACTACAACAGCTTTTATACAAAAATAAATAATTCAAAACAATAATTCGTGGTTTGAAACATAAAAACTATGACAATTAGCAGATTACGTCAAGAGAATGATTGACCACGACCCTCTGAGGAGGTACTGTTGGCATCTACAAGTAGTGCATCATGCAATCCAAACAATAAAACACAGGAACATTTAAAGGGCAACATTAGGCTTTGTGTGGCTTATTTTCGGCCGAGGATGTTCACGAACAATAACTTAATATCCGGAGTAAAACATTTAACCAATTCCTACTTACTTTTTGTTCTTGATAGCCTGCACCCATTTATTTCTTTGGTATGATCGACATCGGACCGCGGGGAAGCTGAAAAAGGTCACATTGCTGTTTTTCGGGGTATTTAGACATTTAATAACACAACACGTCGCTAAATGCTCTTCTGGAGTCATTTCTGTCGTAAGCAATACACAGTTTGGTGAACAACAAGACCTCAAAACACAAATATATACAACACTCAGCTAACAGCTCCAAACCAAACCCATTGCTTGTAATGACATTGACAGTTGACAGATTTTCAATATCTTGGGTGCATTCAATTTAGGCATTTTCGGAGACGGATGAACTACTTTAATTCCAACTAGCTTTTGCCCGCGACTTCATAAGCGTGGACTTTAGAATCAAGTAGATAATATTTTTTTTTGATAATATATAGCCTATTTTTTAAGTTAGACCTCTCGGAATACATCATTGAAAACTGCATTCAATTCCATGCAGTGGTTTTTGCGTGATGCGGTAACAAACATACAGACAGACAAAAATTCTAAAACCCGTTGTTTTGGCTTCTGTTGCTCTAATAAAGACCCCCCATACTATTTTTTCTTCAATATCTTTAAAGTACAGACATCGGCCTGTTACAATTTTATTATAATTATGTATAGATAGATTTTTAATCGTTTTTTTTTAAATTAATTATTTTCATTGTTATTACATTTAATTATAACCTATTGTGGTAGTCCATGATTTTTGCCGGATGCCGTTTTTTGTAAACAAGTTTTGGACATACATACGGATTTTGACATACCATATCGAGTAGGTATCTTATTTACTACGTATTTCGTCAAATTCAATACGGACATAATGGATCGCATTCCGTATTAAATCAGGATAGTTTTATAGAGCCGAAAATTGTGTGACTTTTGAGGGTTGACATCGTAAACTCGTCCTGAACTCTAGGTCTGTGACAGTACAGTAGAGTTCACTTTGCCAAACAGGGTGAGGAGAGGTAAGGTCTGGCTCCTCACTGAGGAACTAGACCAAGTGTGAAACAAAAACCCGCCGGGCAGCTTGTAGCTAGCTGTTGGGCGCTATCGACCCCATGAACCAGATAGGGTTCATGGGGTCGATAGCGCCCAACTCAGAAGAAGTCCTGTTCCCCACTTAGTTCTTGCCTCTATTGGCTAGCTTGAGTGGATATATTCGCAAGAGCATCAGAGTAAGGAAATATTTCAGTGAGATGGGAGTATATCTTGACCGTATTTCCGGGGTGGTCGTGTTGATCATCATCATCATCATTTCAGCCGAAAGACGTCCACTGCTGGAGATAGGCCTCCCCAAGCTCATCCATTTCAACCGGTTCTGTGCTTCCCGCATCCAGCGGATTTCTGTTGATATTCTTCGAATACCTCTGTCCACTCCTCAAGCATCTCAGCATATGTTGCCTCTTATCGCTACTGCACTACGTGCTAGCAATTGTTTTGGTGGGAGCTATTATTGAGTGTGTAAATCCCGCCCAGCCATTTTATCCGTGTATTTATAAAATTCTGGTCAGGCTATAGTAGATACACAATTCATTTTGGGGTTATTTTTTAAAAGTCCGGTAACTTTTATTAGTTTGACATATTCTCCATACAAAAGCTGTCAAAGTGTTATATTATTTATTCCTCAGAGAAAAGTTACCTGAGTATTGAAAATCAGCTCTTAGTTATTAAAACCCATTGAGTACCTACAGCATTAGGCTTTCGCCTCTCTTCAAAGTTACCAACACAGTGGTTTAGATAACTGCACCAATCTTGGCGTTAAAATTCACGGTGGGTTGCTTTTAACCGTAGACAGGTTTTAACCCTTTTGCCTATTGCAAAACGTCGATAATTAGTTAACTACCCTCATTACAGTTTAAAAAGATGTGCTAAAGAAATAATAATCGGGGGTGCTAACGTGGGTTAAAATAACACTTTTTAAGGCATATTGTCAAATTTTCTACTCGTGCAGTCTTTGGAATTGTTTCACTCAAGAAGCTGTTATTGCTGTTCGCGTTCAGTACATTATCGCATTCAGGATGCTGTTGGGACTGCCTCGCTTTTGTAGTGCTTCGGGTATGTTTGCGGACGCGCAAACTGACAGCTTCGCTGCGATCAGACGCAAGCGTGCAGCATCTCTGTTGCGCAAAGTGCGTGCCAGCTCCAACAGTCTCCTGTTTGTCATTGCTGGATTGCCCCATTTTACACTTTTTAAGCCAGCTATATGTGCCTGCTAATGTAATTGTTTTGATATAGTTTTTTGTAAATATTACTAAAATAGCTTGTAAGAAAATTGTTACTAACATTACGAGTCCTGGATACTTGAAAATAAATGTTTTAATATCATAATTAAAAGCATTTCACCTTACTTATCAGAAAAAATGTGAATGTAGTCCATAGTTGGCATTGTTGTGCGACATTGCGTAATTACGTTAATTGGCAACCTTGTAATATGTAAAAAAGACGACTATGAAGTTTTCAGCTTATAGCATAGCGCCTTTAGCTATAGTCCTAAAGCCGATAATAACTGTTGGTCTTAGTTCGCTACAATTTTGATGTCATTCCGATAGACCGCACTTAAATTTTATTTGAAGTTCTGTGTCCATAGGTCAATGTAAAAGAAAAAGGCAAATAATGTTAACACAAGTTATATTGAAATACACATACAAAATATACATGTTAACTTTAAAGTAGGTACATTTTACAATTATTGAATAAAATATAATTTATCATCTTCATCAATTGCCTTTTAAATGTAATTATAACGGCATCAGCGCCTCTTTTTTAAGCCAGCGCTCTGGAACAGATAAAAACAATATGACACACCCATATATAACCATGCAGGTATTCCAAAAAGGAGGAGGCAGAGCCGCCGTGGTCTGTGCGGTTTAGTGCCCAACCCAACCTGCACCCTAATTGCGTAACTCATGATTAATCATAATCTGTTTCGTTTTGAAACAGATGGCTAAACCATTGCTTCATATGTTCGAAAAATGTGTCTGCTCAACAACGTTATTATCGCAATGAAAATTGTTAAACTGTCAAAATGAAACCGATTATGATTAGAGAATCCCGTGTTACGCAATTAAGACTTAAATGATGTCACAAAAAAAGACGATTTGACAAAAAATAATAACATCGGTGAAAACACAGAGAATTTACACGCTTTTGGAGATATTCTTCTATCCTTGTTAAGTAAAACGATCATTGGACTAAATGGCGCGAAGTTACTTTGGCAGTCTGGCGTTCCTTTGTTATATTTGGACAAAGTAATTGTCTATATTCGTACACACGGCTAACCATCAAGCTAAAATTTCCAGTATAAGCTGATCTGGCATTGAATAGGATTTCCGTACAGTGCGAGATCAGCATAAACTGGAAATTATAGCTTGATGTGTAGCCGTGTACTAAGTGAACCTAATACGAAAACCTAGTACGGCAGATCCCTAAAAAAAGAAAATTGATCAACAGTAGGCTGAGCTGGCTGTCAAATTCTTCGACTAATGAGTCCTACGTTTGTTTTGAAATATCTGTTTATTACCAAAAAATATAAGAAAAGAAAACGGTACGCGGTTTGCTGATTTTAGTCATGAAATAATTTTTTAGTTGTATTTTATATTTTTAGATAGTGGAGTCGATATTTGTTTTATAGAAGTGGCAATACTGACGCGTCTATTGTCAAAATGGTTGTTTATCATTGATGCATTCACAATTTTCCGAAAACTACACAATTTCCAATCAAATGTTACGTAAATTCAGTTGATAATTAAATATGTGTGACGAAGACGAAGCCTACTGTCGCCTGTGCGCCGAACCAACAACAAAAGAGACGTTAATAGCCCCAGACGAAGATGTAGGAATCAACTCCAAAATAGCTACGAAATTGTTGTGGATAAATATCGATGTTAATACCTCAGAAGACCTTCCAAAAAGCATTTGCTTCTCATGTTTCGACTTATTAGAACGTACATGGTCCTTTTTACACAATGTGAGGACTGCGCAGACAAAATTGGCTGAAATATTCTTAAAAAAAGATGACAATGAGATATCGCGTTCTGATTTCAAAATAGACCCAAGTGATGATGGAAAACCGGTAAACGTCGATTGGGAAGACTTTGAAGACACTAAACGAGATGTAAAATCGGAAATTGTCAATGAGGAACTGCAAATATTGACTGTAGACCCTAATTCTTTGATAGACCTATCTGCGGCTGCAGTGAAGATAGAACGCCTGAGTGTTAATGAAATCGTTCATAATTCCGATGGTTTTAACACCACAGACAGTGATGCACCTCTGTACATGGCTGTTAAGAAGAAAAAACTCAAAAAGAAAAAGAAATTGAAGTACAATTCTGATTTAAATGCTGCGAGTAGTGAAAAAGGGTCAGAACAATTGACTTGGGACGACTATATGTGCCGTTGTGCGGACTGTGATGCTCAATGCAAGAATATCATGTCTCTACGCTTACATGCGTTACAAATACACACCCGTTGCTGCATATTCAAGTGCTCAGACTGCGGTAAAGTTCTCAATAATTACAAATCATTTGTCAACCATGTCCGCTCACACAAGAAATGGCTAAGATACTGCTGCGAATTTTGTGACAAGCGGTTTACAATGGCATCAGTTTTGAAAAAGCATGTAAACACTTGTCACGTCAACGCATACAGAACGATGTGTCAAAACTGTGGTTCAATGTTCGAGAACGAAGAACAACTACATGACCATATCATAGTTTACACTAAAAACTACAGAAAACGTATGAAATGTGAAACCATAGAATTCGAACTTAAATGTGAACATTGCCAAAAGGAATTCAAATCGCGGAGTAACTTACAGCAACACAAGCTCATACACACAGAGCGTAGCAGAGACTTCTCTTGTCATATATGTGGCAAAATGTTCTTTACTAAAGGTACTTTAAGTACTCACATGATGACACATGATGACACAAAACCTTTCAAATGTGAATTCTGTCCGATGGCCTTCCGGGCTCGAGGAAATCTGCAATCCCACTTCAGTCTCCATTCTGGAGCCAAACCGTTTGTTTGCGAGCAGTGCGGTAAAAGTTTCCGAGTTAAAAGACACTTGAAATCTCATTCTATAGTGCATACAGACTTAATGCCTTACGTATGTGAGTATTGTAACAAGACTTTTAGGTTTAAAACCCGTTTGAACTTACATGTAAGACAACACACGGGTGCTAAGCCGTATAAATGTGTGTATTGTCAGCGGGACTTTACAAATGGGTCTAATTTTAAGAAGCATATGAAGCGCAGACATAATATTGATACATCTAGAAAGCGCTATACTATGAATGTTGTTGAGAATGAACCAATTTTAGAATGTAGTGATGTTGAGACGAATCAAACGTAGATACGGTTTTTAGTGTTTTTGGTAAAGTTGAAATGTATTTTTTTATCTTCCAAGCTGGTTTTTAATACGGGATGAAGAGGAATAAGAAATTATTTATTGTTTTTATCTCCGTTGTATATTATTATTGTTTTATAACTTTTAGTATTGGACCAATTTGAAAATGGGGATTTTTGATTTCCCATACATCTTGTGGATCTAGTAATTTAATCTTAATAACATAATAACGTGTGGAGCAGCTGATTTTTAATACAAATATCTACGGGTTTGCGCCTATGTAATAATCAGGTTGAGCTACGCTTGCCGTGGTTGGTCCGCAGTTGGGAGACTATATTTAACTACCAAGACCCCTCCCGTGCCTCGGAAAGCACGTCTGTAACATAAGAAATTCGTACGGACATCATAAAATAGCGACAGAATTTTTTCACGCAGTAGATTTTCAACTTTCGGTGTTAAACCGAGCATTGAAAATCCAACAGAGTGTATTTAAGCGCGTCGATAATGGAACTGTGTGTCTTAAATTTCAACTCTTGGCGATGAGCAGTGCGCGAAAACATCCCGCATCGTTTTATTTCGTCAGTGGGAGGCAGCATAGAGCAAGTATGGAAGAAATGACACGTTGCGCTGACCCCAAATAAATTAGGATAAAGTCCTCCTGACTTTGATGATGATGAACATGATGATTGTTACAAATCACCTTTTTATTATTTCTATTCCTTCCATGTACAGACGCTAGCACATCAATCAAGCTACCCCAATCTGTCAAATTTCTATGATAGCCCAAAATTCGGCTGCGCCAACTCCGCTCACTGACGCAGTCATAAGATCGTCAAATGCCCAGGTGACAGGGCATGCGGCGCAGGATGGTAGGTGAGCCATTGTCTGTGGGGAGGTGCCGCATACGCACTTGAGATCTGAGCCGTCCATGAACCCTGTGGAGATTGTCTTTGCTCCAGCTGACTTGGGTTCGAAGTCTATTTAGAGATTTCCAAGTCATCCACGGTAACGCGTGCCCAGGAGGAAGGCTCTCAGATGGTTCGATAAAGTTATCAGGGGGTTTATACAGCTCCCGCCACAGGTTACATCTCGCTGTGGAAGCGTTGCTATTGGCTGGACTAGCTAGGCCCACGCACCCTATAAAACTTTTTCGGCTCTTTAGCCTCTGGGGCACTGAGACGTAGTTGTGTATTGGGTGACGTGAGTCAGTCTGTAGTTTCGCCCTTTCAATACGGCTGGCTATGGTCCTGCGAACGCTTGGTGGCGCAATACCAGTCAGTGGATACAGCATTCATACTGGGATCGGTTTAAGGCAGCCACTAATAATCCGGCACGTCTCATTTAGAGCTGTAACCACTAGGTCAGCGTGGGCGGAATGGTTCCATACTAGACAGGCATATTCACCAGCGGAAAAGGATAAGGTTCATGTTGAATTGGTAAAATTTGACAGTTTGGGATAGCTCCTGGCGTCTGTACTAGGTGAATGCGCAGTGGTAGACCACGAAATTAAAATTTTCTTACGTTTTTGCAATTTTCAGGTCAGTATCAAACTCAAACTCAAAGCATTTATTTCAATTAAACCATTTTCAGGCACTTTTGAATTGTCAGAAAGTTGAAGCTAGTTGCCCATTCCAAAACGTAGATCTCTATGGAGAAGAACGGGCAAGAAACTCCATGGACACTCTTTTTAATCATGTTAAGTTTTACAAAAACTTGGGAACATTATTCTTGTTGCTTCTTTATGTGAGAACAATGTAAAAAAAAAAACAATTCTAAATATAAGATTTAAAATTAGCCATGGAAGTTAGGAGATGACCAGTCTCAACCGACGGCGCCCGTTCACGAACTTGACGCGTGGATCAGCACCATCCAGCTCAACCATTTTGTAGGGAACCGAATGATCCAACACACACGCCACCATCAGCAAGACATTTAAGTGAGCATGACATACTCTCAACTGCCACGCTTTTTCAAGTCAACGTACATCATAACAACATAATTATTATACGGATGCATTGTACTCACATTTACAAATTTTAAACAAAATGCTTCTAAATCTATCCGGTTGTATCCTGATCAAAATGTGATTTGCGAATATAACAGGTACGTGTTTACAGAATTATAGTCATTAGAATGTCTAATATATCTCTTATAAGTTAGATTTCTTCCACAAGCACTTTTCCATAAGAAATTTGTTCTTATGGAACAAATCTAACTTAGAAAGATGTAATATTGATTCTAATGATTATAAATCTGTAAATACGTACATGTTATAGTCGCAAATCATATTTTGATCAAGTAACAAGCTGACACTCACCTGAAAATTGCAAAAAACGTAACAAAATTTGAATTTCGCGCTCTACCACTGCGCATTCACCTTAAATAAGCTTGGAGTTAAGTATTTATACTTATTATTTAAAACTTCAGCAATTTATTAAAATTCGTGCATTTTATTGTCATTGCAAGATGTTTCTACATTATTTAAGTTCTCTTGAAAACTATTGAGGAGGATACGCTAGGGTAGCCCATTTTTAGGGTTTCGTACCCAAAGGGTAAAACGGGACCCTATTACTAATACTCCGGTGTCCGTCCGTCTGTCACCAGGCTTTATCTCATGAACTGTGATAGTTAGACAGTTGCAATTTTCACAGATGACGTATTTCTGTTGCTGCTATAACAATAAAAACAGAATAAAATAAATATTTAAGGGGCTCCCATACAACTAAAGTGTTTTTTCGCTCGATGTTGATAACGGCAATAGGTAGACGCTTGAAATATTCACAGAATATTTAGTTATACAGGGTGATTGGAAGATGGGTGCAAAGCTTTAAGGCGAAGATAGTACAGACAATTTAGAACCATTTAAGCCATGGTTGTCTTAGACGAAGTCTTACCAAATATTTTTAACCAAATTTTTAAGTTTTTTTTCGGAAATTCTCAAAATTTTATGTAAACTGCATAATTATGGCCAAATTGAATTATAAATGAATTAATTTATTATTTATTTAATTATAGTAATGTGTAAGCAATCAAGCAAAACATGTTTTAGGCTTCTGTGTCATTAGACATTTTTTTTACAGACATTTAAAGCTCAGAAAAAATAAAAAAATTGTACAATACGTCTTTTAAACCTTATTAAAAAAAAAAAATTGGTAAGACTTCGTCTAAGACAACCATGGCTTAAATGGTTCTAAATTGTCTATACTACCTTCACCTTAAAGCTTTGCACCCATCTTCCAATCACCCTGTATAATCACTTTATAAAGAAATAATTAATTTAAAATAAAACAAATATTTAAGGAGGGCTCCCAAACACCAGATATGATTTTTTTGCCGTTTTTATGGATAATGGTACGGAACCCTTTCGTGCGCGAGTCCGACTCGCACTTGGCCGGTTTTGTATTTCCATTCCTTCCATGTACAGAGGCCAGCACATCAATCAAGCTACCCCAATCTGTCAAATTTCTATGATAGATTTTCAACTTTATTTCAAAAGCTTAAGGTTCATGTTGAATTGGGAAAATCTGACAGTTTGGGCTAGCTTGATGTGCTGGTGTCTGTACACAATACATGATTTTCGAAAGATCCTTCCTTATTCCTTGTCTACATTATAAAGGGAACCTCTGTGCAAAATTTCATCTTTCTAGGTCCAAGTGTTTGGGCTGGGCGTTGATGAGTCAGTCAGCCAGGACTTTTCTTTTTAGTTATATAGATCATTTCAGCCGAAAGACGTCCACTGTTGGACATAGGCCTCCTCAACAAGTGGCGGATTTGCCATTATCACCACGCTTGGCAAGCGGGTTGGCGATCGCAGTATGGTGGTAAAATGCATAGAGAACGCTGCTGCCCATTCTCTAGTAAGTCCCTTAGTCGCCTTCTACGACACCCACGGGAAGAAATGGGATGGTGCTATTCTTTTTACGTCCGACACCACACGGAACAAAAAAAAACGGTCAAGTGCGAGTCCGTATCACAAGGTAAAAACGCCAAAAACAACACGTTTCTTGTATGGAGACCCTTTTAATTTTTATCTTTGTTTTTATTATTATTATTTGTTGTTATAGCGACAACAGAAATACACATTCTGTGAAAATTTAAATGTCTACCTATTTCGGATCATTAGATACAGCCCGCTGACAGACGGCCGGACAGTGGAGGCTTACTAATAGGGTCCCGTTGGTTACCCTTCGTGTACGGAACCCTAAAAAGTAGCAAAAATTTAATTTTGCGGGTTATTCTGGCTATCCCTTAAAAGAATATTGTTTGTTAGATACTGTGTTCGCGCCCTTACTGTACATATTAATAATTAATTATTGTTATACTCTTAGTTATACAGTTCTTATGTATGTAAGTAAATAAAGCAATATTTTATTATTCATTTTGGTTGGTTTTATTTCACCAAAATCAATATATTCAATCTGCCTAGCGTTTTCCTAACTATGTTGAGGTCAGCTTCCAGTCTAACCGGATGCAGCTGAATACCAGTATTTTACATGGATCGACTGCCTATCTGACCTCCACAACCCAGTTACTGGGTAACATGATACCCCTTGGTAAGACTGGTTGTCAGACTTTCGGGCTTCTGACGACCCGTAACGGCTGTCAAAAATCCACGAATGACACCAGTATTTTACATGTAGCGACTACCTATCTGGCCTCAACAACCCGGTTACTGGGTACCTAACACGATACACCTTGGTAAGACTGGCTGTCAGACTTTCGGACTGCTGACGAGACGACCCGTAACGGCTGTCAAAGATCTACGAAAGACAGCCGGGACCAACGGCTTAACGTGCTTTCCGAGGCACGTAGGGGTCTTGGCATGTAAAGATGGTCACCCATCCACGGACCAACCGCGGCACGCGTAGCTAAACCTGATCGATCGACCCGTGCGACCATGAAAAATATATTTAGAGCTTTTCCTAACACCCTCTTAAAGGGGCTTGTGGCTAAGTAGGTAATAAAATCCGCACGGGTCGCCGCAGGTTAAGCTGCACTTGCCGCGGTTGATCCGTAGATGGGTGACCATATTTACATACCAAGACCCTCCGTGCCTCGGAAAGCACCTTAAGGCGTTGTTGGTCCCGGCTGTCATTCGTGGATCTTTGACAGCCGTTACGGGTCGTCTCGCCAGAAGCCCGAAAGTCTGACAGCCAGTCTTACCAAGATGTATCGTTTTATCCAGTAACTGGGTTGTTGAGGCCAGATAGGCTGTCGCTCCATGTAAAATACTGGTGTTCAGCTGCATCCGGTTGGAATGGAAGCCGACCACAACATAGATTCTTTAATTCTCATAATTTTGATTTCTAATTCTTTTCTAGGAGATACTTATGTTAAATGTTTAATCAATTATTTTTTTCAGATATCAAAGATCCATTGGGTTAGTAACAATAGTCTTAACCTATGTTAGTACTTAACTAATAACATAGTGTAGGTACAGGTGATAAGTTACCTCACCAACGGGCTGTAGAGGGAGGCGGCGCACGTGAGGGAGAGGCAGTATATGCGCCCTCATGGCCGTAGTCCCCGCGGGAAACGCCCTGGGCGTCGGGAATCCCAGGCTGATTCCCGGCCACCGTAAGCGCGGGTTTGCGGACGGCGAGTAATGGGTAGCTCGCTGTCCGGTAAGGACCAAGCCCGGGTCGACGGTGCGTTGTGTTCCACGCGCGCCTCAAAGAGATGTCAGGACCAAATGGGGGGGTCCGCAAGGGCCGATGCCTGCCTGGGGCGCGGGTTGTTCGAAAGAGATACCGCGGCCCCTGGTACACAGGCAACTGAGGGAACACGGGTGGGTTTTAGTCAGTAAGAGTCTGACACGCCCTCCCGCTCCACCCAGAGCGGGAGAAGTTATTTGATGATTTCCCACCCAAAAAAAAAAAACCAACGGGCTGTCATGTCTCCCGGCTTAGAATGCTGTTGGGGCTGCCACCGAGTCTGTTTAGCAGCGAGGCTGCTCTCTTACGGCATTGAAGCCGTTTAGTAATGAACTTAATTATCCGACGAAAAAACGGAGGAGGTTCTCATGTCGACGCGTTTTTTTTTTTAAATGTATGACCACGCATAACGTTTTACAGAGTAGTCCGGTTTTGATTATTCTTTTTTTTTTTTTGGAAAGGGTATAATAGGTACCCCGAATTAAAAATTATCACAAAAAATGTAAAATTTAAACTTTTTAACAAAAATATTAAACCGCCGAAAAAACTGAAAAGCAAAAAATAATAAACCTTACAGGAGACTTATGGCTTCTTCAGAGAGGCACGACGTGGATTTTTGTAGAACAATTTCCATGAAATCCCTACTATATACGTAATAGAGATGTGCCGACTATGACTTTGACCGACTAGCCGACTAGTCGGCTGCAAAATCGCCGATTAGTCGGCCGACTAGTCAGCCAAGCTGATCATTGCTTTCGATTGAGTTCGGTTGACATCGGTAATGTTTGTGTGTGACTACGCTTTCAGCACATAAGTGGTGCGCGACGCCCGGCGACAAAGCTCACATGTCAGGACATGTTTTTGTTTACCTACATTGCATGTTTTTCTATAATTGTACAGGTACATGGGAGCCCACGTTCCTTGCTATCTTTTTCTAGATTGCACTGAAAGCAAACTGTAAAACTCATTCTATCATAGAAAATAATAAAAGTAAAGATTAAATTTCATTTCAATCACTGTCTTTAAAATTTTGAAGCATATTAATACGAGTAAAAAATGGGCCGACTGGTCAGCGGTTTTAGCCGACTAGTCACCGACTACAAATATGGCCGACTAGTCGGTACATCACTAATAAGTAACTCTGTCTGTCTGTCTGTTAAGCATTCACGCCTAAACCATTGAACCGATCGTCATGAAAATTGGCAGAGACTTAGCCTGGGATATGGAGAAGGACATAGGCTACTTTTTTACGCGATAACCGACATCCACGTGGGCAGAGCCGCGGGAAAAAGCTAGTTTTTATATAAATTGTTCTACAAGGGTCGCGTCGTGCTGTCGCCGGTTAATTGCGTCCTTCGCGCCTGTATGTGGGAGCCTTTAAAAATAACCGGCGAATTTTTGGTATCCTAACTAATCCTACTTAGAGATGTCAGCACCAACTGGTGGGGTCCGCAAGGGCCGATGCCTGCCAGGGGTGCGGGTTGTTCGAAAGAGATACCGCGGCCCCTGACACACAGACAACTGAGGGAACACGGCTGGGCTTTAGTCAGTAAAAGTCTGACACGCCCTCCTGCTCCACTAAGAGTGGGAGAAGTTATTTGATGATTTCCCATCCAAAAAGAAAAAATGTAATCCTACTTAAAAATATGAAACATGAAAGTTAGTATTTTTGGATGTTACGCAAAAACGGCTGAACGGATTTGGATGAAGTTTGGCACACAGATAGTAAAAAACTTGGATTAACACTTATGATAATTTACCTCGGTAGTAAATTCCTGTGAGATAACTTACGACACCCACACGTTCGGCTGGGCAGCGTTCGAGGAGGTTACGCAACATCTTCTCGCCCCACGTACCGCAGTGTCTCAAGACGAAAGTCTTTGACCAGTGTGTGTTGCCAGTGATGACATATGGCACTGAAACATGTTCGCTCATAATGGGTCTTATTAGTAGTCTAAAAGTCACCCAAACGGCAATGGAGAGGTAGTATAGGTACTTGGAGATTCCCTACGTGATCGAATCAGGAATGAAGAGATTTGCAGGAGAACCAAGACAACCGACATAGCCCGAAGAATTGCCAAACTTAAGTGGCAGCAGGCAAGGCACTTTGATCGCAGAAGAGTTGGAAGGTCGCCCACAAGGTGGACCGATGACCTTGTGAAGGCCAGAGGAATTCGCTGGACGCGGAAAGCACGGAACCGGTCGAAGTGGCCGAGTTTGGGGGAGGCCTATGTAAAGCAATGGACGTCTTTCGGCTGAAATGATGATGATGATGACACGTCCAAAGCCTTAGAGAAAAGGTAGATACATCTCTGCCCACCTCCGAGAAATACAGCCGTACTATAGGTAATTCGCGCTCTAATAAAACTCCTACGAGTACAATAGTAAGAAATGTGACACGATCACTGGATGATACGGTCTGCATACTTGTATTGTTGATGTGGCGTCGTCGTCATCGTGTCGCTACTCTTTTGTTTTGCTGACCGTTTGACGAGGCTTGTCGGGCATTCTAGCGGTGCCGGTGTAAGTTTTAAGGAAAAATTGTAGAAAAAATCTATATCTATACGTATCTTCTATATCTATCTAGAGATACTTATAATAAACGCGCTAATCTCTGGAACTACCAGTCGGATTTGAAAATTTATTTTTGCATTTGATAGACCAATTCTTCTGTTTAACATCACGCTAGGGTCCTAAACTCCTATGGAGCCACGCAAACAGAAAAGTGCGCGGACCGACGACACGGTGGGTCGGGGGAACAAGAAATTTCACGCTGAGGATGAGGAAGTTGCGGGCAGAAGTTAATCCTACTATCCTAATATACTACTATCCTACTATTACAGTATCATACTATCCTACTATCATAATATCCTACTATCACATTATCATACTATTCTACTATCACAGTATCATACTATTCTACTATCAAACTATCCTACTATCACAGTATCATACTATTCTACTATCATATTATCACAGTATAATACTATTCTACTATCACAGTATCATACTATTCTACTATCATATTATCCTACTATCACAGTATCATACTATTCTACTATCATACTATCACAGTATCATACTATTCTACTACCATACTATCCTACTATTTTACTATCATACTATCCTACTAATATTATAAAGGTGAAAGTTTGGATGTTTGTTACTCAATCACGTAACAACGGCTGAACAGATTTAAATGAAATTTGGCACACAGATGGATTATAACCTGGATTAACACATAGGATGCTTTTTATCCCGGTAATATCTTCCCGTGGGATAGTGACATTTTCGACCTCCACGCGGGTGAATCCGCTAGCAAATGCTAGTCGGATTACCGAAAGACTTTTTTATTAAAAAAAGTCTTTAAATAGACTTAGGTAGGCCGAAGCAAAGAAAACCTGCACAGGTGGAGATTCACAGATGACTCCGCCCTGGAGTGTAAATGTGGTGCTGTCCCACAAACAATGGGGCCTTAATATCTCGTCCAGCGTGTCCTGTTGTCTGCACGCTACTGGAGTAGACGCTGCTGCAAGTGCCAAACTCGTAGCCAAATTCTGGGCCGACTGTATTTAGATTGCTATTGACATGCTAAGAAGAAAGAGGTCCTTAACTTAACCTATTGCAGTCCACTGCTGGACATAGGCCTCTCGCAAGCTGCGCCACAACACCCAGTCTATCGCAGCCACTTTCTTAAGGTCTTGCCGATATGCGGTCTCCACTCCGGAACTCTTCGATCAACAATAGCAACCCAGGACTCGTCCGCTCCTTTGATGAAACAGCTGATTTTTATGTGAAAACTGACGAACATTTTCTGCGATATATCCATGGTTACAGTTTGCGCACTGGTTACATTTCTTTTACCTGCCCTTTCTGAAAAACAACACAAATAACATCGGTATAATAATATGTCCTTCGTGGATGTCATGCACATCTGCCTTCTAAATTCATTTTGTTCTGTAATTTCTACTCGTTCTTATGTTAATTCTTATTCACCGTTACAACTTCTAATCGCATGTCTAGTCAGCCATGTGAGTAAGACATACAGAAGTCATTGCCAGCAGATCATCTTGCAACATCGCGTGTGTCAGCCAGATAATTAAACCAAACATCTCCTCTCTTACTGTTATTAGCGATATATCAAATCATTAAGCTCTCTCCATCTTGTGACTTACCTACATAAATATGTGCAAAGATTATTGTGTTTAGACAGGACAAAAAAAAATAGGTACAGTATGTTAGGTTAAACGAGCGTCATGCTTTAAGGGGGTGTGGTACATCGGCGGCGGCGATCTTTCGCGTCCGGTCCTGGTCTAGACCGGTCACCTCCTTTTGCGAAGCAATAATGCTTGCGAAGGAGGAAGCGGAGCGTGAGTTAGAGGTAAGGATTGCGCCCTCGCGCCCCAAGCCGCCGTAGGAGACGCCCTGGGCGTCGGCAGTCCATAGCGGACCCCGGCCACCGTAGGCGCGGGTGGTGAGCTTGCCGTCCTGGAAGGACCAGGACTGGATTGACGGCCCGTTGTGTTCCACGCCCGGCTCAAAGAGATGTCAGCAATAACTGACGGGGTCTGCTAAGGCCGATGCCTGCTAGGGTCGCGGATTTGTTCGAAAGAGTTACCGTGGCCCTAGCACAGGCAACTGAAGGATCACGGGTGGGTTTTAGTCAATAAAAGTCTGACACGCCCTCCCGCTCCGCTCCTCCCCGCGCTCAGAATTCTGCCACTTTGACAGCGTTATCGTTGGCCTCACACAGGTCTTTCATAGTGCAGGAGTTATTGCAAAGAGAGCACGACAAGAGGTGAGGCATAGTTTGCGATGTGGCTCCACAGTCGCATTGCATCTCATCGGAGTACCCTCACCTGACCAAGTTGTACTGGCAGCGGCCCATCTGGCTTCTTAGTCAATTAAGAGATGTCCAGGTGAGCCAAGGATATTGCTGATCCGTTGCTTCATATGTTCAAAAACAATATCTTCTCAGCAACGTCATCATCATCATCTACTTAGCCTTTTTTTGGTAAGACTGGTTGTCAGTGTACGCGCCTGCTCATATTTTGAGAGCAAATCGTCACAATGTGTTTGCGACTAAAGCAATTTATTTTTTGTAATATTGTCTACTTGGAAGGTAGAAGGTTGGCTAAAATATTTTGCACTCATCATTTCGGCTCCGCAAAAGAAAATTCTTAATTAATCTAAATTATACATGTATTAAGTCTTCTATGAGTTTTTCTTAAAGAAATTCCATTATTGTGCGTAAACAATAAAATTGGCGACCGTGACAGGACTTTTCAAGAAATTTGGTTACTTAGTACACGAGTTGCGTCATACTCGGCGATACGAAAGTAACCAGAAGAGCGAACATTGGAGGCAACGACAAGACAAGCAGCCAGCCTGGTCTTCCGTGCCAACGAATCAGCTAAAGATCGTGCCGGAAATCCATCTAGTCATCAAAATCATCAAGCTAAGTGCCTTCCCTTGTTCCGTTCTACCTACCTCACCAAATTACAATACATTTCCAAATTCCATACATTATTCCTTCTAAAATACCTGTATTCCAATTACTAACCTTTATTTGTGCTATATTCCTTAATCTTATAGGTTTAATCGTGCCAAATTAGTGCATAGGTAAAAGTACCCAGGGCCTGATTAACCCTTAGGCTAATTAGGCTGCAGCCTAGGGCGCGAGGATCGGGGGGGCGCGCTGAAATCGCGTCTTCGCATGCACTAATCTACCATCATTCATTGCATCTACCCTACATATTTCAACTAGACAAAACACTAACACTAAATGCGCTTGAGAGTCCCTGATTTTAACAATAAATTTTGAAATTTTAAAAAGTGCGCCCTCGAATCGGTCGGTGGTCGAGCTTTCTTGGCTGTATTGAGCTTATATCTAAATTTGATCCTTTCATGGCTGAACATTTGGTGAGATTTGACCAAAAAGGCAGAGGTACTCCATCGTCGTTGTCATCCTCTATAATCGACGAATTTATTTTACTACTCGCCGACGAAGTTCGACTTTAGATCATAGGAGAAATAAAAAAAGCAAAATATTATTCAATTAGCATTGATTCTACTCCAGATATGTCACACACCGATCAGTTGACATTTATAATTCGTTATATTTTGCCTGGCGGCGAACCTGTCGAACGTTTTGTCACATTTTTACCCAATTGCGGTCATAAAGGTGAAGACATGGAGAAGGCTGTTCGTGCGACAGTTGATAAAACTTTGGAACTTGATATTAAAGACTGTCGTGGCCAAAGTTATGATAATGCTAGCAATATGTCTGGTCAATACAAAGGTCTTCAGCCAAGAATTAAAGCTGTAAATCCACTGGGTACTTTTGTTCCTTGTGCAGCTCATTCTCTACAACTCGTGGGATCGGCTGCTGCGGAAAGTAGTGACGAGTCAGCGGCGAGTTTTTACACTGGAACCACAACTATACAATTTTTTCTGGATCTACAAGCAGATGGCAAATTTTGTTATCCAAATTGTATGAAAAATCGACGGTACTAGAAAATCTATCGAAAACTCGATGGAGTGCGCGAGCAGATGCAAGCAAAGCCTTATCGTCCGCAAGCGCCCAATACCTCCTATCTGACTCCGGGTGGATCTTACATAGTAGAGGATCCCTAGTAAGAACGACCTTCACCGATTTAATAACCAGGTGTAAATTATATTTTAACAATATTATTTTTTATAATTTTCGCTTGCGGACGATAAGGCTACTCACTTACTACTTTTTAGGCCGTCCGTAACACACCTGGCGGGGGCGCGTCCTCATAATTAGCCTAGGGCGGTCAGAACTCTTGATCAGTCGCTGAAAGTACCTACATGTACCGTCCACTATAAACTTATATTGTTTCTTTTTCCAAATTCATATTCTTGTTCACTAAATTCATTTGCAAAATAACGTACACATAAGTAACTAAATCTTAATCTTAATTATCACACTCCTACCTCGATATATTCGGTATTTTCCCTATATTTAAACCGATTTGCCGAAATTTCCAGGCGTGACCCTGAGGGCCAAATCGCTCGACTGAGTCTGCAGCCATCATTGCCAGTTTGCTGAGTGAGGCACTGCAGCCAGCCGAAACCAGCTTCCCAGGAGATTCCACCGGAGGGAGGAGCGTGAGAGTATCATTATTTTATTCCTTTTCCGAATCAGCTAAAGCTTTGTCGATTTATTCAAATTCCAAGTTTGGAGCTTAGTACTAAACATTTGATTCTCATAGTTCATATTTGATCTACATTTCAAAATGACGTACGAGGGTGGCAATATATCCTCCGCAAAGGTGTCTTTAAGAGAATTACTAGTAAAACGTAGTTCAATTAAAGGACAAATTACAAAATTTAGAAACTATTTAGATAAAATTAGTAAATTACCTGAGTTATCAAATATAGACCTTGCGGAATTGAGTTTAAGATTGAATAAGTTTCAAGGATTGTCGACAAGGTTTGATGATTTGCAGACAGAGATTGAAGTTTTAAATGCTCCAAATATTCAAGTAGAACTTGATGAGCGAGAACGCATTGAACAAGACATAGTTCAAAATATAGCTATAGCCAAGACGGAATTACAACAATATAATAGAGATGATGATGGCATGCGCCGTCCATCTATCCAGGTCAATGCGGACTCGGATCACCAAAACGTGGGTTTTAGATTGCCTCAAATACAAATTTCTAAGTTCGATGGATCACACTTCCGCTGGCTCGAATTTCGGGACACATTTCTTAGTTTGATTCATAAAAATGAGCGCATTCAAGATATACATAAGTTTCATTATTTAGTTTCTTATCTGGATGGTGACGCTGCGCGTATTATATCAAACCTCGAAGTATCTTCAGCTAATTACCAAGAGGCTTGGAAACAGGTTTGTGAGCGATACGATAACAAAAGGATTCTCATGAATCATCACCTAGATTCTTTAATAAACATTCAACCAATAACGCGTGAGTCAGATAGGTCTCTTCGGTGCTTGGTTGACAACATCACTAAGAATCTAAGAGCCTTAAGGAGTTTAGGTCTACCTACTGACCACTGGGACATGTTGTTAATATTTATTTTATTGCTTAAATTGGATAGTCGTACCATACTAAAATGGGAAGAATATCGCAATACAATAGATTGCGTGAATGACGTGCCCACTTTGGAGCAATTTAATAAATTCTTAATTGACCGCGCTAATGTACTAGAATCATTTAATCAGAATAAATCTATAAACAACAATAACAATCATTTTAAATCACAACAAAACCCACGTCCCTCGGCTAATCAATCTCAATCTAATCACATTAAATCTTCTTCTAATAAATCAAGCCGTAACCAAAATACCAATGTCTTCGCATCCACTTCACAAGCTCGTAATAATTCTTCAACTGTCTATCTGTGTGTGGTATGCAATGGAAATCACAGGATTTATGATTGTCCAACTTTTAAATCAAAATCCATTCAAGACAAAATGTCATGCATATCCCAATATAAATTGTGTACAAATTGCTTGCGCCAAGGTCATCCTGCGTCTGAGTGCGCCATGGGTTCGTGTCGACAGTGCAACCAAACGCATAATACTCTTCTCCACGATCCTAGCGTATCAGCTAACTGTAGTACAGCAAACGCTAACGCCGATATTAAAGGGGAGACCGTGGTGGCTTTCTCTCAACAAAATAACGGTCATGTATTTTTGTCTACGGCTATTATAGAAGTTCACAATCCTCTAAATAACAAAAGCGAAAGAGTTCGCGCGCTGTTAGATAGTGGCAGCCAATCTAGCTTCATCACAAAATCTCTGCAACGAAAATTAGGTTTAATGTGTAAGCCGTTAAATGCATTAAACGTTATAGGAATAGGAAACAATCAGTGTGACACAGTATTAGAAAGTTGTGTTACTCACCTAAAATCAATCCATGGCACTTACCAAGTTAAGTTGTCTTGCTATGTTCTCAATCAACTTACCGGAGACATTCCAAAGGTTTCCGTCGATATACATCATCTAAAAATACCAAAGGATATTATATTAGCCGATCCTAAATTCAATGAACCTGCTTCCATTGAGATACTCATTGGTGCAGATATCTTCTGGGATATACTAGTTAGCGAACAACGCTCCCTAGGCCCAAATAATCCTAAATTACAAAATTCAAAATTAGGTTGGTTCATAGCCGGCCCTATCAATGCACCAAAATGCAATCAAAATATTCGATGCAATCATGCAATTGTTTCAAACAACAACTTGGATGAAATGCTCACTAAATTCTGGGAACTCGAGAGTCTTCCTCAAAGAAAGATCCTCAGTCCCAACGAAATAGCATGTGAAAAACAATTTCACAAAACCACAACTCGTTTGAGTAATGGCAGATTTAGAGTGAAGCTACCACTAAAGGACTCACCTGACTGCCTCGGTGATTCTTATAATCAAGCTAAAAAACGTTTCATAAATCTCGAAAAAAGATTTAGAAAAAATCCGACACTAAAGTCACATTACGTAGAATTTATACGTGAATATTCAAATCTAGGACATCTTTCAGAGTCACTTATTGCAATACCAAATCCTTCATACTTTTTATGTCATCATGCTGTATTCAAAGAGGACAGTGAGTCAACCAAGATTCGAGTAGTCTTTGACGGATCAACTCCTACAACTTCTGGCTACTCTCTAAATGACATCTTAATGGTTGGGCCTAATCTACAGAATTCTCTATTCTCCATTCTAATTAGAGCACGTCAATACAAGTACATTTTGACTGGAGACATAGCTAAAATGTATAGACAAATTGCTATGGATCCAAATGATTGTCATCTTCAATTAATATTATGGAGAGAAGATGAGTCTCATCCTATCCAAACTTTGCGTTTAGATACTGTCACTTACGGTACTGCAAGTGCCAGCTATCTTAGCACTAAATGTCTGTGGCAGGTAGGAGAAGAGTGTGATGACAAATCAATTAAAACTATAATACAAAATGACTTCTTCGTCGACGACGTCATTACAGGCTCAGACGATGAAGATCAACTTATATACATACAAAAGGCACTTTCTACTGCTCTAAATGCAGCTTGTTTTCCTCTACGAAAATACAAAACTAATTTACCTAAATTATTTCAAAATATAGAAATTAATACAAGGGAGAAACTTACCTTAAGTGAATCCTCCAGTACTCTTGGTCTAGGGTGGGATCCAAGTGACGACACGTTCAATTTTCCTGTAAAAAATAACTACATAAATAACACAATTACAAAAAGATTTATAATGTCGCAATCACTTCGTATTTTTGATCCACTTGGGTTATTAAGCCCATGCATAATTCAATCAAAAATATTAATACAAAAGTTGTGGATCAAGAGAATTGATTGGGATCAACCTGTACCTAATGACATACAAGAAAATTGGAATGACATTTCAAAAAACTTACCGTTACTTGCAGATCTTCATATTCCACGTAGAGTAATTGGTGACTCACCAAGGTCCATAGAACTTCATTCGTTCAGCGACGCCTCTCAAGTTGCCTACGGAGCTTGTATCTACATGAGAACGTTGAACGAAAACCATGAGGTGACAGTGAGGTTATTATGTTCGAAATCTAAGGTTGCTCCTATAAAGCCCACCACCATACCTCGCCTCGAGCTTTGCGCGGCGTTGTTATCAGCTAATCTATATCGATCTGTTACTGAGTCCTTAAGACTTAGTCCTACAAAAATTACGCATTGGTGTGATTCTAATATCGTACTATGCTGGATAAACAATGACCCAAGTAAATTAAAAATATTTGTAGCGAATAGAATAGCTGAAATTTTAGATCTTACTAATCGCAAGGATTGGCGTCATGTTCCCACTGACGTTAATCCCGCTGACCTAATTTCTCGAGGTGTGAACGCTCATCACCTTCGCGATAATTTAATGTGGTGGCAAGGCCCCTCATTCTTATACAATGATGAATCAAAATGGCCAAAACTGCATCAAAATCAAAACATTGAGTTACCTGAAGTAAAAGGTCACTATATTAACTTACCCGAATCTACATTCGATTTCAAAATATTTTCAAATTTTTCCAAATTAAAAAGAACATTTGCTTATGTCTTACGCTTTTTACACAACTCAAAACGGTCAAATAGACTTAATCGCTTATCTGGCCCTCTAACAGTGCCTGAATTAAATAACTCCTTTATTTTTATTTGTCGAGTTGCACAAAAACAATCATTTCCTCTTGAATATAAAAGAATTCAATCAAAATTATCATTATTGCCTAAATCTAAGTTATTATGTTTATCGCCTTTCTTTGAGCCCACAACTAATCTAATAAGAGTTGGGGGGAGATTACATAATTCCAATTATTCATTCAATAAAAAACATCCAATACTGTTGGATTCTTCTCATGATGTAACAAAACTTTATTTTGTGTACGAACACTTACGAAACTTACATGCTGGACCACAGCTATTGCTGGCAACGGTCAGAGAATCTGTGTGGCCTATAAACGGAAGAAGGTTAGCTAGAGGCATTGTAAAGAAATGTGTTACTTGCGTGCGTGTTCGTGGGCAAACCATATGCCCAAAAATGGGTAACTTACCAACAAATCGTGTCTCTGTTGACTTTCCATTCAAATCCGTTGGAATTGACTACGCCGGACCCTTTCTTATATTAAATCGCAAGGGACGTGGTGCTAGACTAGTAAAATGCTACTTATGTCTATTTATTTGTTTACGTTTTAAATGCGTTCATTTAGAACCTGTCAGCGACTTGACGAAAGAAGCTTTTATAATGACCTTTCGTCGATTTGTTGCCCGCCGTGGCAAGCCAGCGGAGGTTTGCTCTGACAACGGACGAAATTTCGTTGCCGCTGCTAAGGAACTAAGCAATTTTCTAAAATTAAATAACGAATCTCTTTCTCAGTTTGCAACAGGAGAAGGGATCAAATTTTCATTTATACCTGCTTACAGCCCTCACTTCGGTGGAGTTTGGGAGGCTGGAATCAAGGCTGCTAAATATCATGTCAAAAGAGTCATGGGAAATTCCCATCTTTCCTTCGAGGAAATAGGTACTTTATTCGCACAAGTAGAGGCAGTTCTAAATAGTCGCCCCTTGTGCCCAATGTCTTCATCCCCTGACGATTTCCTATCCTTATCCCCAGGGCACTTCCTGATTGGCAGACCACTCAATGCGTTGCCAACACCAGTTCAAGACGATGGCAAAACCACCTTTCGAAACCGGTACGCTCGCCTTGAGCAAATAAGGCAAGACTTCTGGAAGCGCTGGCAAAAGGAATATATCTCCGAACTTCATCAACGCACTAAGTGGAAGACTGACGCTAAGAAGCTAAACATCGGAGATCTGGTCATCCTACAAGAAGACAACACACCGCCACTCAACTGGCGCCTCGGACGTGTCGCCAGACTTTTCCCTGGACCAGACGGCATCTCTCGAGTCGCAGATGTCAACACAGCAAGAGGTTGCGTGCGACGATCTCTAGTTCGCCTGTGCCCCCTGCCTACTGGTGAAGATTTTAACGGTTGAAGTCCACACCCTTCAACGGGGGGAGCTTATGTACGCGCCTGCTCATATTTTGAGAGCAAATCGTCACAATGTGTTTGCGACTAAAGCAATTTATTTTTTGTAATATTGTCTACTTGGAAGGTAGAAGGTTGGCTAAAATATTTTGCACTCATCATTTCGGCTCCGCAAAAGAAAATTCTTAATTAATCTAAATTATACATGTATTAAGTCTTCTATGAGTTTTTCTTAAAGAAATTCCATTATTGTGCGTAAACAGTCAGACTTTCGGGCTTCTGACGACCCATAAGGACTGTCAAAGATCCCCGAATGACAGCGTGGACCAACGGTTATGTGCTTTCAACGTGCTTTGCTTCTCAGCAGCGTAAGTAACGCAATAAATGCCGTTGAATTCTCAAATAACTTCTCCCGCTCTGGGTGGAGCGGGAGGGCGTGTCAGACTTTTACTGACTAAAACCCACCCGTGTTCCCTCAGTTGCCTGTGTGCCAGGGGCCGCGGTATCTCTTTCGAACAACCCGCACCCCTGGCAGTAGTGTGTTACGTACTAAACTTTTTATTTTATTTTTATGGTGTTTATATCACAATATGGGCTTGTTCTTAATCTGAATCATGCTTGATGGCTTTTTTTTTGAGTGTGGTAAATCATCAAATAACTTCTCCCGCTCTGGACTATTACTGACTAAAACCCACCCGTATTATCAGTTGTCTGTGAGCCAGGGGCCGCGGTATCTTTTTCGAACAACCCGATGTCTGTTCACTCTTGTTTTGTAGGCAGACGAATTAAAATTTGAAATCAAAAGTACATTTTACGAAGCCAGATATTTCAGTATATAGTATGGATACCTACGTACCTGCAATATATTCAATTCACATCATTATTCTATTCAATTTATTAATACGTAAAGTAAAAACTAAGTAGGTACCCTTTTTACGAAACTTACGAGGACGGAGGAGTGTGAGGAACAGTTAAAGGTTATAATGGAGAAGGTGTGCAGACAGCTAATATATTTTTTATGATAACTCGCTTTTGCCCGCGGCTTCGCCTGCGTTGCTGTCGGTTATCGCGTAAAAAAGTAGCCCATGTCCTTCTCCATATCCCAGGCTATATCTCTGCCAAATTTCATGACGATCGGTTCAGTGGTTTAGGCGTGAAAGCGTAACAGACAGACAGACAGGCAGAGTTACTTTCGCATTTATAATATTAAGTAGGGATGTATTAGGTTTTAAATGAATTATGTCGAATTTCGACCAATGGGCGACCGTATATAATAACTGTACAATAATGTCTTGTCTACAGAATATTCTAATCTTGGTGAAGTATGTCGCAGTAACGCACGCGATGGCGCGTCGCATACGCAGCCGCAGACGAGGTAACTAGCATGGGATAAATCTGATGGGTTGTCTGAAGATATCTCTGCTTACCTTTATGATTAAGGAGGGATAGGTTAGGTATTTTCAAGCGTCATAGTGTGGTCATAGCACTACGGAGACTGAAGTCCTCTCAGGAGCTTTCTAAATCCATTCGCGAGGACGTAAAAGTATCTAGTTGGGATTTTTTTCGCGCACTTGATAATCAACGCTCTGCTTAGCGCCGAGAGTTGAAAATCCAGCGGACGATAAAATCCCACCGCCATATCTTTACGCCCCTACGAACGTGGTCTAATTCAATTTAAGGTAGGTTCTTATTATAGAAAGCTCTTCTAATTTAAGGTAGGTTCTTATTATAGAAAGCTCTTCTAATTCAGTGTCTTTGTGTGGATAGGGCACAAAACGTAATAATGTAATGTTACACAAACTAATCATAAGACGCTATCCCTAACATTAGCTTTAGAGGTCAAAAAACAAAAATCTTTAGCTAGTCTCCTTGGTCGACTATTAAAAAAACTGGTTGAATGTTCAAAAAAGAAAATGTCTTGATAACACGAAAATTTAAAAAAAAGTAAATTATTTAAAAAAATCTGTATTTTATGGCATCTTTAACAGTTTTTCATGTAAAATGGCCAGTTTCATTTTTCAATTTTCTTTTTTGTTTTTATTGTACCTACACTTTTTAGGTTAAAAGAAAAAGTTAGTTATTTGTACAATATGCTCAAACCGATTAATGTAACATTTTAGCTAAGTCTTTCGGCATGGGATGAACCAATTAGATACGTAATCAGGAGGTGGTCATTCCCAATATCATCAACAACGAAGTAAACTGTGCAGTCTCACCAAAACGGATCTTGAACCTTCCTAACTAAGGTTTCTGCAGTCATTTTGAAAAATACATTGATAGATAACCGAGCGAATCGAATGGTGTCCAGGCTTACTGATTAAATATCTAAATATCTAACTGAAACCTCCAACCTACCAACATGATTTTTAATGCCTTCTTATTAATAGTAAAATATTCTCAAGATAAATAAATGAATCTTGGCTCGTGCCGCTCCCTCGTAAGTCGCGCCGTGTTCATCAAAGCATGCAGAAAACAAAAGCAACGGAAATATTACTCCAGTCGACGACAAGAAAGCCCAGAGGACAGTTTTCTATACAAACCACTTAATTATAATACTTAAATAATTCAAATAAAACCTCGGCTGTGTGCTTGCTTACCATTGCCAAATAGAAGAATAATTTAAAAACGTAACCTGTCAAAAATTACCGCCAAAATATTTATGCAAATCAAAATTACTTTTGTAATTTAAAAGTTGTAAATAAAATGAATATTCATGAAAATGTCTAACGTTAATCACATAATACGTTTACAAGTTAATTAAAAGTTTAAAAACAGTTTTCATTTCAGTTTTGTTAAATAAGTGCCTGAATTGATGTTGTAACTGACAGTTGGGAGTTATATTTTTAAGATGGACGGTGGCAAAGGCGCGTCAGTGCGTCTAGTATTTTTTGCTTTCTTCACACGGTATGCGCTATCTCAGGAGTACTTTAGAATGGTAAGTGTACCAATTAAATCCATTTTCAATTTAAATTTCCACTGATTAGCAATTTCTTGTATGTAAATTTTATACAGTAATGTATCTAAGCTCGTAAAATCTGCTTTGGAGTGCATTATGATGCATAGTCTTTTACTTATGTAAGATGTCTGCAATACAGCAAGACTTGCAAAAGAAACATTATGTAAATTCTATTGTGTTGTTATAAGATCTTACGAAGTTTTTACTACCTTATTAACCAATAGAAACACGGCTGCCGACCGTGAGGTCCAGTGTTCCAACCCTGAGTGAGGAAAACTGAAAATGTGTTTTCTGTAAGGGAGAATTTTATTTGGATTTAAAGAATAGTGGTGGTCCGTAACAGCCGTGATTTACAAGTTATAGCTCGTACGTTCGAACCCAGATAGGCGTTTTACTTTGTGTATGTTACTTGACCACTGCTATCTAAACGGTGAAGGAAAAAATCGCATCCTAGAACCAAAAATTCGAAGACATATAACATCTATCATCCCGCACTGGGCCCGCGTGGTGGATTACGGTCAACTCCCTCTCACAAACAGGAGCCCTGTGTCCCAGCAGTAGGGGCATTATTTGCTGATTATGCCTATGCTGGAGAATAAAACTAACATATGCACCATTGTCCTATGTCTTAAGTACCCTATCTCTGTTCTCCATCTTTTAGAAATGAGGTTTCTGCTTCACATGCGAAAACTGCACTCACTATAGTTACCATAATCGTTGAAATTCCGCATTTATTCAACTCCAGTGGCTCCTTCTCTAGACCTGCACCCTAATTGCCTAACACACGATTAATCATAATCGGTTTCATTTTGACAGTTCAACAATATTCATTGCGTTATTTACGTTGTTGAGCAGACACATTTTTCAAACATATGAAGGTTTAGCCATCTGTTTCAAAACGAAATAAATTATGATGAATCGTGAGTTACGCAATTAGGCTGCTGAAGTAGACTCCACGAGGTAAATAACGTCCCCTTCTTTTTGCCATCCATGTCGTTTTTTATCAGTCCATCTAGACGCGGGCTGAGTGAGCTACATTTACAGATTCAATCCACATAGACATACACATAGACTGCTCTGCTCTCATCGATAACAAAAGAGCGAATTTTATGAAACATCTTACGTATCAAGCGAGAGGCTTGTGGCTTAGTAATGACAGCCGCACGTGTCGATCGATAAGCCTAAGCTACGCTGCTGCGGTTTGGCCGTGGATGAGTCACAATCTTTAAATACTGAGGCACGTTAAGCCATTTCTGCCGGCTATCATTCGTAGAGTTTTGACAGTCGTTACGGGTCGCCGAAAGCCATAAAGTCTGAGAAACAGCCTTACCATGGGGTATCGTGTTACTCAGCAACTGGGTTGTGAAGACAGAAATGCTTTCGCTTCATTTAAAATACTGGAATTCCTCTGCATCCGTGGAAGACGGCCCCACTGGGAAAGGATTAGTCAGGTGATGCGTACCTATCAATATTACGTACGTCTTACGTATTATAAGTAAAGGACGTGGTGTCCTATATTGGAAGCGCACACTTGTATTTGCTCTGTTCTATGTATACTTGTATGTAATTGAGTAGCCTCTGTTGGAGATTCAATAAATAAATACCTAGCCAATGGCCTCACTTCTATTGTAAAAGCTACCATAATGGTAGTTTCCTGTTAAAGCCACGTTTAAAAGACGAGAATTCTTTGCACAATTACGTATGACTTATGTATAGTCAATGCAAAATTGTCGATGAATGGTATCATGCTAAACAGTTAGACACCTTTACCGATAGAACTAAAGACGCGTGACGGACGATACTTAGAATTGTAGGTATGAATTTTTGTACACAGTAACATAACACATAACATCACGCCTTCTTTTAACTTTTTTTTTGTTTGATTAAAATAATTTTGTAATGTTATTTTAATAATTATACAGGTGATTGGAAGATGGGTGCAAAGCTTTAAGGCGAAGATAGTACAGACAATTTAGAACCATTTAAGCCATGGTTGTCTTAGACGAAGTCTTACCAAATATTTTTAACCAAATTTTTAAGTTTTTTTTCGGAAATTCTCAAAATTTAATGTAAACTGCATAATTATGGCCAAATTGAATGATAAATGAATTCATTTTTTATTTATTTAATTAAAGTAATGTGTAAGCAATCAAGCAAAACATGTTTTAGGCTTCTGTGTCATTAGACATTTTTTTTACAGACATTTAAAGCTCAGAAAAAATAAAAAATTTGTACAATACGTCTTTTAAACCTTATTAAAAAAAAAAAATTGGTAAGACTTCGTCTAAGACAACCATGGCTTAAATGGTTCTAAATTGTCTATACTATCTTCACCTTAAAGCTTTGCACCCATCTTCCAATCACCCTGTATAATTAGATTATCGATAATGTAAACATTTGCACATCTTATTAAGTAATGAATGATACAGTGTACTTTATATTTATTTGTAACATCTGTATAGAACACCTGTATTATGTAAATAAATAATTTGATTTGATTTGAAGGGTTTGGCAGAAGAGTACCTATAGCATAACTGCATTTTGCCAGTTATGGGTAAGTCCTATGTATAGGGGACGAGCCTATTGCCATCAACCGGGCCAAATTCAGACTCCGAGCTGCATGTGAGAAAGTCCAGATAGAATAACCCAATAACATTTTGCCTAACCTGGGAGTTAAACCTAGGACCTCATGTTCAGTGGAGGCGCTTATGACCACGAGACCAACGAGGCAAACAGTATACACAGTAGAAGAACGAAAAAGAAGAAAAGTTTCTAGTATAAATGTATATGATAAATGATTTTATTTCTGCAAGTAGGTTTGTATAAACACTTTTACACGTCAAACATATTTTTTTTAAACTAGATGAGGCCGGCGTTTCCTATCTGACTACTCTAAGAAGAAAGGCCGAAACAAACTCAGAAGTCACAGTCTCTTTTAAAGTCCAGACATAATCTTGGTCAGATCATGTGAAGACCATGTGGATTGGTGTCTGAAATGGTCTTTTGAGAAAAGAACCACACAGATTGAGTGGATCTGTCCAATCCTAGTCCAATCCAAGTCCTATAGATGGCTAAGTATACGAGTAGACGCAGACCAAAGTAACGATGGATAGACTGTGTGAAAGATGATATTGCTAGAAACGGAGTGACTACCGAGAGGCCGAGTAATAGAGAAGTCTGGCAGAACACCTGCTGCGCCGACCCCAAATAAATTGGTATAAAGGCAGGAGATGAGGATGTTGTAGAAACGACAATGGAGCTTATGGTTTAATAATAACAAGACGAATCGATGGATCTGTAAGGTATAGATACGCTTGGTGAAGTCAGATGATAAGATGGTGACTGAAAGAAAAATGAAGATTTTTTTTAGCACAGTCTAAATACACAGCAAGAATAAGTAAAATGAAAATCAAATAAATAGTGTAAAGTGCAATGTCAAAAACTAACATGTGTGCTTCACCGCTGTTCAGCAAAAACGCCAAACAACTAGTGCCTAAAGTGGTCTGGCTGGGCTGGGCTGGGTTCACAGGTTTTCTGATGTTTATCCTTATTCGGTAACACTTAAATCACACCCCAAAATATAAAATTGGGAAGAATTTATGCATACGATGATGATCCATGACCAATGAAAAAAAGACGAAAAATTTAAAAAGTGACAGAAATGAAAGAAGAAAACTATAGAATTTGATAGCTAAAACCCTAGCTGGAATAAAAACCTGCCTTTTTGCCGTAGGTACCCAAAGGGACCCCTAGTAATAGGCTCCTCCGCCTCCGCTGTCCGTTCGTCCGTCTGTTTGTCAGTGAGCTGTATCTCATGAATCATAGACAGTTGAAATTCTCCCACAGTGTCTACTTTTATTGCTGCTCTAAGAAAAAATAACAAAAAAAGTAAAAAAATGAATGGGAGTTTTTTTCGGCGTTTTTTGCCTCGTGGTACTGTATCTTTGTGTGCGAGACTCGCATTTGGCCAGTTTTTTCGAAAACAATCATCTATGCAATATATAATGCTTTAATGACTACATTCCCATTTCTTCCCGTGGGTGTTGTAGAAGGCGACTAAGGGACTTACTAGAGAATGGGCAGCAGCGTTCTCTATGCATTTGACCACCATACTGCGATCGCCAACCCGCCTGCCAAGCGTGGCGATTATGGCAAATCCCCCCTTTTGGTGGAGGCTTATGTCCAGCAGTGGACGTCTTACGGCTGAGTGATGATGATGAATGAGTACAATATCATAAGCACCTGAACATCTGCATACCCACCAAACGCCCGCCGTAAACATGACCCAGATAGTCTTATTGTATTTAGTCACGCTTATGGCCACACTTACATGTACCTGTATGTACCCACGTCATTATATGTGACATTTTTTTGTCTTACAACCTTCGTAGTCTGCACGAGGCATGACCGAAATGACAAATTGGTTGGGAGATGCATAAAAAGTCATTTTGGCCAATTGCTTTTTAGATTAACCTTAAAAAAAAGTGTGTTTTAAAGCTTCAAAATTATTTTACCGTCATGCCCTGTAATCCTGTGATTAAAAATGGTGGTTATATTCATTGTTTTCTTTGGGTGTTGGTTTTGTAAACAGTTTTCAGATTTTGGTAGATAATTAAAGAGATAAACACAGCTCTTTATATACAAAGTGCCATTTCATTTCTCCATCTTTGACATCGCACCGTAGAAATCCTTCAACAATCTTTCATTTTGTCTTTCGTTCTTAACGATCTTTATTGTCTAGGTCCTTTTTAAGTAGACTATTTCAGAAGAAAGTTTTCTATCCCAAACTGTCAAAATCACACTGACAGCTGACAGTCGTGCCAGTGACAGGAAACTTTCTACAGCTATACGGTACGTCATTTTTGTCTACTCTTTCGTGCTAAGCCTGCATTAGCGCTTGCGACCAGTAGACCAACGAGGTCAGTTAACAATAGACTTTTTCATATTAAGCTTGACATGACCTTTGAAATCATCTCCAACTTCTTTTCCTCTGTCTAGGTATGCTCAAACCCAGGGGCGTACCAATAGAAAATGGCACGCATCACATTTAATTTTGCGCCCCTTCGTAAATTATCTTCTCGGTCTACCCTCAGCAAAGCTAGGTCTATAACCTTTCTTGACCAATTAGAGCCTTCATTAACAAAGGTATTAATTTCAACTTGCTAAAAAATCGCTTGCAATGCTATAATTTCAAGAAAATTTGAATAGATTTTGGGCAGATTTGGAAATACGCCTTCTTCCTCGTACAATATATCCAAAGCTCGTCAGATTTCTTAGATACATATAGGTAACAGTATGAAATAGTTTATTGATGTTTTTTATTTTATTTTAAATTAATAATTGGCGACTTTTTGCGCCTGCTTTCGTTAGGCGCCCAGGGCCCTTAATCTGCCTACCCCACCCTAAGTACCTAATCAAATACAAAATTCCAACAACATAATTTCCGTTAGCAAATTGAACTACGACCGCGAACGGTATCACAATTAAACCACGTGGTTTGAACTGACCACTTTCATTGAACCATTGTTTCCGAGCGATAGACAGACGGATGTCCTACTGACAATGGAGGGACACTTTCGCTTCTTTTATTAACGTTGTACTACCAATTTCAAGTGCTCCTTGTGGTGCCGGACGTAAAAGAATACCACCATCCCATCTCTTCCCGTGGGTGTCGTAGAAGGCGACCAAGGGACTTACTAGAGAATGGGCAGCAGCGTTCTCTATGCATTTGACCACCATACTGCGATCGCCAACCCGCCTGCCAAGCGTGGCGACTATGGCAAATCACCCCTTTTGGGGGGGGGGTCTTATGTCCAGCAGTGGTCGTCTGTCGGCTGATATGTTGATGCTGATGACAAATTTAAAGAAATGGGTTCTCTAATGCATAATGTTCCCACTGCTGGGACACAGGCCTCCTCTCTGATAAGGGAGCGCGCCGTAATCCACCACGCGGGCCCAGTGCGGGTTGGTAGATGTCACATGTCTTCGGATTTTTGGTTCTAGGACATGTCGTTGTTCACGATGTTTTCATTCACCATTTTGAGAGCAGTGGTGATGAAATAATTTAGAAAAAGTGTCTGGGTTCGAACTTACGACCGTCATTTTGGAAGTCGCGGCCACTGGGCCACCACTGCTATCCACAGTACCTACAACTTATTTTAATCGAAATTGTACATAGAGTTCCACTGAAGTGAAATAACCTCCGCTAGTGACGATTTGATCTAAGTATTTATACTATACTTATGACATGCATAGTTTGTGGCTTGCAACCTTTTCTAGTGATTACCAGATAATCATCATCTGCCTAGCCTTTTCCCAACTATGTTGGGGTCAGCTTCCAGTCTAACCGGATGCAGCTGAGTAGCAGTATTTTATATGAAGTGACTGCCTATCAGACCGATCCGTATCTAACCCAGTTTACGATACCCCTTGGTAAGACTGGTGGTCCCACTTTCGGGCTTCTGACGACCAACGTTCCGAGGGACGAAGGAATCTCGGCATGTAAAGATGGTCACCCATCCACGGGTCAACAGCGGCAAACGTAGCTTAACCTACCGATCGACTTGTACGGTTATTATTACTTACCCACAACCCCCTCTAGTATTTATAAGATATTGACATAAAATTAAGAAATAAACCCCAGTATGACTTTAGAAGGCAGAAATAAAGGCTTCTTCACTCTGACGCGACGCTACACTCTTTTCTTTTTTTCTTTTTCTTTTTTTTTTTTTTTTTAAAACGTTGCCCCACACTAGGAATTTCTCCTGTATCGTGGGTGCATTTACAAACATTTAAATTCACATACACAAACAGCCAGACCCAGAACAACTACTTGCAGATCATACAAATATTTGTTCCGTGCGGGAATCGAACCCGCGACACGCAGCGCAGCAGTCGATCACTGAACCACTGCGCCAACCGTGCCGCCGTCACTCTTGTAGAACAATTTCCATAAAGTTTTCATAGAAATTGTTCTACAAGTGTCGCATCGCCACCTACTACTACCTATGTATTACCCATATTTGCAACTAAATTTTATTCTATTCTATCGCACCTGTTAAAAGAAGCCTATAAGGATCAGCTTAGCAAACTGACTATTGATATCACACAAGGCCATAGGACACACTATCATAAGCACAATTCCACACAATATAAAGACATTGTATGACCAACTCAAGGTCACCTACAATCACGATCGCTGTAACGCTCGCAATTCATCTAATAACGTAAGGATTTCCGCCAATTTTATAACAATCATCTTGTGCATTATGGCCTTTTTCTGAATAAGATAACAAAGTGTAGAACTCTCAGGGTTTTTCGAAGGTCTGGTGGGTGAACCAGAAAGATTCGTCTGTCGCAGGCACTAATTTGTAAGTGGGTATTGTTCGTAGATTCTGAGGAGCGTCGGCCATTTTGTTTTGTGAAAATACGTTAGCACCATAAGTACTGATAGACAGTAGTGCTATTCTGTAAAATTCTCTCCGTGAAAACGAAGGTGAAATGAGTTGTCAATAGTGTCCATTTCTAGCATTCAGTCCAGTCGGTCATTTCTATTAAAATCTCACCGTGAAGACGTAGGTGACGTGTGCTGTCAATAGTGTCAATCCCTAGAATCAAGTGCAATGACAGCTGTCATTAAGCTCACTGCACCGACGTGTTCACTGTGAGATTTTTACAGAATCCATCGGCTGATAGAATGACAGCTCACTTTAAGTTCACTTCACCTAGATATGCTTTCACGGTGAGATTTTTAAAGTGTAGCCAAGCTGGTTGGCATAGAAGACGCACTGTAAGAACACGCACAACTTGTTAAGTACATTGAATTCAGCACATGATTCTATACCCCCTTGCGTAGAAACTGTTCGCCCCGGTTATATAAAAAAATGGCGGTCAAAATGACACAGCTAACAGCCAGTTGCAGAAACGAACTTTAACTTATAAAGATTTAAGTACTAATCTTCCATTAACTTGTTGCAGAAACCAACATTACAGACTACATTTTAATGGGTTTTTTTTATTTTAATTAATGAAGAGTCAAACGAGACAATCTGTCTGCAAGTTGCAAGCACCATTAGCGCCGTTGTTTTGTGCAACATAATTCAATTAATGAAATCATTAGCGATAATGATTCATTATGTAATGTGGCATTAATGTTTGTCTTTGTGCAACTGGGTATGGTAATTTTTGTTTAAGTAATTACAATTTTTCGTCGGTTATTAGTTATTAAACAAAAAGTTCCAGCCGCGTCGATGCTCCAGCCAACCTGTTTCATTTCACAACTGTATTTTCTGAAGAGGTAGGCAGACGAGTACAGTGTCTACTATATTTCGCCAGGTGTATCTATTTAAATCCTATGTAACGAGGGCGAGCTTACTGCCATTCATTGCCGAATGATGTCCACTGCTGGACATACGCCTCCCCCAAGCTCCGCCACTTCGACCGGTTCTGTGCTTCCCGCATCCAGCGGACTCCTGCGGTCTTGACAAGGTCATCGGCCCACCTTGTGGGAGGCCTATTCCAACTTTACGTCTTCCGGAACGCGGTTGCCATTCCAGGACCTTTCGGCACCATTGGCCATCTGTTCTGCGAGCCACTGCCGGTTATGTTTGGCAATTCTTCGGGCTATGTCAGTTGCCTTGGTTCTCCTGCTGATTTCTTCATCCCTGATTCGATCACGTGTAGAAACTCCAAGCATAGCCCTCTCCATTACCCTTTGGATTACTTTTAGCCTTATCGTATTGCCATTATCCAAGCACATATCCAGCTACCCGTTGCGTGCTAAAATGAAATTGCTAACATTAAGACCCAAAAAAAAGATCCCAAAATGGGAATTTGTGCTCACAAACATAACATAAACAAGGCAGTCACTGATCAAAATATCATATTTAATTTTCAGGGTGTCAACACAAATACAGCAGAGGCGTCCCAGTTTCTTCGGGAGTATGACAGAGAAGCTTCTGGAATGTGCTACAGGTAATATTCCTCAAGATCTTGACACCCTCCAAAAATTAGGCGGTTGGTATCAAGTATGGTTCAAGAACATACGTCTCCGTAAAGATTTGAAGCTTCAAGGTAGACCGCCAAATTCTTTCTCACGTTTTTCGGAGTTTACAAGTCAGGTTGTATCTTGATTAAAATATGATTTTGTAACACTTAAGTATGTATAGAATTAAAATCATTGAAGTCATCAATACCAACCTCTATGTTTATTTAAGTCCATTGAACGACTATTACATAAAATAATCATTCAATGGAATTAAATGAACTAAGAGGGTTGTAAGTAATAAGCTCGTAGCCAAATTCTGGGCGGACTCTACAAGAATATTGTTTCACATACTCGGTTTCTTAAGATGTGTCCGGGAATAGTGCATCCAATCCTTCTTTTACAAAGGCCTTCCTCGAAAATAGATACGTAATATAACAGAAATAACACAAATAACTAACACAAATAAACACAAATAACAGAAAATAACAATAACATTAGCACCAAAACAACAAAAACAAAAGATAAAATAAACCTTTATATTATTATTACCACTTTAAACTGCTTTACACTGAGATCACTAGACAGACTAGCAGCATTAGACCTAGCACTCTCAAATACGAGTATAAAATTGGACATACTAAGGCTAAGTGACTAATGGCCCACCTTGTGGGAGGCCTTCAAACGCTACGTCTTCCGGTACGCGGTCGCCAATCCTGAACCTTTCGGTCCCATCGGCCATCTGTTCTGCAAGCAATGTGCCCTGCTCACTGCCACTTAAGTTTGGAAATTCTTCGGGCTTTGTTGGTTGCGTTGGTTCTCCTGCGAATCTCTTCATTCCAGATTCTATCACGTAGGGAAACTCCGAGCATAGCCCTCTTCATTGCCCTTTGGGTGACTTTTAGCCTTCTGTTAAGGCCTATTGTGAGCGACCACGTTTCAGTACCATATGTCATCACTGGCAACACGCACTGGTCAAAGACTGTTTCTTTTTGCCATGTTGCATGTAAATGCTGATTCGGTTATGTGTATAGCCGACTCTTTCATTTTAACTCAAAGTTACTCAATCCTATTTCAGAGTAACAATGTCGCAATGGAAATTCGTGACCAACATCACGGAGTACAACCGTCGCCGTATGCTGGAGGAGCTGGCTCTCAGCTCCAAGTTTGAGAGGCTCTCCTGGAGGAAGGCGGCTGCGTATGACTCCTCCAGGCTGTCGGACCCTCAGGGGAGACGGCAGCTGATGAAGATCGTGCAGGCTAGCAGAGCAGCCTTGCCTGATGAAAAGTATTCTGAGGTAAGGTATAGGTATCTGTGAAGACCTTTTCAGCAAACTGCTCCAAGTGTAGTAGTTACTTTTGACAAATCTTAGAATAATGATAAAAGATCTGATTTCAAAGTGGCTGGATACTAGGCCCAGTTCTTTGGTAGTTTTAGAAATCACTTTTAATAGTTTACCGAGCTGTCTTCAACACTTAATGGTCAGGTGTGGTTTCTAATTAGTAGTAAGTATATAGTTCCACTCCTAGGATATCTATGTCCTTAACCATACCTCGCCGAGTATGGGGAGTTTGTTGTGCTACTTCTTCTTCCCGGCTAAAGAACTAGGAAGTGGTGAAGGTTGGGCGTTTTAGGAGACTGTCATAAGTAATTTTGACGTACGAAAATTACATTTGATTTTGATTTTGATGCAACGTCCTGCTTTACAGGAAGACGGGATGTTATTTATTCAAACTAGGCTAAGAGTCAGCACTTTTTAAACGACAATATTCCATAGGGCAGTCCCCCAAACCGCTCGTCTTTCACCACTCCAGTGCTTTAGCTAGGAAGAAGAAGTGGTGCAACAAACTCCCCAGCAGCACAGCTGTCTGTTAAGACGGATTAGCAGGGCATAGTTATTGACTATATAAATCGTTTTAGCTGCTAAAAACCTTATTCACGAAAATTCTGCCATTCCCCTGCAGATAGATAGTAGTCTGAAACTTAATTCTACAAATCCATAAAATACTTACATGAAAAACTTTCTTACCAGCTCCAACAATTAATCTCCGAAATGAAGGAAATCTATAACTCAGCGAAAATCTGTCCCTACGGCCAGAAGCCCTACGATCCTCACATACCAAGGATTCCCTACAGCAATGAGTACCAGGACATGAGCCAGGGTTACCAGCTGGCAAACCAACCATACCAGCACTACCAACCTTACACAGAATCAACTGAATCTAACTACTGTGATATGCAGCTAGATCCGGAGATATCCAGGATTTTAGCTCATTCGAGGATTGAAAGTGAATTGTTGTATGTGTGGAAGAGTTTTCGGGATCAAACGGGGCCGAAATTGAGGAATCGGTTCATGAGATATGTGCAGTTGGCTAATCAGGCAGCTGTGGCCACTGGTAAGTACTTTTTTATACATAACATACATACGTAAAGACCAGTTTTGATTATCACACACACCCAACACACACACACGCTCTACACATCCACACCCACACACTCTACACACCCCACACCCACACGCCCTACCTTGCTGTCTAAATAATAATTTGTTGTTTTTTTTTGTTTATTCTTCTTTGTTGTATTCAATTGTTTTTGTCTTGCATCCCAATCATACTATTAGTAGATGTTTGTATTACTGTGGCTTGTCCAGATATTTTGGAGGCCTGGAGACCTGTCACGCAGGTATTTCTAGTACAGACTCCAGTCTCCACAACATCAATGTATGTTTTGTAAACACTGTATTGTACTGATGTTTTCATTATGTGGTGGAGAAAACAAAAGTTTTATTATTATTTACCGGCTATTATTGTATTATTATTATTATAATCAGCCTATAATGTTCACACTACACACAGGCTTCTCTTTTTGAGAGGGAGTTAGCTGTTATCCACCACGCGGGCCTAGAGAGCATTGTTGGCCCAACAGTAACGGCCCGAACTTCCGAGTTGTACGTCGTGGATTCAAAGTGTTTCAGTCTTTCGGGTCAGTCAGTCGGGTATATAATTTACTAGCTGTCCCGACAGACGTTGTCCTGTCTTAACTATGAATATTAAATTCGCATTCAACACGTGGTGGTTATGCCAATAAATTGTAGCTTATGTGAAACGTTGGTACTTTTAACACAGTGCCATCTATTGAATACTTACTCAATCCAGTCAACAGATACCGCCATCTGTTAGAATCGTTTGGAGCTAACAGATAATTGTGACTGTCAAATAATAAACAAAAAATTTGCAATAAGATAATATTGCGAGTATAAATTGAGATGTAAGCTATCCTGTATTTCAAGTTAGATCAAACTGCACACGGTGTGCAAATTTGATTAAAATCGGTTAAGTAGTTTAGGAGTCCATCGCGGATAAACAACGTGACGCGTAATTTATCACCACTGCTCTCAAAACGGTGAAGAAAAACATCGTGAGGAAACTGGCCAAAAATTCGAAGCCATTTGATATCTACCAACCCGCACTTTTTTATATCAATTGGTAATTGTCTCATTGCAAGCCTTTTCCAATAACGAAATGAAATGAAATGTTTATTTATGTAAGAAGATCTTTTAAGACACTGTTACACGTCAATATTTTGTTGGTCAATATTTTATGGTGCCGGCATTTCCTAGCTGACCTAAACATTTTTTTATTTCTTCATAATTCGATGGGCCATATATTACAGTCGATCAGCTAGCTATTTTTGTATTGTTTCGTGGAATATAGATATTTTTTACGAATTTCCAATAACAGTCGTTTGATTGCCATAATGTACGGCCACCAAAAGAGATAAGTAACCAGGGTGGTTGTATAGTTGAATTTTAGTAAGAAACCGATGAATGTTTTCTAATAAAAAATAATTTTATTAATAGAAAACTAGCAGTTGGGTTTAAAGAACTTTATTTCTCATAAGAACTGAAAAATAACAGTTCGCTTATAATGAGATACTTTAATTAACTATAACTAGTACTATTAATATTAGGCACCTCTAGGGTGTTGGAAACATTGCATTAGCATTATTTTATTTAAAATGTTGTGAGTTATTGTCTTAATCTAAGTTTGAATGTGTTTACACTGTCACACTTTTTTATGTCTTCCGGTAAACTATTAAACAGCCGTTCAATTTATCAAACAACATTTCATTTGAAAACATCGATCGATTTTTATTGGACTTCAAGTACCTACATCTGACGTCCCTGCTTACTGTTCTCTTTTGGTGACTGTACATGTCAGTGTCATTAAAAGTTTTGAACAAAGTCAAAACAAAGAAAATATTATTTAAATTTTATTCGTTTCTTTAACATATCGATACCTAACACGTGGGTAAAGTATTGCCAGCTAATTTAAGTTGACCCTGTATAAAGTCTTTCGGCACCCCGAAACATTGCAATTCCACAAATAAATATGGTAGAGCTCTGAGTACAACTATAGTAAACAGGATCCCATTCCCCAGGATACAGAGACGCTGGTGACCAAATGCGTGCAGCATACGAAGACCAGTCTTTCAGAGCTAGTGTCGAAGAGATGTACAACCAAATACAGCCGCTTTACAAACAGCTGTTCACTTACGTGCGGAGGAAGCTGGTGCAGCGCTACGGGGAAACCAGTGTGCGCTCTGATGGCCCTATACCTGCGCATTTGTTGGGTAAGTGAACTACTTTAATAGCATCGTCGCATTTCCTAGCGGTTTTTCGTGATTATTTGATTAAATATGAATCACAGTAAAAAACAATCAGCCAAGCACTAGATCCTGGGTATTATTATGTAATTATTTTTAACATTTGCTCTTAAATCAAAACATTTAATCGTAATAGTACGTAATACAAAATACAATAATTGACGGTATATCGATTTTTTTAAATAAATGGTAACAAAATAACTGCAAAAAAATAGCATACAAAATTAATACAACCGATCTAGTGCTTGGCTGAAAAACAATAGTACTTTGATTAAAACTTAGTAAGATTATCACGAAAAACTACGTTGCCTGGGGTCCACAAGGGCCGATGCCTGCCAGGGGTGCGGGTCGTTCGAAAGAGATATCGTCGCCCCTGGCGCACAGGCAGCTGAGGGAACACGGGTAGGTTTTAGTCAGTAAAAGTCTGACACGCCCTCCTGCTCACCCTAGAGCGGGAGAAGTTATTTGATGATTTCCCACCCTCAAAAATAAAAAAAAAGCTCGCGCCGGATGATAAAAGCTCGAGGGTAGCCTGCGAAATTCTTACGTTTATTCTTACGTTTATTGCAATCATTCTTACGTTTATTCTCACGTTTATTGCAATAATTCTTACGTTTATTGCAATAATTCTTACGTTTATTGCAATAATTCTGACATTTATTGCAATAATTCTTACGTTTGTTGCAATTCGCAGGTCAGTGTCAGGTTGTATGTTAAACAAAATATGTTTCGCGATCGTGACAAGTAGGTATGGCTTTACAGAAGTTTAATCATTAAAATCATCTACTAATCGTCGCAGTTAGCCGAACCGCCCGCCGCGCCGCCGAACTTAGCATAGACTAATATACAGGGTGATTGGAAGATGGGTGCAAAGCTTTAAAGTGAAGATAGTATAGACAATTTAGAACCATTTAAGCCATGGTTGTCTTAGACGAAGTCTTACCAATTTTTTTTTTTAATAAGGTTTAAAAGACGTATTGAACAAATTTTTTATTTTTTCTGAGCTTTAAATGTCTGTAAAAAAAATGTCTAATGACACAGAAGCCTAAAACATGTTTTGCTTGATTGCTTACACATTACTTTAATTAAATAAATAAAAAATGAATTCATTTATCATTCAATTTGGCCATAATTATGCAGTTTACATTAAATTTTGAGAATTAAGAAAAAACTTAAAAATTTGGTTAAAAATATTTGGTAAGACTTTGTCTAAGACAACCATGGCTTAAATGGTTCTAAATTGACTGTACTATCTTCGCCTTAAAGCTTTGCACCCATCTTCCAATCACCCTGTATATTAACTGAGGAACTTAGCGAGTTGTGACAGCAGCAGTGTAAGGCCATATTTGTGACAGCAGTGATGGCCCAGTGGTAACAGCTACGACTTACGAGTTGTAGGTCGTAAGTTCGAACCCAGACAGGCGCTTTACTTCGTGTAAATTATTTATTTATTTGTAAGAATGTAGTCTTACATAGTATGGTGTTAATGTTTTCGTTAGGTGTTATAAGTTCTGTACATTCATCCAACAACATGTGGTGTATTTCATCACCACTGCTCTCAAAACGGGGAAGGAAAACATCGTGAGGAAACCGGCATGTACTAAAACCACATCCAAAAAAAAACGAAGACATGTGACATCTGCCAACCAGCACTGGGCCCGCGTGGTGGATTACGGTAATTTTTTTACCAGTGCGCAAACTGTTACCATGCAATAAAATAAAAATGTATGAAACAGCTGATTTTTTTTTTGTATAACCGACGAATAATTTCTACGCTAGGGGGTCTAGAATGATATGCTGAATTCATGGTTACAGTTTGCGCACTGGTAAATTTTTTATCCTGTATAGGCTGATTATATGATAATTTCATATGAGTTTCATTAGTTGTTGCCATGTCACCAGGTAACATGTGGGCACAGAACTGGAAGTCGATCATGGACCTGGTGATGCCGTTCCCGCAGTCTCCCAACGTCGACGTCACCGCCGAGATGCTGAGACAAGGGTTTACTCCACTCAGGTAAACATCATAATCACCATCTGCCTAGCGTTTTTCTCAACCATGTTGGGGTCAGCTGCCAGTCAAACCGGCTGCAGCTGAATACCAGTATTTTGCGCGGAGCGACTGCCGATCTGACCACCACTATCCAGTTACTGAGTAATACGATACCCCTTGGTAAGACTGTTTGTCACACTTTCGGGCTTCTGACGACCCGTAACGACTGTCAAAGATCCACGAATGACAGCCGGGACCCAGGGCTTAACGTGATTGCGGAGGCACGGAGAAGTCTTGGTATGTATAGATCACCCATCCACGGACCAACCGCGGCAAGCGTATCTTAACCTGATCGATCGACCCGTACGGCTGTTTTTACTTAGCCAGGTAAACAAATACAGTCAATAGCGGATCCAAGGGTTCTAGACGGTTTAAGTAAAATAAAATCATATCATCGAAGGGTAAGGGTGCCTGTGACACTCTTGAAGGTCAGCAAATCATCATCATCATCGTTGAAGCCGAAAGACGTCCACTGCTGGACATAGGTCTCCAGTCTCCCTCAAGCACCGCCACTTCAACCGGTTCTGGTCATCAACTCATCTTTGACCTACGTGAAAAACGTGAAACTTTGTAAAAAAAAAACTTATATTATACCAATCTTTTTAATTTCTTCCAGAATGTTCCAAATGGCCGAAGAATTCTACACATCTATGGGCCTGAAGCCAGTTCCTCCCGAGTTCTGGCGCGGGTCCATGCTAGTGCGGCCTGCACAGCGCAGTGTGCAGTGCACAGCCAGCGCCTGGGATCTGTGCAACAGGATCGACTACAGGTACAAAACTACCATCATCATTGACCTGTAAAAGTGTCTTAATAAAAGATCTACATACCTACTTACAGAAATAAACATTTAATTTCATTTCGTTTCGTTTCATTTCGTTTCGTTTCGTTTCATTACGTTTCATTTCATTTTATTTTGTCCCCAGAATAAAGCAATGCACAGAAGTGACGATGCAAGACCTGGTGTCCACTCACCACGAGATGGCGCACGTGCAGTACTACCTGCAGTACTCCGAGCAGCCGCAGCTGTTCAGGGATGGCGCCAATCCTGGTGAGTCTACTGCTTTAAACAAAAAATTGCCAAACTATGTTGGAGACTAAGGTTAGGATTTCAGGCTATTATAACAAGATGCAGCTGAATACTAGTATTTTATTTATTTATTTATTGAATTCCTTAATTTAAAAATGATTTTACAAAGGGCTTAAAGCTAGTTAAGAGAAATATACACCCTGTAAGGGCACAACAAAACGATAAAATTAAGATTACCTTCTAAGAATAAATTAAATTAGGTACACATAACATAATAATTATTCTAATTTACATGAAGCGACTGCTTATCGGACCTCCACAACCCAGTTACTGGGTAACACGATACTAAATGCTAATGAGGCTTTTATGAAATGACGTTCACTAGGTGGCAGCACTGAGACGTCAGGTCCGGACACCTGCCAAAAGAGTCAAAGCGCCTACGGACTGAATGGTGAACGAAAGAATGAAACGAATGACATCAAATATTTTGAAGACCTCTTGTCAAAGTGGCGCCAACTGGTGGCTTGAATATTCATGAAAACCCTCATTGCTAAGTCCCATAGGACATAATATCTGTATAGATATTATACCAGGAAAATTGACCCGCAAACTGTAACTGTGAATTTGCACATGATTCTAGATCGCTTAGCTAGCTAAGACAAAAAAATGTCCGTTTATTTATTGAAAAGTTTTCAATAAATAAACAGACATTTCATTTTTTGAGATGTTTCATAGATTTACTCTGAGGATTTACTTTAAGGTAATAATAAGTACATAGGTACCTACGTGATCCAAATGTATGGAACAGCAAAATTTTTTTATAACGAGACTAGCTGACCAGACAGACGTTGTCCTGTCTTAACTATGAATATATGTTACGCGCAACTTTCTTCTTTTTTTCTTTCATAAGAACCTTCTCCTGACAATAACGAACGCAACAAAAAAAGAATTAGCAAATTGGTCCAGCCGTTCACGTGTGATGGCCGTGACCAAGGCAAAAAAGGGATTCGTTTTTTTATATTATAAGAAGATAGATAATTATGTAAATATAGATATGTCAACGCGGGTTCAGAATCACGTACTCAATGAATCTATCCAGTTATGTACAAAATGTACATTGCATCAATAGTTCGGTAATTTCGCAACTGTTATCACATCTTCGGTAGTATAGTGGTAAGTATCCCCGCCTGTCACGCGGGAGACCGGGGTTCGATTCCCCGCCGGAGAGATTCTTTTTGTGTTTTTCTGCACCGAATTTTTTACTTCTAAACCATTAATAGTTTAACCAAACATCTTTCAGTTTTTTTTTTAAACTTATAGGGCTGATTTTTCAATAGTCATAACTTTTAACTAAGGAATAAATGTTGCAAGGAATGTCAAACTGTCAGATTTATTGTTCAGATAAAAGATAACTGACTATATAGCTAATCAGCTCTTAGCGGGAGGTTTATATTGATGATTTTAATGATTACTATTTTGTAAATACACACACGTTACACTCGCTAATCATAATTTGTTCAACACTTAGCCACCACTGCTATAAAGATTGCGGCATGTAAGTTGAACCAAAATCAGAACGAACCTCCGAAGGTAGGAGCGCGTGCACTCGTTGCGTCGCACGGAAAAAGCATGAGGTCACCGTCTAGCATAGTCATTGATGTAACGTATACTGAAGTTTGGAAATAAATTACAGATCGCGGCACGTAAGTTGAAACAAAATCCGCCATTTTGGTTCAACTTACATGCCGCGATCTGTACCTATTTAGTTAATTGTCTTTTCTAAACTGTCTGTGTGTGTGTAACTGTGTTTTCTAGTGTTTATAAGACTGTACTGGCTATGGTCATAATTGTGATTAAAAAAAAAAGTAATTTATTGAAATTAGGCTGAGAGTCAGCACTTTTTGAACCGGAAAATTAAATAAGACAGTTCCCAAAAACGCCCGCCCTTCACCTCTTCCTAGTGCTTTAGCTGGGAAGAAGAAGTGGCGCAACAAACTCCCCAGCAACACAGTTGTCTGTTTAGTTAGGTAAACTTGATTCTACACAATAGTAGGTAATTAACATTACGGAACACAAAAAGCATTAAATTTGCCATAATATGTCAGCTAGCACACGCCAAACCATTATAACATTGAAAACTATAGGTACTCAATCAAAAATAAATAATAATAATAAAAAACATAAACAGAACTTACAATCTAAATAAAAGCCTCCAGGCATAAAGGGCGTGCCCGCTTACATATGTAATTCTGCAATAAGGAAATATATAGATATAACTTCTAGTAATAAAAGTTAAACTTAGGCCCTTTCGAAAAAAATTACTTAATAAAAAGTTAATACAATTAACAATAACAAAACCATGGTCAGCAAGACGACCAGTCACCACAAGCAGATTTCCTAAAAACTCATACAGAGTTCAAACTGTGTTTCTGTTTTAAGCTTTCCACGAGGCGGTGGCCAACGCAGCCACTCTGTCAATCTACAATCTACCTCACCTGCAGCGAGTTGGACTTTATCAGAATAAGTGAGTTTTATTCGATACCTACTCCTTTCATTTTTAACATAGCAAGTTACAAATCTTAGAATTGCGATTCAATGTTTGAAGAACGGACAGTCATAACTGTCCGTAGGTGGGTAGCAACAGCATTCTGGGCTTATAAGCGATGACCATCACGCTACGACCTTCAGGAGCCCTTAGTAGGTATTTGCAGGATTTTTATATCAATATGCTCTTCCTCCCAGGAGTCACGACCCGTACGAGGTGGGCATGAACTTTCTGATGACGATGGCGCTGGAGAAGGTGGCCTACTTACCCTTCGCGTTTATGGTGGACCAGGTAACATAGTAGCAAGAATTTAATAATAGTATATTTTGTAACGAGGGACTAAACGAAGCCATAATATACCAGAGGTGGTTTGACTCCCGAGCGTGCGAGGGAGTCAATGAAACCGAGGGTTATATATTAAGTTGGCGTTTAGTCTCGAGGTGCAAACTGTACTTTTCACTTCGAGTGCGAGAAAAATAGTCAATTTAGTACAAAAACATGTACTTACTTAATAAATATTACTTAATAAAATAAAAATCACAATATCTATTAGGTATGACTTTTGCTCTTTGCTCGACGTCAAATTCTTCACCAAGGAACATAATATAACACAACTGTCACTGGACATCCTAACTAATATTATAAACGCGAAAGTTTGTGAGTATGGATGGATGGACGGATGGATGTTTGTTACTCTTTCACGCAAAAACGGCTGAACGGATTTGGATTAAATTTGGCACACAGATAGATTATAACCTAGATTAACACATAGGATACTTTTTATCCCGGTAGTACGTTCCCGCGGAATAATTTCCGACCTCCACGCGGGCGAAGCCGCGGGCGGAATCTAGTTCTTAATACATTTATTTAAAGCCGAAAAAATTTACACTCGACAAAAATTCTGAAATTTTCGCGGTACTTGAAGCTAAATGTACTATTCGAATTATTTAAAAAAACCATAGAACTGAAACTCTCAACATTTTCGCAATAAAGATGGTGCACACTCCACAGATAATAGTATATTTACTGGCTGTTTGAGTTTGTCTATGTCACATGAAGGAAATTAAATAACGAATTACTTTTTACTCCCTAGAGACTAAAGTGGTCACTTTAGTCCCCCTTCGTAGGGCTATATTGGTGTCTTTTTAGATCATGAGAAGTGAAAAAAGTATTTATTAGGTGCTTTGACTGCAAAAGAAAATGGCTTCTCATGAGGACATATCCTGAAGAAATAAGTGATTGCGATTGCATTGATTTGAAATATTCTGTACTAGCATTTGCCCGCGACTCCGCCCGCGTGTATGTCGTTTATCGCGTAAAAAAGTGGCCTTTGTCTTTCTCTATATCCCAGGCTATATTTCTGCCAAATTTTGTGACCATCGGTTTAGCGGCTTAGGCGTGAAAGCGTAACAGACAGACAGAGTTACTTTCGAATTTATAATATTAGTAGGGATTCTGCCTGTTATGACCTACGGAGACGAAACGTAGACCCTCACGGTACGGCTGGTCCATAAACTCAAGGTCCCTCTGCGAGCTATGGAACGAGCTATTGTTGCAGTCTCTCTGAATCTGAATCCGGCAACCAAAGTGGTCGATATAACTCGCCGGATTAGCAAGCTGAAGTGGCAATGGGCCGGCCATATTTAATGTATGGATCAGCTCGATAAATACGATCAAAAAATAGACATGTACAAGTATTTTATCTGCATCAAGATGCTTGGAATACTTTAAGAAGCATTTTAAGTTCTGTCTAAACAAATTAAAGATAAGCATCTACTTATTCCGATAACAAATGAGTTAAATTCTTGCAGTGGCGCTGGTCAATATTCGAAGACGGGGTTCAGAACATGAACACAAGATGGTGGCAAATGAAACTAAGATATCAGGTAAGCCCACGTCCTCACAGACGTTATAAAATGGCGGCGAGTTTTTTTCCCACACTGGACCATCCATGCACCGCTTAGCGCCGAGAGTTGACCGACGAGCAGAGACTCACTCGCCCTGCACTCAGGGGCCCTAGTCTGCTATTTTTATAAATTCGTCATTCCAACACGATCCCATTGTCATTCATTTGTCATTTTGCTAAAAGTTCGTAATCTGCTAAATTCATAATGGTCGATCATTGGTCGGTCAATGGTCTCGTAATAGAATTGTATCATAATGGCATTTTCGTATTGCCATTATTATAAAACTCGTTAGTAGAAATGATTTTCGAAAAACGACTACTAAATTTGTACATTTATTCATGCCAGATTTCATTTATATATATTTTTACACATTATTTATTAGTGTTATAAGCAATCTAAAGAAGTAGGAAGTTCGTAAATTAAGTCAGTCATTCATTTGTCATGATGATGTAGAGATTACCATTAAATGCCATTTCTTTCAATGGAGTGTCAGTAGCTGACCATTGGAAAGTCATAATGACGCCATTTTATTAGTATATTACCAAACTTGTCAAAATCAACAATTATGAAATCAATGATAGACCATTCTGACACTATTGTAATAGCAGACTAAGGCCCCTGTTGGATTGTCAGTGCTCGGTTCCACACTGACAGTTAAGAATCCAGTGCGCAGATTCCACCCATGCCAGCCAAGTGTGTTTGGGTGTATAATAAAATTCCAAATGACTTAAAAACTTTAGATCTTAGATTGTACAAAAAAAAACTATATGAATGGTTAAAAACGAATAACTTTTACAGCATTAAAGCCCAAACCCTTAGACCTAGAAAGCTGAAATTATGCACAGAGTTTCCCTTTATAATGTAGACAAGGAATAAGGAAGGATTTTTCGAAATTCAACTCCTACGTGAGTTAAATAGGGGATGAAAGTTCCGCGCGGGCGAAGCCGCTGCCTAAAGCTAGTTATGTTATATGTGTATTTGTTCCAGGGTGTGATACCGCCCCTCGCAAGACACGAAGGTGACTTCGACCCTGGCTCCAAATACCACGTCATTTCTGATCAGGTTAGTAAAGCCGGGGTAATGAATTGCTTATCAAATTGACTAGGTACCAACTCAAATTGTCTGCATATTCAAATTACAACTGCCTATCATTGACTGTCTTATATAATGCCTATAAGAAGGCAAATTGACGTTGGTTGTCAATTTGACAAACAATTAATTTCCCTTGACTGTGCATGTATAGTAATTGATAGGGCTCTTATACAAAAAAAACGGTCGAATTGTGAACGTCTTCGTCGTCTTGTGAAATTTTGAAGTCAGTTATAACTACAAGAAAACTTTTTATCCAGTGCGCAAATTTTAACCATGAATTCAGCATATCATTCTAGACCCCCCAGCGAAGAAATTTTCGAACTTTTCGACGGTTTTACAAAAAAAAATCAGCTGTTTCATAGAAAAGTGCAATACCTACGCGGTCAAAATTTATGGAAAAGCTGTTTTTTTTTGTAAAACCGACGAAAAATTTCTTCGCCGGGGGTCTAGAAAGATATGCTGAATTCATGGTTACAGTTTGCGCACTGAATAAAAACTTTTCCTGTTTAAGTAACCTCAAAAGTGGTAGACAAATATTTACTTACTTCGAAAAGTTTGTTCCCTGAATGTAGGTTCTAATCGTTGATAATTATCGTTTGGTGCAACTTTCGTCATGAGTTGCATTATCTATCTGTGTATTCGTCAACAGAATTAAAGATGCTTCTTTTGACTATTCCAGGAATACATCAAATACTTCCTCGCAACGATTCTGGAGTTCCAGATCTTCGAGCAGCTGTGTTCGGTGTCCGGTCACACTGGACACCTGTACGAGTGTGACATCTACAGGAGTCGGGATGCTGGGCGAGTGTTAAGGTTAGTTATACATACAACCCTAGTTGTAGAATATGCGAAACACTAAACACGTGTCTAGTTTTTTTATGTAAGGAATCTATGTACAAAATCTAAAAACTGTATCATGAAAAATCATTAAGCGGAACCTAGTCGCGGGCTCGAACTCACTGGTGGGCCTGGCTGAAAATCACGCTGTCTCACCAGGTTTCGTGTCCGACAGAGATAGTATCAGTGATGAGCAGATAGACGCTAGTCTACACGCACACAATTGAGTGAGATGCAGGATAATTTATAGTAAAAAAATCAAGAGAAGTCCTTTGGAAGATCGGGTTTTATGAAAAAGCCAATGTATAAATCAATGACCAATAAAGTTAATTGAACTTTTCAATAATTGAACTTTGTCGGTACCGACTTGGTTTTGGAGATTTTATACTTCTTTTATTACTTAAACACGCCCAAAGTTAAGTAAAATTAGCAAGAAAAACGAATCTTTGTTGGCTCCTAACTTTTTAATAGGTTTTTATTTTAGTATTCTGTTTCCGTACAGTCAATATTAATAATGAGACAAAACGATATCATATTTTATTTTGGACGTGCCATGTCAGACAGTGGAGTAAAACACTCCCGAAGTTTGTATGCAAAAAATGTGGACTAGGTTCATTATAGAAAATCATTTTATTTGCAGTGAAATAATGCAAGCTGGTTCTTCAAAACCTGCTTCTGAGATCATCAAGTCTATGACCAGAGGGAAGACCAACAGGATATCCCCTGAAGCTCTTGTTAGGTGAGTATCCTAGTTTGAACCAGCTGCACGCGTAGTTTGACCATAGAAACGGGTATTGTCAACGGAAAAATGGACAAAATGACAGATAGGAAAAAAGACAGGTAGAAAGATTTCTACCCTCTTAAGCACGGCGATGTTAAAACTGAAGAGAAGAAATGTTTCTATTCTTCAGTCGACAAAAGCTCCGAAGTTAAACTAGCTGCTGCAGCTGCTAAGCTACTTCCTGCAGCTTATTGTAGAGAGAATGGATATGGATTGCTCTATAATGGAGCATTGGACAAAAAAAAAAATGGAAAAAAAATGGAAATGGAATGGAATGGAAATGTTCAAGTAGTGCGGTCCTGATCCAATGTATCCATTGCTTTGTGTCTATTTCTTGTATTCTTATTATATATAAAAAAGCATGTGTGGATGATTATGATAACTACGTTGGATTGTTTTTTTTTTTTATTTATTTATCTGAAATAAATTCATTTAATTTATTTGTATGGATATTTACGTAATTCAAAAAGATCGTCCGCATCGTTGTCAACAGGAAAAGTGCCCAAAAGGCTGGCTGGCAGCATTGCCACGTTGTATGGCAATGCTAATTCTGTGGCCGAAAATGAATTGAATTGACAAGTCTTATTTTAAGTTTATAGAAATTTAATATTGTTGATTTATCAATTATCATACCTGCTTTTTCTATTTCACAGATACTTCCGTCCCCTAGAGCTCTGGCTCCGAGTACAGAACCGTGACGAGCCCCTCATTGGCTGGAGCTCTAATTACCATGACGTGGCTCTATTTGCACCACAGAAAGGTTCTTCAGAGACTCTAAAGACGTCCTGTGTAGTCATAGTGATGGGGTTTGTATTGATGTTGTTATAATTCGTATTTAAGAATAAATTGTAGTTTTGAGCTTGTAGTTTTATTTATCGTCTCTGACCTATCAGATTCGGAAAATACACTTTTATGGTAAGTAAAATCCAGCATCAATCCAGTAGGTATGTTGTCAACATAGCTCACAGAATTAGCAAGCAGAAGTGGCAATGGGCCGGCCATATTAGCCGTAGAACCGATGATCGTTGGGGTAGACGTGTTCTTGAGTGGAGACCGCGAATCGGCAAACGTAAGGTAGGATGCCCTAAGGCAAGCGGCGCGACGATCTTCGCAGGATGTCTGGTGGCAGCAACTGGATGAAAGTTGCCAAGAATCGAGCTGAATGGCGTGAAATTGGAGAGGCCTATGTCCAGCAGTGAACTGTTGTAGGCTGATGATAATGATGATGATGATGATGAAAAAGTCATACAATAATCTCATTCAAATGTATTCAGCCGTTAAAAAGTGAGAATTCTCACAAACACCGCAGTTGACATCAGCGTGACACTCATTTAGCAAATGTTCCGCAGGGTTCATTTTTAGGTCCAGCAGTGCTATTCTGTAGAAATATCACCTTGATTTATTTAGTTATTTATTTTATTTTAAATAGAACGGCCGAAGCCAATAACACTATTTAAACATATCAATATAGACATTACAAGCTATTTAACACAGTCATGCATTCTTCTCACAAAAATTCTGACAGCATCATCTTCCATTCATCCGCAAACATATCAAGATTTGCATTCGAGTTCAGGAGAATGTTAATGGCGGTTAATGTCCGAGGAAGAGGTGACTTGGAGTGTGCAACATTACGGCAAGTTGGAACAGCCAGTAAGCGGTGGTTCCGGGGGGGAGGGGGTGATAACTTGGATGAAGTGAGCTATCATTAGTATTAATCCCTAGCATCAGATGGATTGACAGCTAACTTCACGGTCACTTCACCTTAGTTCTCACGGTGAGATTTTTACAGAATACCTCGGCTATACTTATTCTTGCTTATATTTATTTATTTATTTATTTATTTAAACTTCTCACACACAAAAAAGGTACAAAGGCGGACTTAATGCCTTAGGCATTCTCTACCAGTCAACCAAGGGTGGTGCAGAGATTACATGGCAGGTGCTTTGGATGAGAGGAATGATGAAAAAACCTATAAAATATATCATAATGAAACAAATATATCACTCCTTTTTTATTAACACGCTTTTATTAACTTCACCTGTAGGTATGTTTGTTTGACCGACTCCTTTGGACTTTTTTTTGACCCACTTCAAATGGTAAGATTTCATTTAAACTTTGTAGACTTATTGAGGACCTGAGGACTATTGAATAATTAAAAAACGAAAGAAAAAAACTGAAAAATCACGCTTTAGTAGTTAGCAGAACTAAAAAATTGAAAATAATTATAATGGATTAAAAAGCGTGAGGTGCTTTTTGAGGTATTTTTATAATCAATTAATATCAAGCACCCCACGCTTTTTTGAAATTATTTTCTGCTTTTTTAGTTTGGTTTTTAAAGCGTGTTATTTAGATTTTTTAATCTATTATTTATTGTTAGTCGCTTCTTCCTCTCAACATGACCAAACCATCTAAGCATACTCTTTCCAATTTTGATATTTATTTTATAATAATGATTATTATTTATTTAGGTACACTTTGACTGCCTCATCGGATTGGATTCCCAGGTCGGGCGAAGTGTTTTGGGATTTTTTTTTTTTATCTGGAATTTTTCAGTAACAGACTGGAGTCTGGATATGTGCCTAGTTGATGGCAATAGGCTCGCTCTATATTACGTGAGACAAATGTAGGTCCACTACAGGTACACCTCTGCCTAACACTTCGGGGAAACAAAGCGTGATGTTAGATGATGTTATGTCATGTTAATTTTTTACACGCTTTGTATTAGCTTCACCTGTATGTTTGTAACCGACTCCTTTGGACATGATTTTGACCCACTTCAAACGGTCAGATTTCATTTAAACTTTGTAGACTTATCGAGGACCGATGACAATTCAGTAATTGAAAAAAAAAAGTAAACTGAAAAATCACGCTTTTGTAGTTAGCAGAACTAAAAATTTTAAAATAAATCATAGTTTAAAAAATTATAAAAACGTTTTAAAAACCAAAGTAGAAAATAATTTAATTCTATTAAAAATCATTTAATCTGGATAATTAAAACTACGATATACAAAATAAATACAAAAAACAAAAGGACACTTAGGCGTCGAAGTATTCCTCCGCATCGCTGTCATCAGGAAACGTGCCCAGAAGACTGGCAGCATTGCCACGTTGAATGGCAATGCTAATTCTTTGGCCAAAGAACGACCCAGCCCTCTGGTCACGTGAAGTTTCGACCAGCCGGCGAGAAATTTCCTTAAAGAGGAGACGTGCACTCGGGCCCCATGACCCGAGCGTTTCGACCCCAAACGGCTCAAAACTGTAGTTACTCATAAGGTTACAGTATTTACGCCGCTTGAGGGTCTCAGCAACAGCAGCAGCGGCGCCAGCACAGCCCGCCGTGCTAGGAACATGTGATGGCGCAAGGGTGTCGACACATGTTGCGTCCCACACCAGAGGTCTTCCCAACTTCCAAGGCAATAACGTCATGCCGTCTGGTCTCTTCCCATCGTCACGTACCAAGCCGTTTGGTTCTAATACAGCTGGTACGCCGGCGGTGACAAGGGCTCGACGAATAATATCGTTGATGCTGGCGTGGCGTGCTATGCGACCTGCGCTCCTGCAGCAGGACAGGCCATGGTGCCCGAGACTGTCGACAGCTTCACCGCAGTGACACCGATGCGGAGCAACACAAGGTGCGCCCAAGCGGAGACACGTAGCGAGCCGAAACGATGAGTCATCCATCATAGTGCCTACGGTGGATGACGGGAGCGCCTGAAGCCACAAGCCTGACTCCCATTCTCCCACAGCCAGCAGACGGGCACGCTCAACAGTATTAGGTGACGTATTTAACAGAGTATTCCGTATAATACTGCAGAGCGGCACGTCCCACCGTCTCTGGGAGGATGGGTTGTCAGGTAAAACCGTATTGGGACAAGCCATTTTCCAAGCGTTCAAAGCATCGGTCAAACACGGTACTTCAAAATCAACCAGTAAGGAAGATAAAATATTCCTGGTTAATTTATCTGTACTGTGGACCGAGGAGAGGAAGGCCGGTAAACTTATACTTGAAATTTTGCGGACGCCGAGACCACCCAGGCGAATGGGAAGTGTGGCTTGCTGCCACGCTCGGTCGTCCAGGGCCACATTTAGGATTGAAGTTAGTGTATTTCTAATAATTTGGTCTACTTTTTCTAAAAGTTGTGGATGCTTCCAAAGATGGGAGGAGCGAAGGCTATATGTAAATTTTGGTCCAAAGCAACAGTATCGAATGAGCGTGAAGGCCGAATGAATATTAATTTTGAAAAGTCGTTCCAAGACATCATTGAAATTTTTAATTTTCTCCTCAATAAAAGTTGGAAAGGATTCGTCGAAAATTGGGGACCCTAAGAGGTGAAGAGAGTTTCTTTCCGTAATTTTGATGTCTGGTGCTATTGTACAGAATTTTGCTATGGTGGTCTGTCTGTCAGTAGTATGGGGAAGATAAATTTCACATTTTGAATGGTTAAGGTCTAGGCCAATGGAATTGAATTTTTCTTTTAAAAAAGATAAATCTTTTAAGACTGTGGCTACATCACCTCCTAGGGTTCCGTCATCCAAATACCATACGTTGAATTTAGAATTTAGCTGTCGAATAATTGGATTTATTGCCAAACTAAAAATGACTGGCCCAAGAGGGTCACCCTGTTGACATCCAACGGCCGATTCCAAAAGGTTATCTTTATATAGCAATTTAGTAGGGTGCCTGTAACATTGGTAAAGAAAACTGTAAATTTTGGGTACTTCTTTTTGAACTTCCGTCAACAAGGTGTCCCTGTTTACGGAATTAAAAGCATTCTTAATGTCAACCTTAAGGATGACCTCACCTTTATTGCTACTGAGGTAAGTTGATAATGCGTGTACCGCAGCCTCACAGCCCCCTTTAGATCCGAAGCCGAGCTGTAGGGGCTGGAATTTGCTGGCCAGTGTTTCGCTGTAAAAAGCACAGCAAATTTTGGCTGCGATACGACGGTAAGTGGACCCTACGGCAATGGGACGAATGCCGCCATCCTTCTTGCGCAGGGCACATAAATTGGCTCCATACAATATATCGATGACGGCTTCGTTCACATTGCCGGAGAGCATAAGATTGATGAGGGCCGTCAGCTCCTTCAAAAGGGACTCACCAGCCTCCCCGGCGCCTGAACACATTAAGTCTTTCAGGTGTTGAGGTGTCAGGCCGTCGAGGCCGCCGGCGGAGCCACTTCGAAAGGAGCACACGGCCGCACTAACTTGTTGAGCTGTAATTATAAGTGAATTGGTTTGGGGATCGGGTGGGTCAGGGAAGGAGAGGTCATCTGCCGGGGTGGGGTGTTTGCTCTCCAGAGCTGCAAGTGTCTCTGAAGAGTACGGCGCAACCACATCGCTGCTAAAGATGATCCTAGCCGCACCCTTGATATCACCCTCGCCTAGTTTAGACTCCACATGGTGCAATAAACCTCTATATGGGAGGTGCGCTGTAAATTTAGGGTCGAAACTTTGGGTCGAAATGTTACAATTATCTTTGATTTGAGCTGTTAAGGTTTTTTTATTTGCCAAATGTTTTTGCACATGTAGAATTCTAAATGGGAAGGTGAGTAATGCCTCCCAAGCACTTTTAGAGTTCTCTCGGGCGGCGAGGCGGATACAGCGCGCTAAACTTAAAGCTACGCATGGTCTCGCGCCGCGAGGAACTCTCTTTAGAATTGGTGTTGACGTTTTTAATTTCGCAAGTAAATTCCAAAAGGGTTGAGCAGGTGAATCAGGTGTTTGAAAGATGGGTATTGTCGGGCATGATGAAGGCACATTGTGGGGTTTGTGTTTCTTTCCCAAATGTACTTTTAAACCTCGTTCACCTTTAAAAAAACGTGCTTGGGGACAATGAGGGCATCTCACTAGGCCATCCAACGATGTGGCAGGTTGACTGGCGCTTCGAAATTAAAAATTGATATTGATATTAATTGATTATAAAAATACATCAAAAAGCACCCCACGGTTATGTCATGTTAATTTTTTATTATTCCTGACAAAAAATGTTGTCCATTATCACTACATATTATAAAACAAAGTCCCCACCGGGTCTGTCTGTCTGTCTGTTCGCGATAAACTCAAAAACTGAACGGATTTTGATGCGGTATTCACCCATAGACATCACCGTCATCGTCGTCGTCATCGTTTGATTCATGAAGACGGTTTAGGTGTATAATTTGTTAAGGTTTTGTTTAAATTCGGTAACGTGGGCGAAGCAGCTGACAAAGACTAGTTTTAAATAAATTAAGTACTTATTTGACTTAAACTATGAAAGAAAACTCACGTGAATCGATAGTACAAAAATTGTCAACCTTACTGGGCTTTTTTACCCACAAAATTCATTTCACTTACACGTTGTTGCTTTTGTAAATGTAGTCATTATGTCCATCGCCATTTTGAAACAAAAAAAAACCAACACCACAGATAAATAAAAAAATATTTAGAACTCATTTGAAATTTTTCTTTTCACTGTCTGTTATAATTTAAAAGTGAAAGTGTCTGTGGTTAGGTTACACTTTGAACGCTTTTGAATTACTTGTGTCAAGATAATACTGTGAGCTAAGCTAAGTAAGAAATGAACGGTGATGAAAAATCTAGAAAATAGGAAATATTTAACACATCCTGTGTAACTTGCTAGATTCCGCCCGCGGCGTCGCCCGCGTGAAGGTTGGAAATTATCCCGCGGGAACGTACTACCGGGATATAAGTATCCTATGTGTTAATCTAGGTTATAATCTATCTGTGTGCCAAATTTCATCCAAATCCGTTCAGCCGTTTTTGCGTGAAAGAGTAAGAAACATCCATCCATCCATCCATACTTACAAACTTTCACGTTTATAATATTAGTAAGATTGAACTTCTAATAATGTACACATTTCTAAATAATTGAGGCTCTTTTGAACTTATTTGCCTTTTTACCTGACTGCGTGACGCAAACGAGGTAGAGACACAGCCTATGTATGTATGTTTGTTCAATTGTGGCACTCCAAACGCATGAGCCGATTATGATGATTCTTACGTGCATCGATTTGTCTTAATCTTGCAAGTGTCATTAAAGGCATGACAGTATTCAAAATAATAATATGGCGACAACCAGATGTCATATTGTGAAAAAGAAAAAAATTCAGTCGATGAACTAGGTATGTCAAGTGGGGTATTATCTTTGTCTTTTATTGAATAGGTCTTTAAAAATATTGTTTAGGTTTCTCTAATCATTTTTCATTTTAAATTACTATTTTAATACAATTTTAAAACCTAATCCTTTCAACGATTTAAAGTTGGTTAGCAACCATTCTCACTTATTTAACAGTTGGTGACAATAACTAAGCTAGGGCACTAGGAACCTAAGGAGGTTCCCCGAATAAACGTGTTTGGTTAGGTTGGTACTGTGATCAGCCGCGCGCGACCAGAATTGGTCCCAGTAACAAAGCTAAGGCATTTCGACCAAATGGGTTAGGTTGAGTTTAGAACTGTGACCGCGCAAGCCGAGCGAGCGAAGCGAGTGGTGCCGCGGCAGCGTTCAGCGAGCGATACATCCAAGTTAGTAGAAGTTTCTTGGCTATTTAGTATCTTAAGAATCACATAATAAGAATTATTTTAGATAAATAAATTATACTTTACTCTCATAGTCCGATCCGATGCGACGCCAATCCGATACGACCGGGGAGAGATGAGGCCTCCCCCAAGCGTTGCCATATCAACCGATCCTGTGCTTCTCGCATCATCATCTGCCTAGCGTTTTTCCCAACTATGTTGAGGTCGGCTTCCAGTCTAACCGGATGCAGCTGAACACCAGTATGAGCCATTGCAGCTTTGATCTGACCAGTCGCAACAGAGCACGCATGCATCAATCACCGTATAGCTCAACCCAATTTTAAGGAGCTCAACGACCAAGACGCTTCCAGATCTGCAGGACATTAGCGTATACCATTATACAAAATACTCAAAACCGCCAGACAGTTATAAAGTCATGTATTCAATCTAGCCTGCATGGTACTCGCATTCACAGTCAGTTTTCTTATTACTACTACGTCACACCTACACATACAGACATTTGCTTGCGGCCCACTCTTAACGTTCATCTTACAATGAGACCTAACCTCATCCAAAGTCTCGCTCTAATTATACACATCGAGATAGTTGGGTACATTCAGTACAACATAATTTTTTGCCACAATTTTCAGACACCTACTAGCATCGGTCTTAGACTGGAAACAAGCTGGTTTTTATCATAATTACATTAGGTAGGATGAACAAGTGTATAATTCGGTTATAAAGGAGGCAGGAATTTTTTGTTTGCAATTTATGCTGTTTATAAAGATTACACATAGTTTCATGATTGCATGCCGCCCCTTGGGATAGATCCTTTACAAAAAAAGTCCAAATCGATCAATAATTTTATAGCTGGAGATAACGCGGTACATACACGAAATAAAAACTTTTTTTTTTAAACTGACTTCCGGAAAAATACTATAAATATTATAGGTATAAAGTGAAAACTAACTTTAATTTCGGAAGTCGGTGACTTTGGTTATGTATTTTAATTTTTTGTCGCCGCCTTCCGAAATTAAAGTTATTTTTCACTTTATAGTGTTTTTCCGTCGGTTTTTTGGCACGAAGTTTTAGTTATACATACTCAGCCTGTAACGTTCCCACTGCTGGGACACAGGCTTCCTCTCCGTGACAGAGAATGGGCCGTAATCCACCACGCGGGCACAGTGCGGGTTGGCAGATGTTACATGTCTTCTAATTTTTGGTTCTAGGATATGCCGGATATAGGATATTCCTCACGATGTTTTCCTTCATCGTTTGAGAGCAGTGGTGATGAAATTATTTACACAAAGTAATGCGCCTCGCGGCCGTTACCACTGGGCCAGCACTGCTATTTAGTTATAGTACACACCAATTCGAAATTTCATCATCCTTTTTTTTTTGGTGGGAAATCATCAAATAACTTCTCCCGCTCTAGGTGGAGCAGGAGGCGTATCAGAATTTTACTGACTAAAACCCACCCGTGTTCCCTCAGTTGCCTGTATGCCAGGGGCCGCGGTATCTCTTTCGAACAACCCGCATCCCTGGCAGGCATCGGCCCTCGCGGACTCCACCAGTTGGTGCTGACATATCTTGAGGCGCGCGTGGAACACGACGCGCCGTCGACCCGGGCTTGACCCTTACCGAACAGCGAGCTACCCATTACTCGCCGTCCGCAAGCCCGCGCCTTTGGTGGCCGGGAATCAGCCTGGGATTCCCGACGCCCACGGCGCGGCGTCTCCTGCGGCGACTACGGCCGTGAGGGCGCATTTACTGCCTCTCCTTCACGTGCGCCGCCTCCCTCTTCGCAAGCATCACTGCTTCACAGAAGGAGGTGACGGCTACCTATGCACTCTCGCTCCGTACCATGGCCTGGACCAGGGCCGGACGCGAGAGATTGCCGCCGCCGAAGGACACGGCGGCGGCGGTGCTCCGCCCAAGCCGGGCAGACCTTCACCGTATGCTCCACCGTGTTCTCAGGGCGATTTTCGCAGTGGAAACACCCGGGCGTTTCCTCCCGCCTTATCCGAAACAGGAACCTCTCGAAACAACCGTGTCCGGTGAGGACCTGCGTCAGGCGGAAGGTGAGGACGCCATGCCGCCTCTCAAGCCACTCCTCAAAGAGGGGACTTACCGCCTATATCGTGGCGTGCCCAACGCAATTAATGCTGATGTATGAACGTAAACGAAACAAGAGAAGTGTGTTAGGATCTTAGCAGGCGGTGTTCTGTAAATTCTGCCTACTCCCATGACAAGAAGGCGTGAGCTTATGTATGTATTTATGTAGGTATGTGTATTGTGTGGTGTGTAGTGGTTGTGTGTTGTGTTTGGCCCGAAACACAGGTTTGAATAAACCTAGATCGGGCGGGTCGCTACCTAACATTCTAATTCCGAAACATCATCACTTACAATTGTAATAAAAATATTTTAAATAGTTTATTTTTAGGCACTATATAATTGTATGGGAAATTTACTACTGTTGGCTAAATTGATTCTTTTTGTATACCTTTTATTCAATAAATTATTATTCTAATAGTAATAAAAAAAAAATCTTAACCTTCAATTAGACACTTTCATGTTTTCTAGAAAGTGCAAACCCGATACGGCATAGTAATGTAGTTGTTCTTTTTTTTTGTGGCAGCCATAATGTCGGAACTGTCAGCAAGTGTAGATAGTGTTTCTGAAACTTGAATACATGTAATTAGAGAGATTAAGTGGTTAGAAAAAACTGGTCCATCCGCGGTTCCAAATGATTGGAGACGGGTCATTTGATGGCCTACGTATATATCTATACTATAATGCACTATATTTTATTGTATTCTATTTAATTTTAAAGGCAACGAAGCTAGATAATATTGGCTTGTAAATCAGCAGAACCAAAACTGAATATGTTTTGCGATTTTGGTAATCTCTCTGTTTCATTTTGGCAGTTCAACAATATTCATTGCGTTGTTTACATTTTTGAGCAGACACATTTCTCGAACATATGAAGCAATGGATTAGCAATCTGTTTCAAAATGATTCAGATTATGATTGATCGTGCATTACGCAATTAGGGTGCAGTTCTGGAGCCATAGCACTTGATGACGCGCTTCTCCTAGTCTGCTCCGACTTTCACTGTCACGGTTTACTCGTGTAAACCGATGGCAAAGTAGATCGGACGGTTAAGGGGAACCTAGTCGCGGGCTCGAACTCACTGGGAGGCCTGGCTAAAATTCACGCTGTCTCACCAGCCTTCGTGTCCGACAGAGATAGTATCAGTGAAGAGCAGTTAGACGCTAGTCTACACGCACAACGTTATTGAATGAGATATTGCAGGCAGGATCATTTATAGTAAAAAAAATTAAGAAAAAATTAAGAAAAGTCCTATGGAAGATCGGGCTTTATGAAAAAGCCAATGCATAAATCAATTACCAATAAAGTTTATTGAACTTTTTTATAATTGAACTTTGTCGGTTCCCACTTGGTATTGGACATTCTTCTTTTATTACTTAAACACGCCCAAAATTAAGTAAAATTAGCAAGAAATACGAATCTTTGTTGGCTCCTAACTTTTTAATGGATTTTTATTTTAGTATTCTGTTTCCATACAGACAATATTAATAATGAGACAAAACGATATCATATTTTACTTTGTATGTGCCATGTCAGACAGTGGAGTAAAACACTCCCGTAGTTTGTATGCAAAAAATGTGGACTAGGTTCACCTTAAGCATAGAATTAAGCACTGGATGGATGAAATGGCGGCAGATCACGGGAACAACCTGAAACTCCCACCCACATTCCCCTTAAGCTTAAGGAAAAGTTTTATAACACCATGTTTAGACCTGCTGTCTTGTATGGGTCAGAATGTTGGGCCACAAAAAAGATGAATGAAAGGCAATTGCATGCTGAGATGAAAATATTAAGAGGGATGTGTGGTGTTACACTATGAATAGAATAAGAAATAAGTACTTACATAAATAAGAGGAAGTCTGAAAGTGGAATCGGTAACTATAAAGATGTGCGGAAATCGGTTCTCATGGTAAGTGAGGATAATGTCGTGAGGAAAGTTTTGTGAATGAATGTCGATGGCAATAAAAGTAGGGGGAAGTTTAAAAAAAATACACATAAAAAAAAAAAAAATAGCTTTATTAATTCTTTACATTGTGTGTACATCAATCAATTAATAATATCTATTATTTGTTTTTGGTAATTCAATGAAGTTAATACTGTGCCCAATTGACTGTTGACAATTTATATTAATTTATTACATATTTTATTCCATAATGCTATATAGTCAATAGAATTTATTATTATTAACAATTACAATTATGTAAAATAATATAGTGCATTTGTTTCTCCATGCTCTTTTTTTATTTTATTTTTTATTAACAATATGCATTATTTTATAAGAGTTTCATCATGCAAATTTTTTATGTAATTTATTACTATGTAATATATTAAGAATGTAAAATTATTCGCATAATTCTATTATTAATAATGATTGCCATTATTTTATTTTCTTCATGCAAAATTTAACATTATTTAGGTAGGATTTTATTCGTTCAAAATTATCATAGTTATCATTAATTGTTATTTACTAACATGAAAAAACATACTTAAAAATTGTCCTTAAAATCTTCGTAACAGAGGTCTTAAAACTATGTTAGTATTGTAGCATTCACGAATAAATTACCATTTATAAACCAAAAATAAAAACATTACATCATCTCGCTACGTGAAGCCGAATAAGCCTCCCCAACACTGCAGACTCCGGCCTATCTCATATCATATTATCATTAAAGTAAGTAAGAGTACTAAAGTAAAATTTGGTATGAATATCAATAGGTTATCGACAAAGTCGGCTCGCGATTCGGGTTCCTATTTCGTGGTTTCTTCACGATGCGCTCAACACAATCGCTCCGCTGAGCTGGCTTCAATTCTTCCCACATATTCATCCTTGACCACCCACCATATTCTTCGGACTTAGTCCGTAATGATTTTCACTCATTCTCAAAAATAAAAGAGCATATTCGTGGAACTAAATTTCACGACATGGCCACGCGGTTATGACTGCCGTAGAGGAGTTTTTCGAAAGTCAAGAAAAATATATTATGTCGCAAGGAACAAGAAAGTTAGAAACGCGTTATTCTAAACGCATTTCATTAGGAGATTTATGAAGAAAAATAAAACATTTTCGTTACTTTTTTTATATTGATTCCAGGAACTCTTTCATTCGCCTTCGTAGAATTCAACGCTCCGGTAGAGGCAAAAAAAAATATTGGCACAACTCCGCTCCTCTCCGCTCCTCTCCGCCCTTCTCCGCTCTTCTCCGCTCTTCTCCGCTACTCTCCGCTCTTCTCCGCTCTTCTCCGCTCCTTTCCGCTCTTCTCCGCTCATCTCCGCTCCTCTCCGCTCTTCTCCGCTCTTCTCCGCTCTTCTCAGCTCCTCTCCGCTCTTCTCCGCTCTTCTTCGCTCCTCTCAACTCTTTTCCGCTCTTCTCCGCTCTTCTCCGCTCTTCTCCGCCACAATGGACAGGTAGCCTTAGTCGCGGCCAGAAGCTTTCAATTCAACACCTCTTTAGTGGTTGTAACACCAAATGCTGAGCATGTCCAGAGTTCGATTCACGGTTTTGGCACGGTGGTGAAATATGTGTCATGAACTCATGATCATAATAATCGGCCTATAATGTTCCCACTGCTGGGACACAGGCTTCCTCTCTGTGAGAGGGAGTGGGCCGTAATCCACCACGCAGGCCCAGTGCGGGTTGGTAAATGTAACATGTCTTCAAATTTTTGGTTCTATGACATGCCGGTTTCTTCACGATGTTTTCCTTAAGAGGGCTATTACATTATTGAAGTATTTAGTTTTAGGTAAATTTTACGGCGCGTGGTAGCTGATCGTGCGTGCGTGTATAGTGAAGTATGCTACTCAGCACCCTAATTGCGTAACACGCGATTAATCATAATCGGTTTCATTTTGACAGTTCAACAATATTCATTGCGTTATTTACATTGTTGAGCAGATACATTTTTCGAACATATGAAGCAATGGTTTAGCCATTTGTTTCAAATCAAATCAAATCAAAACGAAACAGATTATGATTAATCGTGAGTTACGCAATTAGGGTGCTGATATGCTAACCATTATGATTCGGACGCCCAAGAACAAACCGGCGCGGACTTATAGCTGAAGCCCGCGCGTCCCGAGATTTATTAATGATTAGCGTTGCATTCAAAAATTGTTTAAAAATATTATTTGACTTTTATGTAGACTGTTTTTTTTTTTTCAAGCAAGTTGACTTAGTAACCTTACTTATTAAATACTTTTTGTTTGAATTTCGATTAAACATACATAGATAAAAAATATGATTTCAGACGAAAAATTATCATTATTTCTCTGTTTTACGGAATTATTTTTGGTGTATTACTGTATGAAACATAAAAAATTGATTTGAGCATTCCAAATAACAAGCTACAGTCCTACCACAAACATTTTTATAAATTACTAAACTATTATATTATGTTCAATGTAACAGAGCATCAAAGATGCCCGAAAGTAACATTTTACGAAACATCCTTTGCCGAGACAAGGTTTTTACTGACTTATGTAAACAAATTGAAACATTTGTTTAGAGCGCTCCCTAGACAAATAATTAAATTTTCCGCAACATATTTTTATTTTTTGCCTATATCTAAACCATAATCTCTCATAAAATCTCGAGACAAACGCTCAAATTCAAGATCTGATAGCGCCCTTGTATTGAGAACAGTGGTGAAGAATTAATTTACATAAAGTAAAGCGCCTGTCTAGGGTTCGATCCTGCTTAGGTACAGTCACGGACTTTAATTGATAAGCCACTTGCCACAGCTCCTATTTTAGCCGTGTAATGCAAATCGGGTTTAGTCGGTTATACTCGTACATAGTCCAGAATGACGACCCAAAGTCAACCAATTGCAGGGCTAGCAACCGTAACCTAGCGACAATTGTTTTAGCGTAGCGATAGTAACGTTATAATAAGTCATTTCGACATCGGAAAAAATCTTACCCACGATTTTATCCGAACGCGTAGCGTCCAAGATACCGTTCATGACAATTATGACATAAAAACATAAATAGCTACGGCTACGATTCACCAAAATTCGAAATTATCGTCTCTGACATTTCAACTGTCACTGTCTTTGGTTTTCAGAAATAACGAGTATTTAATGAGCTCTAATTCAAAGGAGGCCAGTATCAAATAGATTAGTTATACTTATGCAACAGTGTATTGATTTGTCATTGACAATTTATTAGTCAACCTTCAACCTCTATGGATAAGATTATTTCCGATTATAAGTAATTTGTCGGTGCGGTTTAAGTTCGTGTTTAATCGTGTAATCTCGTGAATGTATAAAACTGCAAAATTGGATAGTTTAAAAGTGGCTTATCAATTAAAGTCCGGGACTGTACATAACTATGAGTACCATAATTTATCTGCCAACCCTTTCAATTATAAGCGTGCTGTAAAAATATGTCCGTATCTTTCGCTTGCATTCACCGCATTCAACAGTCTGTTAATTATTCTAGTTAAGATTAAATCTACAGAAAAACTACTTCATGCGTGGACTACATAATAGCCATATTTCAACAAAATAAGAGTTTTTTGAGAATCCTGTTCAGACAAAATGGTTGAATTTAGCTAATAAATTGTGTTTTTATCTTAAAATCTAGACAGATAGCACGGTTTTTGTCTAAATTACATTCAAAATTTCTTTTCGTTGAATGCGAACACAGATTTAGGAGATAAATAAGTAGCAAATGTAAATTTATGACTGGTTTGTCATTGTTTGGCAAGTAAGGGGCTAAGAAATAACAGCCGCCCGGGTCGATCGATCAAGTTAAGCTACGCTTGCCGCGGTTGCTCCGTAGATCAGATGGGTGACCGCCTGTAAATACCAAAATCCGTACGTACTGCAGAAAGCACGTTAAGCCGTTAATCCCGGCTGTAATGGTTTGTTTTATATGTTTGTTGCTGTTGTGTTATGTGTCTGAGTCGAATAAATGTTTTCTATTCTATTCTCATTCGTGGATCTTTGACAGTCGTAACGGGCCGTCAGAAGCCCGAAAGTCTGACAACCAGCACCCTAATTGCGTAACATACGATTAATCATAATCGGTTTCATTTTGACAGTTCAACAATATTCATCGTTATTTACGTTGTTGAACAGACAAATTTTTGGAACTTATGAAGCAATGGTTTAGCACTCTGTTTCAAAACGAAACAAATTATGATGAATCGTGAGTTACAGGGTGCAGGGCTCCAATTTTGTATCGCTAAAATAATAATGCCCCACGGAATCTTACTACGTTAAAACTACGTCAATATTGTTTTTTTTAGAAACCAATGTAACGGTAAGGAATCGAAATGTCATATTCTGTATGTTCCAAGACAGTTTCTCGATATTAATAATACGATATTTGAAGAATTCGTGTGTGATTGACGTGGTTACGAGTAAGGAATCGTTAAGGGCCTACGTCCCATTTGGTAGCGTAACACGGTCACTTTATGAACCCTACTGCTCATTAACGGCTTGTCTTGAAGATTTGAAAAATATATCATTTTGCTATAGATTCATATAGATCATTTTTCCCGAAGTACTTTTTTTGTATGGGTAATACTTTTGCTGTAAAAAAATATTTTCCAACACGCATATTTTGGCTTCTATTCCATACTCCTACTAAACGGCTTCGTTATTTGGAAAAAAAAATACACTGAAAAATAGATAGTTAGAGGTACCACAGAATCGCCGAAGCTTAATTGTAAATTAATCAAAGGAATATCCCCATTTTGAGATAAAGGTTCAGAGGTGATCAGCGCGGGCGCGGGCGGCAGTCGTGCTTTAGCATACAAACGGGAGATGAGGATACTATGGGCCTTAAGTGGTCAAAGTGAATTCAAGCCCAGAAATTGTACTACCAAGTAGGTACTTAAATAGCTTGTGGAGGTCAGGCAGGCAGTCGCTCCATGTAAAATACTGGCGTTCAGCTCCATCCGGTTAGTCTAGAAGCCGATCCCAACATATTTAGGAAAAAGCCAGCAGGCTTGTGCCGATCGCGAACTAACAAGAACCGCTGCGGCAAAGCTCCAGCGAGGCCTGAAGTGAGCCTGCGTGCCGCTATGCCGAACACTCCGGTGTACATCTCTCGCCTGCACTACACCACTAAGGCGGAGGACATCGTGGAGTACGTGCGCCAGAAGACAAGGTACACGCCGAGGGTGCAGTTACTGGAGTGGCGCCGCAACGTCAACTTCAAGGCGTTCCTGGTGCGCGTGCCGAATTGTTATCTGCCCGTCGTCTTGGAAGAGGACTTTTGGCCACAGGACGTGGTGTTCCGTCGCTTCCGCGGACAAGTTCCACAGGAGAGCACAAAATCAAAATCAAAATCAAAAGTCATTTATTCAAACTAGGCTGAGAGTCAGCACTTTTTGAACGTCAAAATAAAATTACATAAGACAGTCCCCCCAAAAACGCCCGCCCTTCACCACTTCCTAGTGCTTTAGCTGGGAAGAAGAAGTAGCGGAACAAACTCCCCAGCAGCACAGCTGTCTGTTAAGTTAGAAGAACTTGTTTCTATACAAAGGAAAGCTAGTGCAAAGTGAAGTGCTACTATTGTGTGGATTTTCATAATTACCTATGTATGTTAGTCTCTAAGGTATTTATGTTATGGGTCTTTGTTACCTACCTGAATTAAATGTTTTTTTTTAAATATTATTATAACGTTTTCTATTTCTACGAAGAATAGACAGTGCTTTTTCAATACAAAGTGACATTTCGTTTCTCCATTTTTGACATCGCACCGTAGATCATATCCTTCTACAATCTGTCATTTTGTCTTTCGTTTCTAACGATCTTTGTCTAGGTCCTTTTATATGTAGACTATTTCAGAAGAATATTTCTTCCCAAACTGTCAAAATCACACTGACAACAAACTTTATACTCGACGGCCACAAAGAATATATCTACGATTATCTACAAAATCATGATTCGTTTAAAACGCATAAATGTGATAATTAATAGAAAAACATAGCTATCTTCTCCTATTGTAGGTATACCATCATTTAGTTAATAGTCATGACTATTCTTCCGTCGACAAATCGGTGCTCGTGCTAAGCCAGCAGGCAGATGGTGTAGTTTTTTGGCAGACTTATAACTACCTACGTCCAGATGGAAACTGCTTCGACCTTCGCTTCGTACCTACTATCTATAGCACCATAATCGTAATGGGTATCGATCTCTGAAGATAATAAAAGAAACGAAAATATTTGGTACGTGCTTTTTTAGGGTTCCGTACCTCAAACGGAAAAAACGGAACCCTTATAGGATCACTTTGTTGTCCGTCCGTCCGTCTGTCTGTCTAGACCCATGTAAGTCCCATGTAATAGCACAAACCCAGACTCCGGCCTGGTACTGAGAAATTCCAGAAAAAAAAACCGCATATAGCACTTTTCCCAACCGGGCAATCGAACCCGGGACCTCTAACTCGTCAGTAGCGCTTGCGACCACTACACCAACGAAGGAGTCAAGCGGGCGAGTAGTTGAGAGTACACTTGAGAAAATAATCATGTATTGCATCACAACTAAGTTCTAAAGATAACAATAGATGCAAACGACAATAGTTAAAACCACATAACTTCACTGGTATTCTAAAGAAATTAATAATTTTATGACGTACGATACGGGTACGATACGATAACTACTCAGACTTAAAGAGACTCGTGAAAAACTTTTCCGGTAGCATGTTTACGTGGAATCATTTCCGAGCTCCAAAGAAACAATGAAAAGTTAAGGAAAAAAAAGATTTTTGAAGACATAATATTATGACGCCAAAAATCGGGCATTTTAATTGTCATAATTTTAAAATACTTACCCAGTGTCACTCCTATTATTGAGACGAATCTAATGACACCTCTCAAGCTAAAATCCATCAAGCCGTTTAGGCTACAGAGCGTGCCAAATAAATAAACATACACTCGAAAAACACAACCCTTCATCTGGCGCTGTCGGGGTAAAAAGTACCTACATACATAAAATACAAAACGTGTCACATACGTAATTCTAGAATTGCCGATTCGCCCACAAATAAATTAACTTCGTGCGAGTCGCTTATAGCAAATATTATTAATTATTATTTAGAATTTACTAATCGCCAGATTCGGGCGAGTAAATTCGTGCGAATTGACTAATAAAAATAAAATAAAATAAGCCGTTATACCCGTCACTGGCGCACTTTCGTTGAGTAAACGAAGTTACAGTCGGAATTGAAAAAGCGTAATGAACTTCGTTCGTGATGGGGGTTCCCCTACACGTTTCTTAGTTATTTTACGTACCTACCTAGGCCATTCATAATTCCCTAACTTGGATAATTTGGGTATTGCTGTAGCGGCACTACAGAAAAATACTACGCAACAAATATCTTGAAACACAAAAAGTTATGTAGCGCCATCTACAATGTCACATGCAAACTACGCGTCTCGACGTCATAGAAATCCTACATTGCGCAGTCAGAGTTTACCACGAAGCTGACATAGATACAACATCTCGACATCAACCGTCGGGCAGTTGCCCACCAGACACAACACCCGTCTGGTCGGAGGATCCTCCCTTTTTCCAATAGAGTATGACCGAACTTTACACCCTGTTTCTCATACCTCTATACTGCTATATGGCAGGCCCTACATGCACCAGTATAATCAGGCTTGGAGCAGGTAAAAAAAGTGTATAATTACTTACCATAAATTGGTTTTGTTTGCAATTTATACGTAAAATCTTTATTTGTTTTTAACATTTTACAATTTGACGATTTTATATTATAAATTTTATTTTTTATACGATTCTGACATTTATATAAGTTCTTGACAATTTTTATTTGAATTTTTTGAGTTGTTGAATATTTTAAATTTAGTTAATTACAATTTTATTTTGGGTTTTATATGTTTTATATTTCGAAATAGTTTATAATTTAAGTGTAAGAGTCTGAAACTATGGACTAATCTTATGTCTGAAAAAATATATATATATAAGTGATCGCATCGTATTCGTCAACGTCTCTTCTAAAAGCGCCGTGGGAAGCCATTCGTTTTTTGGTTGTCGTCTACATTGTGCATTATGGAGTCATTTTGGACAAAAGATATTAGGGACATAACGGACAAATTTTCACATAGCTTAAATAAGTAAGCGGGAATAAAGTAGATTTAGTATAAAATAGAATAATATTTATTTTATTTGGTTTTGTTATTGTTATTAGTAAGTAACTGTTTATTTATTGCTGTGCCACTTTTTCTTCCCAGCTAGGGAGTGATGAAGGGCGGGCGTTTTGGGGGGACTGTCTTCTATAATTTTGACGTCCAAAAAGTGCTGACTCTCTGCCTAGTTTGAATAAATGACTTTTGTTTTTGATTTTGAATACCAGCTGAAGTAGGTACTCAATTATTAGAGCAGCATTTGAGTGACTTCGGTTTAAGCCTGGTAGACAGCATAATTGCTTTCACAACAGATTGAGCAACTGTAATAGTCAAAATGGGTAGACATTTTGACGGCCACCACCAATGGTGGTGGGTTTGGCGCATGGGAACTCGCATACCTGGATGTTTTATTTTTTATATGAGTTCCACACCCTTTATGCCAATGTTTCCAAAAACTGTATAACCTCTCCATATAATAGCAAAAAATATCCCGAGTGAGTCTGAGCGCCGAAAAAACAGTGTTCTATATTCAACTGTCAGTGTACGAAAAATCCTGCCGCGATTTAATTACGTAAGGTACATCCACGTCCACAGCTTAATATTTTTCAATTGGTCATTTTTGTTAAAGTTAAGTGTATGTGTGTATCCTGCCAGCTAAATGGTTATTTTTGGATACTAAGTGAAAAAAATCACACCAGTAACATTTACAACGAAGTAAAAAATAAATTATCACAGCTAAGTAGGCTTTACAAGTAAAAAAAAGTGATATGTAGTCGACCAACTTACATTTGCATTGTATGGAACAGCTGATTTTTTTTTTTATAACCGACGAAAAATTTCTCCGCTGGGGGGTCTAGAATGATATGCTGAATTCATGGGTACACTTTGCGCACTGAATAAAAGCTTATCCTGTATACAGGATAAGCTTTTATCAAAGCTTTTATCAAAATCATATTTTCCCATATATTATAATATATGGGAAAATATGATTTTCAACTACAATGCTATGTTTATCTTAAGATAAATTCATCCCAACTGCGGAACCATTGCGCACCTGGCTGTTTTTTTTTTAAAGTGAAGACTTCTTTAGGCGCGTTGGGCACAACGCGCCTAAAGTTTTTTGTGATGGGAAAAACAATTGAACTCGCGACACCGTTACCGACACCTCTGTATATAAGTTAGTTTTAGCTAAGCTTGATCAGTAAATTACATGTAATACGAGATTTTACCTATTTGGTAAAATAGCTGCCAAAATTGACTCAAACTACGAATTTTTGTTATATTTTTTTACAAAAAATGTAAAATCAGTTAATGTTTTTGCTGATCATGCTAAATCAAAACAGGCTGTGTTTTCACTTCTGTCGGCACTCCCGCTACCTAATTGCGTAATGCATTATTGCCAAACGATTCAGATTAATTGCTTTCGTTTCTATCGCAGTTTGCTTAAATTTACAAGTTTCGTATTGCGTAACTCGAATATCTGTGAAAGCAATTACTAATCTATTAGAGTGAATGATATGTAAGGAAAAGTTGGGCATACGTCAATTTTTCGAATTGTGTAACTAGTTTGACAGCTAGCAGTTTGTTTGAAACCAACGAGCCGTTTGTTTCCCAAAGCGAAGGCGACATGCTCGCCGCTATCATTTTTCTTTGCACGTTTTATTGGGATTTACTCATTAAATCTAATAAATTATAACGAAAAAATATAAGTGGTAGTCTTCGTGATAAATTGTGAATGTGATTTTGTGTAAAACCCCAAAAATAAAATCAGTATTGTGGTATTTTGAATAGCGAAGCAACGAGGTGATTTTATCGAGATAATTGCAATAGTTTTCTTCTGCTACATGTGTTTACAACCTAAAATAAAGATACTTAAATGATATTTCAGAAACGAGATAAAATACAAATTTGTACCTCGTACCGTAAACTTATCATATGCCACAAACTTAGCAAACTAGTCGAACATTTTCGAATTGGAATTAGAAAACCAAAAAGCAGAGCAAGAACAAAAGAAGCACACTTTGACGAAGCAGTTTATGTCAATGGTTAATGTATTACTTAACTAAAGACTTCGATGAACTAGCTAGCTACACACACACCATAAAGGCTTATTTCTACATCATTGTCTGTTCAAGGTAATATCAATATTATTTCCTTTATAAGAACCTATTGAATATGTCTAAATATCGTATCTTCCTACACATAGTGTTGGTTGTCAATACAAAATATAGATACCTACCTATCTACATAAGGCAATCCAATTCAATTATTGTATGTCCGTGGGTTACAGCCCACTCCCTCACAGCGAGCCTGTGTCCCAGCAGTGGGAACATCATTGGCTGATTACACTAATGCCCATCAAGTTTATCAGACACCTTGCAAAGTAATTCAATCATACAATACCTATTATTCTTTAAATTCAGTGGAAATCCAAAAATCAGCATTGTACTCTACTTGCATCAGACTATGGTAGTCTTGAACATTGTTTTCTATTGAAGAATCATAATACTTATTTCTAATGTTTATTATGAGGAGGCCTACAAAATAATATTTCTCGTTGAATTGGGTTTGCTCGATATAAGTAATGTATGTAGTTATATCATAGGTCCATCAACCTTTTTATCTATTACCTAAACAAAGATACTTTATACTTTTTAGTCAAGAAGGTACCTATGTTTTCATCCATCAATAGAATTGTAGGCATCTAATTATTGCCTAAAGCAGAATATTGCAGTTTTGTAAAGTAGATAGGTAGATTGTGTATTGAAGTGTTTAAGGGAGAGGCCTATTAAAGACTGGATAAGTAATGGACGATGGAATATAATGAGGATGAACTTAAATTCAATATTTTTGTTTCAGATGGCTCAACTATAATAAACAGGAAAAATCTAAACTTTCTCTCATGAGCTCACAGCGACATTACCAAGCTGTATTTTAATTATAAATGATGACATCCACAGGAAAACATTAGCCCTAACTTGCCAAATTCCACTAATCTATACAATATACTTGTGCCAATTTCTTTTTGCCTCATAGTCAACGATTTCATGTGAAATGTGAACAAGTGCTATCGTCAGAAGGTTGAATTATATAAATAAAACAGTTTTTTTGGTTAACCATTATATATTTGTTTCTATTTACCTCTAAGCACCAAATAAATGTCAATTTAGCTAAACATTGCTATTTTCTAAAAATAGTGTCACTGTAATGATCAATAACTTGTCTTTAATAATATAAAAACTTATTCAATGGCTAAATATGTATTTCTTATGAAGTTATTTTTAGTTCATAATTAAAACACTTTGTAAGTATTAAAGTTTACACTGTTATTAAATGATGACAATAATGGTATAAGTAAATACATATTTATATTGTTGTTGAGCAAAATTAGTCAGCAGTTTTCTTAAATAAAATTATTATGTTGTATGAACAATCTTGAAATCAAACAATCTTCTGAAGTAGTTCCAGTAGTAGTAACAGTGATGTCAGCAGCAGATAGCAGCAGTGGCCGAAGCAAATGGCAACAGACAGTGCTTTCATGTCTACGCAGGCAAAGCACTCCGGGACTCTCCTGCAATTTTAAAACAAAATCAAATTATTTTCTGCTCAATTAAAGTACTTAATTATGGGGCAAACTATGCATATTTAGCAGGCCGTCATGAGTCCATGGCTATTGCTTTATTCAATACTAGCTTTTGCCAGCAGATTCACCGCATGGAAGTAGAAAATTATCCCACAGGAATGTACTGCGGGAATAAAAAGTAACTACAATAATCACTCCTACACACGTAATTCCTATTTATATTGGCTTACTTACTTGTAGTGATGGTATGACTTATGGGGCTATGCTATGGGGTTACTGGTTCATCCATTTCGCTATTGAGCAAAACGTCGAAGTCGCAGAGGAGCTAGTTCAAAAAGAAAACAACAGCCATATTCCTGCCAATTACGTGTTCTGTGCAGAAACCACTAAAAAATATTCTGAGACTGCTTATCATTGTCCCGTCTTTATATGCGAATAGTAAATATAATTTAGTATATTGAAAAACAAAAAACAGCTAATTTAAAACAAAATTCAAGGCAAAACAAACAAAATTACATTTTTATCAGTGTTGCCTACTTTTTCCCGACTCCACTAGCGGTGGTTCTTCAAACAACTAAAAATAAAATAAAGACTAATCGCAATTTTTTATTTATATTCCTATTGCTGACGCTCGGTCGTCGTTTTGGAGGTCAATTTGAAGATTTGAAAATGAAAATGAAACTTATTACGTCATAATCATAGTAATTTTTTTAACATCATTACAGGTACCTACCTAATTCAAAATAATTACTGAAAAAGTAAGTGAAGATGTTTGGATGTTTGATAGATACACAATAATGGCTTATCGGTTGATTGTTTTATTTTGAAAGTATGTTTCCATGGTATTTATTTTGTCGAAATGACGTTGGTTTTCGATCTCGATACGGGCACAGCCTCTATATGACTTAACTATATTTGTCATGTTAAACAGTCTTTCCATATTAGCGTTTGAATCTAAAGTGATTTCCGCATTTAAAATAAATAAATCGTAAAATTACTAACACAGGTTTCACGCAAATAGTAAAAATAAACATGCCACTATCGTGATATTATAATAGTTACTCTAGTTAAAGCTTTAGTAGTTAATTTTTTTGTTTTCCACAAACTAAATTAGACTAACCGAAACAAAACTATCAGCCGCTAAAAGCAAAATTTAGTCAGCTAGTTGGTGTGTCAAACCCCCAGTTTTAGCGGAAATCCCACTAAGTTGACAACACTGCTTTTCTAGGACTTTTTCATTGGCCACAGATAACTAAAACGTGAACTATAAAACGTTTCGTTGCTTTTTTCAACTATGGTAGTTTTTGGTAGAAAGTGTTTTATAAATTGGATTTACGTTTTTTAGGCATCCATTGTATATTTTCATTTATAAGCAATAGTAGACCACCAGTTGTAGTTAAACAATATTAACTTACAGCAAAATTATTCGGAAGCGAATAGTTCTTATGTGATGAAACAAAACGCCTAAACGTAATAGATTGGGCGGGATTTTATTAGCATCCCTATACAATTAGGCAGAATTTGATTCATTTTAATTACACAATTCCGATTATGGAAAACTATTCCGAATGCAATTTGCTTCGTTTCGGAATCGCATTCAGAAAGTTATTACGTTACGCAATTAGGCCGCAGGTAAAAAATGTGTATAATTACTTACCATAAATTGGTTTTGTTTGCAATTTATACGTAAAATCTTTATTTGTTTTTAACATTTTACAATTTGACGATTTTATATTATAAATTTTATTTTTTATACGATTCTGACATTTATATAAGTTCTTGACAATTTTTATTTGAATTTTTCGAGTTGTTGAATATTTTAAATTTAGTTAATTACAATTTTATTTTGGGTTTTATATGTTTTACATTTCGAAATAGTTTATACTTTAAGTGTAAGAGTCTGAAACTATGGACTAATCTTATGTCTGAAAAAAAAAATATATAAGTGATCGCATCGTATTCGTCAACGTCTCTTCTAAAAGCGCCGTGGGAAGCCATTGGTTTTTTGGTTGTCGTCTACATTGTGCATTATGGAGTCATTTTGGACAAAAGATATTAGGGACATAACGGACAAATTTTCACATAGCTTAAATAAGTAAGCGGGAATAAATTAGATTTAGTATAGAATAGAATAATATTTACTTTCTGTAAAACATAGTAAAAAACAATAGTTATTTGATTTTGATAGGTTTTGATTCCCTTGCGAGTAGTTACGTGTTTCAAAATATGCGGAATAAATGGTTGTACCTTTGCGTTTTTGCGTTGACTTAGAATGTTGTTTTTTTTTTCACAGCTTAAAAGCAATGAGACCTAAGTATTTGATATGAATTTCAACTTGATACCTCTACGCGTTCAAGTTTATATTTTTTTTTTATTATGTGATGTAACTAAAAATTTAAGGTTTTCGGAATTTTTCCTTTATTTGTGCTATAAAACGTTGCTTCATGCCAAATTACAAAATTCTAGGTCGACTGGAAATGTCCCATCCCAACTGCGGAAACATTACGCACCTGGCTGTATTTTGTTAAGTGAAAACTTCTTTAGGCGCGTCGCGTTGTGCCCAACTCGCCTAAAGAAGTTTATTGTGATGGGAAAAAACAATTGAACTCACGACACCGTTACCGACACCTCTGTATCTGTATATAAGTTAGTTTTAGCTGAGCTTAATCAGTAAATTACATGTAATACAAGATTTTACCTATTTGGTAAAATAGCTGCCAAAATTACTTCAAACTACTAATTTATGCTTTATTTTTTTACAAAAACTTTTTCCAAAAAAAAAACAACCGACTTCCAAAAAAACACTACAAAGTGAAAAATAACTTTAATTTCGGATGTCGGTGTCTTTGGAGCTGTATTTTATTTTTTTGTAGTTTTTTCACTTTGTAGTTTTTTTGGAAGTCGGTTGTTTTTTTTTGGAAAAAGTTTTTTTTTTCAATTTTTTGTGGTTCACATGTGCCTACCCGTTCAGAGCATAAGTACCGGCATGATGTTATGATATGAACTGCACCCTAATTGCGTAACACGCGATTAATCATAATCGGTTTCATTTTGATAGTTCAACAATATTCATTGCGTTATTAGGTTGTTGGGCAGACACATTTTTCGAACATATGAAGCAATGGTTTAGCCATCTGTTTCAAAACGAAACAAATTATGATGAATCGTGACTTACGCAATTAGGGTGCAGGTGTAAGCAATAGACAAGACATAAGATTTCAGCAATCCCAGTCCATTTGCTATCATTTATTGAAGAGTTCCGTTGCCTATCTCCAAAGTTCTTCATCAGATCTTCACCAAATTGAAATGAGACCACTCCGAGAAAGTACTCTTCCAAAAAATACCTAAATCGCTTCGTGTGCGTATAAAATTCGAAGAGTTCTCTCTACTTCTCCAGGATCCCATCATCAGATCCTGACTTGATGATCATGGGACCACCTGGGAATTATACCCTTTCAAACAAAACAAAAATTTAAATCGGTCCAGCCATCTTCGAGTAATCGGGAAACATACATTAAAAAAAAAGGTTCCGACGAATTGAGAACGTCCTCTTTTTTGAAGTCGGTTAAAAAATGTAAAATCAAATAAAATTTTTGCTGATCATGCTAAATCAAAACAGGCTATGTTTTCACTTCTGTCGGCACTCCCGGAGTGCCACTGTTTTTTTTTTTGTGTAAAAACTGTTCATGTAACTAGGCATGGGTGACTTCACAAAGCTACCTAGATGGTAATTTAGTTGGTATGCTTGGTAGGCCTAGTAAAACCATTAAAATGATAACAAAAATTCTAAAATAAATTATAATTATGATGTTCGGCAAGCCTCGTCAAATTCTAATGATAAGATCAAACTAGCTATGAAAAGATATTTGACAAGTCCATTTTATGTAGACCTCTCATATTGCTGAAAATGAGTCTGTAGACGGATCTTGTTTGCGAAATAAAGATTTCAATTTGCCTACGTCTACTTGCTTAGGTACATGATTTTAAAACAGTTTTTTTTTGTTCTTTCTGTCTAGTGTTGCTATACTGTATAACATTTTAATTTCACTCTATAATAAGGCCTAGTTCTAGGATGAAATATGTACATACAAACGCCAGCACATCAAGCTATCTCAAACTGTCAAATTTTCCCAATGGAATATGAACCTCATGCTTTTGCAATAAAGTTGAAAAACTATCAAAGCAATTTGACAGATTGGGTAGCTTGATGTACTGGCCTCTGTACCTATGCATAACTAGAGGTGAATACATAAGTATATTGTCATTTGTACGACCATTTTACTAAGACCCATCAGCTAAAACAAATAAACCAGAATTAGGAATCAACATAAATTGGTCGCAGCATACACCTTTCGAAGTAAATAATAATCGCACAGTCACATTGCCGGATCGCGAGCGAACGCGCGCATTCGAAATTCAAAAAATCCAAAATGGAGCCGCTACCAAAATTATTAATATTTTTATTTTTTTGTTGTAATCTCAAAATTAGTAAGGCGGAGGATAATAGTTTGATGACAGTTTTAGAAGTAAAGTTTCAAGATAAATTAAGTGAATTTAGTAATTATGTAGCTAAATGGCTAGAAGATTTTAATGACCAACATATAGGGAACAGTGAGTTGGGGAGAATACTGCATTACAAGGATTTGAAACCTAAGTTTGGTGTGGAGTCTACCAGAAGTAAGTTGTTTTTTTTTTAATATTTCCTAAAGTTTCGAGTCACCACATTAATGGTTAAATATATATAATATTTTTTTTTTACCCGACTGCGCCAGGAGGGTTATGTTTTTTGAGTGTGTGTATGTATGTATATTTCTTTGGCATGCTCTGTAGCCTAAACAGCTGGATCGATTTCAGCTTGAGAGGTGCCGTTAGATTAGTCTTAATTGTGAGAGTGACACTGGATACCTATATCAATTTTTTTTTTAAATATGGCCGATATAAAGCGCCACATTGTGTTGTCATTTTTTTTTTCTCAAAACCTATTGTGGTATCAAAATAAGTAAGTAAGTAAGTAAATAAGTAATTTAATAATCTTGTTTTTTTTAAAATTAAAGTTCACTTTTAGGCAGTCAGGTTTTTTGATTTTGTAATTTTATTATCCTTTATTCCATTTAAAACATATAAATTATATTTTTAAATTAAAAAATAGTAGCCCACCGGTATCGGGAATAAGGTCCAAGATACCGGCAGTCAGGGCTCCAGAGAGAGGAACCTCCTGACAATGCGAGCCGAGTCCAGGAGTACCTACCGCTTTCTGGATAAAGCCCTTGACCCAGCTGCCCAACAAGAGCCTCCTCAGATATTGGTCGAGGCTCTTGGCTATCAAGCCATTGGCTGTAACGACTATCGGTATAATATAATTTTATTTATTACTAGCTTTTTCCCGCGACTTCATACGCGTGGACTTTAGAATCAAGTAGATAATCATTTTTTTTGATAATATATAGCCAATTTTTTAAGTTAGACCTCTCGGAATACATCATTGAAAACTGCATTCAATTCCATGCAGTGGTTTTTGCGTGATGCGGTAACAAACATACAGACAGACAAAAATTCTAAAAACCGTTTTTTTGGCTTCTGTTGCTCTAATAATGCTCTTAGGAGTATAAACTGTAATGTTTTGTGGTTGTTCATATTTGATGTTGCACGACTCGACTAATTAATTAATTAAGTCTTATTATTTTATTTTTATTTTTTTGTTCTTTTGATTTGTAAATCGCTGTAACTAACATAGTCAACGTAGTACTTGTAACTAGATGCATATATGTGGAAGCTTGTAATTTAGCAAATTTTCTTGCCTACAAATGATTTTTAGTTTTGTTATTAGTCTGTAAGCTTTCTGTAATAATAATAAAAAAAAAAATTAAAAAAAAATAAAGACCCCCCCATACTATTTTTTCTTCAATATCTTTAATGTACAGACATCGGCCTGTTACAATTTTATTATATGTATAGATATATAGGGTGATTGGAAGATGGGTGCAAAGCTTTAAGGTGAAGATAGTATAGACAATTTAGAACCATTTAAGCCATGGTTGTCTTAGACGAAGTCTTACCAATTTTTTTTTTTTTTGTTAAGGTTTAAAAGACGTATTGTACAATTTTTTTATTTTTTCTGAGCTTTAAATGTCTGTAAAAAAAATGTCTAATGACACAGAAGCCTAAAACATGTTTTGCTTGATTGCTTACACATTACTTTAATTAAATAAATAAAAAATGAATTCATTTATCATTCAATTTGGCCATAATTATGCAGTTTACATTAAATTTTGAGAATTTCCGAAAAAAAACTTAAAAATTTGGTTAAAAATATTTGGTAAGACTTCGTCTAAGACAACCATGGCTTAAATGGTTCTAAATTGTCTGTATTATCTTCGCCTTAAAGCTTTGCACCCATCTTCCAATCACCCTGTATATCTATAGCGATAGATTATCTATGCATGTAATAGTAGAGCAGTGATGGCCCAGCGGTAACGGCCGCTACTTACGAGTAGAGGTCCTGGGTTCGAACCCAAGCAGATACTTTACTTTGTGTAAACTAAATTATTACCATTGCTCTCAAAACGGCATGTCCTAGAACCAAAAATTCAAAGACATGTGACATCTACCAACCCGCACTGGGCCCGCGTGGTGGATTACGGCCCACACCCTCTCACGGAGACAGGCTTGTGTCCCAGCACTGGGCTATCAGCCTATAATATTCCATCCCTACTGTTGGCGACGTCAAGTCACCATAGAATAAGGATGATTATTGAAAATAAAAATGATTTGGTTGATTTGGTTTTTTTTTTTTATTTTTTTTTGGTAGATATAAGTAAATTATTGTTGCATACCTAAGCGTAGGGCTGGTTTTGATTTCCTATACTCTTAAGTCCATGAATACCTACAGATCAAGTAGGAATGTAATTCTAAGCCAATCACTTAATTAGAATTTGAACTATCTTCAAAGGTACATGATTAAAGGCAAAACCCAATTAGAATTAAGCCTAAATACATGAGTACCTATCTGCATATACCTACAGCACCTAATCTGCTATTAACAAACAACCAAATCTGTTATGCGCAGTTAAATTAAAGGGAAAGATGTAAACATTGGTAATATTCCACGAAGAATCGGCACGTGACCGGTTTTCCCACGATCCAAGTGAAGCTTCTCGAAGGAATCAGGAGCAGGTTTAAACTTGTCGAGAGAAATCGAGCTTACGCTTGACCACTAGGCTCCGCCCCCTTTAATGTGACTGGTTTAGAACCTAAAAATACAAATGTTTGATGTCAAACATAACCGCTACTTGTACCCAAGTAGAAAACTACTTAAAGAAATTTCTAAGGAAAATAGTTATGAGTTACAATGAGTTATACAGATTTTACACAGTTTAAAGTTAGTCGTCAATAAGACAAGTTATGTTCATATTAAATTAGCAGTAATTCAGTATTTTGTAATAGTTATTAGTGCGTGATTAAATAAATGTGAAAAGTGGAATTAACAAAAGGTGTGTTTCAATAGAATCCCCTACACCTACTATACAAGGTTTAACAGAATGGACGCAAGACCTGAAAGTAGTTTGTTCCTAATTGACTACTGAATCGATTTCAGTAACTTTTAATATAAGTATTTTTTTTTAAATTATGTATTTTGCCATACCTACCACTGATTGAAGCAAAGAAAATTCAATCTTATGATAAAAGAAATAAGCCTCAATTTTAAATGCGTAAAGTAATGCTTGGGTCGACACGTTTTTCTTAATAATATTAGTTAGCTTTAAAAAAAAATAGTTTTGGTCATCGTATTATGCTTTTTACTCAATACTCTAATTGGGGTGTATGAGGTCTTGCGTTAATTATGTTACTCGTTGTATATATTATATACCTATTTATTTATTTAATATTATATATGCGAAAGTAACTCTGTCTGTCTGTATGTAACGCTTTCACGCCTAAACCGCTGAACCGATCGTTATGAAATTTGGCAGAGATATAGCCTGGGATATGGAGAAGGACATAAGCTACTTTTTTATGCAATAACCGACATACACACGGGCGGAGCCGCGGGCAAATGCTAGTATACAATAATGCTAACCCTATTTGTTTGGTCATATAATTCAAACTCAAACTCAAAGCATTTATTTCAATTGAATCAACCACAGACACTTTTGAATTTTCCAGGGGTCGCTCAGGCAGAAAGATAAAGCTAGTTGCCTATTCTAAAGCGGTTAGTAGGTTTGGTTCCTGTGGAAAAGAACGGACAAGAACCTCCACGGACACTCTTTTAAATCATAATGTGAAGTTAACAGGCCAATGAAACATTGTCAACAGCAATCTCAACATTTATTTAAAGATTAACCCCTCACTGAATTTAGATTATACCGTAACTTTGATATAATGAACGAAATTTACAAAGCAACTAACATGAAAACGATTTTTTTTTTAAGTTATTGTTTGTCACTTTTTAGTTATATTACCTACAACATATCCGTGACCTACACAGTACACACGGCTACACATCAAGCTATACATTTCCAGTATAAGCTAATCTCGCATTGTATAGGATTTCCGTACAGTGCGAGATCGGCGTAAACTGGGGCCTTAGTCTGCTATTTTTATAAATTCGTCATTCCAACACGATCCCATTGTCATTCATTTGTCATTTTGCTAAAAGTTCGTAATCTGCTAAATTCATAATGGTCGATCATTGGTCAGTCAATGGTCTCGTAACAGAATTGTGTCATAATGGCATTTTCGTATTGCCATTATTATAAAACTCGTTAGTAGAAATGTTTTTCGAAAAACGACTACTAAATTTGAGCATTTATTCATGCCAGATTTCATTTATATATTTTTACATATTATTTATTAGTGTCTTATGCAATCTAAAGTAGTAGGAAGTTCGTAAATTAAGTCAGTCATTCATTTGTCATGATGTACGAGATTACCAATAAATGCCATATCTTTCAATGGAGTGTCAGTGGCTGACCATTGGAAAGTCATAATGACGCCATTTTATTAGTAGATTACCAAACTTGTCAAAATCAACAATTATGAAATCAATGATAGACTATTCTGACACTATTGTAATAGCAGACTTGAGGCCCTGGAAATGTGTAGCCGTGTGCACCTATTCGTATAATACCCTCGTAAATGTAAAGAAAAGTGACAGGAAGCAGCAGAATGTCGTCAAGATACATAAAGTGGAATTGAGGAGCCACCTTTAATGTCCTGTAACTTTTGAAGGGTTTTACTATAAATTCCAGGATCGGGGCTACAATTTTGGCTAATTTACTACTAAATATTGGTAGTACCCTCGTTTAAATCTGAGACATGGCTCCTCAATCCATACGGACACGATTAAAAACGTATTATCGAAGCTAACGCAAAAACGACCGAAGTAAAGTTAATAAAATTTATATGAGACCACCTCTGAAGCATACCCTATCAATTAAAAAACTAATTTTCGAAATCAAACCACAATTGACGGAGATATCGTGGAACAAACATACAAAAAGAATATACCTACAGACAAATTGAGAACCTCCTCCTTTTTGAAGTCGGTTAAAAACGGTGCAAAATTATTTAAAACTAGCTTACCATCATCATGTTGGGGTTGGCTTCCAGTCTAAGCGTATGCAGCTGAATACCAGTGTTTCACATGGAGCAACTGCCTATCTGTCATCCATAACCCAGTTACTGGGTAACACGACACCTCTTGGTCGATTGTCAGAGTTTTGGGCTTCTGACGGAGTAACGACTGTCAAAGATCCACGAATGGCGGCCGGGACCAACGGCTTAACCTTCTTTCCGAGGCATAGAGGCGTCACCCATCCACAGACCACCTGCGGCAAGTGTTGCTTAACCTGACCATGCGGCAGTTAATACAAGCCCTTCTAATTTTATTTATTTGTACACATAGATCATGTTATCCATCACGCTAACTTCTCCCCCCTCTTCCCAACAGAAGGCAAGAATATGAAGAAGATGGGCATGGCGATGATCCCGGTGATCTTCCACGTGGGAGCCACCTCCACCTGGATGGTGCTCACCAGCATCATGGCTGTTAAGTCTGTCGCTATAGGACTGATGCTGCTGGTGTTCAAGATTGCTGTTAGCTCTGCTAAGGTATGTCTTCTAAGGGCTTGTACACAAAACTGCGATGCGACGTCGCATTGCAGTTTTGTGTACAGTTATTTGATGATTTCCCACCCTCAAATTAAAGTTATTTCTTCCCGTCAAGTTTTCTTAAGGGGAATCTAGTCGCGGGCTCGATCTCAGTGGTGGGCCTGACTAAAAAGCAGGCCGTCTTACAAGCCTTCGTGTCCAACAGAGCTAGTACCCGTGATGTGCAGTTAGACGCACAACATTGTTGAGTGAGCTGTTGGATCATTAATAGTAAAACAGGCGAGGGAGATCGGGTTTTATGAAAAACCACTGCATAAATCAATGACCAATAAAGTTAATTGAAATTTTCAATATTTAAGCTTTGTCAGTAACGACTTGGTTTTGGAGATTTCACTCTTCTTTTCTTACTTAAAAACGCCCAAAGTTAGGTTAAATTAGTAAGAAAAACTAATCTTTGTTGGCTCATAACTTTTTAATGGTTTTTTATTTTAGTATTCTGTTTCGGTACAGTCAATATTAATAATGAGACAAAACTATACCATGTTAAATTTTTGGTGTACATAATCGAACATTGGAGTAAAACACTCCCGAAGTTTGTATGGAAAAAATGGCAACAAGATCCACCTTAAGGCTCCCTAATTGAGTGACACACTATCAATCATAATCTGAATCATTATGAAGGACACTGCTAATCCACTGCTTGAGTGAAAAATGTCTGCTAAACAACAAAAAAAAATGCAATAAATGTGGTTGAACTGTCAAATGATTAATAATCATTGTTATCTGCCTGGCCTTTTATTCAACGATGTTGGGCTCGACTTCCAGTCTAACCAGAAGCAGCTGAATACTAGTATTTCACATGGAGCTAGGGTTGCCAAGTCTTAAAACCGAAAAGCCGGACAGACCAGTCTGTTTAGCCGGACATTTGGGTAAAAAGGCCGGACACCCTTCATTTTTTAGTCTTAGTATAACACTACAATAAAAAAGTAAAACAAGGCTTTTTTATCATTTACCATGAAACCTTCTTAAATTCGAATGAAACAACAACAAAATTGAATGAATCAGTCTTGTTTATTATGGACAGTGCTGCTCTGCTCGCTTTCGCTAACGATACAAGGTTAGGCGGGTGGAGCGGAAACCAACACATGGAAAATGTGAAATTTAAAAAGCCTAACAAAAGCCGGACAGGCCGGACACCATGTTATTTGGCCGTACACGCAACCAAAAAGCCTGACTGTGTCCGGCTTTATCCGGACGCCTGGCAACCCTACATGGAGCGATTGCCTTTCTGACCTACATAACCCAATTACTGTGTAATACCATACCACTTTTTTGAAGTGAAAACTTCTTTAGGCGCTTTGAACACTTTTTGGGTGAACAAAAATCATGGAACATGATTTCCAAGCGTTCGCTTGAGCACACGGAGGAGGCGCGCGTTGATTTCTTTTGGAAAAGTCCCTTTCCTTCATTAGGACATTCTAATTCTTTTATCCCTTTCTTTCCCTTTGTATTTTCATCGTAAAAATCTGTGCTGTTACCTTTAATGGCTGAAGTCGATCGCTCGTTTATCATTTTTTACCGAGAAAATGCCCGATTAGGACCTAAGGACTCAATGTGAAATACTGTATTGACGATTAAAAAAACACACACGTTTTTCAATTCTGTCGGCACTCCCGGAGTGCCACTGTTTCTTTTATCGGTAGTCAACAAATGACTTCTTCCGCTCCGGGGGGAGCGTGAGGGTGTGTCGGACTTTTACTGACTAAAACCCACCCGTTTTCGTTCAGTTGCCTGTGTGCCAGGGGCCTCGTTAACTCCAGGTTGTATGTTGATTTAAATGTGTCGCTACCGCTACAAATATGGATTTACAGAATTGCTATCAAAATCAAAAAAATCAAAATCAAAATATTTTATTTCACATAAGCCTGTATGGGCACTTATGAAACGTCAGAAGCTAGGTGCACGGTTCCAATTTGTCACTTCCTATGGAGAAGAGCCGGCAAGAAACTCCACGGTTACTCTTTTAAAAATAATTGGCTTTTACAATGTTTTCAAATTACAGTGATAATAGGTATGGGAGGACAGTGCAGGCCAGTCAATAAGTACCAGGTACTTAGAGGAATGAAAATACAGAATAGAAAAACATAAAACGTTCTCTCATTCACAATATGTAAAAGAATCTACCTATATAAAATGAATCTATTTGAACCAAGTGACATGATTTCGATGACAATCACTAATAATAAATAGTAGTCAAATTGATGTATAATGTCAAATAATGACGAGAATAGGTATGTCAGACATTGTAAAAAATAAAAAGAATAAAAATTAACATTGCAATTTGGGAGCAGTTAATAGACTTTCACACAGTTTTGCTGTTAATGAGGTACCAGGGAAGCCACATGTGCAGAAGGAATTAATGCCAAACTTCCCTGTCTTCAACGTAGTCTTTTATCTTATAATATGCTTTTTTAATAAGGACACGTTTGATGTGAGTTTTAAACTTTCCATCGCTAAGTTCTGTAACCGACTTTGGCAACTTGTTATAGAAGCGGATACTGTTTATTAGAAATGACTTGCTAGTTTTAGTTCGTCTAAATTTTGGAATCACAATTTCATCTTTACTACGTGTATTTAGATTATGGAAATCGCATCTTTTTTTGAAAAGACCTAAGTTTTTGCGAACATACAAGATATTTTCTAGAATATAAAGAGAAAGCAGAGTAAGTATATCAATTTCGTTGAATTTGTTTCTAAGAGACTCGCGAGGCCCCATTTTATAGATTGCGCGGAATGCCCTCTTTTGTAAAATAGTATCATCAGTACAACTCTTTTATTCATATAGGTAATCCCATTGAATTACTTTTTCATGAAATAGTTTTGGCGCTTCCAGCCTTTAAGCCTAGCCAGTGGTGAAGGTTGGTCGTTCTGCGGACTTTCATTCTCTTTGGTAACTTTTGATCATCATGTTAGAAAAACGATACGTTTATAACTTGCTTATACTTTTAATTTCACAACTATTCTCTTCGACTGACGAACAACTAATGATCGGCATTCCATTTTACCATGTCAAATTACATTTTCGTCCCCACCCAGAAATAACGGCTAGGTGATGTAATTTCTAAGTGTTGTCATCGTACAATTGCACATTAAATTGCCTGAGATGTCATAATGAAAACATTTCTAAAAATACCGTTACAATTCATAATAATAACCTAACAATGCTGCCACAGTTGATATTGTAATTCGGTATTAAAATAATGCACTTTTTACAAATTAAATCAATGAAATCACTACAATCGAAAACAGCTGATTGACATCGCAAATAGGAAGGAACTATTTCAGAACTTCCCAAGTTAACGATGTTCAAAATTCTATTACAATAAACGCATTTTGACTGCAAAAAACTGCTCACAAAAACTATGGCACATTGACCCAGTATTTTTAAAGTAATCAGTATAGTTAACATTTCCTGTGAGTCGTTTATCACGGCATTATCTACTAAACTTAATGACAGAACTAGAAACACACCAAAAAAAACGAAAAAGTATTGTCCGGCACGCAATGCTCTCTAATGTCTATGGATATTTTTTATCTGTGAATTTAATTGAGTTTGCGATGGCGCTACTGGTTGAGGTAAAAAAAAATGACTGTTAGTCTAGTAGTTGCAAATGTCGCAACTGCTGAGTTCGATGCCCGAGTCGAGCAAAGTGTTATTGTATGTATTGTCTAAATCATGATAGTTATACTGTCTTACTTGTTTCGAAAATCATGCAGTTTTGTTTTTTTTTTGTGATTGTCTCCTGTTAAATATCTTGCAAATTCTAGTTTTGTAAATGTATTTCTTCATAGCACTGTAATGTTAACCCGCAATTAAGTCGCGCTTTTCCGTGACTTAACTAGTCCATTTTTTCACTACTTAAGTCACAGAAAAGCGCGACTTAATTGCTTGCGGGTTTATGTCACACAGTGCTATAAAATAGTATACGATACCTGTGACTTAGTAGGTAGTCTCAAAAACTCCGTGCTAAACTCTGTTACACGTAACGTACTGTACTATTATTAACTACACACACATTTCTTTAATTTCCTTAATAAATCAAAACCATCTAGTTCTCGAGTTGTTAGAAGAACTCATTAAAATTAGATTAATATAACAGAAAAGGCATTAATATAAAGCAATAGACTATAATTTACGACCTACATTTTTGTACTGGCTGTAGTCTAGATTCTAGATTCAAATGAAAGTACAATTCAAAAAGCGAATGTGTAACGCCTTCACATTACTGTTTCTTAAAAAAAAATCACTAGAGTTTCGCCAATGGCTTCGCCCGCATGGAGGTCAAAAATTATTCCTCGGCAACTTAGGTACTACTGGGTTATAAAGTATCCTGACACCCTAATTGCGTAACACGCGATTAATCATAATCGGTTTCATTTTGACAGTTCAACAACATTCATTGCGTTATTTACGTTGTTGAGCAGATAATTTTTTCGAACATATGAAGCAATGGTTTAGCCATCTGTTTCAAAACGAAACAGATTATGATTAATCGTGAGTTACTCAATTAGGGTGCGTTATAAACTACACATATGTGTGCCAAATTACATCCAAATGATTTGGCCCGTTTTTGCGTGATTGAGTAACAAATATCTAAATATACAAACGATGAGATGAAAGTTGTATCACATTTATAATATTAATGGAGTTTTTGGCTGGATCGTGTTGGAACATGTCGCACGAATTTTAATAATCATTAAATTTAGTGAAATAGCGAATTAAATTGTATAATTATTCAATTTAGTAACGTGTGAGTGCACAAGTGTAGTGAAGGTGAAATTATGTGACTAACGTGGACTTTTCGTGTTCCCCCCAAAAACTCATATTAGGTTGTTGTAAAGTTACTACCGCTTTACAATAACTTGACTTGACTGACTAAAGACGACTATGACTGTTTTGTAACTTCGTGCCCGATATCGGGCCATTTACTTGATCGATAAGAAAAACTACTTGACACTGGCTAAATGCACAAAGCGTGCGAAGCCAAAACACAAAAAAAAAAAAAAAATATACAAAGTAGGAAAAATAGGATAGCAGGATACACAGACTGGCGACTAGCACGACTAAGGGCGAGATTTGTTAGAGGTTGCAAACCTATATGTTTAATATAAACTACATCTTGTCTACTGCTTGGTGTGTCCTAGCAACCGTTGTAACTTTAGTCCAATTAATATATTTTTCTGTTGCACTACAAATATGTATTTTCTTCCTGCAATCGTATCCCATTCTCTAATAAGATTCACAGTTCGCACTTTGACTTGACTTTATTTTTCGGAAATATTTAATCAAGATTATCTAAAAAGTTATTGACCTTCTGCACGCTATTTTAACCGACTTCAAAAAGCAGGAGGTTATCAATTCGACATGTTTATATTATTTTTTTTGTTATGTATGTTTGGGCATAACTCCGTCATATACAACTAGTAACATAATTAACGCAAGACCTCATACACCCCAATTAGAGTATTGAGTTAAAAGCATAATCCGATGTCCAAAACTATTTTTTTAAAAGCTAACTGATATTATTAAGAAAAACGTGTCGACCCAAGCATTACTTTATGCATTTAAAATTGAGAAAGTTACTGAAATCGATTCAGTAGTTAATTAGGAACAAACTACTTTCAGGTCTTGCGTCCATTCTGTTACACCTTGACGGATTTGCAAATTTTTTGTTCAAAAGGGGTTTATTCCAAAATGGTCCCATTAAAATTTCATATAAATCTGATGATGTGTTTCGGAGACAGACAACAGAACTCTTCAAAAAATTACAGCAAATCAACCGCGATCGCTGCTATCGCATAAATATGCATTGTTTTGACCCCAAGGATGATGAAATTTCGAATTGGTGTGGGGTAGGTTATAGAGTATAAATAAATAGAGAAAAATAAAAACTTTTTCCAAAAAAAAAACAACCGACTTCCGGAAAATAACTTTAATTTCAGAAGGCGGTGACAAAAAATTCAAATACCTACATATCCAAAGACACCGGCTGTGTAAGAGAGTGGGCCGCATTTCGCTGTAAATTTTCCCACGGCCAGTTAACTGATAGGCCGCACCAGGCGTTCTTACACCTGTCGAGGCCTATCTCAGCCCGTGCCACGCCAGGTCGCGCCAGGAGTCGGTAAGCCTCTCGACAGGGGCCGCAACAAGACATTCCCATTATAGCAAAGCAAGATAAAACGCACCCATAAAGGATATACAAGCCGTGACAGCCGCGCCTTTAAGGGGAACCTAGTCGCGTGCTCGAACTCACTGGTGGGCCTGACTAAAAATCACGCTGTCTCACCAGGCTTCGTGTCCGACATAGTTTCAGTGATGAGAAGTTAGACGCTAGTCTACACGCAAGACGTTATTGAGTGAGGTGCAGGATCATTTGTAGTAAAAAAATCGCGAAAAATTTATGAAAAGTCCTTTTGAATATCGGGTTTTATGAAAAAGCCAATGCATAAATCAATGACCAATAAAGTTTATTGAACTTTGTCGGTACCGACTTGGTTTTGGAGATTTTACACTTCTTTTATTACTTAAACACGCCCAAAGTTAAGTAAGATTAGCAAGAAAAACGAATCTTTGTTGGCTCCTAACTTTTTAATTGGTTTTTATTTTAGTATTCCGTTTCCATACAGACAATATTAATAATGAGATAAAACGATATCATATTTTACTTTGGATGTGCCATGTCAGACAGTGGAGTAAAACACTCCCGAAGTTTGTATGCAAAAAATGTGGACTAGGTTCACCTTAAACTTACCGACGGTTTCCACGGCCAATCGGCCTGGCCTGGCGCGACGCGGTCCATCGGTCAGCGCGCCGTAGGACCGCGGCATTAAAGCGACACTAGGTAATAGCTTTACTATCAAGCAGTTTTTATACCTATTCAATTACTTTTTTTAAACATATCTTATCTAAAATTAGACCGTGCAATAACAATGAAAACCAATTGAGATAGCTTCTAAGCCTCTTACTTGCATTAAAGAAAAACATCTCACTATGTTCAAAACTCGGACATAGTGATCGCCATTTTTTATATTTTTTGTTTGCTCTATGGCGCCCCGTTTCAGTCGCGAAGTCTATTTTTATTTTGCTTTGGCATCTGTTTTGCATCAGATTTTATTTAAATTTTAAACAGGTAGCTTTTTTGCAACATAATTTCTTATCGACTGGTCAGAGTCAGCGATTATCATCAATGGACAAATTATTATCTTGTTACTTGCTCAATAAAAAATGATAAAACTCTTATAATTGCACGCTAATCTATGCATGCCTAAGTTTGTATGTGTTGATAAAAAAACATAGCAAGAAATCTCTGAATTCTTGAATAATTATTATTCGTTCAGAGCCAGTGGGCAGGGCACATTGTTCCCAAAACCTGGCCGATGGGGCCGAAAGGTTCTGGAGTGGCGACCGCGTACAGGAAGGCCTTTGTGAAGGCCGCAGTAATCTCCTGGAAGCGGGAAACACAGAACTGGACGAAGTGGCGAAGCTTGAGGGAGGCCTATGTCCAGCAGTGGACGTCTTTCGGCTGAAATGATGAGTTCAGTGACTTATTTATCCCATAATATATATTTATTGAGTCTGAATACGCCAACCCGTGGTGAGCAAGCGTGGTGATCAATGCTCTTGCCTTCTCTGTATAAGAGCGGCCTTTGCCCAACAGTGGGACTATAAGAGGACCAGACACAGATAGGTAGGACCTATTAATACCTATATATACCTGTTTTAAACCAGCGGGGTAGGTGCGGGTAGCAAAAGCTTTTATGTTGACAGTTCCACAACAAGCATTGCGTTATTTACATTGTTGAGCAGACTGTCGAACATAATGAAGCTATGGATTTTTTTTTAAGGCTGGGAAATCATCAAATAACATCTCCCACTCTGGACGTAGCGGGAGGGCGTGTCAGCCTTTTACTGACTTAGCTTCAAAATCATTAAGATTGTGATTAAAAGTGTGTGTATAACACACTTCTCCATCATCCGGCTCGAAGGACAATAGAGAGGGATGGGTCTCAAATATCCGCATGGTGATACGAGAATTAAAACGCGGTAACTTGATTAATAGTGGACTGTATTATAAGAATTTAAAGGAATAACATACAACACTTTCATCATCTGCTGATGATTAATCAAGTGGCTTGAAAAGACCATTTGCCTAAAAACAAACTAATGTTAATCTTATTAAATAAATGATGAATTATTAGTAAATTTCGTGTTTTTCTTGTATTCTATATAAAAAGTACCTATACAGTACATTTAAATTTCGATAGAATGAATATAATTCGTTGAACGCTGGATCAAACAAACATTCGATATTTTGAACACTCGATGTAGAGTGTACGGTCTAATAAATGTTCGATTTATAAACCATTCGATATTATGAACATTCGAGTGTTTAGACGTTCGATTTATAGTAGTCGATCAATTGATATTCGATTATTTGGCATCGATTTGGCATAGTACACCCGTTTAAATTCAATATCGAACATTCTTATCACGTTACGTTTCATCGATTTTACTATCCCAAGATCAGGTTACTCGCATAAAATAGGCTTAGTGGGTCAAATTCTATGTAGATTGACGTACCAAACGCAAAATAAAATAAAAATTTAACAAAATAAAATGGCAGCTCAAGATAAAGGCGTGGTATTAGTGTCGGCGAGTTTCATAATTATACATCTATACTAATATTGGGGCTGAGGAAAAACAGCCACACGCTACACGGTTCGATCGATCAGCACCCTAATTGCGTAACATACGATTAATCATAATCGGTTTCATTTTGACAGTTCAACAATATTCATTGCGTTATTAACGTTGTTGAGCAGACACATTGTTCGAACATATGAAGCAATGGTTTAGCACTCTGTATCAAAACGAAACAGATTATGATTAATCGTGAGTTACGCAATTAGGGTGCAGGTTAACTTACGCTTCCCGCGGTTGCTCCATGGATGGGTGACCATCTTTACATAACAAGACCCCTCCGTGCCTCGGAAAGCATGTTAACCCGTTGAACGGATATGGCACACGCATAGACATGACCCAGGTTATGACATAGGATACTTTTATCCCGGTAGTACGATTGCAAGGGATAATTTTCAACCTTCACGCGGGCAAATCCGCAGTCAAAAGTTAGTCATTTTGTAAGTAAATAAAACGTAATATCAGCCTGTCTCCCGAAGGGATGGCAGAGTTACACAGACCTACATATCGCCTCGGGGAGCGACTGCCTATAAAACCTCATTCACACAACCAGTTACTGGGCAACCAACATGTATGTAGGTAGGTGTTTATGCACACATTTAGGCTCATATGGTTACCCAGTAACTGGGTTCTGTGGACGTTAGATAGGCAGTCAACACGATAAAAAGTTATGGTCAAATTTAGATTTTCGCGTAAACTTGTAAGTACCAAAATTTTCCTTAATTTTCTACATTTTTTTATTTTTTGGAAGGTTTCCTTTATTTGTGCTGTAAGACCTTGCTTTTTGCCAAATTTCGTGATTCTAGGTCAACGGGAACTAGGTACCATATAGGTTTTCGACCCAAAACCTATAGGGTACTTCCGGTTGACCTAGAATTGTCAATTTTGGTTAAAAGCAAGATCTTAAGGTGAATGCGCAGTGGTAGAGCGCGAAATTCAAATTTTGTTACGTTTTTTGCAATTTTCAGGTGAGTGTCAGCTTGTTACTTGATCAAAATATGATTTGCGACTATAACATGTACGTATTTACAGATTTATAATCATTAGAATCAATAATACATCTTTCTAAGTTAGATTTGTTCCATAAGAACAAATTTCTTATGGAAAAGTGCTTGTGGTAGAAATCTAACTTATAAGAGATATATTAGACATTCTAATGACTAAATTCTGTAAACACGTACCTGTTATATTCGCAAATCACATTTTGATCAGGATACAACCTGATACTGACCTGAAAATTGCAAAAACGTAAGAAAATTTGAATTTCGCGGTCTACCACAGCGCATTCACCTTAAAGCACAAGCAAAGGGAAAATTCCGAAAAATAAAAATAAAATAAAATTAAGGATTTTGGTACTTACAAGTTTTCGCGAAAATCCAAATTTGCCCATATCTTTTTATCGTTTTGACTCAGGACCTTGATTTTTATACACCTAATATGAACTATAGACCTCAGTATCTGGTACAAATTTCAACTTGCTAGGTCCACCCGTTCCTGAGAAAATCGGTGGTGACACACGGACAGACAGACGGACAAGAGAGTGATCTTTTATGGGTTCCTTTTTTACCTTTTGAAATTCAAGTCTAGGCAGAAGATGATTAGAGAAAGCCACACTCTCACTGGACCCCTACCATATACCCACTGCGACACGTAATTACCTATTGACAAAACAAAATAGACAATTGCATTCAACATTGTTGAATTCAATTTTGTATGTACGATGAAAAAAGTTTTAAAAGAACATTTTTCAAAGTAGTGCGGTGATTGTATATCATGAACGCGTTATTTGTGCTTTAAAATCTTCGACATAAGGTTTAAATTACATTGACGAGCACAAACGCACGCTTTTGAGCGCGAGTACTCGTGAAATGCAAAAACTATCAGTAGGCATTAGTATATGGTGATAATATTGAAGATAGGAAAGTGAAATTGAATTTTTTTATGCTTTAAACTTAGGTCTGAAAGAGTATTTGATTGATGTTTGAGCAGCATTACTTTTAAAAGCATTTTTAGTACGCGACTTTCTGCCATCACTTTTGTTTGGACTTGACTTTCATTCTGGGTACAATGCGTATCCACTCACATACCTATCTACTCAAAATAACTTCTTTTTTTTAGGGAATTACTTCTCGCATGTCAAGTTTCATGGTTGACGGCTACTTAGCAAGACTTGCCTATGGCTACCTTAATAAATGAAGATCTGCAGCCATGGCTTAAGGCCCTGGGGGCCGATTCTACTAACAAATTTGTTAAAAAAACGCAATAGAACCGCAACCGAATCACCACTTTTAAGCGTTTTCGCATTCTACTAAAATGAACAACGGTCCAGCTGCGACACAGCTGCGGTTACGTTTTAGTTACGCCAACGATCGATTGAAACAATGTCAAAACCTATTCTACTAACAAAATCGAACATGAGCGTGACGTTTACTATAGGACAAAGTTAATGATAAAATTATGATCATTATGTCTTTTAATTATAGAAAATACTTTTAGTGCCACATATTCGTGTTTAGTAACATTTTTAGATTCAACTTTTTTCTTTTTGGTATTAATAAAACATATTATTTTGGCATGTTGGTAACGCGAGTTACCCGCTGTGTTCCCGCTACAGTTCAGTTGCAATTCGTTTTAAGTTTAGTTTCCATTTTGCTTATAAAATAGTAGAATGACTTTTTATGTAACTATCGAACGGCGATCGAAATCGAACTGTTGTGGAAACACAGTTTAACGTGTAACGTTGCAAATTAGTAGAATCGGCCCCCTGGTAACTTTAGATATTGTCGATACGAGCGATAATTGTTCTTATTGCAATCCGATACGGGCTAAAATCTGTTGTAATAAATTCGAATAATAAATGAGCAAGCATTGTCGTAAAAATGCAAATAAAATCGTATAAAATTAGATATTAACTATTTAATAATAGGTAATCCATCACTGGATGCAGTTTGGCATTTTGATTTTTATGGTATATTTTTAATTATAATTGTTGGTGAAGGGATAAACTAGTTTTAAAGATAATTTAGAGGTGACTTTGATGATTTTTTGATGCATTAAAGTATATTTAATTGTGTTTTGAGTTCCATCACTCTATGCAAAAAAGACTTGAAACTATCATAATTTTTTTTGCTTCCAAAATTATTTATGGTTAAAGAGATACACTTGTTTAAAAGTGGGGTACGGACCTCGGCTTAGGGCTTCGTCGCTGGAAGATTAGGGCAGGGCAGGGCAGCAAGGGAAGAGTTGGGTCGGAGTGAAAACAAAAATAACTTCATTCGGTAGGCCAATATAAAGCGTGGCCCGACAAAGACGCGCTAACAACCTTGAAACACACATGATTCTAGATTTAAAAAAATGCAGTTCCTTCCCTACATTTTTTACTCGAATTATGTGCTGAATCCGTTCCGTGTGGTGCCGGACGTAAAAGAATAGCAACATCTCATTTCTTCCCGTGGGCGTCGTAAGATAAACTGCCGATACGAGTACCTCAGAAACCGGGCATTATGCCCGGTTTCTGAGGTACTCGTATCGGCAGTTTATCTATTCATTAGCGCTATTGGTTCGATAACTTGTGAAAGTGCGTTTCCGAACACCGCAATGTGATATAAACTCCGTTTAAACTCAGGTTAAGTTAACTGACCAATTTTGGCCGTTTATCGGTTCCATAGCTATTTGACGTTTCATTTCATCGTGAATCTATATAAATTTTTTGGGTTATACTTATAACGTGTATTAAATGGCAAGTAAAAGCTAATTATTAAAATCTAAAACAATGAGTTTTAGTATAATGAATAAAAGCAGCTCCAAATCAGACTATTATTATATTTATTTTTAATACATCAGTAGGCATCAAGAAACTTAATACCTACTTAGGAGAAATCCTTTCGAAATATTTACGGATGAGGAATTTAAATTCAGATAATATAGATTTGATAAGAACACTATGATCGGATCTGCTTGCTCTAGCTCCCCTTATGAATCGCAAATGTCCATATTCATAATTTTTTACAAAAGAATGGATAAAGCACAAACGATTGGAAAGACAAATACTTTTAACTTAAAATAATAAAAAAAGGCAACGCTTCTTTGGAAAAAAAAAGAATACAATGATGTCGACATGGTATTGTGACAACATCTGCGTACAAAAACGAATTTTAAACGCGAAATCCTGAAAAGACCCATCTGGCGGCAACTGAGGAACTAGTTATGGGTTGCATAGTTATTTAATAGCTTGTTGCGGATTCAGAAACCCAGTGTCAGTTAACCAACGTTTATCTTACACATAACTTTATTGAATCAATAGTTATTGGGAGTTTAACTGGGAACTTCAGAAACCGGGCATAAGAGACTTTACTAGTGAATGAGCAGCAGCGTTCTCTATGCATTTTACCACCATACTGCGATCGCCAACCTGCCTGCCAAGCGTGGCGATTACGACAAAACCCCCCTTTTAGGGGAGGCCTATGTCCAGCAATGGACGTCTTTCGGCTGAAATGATGATGATTTAAAAAAAAATGTGTATGCAACCAGCAGTGGCGGGGCGTGCAGTTTTACACTGGTCAATGTCTAAGTACCTAATTTTAAATTGTTTATTTTTCAGGTGGCGTCATTCTTCACGGCGTTGAAAGCGAAGCAGGGGGGTGGTCATCATCACGAATACTCCTGGCCATCACTTCCTTCGGAACATCATGGTACGTAACATTGTCCTCATTTACAATAATTGGTAGACTTTTAGACAAATCCCTGGTAGATTCAGTCTATATGAACCACTCTAGCTAGATAAATTCCTTCTCTTTGTCTTTATTTGAAAGAGTAGGTGGATATTTGACAAATTCTTTGGTAGGCTCCTACTAAATTCTAGATTCTAGAAAGACACAGTAAATAACTGATGGCAATCGTTTTGATTTTTTAACAATGTGCATAAAATTATCAATTCCCGATTGTGACAAACCTACGTCGCGTCGGGTTTAAATGCGTTTTGATTTCTGGTCAGGTAGTGTTATTGCGTTTTCTTAAGGAAATTGGAATGAATGCTGGTGAACGGCAAATTATAAGTGATTATATTTCTGTATATTAGGTTTGTACAAACACTCTTACACGTCAATCATATTTTAATTTAGAACTAGATGAGGTCGGCCGGTCAGCGTTTCCTAACGGACTACTCTGAGAAGAAAGGCCGAAACAAACTCAGAGGTCAGTCTCTTTTAAAATCCAAAAATAATTTTGGTCAGATCAAGTGAAGACCGTGTGGATTGGTGTCTGAAATAGTCTTTTAAGGAAAGAACCGCACAGATTGAGTGGACCCGTCCAGTCAGTGCACGCAAATGTCAGTAACCGTGCAGCAGAGCTCAACTAATTTAGTAGCATAATTAATTATATTATTAAACTTATAACCCCCATTATGTGGTTGTACCGTACACTTATGCCTGTCCATTCAAGGAAAACAGCAATGGTTTCAATAATCATCATCTATTATATAAAAATGAATCCCTATTTCCCTTGGTCACGGCATCACACGTGAACGGCTGGACCAATTTTGCTAATTATTTTTTTGTTGTATTTGTTATTGTCAGAAGGTTCTTATGAAAAAAAATATATAGAAAGTTGCGAATTCAATATTCATAGTAAAGACAGGACATAGTCTGTCGGGTCAGCTAGTAGACAATACAAATGAGTTATAAAACAAAATCTTATTTAAACTTTTGCATATTTTTTCTCATTGCAGGGTATGACAGAAGTCTGCCGGATCCCGGTAAGAATCATTAAATAATATACTTTACTGCATGTAAATAAGATTTTGTTGATAACTGAATGAATAGGCACTACTATTGCACCTTCATACATACATATTACAGAATACCACTGGTTTTTCACTCTTCTCCTATAGTTTCTTTCTTCCCTTTTAATTTCTACTGCAAGACCTCATTTTATGATCCTCCTATTATAATTTTGATTAGATGCTTACACAAAAGGCCAACCTCACATTTATGTCTTAAAAAACATAACACTACCCTTGGATTCCTCATCATTTCGGCCGACAGACATCCACTGCTGGACTTAAGCCTCCCTCAAGCTCCGCCAATTCGACCGGTTCTGTGCTTCCCGCATCCAGCGGATTCCTGTGGCCTACACATGGTCATCAGTCCACCTTGTGCGAGGCTTTCATACTCGACGTCTTCCGGGACGCAGTCGCCACTCCAGAACTTTCGGCCCCATCGGCCATATTCTGTTCTGCGGGAAATGTGCCCTGCCCACTTTCTTCGAGATATGTCGGTTCCCTTGGTACCTCTTCATCCTGATTCGATTACGTAGGGAGTCTCCAAGCATAACCCTCTCCATTGCTCTTTGGGTGACTCTAAGCCTTCTTATAAGGCCCACCTGGATTCCTACTAGGGGAATAGCAAAAAAAGAGAAAAAAAACAGTGCTCTGAAAATTTACACCTAATCGTTGAAACTTTTGAAAAGTAGAGGTGGTCTATTGGTATTTAATATATTTTTTTTTCACTCTCAAAGTACACAGAAACATAATTTATGAATTACAATTTTTAAAGATGTTTGATGGTTGTACAGCAGTTCATAAAGGTGATCTACCAACTCCCAAACTAAGTCAAGCTTGTAATTTGGAAGTTGGTGGTTCTTATGGTGCAGGACTTACATAGACACAACCTTGTAGCCTGGAAATTGACTTCCAACACATATTAAATAAATAAACTCAATTTCTTAACATAGATTAAGAAACAAATTAATTAGTATCTACACTATCTTAAAAATATAATTTACAAAAGAAAGAACAACATAATAAAAAATGATAAAATAACAAAAATAATACAAAACTTTTTTTATACAGGGTGATTGGAAGATGGGTGCAAAGCTTTAAGGTGAAGATAGTATAGACAATTTAGAACCATTTAAGCCATGGTTGTCTTAGACGAAGTCTTACCAATTTTTTTTTTTAATAAGGTTTAAAAGACGTTTTGTACAATTTTTTTATTTTTTCTGAGCTTTAAATGTCTGTAAAAAAAATGTCTAATGACACAGAAGCCTAAAACATGTTTTGCTTGATTGCTTACACATTACTTTAATAAATAAAAAATGAATTCATTTATCATTCAATTTGGCCATAATTATGCAGTTTACATTAAATTTTGAGAATTTCCGAAAAAAAATTAAAAAATTTGGTTAAAAATATTTGGTAAGACTTCGTCTAAGACAACCATGGCTTAAATGGTTCTAAATTGTCTGTACTATCTTCGTCTTAAAGCTTTGCACCCATCTTCCAATCACCCTGTACATTAAATACCCTCACATCGAATGATTTTTTTATGTTTTACCTTTTTATAGTTAGAAGCATCTCAGTTTGAGCATAATCTAAAGATTGCAACCAATTACGTATTGGCCCCATCTCTCAAATTGTAGGTAGTGGTTCCGAACCCAGGTAAGCGATTTACTTTGCGTGTTTTATTTCATCACCGCTGCTCTCAAAACGGTGAAGGAAATCATCGTGAGGGAACCGGCATATCCTTTAACCAAAATGTCTAAGACGTGTGCCCACTCCCTCTTACTCGAAGGAGGCCTGTGTCCCAGCAGTGGGAACATTATAGGGTGATTGTGTTAAAATTTAGTCAGGTTATTTTTCTCTTCCAGGTTCTTACTACCCGGCAGACTGGAACTCCTACAGCCCTGAGCTGAACGACGTCTCTGCTCCATACAAGACGATCCCCATGTACAAACACAACGAACTTACCTATGAAGACGCGGAGTATACCGAAGATGCCAAGTCTCATAGCTGAGACGTTTAAGTCGGCGTAATAAAATCGCGGGGGGATTTTTACGCACACTGGATTTTAAACTCTCGGTGTTGAATTGAGAATTCAAAATCCAGCAGACTGCAGCGCGAGTAAGTCTCAGCACGTCGTAAAACACACATGTGTTCGATTTTCAACTCTCGACGCGTTGATTGATGATCCAGTGCGCGCAAAAATGCAGCCGCGATTTTATTACGTCTACTGTGGGATAGACATCGGACCGTCATGAAAAAATAAGTAGGGAGGAATCAACTAATTTAAAACTGCACGCCCTTCCACAAAAATGTATTTACAAGCATCAGCATTTGAAACGTGTGGTGAAACAAGCAGTGGAGGGACGCAAGTTTTAAACTCTAGTTCGACTTTTAATTGTATTCAGTAACTTGACAGTTGAAGGGTTACCAGATTTTGACAATAAAAAAGTTAGTGAGGTGGTGTAAGAATGAACGAAATTGAATGAACTTGAAATAATGTACTTACATGCATTTTTTTATTATTTAAAATTAATTAACTTGTCTTTAAAACATGATAAGTATGCACTATTAAAAATTGTAGAATTTGTTATATATTTTGTTTGTTAGTAGTAAAGTAATTTATTTAGATTCTTTCTAGGTATAAGAAAAAAATAATAAAAAAGGAAATTACTTATAAAAATAAAATTATTCTTATATTCCACATGTTACAAATGATTTTTTTTAAGTTTTATATGATAAAAATGGTTTAATTTAAAATGAAACCATTTGTATCATTCGGTCTTTACGCAAAATCGTTCACTACCTCAACACTATTAGTTTTAGTATGGTAACATTATTTTTCTTTGAACTGTCAAGTTACTGAATACAATTAAAAGGCGAACTTGATCTCTGCCTAAATGCGTCAAATGATAGTAATACATTTTCAGTAGGAATCGCTTTCATTTTGACAATTCCACAACATTAATTGTGTAGCGGTGTTATTACACCGCTACACAATTAATGTACGCTACCAGCGCAACGCAACGCTACCAGCAACCTATCAGCAATAAATGAAAAGGCGCCATAGAAAATAAATGAAAAGGCGGACTATTTAACTTCACGTGTGTATTGGACCAGTGTCACAGTTGGAAGGGAAGTGTTGCCACAGATCACATATATATTTTTTTTATTTTTTTTTATTTGTTATTAAAAATGTTTAGTGTTGCAATCATGATTACCAAAATACTCAAGGTACATGACGTTGCTTTCGTTGATAAGCAGACAATTTTTTAGAACATATCAAAGAATGGATTAGCAATAACCTGTAAAATTATTCACATTCTGATTAAGAGTGTATTACGCAATTAGGGTGCAGATGTTGTACAGACGCCAGCACATTAATCTACTCCAATCTGTCAAATTTCTTTGATAGATTTTAAACTTTTAATACAAATGAATACGGTTCATGTTCAATTGGGAAAATTTTACGATTTGGGGTAGCTTGATGTGGTGGCGTCTGTACCAAAATGAATGATGCTCAATCTTGATTTTGAATACCTACATATTTGTATGGGATCTGTCAGTTTAAAATGTTAATTAATGATTGAGCATCGTTGTAATAAAGAGTATGGCGTAATTTTAATTGTTGCATTTATTATGCTTGGTACACTAATTACAAAAGAGAATAGAGGGAGTTTTGTGAAGGGATTATAAACCTTAACCGTCTTATTATAAAAGTTATTAATACAAAAATGACATTAGTACCTACCAGACTAACACCGTTGTCAGTTTTGTAAAAAGAACTGCATGTCTATACATATTGGGTTCTTAATTCAAAAACTGGTTTGGCGGTTTGAATCTGAAATAAAAGCTTCGTTTTTTAATAAGGGGGAATGACTAGTTCATAATGTACAGACGCCAGCATATCAAGCTACCCCAAACTGTCAAATTTTCCCAATTGAATATGAATCTTATCCTTTTGAAATAAAGTTTAAAATCTATCAAAGAAATTTGACTGTGCTGGCGTCTGTACGTAAGTTAATAACTACTTAAAGTTATAAGAAAACTGCATTTATAATTTATAAGGGTAACTTTATTTATTGCAATAAAAATTGTATCAAAAAACGGACGGACTATCATTTTTCCTTATAAGTATCAAAGAAATTTGACTGTGCTGGCGTCTGTACGTAAGTTAATAACTACTAAAAGTTATAAGAAAACTGCATTTATAATTTATAAGGGTAACTTTATTTATTGCAATAAAAATTGTATCAAAAAACGGACGGACTATCATTTTTCCTTATAAGTATACATTGTACATCAAAATTATAAAATTTACAATAAATGTAGAGAATAAAGCTCATTTTGGAATGTCAATATCGAGATTCGATCCCTGTTTATATCAAAAATCCTATATACAAGTCAAAAAATCTTTTTTAAGAGTCACTAGAATATCATTTTATATAAAGAGTGGCAAGGAACAACTTCGATGCTGTGACAATGATTCTAGACCCCCTAGCGTATACATTTTTCGTCGATTATCAAAAGACAAAAGACTTTTTACACGCTTTATATTAGCTTTACTTGTATGTTTGTTTGTATGTAACCGACTCCTTTGAGCGCGATTTTGACCCACTTTAAACGGTCAGATTTCATTGAAACTTTGTAAACTTGTCGAGGACCGATGACAATTAAATAATTTAAAAAAAAAATGAGAAAAAAAAACACGTTTTTGTAGTTAGCAGAACTAAAAAATAGAAAATAAATAATAGTTTAAAAAACTAAAAAACACGCTTTAAAAACCAAACTAAAAAAGGAGAAAATAATTTAATTCAATTAAAAAGCGTGGGGTGTTTGACATTAAGTGATTATAAAAATACCTCAAAAAGCACCCCACGCTTTTTAATTGAATTAAATTATTTTCTCCTTTTTTAGTTTGGTTTTTAAAGCATGTTTTTTAGTTTTTTTTTCATAGAAAACTGCAATACTGCAATACGTACGCAGTCAAAATATATGAAACTGATTGTTTATTTTATTTTTGCTGACCGGCGAGAAGTTTATACACTAGAGGGTTTATACTCATGTGCTAAAATCTTGGTTTCTGTTCTTGGGTCGATGTACAGACGCCAGCACATCAAGCTACCCCAATCTGTCAAATTTATTTGATAGATTTTCATCTTTATTACATAAGCCTATGGTTCATTTTCAATTGGGAAAATTTGACAGATTCAGGTAGCTTCATGTGCTGGCGTCTGTACTTGCCACTCGATATAAAATACATAATTATTTTAATAAAATATTTAAGTATAAAAAAATATAAAATACCAAGATCAACTTTTGTATAAAAAAAATACATTTTTGAGCTCATAAAATCACATACAGTTTCGAAATTAAAGCTAAATATTGTGATAAGAGATGTCGCATTTACATTATCACAAAATAAATTAACGAAAATAAAACATTACCCAGTGGGGTAAAAATGTCAAAAGTAAAATGGCAGTGATAATACTTTTATTTTTCTTTTTTATCAAAAACTTATTAAAAAAATTAAATATCGAAATGAAGGAACAAGTTGAAAACTTCACTCCTCCACCATAGTGCAGGGAGGATCCTCCGACCAGACGGGTGTTGTGTCTGGTGGGCAACTGCCCGACGGTTGATGTCGAGTTGTGGTACGTATTTTAGTTACGCGGTAAAATGCAGAGCTATCGCGCAACTAGCATAACTCTGCATGCCACAAGCAGTTGCGGTAGGTATGCAGAATTTTGCGTGACGTCATTGTGACGCGTAGTTCACATGTGGCGATGTAGATGCCGCCACATTGATATTAAAACCAGATTTTTGTTTTCATTTTAAACTTATTTCAAAAAAAGTTGTTTTTTTTACTATTTTTTTCTCTCATACAAATTACATATTTAACATAGGTCTTTATAGTTTATTATTGTCATATAATATATTATTGTCAGTTTTTATAAATGATTCCTGACAGGGCACAGAAAGAAGAAAGAAAATACATTTAGTTAGTACAGACTAAAGGCGCACACAATGCAGCAGGAAAGAGTAAAATAAAAAATCAAATCAAAAGTGTAAGGTGAGATTTCAGAAACTAGCATTATAGTGTGCCTCAAAGGGGCCCAGTTCAGCAAAAATGCCAGACAACTAGTGCCTGATGCTGTTTTTCAACTGGACCTGAAATTGTGAGAATGTAAATCAATGCATTGCAAAACAAAAAAAATTTGGTTTGCCGTTGAATTAGTGAACATTCACTTAAGAGGTCCCGGTTCCCCCCCAGTGGGTTCCCGCATTGTCGTTGCGGGGGGGCTCAGTAGCCGTGGTCCGCTCCCACGGTGAAGCGAAGAGGAACCCCAAGGTGGGGCCGCTCGTCAGGGCTTTTGTCTCCAAGCCGACGACGTAGCGGCCAGAATGTAGGTTGCGGTGAGGTGCACCGCAACTGAGGCGGGCCGCGGTGTCGAATGGGAGGCATCGCGGCTGAAGATTACAGGCTGCGGAAGAGGAGGAGTGCCGGTACTTCTGAGTAGCGCTCTTCCCTTCCGTGGCCTGGACGGGGCCGCCACCGTTTGATGGCGGACGCGGTGGGGCCGCAGGGGAAGAGGAGTGTCGGTATAGCGTTGGCCGCTCTCCCTATCCCCTGCGGCCGAAAAGTGGTAGGCGGCGGGGCCACTGTGCTGACCCGTCGCAGGGGGACCAAGGGCACCAGACACGGGTACGTCTGGGGCCCTTTTGTTACTTGGTTCCTGGGGTGGTCACGGCGTGCCACGTGTCCTGGTGCGCCGAACTGGTGGGGTCCGCAAGGGCCGATGCCTGCCAGGGTTGCGGGTTGTTCGAAAGAGATACCGCGGCCCCTGGCACACAGGCAACTGAGGGAACACGGGTGGGTTTTAGTCAGTAAAAGTCTGACACGCCCTCCTGCTCCACCCAGAGCAGGAGAAGTTATTTGATGATTTCCCACCCTCAAAAAAAAAAAAAAAAAAAAGGTCCCGGTCCGTCTATTGTCAACACGAACATGATTTAAAAGCTTGTTGTTTCATAAAACGCAATGCAAGCGCCTGAGAATGCGATAGCATCGAACAAAAACTTGTCGCAAGAAATACGTGTTTTTGAAATAGCCTTTTTAGATTTTGGAAAAATGTTTGTCTTCCAAAGTTTAGGTAAAATTTGCGCAAAATAGTTGATTTTCAGAAGTCTTCACTGAATTTGTTTCTGAAAAAACATTTTTACTAGGTAGAAACCTAGATACAAACCACAAGATACCTGTGTGTTTAAAATATCTGCGTACCCACGAGCGTTTGTATGAGAATTATGGCGGTTTGGCCACTCTTAAATTCGAGTAAAAACTTATCAAAACACAGCATGAAGTAGGTTTTAAGTAGTAATAAAGAGATTCAGAACAAAATAAAAAAAATGAAGTGTTATTTTTTCTTATTTTAAAATAACCCTATTTCATTTTAAGAATATAATATTATCAAGTCATGTTTATCAAAATCAAAATATTGTATGTCACATAAACCTACATGGGCACTTATGAAGCTAGGTGCACGGTTACAATTGGTCGTTTTCTATGGAGAAGAGCCGGCAAGAAACTCCACAGTTACTCTTTTAAAAATCCATTCGATCAAGAAAATTCTTGATCACAGATTCAAAGTTTTTCAGTTAAGAATAAGTGGCTATTTGCTTTGTCTCGTCCAAAAATATTAAATTACCTGTTTAGCGAACAAATGGGCTGCATACCGCCCTGTTGTCTAACTACACTCCCGGACTCTTAAATCGAGCCATCGTGCATTTTCATGTAAGATCTAAAGGCATTTTTTTTTTACTAGTTCGTCACGGAAAAAGTTTTCATTCAATTTAGAAGCCGATATACTGGACATCGTTTGTTAAGTTTAACTATGAATGTCGATGGCTATAAAAGTAGGAGGAGACCAAAGAAACGATGGATGGACTGTGTGAATGATGATATGGTTAGAAAGGGTGTGAATACGGAGATGAAGACTAATAGAGAAGTGTGGGACCATTTCTTTGCAAATCCGTCTATTTATGACGGAGTTATACCCGAACATACACATTTTTTTTTAATAAATATGTCGTATTGATAACCTCCTCCTTTTTGAAGTCGGTTAAAAAACATGTTGCGCCGACGCTAATTAAATTAGGATAAGGGCAGGAGAGTGATAATGATTCTGGCCATCATTTTTATGTCATCATTGTTCCAATTTTGAATTCACTGTCATAAAAAAAGCAGAAAGGCTTAATCTTGGCGTCCGGGAGTTTATATTTGTCGTGCAAATATTTCAATATTTATAATATTATACCAACCGATGTAGTTATAATTACCACGTCTACAAATCATCAGTAATCTTAAAACAAACGCTCAAAAATATACACAAAGTAATCAAAATAGAGTCACTAACCAAACCAAGAACACTACTACTTCCAAACCAAGTGTATTTAACCTTTTTCTTCGTCAGCCTCCTTTTATCAACAACCAACTTTATGGGCCAAGAATTATAATCTGTGGGCACATTTTGACATTGACTTGGATGCCATTTTCTTGGAGTATTATTCGAATTTTTCGCTTGTATACAAACTTCATGGGTTTTTCCGTCTTGAAGAGATATTTTGAATGGCTCCTCGATTGGGATGGTCAGGGACCTGAGGTTGTAAGCCACGTCTGAGGAGTAGTGGAGTTTGTTTGTGCTGTCTCGGATGTAGAGGATGAAGTCACCGACGTCTTCGTTGGAGGTGATGAACCAATGGGCGTAGATCGATGATTGTGAGCTGAAAAAGATAGACAATTGGTTTGTGAAATCTTTTTGAAGCAGTTAAGAAAAATTAGGGATGAAGTAAAAAGATTGTTTGGTTGTTATTTATGAGAGAACAAGTTGCCTCGGAAAGCACGTTAAGCCGTTAGTCCCGGCTGTCATTCGTGGATCTTTGACAGTCGTTACGGGTCGTCAGAAGCCCGTAAACTTGACAACCAGTCTTACGTATGGTGCTGATCCATACGTCATGTTCGTGAACAGGCGCCGCCAGTAGGGACTGGTCATCTCTTAGCTGCCACGGCCTATTTTGATGTCTAAATTGTCATTTGATTTTTGTTTTTAATTACGGACGCTTTTAATGTGCACATCTTTTTTACATCGTTCTCACATCGATAATTTGAACATTACGTTAATAATTCGAACATAAATTATGTAACCTACATTCTGTAACAAATTGTTAATAACAATATCATATATGTCTATGGCGTCTGTCAACGTATATATATAGATCGACGAGAACGTCGTGCAATGATTGTTGTTGTCAAATTTCAAAAGATATTAAATATTTTTCTTTCTTTTTGGAAATCAAATTTTATTAATTTTTCAAATACATTGCAAACTATAATTTTGTATAATTTAGAAGCATTTTGTTTAAAATTTGTAAATGTGGGTACCATGCATCCGTATAATAATTATGTTGTTATGATGTACGTTGACTTGAAAAAGCGTGGCAGTTGAGAGTATGTCATGCTCACTTAAATGTCTTGCTGATGGTGGCGCGTGCGTTGGATCATTCGGTTCCCTACAAAATGGTTGAGCTGGATGGTGCTGATCCACGCGTCAAGTTCGTGAACGGGCGCCGTCAGTTGAGACTGGTCATCTCCTAACTTCCATGGCTTATTTTAAATCTTATATTTAGAATTGTTTTTTTTTACATTGTTCTCACATGTAGAAGCAACAAGAATATAATGTTCCTAAGATTTTGTAATACCTAACATCAAACATGATTAAATGGACACTCTTGTCCATGGAGTTTCTTGCCCGTTCTTCTCCATAGAGATCTACGTTTTGGAATGGGCAACTAGCTTCAACTTTCCAACTGGTCGACTTTTTGACAATTCAAAAGTGCCTGAAAATGGTTTCATTGAAATAAATGCTTTGAGTTTGAGTTGATATCGCTGTCCCTTATGACGAGAATCTCGTGAAAGCTGAGCAAGATAAGGGGGCGTCCATTAATTACGTGAGTAAATTTTGGCGATTTTTCGACCCCCACCCCCGCTCTTGTGAGATGTCGTGAGATTTGGCTCGACCCTCCCCCCCTCCCCATAATCTCACGTGAGATATTTCAAATACGTGGTTTTAGTATAAAAACGTTAATCTGTGCTTATTTGCGTTGGATTTATGCGTTGCATTTGGCTGACATGGCTGGGCGGTGGCGGTTTAACCATCGAGGAAGTACTGTGCTACTTTGTGGTGCTCGCATAACTGCGATAAATATTATTTTGTAAGATTTTGCCATATGGGTGGAAAAACATGTTTCACATAATTTAACCCGGTTATCTCGTAATGTTACATTGTTTCTTTGCGGGAAAAATATAAATTACGTGATATTTACCAAGACCCCCCTCTCCCCCACGTGAGATTGGGTGAGATTCGACTCGACCCCCTCCCACCCCTAAACGCCTCACGTAATTAATGGACGCCCCCTAAGAAAATCAAGTATCTTGACTTAGCTCACGAGGTTGTCGACATGTGGGACGTGGACTCAGCAATCATTGTACCGATAATCGATACAGTAAACGGCCTAATAGCGAAGAGCCTCGACCAACACCTCAGGAGGCTCTCATTGCACGGCTGGATCAAGGGCTTGATTCAGAAAGCAGTACTCCTAGACACGGCACGCATAGTCCGGAGGTTCCTTTCTCTAGAGCCCTGACCACCGACATCTTGGACCGTGTTCCTGATGCCGATGAGCCACTATTTTTAAAAAGAGTGTCCACGGAGTTTCTTGCCCGTTCTTCTCCATAGAGATCTACGCTTTGGAATGGGCAACTAGCTTCATCTTTCCGACTCTTTGACAATTCAAAAGTGCCTGTAATTGGTTTATTTGAAATAAATGCTTAGAGTTGAGTTTACCAAGGGGTATCGTGTTACCCAGTAACTGGGTTGTTGAGGCCAGATAGGCAGTCGCTCCATGAAAAATACTGGTATTCAGCTGCATCCGGTTGGACTGGAGGCTGACCCCAACATAGTTGGGAAACAACTAGGCAGATCGATTGGTTTATGCGATAACTCATCATCAGAGATCGGATATTCGGATGCATATTCACCTAAAGTTGAGATGTTGGCTAACATGGAATGCGCTTTTGTAACGAAAAAGTCTTAATTTAGGTAAGTAATTTGTTTATTTTTTGTTTTAACTAATACAAACCAGCCCTCCTCCAGTACATATTCATATTTTTATCGGGTTAAACATTAATTTTAAATGAATGCACATCTGAATAGTTATGCAATCAAGAATCCCGAGGTATTTAATAATATTACAAATAATTTATAAAGCCGCTTCCATACTTTCATAGCTAAAAAAAATCTTTAGGTAAATATGCATCCGAATATCCGATCTCTGCTTATGAGATAAGAGGTTGCGATTACCAATCTATTGTCCAGGTTTTCATAAGTAGCATTTAATTAACAATAAAAAAAATGCACCACAATAAGTCCACAGTCTCTGTTATCTTCTGGAGAAGATAACAGAGACTGTGGACTTATTGTGGTGCATTTTTTTGTGCAAAGGTCGTAGGCTACAGAAATCTCTTCCAGCACACCTGCGATAGGAGTATCGCAGGTGTGCTGGAAGAGATTTCTGTAGAAATAAGCATTACCTATGTACGTATTTTTCTGTTCCTTTCTTCTTGTCTGTTTATATGTGTGTGCATAAATGGTTAAATAAATAAAAATATTTTTTTAAACAGATTTTTTTAGTATATTATCGCATTTTCAACGAATGTTAATGTTTTTCATAAGAATACGCAAGAAGATTGTATTAAAAAAAACACAAAAAGTATCTCTCCGGCGGGGAATCGAACCCCGGTCTCCCGCGTGACAGGCGGGGATACTTACCACTATACTACCGAAGATGTGATAGCAGGCGTCCAAATTCGCAAGCTCTTAGTACAACTTCATTGAAATGAAGATTGAATGATCGGTTTGGCTAGCTGACATAATATGACAAATTCTTTATTAATTAATGTTTTGTGTCTCTTAATGTTTTGTGTTTAGTAATGTTAATTACTTTGCTTACTTAAGTATGGAACCAAGTCTATCTAACTTAACAGACAGCTGTGCTGCTGGGGAGTTTGTTGCGCCACTTCCTCTTCCCAGCTAAAGCACTAGGAAATGGTGAAGAGTGGGCGTTTTGGGGGACTGTCTTATGTAATTTTGACGTTCGTGACGATAAAAAGTGCTGATTCTCAGCCTAATTTGGGCGTTTTGGGGGACTGTCTTATGTAATTTTGACGTTCGTGACGATAAAAAGTGCTGATTCTCAGCCTAATTTGAATTAATGTCTTTTGATTTTGATGGTTTGAAAAACTACACAAACTTGTATCATCCTCTCTCCATAATGTGTACTCTATAGAAACTGGAGCTAATAAAACGAAAAGAATGTTAATGCTGAATAAAGCTTTTAATCCTGAGGGCCAATTCTCGTAATTTTAAGTACGTCCACAGTCTGATGTCAAATATACCTCGAGTTTACAAACAGTTTGACTAGTTTTCGACATTTGATTGTCGCCGAGATAAGACTGCGGCTCAGTGGCGAAGCTACAATTTTTATTAGAGGGGAGCGAAGAAAAAAATTTACAGTTCTCATAAACAAGTTCAGTAATTTCTTTACTTAAATTTAACGGCAGCTATGGTCGGAATTCTTGGCTTAGACATAAAAAATGGCATTTTTATAATGTTTTGTAATCTTATATGATGTTTTAAGCTAGTACGAAATATCTGTAATGTGATTCAATACACACATGTGTTACATATTGTTTGGCAATAGTAGACACTAAGAAGAGTGTTTCTTCTAAAGGGAAGCCGATATGAATCAGGTTGTATGGAGGCTGCGCCCCTGCTGCGACTAGACTTTGAACATTTTTAATTACAACAATTGGCATTCTGATCATCATCTACCTAGCCTTTTCCCAACCGTGTTGGAGTCAGCTTCCAGTCTAACCAGCTATAAATATGTATATAGCCGAGTACCAGTCTACTTCTTAGCATATCGATAGCAATCTAAATACAGTCAGCCCAGAATATGGCTACGAGCTTGGCACTGTCAGCAGCGTCTATCAATTCCTGTAGCGTGCAGACAGCAGCACACGCTGGACAAGATATTAAACGCCCCATTGTTTGTGGGACAGCACCACATTTACACTCCAAGGCGGAGTCATCTGTGAATGTCCACCTTAGCAGGTTCTCTTGACTTCGGCCTACCTGAGTCCGGAGTCTATTTAAAGACTTCCAGCAAATCTGAAGCAACTCATGTCCAGGTGCAAGATTTTCAGCAGGTGGAATGCGAATGGGTTTGGTAGGGAAGCACCATCTCGCCACCGACTTAGCCTTTCCTTAGACCTTGCGCCAGTGAGGGGGGGGGGGACCTGACCTCCACAACCACAACCTATGTAGTTACTGGGTAATACGATACCCCTTGATAAGACTGGTTGTCAGACTTTCGGGCTTCTGATTACCCGTAAGTACAGACGCTAAATCAAAGTCAAATTTACCCAATTGAACATGAACCTCAAAGCTTTATTATAAAGTTGAAAATCTAGCAAAGAAATTTGACAGATTGGGGTAGCTTGATGTGCTGGCGTGTGTACTATGGAGGAAACTTACATCTGACCAATTTGAAAACAAAATCCCGTGCACTTGACCACACCTGTTAGCAAGCGTTATTATAGCGGCTGAGCGCTGCAAGCAATAATAGTCCTTACGGTGTTTAGATTTTAATTTCCTCTATAGTACATATAACAGCCAGGACTAACGGCTTAACGTGCTTTCAGATGCACGAAGGAGTCTCGATATGTTATGGATGGGCACCCATCCACTAACTGACCGGGGCAAGCGTAGCTTGACCTTCGATCGTCCCGTGCAGCTGTTATTGGTCAGAAAGTCAAAAAGTTATGAAATATAACCAAAAATGCTAATGAAATATAACCAAAAATGCTAATGAAATATAACCAAAAATGCTAATGAAATATAACCAAAAATGCTAATTAAATATAACCAAAAATCCTAATTAAAAAATGACTATCTCCTATCAATATTTTGGTTACAAAAGTTATCATTGCCTACTCAAATAAAAAACACAAAAAGAATCTCTCCGGCGGGGAATCGAACCCCGGTCTCCCGCGTGACAGGCGGGGATACTTACCACTATACTACCGAAGATGTGACAAATATGACGAAATTCGCGAGCTATTGATACATAGTTCAGTGTTCCGTTATCCATAATAAAGTCCCCGTCACGAGAGGCTATAAATTTTGTAAACACACATTCAGGGGTTCAAATGTTTAAGTTCCATAAGTCAGACGCGTTCCAGTACCACAAAACAGTAGACGACAGCGCTTTATATCGCTGTGCGTTGTCCGTTGTTGTGCGTTGTGCGTGCAAGCAGAAGTTTAAATAGGCATTGTAAACAGTACGACATAGATCTGTTCCTAACCAGTGTGTCGTCAGCCAGGAAGTGCTTAAGCCGTAACTTTTTCTTGTAGTTATTTTTGTTATGTTATTAATGTTATGATAGTTGTTATTCAGAGCGAGCAACATAGTAATTATCCTGTAGTATGTAGTAAACTAGTGTGAATGTCCTTAGAATTAACTTTTTCTCTGTATTTTATAAGTGGAGAGCTGTAATTGGCTTTCTGTCTAATATACTGTCCTTGATCTGTTTGCTTTAGCTGTAAGTCTCCCATGTTTTTTAAATAAATCAATCAATAAATAAAATATAACCCGACCAAGTGAAATTGCTCGTTAGTTTCATATTACACGTATATTACTTAGAGTTGATTGAATTTGGGATTATTTGTTGTTGATTGAATTGTCGCTGAGTAACTTGGTAGTCTTTATTTACAAGATTTATAGCTTCTCGTGACGGGAACTTTGCAATCTACATAATATACTCACGCCTTCTCACCGGGGAGTATGACATGACTAATATTATTATTAAATCCGACAGACGTTATCCTGTCTTAAATATGAATATAATATTACGCGCAATTTTTTTTTCATAAAAACCTTCTCCTGACAATAACAACCACAACAAAAAAAGAATTAGCGAAATCAGTTCAGCTGCTCTCGAGATTTGCGCTTACCAACACATTCAGTGATTCATTTTTATATTATAGAATAAACAACGGGTGTGCGTTTTTGGGGGACTGTCTTATGTATTTTGACGTTCGAAAAGTGCTGATTCTCAGCCTAATTTGAATAAATGACATTTGATTTTTGATTTTGAATGAGAAAGTTTGATGTTTGGATATTTCGATGTTTGGATGTTTTTTACTCAATCACGCATAAATGGCCAAAGAGATTTGGTTGAAATTTGGCACACAGATAGTTCATAACCTGGATTAATATAGGATACATTTTATCCCGGTATTACGTTCCTGTGGGATAATTTTTGACCTTCACGCGAAGTCGTTGGCCAAAGCTAGTTTGCTATAATTCTAGCCATTCAATTTAATCAAAGATTGAAATTACCACAGCATTATCAATAAGTTTATCGCGCACTGTATTTACAACTCTCCCTGTAGAACGCGTGCGCAACAAATGCGTGCACTAACTGGACACATCCACTCAATCTGTGGATTGTTGTCTGAAATGGTATTTTGAGGAATATTTTTGGCTTCTATATTAGCTTCACTTATATGTTTGTTTGTTTGTATTTTTGTAACCGACTCCTTAGGGCGCGATTTTTACCCACTTTAAACGGTCAGATTTCATTAAAACTTTGTAAACTTATCGAGGACCGATGACAATTCAATAATTTAAAAAAAAAATAAAGAAAAATAGAAAAAATAAAGGAAAAAAACTGAAAAAATCACGCTTTTGTAGTTAGCAGAACTAAAACATAGAAAATAAATAATAGTTTAAAAAACAAAAAAAAACACGCTTTAAAAACCTAACTAAAAAAGGAGAAAATAATTTAATTCAATTAAAAAGCGTGGGGTGCTTTTTGAGGTATTTTTATAATCAATTAATTTCAAGCACCCCACGCTTTTTAATTGAATTAAATTATTTTCTCCTTTTTTAGTTTGGTTTTTAAAGCGTGTTGTTTTTTGTTTTTTAAACTATTATTTATTTTCTATGTTTAGTTCTGCTAACTACAAAAACGTGTTTTTTTTCTCATTTTTTTTTAAATTATTGAATTGTCATCAATTCTCGACAAGTTTGCAAAGTTTCAATGAAATCTGACCGTTTAAAGTGGGTCAAAATCGCGCTCAAAGGAGTCGGTTACATACAAACAAACCAACAAACAAACATACAAGTGAAGCTAATATAAAGCGTGTAAAAAAAGATAATTGTACTTACTATTGTATATCCCTAAACGCCAAATCCGGTTCAGAAACAAAGTCGAACGCACTCTCTCCCTCAGTGTTGCTATGCTCCAAAATCATAGTATCAACTCCAATGTTGCCAGTGCACAATAATCTATCTTCGTCTACAGTCAGTAGATTTTTATTTAGTAATGAAACTGGTTCAGCACAGGTTAGATTTTGGTATTTTTCGTCCATTTTTAGTAAAGATGGTCTCATGTGGTTTAGGTAATGTTTTAAAGGACGTGTGAAGCAGTCGCATTTGAGGCTGTTTCCTGGAAATAAAACATGGAATTAAAAAAAAATAAGAGACGCCGCGCGGGTTGGCATCGTCGAATTTCCAATAGTTTTTCGTGGTTATTTAATTAAATATGAATCAAAGTAATTAGTTTTTTCATTTTAATGTATTTAATATTATTATTAACATTTATTCTTAAATTAAAACGTTTAATCGTAATAAATACTTAAAATATAAAATAATTGAAAACATGTTGATTTTTATAAGTACATAAATTTTATACTAAAATAATTGTAAAAATATAGCATTCTAACTTATAAACACCAACTATCTATTACTTAAAATGCAACGTTGCCAGCCCGTGCAGGATGAACGCTCTTAATAGTTAACTTTTTTAATTACAGTTTGCACCACACATTACAAAATTATTGTCTCTAGTATGTAGATCAATTTCCATGAAGTTTTTAACCGACTTCAAAAAGGAGGAGGTTCTCAATTCGTCGGAACCTTTTTTTTATGTATGTTCCCCGATTACTCGAAGATAGCTGGACCGATTTGGATTATTATTTTTTTTGTTTGAAAGAGTATACTTCCCAGGTGGTCCCATGATCATTAAGTCAGGATCTGATGATGGGATCCTGGAGAAATAGAGAGAACTCTTCCAATTTTATAGGCACACGAAGCGATTTAGGTATTTTTTGGAAGAGTACTTTCTCGGAGTGGTCTCATTTCAATTTGGTGAAGATCTGATGAAGAACTTTGGAGATAGGCAACGGAGCTCCTCGATAAATGATAGTAAATGAACTGGGATTGCTGAAATCTCATGTCTGTCTATTGCTTAGACCAGTTCATAACATAACATCACGCCGGTATGCTGTGAAGGGGTAAGCACATGTGAACCACTAAGTGGCGGAGCTTGGGGGAGGCCTATGTCCAGCAGTGGACGTCTTTCGGCTGGAATAGGGTATTTTCCAATTTGTTAAAAACTATTTTAAATTGAAGGTTGGGACGAGATATTTAACAGAAAAATTAAAACTAATTAATTTAAATCCATTTTCTCAATTAAAAATGATTAAAATCAAATTTATTTTTCGTTGTTTTGAATTTACCGCCAAAACGCTCCATACGATGACTTTTTATCACGTGAACACACTTGACGTCAGATTTGTTTAGACGGCACCGTTAAAATACTTTGTGTGGCGCAGTTTTAGAAGTATTTGTGAACAGAGGCACCCCCGCACACCAGTAATACCACTTTCTATCCATTAAAAATCTTGTTAATTATAAACACGACATTCACTTGTTTACAACTACTATAATTTACACAAAGTTGACGTCACATGTGGTCATGTGATATAAAAGTCATGTTATGGAGCGTTTTGGTGGTAAATTCAAAACAACGAAAAATATGTTTGATTTTAATCGTTTTTAATTGAGAAAATGGATATAAATCAATTTATTTTTCTTTTTCTGTTACATATTTCGTACCAATCTTCAAATTAAAATAGTTTTTAATAAATTGGAAAATACCCTATTATGATGATGATGATGATGATGAAAGGCGGGAGAATCAATGATGATTTTAAAGTACTAACCTTGAAATAACACCGTTAATCCTTCATGTCTGACTTTCCTAACTAACTGAGGCTCGAAGCTCGTCAACTCGTTCTGTCGTACATCTAACAGTTTCAAATGTTTAGCCGACATTATGTTTGTGGTAGGTAATGTTTGAAGGGAGTTGTTTCTTAAATGTAGCTCTGTTATGTTTTCGGGGAAGCTGAATTTGATTTCAGCTGGAATGTAAAAAAAAAAATTGTTAATTATACGGGAAGACTTTTTATCACTTTACAAATTTTCACAGGGTTTTCTAACCATGCATACGAACAGCTTATACTATGAGACCAAATCTTTTTTTTTTTGGGTCATCATCAGAGATCGGATATTCGGATGCATATTCAGCTAACATGGAATGCGATTTTGTATGGAAAAAGTCTTAATTTAGGTAAATAATTTGTTTATTTTTTGTTTTAACTAATACTATCCACCCCTCCTCCAGTACATGCACATAATTTGTATCGGGTTAAACATTATCATACTTTTACTGACTAAAACCCACCCGTGTTCCTTCAGTTGCCTGTAAACCATGTTGAGATGCACTCTGTTGGATTTTCAATGCTCGGTCCAATACCGAGAGTTTAAAATCCCCCCGCGATATTACTACGTCCGTGTGATCGTCAACTAGTACAATAAAGCAGTCAAGTCACGAATCATCGAACTAAATAATAATAATAAAACTTTTATTTAAGGTGGAAGCGCCAAGGTAGCCCGCGAAATTCATTTTTTTTTACGTTTTTTGCAATTTCCAGGTCACTGCAGGTTGTATGGTGATCTAAATATGATTCGCGACCGTATCAAATATGGCTTTACAGAATCATAATCATTAGAATCAGCAATACATCTCTATAAGTTCATATTACTCTAAAGAATGACTATTTCATGAAATTATGACATTTGAGGGCAATTCTAACTTATGGAGTTGTATTGCTGATTCTAATGATTATGATTCTGAAAAGCCTTATTTGATACGGTCGCGAATCATATTTAGATCACCATACAACCTGATACTGCCCTGCAAATTGCAAAAAACGTAACAAAATTTGAATTTCGCGGGCTACCCTGGCGCTTCCACCTTAAGATAACTTAGATCCAATTTGTTAGTAGTATAATAACTTATAACTAGTGTTAGTAATACAACCTTAATCTACTCGCCCCCTGCCTGACCCATGAATCGAGGTATCAATACTCATGTGTGCACTAATACATCGATTACGTACATACAGTCAAGTCTATTGGCTATCATACTTAAAACGCTGTTGCGACTAGCCCGAACTCTGCTCAGCATCGACGCGCACCGCTTGCGCAGAGTAGCGTAGAAGCAATCGCAACATACGTGATGCACTACAGTGGCGGGGCAGCCGCAACATCGTTCTAAGCGCATTATTGTATTGTACCCGTTGTTGTGTTGTGTGTTATTGTATTGTGTAAATGGGAATTGTACTTTAATTTAAATATTTCTACTCCGGCAACGGTAGTATATGTGAAGCTTTTATTAATATTAACATATTAAGATTTTAAATAATAATAATATAATAATAAAATCTTTTATTTCCAGTTTACAATTTTAGATTTACCACTTGGAATACATTATGAATTTCATGTACATATTAAATTGTAGGTGCACACAGAGTTTAAAACCTCTGTCACCCAAGCTAAGATTAAACTTAAATATACTATACTATACTATAAAACCAGTACAAACTACTTACATGTCCTTGATACCATATCTTTCAGATTATTATGAGATAAATCCAATACTTCCAATGAAGTTAAGTTGCCAAGTACATCTGAAAAATAATTTAAAACATATTTTAGTTAAATATCAACGGGGCTTGTGGCTAAGTAATAACAGCCGTACTGATCGATCGGTCAAGTTAAGCTACGCTTGCCGCGGTTGGTCCGTGGATGGGTGATCGTCTTTACATACCAAGACCCCTCCGTGCCTCGGAAAGCACGTTAAGCCGTTGGTCCAGGCTGTCATTCGTGGATCTTTGACAGTCGTTCCGGGTAGACAGTAGCCCGAATGTCTGACAGCCAGTCTTGTATTACACGCTTTATATTAGCTTCACTTGTATGTTTATTTGTTTGTAACCGACTCCTTTGGACGCTATTTTGACCCACTTTAAACGGTCAGATTTCATTGAAACTTTTGTAAACTTATCGAGGACCGATGACAATACAATAATATAAAAAAAAATTCGAGGGGTGCTTGACATTAAGTGATTATAAAAATACCTCAAAAAGCACCCCACGCTTTTTAATTGAATTAAATTATTTTCTCCTTTTTTAGTTTGGTTTTTAAAGCGTGTTTTTTAGTTTTTTAAACTATTTTTTTATTTTTTATTACCAAAGTGGGTCTGCTCTTGACCTCGATCACGCCTGATGGAACAGCCCAGAAGATGCCTGTTCACTCGTGTCTTGAAGGTAGATTAAATGTGGAAGGAAACACAGACGTAGGCAGAAAGTTCCACACTTTAGCTGTGCGCATAATAAATGTGGAGGAGTAGCGCTGAGTACGACTGGTCGGGATATCAACCAAGTGCAGATGGTATCCTGCAGTACACTTGGTAGTTCGGTAGTAAAAGGGCGATGGTGGGATCAGGTCGTGGAGCTCCTGCGCACCCTCTCCGAAGTACAGTCTATAGAATACCGACAGACAAGCAACATTACGCCGATGAGTCAGGCTGTGAAGCTTAGCCAGCAATATTTCGTCACCTATGAGCCTTTTTGCTCTGCGTTCAACCGAGCAAGCTGATCTTTTGCTGAGCCATCCCATTAGTCTTACCCAAGAGGTATCGTGTTACCCAGTAACTGGTAAGTGGAGGCTAAACAGGGAGCCGCTTCATGTAAAGCGCATTCCATGTTAGCCAACATCTCAACTTTAGGTGAATATGCATCTAAATATCCGATCTCTGGTTATAATCTATCTGTGTGCCAAATTTAATCCAAATCCATTCAGAAGTTTTTGCGTGAAAGAGTAACAAACATCCATACATACATTCAAACTTTCGCGTTTATAATATTAGTAAGGATGTGAAAGTTTGAATTTTTTGGATGTTTGTTACTCAAACACGCAAAAACGGCTGAACGTATTTGGATGAAATTTGGATTAACACATAGGATACTTTTTATAACGGTACCTAGTACGTTCCTGTGGCATAATTTTCGACCTCCATGGGCGAACAACAAGTAGTAATAAATATAGTTATAAATAACTTACTATTTCTAATATCATTAATGAAATTCCCAGCCAGATTCAACTTCTTAACTTTCTGAGCACCCAAGGTCAGATCGTGCGTCAACACCGGTATCTCGTTGTAACTCAGATCAATCTCACGCAGTCTGTAGGGAATCCAGGGACTCGCGGGGAACATCTTTTTGGTCAGGAAACCGAATTTATTGTGGCTAAGGATCACCTGGAATTATGAAAATGCTTAATTTTGCACCAAAATTTAACAAAAGTAAAATAAATTTTATAGCTGACACAATAACAAATTCAAGGATTTTTTTTATCAATATTATAACCTAACAAAAAATATCGTTTTTTTTAGACTGTACTATCCCACTGTTGGGCAAAGGCCTACCCAAAGTCCTTCTAGGAACTCTTGTCCTAATATGGCTTTACAAAATAATAATCTTTAAAATCATCAACATAATAGAATCAATAGGCTTCCCTTTTAAGGTGAACCTAGTCCACATTTTTTGCATACAAACTTCGGGAGTGTTTTACTCCACTGTCTAACATGACACATCCAAAGTAAAATATGATATCGTTTTGTCTCATTATTAATATTGTCTGCACAGAAACAGAATACTAATATAAAAACCCATTAAAAAGTTAGGAGTCAACAAAGATTAGTTTTTCTTGCTAATTTTACTTAACTTTGGGCGTGTTGAAGTAATAAAAGAAGTGTAAAATCTCCAAAACCAAGTCCGTACCGACAAAGTTCAATTATCGAAAAGTTCAATAAACTTTATTGGTAATTCATTTATGCATTGACTTTTTCATAAAACCCGATCTTCCAAAGGACTTTTCTTAATTTTATCACGATTTTTTTACTATGAATGATCCTGCATCTCACTCAATAACGTTGTGCGTGTAGACTAGCGTCTAACTGCTTATCACTGATACTATCTCTGTCGGACACGAAGGTTGGTGAGACAGCGTGATTTTTAGCCAGGCCCACCAGTGAGTTCGAACCCGCGACTAGGATCCTCTTAAGGTAATAGCGTCAATGTACCCCGCGAAATTCAAATTATCTTACTTTTATTTTATTTCAGTCTGTGTCAGGCTGATCAGTTGAGATTTTAGTTCATTTAATTCCATTGAATTACATTTTTATGAAAAAGTTGCAAAACGTGAGACAATTTGAATTTAACGTGCTACCTAGGGCGTCTCCCTTAAGTTACTCAAAATATTAATAAATCAGCCGAATGCATAAATAATTAGCCAGCAAAAAGAATACAGATGCCAGCACATCAAGCTACCTCAACCTGTCAAATTTCTTTGATGGTTTTTCAACTTTATCACAAGAGAATAAGGTTCATGTTCAATTGGGAAAATTTGACAGTTTGGGATAGCTCGATATGCTGGCGTCTGTTCAAGAACGTATTTACCTCTTCTAAAGACAAGCAATCATCCAATAACCCATTGGTCTTGTTATCAATCTTTTCTAAGAAGTTATGTGATAAATCCAACTTCCTGTGAAAAGAAACAATTATTTAATCAGTAATTAATTAAATATTAATTAATTCAATTATTTAAATTAATTATTTTCATGGGGCCCGAGTGCACGTCTCCTCTTTAAGGAAATTTCTCGCCGGCTGGTCGACACTTCACGTGACCAGAGGGCTGGGTCGTTCTTTGGCCAAAGAATTAGCATTGCCATTCAACGTGGCAATGCTGCCAGTCTTCTGGGCACGTTTCCTGATGACAGCGATGCGGAGGAATGCTTCGACGCCTAAGTGTCCTTTTGTTTTTTTGTATTTATTTTGTATATCGTAGTTTTAATTATTAAGTACATTTAGTGGAACATGGGATTAAATTCTAGATAAAAGGTCAAGTCTAAGGCATCTTCTTAACTTTATTCTTTTTAAGGATGATCAAATTTAATCAGTTCATACCACATTTTAACCGCGAGGTCCAGCAAATTTTGTACAAGTTTTGTGTTTATGCAAATCAGTTTATACAAAGATGATGACCATCTTTCTTATTCTCAATTTATTTCTGCACCCTAATTGCGTAACACGCGGTTAATCATAATCGGTTTCATTTTGACAGTTCAACAATATTCATTGCGTTATTTACGTTGTTGAGTAGACACATTTTTCGAACATATGAAGCAATGATTTAACCATCTGTTTCAAAACGAAACAAATTATGATGAATCGTGAGTTACGCGAATTACATTAATTACATTATTTTCTCCTTTTTTAGTTTGGTTTTTAAAGCGTGTTTTTTAGTTTTTTAAACTATTATTTATTTTGACGCTACGGTTTTTCTCAAAACTACTCTACAAACCTCAAAGCCACCAATCCTTTAAAAGCCTCATTAGGTATATGCTCCAGCTTGTTCCCGCTGAGCGACAGATCGAGCAGCTGTTGCAGGCCGCTGAACGTGCGTTGCGCGACAGTTGTCAGTTGGTTTCGCGACAGATCTATTTTGAACGTCGTTGGTAGGTTCCCAAATGCAGACCTGCTTAGTTCTGTTATATTGTTATCCTGGAAAACGATTCAAAACTATATGAGAGAATTGATTACATGTACAGCGAAGGGCGAGCGATCTTTAAGTCATAGTTTAGATTTCCGAACCATTTTTCTCCATAGGATCTATTGTTTATGGTAAATTTAGACGTTCAAAAGTGCCTTTTATGTGCCTATTTGAAATAAATGCTTTGATTTAAAGTCTAATTATTTGTAAGGCCTACAAAAATAAGAACATTTATTTGCAAAAGATATGATACACGAAAGATTACCTGTAAAATTTGTTTGTACTTGTTGTTTTCTGGCCAGGTTCATTTACTTTTAATCTCACAAATTATTTAAAAATCTCTGTCAACAGAGATTGACCAACTAGTTGGCCAACGAATCGGACAACAAGTTGGACGCCAACAAATCGGACAAGAAAAGAGCTCTTTTTATATTAGAGAATGACATATTTACCTGCACATACAAATACTGCAAACTGGTCAGCGTAGATAGCGCCTCCCACGGCGGTTTCGTCAAACCATTATCCGACAGATCCAGAGCTTGCAGCGTCAACAGGCTGGAGAAGGTATCGGACGCCAACGTGTCGCCCAACATGTTGGACGACAGGTTCAGTCGGAGGAGCGCGTTCATTGACGGCCAGGTGTTGGATTTGATTTCTGATAAGTTGTTATGGGCGACATTTAGTTCGCTGTGGAGGAAGAGTTATTTGTTGAAATAAATTTGACTTGACCTCAACGAGTGTTCAGCTCATGAATAAAGACTTTATTCGATTCTATGTAATTTGATCATAATTGACTACTTAATCGATTTCAGTGAATTTTAATGCAGGTTTTTTTTTAGTTACGTATTTGTCATACAGACCGCCGATTGGGTCAAGAAATTTAAATCTTATTTCAAGGTATTTAGACTCAATTTTAAATGCATAAAGTAATACTGTAACGCGTATTGCTGTAAGGGCTAGATCTAGGTGGCCCTGGAAACGGATGCCTGGAAGGATTTGGGGTAAGCCTTTGCTCAGCATTGGGACAGTCTAGGCTAATCAAAAACAAACAAAAATTCTAGGGTCAACACGATTTTCTAGAAACAGTTACGTTTAAAAAATAAGGTTTAGTCTTTGTATTATGCTTATAACTCAATACTCTAATTGGAGTTTATGAGGTATTGTGTTAACCGAATAGGTTAGAATCGAGACCAATCGCGCGCGAGCTGAGCGAGCGTAGCGAGCGGTGCCGCGGTAGCGGCCGGCGAGCGCTACTTCCAAGTTAGTAGCAGTTACTTGACTAATTAATAATAGCGAAAGGTACTATCCGTCGCAATACCAGTTCACAATTTGTCGGTTTGTCACTGACAGATTATAAACTATGGAAAAATAGTGCGTTAAATTGTAAATGGTTTTAGCAGTTCACACTGTTTTGATACTTTGTAATCTCCCGAGATAGATTATAAACTGACGATGTTCTTAATATTACGGTGACATATACAGGGTGTCCCGAAACTCAACGTCAAGCGGGTACGGGGCAATAAGCTAGGTTGTACCTATTCTAGCAAAAATAAAAAATAAAATCCATGTTATTTGGTTAAGTGAATAGGTATTCTTTTGAAAATGTTGAAAATCAACACCCTAGATCAGATATTTAGGTATTGATCACAAATTTCTAAATTGTTCAGTGTGTTTTTTTTAATGTAATCCTAAATAACTATGCTATTGATTGCAACCAATAATTAATATTATGAGTCTAGTACAAAAAAATAGAGTTTAATTAAGTCATGGTTAAAAACGTTTTATCACGAAACTTTGACGCCTTGTCTTTTAAAAAAATGTACTAATTTTTTTGCTAGAACTGGTACAACCTAGCTTATTGCCCCGTACCCGCTTGACGTTGAATTTCAGGACACCCTGTATGTATATTATTACCTATAAATTTTCGTTCTAACTATATTTTTACTCACCCCAAACTAATTGGTATTTGGAACAGCTTCTCCAGCTTATTGAAGCTGATGTCAATAAGGCGAGCGCTCACCAGCTTGGCCAAGCTGCCTCGGGATATATCGCGCAGTTTGTTGTACGACAAATCCAGTTCTAATACTGTGGGAATAGTGCCGAAAGTCGCTGGTTTTATTACTTCTAGGGAATTGTAGCTTAGATTTAGGAATCTGTGGGAAGATAAAAACATATTTAAGTTATCTACAGGGTCAAATTAAATTAGCTGGCAATACTTTACCCACATGTTGGATATCAATATCGAAAACCACTGGAACAAAAACAAATTTTTCTTCATTCGATTGGCGAAGGTCGATGCCCGTTATCGATCAGCTGTTTTGTAATTTTTCATGGAACATAGGTATTATTTTCGAATTTCTAAAACCCAAAATAACGCGGGGTCGAACTCACTGGTGGGCGTGGCTAAAAAGCACGCTGTCTCACCAGGCATCGTGTCCGACAGAGGAAGTATCAGTGATGAGCAGTTAGACGGTAGTCTACACGCACAACTCTATTGAGTGAGTTGCAGGATCATTTATAGTAAAATAGGCGCGTAAAAAAATAAGAAAAGTTCTTCGGAAGATCGGGTTTCATGAAAAAACTACTGCATAAATCAATGACCAATAAAGTTTATTGAACTTTGCGATATTTGCGCTTTGTCGGTACCCACTTGGTTTTGGACATTTTACACTTCTTTTGTTACCTAAACACGCCGAAAGTTAGGTTAAATCAGCAAGAAAAATTAATCTTTGTTGGCGCCTAACCTTTTAATGGCTTTTGTTTTAGTATTCTGTTTCCACACAGACAATATTAATAATGAGACAAAACCATACCATTTAAAAATGTTGATGTACATTGTCGAACAGGAGAGTAATTCACTCCCGAAGTTTGCATGGATAATCTAGTTGACCAAAAGGTCTAAAACTAAATATCAAACAATACAAGACAAACATACAAGTGAAGCTAATATAAAGCGTGTAAAATAGTACTTATTTTATTTTCTATTTGCCATTTGTCTCATTGCTTGTCTGTAGTAGCGGCTAGCAGTGCCATAGTGTCACACTTGTCAGTTGTCACAGTCACTAAAGGCACCATGAAAAGCACAGACAAGTAATAGATGTTACGTGGGGTGCAGACAAGCGGATTACAATATTTTTATTTGTTTTTTTTTTTGTTATTTTTACACATTATCTTATTTAAATTTATTTACTTTTTTGTTTCCCGATCTGTCCGTGACATCACAGCGGGCCCTATCAGAATACCAGCGCTGCGACACTTTTTAAATGTCGTAGCATCATGCTGAGATAGTGGCCTTTTGGCTTCGCACAGGACTTTGTTTTTTAGTTTAACTTTTTATTTATTTTTGTTGTTTAATAATTTTAATTTTATTAAGTAGCATAGCAGTGTTTTAGTTTATTTTTTATTCGTTTAATAATTGTATTGTGTTGTAGTTAAGCTAGTGATATTCCTGTGCGAGTCCAATAAATACTTTTTCTTTTTCTTTCTTTCTACTTACCTTATAGAAAATAGGTTCTGGAAAACAGCATTAAAGATTTGACTAATATTATTATGAGATAAATCCACAGTATTTAACTCGTACAACTTAGGGAATGCTAGTTTCTGTATGGATTCTATTTTGTTGTATGACACGTTTAGGATTTGTATGCCTGACATGTTTTGAATGGGTATCTGTAAAAAAAGTTAGTTTAAATTATCAAATTAATAAAAAATAAAAAAACAAATATTTATTTTAACAGAGAGAGGTGGAAAGTTAGTAGGCTTTTGCTCAGCAGTGGGATGCTAACGGCTAATAAAAAATAAAAAACCAACGCGGGAGGATCAGAATCATGTACTGGAATCACAGATCCGGGTCGATGTACCTGCCGCCCTGTATATCCAAGTCCGGAAACAAAGCAAAGTTCGTAAGAATGTAGGTTACTCAATACCAAATCACAAGGCAAAAAACAGTGGCACTCCGGGAGTGCCGACAGAAGTGAAAACTTGAACAATTACGTCATTACAGGATTTCACATTATTCATAATCATAATTTTGGTCATATCTTCTAAATGGGTTATCCGATTTTCATAATTCCAATTGGAATATTAGTTCTGGACCTAAACCTATCTTGAAACTTAAATTATTGAAATACCTCTAGGTACAAAAAAACAGAGGTGTCGGTAAGGGTGTCGCGAGTTCAATTGTTTTTTTCCCATCTTAAAAAGTGCCCAACGCTCCTAAAGAAATTTTTACTTCAAAATAATATCCTATATCTTTACACTACTACGACTAAATCAAACGAATGAACTAAAATAAAGCGTCAAAAAATTCTCCGCACCGCAGTCGACTGGTAAGACAGTTTTTTTTGTTGCAAATGCAAGGTTGGTAATATCACCACAAGCAATAATTGTTAGGGCAATATCGCCCAAAACAATACTATTTAAAGGGGAAGCGCCAGTCGACAAAACGTGTAATTCTACAAAAAAAATAATGATTAAAAAAATCAAAAGAGTAAGATTTTAACATCATAATCAATGTATAATGTTCCCACTGCTGGGACACAGGCTATCTCTCTGTGAGAGAAAGTGGGCCGTAATTCAACACGCGGGCCCAGTGCGGGTTGGTAGATGTCACATGTCTTCAAATTTTTGGTTCTAGGACTTGCCGGTTTCCTCACGAAGTTTTCCTTCACCGTTTTTGAGAGCAGTGGTGATGAAATAATTTGCATAAAGTAAAGCGTGTCTCGGAGTTCGAACCTATGACTTACAACTCTTAAGTTGCAGCCGTTACCACTAGGCCACCACTTTTTTTTTCGGTGTGGGAAGTCCTCATGGATGCCCTCCGCCCTGGGGTGTGGGAAGGGATGTCTGTCAGACTCTTACGGACTAAAAACCACCCTGGTGTTCCCTTCTTACACTTGGACCGCGGATCATGGGAACTTGTGCGTCTTCTACGATCCACTGGGCCATCACTATTCACTGATCTTAACATCGTTTTTCAATTTCACATTATAAGTCAGGTGCGGAAAACCTCAAACGGCGAAAATATTCCAATTTTATTGGGAGTTATATATTCGAGCCGTTTGGGGTTGAAAGACTTGGGCCATGGGGTCCGACTGGCCACTTGGTTTTCCCAGTCCACGCCAAGCGGTTAGTGCCATACTAAGTGGCAATGCTGCCAGCCTTTTGGGCACTTTTCCCATTGACAGCAATGCAGATGATTTTTTTTTGATGGCCTGTGATTCTCTCTGTTTTTATTCATGATCATCATCATCATTTCAGCCGAAAGACGTCCACTGCTGGACATAGGCCTCCCCCAAGCTCCTCCACTTCGACCGGTCCGACCGGTCTTGTGCTTCCCACTTCCATCTGTTTTTACTATATAGGTACTATCGAGGAAACTAACATCTATACACCGTAAGGACTATTATTGCTTGCAGCGCTCAGCCGCTATAGTAACGGTTGCTAACAGATGTGGTCATTGTGTGCACGGGATTTTGTTTTGGTCAGATGTCAGTTTAATATAAGATTGTTAACTTAATACTGATAACACTTTTATCTCACCTGAGAGAAGTCAGTAAACTCATTATGCGCCATCTGTAGTGTATAAGCATAACTATTCTCATCGAAAGCCTGCGGACTGATCATAGACAACTTGTTATGGCTAAAGTCTAGCAAAGTCATGTTGTTGCAGTTCTGGAACGCGCCCTTCTCTATGGTCGATAGAGCATTGTGTGATATATTCACTACGGCGTGGTAGAGGTCCGTGAATGCTTGGTTTTCTATTATTGTTATGTTGTTTTCGGCTAAGTTTATAAACTGGAAAAGAAAAATGGGTGTTTAGATTTCGTCTATACAGGGTTTTTTTTTGAGGTTAGGAAATCATCAAATAACCTCTCCCGCTCTGGGTGGAGCAGGAGCCGTCCTGCTCCACCCAGAGCGGGAGAGGTTCAGACTTTTACTGACTAAAATCCACCCGTGTTACCTCAGTTGCCTGTGTCAGGGGCTACGGTATCTTTTTCGAACAACCCGCACGCCTGGCAGGCATCGGCCCTTGTGGACCCCACCAGTTGTCTATACAGGGTAAGGAGGGCTCAGGGCTAAGGAATAACAGCCACACGGGTCGATCGATCAGGTTAAGTTATGGTTGCCGCGGTGTGTCCGCGGATGGGTGACCATCTTTATACACCAAGACCCCCACCGTGCCTCTGTAAGCACGTTAAGCCGTTGATCCAGGCTTGAGAGTCGTTACGGGTCATCAGAACCACGTGTCTGACGACCAGTCTTTTCAAGGGGTATCGTGTTACCCAGTAACTGGGTTTTGGAGGTCAGATAGGCAATCGCTCCATGCAAGCTGCAGCTGCATCCGGTTAGACTGCATTAGGTTAGCCCAACATAGTTGAAAAAATGCTTGAAGATGATGATAAAAAATAAAAAGCTACACTCACCTCAGCATATTTAACCGCCTGGAACATCTGGAAGTCTACTTTGCTGATCTTGTTCCTGGCGAGGTCTACAGTACCGATGCGCGTCACCGCTGAGAAGGTGCCGCGACCTATGTCTGAGATCTGGTTGTCTTGCAGGTATAGGCGTCTGGGAAGAATCAGTAATAAAAATAAATTAGCGCGATATTACCCTGATAGGTAGAGGAAAAAAATATGTAAATGGCCATTTTCATTGACACTAGAGACAACTAAATTAATAAGAGCGCTGTTGGATTGTCAACGCTCGGCTCTGAGTCGAAGGTAGGAAAACCAACATCGCGCTTTTATTTCGCTTTGGTGTAGTGATAGTGAAAACGGCCATTAGTGTTGTATTTCCTAATAGGCAGAGGTATTGGAAAAAATCACAACAAGCGAACTTGCCGAACTAGTAGGGTAATACCGCGTTCAAAGGTGATTGACGTATAGCAACGAAATATTATTTCTTTTACTTTATGTATAATTTTGTTATTAACAACTAGGCATGAATACAGATTTAGTATAAGTAGTAAAATCCAATAACACTATGCACGATATCGTCACATAATCTGACCAAGATTATGTCTGGACTTTAAAAAACACTGTGACCTCTGAGTTTGTTTCGGCCTTTCTTCGCGCATTGAATTATAGTGTTTGTCTAAACCTACTTACAGAAATAAAATCATTTATCACTAACCGCGTGCGAAAGGGGGGGAGTTAGCCATAGAAATAAAATATTGTTTTTTTATGGCTAAAAACTTTCGCAGGTGCAGTAATTCCAGTAAGCGACTGCACGCTAAACCAATGACGTAGTCACATTATAACTGACTTTTATTGGAATCCTTTTTTTACAATTTATTTCTGGTCTTATCAAAAATGAAAATCAAAAGCCCAATCAAACTAGGCTGAGAGTCAGCCCTTTTTGAACATTAAAATTACATAAGACAGTCTCCCGGCACACCCGCCCTTCACCACTTCCTAGTGCTTTAGCTGGGAAGAAGAAGTGGCGCAACAAACTCCCCAGCAGCACAGCTGTCTGTTACGTTAGAAGAACTTCATTCTATACAATAGTAGTTAAGTCATTACCTCAAGAACCTCATTCCCCTAAAACTGTTTGTATCCAATTTCTTGATCTTATTGTTATCCAAATGTACAACTTTTATAACTGTGTTCCTTGCAAACATGCCTCTGTAAAATAAAGATAGCAAGTTTAATGTTACTAGATTCTGCCCTGACGTCACGTCGAGGGAGAGGGGGTCAACGAAATGTGACATTGTGTGACAAGCGACAGGGGGGGGGGTCAAAACCTTTGTGACATCACATTTTAACATCACCATTATCTAAAATATTTAACTTTATGTTAATTTTAATTTAAAAAAATGGAAAAACTGCTGTTTTAATTTAATTATGTACTTCTAAATAAAAAAAATGTGACGTCACACACGGGAGGGGGGGTCGAAAAACCATAAAATTTGTGTGACGTAATTTATGGATGGCCTTCAACACAGTGGCGTAGCGTGCCTTGGCGGGGCCCGTATAAAAATTTGTTTGGGGCCCCTTATGAAGGGTAAAGATTTCTCACAAAAGAAAAAAAAATGTTTGCATAAAATTAAAAGAAATACTTATTCATCATAATTATCTATCTGTCAATTTTTCCAATTTTTTTACAAACTATTCAAATTATTTATACACTCTCCTTACGTTTGTCATTTCTGAAAAAAAAAAAATTGGGAAGTTTTTATTGATTTTTGCTTACGCACGTCGGGGGCCCGCGTGGCCCGGGGGCCCCGTATAATTGATACGGCAGATACGGCGGTAGCTACGCCCCTGCTTCAACACCAATATAATTATGATAAATTCAGAGTGATATCAAAACTTTATATCATAAATCGTTTAAAAAGGTAGTCTCTTTGTTTAAAAATGGTTTAACATAATCATTTATACAGCATAAAAGAATTTACGGACGGGAAACATTCTTAACCTGTAATATTTGCATGTTATGATATGAGTAAAACGTGTATGCTGTGCATATACGAGTATGATGTATTTTTAAAAACAACTTTATAAAAGTACTATGCTTTATGCAAATAAATATTATTTCTATTTTTACATCAAATAGAAATCTCCCAGTAAATCATGCTGAAAGTACACTGAATTTTATAAAATCTAATGTCAACTTTAATTATTATTTTTTTAGGCACTAATATTCTAATTAGTATTAATTAAAATATTTACATAATTTTAAAACTAAGTCTTAAAATTATAATATGTATAAGTCTTGTATGTAAAAATAAAATAATCACAGGGCATCAAAAAATTCGTCCGCATAGTTGTCAACAGGACAAGTGCCTAAAAGGCTGGCAGCATCGCCACGTCCCAAGCAGCACATTAGCGGAAATTACATCCATAAACAAGCTATATTACAGTCAAAGGCTCTTATGTAGCTGTACTAATGGATAAGACGATTCTTGGGACTGTATGGGGGGCGATCTCTACACTGTTAAACAGCACAGCTGACTAATGGCAGTACAATGGACAAAAAAACAACAAAATGCATTTTAGTAGAACTTGAAAGAACTATTGTCCAGCTTTTGGCTAAGTATAATGCTACTAGCTGGGTAAGAAGACCAAAGTTTGTAAACAGCTGCATAACGGGGTAACGTCACACCGTTTGTAAGCTTTGAACTGTATTAGAGAATAAAATTTAGCCATTGGCATTTTTTTATGGAGTACACAAATTCTATTATAATGCTTCCTCAATGAGCTTAACACTAGCTGGTTAAAAGCATTTTAAGACTGCATGAGCTGTAAATTAGTGTAGTGTTACTCCACTTTAATTCCAAAGCTTATAGTGTAAATATTATCTATTTCACAGCCTTTAGCATTATTGAAGAGTAGACATAGGTTAGTAGTGCTATGATAACGTCAATTTTGTCATAACCTCGCAACACGACTTAATCACATAGATTTTGTTACCAATGATCATAGTTCCGTACAATTAATGGATTCGGTCAGTGACCTTTCTAAAAAAATAATTGTAACGAGAAATACTGAAAGTAATGAATCAAACCAGACATGAGGGAGAAAATATTTATATGGTAAACATTTTATTTAAAGAAAATATAAAAGAATGGGCAATAAAGAGAAATGTTGCTCAAGATGCACTGAAGGAATTACTAATAATTATTGTGAATAAGAGATTTCCAGATATTTTACCAAATGATCCGAGAACGATTCTACAAGCTAGAATAATTGCTTTAAAATAAATCGAATCTGTTGATGAATACTGGTACAATGGACTAATCAATCCGCTAACTATAGTTTTAAACAAGTGGCTAGACGTTTTAGAAAATATTAAGAGCATTGGTTTGAATATAACCTTTGATGGCTTGCCTCTATATAAAAATTCGAAATATGAGTTCTGGCCGATTTTCCGTAATGTTTTTGAAATACCCAACTATTTATGGTGTTTATTATGGTGTTGGAAAACCGAAGAATCTTGATCTTTATCTAGAAGATGGTGCCGATTCTGTTGGCACAAAATTCTCTAAACTAAACTAAAAATCACCAAAATTTAGTTTAATCCTGTCAAACGACGATTTCCCATTCTGAAATTGACTAAAGTGACACAACTTAACTATATTTTAGTTTGACAGCAATAAGATTGCACTGAATGATTAATTTAGTGAAGATGGTAATTTTGCTATTCTGAGTTTGCCGTTTTTCACCAAAAATATTGACTATATTAATTTTTCTAACTAAGACTATTTTTAATCGCGATTAAAAAAGTGTGGAATAAAACTAATGGTCATGAACTAAAATTCACACCAACACTTCGACTTCAGGTGCAAAAACAGTATTGTATTTTTTTTTTCTTTTCGTTTGCTTATATCTCGAAAATGGTGTGTCCTATCGCAAAAATGATGATAAATTCGACCCCCTTTATGAAACCCCTATGCCCCATAATCTCAACATGTAGGTAATATTTTTTTTATTTTCCATACAATAAGTGAAAAATTCCATAAAAAACGTCGAGGCTGCCCTCCTGCGCACGCTTCATTCAGCTCTTAAAAAAATCATTGCGTAGGGCACACAAGTACCACGTTGCGAAGCCAAAAGAAAAAAAAATACCACCTGCAGGTTTGGCACGACAACCGTAGAGAAGCGTTTTGTCGACGGAAGACAAGACAAAATGACGTTTCTGTGTAGACAGTTGTCAGTTTTTCACCGAGAAATGTAGACAAGCGATTTCTATTCTACAGTAAAGTAGAAATAGAAACCGTCATGCTACTAAGCCTGCAGGATCCGCGGTTGTCAAATTCGATTTTAGTTGTGTCAAAATTATTTTTAAGTTTAGAGATTTTTTTTTGCAGAATAGCTTTAAGATTCTCATAGCCAAAAGTAAGGAATTTTAGTGATAGTTTAGTTCGGTATACAAGAGAATCGGCACCATTGTAGTTGAAATGAAACAGTTATTGAATGACGGAATCCTTCTATCAACAAGCGAGATTATAAAAGTCAAGATTAGATGTTTTACTTGCGATTCACCCGCAAGGGCTTTTATAACAGGTATGTGCATTTTCAAGCCCTCAGCGCCACGTCTTTATGAGAAGATAAATTTTAATATTGTGTGGCCGTTACAAAACAATAAAGCCGTGTCAGTGGCGCTCAAAAGATTTATTAATTTATAGCTGTTGGCTAAGGAATGGTCAGTAAAAATAAAAGTAATGGTATACATTTACTGCGTTTTATTTTATTAATCACATACTCTTGATTTGGCTTTGGTAATTATATATGTTAAACCATTAGTTGGTTTTATTTCTCCATCATCTGGGTAATCTGACGTGTCACTATGGTTCAACATGCCACTTAGTTCTTTTTCTGCATTGTTATATGTTGCAATGGATGACCGTTTCACTATGCATTGCATTTTTGTCCAATCTGTATGATGCTTTGAATATTCTAGTTTCATCAATTTCGACGTGACGTTTTTAATATATCATCTCAACCATCCATCCTTTTTCTCAAGCACTTGGTATGACAGATAATTTTCCTTCCCCTCTTTCTATTGTCTTCACTTTTTGAACGGCATTTCTATTTTCTGAAAACAAGAACAATTATTTAGCAATAACATTAGCATCTTTACCTACTACGTCAGAAGTAAGAGATCATTAAGTATGCGGATTTAGTATTTGTGCCAATAAGTAAAACGCTCTATAGTATTAAAATATTTACACCTATTACAGGTACTATCACAAAAAATATGTACACTATTATTAATTGATAAATTATAAAACAAACTAAGTTATTCACTTCGTTCGCATAATTGAATTGCAGAAGTGTGTAAGTGTGCAAGAGTGCGTACGACTCGCAATTTACAACACAAAAAAAAAATCGTAAACAAAATAGAAACAATAATAATACGTGCGGTGCGTAGCGCGTGACGGGTAACAAATTCACAATATATAAAGATAATATGGTAAAGATTTGGCAACAACTGGCTAACACAAGTTTGAATAACCCCTTTCAATAAAATATATATATATCAATATGATTGGTTAAATTTAAATGGCGCTAACAAATCCTTCGCGACAAAGCAAATTCGCGAATAAGCGACAGTCCAAATTCGCTTCATCTCTTTCACACGGCCGGCAGAGCGTAAAGTTAAACCTAGCTAAATATTCACTTAGCTAGGTTAAATGAAGTTATTGTTTTTTTTATCTTACTTTATAACATACATTTCTAAGCAACATGGCAAGTAATGGCTCTCTGATTTGACATAACAGGCAAGAATAAGTAGGATCACAAAATTAAGTGAAGTACCTAAGCTACTTGAGTACGAAATGACCGAAATAGTTTTCTATCAATATTAGAGATCCCTAAGACGCTGTTGTATACTCTCACTTTGCTGCTTTCACCAGTCGTTAGAATAACTGAAAACCATTGTACAGCTAGCGTAAAGTTCTCAGCTGATCAATAGAATTAAATATGGCCATTGCACAGAAAAGAGAGTTTCAAGAGAATTTAGTTAGAATGATTGCTGGATAACAAATTAACGCCATTTTAATGTAAACAAGCCGATTATATATGAAAAAAATTACTGATATCTGTAAAATTTTCATGATATTTCAAAGCTATTAAAGTAAAAATACATTATTTATTAGCTACAAATAGATATAAATGCTCATAAAATGTTATTTTTTTGTAAAAATCCATGAATAATTCGTACACCGTATTTATTTTGAATAATATTTTTAGTAAAACCATATTATTTCTGTGGCGCGTGTAATATTTGATAATAACACCTATATATATTAACAGTAAACTGGCACCCGCAGTACAATTTAGCGATAGAGATACAAATAAACGTGAAAAATTACTTACCTTAAATTGGAAATTATATATTTGCCCACAGATTAGAGTTTGACATAACACTTGCACTGCACAAATAGTCTTTTGTTGCTATTTCATTGTAGATTTATTAATCGCCGTAAGGAAACCATACACCATCTAGTGGCTGTCTAAGAGAATTAAAGGAGCTGGATAGTGGCCTATTGACAGCTGTCTAAGCTATTGTGCAGCCCATGTACATCTCTTACAATGCTCTGGAATGCTTTTAACAAGCTACTATAATTCTCAGCGCTGGTTAATTTGGGGCCAAATGTAGAATTATAGGGGCTGTGTAGCGGGATAGACAGCCCTTGTACAAACAGCATAACAGCGTCGAGTTTTCAAAAATTCTGTTGTCCAGTGGCTATACAGCTATTTGTGCTGCTTGGGGTTGTATGGCAATACTCATTATTTGGCCAAAAAATAGGCCAGACCTCTGGTCACGTAAAGAGTTGACTTAAATTATTAGTTTTTGTCATAGATATACAAAAAACCCGAGATGCACAGTCTTGAACAAAACACTCAAAACTGTCCCAAATTTATACGTGAGTGGTTAAGATATTTGGTTATGATAAAAAAAAAATTGCAAATTCAACCTTACACCAATGACTTAAAATGATTTTTTACAAATCAATGTCCAAAAAGACTGACTGAAAGATGACTGACGATACTAGAATAGATTCATTTTATATACGTAGATTCTTTTACATATTGTGAATGAGAGAACGTTGTAGGCATTAGAGACTAGATTTGTAGACGTTTTTCTATTCTGTATTTTAATTCAAGTACCTGGTACTTATTGACTGGCCTGCACTGTCCTCCCATACCTATTATCACGTAATTTGAAAACATTGTAAAAGCCAATTATTTTTAAAAGAGTAACCGTGGAGTTTCTTGCCGGCTCTTCTCCATAGGAAGCGACAAATTGGAACCGTGCACCTAGCTTCTGACGTTTCATAAGTGCCCATGCAGGCTTATGTGAAATAAAATATTTATTTGACACGTGCGCACATTGCGCACTATTTATGCGGACGTTTTTGAGACGCTGATTGTGTATCTTGGGTTTTTTTGTATATCAATGGTTTTTGTTTGACAACTCACCAAGACAGCTAATGGCAATAAAATAATTACAGATTCCATAAACCTTTTTTACTTACCTCGGTATCTCTCCAAGTTGGTTGTGACTGGCGTTACACCAGCCAAGTTTACTCAAATCACCGATATGGCTTCCATCGAGCTTGGTTAAACTGTTGTGACTGAAAAAAAAGCAAAAACAAAAAGTTAATTGACACAAAATACCTTTGAATATGTCACCGTAAGATTGTGAACACCGTTAGTTTATAATCTATCTCGCGAGATTCAAACTGTCTATAAATTGTGAACTGCACCATACTGATTATCTGACAATTCAAAAGTGCCAGTAATTGGTTTATTTGAAATAAATGCTTTGAGTTTGAGTTTGAGTTTACCGACCGAATAGGTTAGGTTTTTTTTTTGGGAAATCATCAAATGACTTCTCCCGGTCTGGGTGGAGCAGGAGGGCGTGTCAGACTTTTACTGACTAAAACCCACCCGTGTTCCCTCAGTTGCCTGTGTGCCAGGGGCCGCGGTATCTCTTTCGAACAACCCGCACCCCTGGCAGGCATCGGCCCTTGCGTACCCCACCAGTTGGTGCTGACATCTCTTTGAGGCGCGCGTGGAACACAACGCGCCGTCGACCCGGGCTTGGTCCTTACCGGACAGCGAGCTACCCATTACTCGCCGTCCGCAAGCCCGCGCCTACGGTGGCCGGGAATCAGCCTGGGATTCCCGACGCCCAGGGCGTCTCCCGCGGCGACTACGGCCGTGAGGGCGCATATACTGCCTCTAACTCACATGCGCCGCCTCCCTCTTCGCGAGTAGGTTAGGTTAGGTTAGAACTGCGACCAACCTATTTCCAAGTTAGTGGCAGTTACTTGACTATCTAGTAATAATGCAAGGTACTATCCATCTTGATACCAGTTCACAATTTGACGGACAAATTATAAATAATTCACATATTTCAAAAATATGTGACATCACACAAGGGGGAGGGGGTTTCACAAGTGTGACCACCTGTGACAAGGACAGGGGGGGGGGTCAAAAAACCATAAAATTTTTGTGACGTAATTTATGGATTACAAATACTAATCAGTGAAATTTACCTTAAATCCAATACTTCAGTGTCTCTCAGTCCTTTGAATTGACTTCGTTTCAGTGTTACCAGTTTGTTCCCGTGTAGATCTAACTTCTTTAGTTTTTTTAGCACCTGGAATCAAACATAGAAAAGTATAAAATACTATCAATCAGCATCATAGCGCAGAATAATAATATGTTTGAAAAAGTCTGCTCAACAACTTTATTAACGCGATGAATTTCATTCCGCCTAGTTACACAAGGCTGAATTTTCAGTCTGGGATAACAAGAAAGTGCTAGTAATTATAGTATTAACAAAGTACAATTTTCTAAACTTTAAATCGCACAACTGCAGTCTTACACAATCCAAAACTCGCTCATTCTTCGCTACATTTTAAAATGACTTGCCCTATCCAGAAATAACGAAAATAATATCATGAAAATACATTTAAAAAGTTTTTTTACATTATTACATTACATTGACTGTGTTTCCACAGTGGATAATAGCTTTCTGCACCATATAAAGTTTAACTGTGCCAGATTTCGTAGTCCTCTAGTTTTTCGTACTAATTTTCGTAAAAAGGGTTACAAAGTATTTTCCTCACGTATTAATATAGACATCAGTTATAGTCTAGTCTTGTGCCTGCTCGGTCATTTTTAAGATCGCTCCGTACTAGTTCATTTCGGTCAGTGAACTAGTTCCTTCTATTAGTTCTATTGGCTCTATTCGGTCTTCGCTCTAAGTCAGTACTTCCATAAATCACGGAGCAAAAAAGTCTCATTGAAGCACTGACGTATAAATGCGTCAGTGCATTGAAGTCGTATCAGTCAAATCAGTCGCTGTCATTCTCGTTCTCGTTCAGGCATACGGTATGGCTCTTTGTAAGTGTACGAGGAGCTATTAGAACGAATAGACCGATTACAAGTCGGCGTTCGGAAACGTTTCTTTTAGTACAGTGCAAAGAAACGGTTCCTATTCGTTCATCGTTCACGAACTACACAAGACTAAACAGTTACCTGAAAAGCTTCCGGAGGCATATCAGTTAACAATCCATTGGACAAGTGTAATCTCTCCAGCTTGCCGGCCGCCTCGCTGCCCGCGAAGATGTCCTTGGCCAGCTTCGTCATCTTGTGTCCGTCTATTGATAACACTGATAGGTTACCTAGGATCTGAAATGTATATAATCAATAATAGCAGCCTATTCATGAGAACAAACAAGACGGGATGGGAGGTTTGGAAGGAAAATGGAGTCCTTTACCCAGCAGTGGGACACAACGTAGGCTAACAACAACAAAAAGCATGAGCCCGGGAGCAGGGTATAAGAGAGTGCACCTGCAACTTCCTGGCTTCTAAATCCTTACTAATAATAGGTCTTTACCTATGAAATTGCCGTTTTGTATGAAAAAATTTAAACGAATTTTTTTCATGTATTTTTTATTTGTATTAATCGAAGTAATCACCCATGCAATCAATGCATCTTTGCCATCGCAGTGGCAGTTTATTGATGCCCTTCTTAAAGAAATCAGCTGGACGGGAGGCAACAAATTCTTCAAAGGCATTTTGTACTGCCTCTCGGGTATTGAATTTTTTTCCCGCCAAGAAGTTATCCAAATTCTGGAAAAAGTAGTAGTCTGTAGGCGCAAGGTCTGGTGAGTAGGGCGGATGACGGAGAGCTTCCAACCCCAGTTCTTGCAACTTGGAGACCGTCTGCTGTGCAGTATGAGGTCGCGCGTTGTCGTGCAGGAGCAGCGGAGACGAGCGATTGACCAATGCTGGTTGGAGATGTGCCAGTTTCTCCATCATTGTGTTCAGTTCTTCACAGTACACATCTGCAGTAATGCTCACCCCGTTTGGTAAGAAGCTGTGATGAATCACACCGGCGCTAGACCACCAAACAGTGACCATCACTTTTCTAGGGGTAAGTTTTCGTTTAGGGCATTGTTTAGGTGCTGAACCAGGATCCAACCAACTTGCTGAGCGCTTGCGGTTATCAAACAGAATCCATTTTTCATCGCAGGTAACAATGCGGTTCAAAATTCCTTCATTTGTGTGTCTGTTGAGCAGTGCAAGGCACGTCTCGACGCGTACTTCGCGCTGACGATCATTGAGTTCGTGGGGCACCCATTTGTCAAGCTTTTTTACCTTGCCAATTTGACGCAAATGGACCAATATTGTTTTGACGCTAACGTCGAAAGCTGCTGCTAATTCAGCCGTAGATTGTGTATCATCAGCTTCCACAATCGCCTTTAATTCGTCATTGTCGACCAAAGTCTTCGGACGACCGCGAGGTTCATTTTTCAGGTCGAAATTTCCAGAACGGAAGCGAGCAAACCAATAACAGGTGGTGCGTTGGTTTGTAGTGTTAGCTCCGTAAACGTCGTTGATGTTGCGTGCCGCTTGTGCCGCGTTGCTGCCACGACGGTACTCATATTCCATAATTACTCGAATTTTTAACGTATCCATGATGACAAAAAAGATTGAAATGCGATGAAAATGTAACACTAATCAATAAACAAATGACTACTTTTGGAAAAAAAAATCCATGTTTTTAAAATAAAATTAATTTGAAATTAGAATTCTTACCCAAACAAAAATTATTTTGATTTGAAATGGCCAGTACTGCAAAACGGCAATTTCATAGGTAAAGACCTAATATTATAAATGCGAAAGTGACTCTGTCTGTCTGTCGTGCTTTCACGCCAAAACTACTGAACCGATTTAAATGAAATTTGTTACACAGATAGTCTAGACCCTGAGAAAGGACATAGGCTACATTTTAATGCGAAAAAAGGGTTGTAAGGGGTTGAAAGGGGGGATGAAAAATTGTAAGGGAAGTATCGTCATTTTTAGAGCTAGAAGTTTGATACTTATTTTCTAGGCTGTTGATTCGATATAAATAAATATGACATTCAAAGTTTGTAAAAGTTTTACCCTCAAGGGTGTAAAATAACAATAGGGAATAGGGGATGAAAGTTTGTATGGAAATATGTAAGGTTTATGTGAATGTTTAATAAGTTTGTGACAAGAGACAAAGACCCAAAGACACTATTCCACGCGGATGAAGTCGCGGGCACAGCTAGTTAAATATATTTAGGTGTTAAAACATTGAGAACTAAAAGAATATACGAAAACCCCTAAGTAATACATTACCTAATAACCTATTTGAGGCGCGATCCTAAACATTTCGAGCTCGCTCCGCTCGCTCTTGCATTCTGCAATGTCTAAATTCTAAAGCTTTTGTGCATTAGTCAACCAAGTACCGAACTCCTATTTCCGAAAATCGTTACGATTGTGATTGAACATGTGTGACCCAATTGCTGATTAAAAGTGTGTCATCGCCGACTACGACACCTGCATAACCGTTTTGATTCTCGAACCAAAGTTGGAAAATTCCATGTAACTTTTCCCCGCTGCAGCAACACAGCACAGTCAAGTTGCTTGGCGACAAGAATAATAAATACCTACTTACTTATAATATTATAAATGCGAAAGTAACACTGTCTGTCTGTCTGTCTGTTATTTATTTATTTATTTAATACTTCACGCACAGAAATGTACAGAGGCGGACTTAATGCCTAAGGCATTTTCTACCAGTCGACCTTTGGGTGATGCAGAGACAAACAGTGGTAGATGCAATTACTCGTGTTTTGAATATTTATTAAAATATAAGTAAATATAGGTACTAATTATTATACTAATTATTATACTCATACATATGATATAAATACTTAATTAAATATAACCAAAATAAACATACTTAAATACACATAAATATAATAAAACAAATAAGACAAACAATGGGAAAACATTATCGTTGTGAAGATACTGCCAGCTTCTTTTGCTTCTTCTGTTACGCTTTCAGGCCTACACCGATGAACCGATCGTCATGAAATTTGGCTGAGATATAGCCTGGGATATGGAAAAAGACATAGGCTACTTTTTTACGCGATAACCGACACCCACGCGGGCGGAGCCTCGGGGAAAAGCTAGTTGAATTATATTTCTATTTTTCTGTTCAGTTGCATTCAGTACTACGTTCTCGCCGCGTTTTCGTCGGCGTGAAATTTCTGTTTTAATGTTAAATAATCCTATATCCTCGCAACGGGCGTGTGCGTGTATGACCAGGGGTCCAAGTCTGCTATTTTTATAAATTCGTCATTCCAACACGATCCCATTGTCATTTATTTGTCATTTTGCTAAAAGTTCGTAATCTGCTAAATTCATAATGGTCGATCATTGGTCAGTCAATGGTCTCGTAATAGAATTGTGTCATAATGGCATTTTCGTATTGCCATTATTATAGGTAAAACTCGTTAGTAGAAATAATTTTCGAAAAACTACTACTAAATTTGAACATTTATTCATGCCAGATTTCATTTATATATATTTTTACATATTATTTATTAGTGTTTTATGTAATCTAAAGTAGTAGGAAGTTCGTAAATTAAGTCAGTCATTCATTTGTCATGATGTACGAGGTTACCAATACATGCCATTTCTTTCAATGGAGTGTCAGTGGCTGACTATTGGAAAGTCATAATGACGCCATTTTATTAGTAGATTACCAAACTTGGCAAAATCAACAATTATGAAATTAATGATAGACCATTCTGACACTATTGTAATAGCAGACTTGAGGCCCAGATGAATGAACGTAAATGAGGCAAAAGGAGTATGTAAGGATCGTAACAGGTGGTCTTATGTAGTGTCTGCCTACCTCCAAGGGATGTGTGAGTTTATGGATGTATTATTACCAGAGATGGGCCGAATGTGGTTTGACCGAATCCGAACATTCGGTTAAAATGAAAAGTTCGGCCGAACTTCGGTTCAATACCCTTTAATAATTGTAACAAAAAAATACCTGATTTAAATGAATGTTTAGTTTGTGAACCAAAACCGTGTTCTTTTTTATCAATTTACGAATTGTATTCAGATGTTTGTTAGAAGAATACTAAGCTTATTTCATTTTTGTAATAGTATGTCTAATTAATTAGGCAGAGATTTTCAAGAATAATAAGAAGAACTGATTTAATTTAAGGTTTACATTTACAATGTTCCTAACTAAAATAAATGACCATGGGTGAGTAAGAGACATAATTTTATTTTACAGTAATGCTATACGATAATTCTATTAAATTTCAGTCAAAATAGTGCAAGTAGGTATTATTTTTCTTGTGCCGAATGTTCGGCATCTGAACCGAATTTCGGCCGAATGCCGAAGTTCGGTTCAAGCTGCCGAAATTCGGTTCAACCGAATGTGAACCGAATTTCGGCCCATCCCTAATTATTATCATACAAGGTGTAACAGAATAGACGCAATACCTGAAAGTAGTTTGTACCTAATTGACTACTGAATCGATTTCAGTAACTTTTAATATAAGTATTTTTTTTTTAACTTATGTATTTTGCCATACCTAGATTGAGCCAAAGAAAATTCAATCTTATTCCAGAAGTAATAAGACTCAATTTTAAATGCATAAAGTAATGCTTGGGTCAACACGTTTTTCGCTTAAAAAAATAGTTTTGATCATCGTATTATGCTTTTAACTCAATACTCTAATTGAAGTATATGAGGTCTTGCGTTAATTATGTTACTCGGTGTAAAGCTGTGCCCCGTTACTTCGTTCCCGCTTAGCGTTCCTTCCGACTTTTGCCTTGTTGCTCGACTCCTATGGGTCATAGCGTGATGTTGAGTAACCTATAGTCTTTCTCAAGAACTTGGCTATCAAATGCAAAAAGAATTAATAAAATCCGACTGATCGCTCCAAAGATTAGCGCGTTCAAACAAACAAACAAACTCTTCAACTATATTATTAGTATATATCGCACCTTTAGAATTATAGAGACCTAATGCGAAATTAGCCGCAACCAAAATTGGTCTCTATAATTCTAATAATTCTAAATAAATTTTAAATAATTTTGCTTGCGGCTAATTTCGCATTAGGTCTCTATAATTCTAAAGATGCGATATGTTACCGAAAATGTATGAATTGTACACAATTCCTAGGAAATATATGCACTTCCGAGCCTACTTAGGAAATGTGTAAAATAATGTTTCAAAGATTCTTTAATACACACATTTCCTGTGAAATGTATGTATTTCCTAGGAATTTTATGCAATTCCGAGAACATACTAGGAAATATAAAAAAAGTTATGCTTTCTAGAATTGCTCGCATGGTTTCTGTCACGGCTCCGGCGCTGCGGGTCTCCGGCGGTCCCACGCGAGCTTATAGTCGCAGATGGTATTCATGGTCACCACCGCAGCTTCGGCTTGCTGGCCGGCCCGGCCAGCCTCAGCCGCGGCGACGAGCGTTAAAACCACCTGCTCCTCAGCACGCGGGCCACCTCGCCCCTCCGCGCCTACTCGGATTTAAATTACACTCTAGGGGTAGGGCAACAAGCCTACGTGGAGTCGGTTTTGCAGCGATTCGTTTCTGTCACTAACTTTTAATACATTTCCAATTGCTATTTAGGAAATGCATAGATTTCCTAGGAAAAGTGTATGTTACAAAATATATCATAGATTTCCTATCTATAATTGTACACATTTCCTAGGAATTGTATACAATGACGGATTACACACTTTTCCGTTAACTTATATATAAATTTATTTCTGAAGTTCCTTGCTGACAGTATATATCGAGGCACGTAAAATGAACCAAAGTGGCAGATATTGGTTCAACTTACGTGCCGCTATCTGTACCACTTTGGACTTCAAGACTTACCGTAAAAGCATCTTTCGGGAACTCCTCAATCTTAGTATTAGTCATGTACAGCTCCTGCAACGTCCTGTTGACTCCAGCGAAGGCATACTGGTCTATCGTCTTGATAGGAGTGTCCACAATCTCCATAACCCTGATTGTGGAGCGATGGAAGAGCGGCCCGAAGAGATTTGCTGAAAGATGCAAGTATATTCGTTTTATCGATCAAGCCTTCTGTCAAAATCTCATCATTGTTGGGGTCGGCTTCCGGATGCAGCTGAATATCCGTATTTTACATGGAGCAACTGCCTTAACTGCCTATCTGACTTCCACAGTCCGCAGCTACTGATTGTCAGACTATTGAGCTTCTGACTTCTCGTAACGACTGTCAAAGATCTACGAATGACAGCTGACACCAACGGCTTAAGGGGAACCTGGTTAAAAATCACGCTGTCTCACCAGGCTTCGTGTCCGACAGAGATAGTATCAGTGATGAGCAGTTAGACGCAAGTCTACACGCACAACGTTATTGAGTGAGATGCAGGATCATTTATAGAAAAAATTCACAGAAAAATTAAGACAAGTCCTTTGGAAGATCGGGTTTTATGAAAAAACCATTGCATAAATCAATGACCAATAAAGTTTATTGAACTTTTCGATAATTGAACTTGTCGGTACCGACTTGATTTTGGAGATTTTACACTTCTCTTATTGCTTAAACACGCCCAAAGTTAAGTAAAATTAGCAAGAAAAACGAATATTTGTTGGCTTCTAACTTTTTAATGGGGTTTTATTTTAGTACTCTGTTTCCGTACAGACAATATTAATAATGAGACAAAACGATATCATATTTTACTTTGGATTTGCCATGTCAGACAGTGGAGTAAAACACTCCCGAAGTGTGTATGCAAAAAATGTGGACTAGGTTCACCTTAACGTGCTTTCCGAGGCACGGCGAGGTCTCAATGTTGCAGAGGTATGAAAAACAGCGCGAAAAGTTCACTCATCATCCATAGAAAAATTAGGAACCTCCGACAAGACAGGTTTTGTGTGTGATGTGATGGGCTAAGCCAGCTATAATAAGGAATGAATTATTAAAAGTAATAAACCAAAATCATACTCACAAATCTTACACTCCTTCAACAACAATCTTTCAACTGGCAACCCCAATCCTGCGATATTCCCCAAGCCCACACTGAGCACAGATATCCCTGTATTCTCACATTTTATATACAAGCCTGTATCCGACCCTTTTTCACAGACACAGGGGTACAATAGGGTCGTTGTCGAGTCTTTTGGGCAGGGGTAGACGGGTCCAGGGGGTATGTACTCCGCGTTTGTGTAGGTGAGCAGAGTTGCCAGAGCGAAAATTGTTTTTGTGACCATTTTTGTGGGTGAGGGATCTGAATAATAGAGAAAATTTTATTTGGAGTTTTCTTTATTTTTTATTTGCATTAACACGGAGTTTATAATATGTAAGTGAAAGAACGCCACCTCAGAATACAGAATGAACAGTGAAATTGTTCTACTAGTATCGTGTTGTATTTTTCTTCTCACACATACAACAGAAATTGTAATATTATTTAATGTCTAAATCATTTTAGTTTCGGCCGAAAATAAGACTAAAGTCGTAGCTTCTTTTTCGTTTTCGGCTGAATATTCATTTTCGGTCGGACATTAATTATTATTACTACTATTTCCGCCTATTAATTAAACTTACTTTCTGTTCCAATGCAAATCCTAGTTTACAGCATGAATCAGTGATAAGTTCTTCACTTGGTAACATAAAGTCGAAATGGCGATAAGAAATAAAAATATTAATAAAAAAAAAACAATTAAAAAATTCAGTGTCATAAGTTTATTTATAATATTATTTTTATATTTACCTACTGGCTATAAGAATATGGGGCAAATCACAAAATAGATAAATGCAGAAGGTTGGTTCCAAGCAACGATCGAAAACACACGCACACATAAACAGCACCCTAATTGCGTAACACGCGATTAATCATAATCGGTTTCATTTTGACAGTTCAACAATATTCATTGCGTTATTTACGTTGGTGAGCAGACACATTTTTCGAACATATGAAGCAATGGTTTAGCAAACTGTTTCTAAACGAAACAAATTATGATAAATCGTGAGTTACGCAATTAGGGTGCTGGTATCACATACAGTCAAACTTAAATATGCCTATATGCTACTAGTCTCTACCCGCTTTTTCGTTCCCCCGAACCACCCCGTCGCATCGCATCGCCTACCCCGCTCTATAACTTCGTTTTCGTAGACCCGTATTTACGATTTTATCGAACCGGGCCACGATCTTCATAGTGGCAACCCACTCTCCAGCATTTGAGATAAATTAATTAGGTGTGGGCCTGTGTCGCGACTTTTTCTTACAAGTCGACGGTGAGCCAACTAGGCTTCCGTATGGTAGGCGCTTTGTGGAGCAAGTCAATTTTTACATGCTTTGTAATAGCTTCACTTGTATGTTTGTTTGTTTGTGTGTTTGTTTGTTTGTTTGTATGTTTGTATGTAACCGACTCCTTTGAGCGCGATTTTGACCCACTTTAAACGGTCAGATTTCATTGAAACTTTGTAAACTTGTCGAGGACCGATGACAATTCAATAATTTTAAAAAAAATTGAGAAAAAAAAACACGTTTTTGTAGGTATCAGAACTAAAAAATAGAAAATAAATAATAGTTTAAAAAACTAAAAAACACGCTTTAAAAACCAAACTAAAAAAGGAGAAAATAATTTAATTCAATTAAAAAGCGTGGGGTGCTTTTTGAGGTATTTTTATAATCAATTAATGTCAAGCACCCCACGCTTTTTAATTGAATTAAATTATTTTCTCCTTTTTTAGTTTGGTTTTTAAAGCGTGTTTTTTAGTTTTTTAAACTATTATTTATTTATTTTTAATCATACTATATTATGATTTTGGCGCCCCCTGAAACTGCCGCCCGGGGCCCCGGCCGGTGCCCCGCTTAGTCACTAGATCCGGGGCTGCGTTTTCGCTTAGCATTCTTTCCGAGTTTCTTTCTTTTTCCTCGTCTCCTCGGGGTCCTAGTGTGATGTTAAATAGCCTAAAGGCTTCCTCAAGAATTGGGCTATCAAATGCAAAATTAAGGTTATTTTAATATAGGAATACAACTTGCCATAAGATTTTCCAAATTTTAAAACTATCCCCGTTTCACGACGAAAACCAGCAAATATTCATAGGATTTGCATTTTTTTTTATAATAACTTAATTTTTAGCAATTAGAAAAAACGTGCTTGATCCTTATACACTTTTGATGCATGGATATTGTATGCATGTTTCTGTGGCAAATACACCTATTTTCCTTTCTATCTTTTCAATGTGCGCATGTGCCTGTTTTCGATTGTGGTATGAAGCTGACCTTCTATCCCTATCTCTATTGTGGCGCTGTGATAAAAATATTCAATTAGGTATTAATAACAATTACAAAGTTGATAAGATTTCTGGAACTTTTACTTAACTTTCAACCAATTTTTACTTGTTATTTTAAATGTTAAATTCAATCTGAACATCAGAAAAGATTACAATGTTAAACCATCAAAATTGTTTTTTTTAATGTATTGGCAGAGACGTAGGTTAATAACTGGAGACATTTATTTAAATTAGGCTGAGAATCAGCACTTATCGAACATCAAAATTACTTAAGACAGTCCCCCCAAAAAGCCCGCCCTTCACCACTTCCTAGTGCTTTAGCTGGGAAGAAGATATGGCGCAACAAACTCCCCAGCAGCACAGCTGTCTGTTAAGTTAGATAGACTTGATTCTATTCATCAGGTAAAGTCATTAATATTACAAGACACAGAACATTATTAATTAAATAATTTTTCATGTCAGCTAGCCATGCCAATATATAAACAAATAAAATGAAAACTTAACTCAAGCACAAAAAATTAAAACGTAAACAAAACAAAGCATAATACCAAAATCAAAGCCTCCTGGTATAAAGGATGTCATAGGCTCATAGCTTAGATATGAAATGCTGGATTATGTTCACTTAGCTGTAACAATCTGAGTTACAACTAGTATTGCATAATTGCATAGCATACGTGTGAACACTATGTCCCTACTATGTAGCTAACAAATGTTACAATACGGGGTACGTCTTTCATTGACTAGAATGTGCCCTGGCAGCTGAGAGTATGTCATGCTCACTCAAATGTCTCGCTGGTGGTGGCGTGTGTGTTGGATCATTAAGTTCCCTTCAAAATGGTTGAGCTGAATGGTGCTGATCCATACGTCATGTTCGTGAACGGGCGCCGCCAGTAGGGACTGGTCATCTCTTAGCTCCCACGGCTTATTTTAATTTCTTAATTGTTATTTTATTTTTGTTTTAATTACGGACGCTTATAATGTACACGTCTATTTACATCGTTCTCACATTGATAATTTCAACATAATGATGTAACCAACTTTTTGTAACAATATCATGATTTTAAAAGAGTGTCCATGGAGTTTCTTGCCCATTCTTCTCCATAGGCACCTACGCTTTGGAATGGGCAACTAGCTTCATCTTTCTACCTCACCGACCTTGACAATTCAAGTGCCAGTAATTGGTTTATTTGAAATAAATGGAGTTTGAGTTTGAACTCGAGGCTACAAATGATAACCTAGGACCATCGACGTAAAGTAATAAACAGGTAGGTAATTAAGTATTAGCAACAATAATAAAATCATGGTCAGCAAGACGACCAGTCACCACAAGCAGCACCCATTCACGAGCATAACGCTAACGCTATCTGTGGAGGCTTGTAAATGGCTCTTCGTAAATTACCTTACTATTACTTTTGTACTGATAGCTGTAAGCCACCCAAACACAATAAAATTAAATAAAATAACCACTCACCCACATACACAAACATACCCTCTCATCCACATGCACACACACACACACATACACGCGCACACACACTTAAGCTCACTCTGAGACACAAACATACACACAAACACTCGCAAACTCATCAAAGGCTTCTTTTAACCGTTTTTAGTTTATTTTTTGTTATCACCATATTCTTTTTATTTTTGTTAATCTTTTTGCATAAGATTCTGTAACATCTCCTACTGGGAGAGGGCACTGGCTCTTGTAACACAGGTATATCACCTAGCACATGAGTCAGGGACTTCACACTATTTTGTAACCACTTTCTTGTGTAATAAAGATTTATTATTATTTCCTTTATTCAATTAAATAACACATATAAATTATATTTTTAAATATTAGTATACATATTATTATTATTTATTATTCAAAGATTTATTATTTATTTATTTTAAAAAAATAATGCATAGATCAGCCATCACCCCGCTCGCCATATTTGAGGGAAGGAGGTAACCCGAACCCCGATGCTGCCGCATCTACGGGAACATGACGAACTTGCTGCCGGTTACTCAAGTTAATTAGTTTATCTACTATTGTATTGAATCAATTCCTTCTGTCTTAACAGACAGCTATGATAAATGACTTTATTTCTGAAAGTAAGTTCATACAAACACTTTTAAGCAATAATCACATTTCACATTTTGGTTTTGGTTTTTTTTTTTTGGTATGGCCCCAAAAATATATAATAGTATACCAGCAGTTATTAGAAATAAAGAGTGTCTGGGATCCTTTAAAAGGTCCTTGTTTAAATTTCTTCTAGATAGATGTTACTACTCCATCATTGAGTTTACTACTGATAAACAGAGGTATGACGATTCCGACTTGCTAATTAACTCATATGATTTTTAATTATTGATAAGTACTAATGTGTTTACCTATTTATTTAAAATTGTAATGACCTGTGTACCTACTGACATATTTTTTAATTGATTTTTTTGTTATGTATTGGCATGCCACCTACTAATTATAATTGTTTGTTTCTGTAAATTTTGTATGCCATTTAATGGCAAAACATAGTGCACATTTTTTTAAATACTAACTGTAACCATACCTATGTTTAACAAAATAAATGATTGATTGATTGAAAAAAAGGCCGAAACAAACTCAGAGGTCACAGTCTCTTCATTTTGGTCAGATCATGTGAAGACCATTGTGTATGCCTGATATGGTCGTTTGGGGAAAGAACCACACAGATTGAGTGTAATGCTGGGGAGTATATTGGGCCACTTTTTCACAGCTAAAGCTCTTTGAAATGGTGAAGGGCGGGTGTTTTTAGGGGGCTGTCTTGTGTAATTTTGATGATCAATTTGCAAATTTGAGTTATTATGTGTGAAGAAATATTTTCTTCACACCTATGAACCCAAGTTCACAATACTTTATCCACAAAACCTTGTTAGAACACAAAAGAAAAGGTTTCTGCAATAATAAAACTTGTTACTAGCAGCAAATAAGTAAAGAATAACTTGTTATTAGCTTACGGACATTACGACGAATAAAAACTTACTCAAGGCTGCAGATTAAAGGCCTGAAGTTTCCATTATTTATTTCTAACTTGTTTGCCAACTTTATAGATCGAAAAAACCAGTTTTAACTAAAAACAAAGCGACAATAGAATTTGTGAACTTAAATGACCATTAATCTCCGTCTAATTACTAGTAATTAACATGTAATAAATAGCTCGGATTCACTTAAAAAATTAACTTTTAATGCTTTGCAAACTACGACAAAACTTTCACTTTTAATAAATCTGTTGAAAACTCAGTACCTGCGTTTAATCCTTGAAGAAACATGAATTACACAAAATCTTGCAGTTGATGTGTGAATTTCTAAATCCGAAACATAATAATTACGTTAAAATACGTAATATTATTAACTTAGAAGAACTGCGTAACTTCACCACACCATGATCAACACGGAACTAACCATAGACAACTTGTTAGTGACATTTGTTTGATGTCAGTTATCAAAGTCAAAAACAGAAGTAGAATAATCTTTTTTGGTGCACTTCGTGCCGTGGCAGATATACTAATAAGTCTCGCTTAGAGATGATGTGTATATACTGAACAGATCCAGGGACTAGGTAGCACCTATTCCAATTTTTTAAATACTCGATCCATCTAGTCTTGTCGCCGTGTTTGCCAAAATCAATCGTGTATCAGTCATTTGAATTTGAACCTTAATTCGATAGACATAAAAGTAACGCAACACGCACTCGTGTATCCAAGAATACATTCTGTCCTTTTTAACTACACTATGCCGCAGTCTTTTCATCTTTGTCTGTCAATGCTCGACAGTAGTCGGGACTTCATCAACCAATTTACTAGGTAGATTTTACACTCTAGGTATTTTAAATACTCGATGCGAAATGAAGACTTTAGACTAAATGCAATGCAGTCGAGTACTCGAGTATCAAGTTCGGACTCGTGCGGATGTGATCGCTGCCGCCGCCGCGCCGCGCCGTTTTGATACCTACTCGGGGCTATTTGGCGTCGAATCGGCTATGCGTATCGGACTTATTTTGAAATCGGTTTTCGTAACGAAGTTTTGCTAAGTGGAAAACTTTTGATTTTGTTGTGATGCCAGGTATATATCACCACTAGAGTGGTGAAAAAAGCAGAAAGATGTGTACCTACATTTGCGTACTCTGGCACTCGCCAAGTTGAATGCAATGGCCACAAGTGTCCCTCGTGACAGATTATTTTCGTCCTGTGGATTATTTTCAAATGATAGGAGAACGAGGCTGGGGACCCGAAAAGTCCAACAATTAGTGTTCTTAAATCAAAATTCGTAAGGCTGATTTTCTACGTATACATATATAAAAAAACAATGATTGTAGATAGGTGATTTAAAAAAAAAAAAAAAACAAAAAAAAATGATTAGTCTGAAAATTAATTGAAATATTTTAATACGCCAACAATCTTCAATGTTGATAAATCTTTACGTTGACAGTCCTAAGCCTGTGTAAAGTATGAAGGGAAGATTACAATAAAATTCATGAATGCGTACGGTGGTTACATCACAGCGTTACATAGACGTACTGACGTATCGGTGGTACGCAAAGACTAAACATACTCTAAAGTATGCGTACTTTGTGGACAAGGTGGAACAGGTATTTGGATCGAGTGTTTGTACGGACTTGGACTAGGTGCACCTATTACAAAACTTACCTAGTACGACTCATCTCTAGCTCGCTCGCCCACGGCGACTTTTTGTAGCAATGCTGTTGCGCGCTTCTACAGCGCTTCAAACCCGCTTCTACAGCGCTACTATCGCGCGTTAGTCGCGTTTGCAACGTGCGACAGAAACGATGCAAACGCGCGAAGATATAAGCCTAAGAAGATCGCGAATGAAGAGCGACAGCATCGCGATAGTATCGATACAGAATCTGGGCGAAGGTACACAGAACACATAAGGTGAGGCTACAAAAACGCCTGTCAATCCTTATCTGTCAATCAATCAATAACCTGTGCAAATATTTGGCATGTTATTTATTCATAATTATTTTATTTTATTTCACTGCTTGTTTTACTTAATATGTTATCATCTCGTTTGAGGTGTCTTCGCCCGTGTCCAAAATATTTCGATTAGTGGTGATATCAAGAGGCGATTTGCTGGCCTGATAAGGTACACAATAAATGTGTCTTTGTAAACCTACCACCAAAGTTCACATTGTGGAGTGTATATTGTATATATATTGAGTGATGTTCCACCGAAAACGTTTTTACTCCGAAATACACGTTAGTTCTGAACAAAAAAATGTTTTATCCCACTGCTGCGCCAAATAGGGTTTGTTCAACAAAGTCGCCAGCAGGCCTAGGCAAATCACATTTCTGATAGCGTTCACGCCAAAAGCTAACGCCAAAATATATGGGAATGACATTACCTGCGGAAAGGACACGTGATGTCACGCAAATGAAACTTGTATCGAAACGCTACCGCTAACGCCCCGTCATCAGCGTGGCGTCCCTCATACTTGGAGTTACTGTTTCATTTAATCGGGAGAAAAAAATCAGTTGTGTTTTATCTCAAAGTCTTGCCGTGCTATTTGATAAACATGCAGGACGCCCCTTTTCTTTAATGGAATGGAATGGAATTTTGTTTGTTTCAGTTACTTTGTTACATCAAGAGTAACATTAACTGCTGAATTCCTTTACGCTTTATTCATTCTCACTATACCTTATTTAAGAAAAAGAAATATTACTTAAAATCCGAACGATAAAGCAAAAGAAAATGCCGCCGAATAATAGAAAACACATCCCGACATGCGCCGACGTCGAAGGAGAAAAGTTTTTCATACAAACAGATGAGGTAAACCAATTTAGCTGCTGGGAGGTGTTTTGTTTTCCTTACGCCTTATGCTCGAAGTTTTGGGATTGCTGTGTTGCAATATGTTCAGGCTCGAACCAATTTATGGTGTTCTTGATGATGATACAGTGGTGTATTTGCAAAATTACTCGTGCCACAACACCAAGCCCCCTCATATTCCCTTATTATTTCTACATGTTTGGTCAAGTTGCCTTGATGTCACTGTTATTCTTTTTGCTGTGGTATTTTTTCGGAAAATCTTTCGTTTTACCGTTTTTTAATACATTTTTTGCGGCGTTTGTTGATGATTTTGAAGCTAAGCCGAAAAACGTATCGCGGAAATCTTTCAGGAAATATTGCTTTAGAAGAGGTGAAATATTTGACACACCTGTAGAAACTAGTTCAGCTCCTCAGTTTCATTCAATAACGTTAATTACTATTGTTATAGAAGGTTTTGTTAATGGAATGCTTTAAATAACCATAACTTGCAGGAATGTCTTTCATTTTAATCCATATTCCATATTTAATTTAAAAAAAAACTAGATATATTTTTTGCGCTACAAGATTGAAACGACGGATGAAAAACTGATAAGTGAAAAACTTTTGGTTCTTGGAGATGCCCCGGTTCCCTCACGATGTTTTCTTTCATCGTTTGAGAGAGAGAGAGTGTGGTGATGTAAACAGGGGCCTATTCTGAGTTCCAAATACAAACATAATTATGAACGAAACACTTGTTTGTCATTAATTACGGTCCGAAACTAATTTTTAATTGATATGGAGTAGGAAACGCCCTTAATTTCGACCGAAACTACGGATTTCTTGCTTAGTAGGCCTCCCGGTTCAGGCAGATAATATAGTCATATTGTCTGCCTGAACCAGTCTGAGGCAGTCGGCTGCAATCAACATCTAACTTGCAACCTACAACTTGTAAGGAGTAGTTTCCACTGGCCCACCATAGCTCGTGCACAAGTTCCGTCGTGTTCGGCAGGTGTGTTGGTGTTGCTACGCTTAAGTGCAATTTAATACCCACATTACTGCCAAGGGTGCGGGTTGGTCGAAAGAGATACCGTGGCCCCTGGCACACAGGCAACTGAAGGAACACGGGTGGGTTTTAGTCAGTAAAAGTCTGAAACGCCCTCCCGCTCCTCCCAGAGCGGGAGAAGTTATTTCCCACCCAAAAAAAAAACTTACATTAAAACTTAAAACCCATGCTAAAAGGCCATTCCCTTTTAGCTGAGTTATGGAGAGAAAAAATTTGATGACATTTTTATTTTATGGATGACATATTTGAAGATGTCAACGAGTCTGTCAGTATTTATTAAATGACGTTAGGATTTGTAATGCCGAAATCTAAACTCTGAATAATTAATTCATTTAACATGAAACACGTGAATAAATCAAAATTTATTCACCCCAAATTATGAGTTGGAGCTTGTAGTCAAGGAGAAATTATAGTTTAAGGACAAATTCAAATATGGCACCCAAGAAGAAGAAACAACCGGACAGGAGGTTCCGTTGTGATGAAATTCAGGCTGAAGAGTTCCACGCGCAGGTCGATGATTTCTTCGGTTACAACTGGTGGGATGTGTTCTGCTTTCCATACATTATCGGAGCCAGACTATGGGACTGTTGCGTCTCACTATGCTCGGGAACAAATCAATGTCTCGTTTACTGGATGTTGATACAATGGCTAGTCTGTAAAATCACAAAATTAACAACACCAGACCCTATCATCTTTCCTTACTATTTTTACATGTTTTGTCAAGTTATACTTTTAACAGCATTCTTCGTTATGCTTTGGCGTTGGATCGGGACAAGCGTTGTTATACCTTATTTAATAGCTTATTATGAGGCATGGGTGGAAAAACCACCCAAAGCGACAGGAAAAAACGCATCACGATTATCCTTCAGAAAATATTGTTTTAGAAAAGGTGAAATTTTTGATACTTCTTATCAAAACTCATCTTTATCTTTGAAGAACGGGTCAATAACAATAGTATCTCTTTTAATAGAAGTGTTTTTATACGATGTTCTGAGATAATATACAATCTGCAAACTTTTATTCACTTTGATTTTATTCATAATACAGCCAGTACAATCACTATTACCGAATCACAATCAATTTGTGATCATGGCAACATCCTCTGCGAATCCGATACGATACAATTAACTTAGGCTAGGTACTGTAAAATTATAACCAAAGTTTTAACATCTCGCTATCCTGTTTAGGCAAAATGACTCCAAATGAGCTAGCCTATAGCCAATATCCTCGCTAAGATTTGGTGATCATTTACTACATTTGGTGTTCGAATACAATTTAAAGTGCAGTTGTGACTAAAATAGCTAGTACTATTGTAATTTTTGACTTTATTTTTCTGGTGTCAAGTTTCAAGAAAATACGTTTGCAGTCTACAGTCGAGGACTACATTGCGGCATTGTAGGTATAAGTTTTCTTGCAATGAGGGAGAACTCAGTATCCACAGAAATGTAAATCTTGCGTCGTCGTCGTGTGTACATAATAACCCTCGAAGAGACCACTAAATAGTCACCGTTGACTGAGTAGTTCGCCGATAGTCAGTGTTTATTGTAGGTATTCGATTGAAACGAATGACAAATTATAAAACATTTTCTGCCTATCCTGTAATGGAATTTATGGCGCGTTTTTTTTTTTAGAAGAATAATAATAAAACTATAGCAATACTATCACTGACGTTTTACGTTTGACATTGACAGCTAACAGATGGTAGAAAATAATTCCTTTACGTCAGTCACCCCGAAAATGGCGAGAAGCGTGTTCCGCTTACACTATTTTTAATTTCAAAAATAATTCTGAGCTTTATTTCAAAGCGAAAATCATCTGCTCAGACTCCAAAAATCGTGTATAAAGTTCAAATAAATACCAGCATATCAAAACGCTACTGGTAAGTAAAAATATTTTATTTCATTAACAAGTAAAAGTGAAATTTTAGAGGTAACTTTGGCAATGTATTTATTCAATAAATTTGAATAATAAAGAGAGATCTTAACTGCGATGGATTCTGATACTATTTATGTCCGTTTTTCAGTGTGTAGATGTACCTATTCAGTTCTTTTTCACTCTGAAATGAATGAAAAATTACATTGTTCGTAGTCAGTCGTTTACATAAAGGCTAGTAAAGGATTGCGTGCTACTATAGTAGTCAGTTTCAAGTGAGCATAAGAACGTTCTCACGTGCAGGAAAATAGTGTGTTCCGCCGGCAAATATTATCACGTAAGTTTTGATTACGAGAAAATCAGTTTTTAATGTTGATAAATAAAAAGCATGTGTATTATAAACTCTGCTGACCTAGTAACGGCGCGGAAGACACTTGACACACTTTCTAGATCATAGATACTTAATGCTTAATGTATTTTTCTTAAAGTAAGCAAAGGAAACTTGAATAGAAAGTGTGGTGGGAATTATTTCATAGTTATTTTTAAAAAGCGTCAAGTGCGCGTCGGATTGGCACACGAAGGGTTCAGTACCACCATACAATGTAATATTTTTATTTCTTGTTATAGCTTATAGCGGCCATAGTAGTCAAAACTCTGCAAAATTTTAAAGTGTCATCCTATAATAGAGTCCCGTTGTCAACGAGGTTTTAACTCTAAAAAGTAGGCAGATTTTGTTTTTAGAAAAAAAAAAATAGTTTTTGCAGACCTGATAAAAATTTGATCTAAAATAAATTTGATTTGAGCTAAAAAGAAACTCCGTTAATGTTTTTTTTTTCAAAACGGTTACATTTTAATTTGTCTGACACCTATTGCAATTTACACAGCGAAAGAAGTTAAGCTACATTGTTTTAAAAAAAACATTTTATTGTGCAATCAGTTGGAAATTTATAGCAGATTTTTTGTGTGGATATTGACTGCTGAGGTCGAATCTTCCTCTCAAATTTGTTTACTCTTTATTCAGTGAAGTCCCCAATGTGGAGGCATTGGAGCCTTTTCATGGTTATTGAATCACTTACGGCTATGGCTATGTTGTAGGTATGTGTCTTTATCAATTTCAACTGTATCCTATGTTCTATTTCCTGATTTACAATTCAGATTTGTAGATGCTCATGTAATCATGGGGTCTTCATAAACCAAGGAGCATTGTGTCAATGCGGGAACAAAAATCACTGTGTTTTTTTAGATTTTGGTTATTGATGCAATTTTAATCCTTATACACGCAAGCTGTGCAAACCGTTTTGTAATAACTTCACATGGCGGTTTTTGTGACTGCAACAATGATTATATTATTCTGAGAGCTTTATTTTGAAGTTGTGAAAAATTTGGACATTCAAATTCTTTACAGAGCCTATAATAATATGAAGAGAAAAGATTGTGCTTGTTTTTATTGGATAAGCTGAAAAATAATGTTTCTTTATTTTATTTGTCATTATAACGGAAATAATAATTCATAGTCTGACAAACAAACGGGACGGATAGCGGAGGCTTGTTGGGTTCTGTTGGCACTCTTTGTGTATGTAATGCGAAAAAGTTTTCTAACAAACTAATCAGTAGTGATGTGGCGACTATGGGTTTTGTCAATCTTTGACTGACAAAACTACTCAATGAATGCATATATTTGGGTAACAGATGTTATTAGATAATACAAAGTTAATTTACTGTCATAATTTCGCCTTGTAAAATACAAGATGTACAAATACAAATTTTACAAAAGACGTATCTTGAAAAGCTTCTATAATCTGTTAGCTTTTTCAAGATTCTTCTTCTGTAAAATTATTCATACAGTACATATTTTTCGCCTTGTTATGCCGCTACCTACGCGTTGTATCTCATGGGTTCGAAGTCGAACCCAGGAAGGCACTTTGATTTGTGTAAATTATTTCATCACCTCCGCTCTCAAAACATTGTGTGGAAACCGGCATGTCCTAGAACCATAGTTCAAAGACATGTGACATTTACCAACCCGCGCTGGACCCGTGTAGTAGATGACAGCCCACTCCCAGTCACAGAGTGTGGAGAGGTGTAGTGGGTACACTAAAAGCTGGTGTGCAGTGTGCAGTAAGCAAGCAATATGCTAGCTATCATATAAGCTCTGTATGTTGATGCCTTAGCCGTTCACATGGGACAAAAATCAAAATCAAAATCAAAATATTTTATTTCACATAAGCCTGCATGGGCACTTATGAAACGTCAGAAGCTAGGTGCACGGTTCCAATTTGTCGTTTCCTATGGAGAAGAGCCGGCAAGAAACTCCACGGTTACTCTTTTAAGAATAATTGGCTTTTACAATGTTTTCAAATTACAGTGATAATAGGTATGGGAGGACAGTGCAGGCCTGTCAATAAGTACCAGGTACTAGAGGAATGAAAATACAGAATAGAAAACCGTCCACAAATCTAGTCTCTAAGGCCTACAACATTCTCTCATTCACAATATGTAAAAGAATCTACCTATATAAAATGAACCTATTTGAACCAAGTGACATAATTTTGACAGTTACAGACTTATCATCATCATCTGCCTAGGGTTTCCCCATCAGTCCGAATTACCTATTATCTATCTTAACACCAGCATTTCCTATGGAATACTGCCTGTCTGACCTTCACAACCCAGTTACTGGGTAAGCCTACGTTCCCACAGAGGTAATGAAATCGCGGCGGGATTTTTTTGCACATTGGATCTTCAACGCACCGCTTAGCGCCGAGGGTTGAAAATCGAATAGTAAACCACTGTGTTCGATTTTCGACGCGCTAAGACTGAGATGCACTCTGTTGAATTCTCAATGCTCGGTCCAACACCGAGAGTTGAAGATTGAGTGCCCGAAAAAATCTCGCCCGTATTTTATTTTGTCCGTGTATACTAACTGGATAACAAAATACGTCTTTGTAAGACTGATATTATTCCTCAAATGCCGAATAATATTTGAAACTTGTACAGACGCCAGCACTTAAGCTACCCCAATCTGTCAAATTTCTTTGATAGGTTTTCAACTTGATAGCGTAAGCGTAAGGTTCATGTTCAATAAATTTTCCCAATTGAACATGAACCTTACGATTACGCTATAAAGTTGAGAACCTATCAAAGAAATTTGACAGATTGGGGTAGCTTGATGTGCTGGCGTCTGTACACAAGGCTATCATTGAAATAATTCGTGCTTTATGTAATTATCAATATGTTACCTCATTTTTTGTTAAAATTAATTAATGTAGTAGGTATTCCTTAAGTATGATTCACACCGCCAGAGCCGCCGCAGCAGATGCGTGGGCTTATTTTTTTTGGGAATGACATCTCGCACAGGTCAACCTATGAGATTGTCGGCTGCTTAACTGGACTTGCGTGTGGTTACCTTAATAAATTAAGGCCTCCAGCTAAGGCTTAAAAACATAAATGTAAAGAGACTACATGCTACGGGCCCCCCTGTGGGGTACGGACGTCGGCTTAGGGCGTCGCTAGACCAGGGCAGCAAGTGACGGGCTGTCATTTAAATTCCGCTGGACCTGGGCGCGTCCGCACGCTGTCATGATTAGAGCGACAAGTAAGTAGTTCGTAGTAACAGACAGTCCACTGTGCAGGGCCTGCATGGAGGACGACGAGACGGCAACGCATACTGCCCGGTGGTTGCCACCTACAGGGCTAAATACTTCGGTAACCCAGGTACCCTACGTGAGATTCTCAGCAACACCAAGGCGTTGCTGGCTTTTCTCGAGGAGCTGGGGTGGATCGAATGACCGATTCTCCCACCCATACGCAAAATACGCCCTTTGACGTGGAGTTTCGGATAACAGCCCGTATTACCTATTACCTATTAAGTAGTTCGGCCGGTGACACCCCAGCGTACGCGGCAGTAGCCAAACGGATCAGTGGCCCTTAATGTGTTTCTTTTAACCGTCTCGATCTAACGCATCGACCGCGTTCGGCGCTCCGATTGGTCCGTCACCAATCCAGGGCCAATCGGAGCGCCGAACGCGCTCGATGCGTTTGGTTTTGCGTTTGCGTTTTGCGTTTGTCACACTAGGGCTACTGATTGAATGCGTCGGCAGCCAAACGCAGCTGGCCTGCGTACGTGAAAACTCGATCGGCTACCATGGCAAGCGCGCGGTTCCGACCGGGTTCCTAACTGTGTAAATTCCTTGCAAATACTTCAATTTTCTTTAACATAATATTGTAAAATGCGCTCCGACGAGGCCCGAGGCGGCCCGGCCTGTATAAAATGCACATTATCGTGTTTTAAAACTGATTAACGTGCACACGTGCGTGAGATTGGATTTTAGTTATAATTTGCGATCTTGAACTGACTAGGTTTATTTGAACTTGGTCTGCGAAGGTCGGTAGTACAGAGTACTAACTAGCCCGAATATGTAGCAGGTGATAATAATCAGTCCTTAATGTCCCCACTGCTTGGACCGAGCCTCCACTCTGTGAGAGGGAGCGGGCCCATAATCCACCACGCGGGCCCAGTGCGGGTTGGTGTATGTCACATGTCTTCATATTTTTGGATCTAGGACAAGACGGTGTCCATGTTTTCGATCACCGTTTTTGAGAGCAGTGATGATGCAATTCAATACACCAAGTAAAGTACCTGGCTGAGTCTGAACTCACGACCTGCGTAAGTAAGCGCCGATTCACTGGGCCACCATGGGCACCTGGGTATCAGGTTTACAGAACTAAATATACCTATAGTGTTCCCACAGCTGGGGCACTGGCTTTCTCTCTGTGAGAGAGAGAGGGCTGCAATCCACGACGCAAGCCTCGTGCTGGATGTGACATATCTTCGAATTTGTGGTCCTAGGACATGCCGGTTTTCTTACGATATTTTCGTCCACTGTTTTTCTTTCCATTAGTAATTTTACAGTAGCAACTAGCAACCTGTAGGCTTAGCATGACGCTTTCTATTTCTACTCTACCGTAGAATAGAAATCGCTCGTCTATATTTCTCGGTACCCACGGCTACACATCAAGCTATACATTTCCAGTATAAGCTGATCTGGCATTGAATAGGATTTCCGTACGGTGCGAGATCAGCATAAACTGGAAATTTATAGCTTGATGTGTAGCCGTGTGTTCAAAACTGTCAACTGTCTACACAGAGACGTCACTTTTGTCTGCTCTTCCGTCGGCAAAACGCTTCTCTAAGGTTCTCGTGCTAAGCCTGCAGATGTCTGGATTTGTGACCTCCGATTACATAGGACATAAACATAAAAGCGCTTGATGTGCTATAGAGCCCGCGCCCACTGGCGGCACGGCACGGCAAGGAATTCCGGCACGGCACGGCAAGCCACGAATAGAAATAAAACTTAATAGTATGACAGTAAAATTTCAATTTCAACGGCAACTATGCCGCGATGTCCTTAGGCATGCCGCGATGTCCTTATGCATATGCATCATCATTAAAATTAGAATTGTATTGTCTTACATTTAAGTAATATTTTTGTTTTATTCGCTAACATTTATTACATATTATCTATCTTTAGTACTGATTAAATATACTGTAACTGCCCGTGACATCACATCGCTCGGGCCCTATCAGAATACCAGCGCTCCGACACTTTTTAAATGTCGCAACATCATGCTGAGGTAGGAGCCTTTTGGCCTCGTGCAGGACTTTCTGTTTTATTTTTATTTATTTATTTCGATTTCCAAGTTTGTTTTTTATAATTTTTGTACGATTGTGTGTTTAGTTTTAGTACCTATGTGATCTTCCTGTGCGAGTCACAATAAATAGTTTTTCTTTCTTTCTTTCTTCTTTTCTATATTTCTATCCGTCGCATAAAAATGCCTTGCCGTGCTGTGCCGTTAGTGGGCGCAGGCCCATAGACACATGCCTCCCGGGAAAACAGGCGAATATGTATCATCATTTCTTACCCATATCCTAATTTATTTATGGTTGGCGCAACATGTCTGTTTTTCTCCCACACTTCTCTATTAGTCGTCATCTCCGTAGTCCACTCCCTTTCTACCCATATCATATTTCATACAGTCCATCTTACGTTTCTATGGTCTACCCCCTACTTTTATGGTGCTCTTACACGGGCAATTTTTGAGCAATTATTGCTCGGCAACACGATGGAGCAATCTGGAGCAACAACAATAAATTGCGGATATGTTTCGGGAATATTTCTTTTATATTTTCCAATAACACCTTGTATACCATGTTTTATTTAAATAAAAATATCTTATCTTATCTTATCTGATTGCTCCATATATTTCATAAGTTGGCGAATATCCAATCGGCTTGAAATTTTAGTCAATTTTCTTTCTATCTCGTATGTATGTAAAACTACGTCTCGTTTTTGCGAGAGGAATCGGCCGGGGCGGCGGAGGCGGCGTATTGCCTAGTTTTTTAAGTTGCTCCATATTGCTGGCAACAGGTTGAGCTACATGTTGTCATTGCCCTAAATTGCTGGTTGTTGTCGTGACGTCATAGTTGACGAGAATAGACCAGGATGGAGCAATTTTAGTTGCTCGTGTAAGCGCACCTTTACAGCCACAAATATCTGTTACGTATAATTCAAGAACCGTTTACTAATTTGGACTGTATGCATACGGTTTTCCCCGAATCGTAACCGAGGAATTAGCGACGTCAATACATTCAATTCGCGGAAACTTTGCGACAATAATCGTCATTGTTTGAATTGTGCATTCACTGCGTTCACCGTCCTTGAGGCTGCTACACACGACGTCAAGCTGAGCTGTGAAGTTTGAAAGTAATGTGTAATGCATTTTTCTACATATCATACTATTGTATAGGATCCTGGAGGTTGTGCCTAAATCATAACATACGTGCCTCATCCCGGCTGTCATTTGTAGATCTTTGACAGTAGTTACGGGTAGTCAGAAGGAGAAAATGAAATGAAATGTTTATTTGTAAGTAGATCTTTTCTAAGACACTTTTGCACGTCAATATTTTAAAAACTAGATGGCGTCGGCATTTCCTAGCTGACTGATCCCTAAGAAGAAATGCCGTAACAACCTCAGAAGTCAGGGGCCTTTTTAAAAGTCCAAACATATTATTATTAGAATTTAATGTGTGTGAAACAGACAGCTGTGCTGCTGGGGAGTTTGTTCCGCTACTTCTTCTTCCCAGCTAAAGCACTAGGAAGTGGTGACGGGTGGGCGTTTTAGGGGGACTGTCTTATGTATTTTGACGTTCGAAAACTGCTGATTCTCAGCCTAATTTGAATAAATGACTTTTGATTTGATTGATTTGATTTGAATGCAGGGCCTTGTCTGAAGAAGAAAAAGCCATTGCAGCTTTGAGTTGACCTGCCTAACAGACGACATGCATGCATCAGTCGTCGTGTAGCTCAACCCTATTTTAGGGATCTCAACAACCCGTCACAAGACACTACCAGATCTGCAGGGCATTAGCGTAGGCCATATAGAAAATACTTAAAACGCCACACAGTTATTTGAAGTCATGTATTTGAATCTAGCGTTTCACCAGAGTAACCCAGGAACTGGGTTGTGTAGACCAATAGCTCTTACTCCATGTAAAATGCTGGTGTTCAGCTGCATCCGTTTAGACTGGATGCTGACCCCAATATAGTTGGGATTGGCTGGCTGGGATGGCTGTAATATAAGACAGCTGTACTGCTGGAGAGTTGCTTGCGCCCAAGTTATATACTCGATGGCTGCGCCACTACTTCTTCCCAGCTAAAGCACTAGGAAGTCGTGAGAGGCGGTCGTTTTTATTGCAAAAAGTGCCGAACCTCAGCCAGATTCGAATAAATAACTTTAGATTTTTCACTTTCCGTATAATGTGAGGTCAGCATATTATGTATGGCATACGAGGAAATGTATGACTTCATGTGACGTCATGCGTACATGAATTTATAATACAAAAATCTCCGTTAAATTGACTTACAGGGGGTCATAAATTTTTAATGATATTGCGTTTAAAATTGTCAGATGTGTGCAATAAAACATTATTTTATTTATTATTTTTAAACTTATGAGCGTCATTTTTAACCGATTTTACAAAAAGGAGAGGAGCTTCTCATTTCAGTCGTAGTTTTATTTTTAAATTTGTTACCTCATAACTCCGTCATTTATAATCTTGAGCAAATTCTGCCATTGCCAGCAAAAAAATCACAGTAGTGCCAATGAAGCAGTAGATTGCTTCCTGGGCACCCATGAATATCTTTTTATAATTTGTACTTCGTTAAAAAGCTGATTAAGTGAAGATTTGTATTCATTGTACACTTTATGCCATCGTAAAATTTTGAGATATCTGCAGTGCTATTCTGTAAAAATATCACCGTGATAACTTGGGTGAAGTGAACTTAAAGTGAGCTGTCATTAGTATCAATCCCTAGTGTCAGATGGAATGACAGCTAACTTCACCTAAGTTCTCACGGTGAGATTTTAACATAATAGATCGGCTGGTGTCAAAGTTCATGTACAGACGCCAGCACATAAGCTACCCCAAACTGCCAAATTTTCCCAATCGAACATGAACCTTAAATATATATGTAATAAAGTTGAAAATCTATCAAAGAAATTTGACAGATTGGGGTAGCTTGATGTGCTGGCGTCTGTACTTAAATTTGTGCCCATTAGATGGCAATAGGCTCGGGCCCCTATTATATGGGACTCAAACATAACTGGTGAATTGTGGGTTTAATAAAGGTACACATCTGCCCTTCCGATGTTAGGTTATGTTAGGTTATCTGTAATTCGTATGGTGTACAGTCAGCGTCAAAAATATCGGGACGAACAGACTGTCCAAAATAATCTATACTCCATTTACAATAGCATTAGACAGAAGTTAAAAAAGGTTCTTTTTAATGTACACTTCGTAACAAAATTACATTAAACGTGCTGCAGTTACGATTAATGCCAAAAAAAATAGTGTCAATGCTAAAAACCTAAAAGAAGCAGGAGTGAACAACACCGGGTAACTAAAATAGCTGATGACGACGAAGTTTTACCGTGTGCGTAGTCCCAGCGGAAAAGTGTCGAATTTCGTAATTTCAGTTTAGCAGATAATAGGTCCTATGAAATTGCCGTTTTGTATGAAAAAATTTAAACGAATTTTTTTCATGTATTTTTTATTTGTATTAATCGAAGTAATCACCCATGCAATCAATGCATCTTTGCCATCGCAGTGGCAGTTTATTGATGCCCTTCTTAAATAAATCAGCTGGACGGGAGGCAACAAATTCTTCAAAGGCATTTTGTACTGCCTCTCGGGTATTGAATTTTTTTCCCGCCAAGAAGTTATCCAAATTCTGGAAAAAGTAGTAGTCTGTAGGCGCAAGGTCTGGTGAGTAGGGCGGATGACGGAGAGCTTCCAACCCCAGTTCTTGCAACTTGGAGACCGTCTGCTGTGCAGTATGAGGTCGCGCGTTGTCGTGCAGGAGCAGCGGAGACGAGCGATTGACCAATGCTGGTTGGAGATGTGCCAGCTTCTCCATCATTGTGTTCAGTTCTTCACAGTACACATCTGCAGTAATGCTCACCCCGTTTGGTAAGAAGCTGTGATGAATCACACCGGCGCTAGACCACCAAACAGTGACCATCACTTTCCTAGGGGTAAGTTTTCGTTTAGGGCATTGTTTAGGTGCTGAACCAGGATCCAACCAACTTGCTGAGCGCTTGCGGTTATCAAACAGAATCCATTTTTCATCGCAGGTAACAATGCGGTTCAAAATTCCTTCATTTGTGTGTCTGTTGAGCAGTGCAAGGCACGTCTCGACGCGTACTTCGCGCTGACGATCATTGAGTTCGTGGGGCACCCATTTGTCAAGCTTTTTTACCTTGCCAATTTGACGCAAATGGACCAATATTGTTTTGACGCTAACGTCGAAAGCTGCTGCTAATTCAGCCGTAGCTTGTGTATCATCAGCTTCCACAATCGCCTTTAATTCGTCATTGTCGACCAAAGTCTTCGGACGACCGCGAGGTTCATTTTTCAGGTCGAAATTTCCAGAACGGAAGCGAGCAAACCAATAACAGGTGGTGCGTTGGTTTGTAGTGTTAGCTCTGTAAACGTCGTTGATGTTGCGTGCCGCTTGTGCCGCGTTGCTGCCACGATGGTACTCATATTCCATAATTACTCGAATTTTTAACGTATCCATGATGACGAAAAAGATTGAAATGCGATGAAAATGTAACACTAATCAATAAACAAATGACTACTTTTGGAAAAAAAAATCCATGTTTTTAAAATAAAATTAATTTGAAATTAGAATTCTTACCCAAACAAAAATTATTTTGATTTGAAATGGCCAGTACTGCAAAACGGCAATTTCATAGGTAAAGACCTAATATTTAGTGTATGACGTCGTGTAATTGTGTATGGTAAATAAAAATTTGTGCATCCAACCATTGAGGAGCTATTCAACAAAAACTGTTTCCGCTGGGACTACGTTTTCCCAGCGGCACATTTTTTTTTTAAATGGACGTACAAGAAAAAAAAATCATTCAATAATTAGTGTGTAACGAGAGGTAAATGTGTATGTTTAAATGAAATTTATGTGTCAATAGACTGAGGAGATAATCAAGTTGCCGCTGCGCTGACGTTTGGCTATTTGATGAAAACCATATAAAACAGTTTAGTGTACAGTTGTAATTTTTTACACACGTTGCTTTGAATTTGTGTATAAAGTGTGTGAAAACAGAATTACACGTAAAACGAAACGAAACGGAAGATATACACGTAAAAGTAAAATAAGGTTATTAGGTCCAAGTACTTAAAATAGGAAGTCTAGAGCCTAACTTATAACGTTTATTTGTTTCTTGTAAGGGTCTACAATGTCTTGCCAAGTTTCATTTATGTGCTCTTTGTAATTAATGAGCAATGGCATAATTTTTACGACTGGACCACTATATTGTATGACATCCGATTGTAGGATTTTTTTATGGAAAAGAAGAATAAAAAATATGCAGATATTTAGTGTATTAATGCAACTATTCGCACGTAAAATTTCAGCTCATTACACTAAATAATTAAAGAGATATAATAAAAATACCAGAACGACCGCAATACGTGGATAAACCGACCAAGTTTGAGATGCTACGAAAAAGCGGCTACACACAAACGAGTACACTACAACAGTCATTCTGACAGGAACTTTATCCAACTGAGATAAAGTTTAATTTTCGTAGTTGTTGAGATCATTTTGAACAGTCTGTTCGTCCCGATATTTTTGATGCCGACTATACATAATATTTATTAAAGAATATTCGATTATACACGGTAAAATTTAAAGCAGTGTAACTGTAACCATGAATTCAGCATGTAATTCTAGACTCCATTGTGTAGAAATTATGCGTCGGTTATACAAAAAAGAAATCAGGTGTTTCATAGAAAAGTGCAATAAGTATCTACGCGGTGAAAATGTATGGAACATATGTTTTGTTTTTTTGTATAACCGACGAAAAATGTCTATGATAGCGGGTCTAGAATGATATGCTGAATTCATGGTTACAGTTTGCGCACTGGTTAAAATTTTATGGTGTATTCTAGTATTCCGTTTCCTGAAACGGGTAGACATAATTCTACTTTCGCACATACGTAAAAATAACGCGGTGGGTTTTTACACGCTTTATATTAGCTTCACTTGTATGTTTGTATGTAACCGACTCTTTTGAGCGCGATTTTGACCCACTTTAAACGGTCAGATTTCATTGAAACTTTGTAAACTTGTCGAGGACCGATGACAATTCAAAAATTAAAAAAAAAAAATGAGAAAAAAAACACGTTTTTGTAGTTAGCAGAACTAAAAAACAGAAAATAAATAATACTTAGTTTAAAAAAACACACTTTAAAAACCAAACTAAAAAAGGAGAAAATAATTTAATTCAATTAAAAAGCGTGGGGTGCTTGACATTAATTGATTAGAAAAATACCTCAAAAAGTACCCCACGCTTTTTAATTGAATTAAATTATTTTCTCCTTTTTTAGTTTGGTTTTTAAAGCGTGTTTTTTATTTTTTTAAACTATTATGTTTTTGGTTGGTGATTCATCAAATAACTTATTAAATTACGCGGGAGGTGTCAGACTTTTACTGACTAAAACCCACCCGTGTTCCTTCAGTTGCCTGTGTGCCAGGGGCCACGGTATCTCTTTCGAACAACCCGCACCCCTGGCAGGGACAGACAGAGTTACTTTCGCATTTATAATATTAGAATGGATTGTGTTATGCATGGTTTTCTCCGTGATCGTGAACCCAGCAAATACGGAAGAATGCGGTTGAAAATCACTTATTTGCAAATCTTACGATAAGCCAAAGCATAAAACATCGTGAATACCTATTTAGAAATATGTCTACTTGTTTTATTATAATTTTACAAGAAGTAATTTCAATATTACCTGCACCGTATAAAATTCAACACGAGGTAAGTATGCGCGTTTTGGCAAGAAAAATGTCCCCTAATAGGGTATTTTCCAATATTTCCCAAAAACTATTTTAATTTTGAAGATTGGGATGAAATATGTAAAAGAAAAATAAAAATAAATTGATTCACATCCATTTTAAATTTTTCTTTGTTTTGAATTTACCGCCAAAACGCTGCTTACGGTGACTTTTTATCAGGTGACCACACATGACGTCAGCTTTGTGTAAACTAAAGTAGTTGTAAGCAAGTGAATGTCGAGTTTATAATAAACAAGATTTTTAATGGATAGAAAGTGGTCTTACTGGTGTGCTGTGCCTCTGTGCACAAATATTTCTAAAAGTGCGCCACGCAAAGTATTTGTACCGGTGCCGTTTACACAAAGCTGACGTCACGTGTGGTCACGTGATAAAAAGTCATCGTAAGAAGCGTTTTGGCGGTAAATACAAAACAACGAAAAATAAATTTGACTTAAATCGTTTTAAATTGAGAAAAAAGATATAAATGAAATTATTTTGATTTTTCTGTTACGTATTTCGTCCCAATCTTCAAATTAAAATAGTTTTTAATAAATTGGAAAATACCCTATTGGACTGAACGGCTAAATTTTTGCGGTTTATGCAAATTTCCTCAAGAATTGGCCAATGAAATGCTAAAAGATTTTTTTAAATCCTACTGTTTGTCCAGAGATACTACTGACGAAGAAAATTTATAAATATATCGACGCTCACTTAGCCAGTTGCAGTAAAGAGCCGTCATTAAATACTAATTATCCATTAAATTGATGCAGAAAGTAATATTAGACCCGATTTTAATTGTTCTTTAATTTTAAACAATGAAGTGTCAAACGAAGCAATCTGTCACGTCTTTGTTGCACAAATCAAGCACCATTAGCGCCTTGAAAGTTGTTTTGTGTAACATCATTATACTAATGATCTATTATGTAATGTGGCATAACATAATGGATCACAATATGGCTTGTGGTTCAGGGCGACGTTATCGCTCAGCGACAAAGCCCTTTAAATAAAGAAAAAAAAAAAAATGGCTTGTGGCTAAGTAATATTAGCCGTATGGGTCGATCCATCATGTTAAGCTACGCTTGCCGCGGTTGGTCCGTGGATGGGTGACCATCTTTACATACCAAGACCCGCTCCGTGCCTCGGAAAGCACGTTAAGCCGTTGGTTGTGTTATTTGTGGATCTTTGACAGTCGTTACGAGTCGTCAGAAGCTCGAAAGTCTGACGACCAGTCTTACCAAGGCGTATCGTATTACCCAGTAACTGGGTTGTGGATGTCAGATAGGCAGTCGCTCCATGTACTGCATCCGGTCAGACTGGAAGCCGACCCCAACAAGTTGCGAAAAGGCTAGGTAGGCAGATGATAATATAATATATGTGATGTGGCATTAATTAATGTTTGTATTTGTGCAAATAGGTGTTAGCCGATTGTTTTTTTAAAATCCGATGTGCCTTCTTAACGACGCCAGCACATCAAGCTTTCCCAAACTGTCAAATTTTCCAAATTGAACAGGGTCCATTCAAGTATTACGTAAACAGATTTTTTTGCAATTATTGACCCCCCCCCCCCCTCCCTCTCGTCAGCAAAAGTAAGCAAAGCTTTTACCCCCCCTCCCATGCTCACGTAAACATTGGTAGCAAACACACAACGTCTCTGCTCCCTTTCGTGTGATTTTGGAATATTGTCATCGTTTTTTTCGAGCCATTCATAGACAAGTAGGGTTGCCATGTGTTCAAACCAAATTTAACAAAATTTTGTAGAAAATCCAAAAGTTAATAAATTAATTCTACTGACGTAATCACCATCCAGACGCCCCCCCATCCCCCATGTCATCAAAAGTAAGCAAAGTAAAGATCACCCCGCCCCCTTGTAGTGCTTACGTAATACTTGAATGGCCCCACATGAACCTTATTCTTTTGCCATAAAGTTGAAAAACTATGGAAGAAATTTGACAGATTGGGGTAGCTTGTGCTGCCCTCTGTACGTGCCCCGAAATCATCATAATCTTGCCCCTGCCACTATCCTAATTTATTCGTGGTCGACGCAACATATCTTTTTCTCCCACACTTCTCTATCAGTCGTCATCTCCGTAGTTCACACCCTTTCTAACCATATCATCATTCTTCAGTACCTTCCCTGTAATTTATTACTGTACTGTAAATATTTTCTGATCTTAGACTATGCTTCTAGAAAACATAAATAAATAAAAAAAAACCTGTACTTTACATACATACGCAAACTGGCTTCCGTCGGCATTAGAATCACAATTCTTTTTTTTTTACTTACACGTATTTCTTAAACATACGAATAACAATGGCTGTATTGTGCTGGTTGACGTTATAGATTTTATCACAGCATCTAGCGAATATAATATCGTAGTCATGAATATTTTGTAACTCGTCTAAGAATAGAGAACATATTAAATAACATCACGCCATTTTTCCCCGAAGGATGGGGCAGAGGTGTACCCACTTTTCGCCAGTTATGTTTAACTCCCATGCAATAGGGGGCGCGCCTATAGACCGGGGACATGACATCATGAATATTTACTTTTTAAAGTATTATATTGCTTTAATTATTGTGAACTAGCTTCCGCCCGCCGCTTAACCCGCGTGGAAGTCGGAAATTATCCCGCGAGAACGTACTACCGGGATAAAAAGTATCCTATGTGTTAATCTAGGTTATAATCCCTGTAGGTTATAATCTGTATGCCAAATTTCAACCAAATCCGTTCCAAATTCATTTAGTAGTTTTTGCGTGAAAGAGTAACAAACGTTTATAATATTAGTAAGGATGTGATGTTTTTCTTTTGTTTGTTTTTTTTTCTCTTTTAGTTTTAATCATGGTCTGGCAGATTTGAGTAATTTATGCGGTTTACCCAAATGTCGTTTCTTTGGTATTGTTCGTCAAATCGTTAAGCTCCTCAAGTTCTGAGTTGCGCTGCATGATTAATTGATTACTGATAAACGCGTGCATTGATTCGACAAGTCCACTCAATCTTTGTGGCTCTTTCCTCTAAAGACGACATACACCAATCCACATGGTCTTCACATGATCTGACCAAGATTATGTCTGGAATTTAAAGGAGACTGACCTCTGAGTTTGTTTCGGCCGTTCTTCTCAGAGTAGTCAGATAGGAAACGCCGACCTCATCTAGTTTAAAAAATATGATTGACGTGTAAAAGTGTTGGTACAAACCTACTTACAGAAATAAAATCAAATCCAGATTCTGTGCTGCTACTGTGAAATTCCTGATAGAGTTGGTAACTTCAAAGGTTCGGTTGGTGCAAGCTTCTGTTTCGTATTTTTGATTGTCAAGACGGATCTAATCTCAAGACCCTCACACGCACCGTTGGAAGTCTTGGTGTTGCGGTGCGTGGCGTTTCGTGGTTGCCAGCCGTGCGTGATACTCCGCAATATCACGGATTATGCGCAGCCCCCTTTGGGTTTGTCACAACCGACGTACGGTAGACATGCAACATACTTTATCTGTAGGCTTGCCCCCTATTGAAATGTATTTATTTGCCAGAATATATGTACTTACATGGTAACATAGTAAAATATTTTCGACTTATAGTCGTGCATTTTTTCTAATACATGTTTAATAATATCCTGAAATTACGTCAATGTCATCTCATTAGTCGTACACATCATAATGATAATAAAATTTACAGTCTTGTTTCGTTAATATTAATTAGGTTACATTATAAAATATATTAAATAGGGTATTTTCATTTTCCAAATTAATGAAAACTATTTTAATTTGAAGATTGGGACGATATATTTAACAGAAAAATACAAATAAATTTATTTATGTCCATTTTCTCAATTAAAAACTATAAAAATCAAATTTATTTTTCGTTGTTTTGAATTTACCGCCAAAACGCTCCTTACGATGACTTTTATCACGTGACATCGTGACGTCAGCTTTGTGTATAATAATCATCTATTGAATAAAAACATCTGTCACAAAGCTAATTGTAAAAAGTTCTATTAAATTCTAAGTTAGACAGTTTACAAAAATTATCTGGTAGTTTATTATAAATAGTCACCGCCATGGTGTAGCAGTTTCTTTTACATAATTTAAATCTGGTTCGAGGTACTACCAAAGGTTTTTACACGCTTTATATTAGCTTCACTTGTATGTTTGTTTGTTTGTAACCGACTCCTTTGGACGCTATTTTGACCCACTTTAAACGGTCAGATTTCATTGAAACTTTGTAAACTTATCGAGGACCGATGACTATGCAATAATTAAAAAAAAAATTGAGAAAAATGAAAAAAAAAATAGTTTAAAAAAACTAAAAAACACGCTTTAAAAACCAAACTAAAAAAGGAGAAAATAATTTAATTCAATTAAAAAGCGTGGGGTGCTTGACATTAATTGATTACAAAAATACCTCAAAAAGCACCCCACGCTTTTTAATTAAATTAAATTATATTCTCCTTTTTTAGTTTGGTTTTTAAAGCGTGTTGTTTAGTTTTTTAAACTATTATTTATTTATTGTAATTTTTTTTTTATTTTTTTTTATTGCATGTGACTTAAACATAACTGGCGAAATATGGGTACATTATAAGTATACGTCTGCTTAACCCTTCGGGGAAATGAGGCGTGATGTTATGTGTGCGTCTCACTTGAAATTCTATGTCGTCGACTTTCACCTAACAACGCGCATGGTATGTGTCTATGTATATACTGCTTAACTCAATTATAATTCGCTATCCTTTCCGATGGATGTCAGGATGTCAACATGCCATCCGTGTTCAACTGTTAATTTTTAAATAGGTACACAACTTCCCTGTCCCCAACTCATTTTGACAAGGCCCCACGTCCTGTTTTTTTTTTTAATGTTAAGCTAAATAACATGATTATAATTATATAGGTTTACTAAAAACAAAAAAAAAAATTTTTTTTTTAATTTCTCTCATTTCCGTTATTTTATTTTGTGAGTCACATATGAGAATCATGAACGTAGGACGAAAAATTTTCTTTTCTACGTTCAATGAGTCACATGTGAAATAGATAAATGAGTCACATATGACTCATGAACTTATTCCAAAACGTTCTTGTGAGTCGCATATGACTCATTGGACAGGGAAGTTGTTAACTCACGTCGTTTTGCCATGGGCGTATGCAGAAACTACAGAACATCACCGGCTACGATCTTTACATTATCCTTTTGCCTCGTTTACGTTCATACATCTGAGGCCTTAGGGCCGGTTTTTTGATCCGTAGTCAAACCGTATAACCATTTGTTAGATTAACTATAGTCAACTTGTCAACTAATGGTTAAAGGGCTACTATGTTTTTCAATATCTATTTTAACTAAAGTCAAAATTAACTATTGGTTAAACTTTACCATTTGCATGATATTTCCAATCTTATGAGAAATCGTTTCCTAAAAATAGCTATGATTTTGTAACGAAACGTCTTTTTTGACTGTATACATGTCAAACCTTATTGGGTTGACATGTATACTTACAGTAAAAAAAAACGTTTCGTTACTAATCAGGTTTGATTTTAATGCAGTTTATAATAATAAACTGCACTAAAATCAAATCAAATATCACGAGAGCGAAATAAAGCTATTTTCACTCCAAGTATGTTGTTCTTAAATTTTCACCTCGATCGCCAAGCATCTTCTTAAAAATGTCACGAAACAGGCAACAATCAAACAAGTAACAAAATACCTTTGGACAAAGCAGTTGCAGCAGTAACACAATAAAATGTACAAAACAGATGTTGTGCTTGAATTAACCATCCGCCATATTGTTTAACCTTCCAACATCGGGTGGTTAATTATTTTAACTAATAGTTCGTCATTTGACCATTGGCTCAACTAACAATTGATCAAAAAACACATTTTGCTGAAATTTAACCATTAGTAACTATTTTTTTTTTAACCATTGGTAGAGTTAACTACGGATCAAAAAACCGGCCCTAATGTGAGTTTCATTTAACCATCTCAATTAATCGCATCGAGCGCGTTTGGCGCTCCGATTGGCCCTTGATTGGTGATGGACCAATCGGTGCGCCGAACGCGTTCGATGCGTTTGATCGATATGGTTAAATGAAACTCACACTGAGGCCCTAGTGTGAGTTTCTTTAAACCATCTCGATCTAACGCATCGATTAAGGCCCTGGTAATTTTAAATGTACTCGTCGTATTGTCGTTATGAGCGATAATAGTTCTTACTGCAATCGGATACTGGTTAAAATCTGTTGTAATAAATTCGAATTATAAATGAGCAGGCATTGTCATAAAAATGCAAATAAAATCGTATAAAATTAGATATTAACTATTTCATAAAATATAATCCATCACTGGATGCAGTTTGGCATTTGGAATTTTATGGTATATTTTTAATTATAATTGTTATTGAAGGGATAAACTAGTTTTAAAGAAAATTAAGAGGTAGCTTTGATAATTTTTTTGATGCATTAAAGTATGTTTAAAATATGTTTTGAGTTCAATCACTGTATGCAAAAAAGACTTGAATACAGGGTGAAATTGAAAACATGCGACAAACCGAAATGGGAGATTGTACTCATCATTATGAACAACTTTTACTAAGGGACCAATGATGCAATCGCGAAAAAAAAAACATCTGTTCCCTACATTTATGTTCGCATAACTCGTCAAAATGTAGGGAACAGCTGTTTTTTTTTTTGCGATTGCATCATTGGTCCCTTAGTAAAAGTTGTTCATAATGATGAGTACAATCTCCCATTACGGTTTGTCGCATGTTTTCAATTTCAACCTGTATATCATTTTTTTTTTTTTGCTTTCAAAATTATTTACGGTTAGAGAGGTACACTGGTTTAAAAAAACACCTTATTGATCGTTTTCAAGAAATCACCGCCTTAATAATTAGCTTATACGAAAATCATGATTCTCGAGGTGAGGGTAAATAAAAAAATTACTTCAATCTATTTCATAACATTTTGCAAATTCAACATTGTAGTCCAGTAGGCTACACTATACATATTGACAAAATAAGTTATCAGTTGAGCGAATTAGTTAGTCTTTGATTTTATTGTGATTTCTGCATAAAGTTAGTTACATTTTGCTAAATAGTCATCGATTTGTGGGATTTGAAAAAAATGGTACATACTAATGAAGGTATTTGTAATCATATCGTGTAATTTTTTTGATAAATATTTCAAAGTTGTTTTGTTAAATAATTATTTATTTTGACATTGAATTTTCAACGACATTTTTGCATTTCGAAGGGTAGACATTTCCAGAAACATGTTAGAACATGAAAAAATTTAGTAATAACAGCTGGGGTCAACATTTATCTGTTAGATCAGATTTGATTTGATTTTTCGCTGGATACTACCGCTCTCTGAACATTTATTTCCAGGGAACGGGACTAATTTAACAAATCGTGGTCTCTATTCAATCACCTCTTGGAAAGACCCCCAATTAAACCTACCACTGAAAAATCAAAGGAGAAGCTATTTAATTATGTTCTAGAACAGCCGTGCTATTCTGTAACCATCTCACCGGGTGAAGTGAGACGAGTGAGCGTGGAGTGAGCTGTCAGTGTCATCCCACTGATGCTAGGGATTGGCCAAGCAATACATTTACAATCATAATCGAGATTAAATCTCGATTATGATTGCACGCTAATTCTATTCATAATTTTATTACGATTTCAAAGCTAATGTTTAAGTGTGCATCATGCATTACATTACATTATACGCGCACTCACGCCTCAGGCAATATAAAGACTAGTCTAGAAAAAACAGATCGAAAGAACATTGAGCATCTGACTGAGTTTTTGTTTTGCTACTTTATTTGGAAAACCTCCCAAAATGTAATGCATGATTCACACCTAAACACTAGCTTTGTAATCGTAATAAAATGATCAATGGAATTAGCATACAATCATAATCAAGATTTAATCTCGATTATGATTGTAAATATATTGCTTGGTCATCCGTAGCATCAGATGGAATGACACTGACAGCTCATTCCACGCTCACTACACCCGGCACAGACGACATAGAGATATGACACCCGGTGAGATGGTTACAGAATAGCATAGCTGATTGGCACTACTAATTTGAAGCCCGATCACATTGCAATTTAGGAAAGAAACCCCGGAAATAATTACTTCTGAATTTAGTTACATTGAATCTTAAATAACTAACCGAACACTTACTAGAGTAGAGTTGTGTAGTAGAACGTTCACTGTAGAACATTGCTTATTTAAAACTATGGTAGCCCATATATCATAGTTTGTTGCCAATGCTATAACATCGAATAAAACAACACAAAAATTCTACATTTGCAAAGAATTTTCAGCACAGTTGACTAAACTTGTCAACTCTGAATCTATATCATATGATCCAAATACACTCGATTTTGTTTTTTCATCATCACATGCATATCTACGATTTTTTGAGTGCCTTCTGCATATTGCTATGAATTGCCAGTGAAATCATGGCAAACTCGAGGTGAAACCAACAAAAAAATTGTAGCTGAAAAGAAAAGTGATATTCAGAAGACATTCCGGAAGGAACTTGGTTTCAAAATCAAAATCAAAATATTTTATTTCACATAAACCTCCATGGGCACTTATGAAACGTCAGAAGCTAGGTGCACGGTTCCAATTTATCGCTTCCTATGGAGAAGAGCCCGCAAAAAACTCCACGTTTACTTGTAGATGTACCAAAGCAAGGGTTTGGTAATGCCAATGATGGCAACACAGCCAGGGCTTTTTTTTTAAATCCATCAATGTCCCATAGTATTATTGGTATGAATAAGTCAAGATTGGATTGTTAGGTTTGGTGTACAATTGAAAACTTTAAATTCTGGTTACAAAATTAATAGTACTTTGTTTGATGTCTATACCAAAGAAACGGCAGCAATTTTTTTTGTTGAATTATATGACTGGTATCCTATGCCACCTGAGTGCACAAGATCTTAACGCATGGCAAAGATATAATTGAGAATTTTTTATTGCCTAATAGCCAGTTAGGAGAAGATGCTCAGGAGTGATAGACGTAACACAACACCTGCAAAATTTAATGGAGAGATACAAACGAAAACCTATTTAAAATTTTGCTTGTATCATCGGACCCTCGTATATCGAATTCACGGCCAATAACATAAAGAAAAGAAGTAAAATACCACAGGAAGTTCTCAATTTATTACAAGAACCTAATCTAATTAATGATGATGAGGAGTTATTAATTAGTAAAAAAAATATTCTGTACTTTCACAAATTTATGTAAATTAACAATTTTTAAATTATAAAAACTAGTTACAATTAACTTAGACCTTATAATTTCATTAATATATTAACGTGCCCCTAAATTTTAAAATATGACCACTGCGCCGGTTGCGAGACCACCAGCGCAAACTCTGCGCCTTGTCGCTGCGTCTAATCGCTACAACAAGACGCAGAGTTACTATTAGTCGACTGACGTGGTGCAGGAAGCTATAATTTTCTTTGAGATTTCGACAAAGATATTCGTGTTGTTCATCTTGCGACTTTTTTAATTTTTCGTGCGGGTATCCTCATGGATACCCTCTGTCTGGGAAGAATAGAGTTTTATGTCGGGCTACTGCAGACTAAAACCCCACTGTTCCTTCTAGCGCCATGTTTCGGGGGCTCGGGAGCCACTTGTAGATTCGCCGCACCCCCGACTGATATCAGTCTACCAACTTAACTTCTGGGCCACCAAATCCTTCGTCGACTTTTTCGCTATTTATTTTACTCGGCCAGCCAAACGTGATAATCTTGTATAACCGGTCCATCATTATGATTAGTCGGCTATCTAGGCTCAGCTGTGCTGTGACGCTACACTCAAATCATGTCAATCATGTGTATTTGTCCCATATCTTCTGTCAAATTTCTGTCACTGTCACAGGCAGAGTGAGCCTTAAAGCTCTGGGCTCTCTAAAGCCCTTAAATCCACACAGTTCTAGGTCTGACATTCCAGGCTCATTTACTTAGTAAGAACGAGAAAAATACTGCTTGCATACATTTTGTATTGGCAATATATAAATGATATACATAAGTACATTGATTTGTGAGCAGCCCCGCGGCTCGATCGATCAGGTTAAGCTACGCTTGCTGCGGTTGGTCCGTAGATGGGTGACCATCTTTACATACCAAGACCCCTTCGTGCCTCGGAAAGCACGTTAAGCCGTTGGCTGTAATTCGTGGCTCTTTGACAATCGTTACGGGTCAGAATCCCGAAAGTCTGACAACCAATCATAGTAAGGGTTATCGTATTATCCAGTAACTGGGTTGTGTAGGTCAGATACGCAGTCGCTTCATATAAAATACTGGTATTCAGCTGCATCCGGTTAGACTGGAAGCTGACCCCAATATACTTGAGAAAAGGCTAGGCAGATAGATTTAAGTACATTTTTTTTATCAGCTACACAAAGACCTCTCAGAAAAAGCATTTTGGCATGAAATTCGAAAATCCGGTCTATTTATGAATTTTGAGGTTTTCTCTATAGGAGTTCGGAGATTTGGATTCGATTTTCGTCCACTGAAAGGCACAGGATCACTCACTGACCCTATCAATCTCACATAGGACTTTATACAGGATAAGTTTTTAACCAGTGCGCTAACTGTAACCATGAATTCAGCATATCATTCTAGACCCCCCAGCGCAGAAATCAGCTGTTTCATAGAAAAGTGCGTATACTTACGCGATAAAAATGTATTGAACAGCTGATTATTATTTTTTGTATACTTAACCGAAGAAAAATTTCTTCGCTGGGGGTCTAGAATGATATGTGGATTCCTGGTCACAGTTTGCTCACGGGTTAAAAACTTATTCTGTATAACTAGCGAATTAAGGGTGTACTTTCTGCTTACTTGTAATACGGGCGCGATGTTCTGTTATGTTTAGCATATAAACACAATCAACCTATATAGTAAGAAAAAAAAATTCTGTTTAAATTAGAGTTTACTTTGTAATTTTATGATTTTCCTTCTACTGTTATTACACGCGTTGTCTACATCTCTGTTATCTTCTCTCCTATCGCAGGTGTGCTGAAAGAGATTTCTGTAGAAATCAGCATTACCTATGAACGTATTTTTCTGTTCCTTTCTTGTCTGTTTATATGTGTGTGCATAAATGGTTAAATAAATAAATAAAATAAAATAAATTGTTCTCACTGATAGGACTCAGGTCTCTTTTCTGTGAGAGGCACTGGGCAGTAATCCACCACACGGGCCCATTGCGGGTTGGTAGATGTCACAAGTCTTCAAGTTGTTAGGTGCGGTTCGGTTCGGTTTCCTCACGATGTTTTCCTTCACCGTTTTGAGAGCAGTGGTGATGAAATTATTTACACTAGGTAAAAGCACCTGTGAAGAATTGCCAAACTTAAGTGGCAGTGAGCAAGGCACATTGCTCGCAGAACAGATGGCCGATGGGGCCGAAAGGTTCTGGAGTGGCGACCACGTACTGGAAGACGTAGAGTTGGAAGGCCTCCCGCAAGGTAGACCGAATCTTGTGATTGCCGCAGGAATCCGCTGGATGCAGTATTGCAATTAAATGAAAGGAAATTTAAAACTCGTATTAAAAGTAAACTTTGTAAACAAGCGTATTACAAATTAGAGGATTATATCTAAGATAAGAATGCTTGAAAACATGCTGGTCATGGTGCTCGCACATTAACAATGTTTGTAAATGTGTGAGCACCATGTGTCTATCATAGAATTAATTTATCTGTTTTGCTTCAATTTGATTCTTTTTACCTATTTTGGTATGGTAATTTTATTCTGGGTGCATCGTTTTCACACAATAACGTACGTAAATATTGTACTTAAAACATTTTAAGTAACGGTGGAGTTTCTTGCCCATTCTTCTCCATACGAAACTACATTTTGAAAGGGGCGACTAGAATCAATTCTATTTTAATGTAAATGTTGACGTTCAAAAGTGCCGTTTAAGTGCCTATTTGAAATAAATGCTTTGACTTTGACTTTGCGGGAAGCACAGAATGGCGGAGCTAGGGGGAGGCTAACGCCAACAGTAGACGTCTTTTGACTGAAATGATTATGATGAAAGCGCCTGTCTGGGTTTGAACATACGACCCAGAAGTCGTGATTCGCGGTCGTTACCACTGGGCGACCAATCGAAACCACTCTACCAATGACCTATTATGAACCTTTTGTCTACGCCTTAAAAATCATACGATTTTTTTACTGGTCACCAAATTAGCTTTGGCATAAAAACTAGACGCCAGTACATTCCTCAAGTAACTTTAGACTCTGCTCTCACAGTTTTTGAGGTGATAATTGAGTGACTGATTAGCTAATATGTATTCTGAGAGGAATTTCGTAATAGAAGTATGCTGCATGACCTTGTATCTTACTTAAATGTGATGTTGGTTAAGTCGTCTTTGACTAAAATTGTTTGGTTAACCTTTTGACATGGTTTCCATGCGTTTTGTGGTTATGGAGGTAATGTAGGGTATTGTGGTACCCAGGAGCTGGGTTGTGAAGGTCAGGTAAGCAATCGCTACATGTAAAATACTGGTATTCAGCTGCATCCGGTTAGACTGGATGCTGACCCCACCGTTGGCTAAGGCTTTTTTTATGAATAAGGCCGTAAGCATATGTAGATGCGATGCGATGTGTATGATGTGATGTGTGTGTGGCACTGGGCTAAGCACATTGCTTGCGGAACAGATAGCCGATGGGGCCGAAAGGCTCTCGAGAGGCGACCGCGTACCGGAATACGTAGAGTAAGAAGACCTCCCACACGGCGGACCGATGACCTGGTGAAGGCCGCAGGCATCCACTGGATGCGGGAAGCACAAAACCGGTCCAAGTGGCGGAGCTTGGCGGAGGCTTATGTCCAGCAGTGGACGTCTTTCGGCTGAAATGATATGAAGTGGATGTAAGAGTTATCTCTGGATACACTGATCTGAAGTCAGAAATTCTTTCTTTGATAGAAAGCTACACTATAGCCGAGTGCTATAGGATACTATCATCAGGTATTATTAACTTCCACGCGGAAGTAGTTGCGGAAAAAGCTAGTAAAAAAAAAAGTTTTTTGTCACCGACTAAAAGAAAAGAACAAGTTTTTATTTAACACTTTTTTAGTTATGGTACCTACTTACCCCACACCAATTCGTATACCACTTGAAAAGTGCTTATAACATTTGAATACTTCCCTCGATCTCTTCAGGTTTCTATCATCACATCCAGACCTGATGACCATGGGACCACCTGAGAAGTATACCCTTTCAAACAAAAATAATAATTTTCCAAATCGGTTTAGATGTCTTCGAGTAACCGGGGAACATAATACATAAAATAATTAAAAAGATTGCGACGAATTAAGAACCTCCACCTTTTCAGAAGACGGTTAACAAATAAGTAAAGTTTATCGTCATCACATATTCTTCTCACGTAATCGTAGCGGAGACTGGATAATATTATATTCATGGTAGGCCCTACGAATATCAAATTATTATGCTACGAACAATACAGCAGGAGTACAATACAACAATGTAGAATAATATTTTTTATTCGAACACAACAAAGTTACGAGGTTTGGATATTGTGCATCGGTATTTCCAAAGCATTCAAATGGCATTTTGCCATGGAACCCAAAGTGTCAAAGTCAAAACACTTATTTCAAACTACCTTTGGTGGGTTTCTAAAATTATCCTATAAAATCCAGGTTATAAACTATCTGTGTACCAAATTTCATCCAAATCCGTACATAAATATACGAATTTTCACATTTATTAAATTAGTAGAATAGTTGTTTAGGTTATGAAACGAATTCTTAAACGAAAAATTTACAAATCTAAATTTAGGATCTAAATTACAAACTCACAGCACTAAATATATCTTTATTCAAACACCAGTAATTCCGCTTACCTGTTACGTACAAAACACAACACTATTTATAAACAAAACAACGGATACGATAAACAGTTACGATTCGCTTGATAAACTTTGAAAAACGACAACACTAGTGACCTATACAAAAACCGGTTTTGGAGTTGTGTGCTTAAAAACAGACAGCTGACCGTGATACTTTCTACAGAGCTTTGACGTTAAATTTTGAAGGTATTTTAATGAAAATGAAAGTATGTAAGTTAAAATTTTCTTAGTTTCGTCTTACTAGACCGGGCGTTTTTAATTTCCTGGTGATGTTCGGGCATAACTCCGTTATATTATAAAAAAAAAAAAAAAATTCGTTCGAATGGGGTTTATTCCGAAATGGTCCCATTTAAGTTTCATATAGAACTGATGATTGAGACACAACGGAACTCTTCAAAAAATGACAGCAAATCAACCGCGATTGCTGCTATAGCATATGCATTGTTTTGACCCCAAGGATGATGAAATTTCGAATTGGTTTGGGGTAGGTACTATAACTAAAAATTGAAAAATAAAAACTTTTTCCAAAAAAAAAAACAGCCGACTTCCGGAAAAACACTATAAAGTGAAAAATTACTTTAATTTCGGAAGGCGGTGACAAAAATTTAAAATACATATCCAGTCACCGACTTCCCAAATTAAAGTTATTTTTCACTTTGTATGTAGTGTTTTTTTCCGGAAGTAGGTTGTTTTTTTTTTAGTTGTCTCTGACTATCGATACGGGTCTTCAGAAGTCTGACAACAAGTCTTACCAACAGGTATCGTACTAGGTAATAGCTAGTAACCCAGTAACTGGGTTGTGGAGACGTCAGTCGCTCCGTGTAAAATTCTGGTATTGCAACTGCAAACGGCCTGGATTCCCTGTTGTGACGAAGCAAGCAGATGATGATTATATTTAACAAAAGCAGAGATTTACCATCTGTGCACAATTACACCAACAAACCTTCAGTCATAAAATTAACTATTAAAGTACTGTCCATAGTTACAACAAATTCATAAAAATTAATAAATGCCGTATTTATTTGAAGGTCTTCAATTCGGAATGAGGCTCATTTCTTTAAATATCACATTTATTCAGACCTTGATGCATCGAAATTCAAGGAAATTCGGTTTTTTTACCATTTTTCCATTTTGTTACTACCTAATAAAATTGTTACCCGCTACACGAATATTATGTGTTTTAAAGAAAATAGGACAGGGATATTTGATATTTCATTAATGTTGTAAATATAAGCCATAATAGATTTACGGCAAAGGCGATGCCCTATCGAGGTCGTGAGTTCAAACCTCACCCGTTGAACTATTGAGTTCAACTTACTTTGTGCTAGAATCAGAATGTGTATTTGGATTAATTAGGGTTATTAACATCAAAACTAATGCTTTCGCAGTCTAAAAATCTGACAGGTCTACTTCTAACGGTTGAGTCAGAAGAAAATACAGACTTCAATAAAAAACTAATTTATGGCAGATAGGCTGTTAGCCGCTTTTTCAACGCCATAATAAGAACAAACATAGACCCAAAAACGGCCCTTAGAAGATTCAATTGGCCCATCAAAACTAATTTCTCCCTTTTTTTTAATTCCAGATATCAGCTGTGTAAGCAGCTAAGCAGTAGAAATGAAAGTGTGGGGAGCTCACGGCGAGTTCTGCGCTCGACACCAATGGGAAGTGATCGTCGCAACCCTGGCCTTGCTTGCATGCGCCGCCAGCGTTGAGAGAAATGGCCCAGGCAACAGATCGGAACACTGCGCGGGATGGGCTAGAGCATGCCCGGGCCTAGAGGCCGAATACCAGGCCGCAGACGCAGTGATCATGACCTTTGTCCGATGCGCAGCACTCCTCTACGCTTACTACCAAATCTCAAACCTCCATAAAATCGCTTCGAAGTACCTCCTCATCATTGCCGGGGTGTTTTCGACATTTGCCAGCTTCATCTTCACGTCAGCGGTCGCTAGTTTGTTCTGGAGCGAGTTAGCGAGTATTAAGGACGCTCCGTTTCTGTTTTTGCTAGTCTCTGACGTGGCTAGGGGCGCTAGAATGGCGAAGGCGGGGTGGTCTGCTGGTGAAGACCAAGGAAAGAGGGTCGGAAGAGCATTGGCTTTGCTTGGACCCACAGCAACCCTGGATACTCTCTTAGCAGTCTTATTAGTAGGAGTTGGAGCACTATCTGGAGTACCCAGGCTAGAACATATGTGTACTTTCGCCTGCCTGGCGTTGTTAGTAGACTACCTAGTTTTCGTCACTTTCTATCCAGCTTGTCTTTCTCTGGTAGCAGACTTCGCTTCAGGACGCAAAGAAATGTCCCCTGACAGTCCGTTTTCTGAAGCAGATCTGAAACCGAACCCTGTTGTTCAGAGGGTGAAGATGATTATGGCAGCAGGGCTACTATGTGTCCATCTTACCAGCAGGTGGCCATGGAGTTCTGATAATGGGATCATTGAAGGTCCGACAGACACTTTGACCCCTGCTCCAAATGACAATATTCTTTTACATTCGTATGTCAAATGGTTTTCAGTATCTGCAGACTATATCGTCATAGCAACTCTGCTTTGCGCTTTGATTATAAAATTCGTTTTCTTCGAGGAGCAAAGAAACTGGGTCATAGATATGAATGATATGACTGTTAAAGAAGTGGTACAAGAACAAGCCAGAAATAAGCCCAAATTCTCAGTAGGAGATGATTCGAATTCAGAAGTTTCCACCCAAACCGAAGGAGTATTAGAAGATGAATGGCCTACACTCTCTCCGAGTTCTTCTGCGGCTAAACTTAACTCTAAAAAGCGTCCAATGGCAGAATGTCTCGAAATATACAGATCTGAGGGAGCTTGCGTCTCTCTAAGCGATGAAGAAGTGGTGATGCTCGTAGAACAGTCCCATATACCCTTACATAGACTAGAAGCAGTATTAGGCGATCCGTTACGTGGTGTAAGATTGCGCAGAAAAGTTGTCGGATCAAGGTTCCAAACTGAATTGGCAATCAAACAGCTGCCATATTTAAATTATGATTATTCTAAAGTGCTGAACGCTTGTTGCGAAAATGTGATTGGTTACGTTGGTGTTCCGGTTGGTTATGCTGGTCCTTTAGTCGTCGATGGCAAGCCATACATGATCCCAATGGCTACAACTGAAGGGGCGTTAGTTGCGTCCACAAATAGGGGTGCTAAAGCCATTGGTACGAGAGGAGTCATAAGTGTCGTCGAAGACGTAGGCATGACCAGAGCCCCAGCAATCAAACTCCCCAACGTTGTAAGAGCCCATGAGTGCCGGCAATGGATAGATAATAAAGACAACTATGCTGTTATAAAAGAAGCCTTTGATTCTACTTCAAGATTCGCTCGCCTCCAAGAGATTCATATAGGAGTTGATGGAGCAACATTGTACTTAAGATTTCGAGCCACAACAGGCGATGCGATGGGCATGAACATGGTTTCAAAAGGAGCTGAAAACGCCCTTAAATTGCTTAAAAACTACTTCCCAGATATGGAAGTCATAAGCTTGTCTGGAAACTACTGTTCAGATAAAAAAGCTGCAGCCATTAACTGGGTTAAGGGTAGGGGTAAGAGGGTAGTCTGCGAGACGACAATAACCAATGATAGTTTAAGAACCATTTTTAAAACTGATGCCAGAACTCTGGCTAGGTGTAACAAGATTAAGAATCTCTCTGGCTCAGCTTTGGCTGGCTCCATAGGCGGGAATAACGCCCATGCAGCTAATATGGTCACAGCTATTTACATAGCTACAGGCCAAGATCCAGCTCAGAACGTAACCAGCTCGAATTGTTCTACGAACATGGAAGTTTGTGGCGAAAATGGTGACGATCTTTATGTAACCTGCACCATGCCTTCTTTAGAAGTCGGTACTGTTGGCGGAGGTACCATTTTGACGGGACAAGGTGCTTGTTTAGATATCCTAGGAGTTAGGGGAGCAGGGGCCCGTCCTGCAGAAAACTCAGCACGATTAGCGTCGCTGATATGCGCCACAGTATTGGCGGGAGAGCTGAGCCTAATGGCCGCGCTTGTCAATTCGGATCTTGTGAAATCACACATGAGACATAACCGGTCGACGGTCAACGTCCAAGTGCAAGCTGAGAATAACACGTTGAAAGTACCCACCTTATAACATACAGTTTGATAAGTTTTAAAATTAAACTCATGCTAAATGGGGCCTTATGAAGTTAATTCAAGTTTCATGCCGTTTCTTCGGCTAAACTCTTCGCTGAATCCGTGTTAGTAGGGCATAGGCGCAGTGCTTAAGTTGGCTGGCGATGTGAGTAGTAAGTCAGACGTCTGCTTATTGTGAGAAGCTCGATCATAAGCTAAAGAAAAGTCAGGGATAGTGCAGTAAGCCCATCTAGCCTGGTGACGGTAGCGCAGATAATCACAGATCTTGTTGATCTTAAAACTTCTTCAATAATAATTTCTTGCAATGGGAAAGATGACCCTAAAAGTTTGTTATACTAGAACTTGCAATACTTATAAAATATATTTATACGTGAATGGAAGGTTTTTTTATGTTTCCTCGAAATATGTACAAAGGTGGGAACTTCTAGCCGTTGGCTGTAAATAAATAGGTGTACATGAATTTAAAAGCAATATATCACTAAGAAGAAAGTGGGTTCTGAAGATAATGGATTTTAAATCTAGTGGTTTTCTAGATTATGCAGAAAACATGTCAAAGGGAGTGATTATGAGATGACTTATGACAACAGGTACGGAAAAATAGAAGTCGTCAAGTCTTTAGCGCCCTCTGCTGGACGAGCTTTCGTTACTCTGGGCCATGGTCTAGCATTCCGGGAGTAACATGCTCACGTCACTGTTCAGTTGCCAATTATTGCAACAAAAAACATTTTCAGTCATCATTCAGTTGAAGATTACTAAAAAAAGCATTTAAATTGTCGTTTCGGTTTTCTAATCAAACGAAACAATTCAATTTCAATTCAAAATCATTGGTGATTAAAACCTCATTGTGTTTGCGGATTCGCACAGGGAATAAAGGTGTTACGGGAGTTATTATTACACGCGGTAACAGAGCAGTGATGAGGAAGACCTGTCTTCCACATGACCACTGTATCTCGGCGGATGTCATACCTACCATGCTCTGGGCTAGATAAGCTTGCTGCTGCACTGTAAATTAACAATTCCGATTTCTTTTGTTTTTTACCTTTTCTACATCGCAGATAGTGATATAAGTAAGAGGGAAAAACCCTTTGCAGAATAAAAATAATGTAATTGATTTTATTATAGTTTATTGTAGTGCGTCTTGGCAAAAAAACAACGAAATATTCTCTTCCTATCGGTAAATTATATCATGAAGAAAGATTTAAGTATATTTATCCACTCCAAAACAGATTGACACTTGACTTACGGTGTTGCCAGTAATTAAAATTAATGTTTGAATTTCTAGACTTTTTTTGCCAAGGTACATAGAGCTTTTCCAGTGTTTTTACTAAATTCCTGAGTCTATTGATGTGTGAGGGAAGTTTTGGTGGCCTATTATAAGCAAAATATATCAATTTAATGGTATTAACGACAATATTATTATTATATTTAGTTGAATGTCTGCTGATGCCGTAAACGTAAAGCGTGATCATTGTAACTAATAATTGTTCAATAAATTAACTTTAAATGTTTTGTTGTGTTTTATTCAGAATAAATGCATTTCAATCGTTCTACTACTGGTCTATTGTGTAAGAGATTCCATGTCACAGCATCCTTAACAGATATTGCAAAAAACTTTTTCCAAAAAAAAAAACAACCGGCTTCCAAAAAAACACTACAAAGTGAAAAATAACTTTAATTTCGGAAGTCGGTGTCTTTGGAGCTGTATTTGAATTTTTTGTTACCGCCTTCCGAAATTAAAGTTATTTTTCACTTTGTAGTGTTTTTTTGGAAGTCGGTTGTTTTTTTTTTGGAAAAAGTTTTTATTTTTCACTTTTTAGTGGTGCACGTGTGCTTACCCCTTCACAGCATACTGGCGTGATGTTATGTTATGAACTGGTGTAAGCAATAGACAGAGATGAGATTTCAGCAAACCCAGTCCATTTGCTATCATGTATTGAGGAGTTCCGTTGCCTATCTCCAAAGTTCTTCATCAAATCTTCACCAAATTGAAATGAGACCACTACGAGAAAGTATTCTTCCAAAAAATACCTAAATCGCTTTGTGTGCCTATAAAATTTTAAGAGTTCTCTCTATTTCTCCAGGATCCCATCATCAGATCCTGACTTGATGATCATGGGACCACCTGGGAAGTATACCCTTTCAAACAAAATCCAAATCGGTCCAGCCATCTTCGAGTAATCGGGGAACATACATAAAAAAAAAGGTTCCGACGAATTGATAACCTCCTCCTTTTTGAAGTCGGTTAAAAATGCCATTTATTACATGTGGAAAATCATCGTTATTATTCCTTAAGTAAAAAAAGGGAAAATAGTAAGGAAGATGATGCACTCGACGCGTCGCTAAGCCAAGAACGAACAACCACTGACATCTACCGGCCATTGAAGGCAACTTTTAGTAAAAGCAGTCGTCCTAATCCACTGATATAAGTTATAAATACCGCCATCTATGAACTCGTATAGACACTCAGTCGGTGCAATAATTCTAAACTGGTACAAGACATAATATTTATCTATTAAAATGTGACTGTAAATCATTTTCAATCAAAATTAAAGTTGTGTTAATTCTTTTGATTATCCCTGAAAGCTTTTGCACACTCGTACTAGCTTCTGCCTGCGACTTCGTTTGCACCAAGAGCCACGAGCAGACGAGTTTTTCTAATGTTTAAATGTACTATGAATTTACTTCAAAATGGTTCAGATTGTAATTGCAACTACTTGTATCGGATATAGATAACTAAATTAGTTAAAATACCTGTAAGTAGTGTATTTTCGACGAATAAAAAAACCGTGTTCCTTAAAGGTTAATAGGTACCTATTATAGGTACCTAAATGTGAAAGTTTGTGTAAATGTTTGGATGTTTGTTACTGAATCACATAAAAACGGCTGAACGGATTTGGATTAAATTTGGTAAGCAGATATGTAGTTTGTAACCTGGATTAACATATACGATACTTTTAATCCCGGTAATATGTTCCCGTGGGATAATTTTCGATTTCCACGCGGGTGAAGCCGCGGGCAGCAGTTAGTAATATTATAAATGTGAAAGTTTGGATGTTTGTTACTTAATCACGCAACGTCTGAACGGGTTTGGATGAAATATGGCACACAGATAGTTTATAACCTGCACTTCATCCCTTTTTATCCCGGTAGTATGTACCTACGTTCCTGTGGTATAATTTTCGACGTAGCTGCTGCCAAAACCTAGTAATTTATACAACTGAAGGTATTCACTAGTTCAGGCTTAAAGAGTTGACTAACAAGTTCAATAAACATTAAGTACAGCTAAAGAATATATATTTTTACATTATAAGTTAATTTTTGTATGGACTTGGCGAGTTGTCGCTTAGCATGTAAGAAAAAGTTTAATCCATAAGCAAGGCCAGAGAACACGTCATGGTTTTGTAAACGTTGCTGTCTGCACACAAACTTCATTATTATTCATATTTCTGTCGAAATACATTACTATAATATTCGCCTAATATTCTTCGTCTTAGCGATGTATTCAATAGGGTTTTTTACTCTATTATGAGAAAAAGTCTGAAAATATATTATTGAGATAGCTTAGGCAATATGCAGTCGGAAAATGTATTTTTTTTGTTGGGTGGGAAATCATCAAATAACTTCTCTCGCTCTGGGTGGAGCAGGAGGGCGTGTCAGACTTTTACTGACTAAAACCCACCCCTGTTCCCTCAGTTGCCTGTGTGCCAGGGGCCGCGGTATGTGTTTCGAACAACCCGCACCCCTGGGAGGCATCGGTCCTTGCGGACCCCACCCTTTGGTGCTGACATCTCTTTGAGGCGCGCGTGGAACACAACGCGCTGTCGACCCGGGCTTGGTCCTTACCGGACAGCGAGCTACCCATTACTCGCCGTCCGCAAGCCCGGGAATCAGCCTGGGATTCCCGACGCCCAGGGCGTCTCCTACGGCGACTAAGGCCGTGAGGGCGCATTTGCTGTCTCTCCCTCACGTGCTCCGCCTCCCTCTTCGTGAGCATTACTGCTTCGCAGAAAGAGGTGACGGTTACCCATGCACTCTCGGTCCGTACCATGGCCTGCACCAGAGCCGGACGCGATAGATCGCCGCCGCCGGACGCCTCCACGAGAACACGGCGGTGCTCCGCCCAAGCCGGGCAGACCTCCACCGTGTCCTCAGGGCGATCTTCGCAGTGGAAACAACCGGGCGTTTCCTCCCGCCTTATCCGAAACAGGAACCTCCCGAAACAACCGTGTCCGGTGAGGACCTGTGTCAGGTATAATGTGAGGACGCCGTGCAGTCTCTCAAGCCACTCCTGAAAGAGGGGACTTACCGCCGCTATCGTGGCGTACCGGGCATAATATGTTTTTCACCGTTCCAATGGCGCGGTCATGTGGTTTTAGGGTCTCCCCACATTTATCGACACGGAATCGGCTAGCACCGGTCAAAAAAGCCTTTATGTCTACGTAATAAGGGTGTTACCATTCGCATCGGCTCGGCTCGGACGACGCGTCGCGACGCCGGCCGACGGCGAAACGAGCCGTTTGACGATTAGCTGATCGCATCCATACGGCGCTGAATCACGTTTCCGACTGATACGCCACTCGGCTTAAGCCGATTCCGCGTCGATAAATGTGGAGAGACCCTTAGTCTTACAGCTCCTGAAACATAAACCTAGGATTTCTGTTGCATTTTTACTTATCTTGACAAATTCAAATCCGGGTTGGTTTAAAAAAAACTTCAGACGTCTGCGATGCTTTTTGAGCGAGATATCGGCGATAGGTATCGTATTTTTCAGTTTCAATGGCGCAGCCATCGGCCGGATACACGTTCCGGCATACAAAGAGTGAAACACATGCGTGTATCATCTCGACCTTCATACGATACTAACTTTTGGAAGGAGCAACTAGAATTGATTCTTTTGTAAAGTGCATTTTATCATTGCTTGGAATGTTGCAGTTTATCACGAACTAAGAATAGGACTCCTATGTTCCAGTAAAAGACAACAGGAATAAAAAATGAAACAACAGAAATTTTATTATAAATATAATAATATTGTGTTGTGATCTGTTAACAACATTGTAACACTATCACTGACTGAATATTTACAGTTTGACATGGTGTAATGGAGAGTAGTCCTATGTCACTAGAGCGTTGCAAGCACTAAAACGTGCCGCGACGGGGTACCGTGCGTCTTCCGTGACGCTTTCATGCGTCATTCGTGACGCACGCGACGCTACGGCGCGTCACGGGCACGCAGCCACGCACGGAAACGTTCCCGTCGACGCGCGCTCAGGGCCGGATGTGACGCTCTAGCGGCTGCTAGGGAACCACGCTGGTATAGCTGTAGGGGTCTGAAGGCTAGTAAACGTCCTAGCGTGCACTCTGGGGCGTCGTGCAGCCGTGGAGGCTTGCGTCTTGCGTGTGGCCGCGCGGGGTCTGTGTGCGACGATTGTGCTTGAGCTGGTAGCGAGTGCGCGTTGTGCGTATAACCCGGCGCTCGCGCTCTGGCGTTCCGTAATAAGAAGACGGGTTTGGGTGGAGCAGGCGTAGGCGTCGGGCGGGCGTATCTTTCTCGGAATAGTGGCCATGTTTCATGTCTGTCGAGTCTTTCTGGCTCGTGTGGTGACGCTCTGCCGTCGCTGCCGCCCGCTAGTAACTCGAACGTGACGCGGCAGGTGTCTCCTCCATACAGCTTGACGAGGAACGCGGTGTGTTCCTGCCGCAGGTACCTGGCGGCCCGCCGCACGTACGCGAGCGGCCCCCGCATGCCGCCGGCGGCCGCCAGCTCCGCGGCGCGCACGGACCAGGGCTCCGCCACACAGTGCTGCAGCTGGCGAACGGCAATGCTGACCAGTTTGTCGAGCGTGTAGGCGGGGTAGGCCTGGAAGTTAAAGACGGTTGTTAGTTAATTAATAATTCTTGGTCTATGAATTTTATTACAATGGAAATGGAGTTGGGGTATTATGGCAGATTTTGAGTTATTATTTTAATTTATTTTTATTTCAATGTGACGCATAAAATAAAAAATAAAAATATGCGTTATATGCGACAATATAGCTCCTTTCTGTAATACACATTTTAGAGGTTTCACATTTATTTTTTTACGAGTTCGTAAATAAATGTAGATAGCGATGTACAGTTACCAAAGTAACCAGGGTTGTCAAATATAGTTGAAGTTTAGTAAGAACTCAATGAATATTTTCAAATGAAATTTAATTTGATTAATAATAATAAACAAATATTTTATTTCAGATCAAAATCCATATGTTGTTAGTAAAATCATGCGTGTGTGTTTGATGTTTAGCGAGAGAAACTATGCTAGGTTGTCCTCTATTATATGTTAGTATTAAAATTTGTAATATGTTTGTTAACTAATCAATCTCTAAGTTAATTAAGGTAATTGGTGTTACCGTTTTAATTAACAATAAACAAATAAAAGTCTTTCCCTAATGTTAGTAAAATTCTATTTATAAAATTGAAATGACTGACACCTACGTGGGCAGCCGTATCCAGTGAGCCAGCATGGGGCTGTCCCACCTATCACACAATACACTCAGGATACTGTGGGAGCCAGCACGCATTTTACCGAGAATAGAAGCACACAGTTTCCGCATAATGGCATGAAAATCATCAGCTCAGGCCTCGGTGAACATCCCGGAAGCGCTACAAAAGTGTGGTAGACCCAACAGCAACCTGAATATATTATTGTACTGGACACGCAAGGCGTTGTATGCCTTCAGCGTATACCTGATCCACAGATTGCACGTGTAAAAAGACTGGCAGTATGCTCTGAAAAGGGTTAATTTGACTTGCGTTGTATAACGTGTAAATCTGCGGATCAGCATATTACCTCGGAAAGCCATCGCCTTGCGTTTCCTTTCATGTCCAGGTCACGAGTGACCCATTGACCCAGGTAATTAAATTTTGCTATTCTAGATAATGGATTATCATTTATGGTTACATCTGGCATGTTAGTGTAATGTCAGCTTTGAATACTAATAACACTGTACTTGAGTCTTTGAGTGACCGCGTAATTTTTACAGATTTTAACAAGATGCCTGAGTGTGTTAATAGATGGCCTGAGCAGCATCATGTTGTCAGCATAACTTATATTGTTCATGTAAACTCTGTAAATGTGACAGCCTATACAGGTGCTGTTGAGTACAACAATTAGTTGATTAAGGTCACAGAACAGAGGAAAGAGATTAGAAGGGCCTTGTGGGCGGGGCAGGCGCGCCGCACTTATGAGCAAACGCTCGTATGTCAACCGAAATTTGGTTCACCGGTGTTCACCGGACAACAGTCGCGCTCATACTGTGACAACGTGCGAAGCTCCGCGAAAAAAATTGAATTATGCCGTCTTGCGCTATTATAACGTGTCGGAAAAGAAGCAAGGTGTGTAGTGTAGCCCGGGAAGGGATTTCTTTTCACCGGTAAGTCCAAAATCCTTAAAATACAAGCGATATTTATAATTTTTACAATTGTATTATGTCATTTGTAGACAAAAACGATACAATCGCAGCCAGATGCTAAATTATACATTGCTTGTAATGCATGGGTACCATCTTGTACTAGATGAGCAATCGCGCAATGTATTGCGTTCCCTGCGAACGTCGCGGCCGCCCAGCCAATCTGAAATTCTGCGAAATCCATGCGTATCGATAGTGTTGTACCAAGTTGTAAACAATGTCGATATTAAGTATGTGTGTTTGATATAAGTGATAATTATCAGTAATATTATAATTAAAATAACTTTGTTTACTACCATCAATTATTGTTTATTATGGGTTATTAATTTAGTTTCTGAGTCGGTTTTTCGTCTACAATTTGGTTTAAAGTTAACCATTTATAATGAAAACATACATTATAAATTTTATTTTCAGGTTTCCAAAAGATCCTGGTGCAAGAAGACTGTGGATTGAAGCAACTGGTAGAATTGAATGGATACCTACTAAATGTAGATGAACGTAAGATAAAGGGGGTCTCTTGTACCCTTCGAAAGATCTAATACTAATATGTAAAACGTCGGAAGCAGTTATCAAGATTTATACCGACAATCTCCGGAATGTTAACAAACATATGTTGACAACAAAGATTTTGTGCAGCTTCGTTGGAACTGAATTATTTAGCAACATTAGTAATCATCAGATTGGATTATATCCTACTGCGAGCCATGTTACAGACCTAACTAAGGCTATTATCGGAAAATATATTAATTTAAGATTGCACTTTATTTTGAAAAATTCGAATTTAAAAGATAGCAAGCGCATGTTACTTAATAAATTCGTATTATTTCAAGGACAATAATAAAATCAGCATTGAAATTGAGTTTAAATTGTTGTTCATAATTAAAGTGGTATTGTATTTTTTACTTGTGTCATTTATTTACTTACTAGCCGTAGCCCATTACCTTAATTGCGTAATGCACGATCAAACACAATCTGAATCATTTTAAAGCAGATTATTTCAAAACGATTCAGACTCTGATTGATCAAGCTAACTCATTGTTTCATAAGTTCGATAAGAAAATCTCCTCAACAACGTAAATAACTCAATGATTGTTATTTAACTGTCAAAATGAAACAGATTAGGCGTAATCGTTTACGGAAATGTGTTACGTACCTAATTAAATAGCATGTCTTTTTACGCATAAATGACGTAAAACAGAGCTGCAGTTAGCATAAACATTATTATTTATATGTACTTAGGAAGACCACACTAATTGCCACCCTTTTCAGAAATTATAGCGAAAAATTGCAAAACTTAAAAATTACACTAATTTTATCGATATAAATAATCGACCTTTTGGTCGCCGTAACATGTATGAGAATATGGGCGTGTCAAATGCATTGTTTTGCGTTAGTGTGACAACTAATAGCAAGCTCGCGATCTATGTGCGTGTGGTTCAATTGTGTGCGTAATCCATGTACGTACTAGTCTCTTGCTTGTAGTAGAGTTAAAGAGTGGGAGACATGCGGCGACACGCGTTGTAATACAAATCAGGAACTATTTCCTTTCTAATCTCTTTCCTCTGTTCTGTGATTAAGGTGAGGTAATACTAAATCCGTCGCCCCCTACTTCTTAGGACCCGAGATGGCAGTTCGTAGTGTTCCACGCGCGCCTCTTTTATGATGTAAGGGGGGAGTTTAACACCTCACTCCCCCCCTAACGCGAGGTGGCCCGCACAGGCGGGCCGGCACTAGCCGGGGATCGCGGAAGTCACTTTTGTTCTCGTGATCTCCGGTGCAAGTGTGAGGCGGAACACCGGGGTGGTTTTAGTCAGTAAGAGTCTGACAGACCCCTCCGCCCTTCCTAGGGCGGAGGACATCCATGAGGATTTCCCCCCGTAATCAAAAAAAAAAAAAGGTGAGCTAATACTCCTCTGCCCCATACCATACTTCAACCCATTTATATTAGACAGAGTTCCCCTTTACCTGACGTAGTTAGTCTGGTTCTTGAATATGAAGTTTGTTTTCTGATTAATAAAATAGAATTTTATTTGAAAACATCAGTTGGTTACTTACAAAACTTCAACTATATTTGACGACCTTGGTTATTCATCTTCTTTAGTGACTATATATTAATTTAATGCTTCAATGTACTTGTAATAATAGTAATTGTAAGATATGGTGTTCACCTTGATGCCGAGCATCTCGCGCGCGGCGTCCTCGTAGGCGGGCGCGTCCATGTTGCCGTCCAGCACGGCGCGCACCAGGTCCAGTAGCACGTCGTAGTAGTGGTCGGGCTGCGCGGCGGCGGGCGGCAGGTTGGAGGGCTTGAGGCGCAGCGCGTGCGCCACCGGGGGCCGCGCCGGCCGCTCCAGCGCCACCGCGCGGCCCAGCGCCAGCCCCGCGCGCCGCGCCGCCGCCAGGCGCTGGCACAGCGCGCCGTGCACGCGCAGGAACAGGTACCACGACGACGTGCACACGAAGCGCGCCTCCTGCACACATGCCAAGCTACCATCATAACTAAACCTACAACTGTACTACTTCCCCGTAACAATCTATGCTCATATCCATTTAACCTATACAAGAAAAGTTTTTATCCAGTGCGCAAACTGTAACCATAAATTCAACATAACATTCTAGACCCCCCAGCGCAGAAAACTTTCGTTGGTTATACAAAAAACATCCATACATTTTGACCGCGTAGATATTGCACTTTTCTATGAAACAAATGATTTTTTTTTACATAGCTGACCAAAAATTTCTGCGCTGAAAAGGGTCTAAAATGATATGTTGAATTCATGATTACAGTTTGCGCAATGAATAAAAACTTTTCCTGTATATTCATACGATAAATTCTTCCAACAATAATACAAACAAATAATATCATAAATTTCACTTTATTATCCCTACTAATAGTAATTAGGTGAAATCCATGTATCAATATCCCGATAAGTAAACTGCAAAAAAATTCACACTATACCTATTGGTAAGAATTCATGGGACAAATAGTGGTATCACCCCAGATTAACTACCCTACTACCTGCTACAAAGAAATTCCCGACTGAAAATCGAATACCACTGCTGCTCGACCCGGGAATCAAACCCTACACAACACGCTCAGCTGAGAACGGCACTTGCACATGATGTAACACTGGATCAACACTTATATGTATTGTTTTTTATCGCCAGCTTTCGCCTCCTGTGTTGCCATTTTAATAATCATTGTTTTCTGCTTTATTTATAGTTTTTTGTGCTGTTATGCCAATAAACGTATTTTACTTTTTCTTTCGTTCTTTTTTACTGATATTTACTTGAAAAATATGCATATTATAGCTCCAACACTTACATTAGCAGGATGATCTCTGTAATCATCCTCGAGATCCTGTGGCTCCGCTTTAATCTCAGTCTTCATTGACATCTCCTCATTACTGCTCGTCCTCTTCACACTGTTCGCAGACGCTATTGAACTTTCTGTAAAATGGAAAATAAACTTTATGAATACTGGAAAAGAAATTATAATTGATTGGAAGATTTTTAATAAAATTGACAATTTATTGAGACTATCAGTAGGAAGGCAGCATGCGTGTATCACCACTGACATTCTGTCGTTTGCACATCGCACGGTTTGTCATCATTGTCTCTCAAACTGTTAACTACACCTGACTATCTGTCGCAAACCACATAAATATTAGTTCTGATCGCAGAGCTACTGTTTCAACGGTTCTTTGTAAAGTATTATATTTATTTTAATTATTGTGAATGTGAGGACTGTTTTTGTCTCATTTAGTTTAAATCATGATCTGGAAGTTACAAGTAATTTATGCGGCCTACCCTAATATCCTTTCTTTGGTATTGTTCTTTGAGCTCCTTAAGTTGTGAGTTGAGATGTACGATTACTTACAAATGTGTTCACTGACTGGATAGGTCCACTCAATCTGTAAGGTTCTCTCTTTGAAAGACCCTTTCGGACACCAATCTACATTGTCTTCACATGATCTGACCACGATTATAAGAGACTGACCTCTGAGTTTGTTTCGGCCTTTCTTATCACAGTAGTCAGATAGACAACTTCAACCTAATCTAGTATAAAATATGTTTGACGTGTAAGTGTTTGTACAATACTACTTACAGAAATAAAATCATTAATCATTTCACGGTGTTTTCCGGGTCGTGGGTTTAACTACTATTTTCATAATTAACTTTTAATATTTCATAATGTTAATATAATAATCTTACCTTTGCTGTCGGTATTATTATTGTTCTTCGGTTTGTTTTCTTTATTCTTGTTGTTTTTGCCGCTCTTGTCTGACGCATTATCTGATTCTGATGACTGTGGACAAATAAAGATTTCAACATATTAGTTATCAAAAATATTGCTCCGTGTTGTGGTAGAGATGCAGCTTGATAATTGATATGGAAGTTAAGATGATTTTTACCATTTTTTTTTGACCTTACAAAATAGAAAACTACTCAAAACAAGACTCAAGGGAACAAAATCTTACATTTTCATCTGACTGAAAATTATTTCACCCGCGTGGAGGTCCACAATTATCCCACGGTACCGTACTACCGGAATAAAAAGTACCCTATGTTTTAATCCAGGATATAAACTATCTGTGTGCCAAATTTCATCCAAATAAATCTGTTCAGCCGTTTTTGCGTGATGGCAACTTAGCACTTAGACTAAGTGGTTCTTTTTTAAGCTGTACTTCGTTTTTTTAGGTTCTTATTTGAAAAAACGAGCTCAATGTTTTAACCATTGGGGACGCCACGATTGCGGCGGTAAGTTTGAGGAGTGGATTGAGAGGCACCACGGCGTCCTCACTTTCCGCTTGACGAAGGACCCTTTTAATGTGAAAATGTCTTCTATCCCGGTAGTGCGTTCCCTTGGTAATTTACCACCACAGGGGGCGAAGGGGGGAGGGGGGGGGAAGCTAGTTATATCTATAAATGATTACCTCTTGCTTCTCCTGTTTCACAGCATTGGTGTTCTTGTCTTCTGGGGTTTCACCACTCGGACTGCCTGGACTGGCAGCGTCATCTTTTTCTTCTGCAGAAACAAATATTTATTGTTATTTTCTGACATTATCTGTGACTGTAGCTAAATGATAGAAGAGGTTAAGGGGAACGTTAACTAGAAATGTTAGTATCAACAAGATTTTTGTATTTACATGTATTCGTTGTTACAGGTCGTCCGTCAGAAGCCCGAAAGTCTGACAACCAGTTTTATCAAGGGGTATCGTATTACCCACGGTTGTGGAGGTCGCATAGGCAGTCTCTCCATGTAAGATACTGCTATTAAGCTGCAACCAGTTAAGACTGGAAGCCGACCCTAACATAGTTGGTTGGTTTTTTTTTTTTTTGGTGGGAAATCATCAAATAACTTCTCCCGCTCTGGGTGGAGCGGGAGGGCGTGTCAGACTTTTACTGACTAAAACCCATCCGTGTTCCCTCAGTTGCCTGTGTGCCAGGGGCCGCGGTATCTCTTTCGAACAACCCGCACCCCTGGCAGGCATCGGCCCTTGCGGACCCCACCCTTTGGTGCTGACATCTCTTTGAGGCGCGCGTGGAACACAACGCGCCGTCGACCCGGGCTTGGTCCTTACCGGACAGCGAGCTACCCATTACTCGCCGTCCGCAAGCCCGCGCCTACGGTGGCCGGGAATCAGCCTGGGATTCCCGACGCCCAGGGCGTCTCCCGCGGCGACTACGGCCGTGAGGGCGCATATACTGCCTCTCCCTCACGTGCGCCGCCTCCCTCTTCGCGAGCATTACTGCTTCGCAGAAGGAGGTGACGGCTAACCATGCACTCTCGCTCCGTACCATGGCCTGCACCAGGGCCGGACGCGAGAGATCGCCGCCGCCGATCGCCTCCACGAGGACACGACGGTGCTCCGCCCAAGCCGGGCAGACCGCCACCGTATGCTCCACCGTGTCCTCAGGGCGATTTTCGCAATGGAAGCACCCGGGCGTTTCCTCCCGCCTTATACGAAACAGGAACCTCCCGAAACAACCGTGTCCGGTGAGGACCTGCGTCAGGCGGAAGGTGAGGACGCCATGCCGCCTCTCAAGCCACTTCTCAAAGAGGGGACTTACCGCCGCTATCGTGGCGTGCCCAAATTGGTTGGTGGTTGGTTGTATTCCCAATGTTTTTTTATGATTCATAACTGTAAGGGCAAAATTGAGACCGGAGTTCAACTTAAATAAAAGGTCCATATTCATATGAATGGGGTGCATCCCTAAGAATCTGGTAACAAAAGGGCAAAAAAGAAGAAGATTAATCTATGTGACAATGGGCTAATACGTTTGCATTTAAATACAGACACTAATAATGAATCATGTTACAATATTGACTGAGATAAACATAAATACAAACTAATGTTTGTTTCATGTGTATTGTGACCTTAACCAATAATTATGAAGGCTAAAGTATAAGCAGAATCTTGTGATGCTTAAAACTATATCTTGGTTACGTATAGAGACTATCAGTAGGAAGGCAGCATGCGTGTATCACCACTGACATTCTGTCGTTTGCACATCGCACGGTTTGACATCATTGTCTCAACATAACCTGGATAAGGTAGAACCGACATTGTATGATAGCCTTTAAGAGCGTTTATCCCGCGTGGGCTGGCAACATCGAATTTCAAGTGGTTTTTCGTGATTATCTTATTGAATTTATATCAAAGTAATTTTTTTTTTCAGCTAATCACTAGATCATTCGTATTTCTAAGTTTATATGCAGTTTTTTTACAGTTATTATGGTTTGTTTACTTATTAAAATCGACATACCGCCAATTATTTTCTATTTACAGAACGTTATTATATTACTTAATTTACTTATGTTAAAAATAATTATAAATACTAACGATCTAGTGGTTACCGAAAAAAAAATAGTTTGATTCATATTTAATGAAATAATCACGAAAAACCACTATAAACGTGACGTTGCCAGCCCGTACAGGATGAACACTCAGATCTTCACGTAGTGTTCAAAGTTTCTGGTTACTCTAATTTTACAACCAATAGAACATACCTTCGTCCCTCTCATCATCAGAAAGCGGTTGCCTGGGATGTGCGAAGAGATCGGGCAGGAAGTGTCTCAGCAGGCGCTTGATGCGTCGCTTCTCCGTCTTCTGTATCGCGGTCTGGCGCCGCGCGTGGTGGATTAGCAGCTCGGCGGTGTCGCGGAGGATTTTTATTGCTGTTGACAAGAGAGATAGGTGGTTTTTAGTATTGGTTAGTCTTGATAACTTCATAGTTAGGGCGTAAGTCGAAATAAAACATTAGTCCTTACAGTCGTTTTAAATCCATCCTCCTTATTGATACCCAAGATACAAGCTTGCCGAATTTTAGGACTCTTATACTATTTTTTAGATTAATTTTCTTTTCTTTATATTTAACTTTAAAAAATGTGTTGTTGTTCTAGGTACAGACCCAGAACACAAGTAAAATTAATCAATTTTTTTTGTTGTTAATTAATACATATGTACATTTGCAAGTTTTTAGTAGTCCTGGTGACCCATAACACAGGTATTGTATGCCTTTTTCGGGCACCTGTCTCTCACAAATGTCCAATTATTTTTAGCTATAAAGTTTTTATTATTATTTCTAATAAATGTAGGTCAGTATTTAACAAAACCGCTTTGTTTCTATTATAAAATCACCTGTTAATTATCAACCATGTTTACAAAATACGGCAAGCATTTTACCTCCAATAACGAATGCCTAGAAATTGTAATAAATGAGGAAACAATTGGATTTAATTGAAGCATATTATTGATGATTCAATCGGAAGGAAGGTAGAACTAACAACATTTATAGCAGGATTAGGAAGAAGTATTTCCTACTATAAAGAAAATTGAGGGTCAATTGCGCAATACACTATCAGTAAAGGTGCGCTTACACGAACAACTAAAATTGCTGCATCTTGGGCAATTCTCGTCAAATATGACGTCACGACTACATCCAGCAATTTAGGGCAATTCCAACATGTAGCAACCTGTTGCCAGAGAATACGGCCACACAATATGGAACAACTTAAAATCCTAGGCAATACGCCTCCTCCGCCGCTGGCCGCCGGCCGGTTCCTCTCGAAAAAACGAGACGTAGTTCTACGTACAAACGAGATAAAAAGAAAATTGACTAAAAAAAGTCCAAGCCGGTTGGATATCCGGCAAATCATTAAATATATGGAGCAATCAGAAGCAATATTGCCGAAACACATAGGCAATTTATGTTGTTGCTCCAGATTGCTACAGACTGATCCATTAGTGTTGCCGAGCAATAATTGCTCAAAAAATTGCCTGTGTAAGAGCACCTTCACACAGATAGATTATAACCTAAAGTTCCCGCGGGATAAATTCAGACTTTCACGCGGACGAAGCCGCGGGCGGAAGCTACTGATTAATTAAATTAACGAAAATGCTTGCCATAAATAATATAATAATAATCAGCCTGTTTTGTGCCACCGCAGGGCAATGGCCTCCCTTTCGTTTTTCCACTCAACTAGATCTTGGGCCAACAATGAACAATCCCTCACGTAAGCGTCATGTTCGTCCCGCCATTTAAATGCTTGAATTAATTTTACGTATCCCTGTTTATCTTTAACGTATGTTTACTTTAAATGTTTATTTTGTTTGAGACTATCAGTAGGAAGGCAGCATGCGTGTATCACCAAAGACATTCTGTCGTTTGCACATCGCACGGTTTGTCATCATTGTCTCAACATGCACCTATGAGTTACTAAAACATTGATAAAATCGTACTAAGAACCAATTATTCAAAATCATAATAATTTATTTGAACAATTGTTTTAGAAAAAAAAGACAATATTACTAATTAATAAAGTTGAAGAATTACGTTTGTTTGAACGCGCTAATGTCGAACTACTAGATGGATTTGAAAAATCTTTTTGAATTTCATAGCCCAATTTTCGAGGAAGGGTACTTATAAGCAGAGATCGGATATTCGGATGCATATTCACCTAAAGTTGAGATGTTAGCTAACATGGAATGCGCTTTTGTATCGAAAAAGTCTTAATTTAGGTAAGTAATTTGTTTATTTTTTGTTTTAACACATTTGTATCGGGTTAAACATTAATTTTAAATTAATACACATCTGAATAGTGCATAACTATCCAAGAATCCCGGGGTTTTTAATAAATATTACAAATAATTTATAAAGCCACTTCCATACTTTCATAGCTAAAAGTTTTCTTTAGGTAAATATGCATCCAAATATCCGATCTCTGCTTATAAGGCTTAAACATCACGCTACTACCCTTCGTGGGTGAGCAAACAGTAAGAAATAACGCTAACAAAACAAATAACGGGGGGGCTCATAGGATAAACAGGGCGGTAGGAGACGACGATGCGCAAACTGTATGCTTTTTTTACATTTGACCGCATAGGTAGACTTTTCTATGAAACAACAGATTTTTTTTTTATAACCACCGAACAGCTTTCTACGCTAGGGGGAACTGGATTCGTGGTTACAGGTTGCGCGTCCACCCTGAATATTATGCAAAAACAAGAAATTGAACAGACACTAGTATAGAATAATCGTCAACGTCGCAATACGGCGTGAACTCAATCCTATTCTTATTAAAATCACAATATTACGTTATTATGTTCTGGCCTTGGCCTTTTTAAACATAACAAACCATTATTATATATAAAATACAACACCTCCATTACATAATAATAATGTGTAAAGAAGGAAAACATTAAAATTGCCGCGTAGTTTGTTTATGTAGGTATTTGGTGCGCGACCTTCAACTCAAGGTTGGTTGTTATAAGCGTAACAATCTAATGCCAGGTCTAATACCTAGGTCATGTTTGATCTCAATGAAATATTATTAGTTTTAAGTAGTGCTTATCTTGCCCTAACAGGGTCATGTACTCACTAGTTTTAAGCCTAGCGTGTAGCTATGGTTGTTTACATTGTGCATTAAACAAATAAATAAATACTGAAACAGCACCCAAATCGGTGCACCCATTTTTAAGAGCTACGTTGTCAGACACACACATACTGGTCAAACTAATGACACCCCTCTTTTTGCATCGGGCGTTCAAAATAAGACAACCTCCCACTAAACAAACACTTCTACACAATAGGCATAACGGGCAGCCCCTTGTGCAGGGCTTGCATGGAGGCCGAGGAAACCATTGCGCATGTGCTTTTCGAATGCACAGGCGTAGCCCAGATTAGAACAGAAACATACGGGGAACCCAAATGTTACACGGATATTCTCAACAGACCAGGAGTTATAGCCAACTGCTGGAGAGAGGTGGGCTGGTTGGAATAACACCCGAAAGCCGCCATGGCTCACGCACAATGGTCCACTTGAAGCACTAAGTGTGGAAACCAAACCCATAACATAGAACATAAGACAACCTAATTTTCTCAGTAGCAGCGGAATCTGGTTTTGTTCCCGGTTGATAGGCAACAGGCTCGTCCCCTTTTACGTGGGACTTAAACATAACTAGTGAAATGTGGAAAACCTTTGCCTACCCCGAGACAAGAACAAGTCGTGGTTAGACCTGACTTTTTTTCTCTTTACTCAGCTCTTAAAGTTTTTTTTTTGGGGTGGGAAATCATCAAATAACTTCTCCCGCTCTTCGTGTCGGATTTTTTCTGACTAAAACCCACCCATGTTCAACAAGCAAATGTTACCTATTTATAATATTAAGTGGGTAGCAAGGCCATAAATTAGTCTGGTCAGTTTCCACTTATTTAATTTGCTGTTTATAGCGTTAAATTTACATTACAACACGTCAACTTCTATTCCAGTAAATATAATGTTTTGTCATATTATGGTTTCAAATACCGCTTTTTAAAAGTAATTCTAACCAGCATTACGCTTTTATATAGGACTTTTTTGTATGAAGGGTGGCAGGTACTTCTACGCGACATACTGTAACCATGAATTCAGCTTATGATTACAAAAATAATAGTTTAAAAAACTAAAAAACACGCTTTAAAAACCAAACTAAAAAAGGAGAAAATAATTTAATTCAATTAAAAAGCGTGGGGTGCTTGACATTAATTGATTATAAAAATACCTCAAAAAGCACCCCACGCTTTTTAATTGAATTAAATTATTTTCTCCTTTTTTAGTTTGGTTTTTAAAGCGTGTTTTTTTGTTTTTTAAACTATTATTTATTTTCTATTTTTTAGTTCTGCTAACTACAAAAACGTTTTTTTTTCTCAATTTTTTTTTAAACTATTGAATTGTCATCGGTCCTCGACAAGTTTACAAAGTTTCAATGAAATCTGACCGTTTAAAGTGGGTCAAAATCGCGCTCAAAGGAGTCGGTTACATACAAACAAACATACAAGTGAAGCTAATATAAAGCATGTAAAAAGAATCTGATAGTTTTTTTTTTATCAATATCTACGCAATCAAAATGTATTTTTCAATTCCGACCTATAACTTCCAGATATTAGCGCGTTCAAACCAACTCTTCAGCTTAATTCGTTTTAAGTTCTGTTAATAAATTACAGTTACCTTCTTGCCGGCTCTGCATGTTATAGTCCAGCACGACGTGCGGGCCGGGCCTTCGCGCCGCGAACGCAGACTCCACCTCGTTGAACAGCGACTTTGACCGCATCGCCTTTAGGTCGTTCTGTTTGAAATTGATGCCTTGGTGGTCGAGGGACTTTAGATAGTATTTCTCGTTCTGTTCGCGCCATTGTTTGTTGAAACCCTGAAAAGGAATGGGTAATTAGTAATTTATAATATGTGGAAATTGCAATATTTCTTGTAGAATCTACCTAATACACCATGCTTTTTAGTTTATATTCATCTATACAGGGAACCATCGTATCATCTATAAACCAACCCGCACTGGGCCCGCGTGGTGGATTACGGCGCACTCCATCTCACAGAAAGGAGGCCTGTGTCCCAGCAGTGGGTACAATAGGTGGACTATGCTATACAGCGAAACTGTATCCACTGCTGCAGGCTTAGCATGACGTTTTCTATTTCTACGAAGAATAGACAGTGCTTTTCCAATACAAAGTGACATTTTTTTCTCCATTTTTGACATAGCACCGTAGATATCCTTCTACAATCTGTCATTTTGTCTTTCGTTTCTAACGATCTTTGAACAAGTCCTTATAAATAGTCCACCTATTTCAGAAGAATATTTCTTCCCAAACTGTCAAAATCATACTGACAACAGACTTTCTACTCGACGGCCACAAATTATATACGATTATTTACAAAATCATGATTCGTTTAGAACGCATAACTGTGAAAATAAATAGAAAAACATAGCTATCTTCTCCTATTGTACATCATTTAGTTAATAGTCATGTCTATTCTTCTATCGACAAATCGGTGCTCGTGCTATGCCTGGTATTAGGCCTCCACTAAGTATCGCATAAAGACGGTTGATTGTTCTATTTACAGAAGTAAGTATAGTAAGATTTAGGTTTAAAAAGCAGGGTGTATTGTATGTGAGACTATCAGTAGGAAGGCAGCATGCGTGTATCACCACTGACATTCTGTCGTTTGCACATCGCACGGTTTGTCATCATTGTCTCAATAACTTCGAATGTTTTTACAAGAACGGCACTTAAAAACTGGAGTTTAGCCATTAGAAGTCAGTATAGCTTATTAAATTATCGGTTGTTATTTTAACAGCTAACATGAAATTTGACACCACATTGTACTGATCAGACTTCCAGAAACCAGGATAAGATCCGTAAGATCATTAAATCAAAACATAAAACAAATTTGATTAAGTTAATTATGCTACCAGAAAGGTAGTATACACTAGAAATGACATTATCTACATTAATTTCTAATAAACATGTTTTGTAATTTTATTATAGTACTAGTTTTTTTTAGCGGCTTTGCAGAAATTAACCCACGGGAACATACAACTGGGATCAAAGTATCCTTAGTTTTCAACAGTATTCAATAATGCACTCTGCAAATTCTGAAATCGGCATTGTGGTTCTGTTTTTGTTTTGATTGATTACATATTAATTTGCCAGTTTCGTAACGTCTATATATTGTCTTTGGTCACTAGCCCTGACATCAACAAGTAATGGACAAAATTGTAAACTTTTTCTATGTGAATACGGGGCTTTTGGCTACTTTGTATGGGTGCATTTTATGACATTTTTTTTTTTTTTTTATAATGTGCGTTTTGTTTGTGCAGTATAAACAATTTTTCTTTATTTCTTTCTAGTTTATCCAGGTATATTATGTGTGCCAAATTTCATTTAAAACCGTTCGGCCGTTTTTGCTTGATTGAGTAACAAATATCTAGACATACAAACATTAAAATTTAGAATATTAGTAGCCAATGATTTACCTTCTGCGCCTCCCGCCATTCGTCTTCCTTCGCCTTCAATCGTCGCAACACGACCGGCACAGCCACCACAGGGTTCTTCTTTAGTCCGGCGATTATATCCACTGCCTGCAACGAAAAGACTGTTATCTTACCTGAAGCATAGCTAAACTTCAATTCAGAATCTTAGATAATTATCCAGTTACAACTTAATGTCGTACATGACAAAGTTTAAATTTGATTCGTCTGCCTAGCTTCCATTCTAACCTCTCTGTTAATTATTTAACATACGAGTTCAAATTCAAATAACATCACGCTTTGTTTTTCTGAAGGGTTGGCCAGAGATGTACCTATAGTACTATTGTGGACATCCATATCATGCACCTTAAGCACTATTTTTGCTTGCAGCGCTCGGCCGCTAGGCGGTAGGGGGCGGTTAACAGATGTAGTCATCGTTCACGGGATTTTGTTTTCAAACTGTATAGATATGGATTTCTTCCATAGTACATCTACATTTCACCGGTTATGTTGATAAGTCCCATGTAATGGGGGCGAGTGTTTTGCCATCATATCAACCGGGTGCAAATCCCAGACTCCAGAGGGGGGCAATTCTCGTAATTTTAAGAACGTTCACAGTCTGATCTCAGTCTCAATCTGTCAAAAATATCTCGAGTTTCCATACATTTTTGACAACTTCTTGACATTTGATTGTCGCTGAGATGACTGTGACTAGATTGTGAACATTTTTAATTACGAGAATTGGCCTTCAGAATGCTACTGAGAAATTCCAGAAAGAAAATCTCAATAACATTGCCCAACCTGGGAATCAAATCACTAGACGCAACGAGACAATAAAAGGAGTTTGTTATTCATCATCATCAGCCTACAATGGCCCCACTGCTGGGACACAGGCCTCCTCTCTGTAAGAGGGAGTGGGCCGTTATCCACCACGCGGGCACAGTGCGGGTTGGTAGAGGTCACATGTCTTCGAATTGTTGGTTCTAGGACATGCCGGTTTCCTCACAATGTATTCCTTCACCGTTTTAAGAGCAGTGGTGATTAAATAATTTACACAGCGTAAAGCGCCTGTCCAGGTTTGAACCTACGACCTACAACTCGTAAGTCGCAGCCGTTACCACTGGGCCACCACTGCTCAGGTTTTTTATTAATAAAAATCAACTAATGCTAAAGTTGATAATTAAGTGGTAATAAATGTAAAATTATCTAAGATTCTGAATTCAAGTATTGTGGTATAGATTCATGGTGTTAATTGATATGAAACATCACTATTTCAGCCGAAAGACAATCACTGCTGGACATAGGCCTCCCCCAGCTCCGCCTCTTCGACCGGCTCTGTGGTTCCCGCATCCAGCGGATTCCTGCGGCCTTCACAAAGTCATCGGTGCACCTTGTGGGACACCTCTCTTGCTATATACCAATTAACACCACGTAAAGACTACAATAGCTTCAAATGCACTACTTCAAGCTTATCTTATGCGCATCTAATAAAGTCTTCTAACTAGATCAAAAATAAGTTCTCCTCAAGCGCTATGGGGCTTGAGACATGAACTTAAGTGTGAAGTGCATAAAAAAAAAAAAAACAATATAATCCATAACCAACTTAAAATTAACTAAAACTAAATATAAAAGAGCATAGACGAAGGCATGCAATGCTGTGTATAAATAAAAAAAGGCGAAATAAAAAATGGCAGACCGTGAAATTAAAACTAGCTGAAACTACAATAGTGTTGCTATGCGAAATTAGCTCCTATTTTGTTTCGTAAATCCCCAGAAACATAATTTTATTACAGCACAAGCTTTTTCCAGCGGCTTCGCCCGCGCGAAGATCAGTTTATTATACACATAAATCTTCCTTTTGAATCACTCTGTCTATTTATGAAAACGGTATTAAAATCCGTTGCGTAGTTTAAAAGATTTAAGCGTACAAACACGAAAACCGACTTTGTTTTAGACTATGTAAGGATTTAGAGGTGACAATAGTTTGAATTGCTACCGAATCAGCATCAATTGAATATATTTTGCACAGAGAAGGCAAGGTGCATTTTCAAAGAGAACTATGCATTAATATACCAAGCGAGTGTTACTAGCCACCATTTCACTCTCTCTCACACTTTTTTCGATAACGAGAGACAAAACTAATTATTTTGTAGACTAAGGGGCGGATTTTCAATAGTCATATAACTTTTATCTGAGAAATAAATATTGCGGTTTGACACCTTTTGTACAGAAAATATCGCACCTTTAGAATGATAGAGACCTAATGCGAAATTAGCCGCAACCAAAATAGGTCTCTATAATTCTAATAATTCTAAATTAATTCGAAATAATTTTGCTTGCAGCTAATTTCGTATTATGTCTCTATAATTCTAAAGGTGCGATATGTCAAACTGTCTGATTTATTCTTCAGATAAAACTTATCCACAATTCAACCATTTCCCTTCACAACAGTATTATTTACACCCATTCTAATAAACATTTTTCCTCATAAAATATACCATCCCCTAACCAAGTTCTACCCCTCACTATAGGGATCTATATCACCCCTGAATCAAATTAAATCTACCCCTATACCTATTTTTCCAACTCATAACCTCCCCTTTTTGGCAAATTTACCTCACAAGATCAAGATCCTATTTTATTTTATCCCTTGCCAACCAAAATCAACCCCGTTGTCCGAAGTAGGACCTATTTCACTTAACAATTGGCTTAACTAGGCCCTATTTCTACCTGTTCCTTGGCTAACGTAGGCCCTATTTCTAGAGGTCTCTTGGGCAAGCAAGGCCCGCTAGTGTAGCACAGCATGCCTAGTAGTCCGGACCCGATCGTACCACCTTATCTCCGTAGATGCGGCGCAGCGCGCGCTGGTGGATGGTGGGCGAGTGTCCGCCCAAGCAGTCGTCCAGGCGGTACTTGGCCGCGTCTTCGGGCGTCATGCGTGACAGCTTCTTCTGCACGCCCTCCAGCACGCGGATGGTCGACGCGTTGGTTTCTATGACGACGTCGAGCTGGAATGGCGAGAGATGGATTTAGTATAATCAGCCAATTATGTACCCACTGCTGGGACACAAGCTTCATGTCGGCCATTATTCTAAGTACCTGGTACTTATTGACAGGCCTGCACTGTCCTCCCATACCTATTATCATTGTAATTTGAAAACATTGTAAGTAAAAGCCAATTATTTTTTTAAGAGTAACCGTAGAGTTTCTTGCTGGGTCTATTCAATTGGAAGTGACGAATTGGAACCGTGCACCTAGCTTCTAACGTTTCACAAGTGCCCCCCATGCAGGTTTATGGGAAATAAAATATTTTGGTTTGATCCAACATACGGGTTGGTAGATATCACGCGTCGTCTAGAACATTCCGGTTTCCTCACGATGTTTGCCTTCACAGTTTAGAGAGCAGTAGTGAAATCATTTACACAAAGTAAAGGGCCTGTCAGGATTCGAACCTAAGATCAATAAGTCGGAAGTCGCGGCAGTTACCACTGCTGTCACCATTGCTCCATACACGGAATGGATCTAGTAAATACCAATACAAAATATCATGGTATTAACTTTTGTTGGCCGAGTTATTTTTTAATTACTTTTAATTTTCCAAGTATTTGGTATTAAATAGGCATCCTTTATATGTGTGGGCTGTAATAATGAAAACTTTCTGTACAATAATTGAATTTGTAACTGAAATTACTAGTTATTGGAAGAAGGATGGTTTTAACTTATCTTTTGTTATAGTCACATTTTGACACACTGACAGAGAGTAGTTATATTTTTTGTATCATGAACTACATTATATTATTCTATTCGGTGCCATAACATGAAGTATTTTGAGTCCCATAGCGAGAGAATTATGAAAAGAATACAATACAGTAACAATTGTTTTCGCATTTCAGAGCAAAAATGACACTTGAGAGTATTTTCTAAAGAAGTTTTTCAACAGTAAGTTCTACAATCTGCTCACCTCGAATCTCTCGTCCTCGCAGCGATAGATGTACTCCTCGTACTGCGTCTTGCGCGAGGTGACGAAGGTGGAGTCCTCGCTCCAGGTGGGGAAGGACACCCAGGTGTCGTTGAGCACGTCGCGGCACAGCGCCGTGCGGCCCCCGCAGCGCCGCGCCGCCGCCTCGCGCGGCAGTGCGCAGTACGACGTGCCCAGGCGCTTGCACGTGCTCAGGTCTGCCGGGCATACGTTCTGGTAAGCTCACTCGATAAACAGAAAACTTCAACTCGCGACACCGTTACCGACACCTGTTTTTTCGTAGAGGTATTTAAAAATAGGTTTAGGTCCAGAACTTATTCCAATTGGAATTATGAAAATCGGATAACCCGTTTAGAAAATATGAACAAAATTATGTTTATGAATAATGTGAAATCCTGTATTGACGATTCAAAAAATACACTAAAAATTATTCAAGTTTTCACTTCTGTCGGTACTCCTGGAGTCCTACTGTTTTTTTTTTCTTGTAGTAATTGTCTATCATAATACACTGCTGGGACACAGACCTCGCTAACTATGAAGGAGTGGGCCGTAATGTATCACGCGGGCCCAGCGCGAGTTATTAGATGTCACATGTCTTCGAATTTTGCGGTTGTAGGACATTCTTACTAATATTATAAACGCGAAAGTTTGTAAATATGGATGAATGGATGTTTGTTATTCTACACTTTTTTCAGTACAATTTTTAACTCTCCACTGCTGCTCTAAGCAACGCGCTAAAAATTACCACCGCAATATTATTACTTCAGTCTGAACGTCGGCTTACGATGTTTCCTGAACTATACAAAAATACATTTACAGATATTTTTAATAATAAATTTAACATACCTATATCCATAGCAGCATCTCCCTGCGGCCTCTCATGCCGTAACTGAGCGCCCAGCTGCCCGATAGGTTCGTACCGCAGCTTCTCTCCCTGTGGGCGCTCCCGTTCGAACAATACGCTGCTTGCGGGTCCGAAGGCCGAGTTGTTGTAGCCTGTGGGAGAAAATACTGTATTTTTTATTATTTAAATACATTACCATTAGCCTGTAATGTTCCCACTGCTGGGACCCAGGCCTACTGTGAGAAAGAGTGGGGCGTATTCCACCCACAGCAAGACACTTGTTATGATAAGAAAGACGAACTACAAGAACAGTTATAAAAAGTTAGATACTTGCTGTGACCCTGGTACCTAATATACACTAAAATATAGGTAAAGAACATTTCTAAGAAAAAAATGAGAATCAAATGATACAATAAAGTGTTTCTTAAGTTATAAAAGCACTAACAGATAGACAGGGGGACATGGCGTATGTAAGGATGTAAAAATATCGCGACGGGTTTTTATCGCGCACTGGAGCTTAAACGCACTGCTTTGCGCCGAGAGTTGATAATCGAACAGAGTGTTTTTCGACAGGCTGAGAGGCACTTTGTTGGATTCTCAATGCTCGGCTCAACACCGAGAGTTTAAAATCCAGTGCGCAATATTTTCACGTTACACAAAACTGTCTGATACTTCAACCAATATAAATAGAACTGTGCTCACTCAATGGGGGTTTTCATGAATATTCAAGCCACCAGTTGGCGCCACTTTGACAAGAGGTCTTCCAGTTCGAAAAAGAACTTAAATGAAAATATTTGATGTCATTAGTTTCATTCTTTCGTTCACCATTCAAACCGTAGGCGCTTTGACACTTTTGGCAGGTGCCCGGACCTGACGTCTCAGAGCTGCCACCTAGCGAACGTCATTTCAGAAAACCCTCATTATTTACTAGCAACGCTGGTTATCTCCACAGCGGCGGCGGGCTACGGACTACGCGACGGCCAGGACCGACGGCTTAACGTTATATACTAACAAATACATAATTTAGCACAGAACCTAAGGAAAATGTTCCATAACTGATAAGGGGTTTTCCTCGTTAGTCCCAGTGAAGGTAAATTCTATTTTCGTAATTTTATACGCGCTGAATAGTCTTAAAACTTTTACTAGCAGTAATTTTTAGGGTTTCGTAGCCGAAGGTGTAACCAACGGGACCCTATTACTAAGCTTCCACTGTACGTCCGTCTGTAAGCGGGCTGTATCTCATGATCCGTAATAGAGACAGTTGAAATTTTCATATAATGTGAAGTTCTGTTGCCGCTATAATTAAAGAGGTCCATACAAGAAACGTATATTTTACGGCGTTTTTGCCTCGTGGTACGGAACCCTTCGTGTGCGAGTCCGACTAGCACTTGCCTGGTTTTTTACTCTAGCCATTTATTTTATACTGCGCACGAGTGTATAGTGTATATAAAGAAAGTCTTGTAACTATAGAATGTGTCCCAGCGGCGTGGACGGCACCGGGGCATGCCGGCCGACCGTCGTGCAATAACCCACATCTATACTAATATTATAAAGCTGAGATTGTTTGGTTGAACCTGTCAATCTCAGGAACTACTGGTTCATATTGAAAAATTATTTTACTGTTGGATACCCCATTTATCGAGGAAGACTATAGGCTATATAACATCACGCTAGGACCCTGAGGGGCCGAGCAAAATAAAAATATGCCACAAATACGAAGTTCTCTCACGAGCACGCGATTCGATGCGACGGGGTGGGTCGAGGGAGCAAGAAATTTGACGCGGATGAAGTCGTGGGATATATGATAAAACTCACTGTGCAACGCATTAGTATTAGTAGGCGTGTGCGGCGGGGAGGGCGGGCCCAGGAAGTCCTGCAGCCACTTCTGCAGCTCCGGGTGACGACACAGGAACGGAGCCGTCACGCACAGCAGCTCCGAGGACGAGATTATCTCGTTGGTGAAGAGCAGAAGGCATCTGTGGACGGTTCCAAAAGGTTAGTATTAAAATAGTTACTGTATTAAGGAAAAATTTTGTATGAAAATTTAATGTATTTTTTGTTTTATGAGACTATCAGTAGGAAGGCAGCATGCGTGTATCACCACTGACATTCTGTCGTTTGCACATCGCACGGTTTGTCATCATTGTCTCGATTTTAATATTACCGGAGTAAATATCTGTTCAAACATCCTTTATTTTGTCACTAGCTTTGTATGGGCAGACTAGATTGTTAAAACTAACAAATTTCGCGAAACGTGATGTCAGTAACGTAGTAGAGATAATGTTTATTTACTTTTGAATTTTCTCTGATAATTTATCACTCCCGAAACTGTTAATGCAGTTTGTATTTGCAAGTGTGTTAAAAGAACTGAGCAACCCACAACAGAATACATTTGTTAGTGACATTTTTTATGCAAGGTGTAACAAAATAAACGCAAGTCCTGAAAGTAATTTGTTCATAATTGACTACTGAATCAATTTCAATAAAAATTATGCATTTTGCCATACTGAACGCCGATTGAGCCAAAGAAAATTATAATCTTATTTATAGGCAGCAAGACTCAAGTTTAAATGCGTAAAGGGCCAACACGATTTTATTAATAATAATAGCTTTAAAAAAAGTTTTAGTCATTGTATGTATTGTTTTTAACTCAATATTCTAATTCTAATGTATGAGGTCTTGCGTTAATTATGTTACGTATTGTACACAAACTCTTGCCCCAGTCTCATGGGGGCAGGCCAAAACTACAGAACGATGATAAATAAATGATTTTATTTCTATAAGTAGGTTTGCACAAACAGTTTTACACGACAATCATATTTTACTAGATGAGGTCGGCGTTTCCTATCTGCAATCTGAGGAGAAAGACCGACACAAACAGAGGTCATGACATATATTCTTTCTTAGAAAAAGCTTCCTTTAGACCTGACCTAATTTTCCCTACAACAATATTTTCTTCAGCTAATGATAAAAACTCACCTTAGAAAGTTATCATAAACGTGCTGCGAGCGTAGCGCCTTGCGCGCGCGGTCGAAGAAGTTGAACTCGTGCACCGTGGCCAGCTTGGAGGCCTCGGCGTATGACACGTCGCGTACTGTGGGCCCGGTCAGGCCCGACGCGCGGGACTTCTTGGGCGGCGGGGCGCCTACCGCTGTGGGAAGGGAGGGAACATTACTAACTTAGCAAAAGAACAGTATTTTCGATAACATTCTATAATATTTATATAGAATACCAGCGATAATCCGATAGTCGGCTTTTGCAAGACGGTGCCGGATTATCGAATTTGTCCGACTATAGAGTACGACCATACCACGGACTCTCTCTAGCCCGTAAGTTTTTAGAAAAAGAGTGCCTTGTAATCCGATAAATTACATATCTAACTGAAGCGATTCTACATTATGTACTATAAATCCTACGATGTGTAATTTAGTAAGTATAGTAAGAAACAAAATAGACATCATAGGGTTTATTATAAAAATATTATAAAATAAAAAAATACATGTCGGATAATGGGGCTCGATTAGACAAGGTCCGGATTATCGGGGTCTACTGTTTTTATATTTCGATTAAAAAAAAACGCATAAAATAATATACCATACCATAAATAGAAAATATTTAAAAAAATGTGGTTTGTCAGTATCAGGAGCATGGTCCAAGCTACCGGTGGTGAGGGCTCCAGAGACAAGAACCTCCTTACGATGCGAGCCTTATCATGGAGTACTGCCTTCTGAATCATGATCCTCCCGCCTAACGAGAGCCTCCAGAGATGTTAACTAAGGCTTTCGGCCATCCGGCCCATACAACAATCGACAAAATGACAGCCGAGCTCACATTCCACATGTCAACCACCTCGTGTGCTAAATAACTATTATTATTGAACTCACCCATAGTGCTTGATGAAGTAAAGCTGGGAGATCTCTTGAGATGATGGTGCGGCTGTGGCGGAGCCGTCACTGTGCTGGAGGCCGAGCTCTGGTGCTTGGGCAGCTGCTGAACAACGAGAAGACACTTTTTATTGACACTGTTTTATATGTGAAATATTCTTCAAGTTCTTAAAAATTCAGAAGCGCCTATTTTAAATAAACCAATTACAGGCACTTTTGAATTTTCAAGGGGTCGGTCAGTTAAAAAAATTAAGTAAGTTGCCCATTCCAAATCGTAGCAGGTACCTATGGAGAAGAACGGGCAGGAAACTACATACATGAACAAAAAAACTTGAGAGGTGTCAAGGGACACCCGGATGGAACGAAGTTCCAGTACTTGCCGCCAGTCTGGCTTGCTTTCTATAAGTGAGAGAGAGAGAGACAGACAGAGAAACATGCGCACGCCGCACGGCATACAATAGCTTACTATAGCAAAAAGTGTCGTGACAACTTTTCGTAAGAATTTTTTCCGTCTAGCCCCCTTTCACAACGCGCGATAAGGAACTTCGTTCCAAAAAAAAATTATCGCAATGGGTTCCATTTTGACAGTTCACCCACTTTCATTACGTTATTTGCGCTATTTTTTTATTACCGTCTAAAAATAACAAACGCAGGTTCAGAATAATTACTGAATTCATGGTAACAACTTGCACGTCGATAAACGGTCGCAGCAGAACAAATAAGTAGAAATCAACACAAAAAATAAGATACAATTTGAAACAAAATTCTACTACAATAAGTTCCCTAAAACCATACCGGCGTTGTAATTTCAATATCAGCTAAGTAAACAATGTAATCATGGCCAATAAAAGAGTATCATGACATGTTAGTTTTTATCTGATAACGACACTTGTGCCCCGTACAGGAAGAGGTGTGTGTGTGTCACTTGTTGACATTGTGTTGTAACATTACACATAATTTTGTTTAAAATATTTTGATAATTATTTTCACTATTAAAAAAATTACATAATATTACGTAAATTTTTAAACAGACTTAAATCATAATAATAATGTACATGTGTATAAAAAAGAGGGACAACAGTGACAGGCATCAAAAAATTCGTCCGGTTCGTTGTCAACAGAAAGTGCCAAAAAAGCTGGCAGATTGTCACATTATGGTGATGCTGATACTTTGGGCAAAAAAATATATTTTGTTGAAAGTATTTTTTTTTTTAAAGATATTTGTGGTGTTTGAGGGAACCCAGGCCATGTTCCAGCTGATGGAAGTCATTTATTCAGACTAGACCGAGATTCAGCACTTTCTGAACGTCAAAATGAAAGCCAGTTCTCCAAAAAATCAATAAACCCGACTGTGTAAAAAGTGAACTTGTGAAAAAGGTGGACTATTAAACTGAATACTTTATGCAATCGAATGCAGTTGGAGGCATCTTCTTCAAATTAACAGGGTATTGTGATAGTCATTATTTTCACGAGAACTTTTTTTTAAAGCTATATTTCTATCCCTGAGATGGTTTTATTGTGGCATAGGTTGAAGTTTGTATTGAGACCTGTGTAGGTGGAAACCTCATGATCTTTTAATGTGGCGTCGTGTAGGAACCTATAATGATAGTGTAAGAGTGTTTAATGTACTAGCTGACCGGACAGACTTTGTCCTAGTACCTGTTTCTAGAACTCGATCGCAGCGACACCTACCTGATCCAATATAATCTAAACCCATCCAAAGACCCACTTAAACAATTTCATACAAATCGGTCCAGCCGTTTAGGTGGAATTCTTTGACATACACACACGTACAGGAGAAAGATAACAAAGATAACTTGTGCAGGTATAGTACTCACCGGCGCGTGATGGTGATGGTGCGCAGGCGCATGCGGCGGGGACGCGGCCGGCGGGAAGCGCTCCGGGGGGGAGCTGTCCACGCGCGGGGGCTGAGGAGACACTACTGATTAGCTTTCTTATGTTCCCAGACTTATAAATAAAAATTAAATAAAACTTTATTTCAGATTAAGGTCCATATTTATGTTTGTACTATAACCTTAAAGTAGGTATGTTGACAAATTCAAACTATTTTTTTAAAATAATCTACAAAATGTTTGGAAACTCAAGGTATTTTTGTTGAATTGAGACGAAGGTTTTTAAAATTACCAAGAATTTCCCCTCATGCTTCATGCGCTCGAAATGAATGAATAAAAATTACTCTTCATTTTTATAGATATGCGTCCCAGAGCATTCTTATTCAGTTACTGTTTAGCTAGTGTACCTGGTGATGTGTGACGGGCGGAGACCGCACGTGCGGGTAGTGTCGCTCACGCACGTCGGGCGCGGGCTTCGTCACCGCTTTTGCATCCGGCAGGAACTGACCAAACTCGGCCAGCAGGTCGTCTTGATTCTCAAACAGTTTTGCCACCTGATAAATAAACGAGTTTTGGTTAGTTTTATTATGTAAAGCCGTTTGTTTCATGGATCTTTGACAGTCGTCAGAAGTCCGAAAGTCTGACACCATTACCAAGGGGGTATTGTTTTATCTGGTAGCTGGGATGTAGAGGTCAGATAGGCTGTCGCTCCATGTATACTGGTATTCAGCTGCATCCAGTTAGACTGGAAGCCGACCCCAACATATTTGGGAAAAGGCGAGGCAGATAATGATGATGGTTAGTACGCAGTACGCACGGCTACACATCAGGCTATACATTTCCAGTTTATGCTGATATCGCACTGTACGAAAATCCTGCTCTATGTGAGATCAGCTTATACAGCAGGCTTAGCACGAGCACCGATTTGTCGACGGAAGAATAGATATGACTATTAACTAAATGATGTACAACAGGAGAAGATAGCTATGTTTTTCTATTAATTATCAGTTATGCGTTCTAAACGAATCATGATTTTGTAGATAATCGTAAATACTTTGAGGCCGTCGAGTAGAAAGTTTGTTGTCAGTGTGATTTTGACAGTTTGTGAAGAAATAGTCTACATTTATAAGGACCTAGTCAAAGATCGTTAGAAACGAAAGACAAAATGACAGATTGTAGAAGGATATCTACGGTGCGATGTCAAAAATGGGGAAACGAAATGTCGCTTTGTATTGAAAAAGCATTGTCTATTTCTACTATACCGTAGAATAGAAATCGTTTGTCTACATTTCTCGGTTCAAAACTGTCAACTGTCTACACGGAAACGTAATTTTTGTCTACTTTTCCGCCGACAAAACGTTTATCTATGGTCTCGTGCTAAGCTTGCTGGACTTCATGCTCAGCGGTAGTGCTTACGACTATTATATTAATGAGGCAGTCATATAATAAGTTATATTTGAATATGCAGCTGTCAACTGCAGGTGCGAAAAATTTAAATAGTTTAAATAAAATGGGCAATTCAACAAAAATCGACTATCATATACCCAAAATTTTATATTTTTAATCTACATACCTGCGAATAAACCTCAGCTTCCGTCTGCAACTTAGCCTGTGGCTCCTTCATCTCCCGATGTCCTCGTTGATAAGCATGCAGGATCTCCAAGAACCGCTTGTACTTATCCGGCTGCCTTGAAAACCGGGACTGTAGGGAGGTAAAAACAAAATGGTGGTCAGTGCGGTGGTGGTAGGAGAGTAGTGGTGGTGGGGTAAGAAGTTGTAGTCAGAACTCAAATAGAGCAGCCGCAAGTTTTTATCATTATGGGTCGAACGGTAATTAATTTCATCATTTTGATTGGTGTAGATCTTGATATGTTTGTCGTTTGGTTTTACAATAATATAAATAACTAGTGGTCGCCCAGTGGTCGATATTCGACCATAAGGGGCCATCCATAAATTAAATTACACAAATTTATGACTTTTTGACCCCCCGTGCTTGTCACACGTGGTCACTCTTGTGAAACCCCCTCTCCCTTGTGTGACATCACATATTTTTCAATTTGAAATTAAGAAGTAGGTACTTAAAATATTGATCAATTAAGTAATATTTTTTAGTTTTTGGTTTACATACAAATTTCTAGTAATATCATTTTTGATTTTTACATGTGACGTCACAAAGCTTTTGTCTCCCCTCCTGTCCCATGTCACACAATGTCACATTTAGTTGACGTAATTTGTTTTATTTTTATTAACAAATATTAGCTTCCTGCACTCCTTCTATTCTCCATATAAACTTCAACTGTGCCAAATTTAATATTCCTCCGTCCGCGTGTTAAGTATTACTTACTAACATTGTATGGAATGTACATATAATCTGAATTAAAATAAATAATAATCCTTCTTCCCAGTCAGGTGAAAAATCATTCAACTTTTCTCCAGCCTGCACTCCTTTTATTCTCCATATAAACTTCAACTATGCCAAATTTAATATTCCTCCGTCCGCGTGTTAAGTATTACTTACTAACATTGTATGGAATGTACATATAATCTGAATTAAAATAAATAATAATCCTTCTTCCCAGTCAGGTGAAATATCATTTAACTTTTCTCCAGCCTGCACTCCTTTTATTCTCCATATAAACTTCAACTATGCCAAATTTAATATTCCTCCGTCCGCGTGTTAAGTATTACTTACTAACATTGTATGGAATGTACATATAATCTGAATTAAAATAAATAATAATCCTTCTTCCCAGTCAGGTGAAAAATCATTCAACTTTTCTCCAGCCTGCACTCCTTTTATTCTCCATATAAACTTCAACTGTGCCAAATTTAATATTCCTCCGTCCGCGCGTTAAGTATTACTTACTAACATTGTATGGAATGTAAATATAATCTGAATTAAAATAATTAATAATCCTTCTTTCCAGTCAGGTGAAAAAGCATTCAACTTTTCTCCAGTCTGTATGCCATAATAAACAAGGATAAACGAATTGTTTTGTGGTCTTATTCTTATTAGTGGATCTTTGAGTCGTTACGGATCGTCTGTAGCCCGAAAGTCTGGCAACCAGTCTTACAGGGGTTTCGTATTACCCAGTAACGGGGTTGTGGAGGTCAGATATGCAGTCGCTCCATGTAAAATAATTGTACTCCGCTGCATCTGGATAGAATGGAAGCCGACCCCAACTCAAACTCAAAGCAATTTATTTCAATTAAACCATTTACAGGCACTTTGGAACTGTCAAAAAGTCGACCAGTTGGAAAGTTGATGCTAGTTGCCCATTCCAAAACGTAATCTCTATGGAGAAGAACGGGCAAGAAACTCCATGGACACTCTTTTTATATGTGAGAACAAGGTAAAAAAAAAACAATTCTAAATATAAGATTTAAAATAAGCCATGGAAGTTAGGAGATGACGACATGGTTGGGAAAAGGCTAGACAGATGACAAATTGTTATGTGATCAATTTTAATTTACAATGTCACACATTATGCCTGAAATGTTGCAAAAAAATGCTAGTAATGAGCTTTATTTTTTAAATATTTTAGCATTCCGTATTTATAAAAATTCTACTATGTTTGGACTTTAAGGCCTCTGCCTCGAATTTTCCGGGCAGTGGGGCGGCGGCGGCGCGGGAGCGGCAGGATCTTAAGCGTAAAATCAAATGGACCGGTTCTCGAAAACAGCGGCGCGGGGGCGGGCAACGAGCGGTGCACTCCAGTCAAGCCGCGCCGCCGCCGCCCCGCTGCCCGCAAAATTCGAAGCAGAGGCCTAAAGACCTCTGAGTTTGTTTCGGCATTTCTTCTGGATCAGTCAGCTAGGAATTGCCGGCGCCATCCAGTTTTTAAATATTGACTAACATTGATATGTTAAAGTGTCTTAAAAACCTACTTACAAAATCAACATTTCATTTAAATATAGGACAATATGTAAATACATGTTTTTGGAGTAATCAGTTAAAAATAAACTCACCTTAATCTTATTAACATACTCAATAGCATGATTAAACTCCACTGGCTGGCTGGAAGGCGCTGGCGCCGCATGCGTCGGGTTCGATGGCTGCGCAGACCCTATGGGACATAGCGTGATGATTTAGTACTTGTTCAAGTGAGTAGTGTTTGGGGTTGGTGAAGGGAAGGTTATCAGAACTCAAATGAGCAGCCGCAAGTTTATATCATTAGGAATCGAACGGTAATTGATTTCATCATTTTGAAATTGAAGTAGGTTTGTTTAGCTACGTATTATAAGATAATATTATTCTATGCATATTATTATATTTTTCTTTAGATGTGATCCGTCATACAGGGTATCCTAGTGTGGACGCCACTCAAGAGGATAATATTTAGTGATTTTATGTCAAAACGCTATTATTCTAAACCTTTGTGAAGAGAGAAAAATATATTAAATTTACATAACTGTAGTTTAAGAAATGATAAACTAATTTAAAAACATTTACATATTTAGACAAGTTATATTGATATCGTCAAACAATGTAATGATATAAAAAGGAAATTGTATAATTTTTTTGCAACTTTTATAAATCAATTTTGTTTTATTGATGAAGTAGGTATAGAGTCCCGCAAGGTGTTAATATTACTGGACTATGGGAAAATTCAATAAGAAGAGTGAATGAGTGAGTTGAGTGTGAGTATGTGTCTGTTAGACGCGAAGTCTAGAATATGACGTTTTCTTCTTGTTCTTACCTGGTGCAGAAGAAGCATGATGTATAGCAGCCGCCTCAATCTGCTGATGAGCTTGGGAGATCTGATGCAGCGTGTTGGTAGGAGCTGCATTCACTGACAGATTGTGTACGATCGCGTTGTTTACCGACCTGTGAGGAATTAGGAGAGGTTAGTACTACATAATACTAAAATATAAGGTGTATCTATTCATACAGGAAATATCTGAAGGGGTTATCGTACTCATCATTATGAACAACTTTTACTATGGGACCAAACCTGAAATTGCGAAAAAAAAAGTCGGCTGTTCCCTACATTTTGACGAGTTATGCGAACATAAATCTTTAAAGAACCACCTTTTTGACCGTTTTCAAAAAATCTCCGCCTTAAGAAGTCTGCCCATTGCAGACTAATTTTAGCTGTATAGCTTATGCTTGTTACGCGTAGGGCTACACAAGCATAGCAATTATGCTGGGCTTCGCTTGTAATTGCAGAAATTCCTCTTGTGGCAATAATAACTCAAAATTGGCGTTCAATCTAATATGCTAACTTCGCATATTGAATAAAGTGTTGTGGAAACTACAATCATTATCTTAAAGGGAGAAGCTCCAGGGTAAGCCCGCGAAATTCTATTTGAATTAACTTTTTTTGCAATTGGCAGGTCAGTGTCAGACTAAGTTGAACAAAATATTATTCAAGACCGTTACACGTATGTATTTACAGAATACGAATAGTACCACCCATTTCATTTCAGTCATAATTAGATTCTAAAGTGCTTATAAACCACTAAAAAAAAAACAATATTTTTATTTAAACGAGTAGTGCCGTAAAAATGCATTAAAATTTAACATTTTCAAATTTCGCGCGTAAATTGACGAAAACGCTGGACGCCATTATATTATTGCTCTGTGGGTATGACGTCAGTTTTCTAAGTAAACAAATGCGCTGATATTTTGTATGTAATTGTTTATATGTAATTTTAAAAAATGAGTTATTATTCTACTTATCGTTGGTTTAAGTGGTCCTAAATGTAAGATATTATTTCAATAAAAATTACTTTGGCTACGATAGTAATAAAAGTACAAAGTTGTTCAGTTGATTAGTTAAAACAGCAGTATGACGTAATAACATGGAGGCTACTATTTCATGGTGTTCAAAAACAGATAAAAAAACTGAAATCTTTGAATTGAATTTTAAAATTTATTTTGTTATTTCATGAACTAAAACTAACATTTTCCGACTGCTTTTTGCCTAAACAATCTCAATAATATACTTTTAGATATTTTCTCATATAGAATAAAATACCCTATTTTAATCATTTAAAATTTTCAATACAACCCTCTAAGTTCAATTCCTATATTATAATTTACAGATAGTTTCTCTTGTATCTTTACAAATACATTCGCAAAGTAGACCCTATTTAGAAGTAGCTATCACAGGTAAAATTAGCATCCGAAACTATTTATTTGCAATTTGGAAATAAAAAATACTACCATTGGTACGCAAACCAATCCGTTTTTGTTTGAACCGAGCATTAATCCCATTGAATAAAAATTTTAGCCAAAGAAAAAAAAAAAAACAAGAATATTAGAATATCGCGAGCTACCTTAGTGGATCCTCCTTAACAGCCTCGTTCCACCCACTGTTGAATATAGACTTCCTCCCTTTTGTTTCCCTGTACACAAACCACAATATTGAGACCTATAACTATGATAATGTTGGGTGAACACTGGCTCGGTTGAACCTTGTCTGGCACTAGCTACTTTAAAATAATATTTACTAATACGAAATACACAGGGATAATTGCATAATACACTATCAGTAGGAATCCCTTTCATTTTGACAGTTCCACAAAATTCATGGCGTTGTTTACATTGCAGAGCAGACAATTTTTTCGAACATAAGAAAGTATGGATTAGCAATTACTTTCAAAATGATTCTGATGTAGTGTGTTACGTAATAAAGGCTGAACAAACCTATACTCCGTTTGGAATAAGATTAGATATTTAAATAAACTTTTTTTTTACAGTCCATTCAACTGATTTTGACTTCTATTAGAGAGATAGTCCCAAACTTTATATATTACACACATTAAGCCATTACTTAGTGCATATTGTTATTATTCAATTTTGTAATACGTGTTCTTATTTTGGTGAATAAATTATTTATTTATTTATACGTTTTTGCGTGATTGAGTAACAATAATCTAAGCATCCAAACTTTCACATTTATAATATTAATAGGATATAAGTAGGATATACTTACATTTCCATGTTAGAGTAGTTTGATCGTCTAACTGCTTCCTTTTCCGCCTCTCTGTGAACAAGAACTTATGTTTAATACACATTTCTATACAGGCCCAGTATCAGGGACGACGCGCGCAACCTGTCACCATAGGCCAAGTACATGATTCTGAAGCCCACCTCCGTTGAAATGTTACGCCTAGTAAATAAAAAAATGCGGTTGCATTAAGGTTCCAATTGCACTGACAGGGTCCATAATGATCACATATAATTTTAAGTTACCACCGAAGTACACATTCATCATCTGCCTACCATTTTCCTAACTATGTTCGGGTCGGCTTCCAGTCTAACCGTATGCAGCCGAATACCAGTATTTTACATGGAGCTATTTCCTATCTGACCTCTAGAACTCAGTTACTGGGTAATACGATACCCGCTGGCAAGACTGATTGTCAGACTTTCGGGCTTTTAACGAGTAACGACCCGTAATGAGTGTCACCTGCGTTCAACTTTTATTTAATAACAATCAAAATGTTTTATATGTATAATGGTGCCCAAGATACAGGCTGCCCCTAGTTTGGGACCAATGATATCTCAATACTCTAATTTTTAATGATTAATAAACGATTTTTTTTTCCTAAGTACACAATGGAATGCAAATAAACTATTGTACTTTAGGGGGACTAGAGCCTCAGCTGAATAGGGAACACCATGAAATAGTAGCCACCACTATATAACGTTATACCGCTGAATAAACTAATCAACTGAACAACTTTGTAGTGTTTTTATTATTTTCGTAATCAAAGTAATTTTTATTGAAATAGTATCTTACATTCAGGAACAGCAAACCAACGATAAGTAGAATAATAACCCATTTTTTTAATTACGTATAAACAATACAAAATATCAGCGCATTTGTTTACTTAGCAAACTGACGTCATACCCACAGACCAATATGGCGTCCACTGCGTCTAGAGTTTTCGTCAAATTACGCGCGGAATATGAAAATTAAAAGTTTGAATTCATTTTTATTGCACTAATAAAAGTGTCTTAAAAAATTGTTTTTTAGTGGTTTATAGCACATTAGAATCTAATTAAGACACTTTTCAAAAATGGGTGTAATAATACCCTATTCATGGTTACAGTTTGCGCGTGTAAATCCCTGCCACCCTGTATTAAAAACGAAGAGTTTTTTAGATGAGGTTTCAGGGTGAAACTAATACAAATAAAGAGTAGTAGTTATGAGCAGTCATACATGATCAACTCACTTCATAATCTCAACTATTTTGACGATTAAAGAATTTTATTTGACATTAATTAGCATTATTATGGCATGTAACTTTAATCGACGATTTATTTGACATGTAATGAAATTGATTCTATTTTCTGCAATTTGTATTGATATGCATGTATTTATTAATATTGATTTTATATAAATTCGACAATGTTAATTTGTACGCCTTCGGGCAAAACATGGAGGATCTACCTATCTGTAACATCTCGCAAACTATTGTAATTTGACCTATGTTTACAAATAAAGCTTTCTGATTCTAACATTCCTACTGCTGTGACACATACCTCCTCTCTGTGAGTGGGAAGTGGTGCAAGCTATTATCGTAAGTGGAAGTCAGTTTTGGAAAATAGACCAGAAATTACAATTTAATATTTATTGATTCTAATGAAAAAGTCTTTGTTCAATTTTTCTTTGTTTTTTTTTTATGTTCCTTTTTATCCTATAAACAATCGAAACAATTAAAATAACCAACCGAACCAAATATAATCGCAATATTATTACGTAAATTGTACATTATTTACCTTTAAGCTTCTGGAGAATAAATAAACAAAATTAACTACAAAGATCCCTCCCAATAAACTCAAATAGCAAAGTAACTCCACAAATACCTAAGGTGGCAACAAAAATATTGACTTGCAAGCTGTGCGCGGCGCAGGGTGAACGAACCAAACAGCTGTTGCGTCACTCCTACATATCGATATAGTCAGCGGCTCCCGATTTACATAATACTGAGTAACTAGCATTTTGTCTTATTATTAGGAAAGCTTTCGCGAACTGTGAAATGGTGATTTAACCTTATTTGAAGATGTATTTTGACGTTTTTTTGTTGGTTATTGTTTTGGTAAAGTAATCACAACTTTTGAGACGCACAATATTCAGGCGGAGGTCATTCACTTTAAATAAGAATGAAGAGAAAATCTATATGTATTTGCTAATATTAACTATCTACAACGTTCCTACAGATGGGACTCAGGCCTTCTCTGTCTGTGCGAGGGAGCAGGGTGTAATCCACGGCGCGGGCATCACAACTCAGTATGGTTTCCTTCACCGTTTTAAGAGCAGTGGTGATGAAATAAACTGTCTCGGTGCTGAACAAAAGCCGCCGTATGTTATTTAAAGAAGTGTCTACTATGTTTTTCTACGTCATTGTATCTCGTTTTTTTTTGTACGTTTGTGTATTGGTCCGTGGATGGATGAACAATCTATACATACCAAGACCCTTCCGTGCCTCTGAAAGCACGTTAAGCCGTTGGTTCCGGATATTATTCGTGTCAAACTCAAACTCAAAGCATTTATTTCAAATAAACCAATTACAGGCACTTTTGAATTGTCAAGGTCGGTGAGATAGGAAGATGAAGCTAGTTGCCCATTCCAAAGCGTAGGTACCTATGGAGAAGAACGGGCAAGAAACTCCATGGACACTCTTTTAAAATCATGATTTTGTTACAAACAGTTGGTTACATCATTATGTTGAAATTATCAATGTGAGAACGATGTAAAAAGACGTGCACATTAAAAGCGTCCGTAATTAAAACAAAAATAAAATAACAATTCAGAAATTAAAATAGGCCGTGGGAGCTAAGAGATGACCAGTCCCTACTGGCGGCGCCCGTTCACGAACATGACGTATGGATCAGCACCAGTGTATCTTTGAAAGTGGTTGTTACGGGTCGTCAGAAGCTCGAAAGTGTGACAACCAGTCTTACCAAGGGCAATCGTCTTACCCAGTACAGAATAATTAGGTTCAGGAGGTCAGATGGGCAGTCGCTCCATGTAAAATACTGGTATTCAGTTGCATCTGGTTAGACTGGAAGCCGACCCCAAAATAGTTAGGAAATGACTAGGCAGATGATGTGTTTATTTTTTCTTTTCTTATGTTGGTTGAGACTCTTATTTGCCAGTCTCCTTCAGTGTCTCCCATAGTAAATGTGCTATTTAAATAACAATAACAATGCAATACTCACTGGGCTTGAGGCAACAGATGAACGAGCTGCGGTTGAGGAGGAGGCGGAGCATGCGGCACGCCCAGTAGCACGCTGGCACCGCCCGGCCCTGACGTGCCGAAGCCGGTGGGAGACGGCATGGACACCGACACCTGGGGAAGAAGGGAGGTTGGAGTAATCTGCACGAGAAATCAACAAGCGGGCGGCCCATCTGATGGTAAACAAGTCGTTACTGCCTATGGAACATGTAGCGCCATCTACATCGCCACATGCGAACTACGTACGACAAGCAAAATCCTGCATCTCGCAAGCAGAGTTTACCGGGCTAACTAGCATAGATAGAACGTCCCGATATCAATGGTCGGGCAGTAGCCCACCAGACAACACCCGCCTAGTCGACAGAACAGTTAACAGACTCACGACCTACAACTCGTAAGTCGGAGACGATACCACTAGCCTCCACCGCTCTTAGCTTAAACTATGAAGCGAAATTTTACATTCACACACATCCCTTGCTGCTCTTCACTCATCTCTGGTGGAAACGCAGCCTTAAACTGCAACATAGTAGCAGTAGGTACTTCCCGGGCACTCAAAAGCAGCTCCTCTACCAACTTTTACTTTACTACAGCCGAATTTTCAATCACAACTTTAAAGGCGCCGTTTATTCTCAAACACAACTTAAGTCGCCGTTTATTCTCAAACACAAGTCACCGTTTATTCTCGAACACAACTTTAAAGGCGCCGTTTATTCTCAAACACAACTTAAGTCGCCGTTTATTCTCGAAAACAACTTTAAAGGCGCCGTTTATTCTCAAACACAACTTAAGTCGCCATTTATTCTCTAACACAACTTTAAGGGCGCCGTTTATTCTCAAATGAAACTTTTTAAGTCGGCTTTAATTCTCAAGCTATCTCTTCCACTTCAAGTGTACTGTAGAAACCAATACTTTCGAGAATGTCTCATAAAATTTGGTTGTTTTAACATTTTCGGCACACTGCAAGTCGTGTAGTACTTTGCAATGCTTCCAATGCTAATTTAATATACCCCCTTGTACGCAGTTGTCAAACCTACTTAGGTTAGCAACGGGATGGGGGGGATAGACTTAACTAATTACATAAAATACATGAAAATCACGCTTCCTTCTCATCGGGGTAGGCAGAAACTATAGGACAGACATCTGCTACGATCCTTACATACTCCTTTAGCTTCATTTACGTTCATACATCTGGTCATACAAGCACGCCGGTTGCGAGGTTCAGGTGCGTACCTGAACTTGCAATAGAAGTCAAAATCGGTTGATCAGACTGTAAAAAGGTTTAGTTAAACGTCTAATCTTATTACAAATGGAGTATAGATAGATAATCATATAGTTTTCTTACCTGTCCATTGCTCTGAACTTCAATCTTATATCCCGGCGGCAAAAAAGTGTTGAAGCCAACTATCAGCTCCGGGTGCCCTTTAAACAGGTTCGATACCCGGGTGATGACCCCTGGGGTGTCAATACTGCAATACAAACTAAAATTAAGATGGAGGATACATGTTAGTGATCAGTTTTTTTTTAAATGAGGGTAGTCAGATACAATTAAATTGCAGCCATTAGTTTTTTCATGGTGTTCAAACGGTAATTGTTTTCATCATTCTGATTTTTATGGAAAGATCTTTAGTGAGGTCTGTTGATGTACTAAGCTAGTTGTGAAATTCAAGATTAGTAAATTATAAGGCAAGTGTAGTAGAATATTTCAAATGAGGCATGATTATTGGAAATAAGCTATAAAATGGTTTTTTACGTTGGTTATAGCAATGTTCTAATACAAGCTTATAGCCACAACACTTATTTAAAAAGGATGCGCTAAGGTAGGTCTCGAAGGAAAGTTATTTTCAGTTTTTCTTCAGGTTATAAGTAATTTTAATTTCCTGGGGTGCCCTGACGCTTCCACCTTAAGTTATTTTAAAATAAAAATAAATCTTTAAAAGTATTCTTTTGTTCTAAAAATATCAACCATAAAAGATATGCAAATAATTTAAATATCCATGCAAAATCATCTTACAATACGAACATATTTTTAAATACATAACGCTCATGCAAAATCATCACTATTAAACTCCTGCACTTTATAATAATTTGGCATCAGTGCAGTGTTTACTTAAAAACAAGCTTCAAATCATATTCACATCTATGAAACTTAAAACTACAAAATATTTTAAAACGGTAAACAGACATGCGTAAAAATTAATCAACATCAAAGTCCTGAATTGCGTAACACACTATTATAATCACAATCTGACTAATGTTGTAGAACATTGCTTCATATCGTCTGCTCAATAAGGTAAATAACGCAATGAATGTTGTTGAACTGTCAAAATAAAAGCCATTCCGACTTTGGCTTCTTAGTGTTTCGATGGCAAAAAAATATATCTTTGACCCAAAATTCGGAAGCGCGAACTCCGCTCACTGACGCAGTTATAAGATCATCAAATGCACAGATGACGGTATGCGGTGCAGGATGGTTGGTGAGCCATTGTCTGTGGGCAGGTGCCGCATACGCACTTGAGATCAGGGGGGCTACTCTCTAACTCCGTCAACGAAAATAGTTCGAAACTTCGAAGTGACTCCTACAGCTTTTTTGGACAGGTAAAACCATATAGGGAGTAGGGCCAGCTGTCAAATCGTGTAGTAATTCATTCTTAGTTTGGGCCCCAAACTAATCATAGGTCCGTAAGTGATACGGAGTAGGAAACTCCTATAACTTCGACCGATATTACGGATTTCGTGCTTAGAGAGCAGGCTCCCTGAGTCGTCCGTGAACCTCCATCTGTGGAGATGGGGGTTTTTATTATATTCCTACAGTTAGTGTGTGACGCAATTACCCCGCTATCCTTACCCCAACTTACTTAACCTCAAACGCAACATGTAATTAAAAACAAAAAAATACTAACAAAAAATAACACTTACGTCTGGCTCTTAAATTCCTTCATGATATCCAGAAAGTCATTATAAACTTGGGGCTGAGTATTGAACTTGTATTTGACTTGATCGAGGTACGACAGTGCATCTTCCACCTTCAACCGCTGGAACTGGCCCGCGGCCTGCTGCTGTGCGGCTCCGGGGCCCACGCCGGGAGGGCCCACGCCGGGAGGGCCCACACCGGGCCCCACGCCTGGCGGGGTCGGAAGAGGCGTGGGGGCCGGGGACTGCCGCCCTAGCGCTGCTGGTAAAGCGCTTAAGTTCGGCTGTTGTGGTGGTAGAGCCTGTTGGAGAAATGTGTGTTGTTAGATTCTGGGCTAAAGTTTTGTTGTATTGTTCAGAACAATTGTTGACAAAGACCCAAATGTTTTGATCTGTTGGTGATGTCATAATAGGCCTATAACTTTCCACAGGCCTCCTCTCTATGAGAGTGATGATGTGGGCCATAAATCCATAATCCACTAGGCAGGCCCAGGCCCGCCAGGTCGATGTTTCGGTGGATGTCACATGTCCTCGAATTTTTGGTTCTTGTACATGCCGGTTTCCTCACGATGTTTTCCTTCACCGTTTTTAAATCAAATCAAAATATTTTATTTCACATAAACCTGCATGGGCACTTATGAAACGTCAAAAGCTAGGTGCACGGTTCCAATTTGTCGCTTCCTATGGAGAAGAGCCGGCAAGAAACTCCACGGTTACTCTCATAAAAATAATTTAAATTACAGTGATAATAAGTATGGGAGGACAGTGCAGGCTTGTCAATAAGTACCAGGTACTTATAGAAATGAAAATACAGAATAGAAAATAGTCTACAAATCTAGTCTGTAAGGCCTACAACATTCTCTCATTCACAATATGTAAAAGAATCTACCTATATAAAATGAACCTATTTGAACCAAGTGACATGATTTCCATGACAATCACTAATAATAAATAGTCGAAATTAAAATTGATGTATAATAAATATTATCTGTTTGTCTGCAGTGGCGAAAACACCATATAACACGATTCCTACCGGATTCCCTTCGGTGATTCGCATCTCTACGGCTTTTTAAAATTGGCACGTCACTACTGTCGTCAATAGTCGATTCTTTGCAACCGGCTTCGCTTCGGTTTCTCTCTTAGAAAAATTGACACCTCGCCGCTGTTTGTCTGATTTGCATAAAGGTATGATTCAGAGCCCTGCTACACGCAACAGTGCCTCCACTGTGGTGCTGCGCGAGTTCAGAATCATACCGTTACTCAATGAGAAAAAAATAACTCTTTTTGTACCCTTCCATTTACCAGGGAATTTAACTAAAACTGGCGTTATAACACTAGTAGTATTAGTAGTCGTCCAGCGTGTCCTGTTGTCTGCATGCTACTCAAAGTGCCAAACTAGTAGCTACTAGGTACTAGGTACTATTTAGCTACTAGTTTAGTACTAGTTAAGAAAAAGGCGAAGCAGATGATGATTTATCTGCTTCGCCTTTTTCTTAACTATGTTTGGGTCGGTTTCCAGTGTAACCAGATACAGCTGAATACCAGTATTTTACATGGAGCGACTGCCTATCTGACCTCCACAACCCAGTTACTGGGTAACACTATACCCCGTGGTAAGACTGGTTGTCAGACTTTCGGGCTTCTGATGACCCGTAACGACTGTCAAAGATTCGGCTTAACGTGCTTTCCGAGGCAGGGCTATCACATTAAAAAGTACAGCGGTTATATTAACAATAAATACGGACTTCTAAAAAAAATAAAAATAAGCATGAAAATTATCATGAAATAAACCACCCTTGATAAAAACACTACACAGACATACGCAGGGCGATGGTATCAACAATTCAACACAAACATTATGGTATTGTTACTTCATAATTACAAAATTAAGTTTAATGTTGTTAAATAATAAAACAGAAAACGAAGGTCCCATGACTAGAATGTTAATTGTTATTAATTATTTTAATGGTGTATGTTTAAAATACGTAATGTAGAATACGTTTTTGTTGTAATAGCGGCCAAGTGCCAAATGTCTACCTTTTACGGTTCATGAGAAACAGACCGGTGACAGACCCGACACGCGACGGGCCGCGAGTCTTAGTAATAAGGTTCTTTTGACACCCTTTGGATACGGAACCCTAAAAACTAAGTCTATGTACTACCAAAGACAACAGAGCTAACCTTTGCTTTAACTATTACATAACGAAGACAACAATAATTACATAAACAAAACAAATGACCAATAAATATATTCATTTGATTATTGTTTACATATTCGATAATGCAGGTCATGGATAAGCTATCTATTATCAAAGTTATTCATACTATCGCTAAGGACTTACAATGTAGTCATTGTTTTATAATGACACTAGCTGATATCTGCGGCTTCGCCCGCGTGGATGTTGGTTATCGCGACCAAAAGTAATTATGAAATTTTGATTCCCTTCCCGCAACCCATGGGAACCTATTCCAGCGATAAAAAGTAGCCTTGTCTTATTCCGCCCATTTTTTCTTCCATCCTTAAGAGATAGACATATGTCAACGCGGACTTTACCGTAGACCTATATAAGATACAAAATTTCACCATACATCATTTTGTTATATCTGAAAGGGTTTAGGCAGCGTTTTCGTTACCAGCTCCCAGACGGCTTATTTTTTTCCGACACCTCCAACAAATATAATTATATTTTAGCCAATGTATACAAGAACTTGACAAATTATATACTAAAACTTTCCTCGAGAACCACTCTATCCATTGGTGAAAACAGCATGAAAATCGGTGCAGTAGTTTTTGAGTTTATCGCGAATAGACAGACAGACAGAGGCGGCGGGGGACTTGGTTTTATAATATGTAGTGATACTGATTTTTTATGTAATTGGTCAAACATTGGTTTTATCTGCATAGTCTTCGCATGATCTGACTAAGACAATGTCATCATCATCATCACTTGCCTAGCCTTGTCACGACTACCCTGGGGTCAGCTTCCAGTCTCAAAATCAAAATCAAAATATTTTATTTCACATAAGCCTGCATGGGCACTTATGAAACGTTCTGACGTTTAGCTAGGTGCACGGTTCCAATTTGTCGTTTCCTATGGAGAAGAGCCGGCAAAAACTCCACGGTTACTCTTTTAAAAATAATTGGCTTTTACAATGTTTTCAAATTACAGTGATAATAGGTATGGGAGGACAGTGCAGGCCAGTCAATAAGTACCAGGTACTTAGAGGAATGAAAATACAGAATAGAAAAACGTCTACAAATCTAGTCTCTAAGGCCTACAACGTTCTCTCATTCACAATATGTAAAATAATCTACCTAATGCAGCTAATAACTTTACATAATCAGCCTTCAATGTTCCCACTGCTGGGACACAGGCTTCCTTTCGTGTACGAGATGTACTCGCAATTACCATTGAGCCTTATCAAGCAAAAGAGCTAAGCTAAGTACTTCATGGAGCGAATGCCCATCTGATCCCCACAACCCAGTTGCTGGGTAACATGGTACCCATGACAAAGATTTTCGATCTTTTCTGAGGCAAGGAGGGCTAAGTACTAAAGAGCATCCCGTTAGACTGGAGCAGATACCAGCATAGTTGGGAGGGTGGTAAATCATCAAATAACTTCTCCCGCTCTGGGTGGAGCAGTGTCAGACTTTTACTGACTAAAACCCACCCGTGTTCCCTCAGTTGCCTGTGTGCCAGGGGCCACGGTATCTCTTTCGAACAACCCGCACCCCTGGCAAGCATCGGCCCTTGCAGACCCCTTCAGTTGGTGCTGGCATCTCTTTGAGGCCAAAACGGTAAAAAAAAAAACAAATAAAAAAGCATAAATACTTATTGAATCCTATGACAAAACAGAACCTATTGACCTTCTACATAGATAAGCGCACACATACAACTGTTCAAACAATACTATTTATAAATATTGCAAACTACAATATTATTCTCACGTAAGAAAACAAAAACTATTTATAAAATTCTATGGTTCAAGTTGTGATTGTGTTCGAAGTTGCCTTTTCTACCAAATTCGGCGAAATATTATTTGCGTATACGTAAATTATATCACGTGGTGGTACACGAATGGATGGAATTAGAAATGAGTACATAAGAGGAAGTCTGAAAGTAGAACCGGTAACTGAAAAGTTGTGTGGAAATCGGTTGTCATGGTACGGGCATGTGATACGGAGGAATGAGGAAAATGTCGCGAGGAACGTTTTGAGTATGAATGTCGATGGCTATAAGAGTAGGGGGAGACCAAAGAAACGGTGGATGAACTGTGTGAATGATGACATGGTTAGAAAGGGTGTGAGTGACTACGGAGATGACGACTAATAGAGAAGTGTGGGAGAAAAAGATATGTGGCGTCGACCAGAACTATTTTTAATATTTTTTTTTACTAAATGGGCCAGCTCTTGACCTCGATCACGCCTGATGGAAAGCGATTGATGAGGTCTATGATGGATCGAGCGTGCCCAGAAAATGCCTGTTCACTTTGTTTTGAAGGTAGACGGGTTTAAATGTGGAAGGGAACACGGATGCAGACAGAGAGTTCCACACTTTACCTGTGCGCATAATAAATGTGGAGGAGTAGCGCTGAGTACGACTGGTCGGGATATCAACCAAGTGCGGCTGGTACCCTGCAGTGCGTCTGGTAGTCAATAAATTGAAATAAGGGATTGACGATGTAAATTACATCACGTCAGTATTTCAATACAGGTATTGGCAGAGGCGGCAACCACGTACTCTACAAAGTTTACGACTGTTTAGAAAAGTCTGCGAACCCACCGTGGTTTAACCAGACTCGATTAATCGAATGAACCCCAAGATTTGCAGTAGCCCATGAGGCCTCTTGTTTCATGGTGCTACAGAGGCCATTGCATACCAAGGAGTAGACCGGAGGGCGTCAAAGCGTCTTGTGATCGTTACACTATTATTTCTAAGGTCTAAAATTGATTTAAATAAAAAAAACGAATAAGTTCTTTGCGTGTTAACCAAAGAGGTTTTGTAATTTTGAAAGTTTCACTTCGAATGAAACGGCTGTGCAGATTTGGAATTTGCACTTAGGGGGCGTCCATTAATTACGTGAGGCGTTTAGGGGTGGGAGGGGGTCGAGTCGAATCTCACCCAATCTCACGTGGGGGAGAGGGGGGTCTTGGTAAATATCACGTAATTTATATTTTTTCCCGCAAAGAAACAATGTAACATTACGAGATAACCGGGTTAAATTATGTGAAACATGTTTTTCCACCCATATGGCAAAATCTTACAAAATAATATTTATCGCAGTTATGCGAACGCCACAAAGTAGCACAGTACTTCCTCGGTGGTTAAACCGCCACCACCCAGCCATGTCAGCCAAATGCAACGCATAAATCCAACGCAAATAAGCACAGATTAACGTTTTTACACTAAAACTACGTTTTTGAAATATCTCACGTGAGATTATGGGGAGGGGGGGAGGGTCGAGCCAAATCTCACGACATCTCACAAGAGCGGGGCTGGGGGTCGAAAAATCGCCAAAATTTACTCACGTAATTAATGGACGCCCCCTTATCTAGAATCATAATCCACTTAGCCTTTTCTTAACTGTTACCAGAATACCAGTATTTTACATGGAACGACTGCCTCCACAAACCAGTTACTGGGACATCATCAAAGATGATATGTATTTTTAAAATAATAACTTGTTTTAACATTTTCGGCACACTGCAAGTCGTGTAGTACTGTGCAATGCTTCCAATGCTAACTTGATGTACCCCCTTGTACGCAGTTGTCAAACCTATTGAGGTTAGCAACGGGATGGGGGGATAGACTTAACTATTCTACCTGACCTATCTGACGTTCACAGCCCAGTTACCGGGTCACTACCCCTTCGTAAGACTGGTTGTCAGACTTTCGGGCTTCAGACGACCCGTAATGACTGTCAAACATCCACGAATGACAGCGGGACTAACGGCTTTACGCAGCACGGAGGGGGTCTTGGTATGTAAAGATGGTCACCCATCCACGGACCACCAAACCGCGTCAAGCGTAGCTTAACCTTTTGAACGCCACCGTCGGGTATAGCCGACAAATGAAAACGTGCCCAACACGCCACCGTCGGCTAATGCCGACAAGAAAACAACATTTTATGGTCAAATTAAATAAAAGAATGATGTTACAAGTAATATTTTATTTAAAAAATAGTGGACGAAAAGCAATGATTAATTGGTTATCGATACAATTTTGGAATCCCTATTCTTTTTTGTAAGAAATAGCTACAAAAAAGAATAGCGCCGAATTTTGGCTTGGCGTGGGCCCTCCCACGCCAAGCCAAAATGCGTTTACGCTCTGGCGGTCAAAAGGTTAACCTGATCGATTTTAGATGAAGGGTGAACTAGACTTGCCTTAAGCCTCTGCGGCTGCGGCGGCGGCTGCTTGGCTGCGTACTGCACGGCACCGGTCTTCAGGTAGTTGATGACGGGCCCGGCTGCCGGGGGCCGCGCGTTCGTGCGGGCGAAGCTCCCGCTGCCGACAGACAGGAGCGTTGTTGGGCCGGCCGGGGAGCGGATGTCTGTTGGGAGAGATGAGTGTTCAAGTATGGCACTTCACAGCTGATCACTGAACAGACTTATCAAGTCTGAGCAAAACATTTTTGAGGAGGACATCTTCATAAAATGTTTGCGTAAACTACATTATTTCAGATTTGAATTTTCGAGTTTGTTGTTATCCAATAATTTTTATTTAGTATCAATTAATTTAGGGCTGATTTTTCAATAGTCAGAACTTATAACTGAGGAATAAATACTGCGGTTTGACAGCTTTCGTATAGAAAATATGTCAAAATGACATAACTATTCTTCAGATAAAAGTTATGTGAGTATAGAAAAATCAGCACTAAAAAAATATTTTACTCCGACAAATAAGCAAGATATACATGCAGACTTCTGACTTATCTGACACACTAACATTTGTCTGTACATACTAACTTTGTTGCACAGGCAAAATTCTATAGAAGTTGATGCAAGTCTGGATAGTGTGGACCCACCATAAGTCGGGGACGATACCAGTGAGCCAGCAGCGCTCGTTTTAAAGTACTAGATTAGCTTTATCTGGAGTCCTAGGAAGGGAACACCATATCGCTTTTTGAAGACATATTATTGTAAAATGAAATAGTCAACTTCTAATGTAAGAAACTCACCTAATATCTGCGGTTGGGCCGGCTGGGCCAGAGTGTGCATATTGCTTGCACTTGCTTGTTGCATCTGTAACAATAAAAATTTGAAAATTAATTACTAATTAAGGAAACCCACGATGAAAGTTCACAAATTATGACAGACATAAACCTAGAAACCACAAGAACAGAAACAAAATTCGAAATATTTTACATACATACACGGCTAGCGTCTGCATTCAAAGGCACACGCGTCGAGGGGCGCAAAATGCATCCATTGGCAGTTTTGAATCGGCGAACGCAAGTACGTCACCAGCTGCTGAAAACGCTGAGCAAGCGCCGCCCGCCGCCGCCGTCACCCGCACCACAACACCGGCTGCGGTAACGTCACACGTAGGTACGTCGACCCCTAAACGTGTCTACGCTGATATTGTTGCCACTGGCAAATCTAGTGCGTCGCAACCAAAGCGACAAACCGGAAAAGGGGAAAACCTGAAAAAGGTTACTCAACCTGCCCTGACTGCGGTCCGTAGCTCCATGCCAAGAACCGGCCTAGTTGATGAGGAGGGTTTCACGAAGGTAGAAAAGAAGAAGAAGAAGCCCTGCTCTCGTAACTTGTACGGTACCGCACCGAGTGGACCCAGCATGTTCCTGCGCCCTGCTGTACCTACGACGCAGCTGTACATTTCGCGTCTGCATCATTCTACGAAGATTGAGGAAGTGGTGCAGTACTTGAAAGTGAAGACCAACTGGACTCTGAGGGTCGAAAGGTTGGAATCGCGCCACGACGTCAACTTTAAGTCATTCGTGGTACGAGTTCCAACGCACCATCTACAGCACTGCTTGAAAGAGGACTTTTGGCCGAAAGGTGTCGTATATCGACGTTTCCGGGGACGGTTACGTGACACCTCGCAGCAAAACACGATGCCGACGACTTTACGTGTTTAGTTATAGTTTTAAGCTGTTTATTAATATGTATTAGTTTGTTATTATTGTTTAAGATTATTTTTGTGTATTTTATCTATGGGCCTTAGTTGCCTGAAAATAAAGGGATTATTATTATTATTATTAAAGGGGTTGGCAGACATGTGCACCAATGTACACCAACATGTGCCCCCTATTACATGTGAGTCTGATTTATGCCCAGATAATATAAATTACATAATCAGCCTATAATTTGCCCAACGCTGGGACACAGGCTTCCTCCTTTTCGAGGGGGAGTGGGCTGTAATACACCACATGTTTTAGAATTTTCGATTCTAGTACATGCCGGTTTCGTCACGATGTTTTCCTTCACTGTTTTGAGAGCAACCGTGATGAAATAATTCAGTAAAGTGCCTGCTTGAGTTCAAACCCAGAACCTGTAACTCGGTAAGTCGTGGCCATCCACTGGGCCATCACTGTTCTAGTCGGTTAAGGCCCTGGTAATTTTAAATGTACTCGTCGTATTGTCGTTATGAGCGATAATAGTTCTTACTGCAATCCGATACGGGTTAAAATCTGTTGTAGTAATAAATTCGAATTATAAATGAGCAAGCATTATCGTAAAAATGCAAATAAAATCGTATAAAATGAGATATTAACTATTTAATAAAAATAATCCATCACTGGATCTGGTTTGGCATTTGGAATTTTATGGTATATTTTTAATTATAAATGTTATTGAAGGGATAAACTGGTTTTAAAGAAAATTAAGAGGTAGCTTTGATGATTTTTTTGATGCATTAAAGAACCCCGATTTTATTGTTAATAATATCAACACAAACGCATAAAGAAAAGTACTTAATAAAAAAGTATAATATACTTAATAAATTATGCATTAAAGTATGTTTAATTATGTTTTGAGTTCAATCACTGTATGCAAAAAAGACTTGAGTGTACCATATATTTTTTTGCTTTCAAAATTATTTACGGTTAAAGAGATACACTGGTTTAAAAAACCACCTTCTTGAGCGTTTTCAAGAAATCTTAAAAAACCAGTAATTCTACGCATATCACCTTACTACAATCATAAACAAATGTTTAAAAAATAGCCGTGTTTACAAGTAAGTATTACTCAGGTAGATATAACCAAGGCCGAGACGGAATAACAACTATTTCGAAGCAAGCGTTGGCGTTCTAGTTATTTTTAACTTCATGAGTCATTTTGTAAGTTTGTCGTATTGGCAGATATTATAGGTGTCTTGTTATTGTAGGAGATTGTTTACGTGAAAGTCTGCGTTGATAGGTTCATTCTATGGCCCTAGTGTGAGTTACCATCTCGATCTAACGCATCGAGCGCGTTCGGCGCTCCGATTGGCCCTGCACCCTAATTGCGTAACATGCGATTAATCATAATCGGTTTCATTTTGACAGTTCAACAATATTCATTGCGTTATTTACGTTGCTGAGCAGACACATTTTTCGAACATATGAAGCAATGGTTTAGCCATCTGTTTCAAAACGAAACAAATTATGATTAAACGTGAGTTACGCAATTAGGGTGCCGGATTGGTGTAGGACGAATCGGAGCGCCGAACGCGATCGATGCGTTAGATGGAGACGGTTAATGGCAGATTCCTATATTTTACGTACAGTTATAGGGTTAAAATTAAGACTCCAATGCAACCTTTGCATAGTAGAACCCCTACTTAGAAGTAGCTATCACAGGTAAAATTAGCTTACGAAACTATTTATTTGCCCAGTTTGGAAATAAAAAATGCTACCATTGGTTAACAAAACGATCCGTTTTTGTTAATAGGTACCGAGCTTAAAAGAAACTCACAATAGGGCCACTGGTCCTTAAGGCCCATAGTATCCTCATCTCCCGTTTGTATGCTAAAAAGCACGACTGCCGCCCGCGCCCGCGCAGTGCACCTCTGAGCCTTTATCTCAAAATGGGGATATTCCTTTGATTAATTTACAATTGTGCTTCGGCGATTCTTTGGTACCTCTAACTATCTATTTTTCAGTGTATTTTTTTTTTCATATAACGAAGCCGTTTAGTAGGAGTATGGAATAGAAGCCAAAATATTGCGTGTTGGAAAATATTTTTTTACAGCAAAAATAATAACCATACAAAAAAAGTACTTCGGGCAAAATGATCTATATGAATCTATAGCAAAATCATATATTTTTCAAATCTTCAAGAGAAGCCGTTAATGAGCAGTAGGGTTCATAAAGTGACCGTGTTACGCTACCAAACGGGACGTAGGCTCTTAAGCTTGATTGTAAACAGCTTTAAAAACTATTATAATACTATCTTTTGCCAGCGGCAAGCATGGAGGTCGGAATATTATCCTTCAGGGACGTACTACCGCGATAAAAAGTATCCTATGTGTTAATCCAGGTTATAAACTATCTGTGTGCGAAATTTCATCCAAATCCATTCAGCCGTTTTTGCGTGATTGAGTAACAAACATGATGGACACCGGACAAGGAAAAGGAACTTCTCCGTAATTTAGGTGTCAATGAATGTATCATAACAAAACATTGCAAATGTACTTTCCAAATAAAATATGAGTAACACAGTTAGAATGAAAATTTTTGGCACTATGACACGTTTTCTTTGCAGTTAAAAAATCTGTGCCAATTTTAAACTCTGGTATCTGGGTCAAGCAGAGTGAAGTTATATTTATGCTTGAGAAAAAAAAGTTGTCTTTGATAAACATCAATATTGTGAGAAAACGATTGGAAGAGGCTTGTGACCAAGTAATACGCACGGATCGATAGGTCAGGTTAAACTATGCTCGTCTTTGTCTGTCCGAGACAGGTGGACAAATTTTAATGAAATTTGGTTTGCAGATACTTTGACCCCTGTGGAAGGACATAGGCTAATTTTCATCGACATACCACGCGGGCGAACCGCGGGCGGAAGCTAGTTCTTAATAAAATTGTATTCAAATGTTATGCGCAATTAAAAACATGTTAGTTGATTACCTAGACACACAAGAGTGCATTTTTTTTTCGTTGCCCTTTGTATTGGATTATAAAGCCACTGCTTAATACCGACAGTTGAAAATCGAACGGTAAAACTGTTTAAATTTCAACGCGCTGAGATGCAACTATTGAATTCTCAATGCTCGGTTCAAAATCTAGTGAGCGAAAAAGTCCCGCCGAAATTTTATTATGTCAGTTTGAGCGTCGACTTATTTTACATAAAATACAAAGTGTAAAACTTTACACAATTCCATGTTCAATTAGCTCCAACGCCAGCCATGATAAGGAAACACAAACAAGATGTTTACACCTCTAGGTCGATACATCGATAGCGTGTCGATAACCCCCGCCTTGTTTATGGTTTTATGCACATCACTATCTGTTGTGTACTGTAATGTTTTACTTGTGCATCTACAGTCTATGAGTCGACGTTCCTATGGACGTATTAAAATCGCGGCGAGATATTTTTGCGCACCGGATTTGCAACCTTCGGTGTTAAACCGAGCATTGAAATTCCTACAGAGTGCATCCCAGAGCTTCGAAAAATCGAACATTGTGTTTTACTGTTCGATTCTGAACTCTTAGCGCTAAGCATTGCGATTAAAATCCAGTATTTTACATAGAGCGGCTGCCTATTTGACAACCAAAACCTAGTTGCTGGGTGAACTGGGTCATCAAAGATGAATTATCTATCTATATAAATAAAAAGAAAAGTCATGACTGACTGATCAACGCCCAGCCTAAACCCTTGTACCTAGAAAGCTGAATTTTTGCACAGAGGTTCCTTTTATAATGTAGACAAAAAATAAGGAAGGATTTTTCGAAATTCAACCCCTAAGGGAGTTAAATAGGGAATGAAAGATCCGCGCGGGCGAAGCCGCTGGCAAAAGTTAGTGTATTTATAAATTACTTGTATTAACATTTTCGGCACACTGCAAGTCGTGTAGTACTGTGCAGTGCTTCCAATGCTAACTTAATGTACCCCCTTGTACGCAGTTGTCAAACCTATTGAGGTTAGCAACGGGATGGGGGGGATTGACTTAACTAATTACATAAAATACATGAAACTCACACGTTCTTCCAAGGAAACTGAGCTGAAACTAGAGAACGCCACCTGCTCCGATCTTTACATAACCTTTAGCCCCATTTACGTTCATACATCAGGTCATACACGCACGCCGATTGCGAGTACTACGCCCCCGACCTTTCTGAAGAACATCACCAATTAAGTTACTATATGTCGCTCCTAGGTGGCCCAGTGCCAAGGTAGGGAATTTACTTTCTGCAATTTCATCACCACTGCTCTCAAAACGTTGAAAAAATAAAATCGTGAGGAGACCAAAAATTCGAAGACATGTGGCATCTACCAACCAGCCCTCTCACAGAACGGAGGCCGGTGTCCCAGCAGTGGGAACATTATAAACTGTATATGATTACAACAGGGAGTAACTCATAGCTTCCACGAGCAGAAAGCATACCTTGACATTTTATAAGTTCTGCTAACTGAACAGACAGCTGTGCTGCTGGGGGAGTTGTTGCGCCACTTCTTCGCAGCTAATAAATCACTAGGAAGTTGTGAAGGGCAGACGTTTCGGGGGACTGCATTATTAAATTTTAAGGCCCTGGTAACTTTAGATATTGTCGTTATGAGCGATAACAGTTCTTATTGCAGTCCGATACGGGTCAAAATCTGTTGTAATAAATTCGAGTAATAAATGAACAAGCATTGTCGTAAAAATGCAAATAAAATCGTATAAAATTTGATATTAACTATTTAATAATAAATAATCCATCGCTGGATGCAGTTTGGCATTAGCAATTTTATGGTATATTTTTAATAATTATTATAATTGTTATTGAAGGGATAAACTGGTTTTAACGATAATTTAGAGGCGACTTTAATGATTTTTGATGCATTAAAGTATGTTTAATTATGTTTTGAGTTCAATCACTGTATGCAATAAAGACTTGAAAATATATATTTTATTTGCTTTCAAAATTATTCACGTTTAAAAGGATACACTGGTTTTAAAAACCACCCTTTTGAGCGTTTACAAGAAATCACCGCCTTAACGTTCAGATAATTATGTGCTAATTGATTGATTTTAGAAGCCAGAATAACTCCTGAAACATCACAATGTCCAGAATTGCCAAACTTTGAAATGTTCGTAATTTCATTGTATTATTCCTAAGTCTGCCTGCTTACCCAAGCATCATATTATAAGCTTCATAATTATGAAAAACCGTAACTTGATATTTCTATTTACACTTTTATGTAATATAAGTCATATACTGTCTGAAATGGATAATATTTTTGTCAAATAAACGAAATTAAAACTTCCATGTAAGGTTTTTATATAACCACTCGAGTTACTAAGTAAAGTGTGGATTTAGAAATAAAACGGCACGTCATGGAAAATTCTTAGTAACCAGAAACTTCCCCTTTTTGCCCGACTGCGGCAGAAAGAAACCATTTCTTTCTATTGCGGCTTATGTGGTCTATCTTGGCTATGAACGTACAAGAATAACTGCAGAAATTGTGCTGCTTCAAAAGTATTTGGCAGACTCCGGGTGAGGGTGGAATACTAAAACTGATTAAACCTGCAAACTGCGGGGTAATAGTAATAGTACTTCCAAACTTCAGTGCACGTTACGTCAATGACGTCTCGACCCCTGAACTAGGACATTCTCTACGGTTACATGTAACTGAAATTCTCATTAGCATGAGAGGTTTTCGACTGTAAACAATGTACTTAGTTAATACAAAATTAATGATAATAATGGGGTTATTGCGTAACATAACACTAACCGAAGGAATGTCTTTAATTTTGACAGTTCAACAACATTCATTGCGTTATTTACGTTGTTGAGCAGATTTTTTTTTCGAACAAATGAAGCAATGGTTTAGCAATATCTTTCAAAATTATTTAGATTTGGGTGCTGGTGCTAAGCAAGCGTGTCCTATAACTCCGAACAACAGAAATACTACTTAGTCAACTCAACTCAAACTCAAAGTATTTATTTCAATGAAACCATTTACAGGCACTTTTGAATTGTCAAAAAGTCGACCAGTTGGTAGGTAGTAAGTTCTTAATCATATTATTGATCGATATCCTATATAGAATAAAAATAAACTATTAATTAATAAAAAGATCACATATCTAAGGGACGCTAATTGAAGACCACTAACATTTTTTTAATTAAAAACGCTACGACATGTAATTATTTCAATTACGGCTAAGTCGCGGAGTTACAACGCTAATAGCCTAACATAGAAGCCAATAAACGTCCACTGCTGGACATAATTGTTATCCTGAACAAATATAGGAGGATTATCTTTTGTCTACAGCTTCAGACACGTGGAAGAAGGTATTATAAAGTTCACTCGTACCCTATGGAAAAGGGAGGATCCTCCGACCAGACGGGTGTTGTGTCTGGTGGGCTACTGCCCGACGGTTGATGTCGGGTTGTTGTATACAATATACCAGTCACGCGGTAAACTCCGATTTCTCGATGCAGGATTTGTGTGACGTCAGGTCTTTCATGCGTAGTTCGCATGTCATGTACTCACTAGTTTGAAGCCTAGCTTATAAATATGGTTGTGTACATTGTGGACTTAACAAATAAATAAATAAATGCAGCCACATTATTATCCATAGGAATGGTGTGGTGTGTTTATGATTTTACTTCTACTGTTATTACACGCGTTGTCTACATGTTTTCTTCTCTCCTATCGCAGGTGTGCTAGAAGAGATTTCTGTAGAAATCAGCATTACCTATGTACGTATTTTTCTGTTCCTTTCTTCTTGTCTGTTTATATGTGTGTGCATAAATGGTTAAATAAATAAATATAATCTGCCTAGCATTTTCCCAACAATGTTTGGGTCGACTTGCAGTCTAACCAGATGCAACTGTATACTAGTAATTTACATGCCTATCTGACCTCCATAACCCAGTTACTGGATAACACGACACCCTTTGATAAGATTGGTTGTGTGTGACTTTCGGGTGTTAAGACGACCCGTAACGACGGTCAAAGATCCACAAATGATAGCCGGGAGCAACGGCTTAACGTGTTTGCCGAGACACGAAGTGTCTTTGGTATCCAAAAGCTCCTCATCCACAGGAACGTACTACCGGAATAAAAGTATAGAATTACCTAGCCCACTTCATGGTCTATTCGCGTTCAAAATGTCATCTAAATTCGCTCAGCGACTAAGGAAAGATCAATTGTATTTTTGCGTTTATAATAATTGCATGGACTACCTGAGCCCGTGAATTGGTTTGCGTGCATGTCAGAAAAAAAAATAGATTTCAAAAACAAAAGTCATTTATTCAAACTAGGCTGAGAGTCAGCACTTATAGAACGTCAAAATGAACATAAGATAGTCCCCCAAAAAGGCTTGCCGTTCACCATTTCCTAGTGCTTTAGCCGGGAAGAAGAAGTGGTGCAACAAACTCCCCAGCAGCACAGCTGTCTGTTAAGTTAGAAGAACTTGATTCTACACAATGGGCTTTTTTTTATTTTGCGCAAAACCGACATCCAATTTTTATTTCTAATATCTATCTGCCAGTGAAAGTCCCATCAATATCAGTCCAGCCGTTTCATAGATTAGCCGGGAAACGAAAAAATTATATGTATTTAGTTAAAAAAAAACTGTTATTTTGTTCTGTATTTATTTGTATAGATTATGCGCATGCGACCACGAGACCGCGGCAGTTCGTCACCTATGACGTTCCTAAAAAAACCACAGTCAGTAATTTTCAGTGTCATTGCACTCAATTGAGTTGTTGCCAAGGATAGCTCCGATACGGTGCGGACAGAATAGACCACGTTTTGGTACGTTTCCAATTTAGATACAAATGAAGAAAACTAAGTTTTTACACTTCTGCATTACTGACGTGCTTTGGTTTAAAGGGAAGTGTCATTGACCAGCACTTAACGACACTGGCCGCGTGTGGTTGACGAGTTGACTAGTTCATCTCGACTTAAAAGTTGTAGGTCGTAAGTTCGAACCCAGAGAGGCGCTTTCCTTTGTGTAAATAATTTCATCAACACTACCCTCAAAACGGTGACGGAAAACATCTTGGAAACCGGCATGTACTAGAACCAACAATTCGAAGACATGTGACATCTACCAATACACACGGAGCCCGTGTGGTGGATTACGGCCCACTCCCTCTCACTGAGAGGAGGCTCGCTGTTCCAGCAGTACGAATATTAATAGTCAGATTATGTATTACTAGCTTTAGGCAGAGGGTCCGCCAGTGTGGATATCCGTTATCGCGTAAAAAGTAATGTATGTCCTTCTCCATATCCTGGGCTATACAACGAGTAACATAATTAACGCAAGGCCTCATACACCCCAATTAGAGTAATGAGTTAAAAGCATAATACGATGCCCAAAACTATTTTTTTTAAAGCTTACTGATATTAAGAAAAACGTGTCGACCCAAGCATTACTTTATGCATTAAAAATTGAGTCTTATTATTTCGGCAATAAGATTGAATTTTCTTTGGCTCAATCAGTGGTAGGTGTGGCAAAATACATAATTAAAAAAAAAAACTTATATTAAAAGTTACTGAAATGGATTCAGTAGTCAATTAGGAACAAACTACTTTCAGGTCTTGAGTCCATTCTGTTCCACCTTGTATATCCGCCAAATTTCATGACGATCGGTTAAGCGGTTTAGGCGAGAAAGCGTAACAGACAGATAGTATTACTTTCGCATTTATAATATTAATAGGGATTATTAAGAACATTATACGGTCTAATATGGAGAGCAACAAAATGCCGGTGAAGGACTTGAGGCCTTCGGTAAACTCTGCTTTTGACAGATTATTTTTAACGAGAGTATTTTGAAGCGCCTGCCGTTTGAGGACTGCATTATGTAACTTTGACGTTCGAAAAGTGCTAATTCTCAGCCTAATTTGAATAAATCACTTTTCTAAGCCACCTAAAACTTCTGTTAGCCAGAATCTATGCCGGATAAACCTTACTTTTCCTCATCGGCGAATAACCGACACAGTCGAGCCGATAACATTCAAAAGAGCGCTGAACTTATACAAAACGCTGATCGCTATCAGTATAGGTACGGCTATTAGCGTTACTGATAAAATGTATACACACAACAATACAAAAACATTCAAAGAAAGATTATTATTTTAGACGTCATGATTAATTTTGTATTTCTAAATAAATAAGCTATCTTTACAAGGTGTAACAATAAACTGAAAGAAGTTTTTTCGTAATATTGACTAGGTACTGAATCGATTTCAATAATTTTTCATATGTGTGTTTTTATATTCAAACATTATGTCTTGCCATATCTGCCGCCAATTGAGCCGAGAATAATTCTATCTAATTTCAAGGCAATAAATAACACACAATTCTAAATGCATAAAGTAGTAGTAGTTATTTATTTATACTTAACTAAAACGGTACAACAACAATTACATTAATTAACATGGAAACAGATAAAAAGTAGACCATAATTATGTTAGGTTAAATAAAAATGTCCTTCGCCAGGGTTCAAAGTGTAACCCTATACCAAGCTACACCTCACTATAGAACACTTTTGTGAGGCCAACGATAACGCTGCCAAAGTGGCTGAATTCTGGTCGAAGGTTAACCAACAAATGGAATCAGACAAAACACAAATCGCCGACGCCACCCAAAAAGCAGCCAAACTTAAGTGGGACTGGGCCTGACACGTTTACCTGGCAAGTCGAACGAGTCATGGGCCAAATCTACCACCATGTACCACATCGAGGCACACTCAGGAGAAGATGGCAGAACGAGCATGACGCCTACGGACAGGATTGGTCCACACTAGCTCAAGACAAAGAAGTGGAAACGAGAAACCCTTAGCTCTGCAGTCGGAAAACATAGGCTTGAAAAATTAAGAAGAAGAATAACATATTATAAGAAATATATCTCCCATAATTTCCTTTAGTGGAATAATTGTTTTGCCCGTGTAAGTGTGTCCGTCGCATCACAGCGGGCCCTATCTGAATACCAGCGCTGCGGTAGTTTTTTTTTTCCAAATACCGCAGCATTATGCTGAGATACGGGCCTTTTTGGCCTTGCACAGGTCTTCCTTTGTTATTTTTTATTGTTTTCACTATTTTTTTTATATTATTGTGTTTGTATTCAACCATTATGTTCCTGCCAGGGGTGCGGGTTGTTCGAAAGAGATACCGCGGCCCCCCCTGGCACACAGGCAACTGAAGGAACACGGGTGGGTTTAAGTCAGTAAGTCTGACACGCCCTCCTGCTCCACCCAGAGCGAGCGAAGTTATTTGATGATTTCCCAACCAAAAAAAAAACATTATGTTCTTCCTGTTAGTTTGCATTTCTTGTGCGTGTCAAATAAAATATTGTTCTTTCATAATAAAATTAATTTTACATTTGTTCTTTATTTATACGCGACCTATTTGTCACCAACCCTTACATACAACAGAAACATATGTATAAATCAATCATAAACGTCACGTTAATGGTTCGCGATTCCTGCAACTAACGAATCGTTGGCGCTCGGCCTTGATTATTCAGCAAAATGATAGCAGTCCTCATGTCTTTCATCTTTCTGAAAGTCCGGAGTCGTTAACTCCAGACTCAAAACTCAAACTCCAAGGACACTTTCAAATCAAGATATTACAAAATCATGGGTACTAATATTCTTGTTGCTTCTATATGTTTGTGAGAACAATGTAAAGAAATGAAAAAACAATTCTAAAAATATAAGATTTAAAATAAGCCCTGGAAGTTAGGAGCTGACCAGTCTCAACCGATAGCGCCCGTTCACGAACTTGACGCGTGGATCAGCACCATCCAGCTCAACCATTTTGTAGGGTACCGAATGATCCAAGACACACGCCACAATTAGCGACATTTAAGTGAGCATGACATACTCTTAACTCCCCTGCTTTGTCAAGTCAACGTTTATTCAACTCAGGTAGGCCGAAGTAAAGAAACCTCCTGCTCAGGAGATCCACAGATGACTCCACCCTGGAGTGTAAATGTGGTGCTGTCCCACAAACATTCGGGCACTTAATATCTCGTCCAGCGTGCCCTGTTATCTGCACGCTACAGGAGTTGATGAACGCTGCTGAAAGTGCCAAGCTAGTAGCCAAATCCTGGGCTGACTGTATTTAGATTGCTATCGACACGTTAAGAAGAGATCTTTTTGAAGAGCACGGGTGACAATTCCTTTAGGATATCTACAGTGCCTACACTAACCTGCCAGGATCGCGGATTTGTTCGAAAGCGTTACCGTGGCCCTGGGGGCCTACTCTCTAAGCACGAAATTCGTAATCTTGGTCGAAGTTACGGGCGCTTCCTACTCCGTATCACTTACGGACCTATGATTAGTTTTGGGCCCAAACTAAGAATGAATTACTACACGATTTGACAGCTGTCCATACTCCCTATATGGTTTTACCCGTCCAAAAAAGTTAATTAATCAGCTGTAGGAGTCACTTTGAAGTTTCGAACTATTTTCGGACGGGCCCGTATTTTCGTTGACGGAGTTAGAGAGTAGCCCCCCTGGCACAGGCAACTAAAGGAACACGGGTGGGTTTTAGTCAGTAAAAGTCTGACACGCCCTAACAGGACCAAACGCTTTCATTTTCACAGTTCATGAACATTATCACGTTATTTACGTTGTTGTGCAGACAATTCTAACGAACTTATGAAGCAATGGATTAGCAGTATCCTTCAAAATAACTCAGATTCTGATTGATAGTGTGTTACTTAGTAAGGTGCAGGTTTTGATGGGCTATATTATCCGTTTTGGGACAAACATCAGCTTCCTGTCCTTGCCCCATGTTACTTGAGGCCGATGCAACACGTTTTTGTCTTCCATTGTCCTCTATCAACCGTCACGCTATCATTCACTCTCTTTTTCTCTCATAGGGGCTCGAAGCTACGTTATAATAGACGTACGGGTTGATCCATCAGGTTAAGCTACGCTTGCTGAGGTTGGTCTGTGGATGGGTGACCATCTTTACATACCAAGAACCCTCCGTGCCTGTGAAAGCACGTTAAGCCGTTGGTCCCGGCTTAGCACGAGAACCGTAGAGAAGCGCTTTGTCGACGGAAGAGTAGACAAAAATGACGTTTCCGTGTAGACAATTGAGTTTTTTACCGAGAAATGTGGACAAGCGATTTATATTCTACGGTAGAGTAGAAATAGAAAGCGTCATGCTAAGCCTGCAGGGATTAAAACTTTTTCCGACGTTTAATATAAAAGGAAATATTACATTTACAACGCAAAGGAAATAAAAATTAATACTACGTTCCAAACATCCGCCATTTTGTTTTTCCATTGTACCGGTGAAGCAAAATATAATTAAAGTGTTAACGTAGTTTTTTTAGCTATACAATTAGATACGGGTACGGTTACAGGTAAAATCACATGTCCAGAATACTTTGAAGAAGTTAAAATAAAGAATTAAATAAAAATTTATAATAGGATTTGATATTTCGTTGGCATTTTCTTTTGCGATCAGTGTCGCCAAGTTAGACAAAAATCAATGCTGGTTTTTGGTACATACAGTAAGAAGATGACCATACTTAGCTATCATACTGAACCTACCATACTGTGACTTAAGACTGTCGTGCCCAAATTATTTTGTTACGTGTCACCAAAGGCACGCCTGCCATTGGTACGCCATCCCTGTCCTAGGGCGTCCCCTTCCGGCGTTTCCATTCAGATTGCCTTCTCAATACCTTTTGTTGGCCGCTCTTCATTCATACTCTTAACATGATCAAACCATCTATTTTCAATTTTTATTACTATTGCCTACCCCTTTCTCAACATGTTGGGGTCGACCCCTTACAACTGTAATTTTTTTTCAACCATTGTTTTTATCACATAATTTCACAGCCTATCATTCATAGTCACACCACACGCTTCGCAAGGAATGCATTTCCACAGCTTTTAATCTACTTTTTTTATTTGTCTAAACATTGTATACATACAAGAGCATGCAAGATATTAGATACATCGTTTGAGTCCATTCATGTTTAGCCGTAAGTATCGGCGTAAAAATATTTCCATAACAATAAAAAGAATTACCAAAAAGAAAAATAAAAAAAATACCTGAAATAGGCACTTACGTAGTTTAAGTTATTATTTTATGTTATTATGTGAAAATTCCATTTTCATACTCGTTTAAATTTAATCTTAGTGACAGGAAAAATTTAAATTATTTAATCAAACAAAAACTTTTTCGTCTATAAATTCGGAGACACTATATTATGCCTATTACGAAAAAAAAAAAAAATTGTCGCTTGAATGCCTTGCTATTTATATTTAGCTCATGCTTCTTTTGGCACACCCAACATTCACTTCCAGTGCATACACTGCACACCATTGTGACCAGCCAGTCAAGCCTTTTTGGACATCAACTGGTTGGTCACAACCGCATGTATAGACCATTTTGGTACAGTTGCGAACAAATCATTCAGACCAACCCTGTTTGTCGCTGTAAATGTCAATTTATAAACTTTGTTGTGTTTACAAGGGATTATACATTTTGTTGACCATGGTCATGCCAGGAAATGGCCAAAATTATCAATTAATGAAGACAAATATGATATTTTTTTTAAATATCTTTTATTTTATATTTCTAGGCTCAAATTGTACCCATTTCAATCTCTCAAACAAGAAACCTTGAATATCACTACATATTATAAGATCCTCCGCCGCGTCTGTCTATCTGTTCGCCGAAAAACTCAAAAAATACTGAACGAATTTTCATGCATTTTTCACCAATAGATAGAAATTCATGAAGAAGATTTAAGTGTATAATTTGATAAGGTTTTGTTTAAATTAATTAACGCGGGCGAAGCCGCTGGCAAAAGCTAGTTCTATATAAAAGATATGGTTTCTAAGAATCTTTTCCTCATTCTTCGAAAAATATTTATCTTTTAACTGAAAGACAATGTTTCTTTCAACAAAACTCTTTAGTTCTTATGGTGTCAAGCGCTTGTGAAGACAAGACCAGTTCATACTGGTTAGATACCAAGATATTATTAAATTCAAACAATCTTACCTGCGATTGATTCTGGGGAGGCATAGGCGAGGGCTCATCAGGCCCGAGCCTCGGGACACCTGTCCGTTTCATCATCTTTGATGATCAGCGATTTCCCATCACACGATCACCTGGAATTACACAGAATAATATTATAAGTATGACTTTTATGAACCTGATGTAATTAAATAAATATAAAAATGTAATGCAACCTTTTTTGTGGTATGGTTTATTTTAGGTTTTCTGTAGTATCTCTGTGGTTTTAGATATTTAAAGTTTGAGGGTCTGTTTTACACCAGACAGATTAAAATATGAAACACTAACACAGAATATATAATTTTCTGGCATATTTAAACTAATCTCAAGGTAGTGAAAAAGGACAAGTAATTTTAAGAACAATTTGAAAAAAATTGATACCCAAAAATTATCCTAATACCATTTGCTTAAGGACTAGCTTGAGTTGAAGTACTAATACTGTGGCACAAAAAGTTGAATTTTTTTAATAAATGTATGATACGTGTTTATTTGGGCACCTAGTCCCAATTGAGCCCATATGTAATTATGTTAAAGAGTCCTAAGATTTCTTTTGCTAAATAAAAGCTGTAAATAGGTGCACAATAAATTAATGAAAAATTTAAGAGCCTTTGTTAATCATTGTTAGCCTATTTATGGATTATTTTTATGGCCATGTGGTAAACCACATGTCAATGTAGAAGTCTTCATTCGTTAACATGTTAATCTAATTAATGGTTACCTAAATCTACAGGAATACCTACACAGGTGTCTTTAGCTGATAGGTAATATAATCAATATTATAATTACCTAATGTAATGTCAAGCTTTCTGTTTATAAAATCAAGTAGGTTTCATCTAGCACATGCTTTCTGGAAGGTTAAATGACACTTGAAGGTATCAAAGACACTGTCAAACTTATCAGACAGGTCTTTTGCATCTGTAATTAGGAACTAGGAGACCTAATATACTTCTGAAGGGAGGCAGCTTCCATGGATCACGACTGGTTAAACTTATGTCAAGAGATTTGACTGAATTCTGTAATTTTTTCAGCCAATCACAGCGGTTGATTTAGCAGCATTCAACTTCCTTTTTTTTTGTAGATAATTGTGACCGAAATTAGTGGCCAATGTTGCTTTTAATTTGTATTAACATTTTCGGCACACTGCAAGTCGTGTAGTACTTTGCAATGCTTCCAATGCTAACTTAATATACCCCCTTGTATGCAGTTGTCAAACCTATTGAGGTTAGCAAGAGGATGTGGTGGATATGACTTAACGCATAAACCATGGGTGTTACTAACCTAACCTTACTTTTTCATGAGGATACCAGTAGTTCAATGATAGATTGTTGAGTTGCTAGACCATTCGTTCTCTTAAGATAAGTGATGAAGCAGTTCAGTAGAAGATGGTTGATGCAGCATGCTTGCCTTGCAGTACCTAGCCTATTTACTCTGGGCTTGGTTGTCGTCCCACTAGTGGACTTAGAATAATTGACAGAATAAGCACTAAGAGTCGTTTTGGTTAAGTGTCCTTATACAAAGGTTATAGTTATGTTTTTGTATGTCGGTCGGGCATGATCATGAAGTACCTAACCAAAAAGGCTGATAAACTAATGACATTTGATAAACTTCCGCGCCTACTCCATTTTAACTAAGACTAACCATTATTTTGTACTTTTTACTATAAAACCGTAAATTAGGAACTTGAAAACGTGGAAACGAATGATTAATTTACAGTTTAGTGTACACGGAAACCACGTGTCATGAAACACTGATAAAAATTAAAGAAGAAACGCGTCCTTATAGGTTAGGCTCATTACGCGCATGTGAATAAGGAAATAACGATTTTTCAGCGATACACTTCTTTCAACACGTAAACTATCTTCAACAAGACTCACAAGTTGACAGTACTCGACTTACTACAGTTCACTTTGACGAAACTAGTTCATCGATCCGTTGGTTGCTGAATAAATAACAAGTGATAATAACCGCGCCCGCCATTTTCACATGCGAAGTTGTTTTGTCTTAATTATTTAACTACAGTACTGTCAGCGCATGTAATTAATTGTTGATAATGATGAAAGGGTTATGTAACTCACCATCTGATTTTGTGAAAGAATCATTTCTATTTATTTACTTTATTTCCTGAAATAGCGGTTATTTAGATTTTGACAGGAACTCTGGCGGGCACAGTATGTAACACACACACACTTATAAATATAGTGAAAGTACTTACATGACTTCTTCTATACTATTTTTATAAAAACTTTATTGTTTATTACCAACATTCTATGCGAATAAATGATTTGATTTGATTTCTTGTCTTGTAGGAAGCTAAGCATTTTCGGAAAATCGAGATAACAAAAAAATACTTTTGTGAAATGACGTCACGTCCTGAATTTAAATCATCGACATCGTTCCACTTTCTTACAACTTTAGCATTTTTAGCATGCCGTTCAGGGTCAAAGTAATAAAATGATACTTATATTTCGCAAATAACATGAATTTATCGAATAACTGGATTGTATTAGACAATAAAGAAACGAAATATGCAACGTGACTAACAACAGCGTACTACGGTGAATGTATATAGCTTTTATAAACATATTACGCAACTAAAACACGAACCATAAAGGTACCTACTCGAAAGCTAGAAGGCGCGAGGCGCATTCGAATTTGGAATTTCGAATCTCCGGTCACAGCACCCACACAGGTTTCGTTCAGAAACCGGTCCGGCAGCGACGACGATGACACAAACTCGTACTTATTTATAGCGGAAAACGTACACAAATCGATAACACCCTAGCTAGCTGCACAACAGCGACCGGGCCGGCGCAAAATAATTACTCGCTCATGCTTTCAAGCCTGCAGCGCAGGCCAATAAACAATATCGAGTGCAAGAGAATTACATTTTAACAAGTCCCGCCTTTTTACATGGCCACGTTCTGAAATCTTCTATTTAGATATCGGACTCGCCTCTTTCATGGTACAGTCACTCACGAAAATCTTTAGGTATTATTATTTCCACAATGAATCATAGCGAGCGGATCTCGTTTGAAGAAAAAGTTAAAAGCGGTTAAGGATAATCATCTTACAGAATAGAGCGGTAAAGTCCGGTTTGCATCGGGCCGGGGGAAACGAGGACGGCGCGGCGGTATTCGTCACCGACGTAGAAAATGGCGACTAAATACCAACAATTACACAGCGCGACTCACCGAACGTCAATGCGAATCAATGTTACACGAAGGAGAACAGAAGTCAACCCAGTTTACTGGACGAGGAGATGTGAGCTCCTATCTATCTGTTGCAATTCAGATAACGATTGGCCTCGAACGCATCGATGTCAAAAACTAACAAAAATGAGTACATACCGTTGAATATTAGATGCTGACACGTCGGTATCTTCAATTACATGTAGAAAACGTCTTTTATAACTCAAAAAACAGTTTCGAGACAATGAATAAAGATAATAGCGCGTCACGGCTTGCTCCGAGCGAGCACATTCGTGCGCCTCCAAATAGCGCAACGGCGCAACTTTTTCGAGCGCGGCGTCAACACGGTCAGGTGGGCGAGGTTGCGACACTGCCATAGCGCTATCTCGCTCGCGTTGTATGCTATCTCTTTCGCACCCGCGATACTGACGCGCTGGGACTGGAGGGACGCAAGCGGAGCCCTTCCTTCGGACAAACGTCGCGCACCGAGCTGCGCGGCCGACTGACTGCTCAACAGCGCCTCCAACTGCGGCGGCCCGACCGAGAATCGAGCCCGAGCTACTAGACGGAACGGCAACGCCGCCATAGAAATAATAGCGAGCGAAACGGACTTGCAACGATATGAAATGCCACGAACCACCACCGCGGCACTGGTGGACCAAAACAAAATCTCCTTTCTCTAAAATTATACAACAGTCGGTATTGAGAGCACACCCGGGCCAGTCAGAGTCTATTTCCCGCCAAAAACAATGCACTGATTAAATAAAAATAGTTGGAGGAAATGCACAAAAGATTGCAATTTGTTGGGACCGTAGTTCCTGATTAATTTCATAGGCTTAGCCTATTGAAGTATGGATTTTTGTGCCTGCTACCGACTTTGTACGTTTATGGATGATTCAAGCCATATGTAGCTTGACAACAAGCGGGGCATATTGGTGAGGGGAATAATAAAATCACTGCAGTGAATCATAAAATGGAAGCAAGTGAATTGAGACTTTTTCTGAGACGTTCTTTTCTTGAATGTTATGCTAAAAATGTAATAAAACAAGAGAAGGCTGATTAGTTCTTGGTAGATTTATTATGCGAGATGGTGCATAGAATTTTAATATAACCATTTGATTTGCTAAATGTCGTGAAAAATCTAAGTAGATTGATTGCATGATGTCTTGGACCAAATTCTGATTATTACAAAGATCATGATGATTACAGCCGAGAGCTGCAACTATAGGTCAGGGTTTAAAAGATACAGCTGTTTAGATAGAGAAATGAGAAAACGATTGTCTTCTCATGTTGTTTTTTAATCACTTATGAGGGTTTATATGGGTCAAAACAGAAAAGAAACAAATTCAAATATATATGTTGTTTTATTTTCACTAGTTTTTGTTATTCATTTTAGCTGCCCTTCCTAGGGTTCGGCAAAACCTAAAAATATTTGGTCAAAAGGTATTAAAAAAAAAAAAACTAACCAAATAAATATCTAACTAAGTATGTACTAATAATTGGAAATACTACAACTACCACTACTTACAAAATAATTAAATCAAAATAAGCAAAATGATTTATAAGCATTTATTTTAAATAATTTTGAGCTGTTTATCTAATGGTTTTTAAATTATTTGATTGAGAATGAAAATTAATAAGCAGTACCTTTGTAGTAAATTGTTTGATTATGGCGTATCTGCTATGTATTTAACTGTGTATACATAAATAAATAAATAAATAAAGTAAATCCAATAGAGCTGAATATACAAAATCTAAAGCAAATCTTGACAAATGATCATGGCAAAAAGAACACGAGAGCCCTAAACAATGAAGAATATAACTAAATGGAGGTAAACCAACTAAAACAACCATGTTACTTCACAATAAAAAATAATATGGTTGAAAATACAAGAAACCAACTACATTCGAAGTAACTGTGAAAATAGCTAATGGAATTTAGTAATTAAGTGTGAACTAACGATGAGCTTATATTCCAGCTAAACATAAATCAAAATGCACACTGAACGATATTGGTAAAGACACAACTATTTTGCCAGTACAAAGTGAAATGATGGACTAATCTAAATCCATGGAATACAATAAGAAACATCACACATTATCATTTCATTTTTTTTTATAGTACGTCCATATTTAGCATGATTTCTAAAATTCACCATGACTGCTCCAAATCGTTATGCCAAGTCATGCGTTAGTGAGGTGTTTAAATGGCAAATGCCATGTTTTAGACGAAACATAAAGGTCAGAAGGTGGTACCTTTGCCAAGAAAATTACAGGTGATTTGAGGGAATGATAAATTATGAACTAGTTGCAGGTTTTCTCAGATCTAAATTAGGAAGCAATTTGTGAATACGTTTTCTTCGTTTCTTTTCTACTGGCCCTATGAAACCTACTTCGTATGCAAACACCAATTAATTAGAAACGCAGCATAAACCGTTACGATTATGACTACCAGTTCTGTAATCCACAATAAGTAAGTGCATTGAAAACAGGTTCTAATTCTAAACCGTTTCAAAGTAGCGTACAAACTTTTCAATCGAATGCAAGATTTTGATCCAAGGAGTTTTATTATATCTAACAATATGTTTTGTGGAACTGGTAACATAGTTAATACTGGCAATTTAAGTACCTCGTAACTTTTACAGTTACTGTTCCATCTGTTAGCCCGGATATGTCTATCATATCGATAAGATAGGATTATCTTTTGACCATCGTTCTCCCCTAGTTTTCCACGTAGAACTTTTGACGCCTTTGGGTTTTTTGAAGTTCCAAAAATATAAATCTCTTTACAGAAACGATAATTAAACAGATCTTTGGTCACAAAAAATTTCGGACCGACTAGACCATGAGTTTTTGATAGTCTAGAGATTGTTATTACAATCTAATTCAATACCAATCTATGTACAGAGGCCAGCACATCAAGCTACCTCAATTTGTCAAATTTCTTTGGTAGTTTTCGACTTTATTGCAAAAGCATAAGGTTCATGTTCAATTGGGAAAATTTGATAGTTTGGGATAGCTTGACGTGCTGGCGTCTGTACTTGCTTTTATGATCCATAAGGCAAATGCAAACCAAGGTTTTGTTTCCCCATCGATCCCCTTCAAAATTTATTGACTTATTTGCATTAGCTACTCTTCACAATATCTGAATAGCTCCATTGTGCTATGTCCACCGTCCAATATGGGTGACCCTAAACTTTTTTTTTATAGAAAGGGAGACCGAAGGAGTTTTTATTCCAGCAATGGATAAAAAATAAGAATCATTCCAGTCGGCAATTAGAGAAGCCATATTATACCTTGAATTAAAGATACCTACATTGCAAGTCCGTATTCAATTAGATGTTAAAGACCTGCACCAAGATCAGGCAAAGGAAAAAGGTGGTAGGTAGGTATTTAGCGAAGCGATATTTGCACGTCATTATCACCTTCAGTTGTAATTGTAAGCCAAGGGGGAATTATTCGATAAAGGAACTCGAAAAAACTGGCTAAGTGTCGAAAAGTCAAAAACAAGACCAAAAACAATACATAGGAAGTAGAAGGAAAGAAATTGTTTTAAAATTTCTGAAGTAATTAATTACAAGATGAATTAAATTTTGGCAGGGCAACTATCAGCTGATAAATGACGCTTGCTGCCCAAAGCAAGACCTTTCCCAATATGTAAATACAATAAACGTAGCTCGCTAATCTATTTATCAACGCAGATGTTTATTTTTAAATTCGTACCATTTGCTGAATCTTATTCAAGTCATGAATGCAACTACGGTTCAAGGACCTCAATATGGAATTCCATCCATTCTACTGGGTATGTAACAATTACCGATTAAACAATCTGATGATGAAACAGCCCGAAAAATATATAGAATACATAGGTACCCATTTCTCAATTTAAAATAAATCCTTCATGATTATGCATTATTTATATAAGTTGAGGCCCGGAGTGATGTAAACATAGGTATATACAGATTATATCCGCACCATTATTCTATCTATCTAAGGCTCTCGTCCACTCAATAACAACCTAGTTTGTTTGTTGGTTTATGTGTATGTGTGCGCAGTAAACAGGTATCAACAGACAACACAGGCACGCCAAGTATTTTAACCTCAATTAGCTCATCCATGTGTGAGTGCCACAGACCAACTCAAGTTATTACTAAAATTTAATTACAACACCAATACGCTGGCATTAAGTATTAAACTCGTTTATCGTTTGTATTAAATTTATCCCATTGTTAAGCGGAGGATACAAAACGTATAGCCTTGAAACTTCTTATCGAACAAGTGAGTCGACTGACGACTACACACAATTACGGCCTGTGAAGCGCGACGTTGCCAACATTCAGCGCGCTACTGCGTCTTAATTTTACAAATCCGCCGCCATTTTGTTTCCATTTATCAGATGCAACTTGCGAATGATGAGGCTCGATTTATTCTCTTTTTCCTAAGGCCAACAGATTCATAGATAAAACACATTCAAAGAAATCTAGTTAGCTAGTAACAACACTTTCCCGCATTAAAAAACACGCATGTTACGTAACCTTAGCAAGTTGTCTGACGATGTAAAATACATGAGGTTAACTCTCGCATTGAGTACACTGCAGGCGGAAAGTTCAAGTTATCTCAATAGCGAATATCGGATATATGCTGTAGATGTCTAGATCATCGAGATTGCAAGCGTACCCTAGCCATACCTAGGTATTTATGTAGGGAGCAAAGTGTCGGCGCAATATGGTTGACATACGTACTTTGAGAGGTTCGTGAGCCAGTGCCGGGTACGAAGCGTTCGCCCCGTGCTGCCAGGGTAGCCCTCCGGCCGACTCACAACCAGATACATCACAAATACGGTCATTTTCAACGCAAATTCCGCGGTATCGATCACGCACAGACGCCATTTTGAACCGACACTGAGCGCGGACGAGCGCGCGACGTTGCCACGTCGCACGTTTCCAATCCGCACTTCTATTTCTGTCGCCCTCCCCCCGCGCACCGTGACGCCGGAGGTCGCCAAACAGCGCTCGACAAAACATTCACGATTTCAATTTATACATCAACTTCGCGGGTTCTTATTTGAAAAACTCATGATCTAGTAGGCCTTCGGATGCGGCAGGCGCGGGCGGGGGAGGGGAGTGGAGGGGCAGCGGAGTGAAGGGAAGGGGGGTGTTATAAGTTTATAACAGCGTTTCCAATGATAAGATAGTACTTATAGACATCGTATGGATGTATATGAATTGTAATATATCGTCCGAGCGCGCCCGGCTTTCACCAAAGAGCGGAGTGAGGCGCGGCCGCGCAGGACCGCGCCGACATGTGCCATTGGCCACCGCAGAGATCGATAGACAAACACCGACGAGGACGCCGACCTACATACGATACCGAGCCTTACTGCTGTAATAATAGATGTCGTATTCGTCCGGTAGTGACTATAAACAAACTACCGCACGAGCACACTGACGTCGTCCACGTAGATACGCACGAACACAGGCGTTGTGAAAACGACGCGAGCAAGCGACGAGCTGCGCGACCTACCAATGTATACCATCATTGTATTATGGCACTTTTCTAGAGTCGAAATTCCTGTGCTGCGTCGCGCCCAGCGCGCCCTACCGAAGGACAAAGGGACGATTTCACACGGAAAACAAAGGGACACGCCGGTCCATGGATAATAACATATTTTTTGTTTGATAAATTAACTTTTTAACAAGTTTTTATCGGCTGGCAGCGCGTTGCCAAGTCGTCAGGTTGCGCCGATCGCGCGCTCTCTCATTATGAAATTGGGATTTTCTAACTGCACATGACGCAGTCGATTGATAAGATGATTTTTTGAAAGGTTACATAAAATATGCAATACTACACTGTACTGAGTGATTAGCGTATGGTCATGGCACAGGTGCGCCGGACAAGTCGTAACAGGCAATATGGCATTATCCATCATATCCCTATTTCGCCACTACACTTATTACACAAATGAAAGCAATCAAAATCAACTAAAAAGAGCAGATAATAAGCTTTGAATAGGAAAAGACGCAATCTGTCAAGCAGTCACTTACCTGAATTTTTACACGAAATGTGTGTATTTCTTCACAAAACTCACTGGAACGTCACTCCGAGACGATGCAATAGTATTATTCAAGGTATTTTAAGGTTTTTAAACAATTTGATGTGCATAAAAAAATTATACATGCCGTTGAGCAAACGTCCCGCGCGCATAGAGACCGAATGCGAACTGTTGGTAAGTTTGGTTTGGTTGGGTCGGTTGATAGGTGGGGGGCGGCGGGCGGAAAACCGGAGAACGGGCAATCGAGGGAGTCAGAAAGGGCAAAATTTTAATATTTTTTAACTGATTTACTTTGCTAAGTAACTAACCAGCAACCCGTTAAAAAATATAAAATGTTTTTTGGTAACATTACATTTAAAAATCAATTCTGCTCATGTGATAAAAATGTGATAAGTGATTGTCTTGACATTGATGTTTTTCCTGTTTCGAACTCTTCGGAACTACGCACACATAGACAAAAACCAAAAACACAATGATTTATTGCCACAGTGTTGCCGAATGAAAAAATGCCATGGTGCTTACCATTTATTTATATTTCTTTTACTATTTCAAACAAAAATGTGTAATTCTGGCTAAATTTATAATAGTTTTAAACTTCAATTTCTAATAACCTTTGGGACATCTTTTAATTTTCAGAGATAAAATTCCAAAGAAGGTTAAAAATCTGTTATTTTTTCATAAAAATTCATGATAATCCAAGAAAAAAAATTGACCCTAAAATTAAAGAAAGTTAAGCTAGTGCTGGCACTATTACATCTAGTAGGTTTATCGCTGTCAGTTACCAACCATAAAACAAATATTCTCGACCAATCAGAATAGAGTTCGTGTATGACAGAAAAAAGATAAACTTCTTCAACACGTATTGAAAATTTCCCGACATTTATCTGTATTTTCTTGTAAATTAAACACTTAATCGTGCTAGTTAGATAATAAAGCGTTAAAGATGCGTCCAGCAACCCTTTTCTTTGCGTTTACTATTTTGTTTGTAGCGGTAACTGCGCGAATAGACCCTAAAAACTTGAAATGTTTAGGTGTGTATTTTTGCCGAAATGTTTAAACTTAATTATTAAAGATTTGATGGTTAATTGAAGTTATCCTTTTATTTCAGTGTGCCGGACGACCTTCGAGGAGCTTAATGATGTGATAAAAAAAGTAGATAAATGGAAAAAAGTTGATGTAAGTAATACATTATACTGACCGAACTTCATTTCAAAGTTTTATTGCTATTGAATTTTTCGCTTTATTCAATCACTCCAAGTTCTTTGGTCGTATAAATTTCCAATACAGTTTTTCATACAAATCCATTTTTAATTATAACAACAATCTTTTAATAAATTGCTCTACTACCAGACAAAACTACAATACTTAATTTATTAATTAAAAACTTAATTATTTATAACTTTCGTCTCTTGCAACTAATCAAAGATATATTTCATTCATCATTATGTAAAGTTTGAAGTCTATCTATACTCCGTTAGATTAGACATTTAAATAAACCTTTATTACAGTCCGTTCAACTGATTTTGACTTCTACCGCGTTGGTAGCATGATAAATGGCTTCTGCAGTAAACAGTTGGTTTGTAACCACTTTTTTTTGCTTTTAATGCCATCATTGTGCCTCTGGAATAGAAGTCAAAATCGGTTGAATAGACTGTAAAAAGGTTAGATTTAAAGGAGTATAGTTTGTAAATTGTTATAGTTAACAATATTATGGCATTAAACAACAGTTATGTGTTTATTGCGGAGGTTAATAATTCATTAATTTATTGACGGTCTCGTAGTTACTGCTGAGTATGATTTATTGTCAGAAAATGGTACATTATAAGGTCTATTTGGTTGTTTTATCTGCAACTTCTCAATAGCATCTTGAAGTTCAGATTTGTGCCTGGTTGACGTCGGTAGGCTCGTCCTTGTCCAATTTCAGTATCCATCCCGATGATATCATTCATTCAGCTGATGGACGCTGCTGAAGGTGCTAAGCTCGTAGCCAATTTCTGGGGAGACTAAATTTAGAACGCCATAGACACACTAAGTTCCGTATTACAGAACCTCACTCAAGACATTACATAAAATAATTTTAAGAGACATTTGATTGGTTGAACTGGGTGGGACGGGCATAAGATTCAGTATTCACCCTCTTTCTAGCCTTATCACCATCCACACAATCTATCTAATGTTTCTTTGGTTTGCCCCTACTCTTATAGCTTTCATGGCTAAGTAATATCAGCCCCATGGGTCGATCGATCAGGTTAAGCTAAGCTTGCCGCTGATGGATGACCGTTTTTACATACCAAGACCCCTCAGTGCCTCGGAAAGCATGTTATGCTGTTGACCCCGGCTGTCTTTCTTTGACAGTCGGTATGGGTCGTCAAAAGCCCGAAAGTCTGACAAACAGCCTTACCAAAGGGTATTGTATTACCAAGTAACTAAGTTGTGAACGTCAGTCGCTCGTTGATGATGCTATGTGTCTTACCCTAGTAAAGGATGCAGTTGATTTAGTTGTGTAGGCTTATAACAGTCTACAGCGCAGCATTTCAGTATTCATCCCGATGATATCATTCATTTAGCGGATGGAAGGTGCTAAAGGTGCTAAGCTCATAGCAAAATTCTGGGGCGACTCAATTTAGAACGCCATAGACACACTAAACAAGTACACACTACACGTAGAGTTGGAAGGCCTCCCACAAGGTGGACCTTGTACTCGGTTGCATCCGGTCAGAATAGAAGCCGATCCCAACATACATAGTTGGGAAAAGGCTAAACAGATGATGATGATTGTCGGTAAAAAAAATGGAAACACCGAAATTTAAACGTACTTATATTTTCTTAGTGTGACTTAAAAATATATTTTTCTTCTTATTATTTTAGTTAAGATTACTATCAAATTAATATAGTTATGTGTCATTAAATCATGTAATCATAACGGCTTATCTTTCTCTATAAGCTGTAAAATTATTGATTGTAGAAATCATTTAATAGTATTGGGTTTTTTTTTGAATGAGTTTTTAATCAGCACGCATTTCATTGGTGGATGTAATTAATAATTCTGAATTCTGTAGAAACTATACCTATACGGCTACTCAGAAAGTATTTCGAAAAAACGTTATATGTATGAGAGACTGCATGGCCAGTAATAGCCTATTTTGAAAATATGATTGTAAGTAAAAATAGTTACGTTCCAATTTCAAAATTTCCCTCCACATTGTTTGGGAGCTAATTTAAATTATCGTGTCTCATAAAAAAATGGAGCTGCGCCAAGAACATTTTCGCGCTATGATTTTTTACGATTTCAAGTGTCGCCTGAAACCGGACGAATCGTACGATAGACTTCAAATGGCATTCATGGATGAAGGCCCTTCTAAGGCAATCGTGTATCGTTGGTACTTATAATAAATTCAAGCGCGGTCGTCTAACTTTGGGGGATGAAGAAAGAAGTGGTCGCCCTTTGACGGCTGTTTCGGAAGAAAACGTGCTGGCAGTGAAAAATGTAATCCTTGACAATAGGCGAGTTACGTATCAAGAGATTCAGCACATAGCACATACTGCAGGTTGGGTCGGGAAGCCTTCACGAAATTCTACACGTGCATCTTCGCGTGAGGAGGATAGTTTCACGCTGGGTGTCGCACAACCTCACCGATGTTCAGAAGCAGGCCCGGGTGGAATGGTGCCGTGATATGATAAACGAAATTTGAAGCAGGCTCGTCTCGGCGTGTTTACGACATCCTTACAGGTGATGAGTCTTGGATTTATCAATACGATCCAGAAACGAAGCGCCAGTCGGCGGTTTGGGTGTTCCAAAACGAATCAACGCCTCCCAAAGTGAAGCGATCTAGAAGCGGGGGTAGATTTTGATACCAAGCTTTTTCAATTTGACTGGCTACTTGGTGTCAATTCCTTTATGGAACCAAAGAAGCATCAACGTTGAATGGTATAGGTACTACCAAATGCTTGGCAGAAGTTTTCTCTGTTGTGAGCAACAAGCAACCAAACAGGGCTCCGCGGGCTACTGCTCCACCACGACAACGCGCCTTCGCACACCGCGCTCAAAACGAGGGACTTCCTGGACAGCACGCCGGTCAAACTCCTGGGTCACCCTCCTTACAGCCCTGACCCCAGAAAATAAAAAATCAGCTCAAAAGGATACAATTTTCGTCGCCGGAAGATGCGCTGTCAGCGTTTGAGCGTTTGAGGTGTCTGCGGCGGACTGGAAAAAGTGTTTTGAAAACTGGTTCAGACGCATGAAAGTTTGTATAGAGGCTAGTGGAGAGTACTTTGAAAAGATTTAATAAAAAAATATTTACCCATAGAACATTTATTTTTATTTTCGCAAAACTTGAGTGCCCCCACGTACAGGGTCGAATTAGCTGGCAATTCTTTACCCACGTGTTGGGTATCCATATCGAGAATTAATGATCTAATAAAAAGTGAAACGTTTTCGTGAATCCAATTTTGCTAAACTCTAAATGACACTGGCATGTACTGTCGGGGAAACTAACATCTACAGGAAAAGTTTTTATTCAATGCGCAAACTGTAACCATGAATTCAGCATAATTATCACCCCCCAGCGCAGAAATTTTTCGTCGGTTTTATAAAAGAAATCAGATTGATTGCGATTGAGATTTCAATGAATAGATGAGACTGTATCCGTGATCGACAATAGAGAACTACAGGGTCAGCCGTATCAATTAATCAATCACTTATTTGCAACGAATGTAGGTTACATTAAAATACAGGTGGAGTAGATAAGTGAGCCATTTACATTTGCCTGGAACAGGCACGCAAAAATTATAAAAATGTTAAGAAGCTAATTACAAATTAAAATGTCACAGTTAATACAATTATACATACATTCATTAATATTGAAAAATTTCATACTAAAATGTTAAGAATAAAAAAAAAAATGTGTATTAGGTCCATATTTTTAAGATAACATTAATTATATTTATTATACACATTGCTGATTAACAAGTTTTGTCCATTAAAAGTCAAGTCCAAGTTTGGTCCATAGGAGGAAGTCAACTCTTTGTATATTAAATCCATTAAATTAAAATATTTAAATTGATTATTTCAGGTTGGCAACTTCAGAATGGACGCGAGTGGCAACACCATGCAAGAGAAGGTTCCCGCCCACCGCTCGGCCGTGTATATCTCTGAAGTGATTGATGAGATCTGTGAGTAGGCTTCATATTATGAAACCAGCCTTTGACGGCAGGTGGCGTTCCGTAGTTTCAAATTTTTTAACCGACTTCAAAAAGGAGGAGGTTATAAATTCAACATGTTTAAATATATAAATATATATATTATGTATGATCGGGCATAACTCCGTCATATATAGACAGATTTGCAAAATTCTTTTTTTTTCGAAAGGGGTTTATTTCGAAATGGTCTCATGCAAATTTCGTGTAGATCTAAATGAGTTTCGGAGACAGACAACGGAATTATTCAACAAAAATTACAGCAAATCAACCGCGATTGTGCTGTTTTGACCTCAAGGATGATGAAATTTCGAATTGGTGTGTACTAAAAAGTGAAAAATAAAAACTTTACAAGTCTGTTTTTTTTTTAAGTCTTTTACGGCACTAATCGATTAAATAAAAATGTTTTGTTTCTTAGTGGTTTATTAGCACTTTAGAATATAATTTGGACACTTTAAAAAAATGAAATGAGACAAAACGATATTTTACTTTGGATGTGCCATGTCAGACAGTGGAGTAAAACACTCCCGAAGTTTGTATGCAAAATATGTGGACTAGTCACCTTAAAAAAAAAACAAACTAGTAATTTATTGACTTTTAAATTACTTTTTTAACATGTTCCAGGCAAGAAAATGGACGACTACGTGCGCGTGTACTACAAGTCTACCAACAAGCTAGCTATTATGCAGCTGATCACTAAAGAAGGCGGCATGAATCCCGAGTTCTCCAAGACCAAGTTCGTGACTGACGATGATTTGAACAAGAGCTTGGAGTACTATGTAAGTATCATTCAATTTTTATTAACACGCTTTTATTAGCTTGGTATGTATGGAACGAATCTTTAAACGTGATTTTCATCCCCAACAAAACGTTTGATTAATTTGAAACTTTGTACAATTATCTAATAAAACTCACGAGTGTTGGTTATGAAGAGAGAGAATATATTTCTTAACTACAGACTATATAGACAATGTTCTGATTACAAAGTATGCCACTAGATGGCGTAAGGTGTATTTACTTTGATATCATTTCTAACACCCCCACTATATCAAAATAACAAATAAACTTATAACTATACAACATTTATAAAACATAACATTTCAATTATCCTTTATTTGAATAACACCAAGAGTTTCCATGAATTTGTAATGTTTCACACTACATAAACCTTTGGTTAATAAGTCAGCGGGCATGTTGGCAGTTGGCAAATATTTTGTTTCTATTACATCATTATTTATTATGTCTCTAATGAAATTGTAACGCACATCAATATGTTTAGAACGTTTATGTGACTGATGATTATTTGCCAGCTTTAATGCGCTCTGACTATCATTGTATAGTACAATTTTATGAAAAGACCCTGTAAGCTCAAGTTCTAAGTTCTGTAAATAAATGGCTTCACGGCCAGCTTCTGAAAGCGCCATGAACTCAGCCTCACAACTACTTAAAGCTACAGTCCTCTGTTTCTTGCTTTCCCAAGAAATAGCAGAACCAGATTTCATAAAGCAAAATCCTGTGTATGACCGTCTGTCAATTATATCACTTGCCCAATCTGCATCTACATATCCTACTAGGTCTGCTTTTCCTTTGGAATATTTTAAACAATAGTTTTTTGTTTTCAACAAGTACTTTAAAATTCTTTTGGCATAATGCCAATGAGTATCAGAAAAATAATTATTAAATTGACTCAAGTAGCTAACTGAATAAGCTATATCTGGTCTAGTCATTACGGCCAAGTACATCAAGCTACCTATTAATTTTTGATATGGTATTTTCTGATTAGAAATTTCAGACTTTTCTAAATACAATTTACACTCTATAGGAGTTTTAGCAGTATTACAATCAGACATATCAAATTTTTTAAGTAATTGTTCAATATAATGCTCCTGATCTATTGTAATTACATTTGAATTAGTGTCAATATTTATCCTCATACCTAAATATTGTTTGACTTGACCTAGATTTTTTATCTTGAATTTTTGACTCAATGCTTCTATTAAACAATCAGTTTCAGACCTGTTATTTGAAAATATCAAAAAATCATCCACATATATACCAACAATAGTTTTCATGCCATTACTATGATTTTTTATAAATACACAAGGTTCTAATTTACTCTTTCTAAATCCCAAATTACATAATGTTTCCTCTACTCTTTGATACCAAGCGAGAGACGATTGTTTAAGTCCATAAACAGCCTTTTTTAATTTTAAAACTTTATTAGGGTCTGTGACAGGAAATCCTTCAGGCAAGTGCATGAAAATGCTCTCTTTCAGGTAACCATTAAGAAAAGCTGTTGTGACATCGAGATGAGTTATGTCCATACCTAACTGTACACTCAAAGCAAATAGTAATCTTAAACTTGAATGTCTAATGACAGGAGAGAATGTTTCTTGATAGTCCACACCGGCTTTCTGTGTAAAACCTTTGGCTACTAGTCTCGCACGATACCTCACTTTGTTGTCATATTCATATTTCTTTTTCAGCACCCACTTACATTGCACAACACTCACATTAGCTGGAGCATTTACGATTTCCCATACCTCATTGTCTTTGAATGACTGCAGTTCCTCTGCCATCGCCTGCAACCATTGTTGTTTCTCAGGACCGCTGATAGCCTCTGCATATGTCATGCCATCATCTCCTATGCTGGTGCACAGATTAACAACGCCATACCTGTCAGGTTTCTTTCTCTGTCTCTTTTGCTTTACTTCGGCCACTGCCATTGGTGAATCAACTGTCTTCTTCCTCTGTGAAGTATCTTCTGAAACTTGCTGCTCTCCTCTTGGGTCTGGCAGCACATTCCCATCTTCAACATCTAGGTATTCTGACTCTGATTCACTCGAGCTTGACTGGTTAAATGGTTCAGGTTTAATCACAGATTCTACCTTTGATTCCCCCACTGAATCTGTGTTTTCGACATGGACTGTGACTGTATCTTGATTCCTCTTCTTTTCTAGAATCACTACATCTCTACTGGTTGTGACTTGATTCTTCACTGGATCATAAATCCTATAACCCTTTACATTTTCACTGAACCCAACGAGAATGTGTTTCTTGGACTTTCTGTCCAACTTGTTCCGCTTCTCTTTCGGAACATGTACCATTACTGGACTTCCAAATATGCGTATGTCCTGTAGATTTGGTTTTCTCCCTGTCCATATCTCATATGGAGTTTTTCCAATGCCTGAAGCTACTGACCTGTTTTTCAAATAAACGGCAGTATTTGCAGCTTCCGCCCAGAACTTTTTCTCTAAGTCGGCTTCAAACAGTAGACACCGAGCTTTTTCCACAATCGTACGGTTCGATCTTTCACTGAGACCATTTTGTTCGGGCGTGTAGGGGTTTGTTCTTTGGTGTATTATGCCCTCTTTCTTCAGAAAAGCTTCAAAATCTTTGTTGCAGTACTCACCACCATTATCAGTCCTTAAGATTTTGATTTTCTTATTTTGACTATTTTCTACCATCGATTTGAACTCTTTGAAATAACTTAATGCTTCACTTTTCGCTTTCAGGAAATAGATGAAAGTCATTCTAGAAAAGTCATCAATGAACAGTAGAAAATATCTTGCACCACCAATTGAATGGCTCTCCATAGGACCACAAATGTCAGAATGAACGATCTGTAGTATTTCTGTAGCTCTGGTACCCTTGGGGAAGGGCGACCGTGCCTGTTTACCCTCACAACATATTTCACAATTTGACTTACTTGTCACAAACGTGTCAGGATAATCCAGTCCTTCGACCATTCCATGCTTCATTTTGTTCATATCACTGCTGTTTATATGTCCTAGCCTCCTGTGCCATGTGTCACCGTCAGCAACTGAAGGAGTTAGCAAACAGCTCTGTGTTGTTTTTAATTTTAACTTGTACACTCCATCAATAAGTTCAGCCTCCGCAACTAAATCACCTAATTTATTTTGGATCAGGCACTTATTAGGCTCGAAAATGACACTATTTCCATTTTTTATCAGTTCACTGACTGATAAGAGGTTAGTCGTTAGACTCGGCACGCACAATACATTCGTTACGTTAACCTCGTAATCGTGACTTGTCATAATTTCTACCTCCCCGGAACACAATACAGGAACTTTTGTTTTATTAGCGACGATTATCTCCGGCAAACTTGGTGAAAACAATGAATTTTTCAACCAATTTTCATTCGCTGTCATATGCAAACTGGCGCCGCTGTCGACGTACCAGTCACTTTTAGTGAAATTCCCACTGAGAAAAACAACGTTGAAAGCGTTAGTCTGTTTCTTCTTCTCTGAATTTTCTTGTAAAAGTGGACACTGATTACGATAATGACCGGTCTCCTTGCATTTGTAACATGTTATTGTTTTCGTGTTTTTGACATTTGAGTTTGACGTATGCGCAGACTGTTGTCTATGCTTATTGCTGGTGCCACATTTACCTTTCTGCCAACCTTTTGAAAGTAATGCTGAGTTACATTCCGTTTCACTCATTTGTGTTGACTCCATATCCAACAGCTTGGTTTTGATTGAATCAGCCGATATTCCGATTCCAGAGTGCTCAATTGCCATGATCATAGGCATAAAATGTTCTGGCAAACCGGCAAGCATCAATGAGCCGACCCATTCGTCATTTATTTCAAAACCCGTACCCGTTAAACGCTGCGCTGTTTCCACTATACGTGTCACATAATTCGTCATATTTTCACTGTTTTCTAACCTGATTGAGATAAGATGACGAAGCAATGTAATCCGCCGCGAAAATCCTGAATCGTCAAACAAAGACTTCAATGTCGTCCACAATTCCTTCGTGGTTTTTGCATGCTTTATGTGCACATATAAAGATGCGCAGTGGAAGCGTGCTGGGCCCATAACCTAATAAAACTCACGAGTGTTGGTTATGAAGAGAGAGAATATATTTCTTAACTACAGACTATATAGACAATGTTCTGATTACAAAGTATGCCACTAGATGGCGTAAGGTGTATTTACTTTGATATCATTTCTAACATTATCAAGGACCGATGACAATTAAATAATTTAATAAATTTGTGCCAGTATCCTGGTCAAAAAAAATAAAGTAAAATAAAAACAAAAAAATCACGGTTTTGTAGTTAATAACGAAATACACGCTTTAATAGAAAATCAAACTAAAAAAGTACAAAGTAATTTCTAAAAAATTCAGAATAAGTATAGAGTGATTAATAAATGAAATCATTTTAATGTAAAAAGCGTGGGGTGTTTTTTGAGACATTTTTATTATCAATTAATACAAAGCACCCCATGTTTTTTTCCCTATTATTTTATTAAATGACTGCAGAAAAAAAAGTAAGATAATGCATTTATTAAGCACATACTACCCAGTTCTTCCCGTGGTTGTCGTAAAAGGCGACTAAGGAACTTACTAGAGAATGGGTAGCAGCGTTCTCTATGCATTTTACCACCATACTGTGACCCCAACCCGTCTGCCAAGCGTGGCTATTATGGCAAATCCATCTAAAAAAATACAAGCACCAAGATAAAACGGCCCCTAGTACCCGGCGGTCCGCCTACTCCTGGCTACGGTAGCGGTCAAGGCTACGGTGAGGCCTATGTCCAGCAGTGGACGTCTTTCGGCTGAAATGGTGATGAGAAAAAGATTGGCTCGTGGCTAGAGAATACAATCCCGGGATCTCGAATCCCGGGATCCCGGCCCTTTTCTGACCCGAAAATCCCGAGACTGTACTCGGCTTATCTCGGGATTGCTACAAACAGGTCTAGTTTACATTCTGTAGTCCGTAGCGCCTTGACAATGACCTTGCCTAGAATATATTAATAAACCAGTCACTTAACTCTAAGAGCTACCTACCTAAAACTAGAAGCTAAAAGGCTCGAAAAAGTGGTCCATAATAGCATTTATTAAATAACGACAAATCCCCAGATCCTGAAGTTTAAGTACAAAATGAATTGGGGTTGGCAAATAGTATTAGACGTGAAATGAGCCTGTTTGAAAATGGAGGAGTTCGTGGATATCACTTAGAAACAGCATATAAGTCTATATATATCATATTGTCTATTCCTCCAACCAGTGTAAAAACTGAGCGAGCGTTTTCAGCTGCTGTTTATGTTGGCAATAAACTACAAAGGCTTGGAAGTCAAACATTGGATGTTTCAATAATTCTGCGATTGTATTTTCGAAATTCTAAATACCTAGTTTTTTGTTTTGTCTTTTTTCTTTTCTTAGGATTTGTGTTGTGCAGCAATATAATATATTTTTTAAAGATTTTACTCAATTTTTAAAAAAAATCAGACCAATTAGAAACCACATGGTCTAATCCCGGGATAGCCCCGGGATCTCGGGATTAAATCCCGTAATCCCGGTATTGGACAACATACTCGGGATTGTATTCTTTACTCCTGGCTAAGGAACAGCCTCACAGGTCACTTGCCGAAGTCATTTAAAAGAAACCATGACCTCTGAGTTTTTTTCGGCATTTTATTATCAGGTATCAGTCAGCTAGAAAATGCCGGCGCCATCTAGTTTTAAAATATTGACCTACAACATATTGACGTGTAAAATCTACTTACAATAAATAATAGTTTAAAAAACTAAAAAAACACGCTTTAAAAACCTAACTAAAAACGGAGAAAATAATTTAATTCAATTAAAAAGCGTGGGGTGCTTGACATTAATTGATTATAAAAATACCTCAAAAACCATCCCACGCTTTTTAATTGAATTAAATTATTTTCTCCTTTTTTAGTTAGGTTTTTAAAGCGTGTTTTTTTAGTTTTTTAAACTATTATTTATTTTATATTTTTTAGTTCTGCTAACTACAAAAACGTGTTTTTTTTTCTCAATTTTTTTTTTAAATTATTGAATTGTCATCGGTCCTCGACAAGTTTACAAAGTTTCAATGAAATCTGACCGTCTAAAGTGGGTCAAAATCGCGCTCAAAGGAGTCGGTTACATACAAACAAACAAACAAACCAACAAACAAACATACAAGTGAAGCTAATATAAAGCGTGTAAAAATAAACATTCATTCAGTAGATGGGTGACGATCCATTTTATACAAAGAACCATAGATCTTTGTAAAATACTGGTATTAATTTGCATCAGGTTAGACTGAAAGCCAATGACGAATATTACTCATATTAAAAATGCCAGTAATAGATTTAGTAAACGATTCTGAACAAACTACTTGCATAGTGAGCATTGATAGGGTATTACACTCATTTTTGAAAAGTGTCTTCAATAGATTCTAAAGTGCTAGGTAATAGGTAAAACGGGCTGTTGTCCGCAACTCCACGTCTAAGCGCGTATTTTGCGTACGGGTGGGAAAATCAATTATTCGATCCACCCCAGCTCCTCGAGAAAGGCCAGCAATGCCTTGGTGTTGCTGACAATCTCACGTAGGGTACCTGGGTTACCGAAGTATTTTTCTCTGTACTTAGCGACCACCGGGCAGTTTAACAGCACATGAGCCGCTGTCTCGTCGTCTTCCATGCAGGCCCTGCACAGAGGGCTATCTGTTACTCCTATGACAAAGAGGTGTTTGTTAAATGACCCATAGCCAGTTACGGCTGCTGTAACTGTACGCAGCTGTGGTTTAGATAAGCGAAGAACCTGTTTCGTGAGGCGGGCATCGAACGCAGGAAGTGCTTCCTTAGCCTTCTAAAGTGCTAATAAATCACTAAAAATAACACAACATTTTTATTTATTCGATTAATGCCGTAGAAATGCATTTAAATTATACATTTTCAAATTTTGCGCGTAATTTGACGGAAACGCTGGACGCAGTAGACGCCATATTGGTCTGTGGGTACGACGTCAGTTTGCTAATTAAATAATTGCGCTAATATTTTATTTGTTAATTGTTTGTAATTGAAAAAAAATAGTTATTATTCTATTTATCGTTGGTTTTCTGTTCCTTTATGCAAAATATTATTTAAATAAAAATTACTTTGGTTACGAAAATAATAAAAGTACAAAGTTGTTCAATTGACATGCCGTATGACGCATTAACATGGTGGCTACTATTTCATGGTGTTCAAAAACAGATGAAAAAAACTGAAATCTTTGAATGGAATTAAAATAATTATTTTGGTATTTCATGAACTAAAACTAACATTTTCCGGCTGCATTTTGCCTAAGCTATCTCAATAATATATTTTTAGATTTTTTTTTCATACTTATAGAGTATAATACCCTATTCAGCGACACATTGTTTAAAGCCTTTGAACCACCTATATTTTGATTAAATATTATTATTTTATGTAATTTCAGTGCGAGCGCATGTTTGAGGAGAATGAGGACGAGATCACGTCGCTGTACAAGAACAGACCTGAAGATGATATCATGCCTGACGCAGAGAGAGAGGTAACATATCTTAGGAGCAATTCTCGTAATTTTAAGAACGTTCACAGTCTAATCTCAGTCTCAATCCGTCAAAATTACCTCGAGTTTCCATACATTTTAGACAAGTGTTTGACATTTGATTGTCGCCGAGATGAGACTGCGACTAGATTTAGAAAGTTTTTAATTACGAGAATTGCCCTTCTTATATCTATACTAATAGGTATTATAAACACGTAAAGTTTGTGAGGTTGGGGGGGGGGGGGTAATCTCTGGATCTACTGAACCGATTTTCAAAATTATTTTAACAATAGAAAGCCACGTTATTTGTGAGTGTCATAGGCTATATATTAACCCGAAAAATGAAAATACTTTTTCGTGGTAGTCGGTTTTGCAAAGTAAGTTTTAATCCAGTGCGCAAACTGTAACCATAAATTCAGCATATCATTCTAGACGTCCCAGCGAAGAAATTGTTCGTCGGTTTTACAAAAAATAAAAAAAACTGCTGTTCCATACATTTTGACCGCGTAGGTATTGCACTTTTCTATGAAACAGCTGATTTTTTTTGTAAAACTGACGAAAAATTTATTCGCTGGGGGGTCTAGAATGGTATGCGGAATTCATGGTTAAAGTTTGCGCACTGAATAAAAACTCTTTCTGTATACATAATGTCACGCTTTCTTCTCAATGAGGTAGGCTAGGGTTAATTAACAGCATAACTATGTGAAAGTCTATAAAGTGCTCCCAAATTACAATGTGACCTATGGCACTGAAACGTGGTCGCGTACAATGGACCTTATCAGGAGGCTAAAACTCATCCAAAGGGCAATGGAGAAGTCTGGTGTTTCCCTACGTGACCGAATCAGGAATGAAGAGATCAGTAAGAGAACCAAGGCAACCGACATAGACCGAAGAATTGCCAAACTTAAGTGGCAGTGGGCAGGGCACATTGCTCGAAGAACAGATGGCTGTTGGGGCCGAAAGGTTCTGGAGTGGCGACCGCGTACCGGAAGACGTAGAGTGGGAAGGCCGCGGGAGCCCGCTGGATGCGGGAATCACAGAACCGGGCGAAGTGGCGGAGCTTGGGGGAGGCCTATGTCCAGCAGTGGACGTCTTTTGGCTGATATGATCATGATGAAGATGAAGTTACAATGTTAATTATTTTTCTTTTTATTTTTTACAATGTCTCATATATTCTCGTTATTATTTGATATTATGCATCAATTCCAATATCAACGATTTATGAGTGGTTGTCATGGATATCATGTCACTTTGTTGAAATAGGTTCTTTTTATTTATGTAGATTCTTTTACATATTGTAAATGAGAGAACATTATAGCCTTTGCAGACTGTAGATTTGTAGACGATTTTCTATTTTTCATTTTCATTGCTCCTAATAAGTAAGTACCTGGTACTTATTGACAGGCCTGCACTGTCCTCCCATCCCACTGTAATTTGAAAACATTGAAAAAGCCAATTATTTTTAAAAGAGTAACCGTGGAGTTTCCGGCTCTTCTCCATAGAAAGCGACTAATTGGAACCGTGCACCTAGCTTCTGACGTTTCATAAGTGCCCTTGTAGGTTTATGTGAAATAAAATATTTAGATTTTGATATTATGTCTTTATATTTTACAGATCTGTTTCAACCACGCCAAATACTGCGAAGAATGGATGTTGCCCGATGATGAAGATACAACGTGGACGCATGAGATGGAGGCTGCGTATGTCAAGGTAAGTTTATCAAATCAAATCAAATCAAATCATTTATTTTTGCAAACATGGGTAATTGGTACATAGATGTTTTCTTAAAAAAGTAGTCCTCCATATTCTACCGTCTCATGGGCATGCAAATAATATTCCTTTCCAAAATTATACAGAAATTCTATTGAATAATTATTATTATAAATGTCAAATCATTAGAATTCCAAAAAAAAAAGAAAAGAAGAAACAAAAACAGATTAATATCATTAGTGACATTTCTACAGTAATATGTCAAAAAAACAATAGTATGTCAAAGTGTAAATCTGAATAAAAAGTGTCAGAATAGGAACAACGTATGTATGTCAATCATAATAATAGTTTATCAATCAGTGCAGAGATTTATCATTTTTTTTATTATTATTTATCTTGACGCTAGTTGGAAGACGGGCTGATTTATAATGTTAAATTAGCTTTTGCCACTGGCTTTGCTCACGTGGAGGTTGGAAATTGTCCCATGGGAGCGTACTACCGTGATAAAAAATATCCTATGTGTTAATTCTGGTTATACACTGTGTGCAAAATTTCATCAAATCCGTATATACAACGTGTAACGGAAAGGGTATATACATACCAAGGGCACGGCTTCTTTGGATGATATCAAACGATATTAGAAGGGTTTTGTAATCCTATCTCTACATGTTCGGAAGTTATGAGAATTTTTAATACATTGATACCAGAAACCGAACTTTTCAAATAGAAATAAACACATCACTCGGAAGTGATTTATCGTGATATTGGCAAGTAACGTGGAAAGTTATTGACCTACGTAGTGCGGTGACTCGTTTTTTATGATTTGAATTTAAGAAACATTAAACCGAAAATTTGGTATCAATTCTTAGAGTATTTTATTTTGAGGTGAAACTATGTATAGTGATTCTATACCAGCTGTTATCTGTGCTTAAGGAAAGCAATAGGGTTTCTGTTACAGCCTGTATATTTATTATTTATTTCAGATTACAAGTTGGTTTTCACAATCCATATTAGTAAAAATTACTTAAAAACTATGTTAGTAACTAACAAAAACAAACTAAAAATTACGTGGCCACAAACACGTTGGATCGTGCCTTCGTACCCAATGCCTTATAAAGTGACTGTCAACTTTATTAAATAATGTTCTTAAGATGCTGTTGGACCCTCCGTGCAACCTATCTCATGATTGATGCTGTCCACTGCTTCATAAGGGGCCATCCATAAAATACGTCACACATTAAGGGGGTGGGAGGGGTCAACGAAATGTGACATTTTGTCAAAATAAATTATTATTATTAAACTTGGTGGACAAGGTGAACCGATGTCCTTGTGAGGGCCGCAGGTGTCCGCTGGATGCGGGAAGCACGGAACCGGTCGAAGTGGTGGAGCTAGAGGGAGGCCGATGTCCAGCATTTTATTTTATTTTATTTATAATGGGATAAAAACAGCTACAATATACATCTTAATATTAAAAGTGTTATAATATTATGTGTTTGACAATATTGCAGCCCACTGCATTATCCACATATTAACATGCAATATTCAAAAAGATAGGTGTCACTAGGTGGCGCTATACATTATTAAATAATTCATGTAAACCTCAATGGTCTATTACAATTATTGAAACATTACCTAAACTAAATACATAATTAGAAATTCATTCCTACTCATGCACATAAGTGGCTCAGAGAATAATAAAGAAATATAATCAATCACGTACAACAAATCTTAAATTGAAATAATAATAATATATTCATGGCAATAGTATAACAACTTTATGAACTTACAAAGTATTGGAAAATTATATTATTCATTAACAACATACATCATTCATTGACAAAAGACTAGATACATTCCTCTTGAATCCAGGTTTTGACTGCAGAAATATATCTACATCGACAAAATTGTCATTATAGGCTTTTACCATACGACGAATAGGACATCGCGTACCAGAATTAGTTCGGCAGGTATTGACAGCGAACAAGGTTCCTGCGCGGACGCTGCGTTTATTGACAGTGCGGGGAACCGTGTAACAAATTTTAGTCGTCAGATCAATGGAATCGAAATCACTGTGCACGATGCCATGTAACACAGTAGCCTCTAATAATTTGCGTCTGGAATTTAGAGTTAACAGTTTGTACTTAAGTAGTGATTCTGTGTATGGCATATAAGTTCTGTGGCACCTGTAGTTCAGTGCACGAAGAAATTTGCGCTGGACTTTCTCGACTTCTTTTTTTTTTAGCAGTGGACGTCTTTCGGTTGAAATGATAATGATGATGAAACCAATACTTATTCGTTCTACAGGGTGAAATTGAAAACATGCGACAAACCGAAATGGGAGATTGTACTCATCATTATGAACAACTTTTACTGAGGGACCAAAGATGCAATTGCAAAAAAAAAACAGCTGTTCCCTACATTTTGACGAGTTATGCGAACATAAATGTAGGGAACAGATGTTTTTTTTTTCGGGATTGCATCATTGGTCCCTTAGTAAAAGTTGTTCATAATGATGAGTACAATCTCCCATTTCGGTTTGTCGCATGTTTTCAATTTCACCCTGTATATACTTATAATTGCATGGCTTTTTCTATATATCTAAAATATTTGTCTTTGTGTTAATTTTACTAATGATTATCATATTTTTTTTTGATGCGAAAACCGCTGTGGTTATTTATTTAATTACTTCTAAATATAAAATTGCAAAATATGTCATGTCACACAAGGAAGGAGAGCGTTTTACAAGTTTGACCACCTGTGACAAGGACGGTGGAGGGGTCAAAAAACCATAAAATTAGTGCGACGTAATTTATGGATGGCTTCTAATGCCATAAAAATCATCAGCATCAATAATAATATTAATTTGTATTCCCAGGTGCACGGTCCTGACCCTTACGGCTTCGGAGGGCTTCCACCTCAGGCCCAGATGCCAGACTTCAGCGAAGACTATGATGACACAGCGGCGCAGGCCGACGAGTTTGACATCCCTGCTGAGCCCGATAAGGATGAATTGTAGATAATTATAGTTATTTAATTGATAATGGTGCAATAGTCAGTTCTAGTAGTACAGGGTCAAATTATATTAGCTTGTAATACTTTACCCATGTGTTGGGTATTGATAAGTAAAATTAATGAAACACAAAATTAATATCGAAAATTATTTTTTCATAATATGGGCGACGGTTGTCGGCCGGGCGTGCGTAGATCGCTCAGCTGTTTTTGTAATTATTTAAATAAAACTTTTACAGACCTTTCAACTGATTTTGACTTCTATTGCGTTGGTAGCATGATAAATGGCATCTGCAGCAAACAGTTGTTATTGTAACCACTTTTTTTGCTTTTAATGCCATCCTTATGCCTACGGAATAGAAATCAAAATCGGTTAACGGACTGTAAAATAGGTTTATTTGAATGTCTAATCTTATTTCAAATAAAGTATAGATTTTTTATGAATTTCTAGAAACCATGACATAACAGTCGTTTCGTTGGTTTAATATTCATGTCACAGTGTCATTTAAAGACTTGAAAAAAGTTAGTTTTTGAAAAAAAATACAAGATTTTTTTCTTTGCTTCATTGTTTTTCGATTTCAATACCCAACACGTGGGTAAAGTATTGCCAGCTAACTTAATTTGACCCTGATATCCGGTACAATCCTTTACCTACTATATTAAATGTCTTCCAAAATATTGCCTATATTTGGATTCCAAGCTGAAATAATTGATATGCAAAAACCCCAAGATACACAATCAGCGTCTCAAAAACGTCCGCATAAATAGAGCGCAATGTACGCAGGTGTCAAATAGTATCGTCAGCCAGTCTTTTTGGACATTGCTTTGTAAAAACCACTTTAAGTCATTCGTGTAAGGTTGAATTAGCAAAAAACATTGTTTTATCACAACTATAACCACTGACGTATAATTGGCGACAGTTTTGTTTGTTACTTTTGTTCGAGAATGTGCATCTCGGGTTTTTTTTTTCGTAAGTATATCATGCCTACTTTATGCAGGTTTATAGTTTTAAGATTTCGTTCTATTCTTGCTCATTTTAACTTAGATTATAGGGCATCTATTTTATAGAAAAACTAGCATTTTCCCGCGGAACCGTCCGCGTGGATGTCGGTTATCGCGTAAAAAAGTGGCCTATTATTCATTTCCCAGGCTATATCTCTGCCAAATTTCATGACGTTCGGTTCAGCGGTTTAGGCGTGAAAGCGTAACAGACAGACAAGGTTGCTTTCGCATTAATAATATTAGTAGGGATAATATACAAGGTGTAACATAATAAATGCAAGTCCTGTAAGTAGTTTGTTCATAATTTACTACTGAGTCGATTTCAGTCATTTTACCTGTCGAATGTTTTAAAAAAAATATTTATTTTGCTAAAGAAAGAGAAAGTATTTATTAGACTCGCACAGGAATATCTCAAACTTAACTACACAATATGCTTAACAATAAATTTAAATTTAAAATAATATAAAAAGTTTAAAAAAAAAAATCTGTACGAGGCCAAAAGGCCCCTATCTCAGCATGATGCTGATCATACCACAGCAGGCATAGCACGAGCACTGATTTGTCGAAGGAAAATTACACATGACTATTAACTAAATGATGTACAATAGGAGAAGATAGCTATGTTTATCTATTAATTATCACAGTTATGCGTTCTAAACGAATCATGATTTTGTAGATAATCGTATATACTTTGTGGCCGTCGAGTAGAAACTTTGTTGTCAGTGTGATTTTGACAGTTTGGGAAGAAATATTCTTCTGAAATAGTCTACTTAAAAAAGGACCTAGACAAAGATCGTTAGAAACGAAAGGCAAAATGACAGATTGTAGAAGGATATCTACGGTGCGATGTCAAAAACGGAGAAACGAAATGTCACTTTGTATTGAAACAGCACTGTCTATTCTTCGTAGAAATAGAAAACTTCATGCTAAGCCTGCTGATTGAGCCAAAGAAAATTCGATCTTATTTTAAAGCAATACGACTCCATGTTAAATGCATTAAGTATTGTTAGGGCCAACACGATTTTCTTAATAATAACAGTTAGATAAAAAAATAGTTTCGGTCATTGTATTATGCTTTTAACTCAATATTCTAATTGGGGTGTATGAGGTCTTGCGTTAATTATGTTACTTATTGTATTAACTCTATATATAAAAATGAATCGCTATTTCCCTTGGTCACGGCATCACACGTGAACGGCTGGACCAATTTTGCTGATTCTTTTTTTGTTGTGTTTGTTATTATCAGGAGAAGGTTCTTATGAAGGAAAAAAATAAGAAAGTTACGCGTATCATACATAATTAATTGTATAAAATGCGAATGCAATATTCATAGTTAAGACTGGACAACGTCTGTCGGGGCAGCTAGTACAGTTATATTTTATTAAGTCTCGATTTTGTTGCTTCTTGGCAAGCCTGCACCATTGTCGACCACACATTACGATCACCTGAGATAGTTGTCAAATAAGGGACTATAGAATTTACAGGGTCAAATTAAATTAGCTAGCAATACTTTACCCACGTGTTGGGTATCGACATAAAAACGAATGAAACAAAAAAACAATTTCGATGGCCCGTAATCGGTCAGCTGTTTAAAAAAAAATCGTATTTTCGTATTGCCCTATAATTTAAATATAAACCTGTATTAAAAAAAAAAAACTGCTTAAAAATGGCAGTTGTGTTCATATTACTTATTTAAAAAGTAATTTAAGATATAAAATGTGTGTCTTTGTTCAAAATTTTTGAATTATATAAAAGTATTGGAAAAATATTTGGCATTAGTACTTAAAGTAAGTTTATATTCAGTACCAAGTTCGTAGAAAACGAGTGTTTATATAACTGCTAGCTTTTTCCAGCGGCTTCGCCCGTACCGGGATAAGAAGTATCCTATGTGTTAATCCAGGTTACAAACTATCTGTGTGCGAAATTTCACCCAAATCCGTTTGTTCGTTTTTGCGTGATTGATAACCAGAGATCGGATATTCGGATGCATATTCACCAAAATTTGAGATGTTGGCTAACATGGAATACGCTTTTGTATCAAAAAAGTCTTAACTTAGGTAAGTAACTTGTTTATTTTTTGTTTTAACTAATACAAACCACCCCTCCTCCAGTACATACACATATTTGTATCGGGTTATACATTAATTTTAAATTAATACACATCTGAATAGTTAAGCAATCCAAGAATCCCGGGGTTTTAAATAAATATTACAAATAATTTATAAAGCCGCTTCCATACTTTCATAGCTAAAAATTATCTTTAGATAAATATGCATCCGAATATCCGATCTCTGCTGTTAACAAACATCTAAACATCCAAACATTCAAACTTTCACATTTTTAATATTAGGATATATAAGTCTAAGAGCTCAATCCATTTCTTCATGAAAGAAAGAAAGAAAAAGTATTTATTGGACTCGCACAGGAATATCACTAACTTAACTACAACACAATACAATTATTAAACGAATAAAAAATAAACTAAAACACTGCTATGCTACTTAATAAAATTAAAATTATTAAACAACAAAAATAAATAAAAAGTTAAACTAAAAAACAAAGTCCTGTGCGAAGCCAAAAGGCCACTATCTCAGCATGATGCTACGACATTTAAAAAGTGTCGCAGCGCTGGTATTCTGATAGGGTCATATTCTGCAATAGAATATTTATGTGCAATGATAATAAATTATTTATACAGAGTATATAGCACATCGACGCTCAAACTGTAGCTGTGAATTCAGTACTTACATAATTCTAGACCCCTTAGCATTTATATACAAAAACCCAAGATACACAATCAGCGTCTCAAAAACGTCCGCATAAATAGGACGCAATGTGCGCAGGCGTCAAATAGTATCGTCAGTCAGTCTTTTTGGACATTGCTTTGTAAAAACCACTTTAAGACATGCGTGTAAGGTTGAATTAGCAAAAAAAATGTTTTATCATAAGTGACGTATAATTGGGACAATTTAACCTGATCGATCGACCCGTGTGGCTGTTATTCCTTAGCCCTGAGCCCTCCTTACCTTGTATTGACAACTGGTGGGGTCCGCAAGGGCCGCTGCCTGCCAGGGTGCGGGTTGTTCGAAAGAGATACCGCGGCCCCTGGCACACAGGCAACTGAGGGAACACGGGTGGGTTTTAGTCAGTAAAAGTCTGATACGCCCGCCCTCCTGCTCGACCCGGAGCGGGAGACGTTATTTGATATTTCACAATCCAAAAAAAAATAAAAAAAATAATCACTTTAAGTCATGCGTGTAAGGTTGAATTTGCAAAAAAATGTGTTTTATCATAACTGACGTATAATTGGCGACAGTGTTGGGTGTTACTTTTGTTCGAGAATGTGCATCTTGGGTTTTTTGTATATCAATGCCCTCTAGCGTAGAATTTTGCAAATCATAATTAGTCTATAATGTTCCCACTGCTGGGATACAGGCCTCCCAGTCTTCGAGACGGAATGGGCTGTATAATCCACCACGCGGGCCCAGTGAGGTTTGGTAGATGTCACATGTCTTCGAATTTTTGGTTCTAGGACATGCCGGTTTCCTCCCGATGTTTTCCTTCACCGTTTTTAGAGCAGTGGTGATGAAATAATTTACATAAAGTAAATAACACTGTTAGCTATACAACGAGTAACATAATTAACGCAAGACCTCATACACCCCAATTAGAGTATTGAGTTAAAAGCATAATACGATGACCAAAACTATTTTTTTTAAAGCTAACGGATGACTAAAAAAGTCTCGACCCAAGCGTATTACTTTATGCATTTAAAATTTAGTCTTATTTCTTCTGCTATAAGATTGAATTTTCTTTGGCTCAATCAGTGGTACGTATGGCAAAATACATAATTTAAAAAAAATAACTCATATTAAAAGTTACTGAAATCGATTCAGTAGTCAATTAGGTACAAACTACTTTCAGGTCTTGCGTCTATTCTGTTACACCTTGTATATAAAATACACACCTTGTATTAAATCTTGAAAACAATATTTTATAGATTTTATTGTCGTGTGCCTTATTATAAATAATGTTGTAAGGAATTTAAGCTCACAAAAAGTGCCTTCTTAGATAGAAGCTAGTGTATTTTATAGGTCTTAGCGACAATAAACTACATTGCCATCATTGATATACGAAAAATCCAAGATACACAATCAGCGTCTCAAAAATGTCCGCATAAATAGGGCGCAATGTGCGCACGTGTCAAATAGTATCGTCAGCCATCTTTAAGTCAGTCTTTTTGGACATTGCTTTGTAAAAACCACTTTAAGTCATGTAGGTAAGGTTAGATTTGCAATAAAAAAAAAGTGTTTTATCATAACGCACCTTTAGAATTATAAGAGACCTAATGCGAAATTAGCCGCAACCAAAATTGGTCTCTATAATTCTATTAATTCTAAATAATTTTGCTTGCGGTTAATTTCGCATTAGATCTCTACAGGTTGAAATTGAAAACATGCGACAAACCGTAATGGGAGATTGTACTCATCATTATGAACAACTTTTACTAAGGGACCAATGATGCAATCGCAAAAAAAAAAACAGCTGTTCCCTACATTTTGACGAGTCATGCGAACATAAATGTAGGGAACAGATGTTTTTTTTTCGCGATTGCATCTTTGGTCCCTTAGTAAAAGTTGTTAATAATGCAACATAAGCATAAGTTGTTCATGTAGTTGTTGTTGTTGTTGTTGTACAATCTCCCATTTCGGTTTGTCGCATGTTTTCAATTTCAACCTGTATACTTCTAAAGGTGCGATAAGTATATCCACTGACGTAAAATTGGCGACAGTTTTGTGTGTTAGTTTTGTTCGAGACTATGCATCTTGGGTTTATTGTATATCAATGATTGCCATATACTAGCAATGCAAATAAACTATATTTCGTTAAAAAACTGAATTGTGTTTAATTGACTACACAATAGTCTAATGTGAAAATTTAAGGATTTATTGAATTGTGTGAATTTTATTATTAAATTATGTTGTATTCTTGACTAAACTGCCCCAATATGTTTTCATTATTATATCCATAATACGTATGTTCAAGAGCTATGTGTGACCCTGGAAATCTTACAGAAAAATAAATAATGTCTAGTTTTAAAAACTAATAAAAACATGCTTTTATAGAAAAGTAGAAAATAATCTTTAAAAACTGCAAAATAAGGATAGATATTGTTATCAACAATTAATAACAAGCGCCCCACGCTTTTTTACGTTAAAATGACTTTATTTATTAATCACTCTATCCATTTTGAATTTTTCAGAAATTATTAACAAAATTTTTAGTTGTTTTCTATTTAAGCGTGTTTTTTTTAGTTTTAAACTATTATTTAAGTATTTTTTTTTGTTGTTGGGCTAACTACGATAGATAATGGCACAAATTTATAAAATTATTGAATTGTCATTGGTCCTTGGTAAGTGCGCAAAATTTCAAATAAATCTGATGTCTTGAAGTCTGTAATAATCACGTTCGAAGATTCCGTTACATACATACATACCAAGCTAATAAAAGCGTGTTAATAATGACACATCAAAATCAAAATCAAAATTCAAACTAGGCTGAGAGTCAGCTTTTTTTGAACGTCAAAATTACATAAGACAGTCCCCCCAAAACGCCCGCCCTTCACCACTTCCTAGTGCTTTAGCTGGGAAGAAGAAGTGGCGCAACAAACTCCCCAGCAGCACAGCTGTCTGTTAAGTTAGAAGAACTTGATTCTATACAACAGTACGGAATTAATATTACGAGAGACAAAAAAAACATAAAATTTGCCATATGTCAGCTAGCACACGCCAATACAGACATGTTCTGTAAGATTTAAAGTGTCACATTAAGTCAACGTACACACGGACTTAATGAAATCGCCGCGGGAATTTTCTGCGCACTGTATCTTCAATCCACTGCTTAGCGCCGGGAGTTGGAAATTGAACAGTGTGTTATTTCAACGCGTTGGAGTGCACTCTGTTCGATTCTCAATGCTCGGCTCTACACAGAGAGTTCAAAGTCCAGTGCGGGATTAAATACAGTTGCGATATTTTTTCGCACGTGCGGACGTGGGCTAAGGGTACAGTTACCTACATTGAGTTTAAGTTTAGTTATTATGTATGCCGTGTTTATATGAGTGATTTATAAATGGGTATTAAATATTTTTTGTTTGAATAAAATTGTGTTTTATTTCTATTACCAAAATTTTACCGATTTTCGGAAATCTGAAGCATCGTGAAGCTGAATAGTAGTACTTATTTTATATGGAGCGACTGCCTATCTGACCTTCAGAAACCAGTACCTGGGTAATACGATACCCCTTGGTAAGACTGGTTGTCAGACTTTCGGGCTTCTGACGACCCGTAACGACTGTCAAAGATCCACGAATGACAGCAGGCGTGGTCCGAGGGTGGGGGGGGGGGGGGCTGGGGTTCCTAGGGTTCATGACCCTCCAAAGCCGTAAACGTAAAGCTTTAAATAGTAATTTTTCGAAAATATAATTAATTTTATTATTAATATGTATACTCCATTTGAAATAAGATTTAACTAAACCTTTTTTACAGTCCGATCAACCGATTTTGAGTTCTATTGCGTTAGCGGCATAACAAATGGCAGCTGCAGTAAACAGTTGGTATTGTAACTACTTTTTTTGCTTTTAATGCCTTCCTTATGCCTACGGTATAGGAGTCGGAATCGGTTGAACTGACTGTAAAAAAGGTTTGTTTAAATGTCTAATCTTATTTCAAATGGAGTATAGGTAGTCTTTGTCTATGACCCCCCTAAAGACTATGGCTGCAACCGCGCGTGAATGACAGCCGAGAGCAATGGCATAACGTGCTTTCCGAGTCACGGAGGGGTCTTAGTACAAGGCCCTCTAGTTTCCTAATAATATGATTCCTTATTTAATAGACTATCCCGTTACATAGGTCTCGTTGTATTGGCCATTTGGACCACATTTTCCGATTGTCTTTTGGTAAAATTTTGTTGATGTTTAGAAGTTTTTAGAACCTGAGTCATGGTCTCCTTATTGCCACGGACAGATTTGCGTCACACTGGTACTACGAAAACCCCACGACGTCATTGTCAATGATAGAGCGGTTGAATACCTAATTATAATAATACTAGCACTTTGCACCTAACTTCGTCGTGTGTTATTTTGGCCCACACGTTATTACTTCGTTTTCATTTAGCGCTCTTTCCGACCTTTTTCTTATTGCTCAGCTCCTAAGGCCCGTAGGGTGATATTAAATAGCCTATGACGTTTCTGGAGAGTTGGCTAGAATTTTTTAAATCCGACTATTAGTTCCAAATTACTCCCTACTACATACAAACTCGCAAAAAAACAAAAAACATACCGCTCCATATTATTATTAGCATAGAGGAAAAACAAGAAAGTTCAAACAAGTTTTGGTGACCAAAAATAATGACAATAATAACCTTCATTTCATTCGTTTTGCAGCGTTTGGATAGAACCCAAATATATTGTACCATTTACTGTTTCGGAGGCATCACTTGTATTGCTAAATTAAAAACTTTTTCCTTACCAAAAAAAGTGAATAACAGTGAATCAACCAAAACTGTGCCAGTGTCATTCAACATGGAGGATTTACACGAAACCGTGGTGTTAACTATAAGATACATTATGTATGCGCTGACAATAGTTTCGTTGATATACGGAGTGATATCGTGGTGCGTTCTAAAGAAGTTCCGCAATTACAGAAACTACGTGTGTCTTAACGCAATTCTGGCTAACTTTTTATACGTTTCAACTGACCAGATCTTCGCTTATCTCTATAATAGTTTAGTACTACCGAATCCCCACAAAGAACTGTTGTTGTTGCAAATTGGTTTCCCTATATTTAGTTACTTGGCAACAGTGAAGAATCACTGGTTGATCATTATAGGTCATTTGTTTTATGTTGACATTGTGAAAGTGTTTAATGGGAATATCCGAAGGAGATATTTGAAAAGTTCCCTCTTCGGTTGGGGTGTGTCTTTGATAACAACCGTTATTAAAGTTTTAGTTATTTTTTTTTTCTCTAAAACAGATTTTGTCTTTATGTCATTCGTAATTTTAATTTTACCTGCGCTACTGAACTGTTTGTTATACATTGTGATTGTATATTCTCTTTTTCGTAGCTCCAATGCGAGTGCGCCCACTGCTACTAACAAATGGCGTCGCTTGTACATCGCCACTTTGATATTCATATTGAGCGACATCGCGTTGTTATGTTATTATGTGGTTCGTAAAACGTCGACTTATGTAGCACTAATATACCTTATTTTAGAAGTATTCAATCCAATCGTATTGTCAATTTTTTTATTCGTTCTAAAAAGTAATAGAAGAATGTGGTATGAGTTCTATCAAAGATCAGCAAGGCATCACGATATCAAAATGCATGAGAAAGTTGCTCGAGAGCCTGCTGACAGCCGGCCGGCGCCAGCGCAGATTGATATACAGCGTGTATCACACTTGTAATCGCCATCCGACGGTATTGAAGAATTTTCTTAATCGATTAATCGGTTTGGGAAATTCGTTAAGAAAAATGGAAGGCATTTATTGCCATTGATTGCTATTGTTTGTGTGTTACTCAATTACCCGCAAGTTTAGAGTCAGTAGGCAAATGTGATCCAAATGTCCGCCACTAACGAGACCTATGTAATTGAACAGTCTAGTAAATAAGGAGTTGCTATTATTCTGATGCGCACAGGCAACTGAGGGAACACGGGTGGGTTTTAGTCAGGAAAAGTCTCACACGCCCTCCTGCTCCACCCAGAGCGGCAGAAGTAATTTTATGATTTTACACCAAACAAAATAAAACAAGATCCAATTAAAGCATTGCAAATGCTGCAGGTGTACCTCGATAAAATTAAGACATGGATGGAGAAATGGCGTATCAACGCGAGTGTCAGCAAATCGGTAAATGTAACTTTCACTCTTCGAAAAGGAACTTGTGCACCAGTCAAGCTCGGAAACGATGTGCTGCCCCAACACCAGGCAGCCAAATACCTCGGTATGTACCTGGACAGAAAACAAACCTGGAGACAACACATTGAGAAAATATGAGATGAGCTGAACTACCGCCTGTAATCACTGAAATAGCTACCATTCACAAGTATCTCTCGACACCAAAATACCTACATACGTACCTATCTCAAAATCAAACAAACAAAGTCAAAATCAAAATCAAAATATTTTATTTCACATAAGCCTGCATGGGCACTTATGAAACGTCAGAAGCTAGGTGCACGGTTCCAATTTGTCGTTTCAAAGCTATCCTGAAGCTGGTATGGACCTAAGGAATTGAACTTCGGGGAACAGCTAAAAACTCCAATGTAGAGATCCTGCAAAGATACCAAAATAAAGTCCTGAAAACCATTACAAATACTCCGTGGTTTACCAAAATGTCTGAGCTACATGACTGCATCAAAATCACTACTGTACTGTAAAGGAAGAGATTGAATACAGAACCAAATTATACAAAATGCGCATTGAAGAGCACGTCAACAGCCTGGCTTCTGTACTGACCAACCCACTGGAACAACGTCGATTGAAAAGGCAGCATACGCACAGCACATGGGACATAGCTTAATCTAGTCAAGCAACACTAAGAGGAACAGCCCTCTAGAGGACCGTACTTAAAACGCCAACAAGCACAGAACGCATCTGCTAAATGCTTGGGAAGCCGATTGCAAGATTAAATATTAAAAACAAAAACAAACAAAAAATGTTCTGATATCTATATAAAACGGTATATCTAATTGTGCATGAAGAATTGGGTAGTTTAGTAGCTGTAATTATATTTGTCCTTCTCTAAATATATACCATTTTAGCAGAAAATGTAAATGGGTACATAATGTATCAGAAACGTTTTGTTTTTCTATTAATTAAAATATTAAAAATAAATATGCAATTTTTTAAACTTGATAAAGGATATGTGTATTATTTAATTTTAATTACTTAAATTTAATTTTGTTAGGTATTTAAGTACTTATAACTTTAGACGTGCTTCATTAATTTATATTAATATAGAGCTCAAACACATCGTGCCCATCTCGTTGAGTTGAAGAGTTCCTGTGGCCACCTTTCTGCTCCATCATCAGACCCTGGACTACACTTTGGGCCTTTGTACTTGTCAAGACAAATCCAAATAGTCGAAACAAAATGGAGCTATCTCATTTAGTTGAGGATTTCCGATCCTTCCTATCTCGCCATAAGCTAGTTTATTTAAAAAAAACTTCATCTGCATAAAATTTTGTAAATCTCCAATTCTTACGCATTTATTTTTTACATCATATCCCTAAAGTTATAATACGGGAACAATGAAGACCTCCTGTCTTGTATGGGTCAGAATGTTGGGCCACAAAAGGGATGAATGAAAGGCAATTGCATGCAGTTTCTTTTCTTTTTTTTGGTGGTAAATCATCAAATAACTTCTCCTGTTCTGGGTGGAGCAGGAGGGCGTGTCGACTTTTACTGACTAAAACCCACCCGTTTTCCCTCAGTTGCATGTGTGCCAGGGGCCGGGGTTCTTTCGAACAACCCGCACCCCTGGCAGAATTGCATCCAGATGGGGGACTACACATCCCTCCTCATGCAGATGGGATGAGAATGTTAAAAGGTATGTGTGGTGTTACACGAAAGGATAGAATAAGAAATGAGTAGTTTTACAGGGCGACGTTATCGCTCAGCGACAAAGCACTTTAAATAAAGAAAAAAAAAAGAAATCAGTACATAAGAGGAAGTCTGAAAGTGGCACCGATAGCTGAAAAGTTGTGTGGAAATCGGTTGTCATGGTGCCCATGTGATACGGAGGAATGAGGAAAATGTCGTGAGGAAAGTTTTGAGCATGAATGTCGATGGCTATAAGAGTAGGGGGAGACAAAACGGTGGATGGACTGTGTGAATGATGATATGGTTAGAAAGGGTGTTACTACGGAGATGACGACTGATAGAGAAGTGTGGGAGAAAAAGACATTTTGTGCCGACTAGTAACTAGGCATTCCATTGTAACTTACACTCTGTAATCCCCTTAAAGGGAGGTGCAAGTCTATATTTCTTATGAATAATAGTAGGTATAGGTACCTTAGTGATTTATCTATGACCTTCACGAACCGACTGGGAACCCCTTCTAGTTGGTTATTAAAAGTTTACGTTCAGAAATAATGTAACTATCACCCGGTTAGTCGCGGGGTCGAACTCACTGGTGGGCCTGGCTAAAAATCACGCTGTCTCACCAAGCTTCGTGTCCGACAGAGATAGTATCAGTGATGAGCAGTTGAACGCTAGTCTACACGCACAACGTTATTGAGTTAGATGCAGGATCATTTATAGTAAAAAAATCGCGAAAAAATTAAGAAAAGTCCTTTGGAAGATCGGCCATTGCATAAATCAATGACCAATAAAGTTTATTGAACTTTTCGATAATTGAACTTTGTCGGTAGGTACCGGCTTGGTTTGGAGATGTTACACTTCTTTACACGCCCATAGTTAAGTAAAATTAGCAAGAAAAACGAATCTTTGTTGGCTCCTAACTTTTTAATGGGTTGTTATTTTAGTTTTCTGTTTCCGTACAGACAATATTAATAATGAGACAAAACGATATCATATTTTACTTTGGATTTGCTATGTCAGACAGTGGAGAAAAAGACTCCCGAAGTTTGTATGAAAAAATTTGGACTAGGTTTACCTTAAAGATACATAATCTATAAAAAAAAATGTATATTGATGGCAACTAGGTCCAATTGTTAGTAACATTGTTCTTAAAAACTAATAAACAAACACTGAAAACAGAAACAAAAATGAAATTGTAAGGTTAGCTGTGGGGTCTTTTGACCAGCACCTCCACAGCGTGTGACAACCAAAGTGCGTCGTCGTTTTACATCTTTAGAAGTCTAGTTTAAAATATTCTGTCTAGTGTATCCCGATTCGCGCCTCAAAGAGATGTCAGCTATAATGGAAGGGGTCCGCTAGGGCCGATCCTGCCAGGATCGCGGATTTGATCGAAAGAGTAACCTTGGCTCTGGCACAGACAACTGAAGGAACACGGGTGGGTTTTAGTCAGTAAAAGCCTGACACGCCCTCCCGCTCCGCCCAGAGCGGGAGAAGTCATTGGATGATTTCCCACCGAAACAAAAAAAAGCCTATCCCGATTGTCATTTGGCAAGATTTAGTTGTTGTTTATATGAACACCCTCGTCATGGCATGTGGCACGGCCTAACTACTTAAGTACTATTTATAAAAAAAAAAAACGCCGTTTAACTTGCCTTATTTGATATGTTTACTACGCTAAAACGCAGGTAAGCAACATTACTAAACTAAAAAGTGACTAGGTAAGATATATTTACATTTTTACTAGAATTTCTACCATCCGTTGCATAACTAAGTAGCATGCATTTCATATTTTTCTGCGCTTTTTTGTCCACTCGAAATATGATTTTGTTGGACGGCAGCGTAGGTATGCTAGAATATACTATAGAATAAGGAAATCCGCCTTTATTACTACGTAATAAAATTGCTGATATTGCTAAATTGAATAGATACCTTATAAAATAACTAGCGACCCGCCCCGGCTTCGCACGGGGAGTAGAGCATTATGTTTTATATTGTTCAGAGCCTACTGCCAAAGTTTTTACACCAGTACCCTGTGGACCAACTACACGCAGCGGGCCTACAATGCTCTCAGAGTACAGTATAACAACGTTTTTAGGATTCTGATGCGACTACCTCGATTTTGCATCGATAACGCTGCTTATTTCCTTTGAGATAGTCAAAGGAAATAAGCAGCGTTATCGATGAAAGCTCCCAGGCGGCTTTACTTTTTCCCACATTTTCAACAATTATCGTCATATTTCAACCAATTTACACAAAACCTTAACAAATTAAACACCTAAATCTTCCACATGAATCACTCTGTCTATTGTTGAAAACCGCAAGAAACTCCGTTCAGTATGTTTCAAGATTATCGCGAACAGACAGACAGACGCGGCGGAGGACTTTGTTCTGTAGTGATGTAGTGATTCGAAAAACAGGTTCAAACTAGTTTTCTTGACTACAAATTGCAATAAAACTCAAATCTATTGTACCATCGACAGTTTTGGAGGCAACACCTGTATAAGTGCTTAGTGACAAGCTGTTCACAAAAACTTTTTCATTAACTTGTGAATCAATAAACTCTGTGCAGTGTTATTCATCATGGAGGAAGAGGACTTACATGAGACTGTGGTGTTCACTGTAAAATACATTATGTATGCGCTGACAATAGCTTCGTTGATATACGGAGTGATTTCGTGGTCCGTTATAAAGAAGTTCCGCAACTACAGAAACTACGTGTGTCTTAACGCAATTCTGGCAAACCTTTTGTACGTTACTTTTTATCAGAACTCAGATGATTTCCTGTGGCATATTGCAGGAAAATCTCATAGGGACATTTTTATGTTGTGGTCATTGGCATTTTCTGTTACAACTGATTACTTAGCTGCAGTGAAGCACCACTGGTTGGTAGTTCTATGTCATATGTTCTACGTAGACATTGTTAAAGTTTTTAATATGCATATTACAAGAAGATATTTAAAAAGCTTTCTGTTTGGCTGGGGTGCGTCTTTAATTTTAATCGGTGTACATGTTTCTGTTGGTATTGTTATATTTAAAAACGATTTAAATATTCGTACAGATAAATGGCCTGTAGGTTTTGTTATTTTAATGTTACCCTTGTTTCTGAACATTTTACTTTACAGTGTAATTGTATTTTCACTTTTTCGTGGCTCCAACGCGACCGCACCCACTGCTACTAGCAAATGGCGTCGCTTGTACATCGCCACGTTGATATTTATATTGGGCGACGTCGCATTGTTGTCTACTTACATTGTGGTGTTTTTTAAACAAGGAAAAACACTATTTATACTTATTATCGCTAAACGACGAATACGAAAAGAAATAATCTTGCAACTTCTAATGAAATGGTCTCCTAATTATACAATAAAGAGACTTGTCGGCGACGGAATATTTTACACATATCTAGAATTAGTTAATCTATTCATAAATCCAATAGCAATGGCTGTTTTTGCGGTCATTGTTCGAAGTAATCGAGAAATGTGGTTTATGTTTTGTGTAAATAAATTGAATCAAAGATCATCAGCGAAGCATCTAGATATAAATATGCATGAGAGTGTTATTAGAGAGCCTGCTGACAGCCGGCCGGCGCGAGCACAGCTTGATATACAGCACTGTAATCACAATCAAGGTTTTGAAGAAAATTGAAGCATTATAGGTTAGGGAAAGTCGTCTGCTCGTCAACGTTAATAACGCAATGAATGTGGCTGAGCTGTCAAAAGAAAAGGCGTTGCCATCGATTGCCATTGTATGTGTGTTACGCAATTACCTACACGCAAGTATAGAGTCAGTAGGCAAATATGGGCCAAATGTGCACCACTAACGAGACGTATGTAATTGAACAGACTAGTAACTATGAAGTTACTTTTATCCTGACACCAATGTAAAAAATGGTTAATATTGTGCATGAAGAGTTCAGTAGTAAAAGCTATAATGATATTTGTGTTTATCTAAATATAAAAAATATATTTTAGCATTTTTTTTAAATGTAACTAAGTAATGTGTCAGAAACGTAATAATTAAAATCTTTAAAAAAAGGCAATATTGTTTACTTTGTGTTAGGATAAGTATGTAATTTAGTGTTAACAGATGTTGTCATTTAATTTTAATTTAAAATTTATTTTTGTTAGTTCATTATAATTTAAGACCTACTTCATTGACATTTGTGCACCGCCAGCGCAGTGCAAAAGATATTGATCTCTACCTATATTATATTTGTCGTACTTAGATTCTATAAGTTTAGCGACAGTAAACGCCTCGACGTGCTCGCTAGTAGGGGCGGCACGAGGGCACAGTCGCGTGAGGGGAAGTGACTGAAAGACGATTCAGTTTTGTGAGGACAACGAACGAATACAGACTTCCACTTCTCCTACGTGGAAATGTCGGTTTCCCAGACCATTCTGAAAGTAAAATTTGGATTGATTTGCTGTATCATCGTATTTAATTGTAAGCCCACACTATGGATTCCGCCCTACTGAATCGAGATGAAGACGATCTCGCTCAGACATCGCTGACGCCGACATATTTTTTCACCCACTTATGTTTTACAAATAAAACTTTTGTCTTTGGTCTTGTTTTGTGTGACCCGAACAAAACGGGATTATCTCGTTAAGCTGAAGAGTTCCTGTGACCACCTTCCAACTCCATCATAAGACCCTGGACTACACCTGGGGCTAATGTACTTGTCAAGACAAATCCAAAAGTCGAAACACAACGGAGATATCGCGTAACTAATGGTTTTTACACGCTTTATATTTAGCTTCACTTGTATGTTTGTGACCGACTCCTTAGGGCGCGGTTTTGACCCACTTTAAACGGTCAGATTTCATTTAAACTTATCGAGGACCAATAATAAAAATAAAAATAAAAAAATAAAGAAAAAAAAACTGAAAACTTTTGTAGTTAAAAAAATTGTAAGTGTAACTAAAAAATTGAAAATAAATAATTGTTTAAAAAAATAATAAACACGCTTTACAAACCAAACTAAAAAAGGAGAAAATGAGTTAATTCAATTAAAAAGCGTGGGGTGCTTTTTGAGGTATTTTTATAATCACTTTATGTCAAGCACACCACGCTTTTTAATTGAATTAAGTTATTTTCTCCTTTCTTAGTTTGGTTTTTAAAGCGTGTTTTTTAGTTCTTTAAACTATTATTTTTAGTTTGGTTTTTAAAGCGTGTGTTGTTGTTTTTTTTTTAACTATTATTTATTTATCTGTCAACAATCACTATCCCGCCAAAATCTATTGTTAACATTTTACCTGCATTAAAATTGTGTAAATCAGCTATAATTGGGCAATTATTTTTGACATCACATCCCATTAGTTATTTATCACGTCATATATCACAAGACATATGGCACATAAATCCTACATCACTCCAGCAAAGTTCACCGCACAATGTGCATGTATACAGGAAAAGTTTTTATTCAGTGCGCAAACTTTAACCATGAATTCAGCATATAACCCGCGCAGATAGAGAATAGATCTGAAAATGGCGGCGGGTACGCATGGTACGGTTGGCAAAACAAGTTCTCAAACATCGATTTTAATTGACTTTTTTTGTTATATATTATTCTTTTTTAATATTATTAATTAATAATAGTAGAAATAATGACAAAAATATTAATTAAATAAATAAGGAGCAAGGGTACATTAATATCACTGGATTTTAAAATTTGTCTTTATTAATTGAGACATATCAGAATCATATTACAAAAATACCACCTCACATACATACATAAAGTCACGTTATTATCCCTTAGGCCAGTAAAGTAAAGGCGGAACTATATTAGACCGACGCACACGTCGAATAACGGAACGAATTTAACGATAACTCGGAGTGCGTCAAGTAGCGTGGAAAGCGAATCCTGACTGACTATTTTTTTGTAGCGCGTACTTCACTGTGTGAGTATAGACAGCGATAGAGAGTGAGCGAGAACGCATGCGAGCGGACGCCATTTTCAGATCTATTCTCTATCTGCGCGGCTTATACCATTCTATACCCCCCAGCGAAGAAATTTTTCCTCGGTTTTACAAAAATAATCAGTTGTTTCATAGAAAAGTGCAATACCTACGCGGTCAAAATGTATGGAACAGCAGTTTTTTTTTTTTGTATAACCGACGAAAAATGTATGCCCCCCAGCGCATACATTTTTCTAGAATGATGAGCTGAATTCATGGTTACAGTTTGCGCACGGGATAAAAAGTTTTCCTGAATAACATATCTACCGATATCTACCATTGGGCGGTAGCCCACCACACACAACACTCGTCTGGTCGTAGGATCCTCCCTGCACTATGGAGGATGGAAACCATGCATCCTGTTACTTTATGCTCAAAACTTGTGTAGTTAATTGTAAAGTACTATGAATAGAAAACAACATATCATCACGGCTTGTTTCTCCGAGGGTTGGGCAGAGATGTACCTAAAGTATCTACATCAATATTTCGTCAGTGTTCGGGCGCCTTCGGCTTTCTTCGTCAGGCGTCGGGTGGCTGCGTGGACGACGGCGCGGGCGGCTACGTGGGTCAAGGAGTGGGGCCAAGGGACCACACACTTCATTAGCGAGAGCAACCGACGACACACGCGCGCCTTCTATTTCTAATATTGTACAATTCTTTTGGATATATCATAACAGTTTATACAGTCCACTGCTTTCATTTCAAAGTCCATTTTAAGACCCTTACATTTTGGTCCTTCGAGCCGGACTAACTCTAACTTCAGGCTGCAACTGCGAAATTCCATTTCTTTTGCATTTTTCAGGTCAGTGTCAGGTTGATTCACAAGCGTAATACGTACGTACTTCTAGCATAGTCGGGTAAAAAGGAATTTCTTGAAAGAAAGAAAGAAAAAGTATTTATTAGACTCGCACAGCAATATCACAAACATAACTACAATACAATACAATTAAACACACTAAAAAATTAAAACACTACTAAGCTACGATATGTATGTACTTAATAAAAGTGGTGGATTGTAGCCCACTCCCTCTAGCAGAGGGGGGACATAATAGGCTGATTATGCTATGCTTACCTATATGCTAAAAACCCTTGTACGAGGCCAAAAGGCCACTATCTCAGCATGATGCTGCGACGATTCTGATAGGGCCCGCTGTGTTGTCACCACAGAAATCTTAATAATAAGGCATCTTAATAATATTGCCTTATTATTAAGATTTCTGTGGTTGTCACGGATAGATACATAAATAAAAAAGTAATAAATAAAATAAAAATAAGATAAGTGTCAAATAACTCAAAACTAAATAATAATGTACATAGATAGTAAAATTATTGTAAACCGCGTGTCTGCACCCCACCCACGTAACATCTATTATTTGTCGATGCCTTTAGGGTTGGTGACTGTGACCAAAGAGTATAATAATAATAATGGGAGACTGTGACTGTCTTGCACGCCATCAGCAAATCAGTTACTTTCTTCTTAACCAACTATGAAGGGCTCCCAGTTGGTTCGTGTAGGTCATAGATAAATCACTAAGGTACCTAGCTATATCTACTATTCTTCGTCAGAAATATAGACTTGCACTTCCCTTTAAGGGGGTTGGAGAGTGTAAGTTACAGTGGAAGGCCTACCCCTTTGAGAAAATGGCGTGAGTTTATGTATATGTATTGTATTAATATACAATATGCTGTAAGCGTCCCGCAGAGAGGGCCGAGGCGACTCTACTTGAACAATTTCTATGAAAACTTCAAGAAAATTATCTCGCAAAATCACGTTGCAACGGTCTACGGGAGCCTTAAAGCATAATTATTGTATTTAATCCAATAATAAGTGTTTTCTATTCATAGTACTTTACAAATAACTACACAAGTTTAGTGTAACAGTCTGCATAGTTTCTCCATCCTTCATAGTGCAGGGAGGATCCTCCGACCAGACGGGTGTTGTGTGTGGTGGGCTACTGCCCAATGGTAGATATCAGTATGTTGTATACATACCTAGATGCTGATTTTTCGATAAACTTTGCTGGTGATTTGTGTGACGTCAGATGTTTTGAATAATATCGACGGTACCTACGTACAATCCCCTAAGTGGTAGATACGCCATTTGCATGTTTTGTTTACGTGACCTTCAGGCCAGCCTATACTATCGTTTAGTTTAACAAAAATAAGTCTAAGATGGTAAAGTGCACTTTAAATCCATCATGACGGCCCTGGGGGGCTACTCTCTAACTCCGTCAACGAAAATACGGGCCCGTCCGAAAATAGTTTGAAACTACGAAGTGACTCTGGCTGATTAATTAACTTTTCTGGACAGATAAAACCATATAGGGAGTAGGGACAGCTGTCAAATCTTGTAGTAATTCATTCTTAGTTTGGGCCCCAAACTAATCATAGGTCCGTAAGTGGTACGGAGTAGGAAACGCCCGTAACTTCGACTGAGATTACGGATTTCGTGCTTAGAGAGTAAGCCCCCTGGTCCAGGCCATGGTACGGAGCGAGATTGCATGGGTAGCCGTCACTTCCTTCTGCGAAGCAGTAATGCTCGCGAAGAGGGAGGCAGCGCACGTGAGTGAGAGGCAGTATATGCGCCCTCATGGCCCTAGCCTCAGCAGGAGACGGCCTGAGCGTCGGGAATCCCAGGCTGATTCCCGGCCACTGTAGGTCCGGGCTTGCGGATGGCGAGTAATGGGTAGCTCGCTGTCCGGTAAGGACCAAGCCCGGGTCGACGACGCGTTGTGTTCCACGCGCGCCTCAAAGAGATTCCAGCACCAACTGGTGGTGTCTGCAAGGGTCAATGCCTGCCAGGGGTGCGGTTTGTTCAAAAGAGATACCGCGGCCACTGGCACAGGCAACTGAGGGTACACGGGTGGGTTTTAGTCAGTAAAAGTCTGACACGCCCTCCTGCTCCACCCAGAGCGGGAGAAGTTATTTGCTGGTTTCCCACCCAAAAACAAAAAAAAAACCATCATGTACTACATTAACTAGAACATGATTTATACGTGTTTGAATCTTTGAAGCGCTCTCCTGTAAAATTTGTCATTTGTAGTTACGGGATTCTAAGTAGGGACCGTCGATATGACGTGTTATAATATAACTTTAGAGATCATCATTCTCCTGCCTTTATCCAAATTTATTTGTGGTCGGCGCAACATGTTTTTTTTCTCCCACACTTCTCTATTAGTCGTCATCTCCGTAGTCACACCCTTTCTAACCATATCATCATTCACACAGTCCATCCATCGTTTTATCTCCCCCTACTCTTATAGCCATCGACATTCATACATACTCAAAAGTATCCTCACGACAATTTCCTCATTCCTCCGTATCACATGCCCATAACATGTCAACCGATTGCCACTTTCAGACTTCCTCTTATGTACTAATTTCTTATTCTACCCATTCGTGTAACACCACACATCCCTCTTAATATTCTCATCTCATCTGCATGTAATTGCCTTTCATTCATTCCTTTTGTGGCCCAACATTCTGACCCTTACAAGACAGCAGGGCCTCAAGTCTGCTATTTTTATGAATTCGTCATTCCTACACGATCTCATTGTCATTTTGCTAAATGTTCGTAATCTGCTAAGTTCATAATGGTCGATCATTGGTCGGTCAATGGTGTCGTAATAGAATTGTGTTATAATACTTATAATGACATTGTCGTATTGCCATTATTATATAACCCGTTAGTAGAAATGATTTTCGAAAAACAACTACTAAATTTGAACATTTAATCATGCCAGATTTCATTTATATATATTTTTATTTATTATTGTTATCATTATGTACGAGATTACCAATAAATGCCATTTCTTTCAATGGAGTGTCAGTAGCTGACCATTGGAAAGTCATAATGACGCCATTATATTAGTAGATTACCAAACTTGTCAAAATCAACAATTATGAAATCAATGATAGACCATTCTGACACTATTGTAATAGCAGACTTGAGGCCCAGGTCTTCATTGTTCTCGTAACATTAGGGATATGATGTAAAAAATAAATGCCCAAGAATTACAGGATTACAAAATTTTAATGTAGATAAAGCTTATGGCGAGATAGGTAGGATCGGAACTCCTCAACTAAATGAGATATTAGCTGCGTTTTGTTTCGACTTTCGGATTTATCTTGAAAAGTACATTAGCCCAAGGTGTCGTCCAGGGTCTGATGATGGAGCAGGAAGGTGGCCACAGGAACTCTTCAACTCAACGAGATGGGCACGATGTGTTTGGGCTCTATACAATATCAATGAACTAGGTCTAACATCATACTTTAGTACTTAACAAAATTAAGTATAATTTTATGTAAATACAATTAAATAAAATTATTTTACATAAGTATATCCTTTATGTAACAAAATTAAAAAATAAGCGTATTTTTTAAATATTATAATTATTAGAAAAACAAAACGTTTCTGATAAATTATGTACCTACCCATACATTTTATGCTAAAATGGTGTATATTTAGAGAAGGACAAATACAATTACAGCTGTTACTATCTAATTCTTCATACACAATATTATCCAGTTTTTATATGGATATCAGTTTTTTTTTGTTCTTTTTAATATTTAATCTTGCAATCGGCTTCCCAAGCTTTTAGCAGATGCGTTCTTTGCTTGTTGGTGTTTCGAGTACGGTCTTCTAGAGGGCCGTCCCTCTTAGTATTGCTTGACTAGTCAATAATAGTAGTAGTGATCTAGATCAAGCTATGTCCTATGTGTGCTGTCTTTTTAATCGACAGTGTCCCAGTGGATTGGTTCGTACAGAAGCCAGGCTGTTGACGTGCTTATCAATGTGCATTTTATATAATGTTGTTCTGTGTTCAATCTCTTCCTTTACAGTAGGGATTTTGAGGCTGTCATGTAGCTCAGACATTTTGGTAAACCACGGAGCATTTGTAATGGTTTTCAGAACTTTATTTTGATATCTCTGCAGGATCTCTATATTGGAGTTTTTGGCTGTTCCCCAAACTTCAATTCCATAGGTCTATACGGGCTTCAGGATAGCTTTGTAGATATGTATTTTGTTGTCGAGAGATACTTGTGAATGTCTTTTTAGTAGCCATTTCAGTGATTGCAGGCGGTGGTTCAGCTCATCTCATTTTTTCTCAATGTGTTGTCTCCAGGTTTGTTTTCTGCCAGGTTCATACTGAGGTATTAAGCTGTCTCGTGTTGGGGCAACACATCGTTTCCGAGTTTGATTGGTGCCCAAGTTCCTCTTTGAAGAGTGAATGTTACATTTACTGATTTGCTGACACTCGCGTTGATACCCCATTCCTCCATCCATGTGTTAGTTTTATCGACGTGTACCTGCAGCATTTGCGCTGCTTTAATTGGATCTTGTTTGCATCAGAATAATAGTAACTCCTTATTTACTAGTCTATTCAATTACATAGGTCTCGTTAGTGGTGGACATTTGGATCACATTTGCCTACTAACTCTAAACTGGCGGGTAATTGCGTAACACACATACAATGGCAATGCCTTTAATTTTTCTTGACGAATTTTCCAAACCGATTGATCCATTAAAAATATCCTCCAAAACCGTCGGACAGCGATTACAAGTGTGTTACACAGTTAAGGTGCTGTATATCAAGCAGCGCTGGCGCCGGCTGTTTTTCAGCAGGCTCGCGAGTAATTCTCTCATGCATTTTGATATCGTGATGCCTAGCTGATGACCTTTGATAGAACTCATACCACATTCGTCTATTACTTTTTAGAACGAATAAAAAAATTGACAATACTGTTGGATTAAATAAAGGGAAAAATTGAAATATTGATTGTACACCAGTCCGCGCGTTACCAGCCACATAATAAGACAACAATGCGACATCGCTCAATATGAATATCAAGGTGGCGATGTACAAGCGACGCCATTTGTTAGTAGAAGTGGGTGCGGTCGCGTTGGAGCTACGAAAAAGTGAAAATACAATCACAATGTATAGCAAACAGTTTAATAGCGCTGGTAAAATTAAAATGATGAATGACATAATGACAAAATCGGTTTCAGTTACAAAAAATATACCAGAAACTTGAATAACGGTTGTTATCAAAGACACACCCCAACCGAAAAGGCTACTTTTCAAATATCTCCTTTGGATATGCCCATTAAACACTTTCACGATGTCAACATAGAACATGTGACCTATAATGATCAACCAGTGGTTTTTAACAGTTTTCAAGTAATAAAATGTAGTGTGAAAAATTTGCTGCAACAACTCAATATCGGAAACCGATAGTACTAAACTTTTAGAGAGAGCAAGGAAGATCTGATAACTTGAACTGAATAAGAAATTTGACTGAATTGCGTTTAGACACACGTAATTTCTGTAATTGCGAAACTTCTTTAGAACGTACCACGATATCATTCCGTATAACAACGAAGCTATTGTCAGCGTATAAATAGTGTATCTTATAGTTAACACCAGAGTTTTGATTAATTCCTCCATCTTGAATTCACTGGCACAGTGGTGATTGATTCACTTTAAGTTAGTGTTTGTTTTTGTTAACAACTTGCCACTTAGCACTGCAATGTCCGCTATACAGGTATTGCCTCCAAAACTGTCGATGGTACAATAGGTCAAAGTTTCATCCAAACGCTCCAAAACTAATGAGATGAGTTTTATTATTGCATTTTAATCAAAACTTGCTTGACTTTACCGGTTATTCATATAAGTAATATAAGTATACTTATTTTAAAGAGGTAAAATTTGTATGTAAGTTTGTGTGTAAGGGGCAATCTTTGGAATTACCTATTGGTTTCGAAAAATTCTGTACCTATGCACTTAATAGCACAATTCTCGAGAAAGTTAAAGACTATTTAACATCACGCAACAACACTTAGGAAGCGAGCAATAAGAAAAAAAGTAAAAAAACTCTAAGTGAAAACAAAATAATAGCGCGTGCGCCAAAATAACACGTGGACGAAGTCGCGAACTAAGTGCTAGTATTATTTTATTAGATATTCAACTGCTCGACTATAATAACTATTTGACAATGGCAGCGCCTTTATTGCGTGGCAATAAAGGTGGTTTTCGTAGTTCCAGTGTGATACATGGCTGTACATGCTAATAAGTAGCTAGACCGTGGCCATGTCTAGCGTTCTAAAAAAAACAACAACTAGATGTTATCAAATGACAATCGGCAAATGTGGTCCAAATTTCCACTACATACCCTTTGCAATGTTATTCGTTTCCTAATAAAATGACTCCTTATTTTGTTTCCTAATAAAATAAGGAGTCATTTTATTAGGAAACGAATGAAATTATCAGAAGTTATAAGCTCTAAGTGAAAATGATTTTTCACTCAATAAGGTAACTAAGGTTAACACAAAAAGCTTTATTAATTCAAAAAAGTAAGTCGTGGTACCTGCACGAGTGTAAAATACGGAAGTAACTTTCGGCCTGTCTTACCTTTTCGGCTGGACAGATTTCGATGAAATTTGGTACACGGGTAGACTATGACCTGGGTTAGAACATAAAACACTTGTATACCAGCAGGTAGCTCGTTCGCGTGGCTCATTACTAAGTTATATAACAGCGGACGAGTCGATCAATCATGTTAAGCGGTGATAATTTTTACATACCGAGAATCTCTCCGTGCCTTGGACAGCACGTCGTCGAATAGCAACTTTATTACGAGAGCAATAAAGAATATTGTGATTTGACAGTGATTCAGACCCTCTGACTCAAATAACTGTGATGTAGCACTCCAGAGGCGTGTAAGGGGGAGTAGTTTTTATGAGATATATTTGATTTAAAAAAAGTGTATTTCATTTTCGCTCTAGGAGGTCATAAAGTGATTTTAAAGTGCAGGTATATTTATTTTGCATAATAATATGTAAGCTATCACGCCCTTTATACCTGGTTGGTATTATGCTTTGTTTACATTTTTATTTTTTATTGAGTTAAGTTTTCATTTTGTTTGTTGGTATATTGGCATGGTTAGCTGTCCTGACATATTGTTTAATTAATGTCCTGTGTCGCGTAATGTTAATTACTTTGCCTACCTATGTATAGAATCAAGTCTAACTAACTAAACAGACAGCTGTGCTGCTGGGGAGTTTGTTGCGCCATTTCTTCTTCTCAGCTAAAGCACTAAGAAGTGGTGAAGGGCGGACGTTTTGGGGGGACTGTCTTATGTAGTTTTAACGTTCGAAAAGTGCTGATTCTCAGCATAATTTAAATAAATGACTTTTGGTTTTGATTTTTTCGCCCTAGAAGGTAACAATATTATAGATGTTATTGGTGATTCCTTCAGAAAGGTCAGGGCCTCAAGTCTGCTATTACAATAGTGTCAGAATGGTCTATCATTGATTTCATAATTGTTGATTTTGACAAGTTTGGTAATCTAATAATATAATGGCGTTATTATGACTTTCCAATGGTCAGCCACTGACACTCCATTGAAAGAAATGGCATTTATTGGTAATCTCGTACATAATGACAAATGAATGACTAGTGATCTGTTAAAATTTTGACAGTTTCTTTGATCAGTGACCTACCATTAGAAGGTCATTGTGCAGACATTGCTTTTAATTCGTTACGATTATACGATACTCAAACGATAATGCCATTATAACACAATTCTATTACGACACCATTGACCGACCAATGATCGACCATTGTGAATTTAGGAGATTACGAACTTTTAGCAAAATGACAAAGGAATGACAATGGGATCGTGTTGGAATGACGAATTTATAAAAATAGCAGACTTAGGCCCCTGGTGCGTAGTACTAACCACCAGCGTTCGTAACCAGAAACGAAGCAGATATAAATCATCAAATAACTTCTCCCGTTCTGGGCAGAGCAGGAGGGCGTGTCAGACTTTTACTGACTAAAACCCACCCGTGTTCCCTCAGTTGCCTGTGTGCCAGGGGCCGCGGTATCTCTTTCGAACAACCCGCACCTCTGGCAGGCATCGGCCCTCGCGGACCCCACCAGTTAGTGCTGACAACTCTTTGAGGCTCGCGTTTAAAAAAAAAAGGTCGTAGCAGGTGGCATTCTGTACTTTCTGCCTACCTACCCTGAAAGAAGGTGTGAGTTTATGTATGTTTATTGTATTATTATACAATATGCTTTACCTAAGGCTCCCGCAAACAGGGGCGACGTGACTCTACTAGAACAATTTCTATGATGATAACTTTAAGAAAATGATGTCATAGAGTTGGTTCTCTATTGTGTTACCTAAGTTTTTTATCCATAATCTAAAGTGCCATTTTTTTTTTTGTCTTAATCATCATCTGTCCGAATGATAACTTGCTCGAACCCTACGTCACATAATATAACAAGCCATAAAATTGAAATCCCTAAATACAATATGCCCTAACTTTGTTTGGCATAAATATTACAATCATTAAATATACAAAAGAAATAAAACCGTTTTTTATAAAAGTTATAAGTCCTAAATTCAAATTATTTAACTTTTATTTATCCTAGTAATGTTTTTAAATTAAATTTGTATTACAAAGCTTTTGCTATGAACTTCTCTCAGGCAATAAGTTTAAGTACGAGTTAGGAATATTTTTTCTTCTACCGACTTGTTTTGAGATAGTTCACTTGTTGTGTAGTTCCCTGTAAGAAGCAAGCAAACAAGCATACACCATGCATGCAAGCAAAGCATACAGCATGCAAGCAAGCATACACCATGCATGCATCAAGCATGCAGCATACACCATGCATGCAGCATGCAAGCAAGCATACACCATGCTTTCAGCAAGCATGCAGCATACACCATGCATGTAATATGTAGCAAGCATGCATCATGTAGCATGCACGCTAGCATGCAGCATGCAAGCAACCATGCAGCATGCAAGCGAGCATGCAACATGCAGCAGGCATGATTTCTGTCACGGCTCCGGCGCTGCGGGATTCCGGCGGTCCCACGCGAGCTTATCGTCGCAAATGGCTTAACGCTCACCACCTGCTCCTCAACTCGCGGCCCGCCTCTCCCCTACGCGCCTACGCGGTTCTAATTAACACTCTAGGGGGGAGGGCAGACAAGACTGCGTGGAGTCGGATTTATAGCGATTCGTTTCTGTCACTAAAACCTAATTTTTAGCAAATGTTTTTTGACTAACAATTTTATTATAAATGAACATTCGGAATAACACACATTATATAGATACCTATATAATGTGTGTTATTCCACATTGTTGTGTTGTGTTGTGTTGTTACAATACTTAGGACTTATGACTTTATTTCATGCAAAATTAGGAGATTCAGTTATTAAAGTACTCGCTATTATGACAGAATGGAATTGGGCTGGACACATCTGCCGCATGTCAGACGACCAATGGGCCAAACTTACGACCCAATGGGTCCCTCCTAATGGCAAGCGACGTCGCGGTAGGCCCAGACGGAGATGGCGGGATGAGCTGGACTCCTTCAACAAGAACTGGTCACTAGCAGGGTTAAACCGAGAGAAGTGGAAGGAGGGTAGAGAGGCCTTTGCCCTGCAGTGGGACATCACAGGCTTTTAATAAATAATATAATAAATATTATGACAGAATAGTTTTAGAAGTAAAGAATAAGATAATTACGTGTTATGGATAATGATTTTCGGACAAACAAGTTTAAGAGAAGCAAGGGAGTACCCATAGAGTTGCGTCGAGCTGGTCTGCGGGAGCCTTAAACAATATTGTACTTTATTTAGTAACAAGTGTTTCCTATTCATAGTACTTTACAAGTGACTACCCAAGATGTGAGCGTAGAGTAACAGATGCATAGTTTCTCCATCCTGCATAGTGCAGGGAGGATCCTTCGGCCAAACGGTGTTGTGTCTGGTGGGCTACTGCCCAATGGTAGGTATCGATATGTTGTACATGTTACCGGCCAAACCCGATTTCAGGCCAAACTAGTTTGTCCCAGGCCAAACTGGTTTATTAAGCCGGGGCACGCTGATTAAATGGGTCAGGTTAGGTTAGGTTAGAACTCTGACCAAAAGCGCGCGAGCCGAGCGAACGAAGCGAGCGGCGCCGCGGCAGCGGCCGGCGAGCATTACTTCCAAAGGCTGTTAACGAAATGGCTAATTAAGCTAGTTGGCTGCGACATATCACGCGTAGGATAAGTCTGTTTGGCCTAGGACAAACTAGTTTGGCCTGAAATCGGGTTTGGCCGGTAACATATACATGCAGATTGTGCTGTGAACTTTGCTGGAGCGATGTAGGATTTGTGTGACGTCAGATATCTTGTGTAATTTTACGAGTCATAACTAATGGGATGTAATGACAAAAAGAAACACCCAAGAATTGCAATACTGACTGATTCTAGGAGTGCTCTGCAACACCTGGCTCGATGCACCTCGAATTTTCGAGGTACCGATAGCCTATAAAATTTTAGACCCCATCGAAAAGGCCCAAGACAAAAGAATTGTTCTTCAATGGGTACCATCCCATATTGGCTTGGGTGGAAATGAGAAAGTAGATCGTTTGGCAAAAGAGGCGATCACAGACGGAATATCTGATGAATGTTTTCCCTTATATAGTGACCTCTTGTATCGACTTCGCGACCAGTGTGTAGAATTATGGAAATAATACTTTGATGAGAGGTCACTAAGTAAGGGAATTTGGTATAGAACCATTCAACATAGCCTTTCCCGCCTTCCTTGGTTTGTGGGTACAGATATGCATCGAGATGAGATTGTGACTGCTTTCAGACTACGTTCAGGACATATTCCGTTGAATAGCTTCGCCTTTTTGATGAGAAAGACTGATTCGCCCAATTGTTCTGAGTGTGATAAGGTAGAGGATACCACTCATATTTTAGCGGAATGTGTCCGGAACGAGTTTGAGCGGAGTAACTTTTTCATAGAAAACTGTTTTAATTTTACTAATGTTGGCATGTATAATAGTATCTTAGCTGCTCCTTTGTCTAGGATAGCCAAACAATTATACAAAATAGTACACCTAGGTATTAAGCGTAGATAGACATAGAAAGCCCCTATGAGGGTGACATGGTCAAACTGATCAAACCCTCTATAAACTAATAAAGATATAAAAAAATATAAAAAAAGAATTGCAGATTTACAAAACTTTAATGAAGATGAAATGTTTACAATGGCTTTTGGCGGGATATTGATTGTTTGTAGATAAAAACCAGATAGATCCCCCGTGTTTCGACTATTTGGATTTATCGTGACAAGTACATTAGCCCCAGGCGTAGTCCAGGGTCTGATGATAGAGCAGGAAGGTGGTCACAGGAACTCTTGAACTCAACGATCTTAATTCTTATTCTTACTCAACGAGATAGCTTGGGTTTACAATAAACTATGATGATATAGAAAATCAGTTAATATATATTATCACTTTCGAAATGATCAGGCAAACTGACAGTTCCGCGTAGGAGAAGAGGAAGTCTACATTCGTCCGTTGTCCTCACAAAACTGACTCGTCTTTCTGTCACTTCCACTCACTCGACTCTGCCCCCCCCCTCCCCCCCTAGCGAGCGTGTCACGGCTTTTACCTTCATCTTAGTACTACAATAATCAATTGAGATACTATTTATAGCTTAACTTTTATAATCGAAGTACGACAAATATATGAAGATCAATATGTTTTGCCGCTGGCGGCGCACAAATGTCATTGAAATAGGTCTAAAATTATACTTAAGTAACAAAATTAAATGACAAAATCTGTTAACGCTAAATTACTTATGTACCTACTTATCCTAACACAACGCTAACAACTAACGATATATCAATTAGTAGCAAAACAAAACTTTTCTGACAGATTATGTAAGTACCTATATACTTACATTTTATGCTAAAATAATAATTATATATTTAGGGAAACATAGCTAACATAATTACAGCTTTTACTACTTAACTCTTCATGCATAATATTAACCAGTTTTTGAAGTGAAAACTTCTTTAGGTGCGTTGAGCACTTTTTGGGTGGACAAAAATCATGGAACTCGCGTCATCGTCACCGAACGCTTGAGCACACGGATGGGTCGCGCGTTGATGTCTTTGGAGAAGTCCCTTTCTTTCATTAGGAGAATCTAATTCTTTTATCTTCTTCTTTCCCTTTGTATTTTTCTCGTAAAAATCTGTGCTGTTACCTTTAATGGCTGAAGTCGATCACTCGTTTATATTTTTTTACCAAGAGCAATCAGGACCCAAGGACCCAATGTGAAATCCTGTATTGACGATTAAAAAATTACACACGTAATTGTTCAAGTTTTCATTTTTGTCGGCACGGACACGGTGGACATTTGGACCACATTTGCCTACTGACTCTAAACTTGCGTGTAACTGCGTATCACACATACAATGGCAATCGATGACAACGCGTTTTCTTTTAATAGCTCGTTATTAACGTTGACGAGCAGACGACTTTCCCAAACCTATGATGCCTCAATTTCCTTCAAAACCTTGATTGTCATTACAGTGCTGTAGGTATATCAAGTAGCGCTGCTTTAAGCCGGCTGTCAGCAGGCTCTCGAATAACTCTCTCATGCATATTGATATCTAGATGCTCCGCTAATGACCTTTGATTTAATTTATTTACACAAAACTTATACCATATTTCTCGATTATTTCGAACAATTACCAAAAAACTGGCTAATGCTATTGGATTTATGAACAGATTAAGTAATTCTAGATATTTGTAAAATATTCCGTGACGGACAAGTTTCTTTATTGTAAAATTAGGAGACCATGTTACTAGAAGATTTGAGGTTATTTTTTCTAAAAGATTATGTGCTTCAATGACGATACGTTCATCTGTTTGTGTTTTTCCTTGATTTAAAAAAACCACAGTGTAAGTAGACAACAATGCAACGTCGCCCAATATAAATATCAACGTGGCGATGTACAAGCGACGCCATTTGCTAGTAGCAGTGGGTGCGGTCGCGTTGGAGCTACGAAAAAGTGAAAATACAATTACAACGTAAAGTAAAATGTTCAGAAACAAGGGTAACATTAAAATAACAAAACCTACAGGCCATTTATCTGTACGAATATTTAAGTCGTTTTTAAATATAACAATACCAACACAAACATGTACACCGATTAAAATTATAGACGCACCCCAGCCAAACAGAAAGCTTTTTAAATATCTTCTTTGAATATGCACATTGAAAACTTTAACAATGTCTACGTAGAACATATGACATAGAACTACCAACCAGTGGTGCTTCACTGCAGCTAAGTAATCAGTTGTAATGGATAATGCCAATGACCACATCAAAAAAGTGTTCTTATTATGCACTTTTCTTGCGATATGCCCCAGGAAATCATCTGAGTTCTGATAAAAAGTAACGTACAGAAGGTTTGCCAAAATTGCGTTAAGACACACGTAGTTTCTGTAATTGCGGAACTTCTTTATAACGGACCACGAAATCACTCCGTATATCAACGAAGCTATTGTCAGTGCATACATAATGTATTTTATAGTCAACAGCACAGTTTTGTGTGAGTCCTCCTCCTCCATTATGAATTTATGAATAACACTGCACAGAGTTTATTGATTCACTTAAAGTTACGTAATGAAAAGTTTTTTGAACAGCTTGGCACTAAGCACTTAATACAGGTGTTGCCTCCAAAACTGTCGATGGTACAATAGGTTAGATAATAATTAATAGATTTTAGTTTTATTATTGCAATTTATAGTCAAGAAAACTTGTTTGAACCTGTTTCTCGTAAGTATCACTACATCAGCACTACAATTATAAAACAAAGTCTTCCACCGCGTCCGTCTGTCTGTTGGCGATAAAGTTGAAAAATACTGAACGGATTTTGCGGTTTTCACCATTATTAGAGACCTGCACCCTAATTGCGTAACTCACGATTCATCATAATTTGTTTCGTATTGAAACAAATGGCTAAACCATTGCTTCATTTGTTCGTAAAATGTGTCTGCTCAGCAACGTAAATAACGCAATGAATATTGTTGAACTGTCAAAATGAAACCGATTATGATTAATCGCGTGTTACGCAATTAGGGTGCAGGATTATATGCAACATAAAAAGCTTGTTATATGCATGCAAATATGCATGAAAAATGCTTGAAATATGCACGAAAAATGGCAGAATATGCGAAAGTAATCCCCGAAATAAAAGAAGAGTAGCTAAGTAGGTATAATTTTTTTTATTATTTCAAAATCAGCATACAATTAGTAAAATATTTTTTGATAGGCGATAAGAGGTACAGTAATATTATATGACATTAAAATTATTTAAAAAAATTGTAAACGTAAGCAATCAAATATTTTTCTAAATTTTCAGTGGTAAGATTGCGTCTACGATCATTTAGAATATTTTTGTAAGTGGAAAAGGTTCGCTCCACATCCACTGAGGTAACTGGGCAGAATTTGAACTTGGGTGCTATGTTAGCACTTATAGTTTCTGGCAAAAGTTCTGCCGTCCTTTGAAAACCTGGGTTATTGTTCAATATGTTTTCAAACTTTTCTTTAAGTTTATGCGGCACAATTATTACTCAATAGCTAAGCCCTAAGTAGGTACAGATAATAACTAGTTAACACGTGACCTGAGGTGGGGGAAAGATGGGGTAGCGATCGGGGATAGACGGCGCGCACACCAGCCTCATGGTTGCCAGCCTGATGGTTGGAGCTCTTGAGTATATGTGTTCTGTGGAGCTAGCAAGTACCTATGTTGGTGTGTTGAGTGACCTTGTTATTTCTCAGTCTCAGTCTGTCTTCAAATTTACCAGATATTCATTTTACTACATTTTTCAATGTTATCAATGTGTGTGTGTGTACCTATTATTCTAACAGCGATCAGATTCAGAAATGATACCAAATCAGACCAGCATTCAGATGCGAGGGTCGGGTGGCTATAACGGGAGGTTGCAGGCCACTTTGGGGGGAGACCCACAATATCATTGCGATGATAATTCAGTGACGGTTATTCAGTGACTATGACGGCCGTCGCTGTCGTGCGATAGCAAGATCTCTTATGAGGCGGCGTGTGCATTGTGGCCGGATCTCCGCCTTAGGACTTGGAGGCGAGGACACTCGCGACATTGCATTAGTGGCGCGAAGAGGCTAAGAGAAGGGTCGAGAGCAGGCTAAGACACGGGGCGACAGACTGGTGCAGCAACAAATCACGCTGCGTCGGTCGCAGCTCCGTCCTGTCATGGGGGTGGATTGGCGGGAGTGGCTTGGTATTTCTCCAGGCAGTTCGGCCAGTGCTGAACGACGACAGTTCACGATTTATTAACAGTTTACAATCTCGGGAGATAGATTATTAACTAAAGGTGTTAACGATCATACGGTGACATGTATAAAATAAAACCTTAATGGTACTTCAAATTTAACAAAGGTCAACATTCCTGATGATCTAGGTGACAAAAATGAAGGAGTATGTTTGCACTCTGAGGTATAAAACAAGAAACTAAACACTTAAAACAAATCCTACACAAGTAGGTAAAGGTATAATATTATATATAATAATATAACCTATACAGGTGTCCGGAATTTAATGGATAAACCTGAAATGGTTCATGGTAGAAGTAATAGGGCATCCAGAAAAATCTTTTTTTTTTCTGTAAGTAAAAAAAAAAAATTTTCACTTTGTATTGTTTTTTCGGAAGTCGGTTGTTTTTTTTATTTTTTTTTATAGATTAAATAGCTACATTTTTTTTCTCAATAGGCATTAGTTCTACCATGAACCATTTCAAGGTTGTCTATTAATAACCGGACACCCTGCTTAAAATATTATAACAGATAGTTGTAACCTGGATTAACACCTATGATAAGTACTTTTATCCATATAGCATGTTCTCGTGGGGTATACTCCGACCTTCTAGCGGGCAAAGCCGCTGGGATAAGCTAGTGTAAATAATTTAAATGAATAATCCCGGATTGATTTGAAATGTCAGTAAACCATCTATATTTTTAACAACAATAAAAAATTAATAAGTTGTTAAAAAATACAAACCGGTCTTCGCTTAGCATAAACACGACTTCGTTACTATACAAGATTATGAAGTATATGGTACTAATACTGTTAGAAACGTTCATAAAGTTGCACAACTGAAGATAGAAAAGAAATACTTAAACAAAACTATTAGAAAACAAGAACTAGATTGAAGAATCTTATAGCCCGATTTGCTGCTCCAGTAAAAAATAAGATGAAAAACAAACAAGGTTAAGTAATTATAGATTTCAGAGAATTGAATAAAAGTCGTCCTTCAAACACAACGTAGTCCGTTGGTTAAAAAAAAAAACCAGACAAGTGCCAGCCGGACTCGCCAAACCGAGGGTTCCGTACAAATTTGTAGGTATCTACATATTATGATTATAAAAAATTTGGACTGCCGTTTCTTGCACGAAGACCCTGTTTTTTATGATGTAATTACAAATGTATAGTTTTCATATTTTTCCCAATACTTGTAGTATAAGAGGGTATTACTCGCCAAATTTCATAGTTCTAGATCAACGGAAAATACCCTATAAATTTTGGTTCTCTTGAGAGTATCGAAATATACGTTTTTTGCGGCATAAACGCCCGTATCTTTTTTTTACGTTAATTTAGAAGTTTGACTTTTTTCACAGCTTCAAGAGATTGTAGACCTGCACCCTAATTGCGTAACTCACGATTAATCATAATCTGTTTCGTTTTGAAACAGAGTGCTAAACCATTGCTTCATATGTTCGAAAAGTGTGTGTGCTCAACAACGTTAATAACGCAATGAATATTGTTGAACTGTCAAAACTAAACAGATTATGATTAATCGTGTGTTACGCAATTAGGGTGCTGAGTAGGTATATCGTTTTAATTTCAACTCGATACCTCCACGCGTTCCCAAAATAAAGGATCTTGACAGACAGACAGACGGACGGACAACAAAGTGATCTTAGAAGGGTTCCATTTATTCCTTTTGTGGTACGGAACCCTAAAAAACAACTGTTCATGTTTTTTATAGTTAGTTTTAAATTAGTTTTGCTCAAAATTCACCAACGCGAATACCGTTGACTGACGCAGCCTCGGTGTGCAAGTGATACGGCATGCGAAGCAAGATGGGAGGTGAGACATTGTCAGGAGGGACCCCGCATGCACACCGGAGGTCTGAGCTGCCCAGGAGCATGAACCCCCATTTGTGGAGGTTGTCTTTGCTGCGACCTACTTGGGTACGAAGTCTGTTTAAGGATTTTCAAGTAGGCATAAACTATCTAACTAACTTGTGCCCGGGTGAGAGGCTCTCTGAAAGTTTGATGAAGAAATTAACCTATTTTTTTTTAGTTTTTCATACTGACCCGTATTCCTTGTCCGCGAGTGTGATCTGTCTGATTAGAATACCACTTAATTTATTACGCCATTAGAGACTTTCCTTGTTAGTGCATTTCGATTCCATGTAGGTATGTCGTGATCGCAGTGATTTTCGTCTTTTGTAGTGGTCTATCAAAGGCAGTTTGAATGTTAAAATTTCAATGAATTGTGCTATTTTTTCAAACTGATTTCCTTCTCGCACGTTACATTACACCAAAAGTCAAACTATATACAGGTGAGTTTTTAACCAGTGCGCAAACTGCATGAATTCAGCATATCATTCTTGACCCCCCCAGTGTAGACATTTTTCGTAGGTTATCCAACAAAAATCAGCTGTTTCATAGAAAAGTGCAATACCTACGCTGTCAAAATGTAAAAAACGTTGTGAAAATGTTGTGAAAGCTGTGAAAAAATTCTGCGCTGGGGGTCTAGAATGATATGCTTAATTCATGGTTACAGTTTGCGCACTGATTAGAAACTTATGCTGTATATATCTACCTACACATCGCGGCACGTAAGTTTAACCAAAATGTCGGATTTTATTTCAACTTACGTGCCGCGATCTGTAATTTATTTCCAAACTTCAGTACACGTTACATCAATGACTATGCTAGAACGTGACCTCACCCTTTTTCCGTGCGACGCAACGAGTGCACGCGCTCCTATTTTCGGTTGTTTATTCTGATTTTGGTTCACTTACGCGCCGCGATCTATACCTACTGTATTTTATTTCGTGCTTTTAACTTATGGGCCTACGTCCCGTTTGGTAGCGTAACACGGTCACTTTATGAACCGTACTGCTCATTAACGGCTTGTCTTGAAGATTTGAAAAATATATGATTTTGCTATAGATTCATATTGCCGGAAGTACTTTTTTTGTATGTTTAATACTTTTGCTGTAAAAAAATATTTTCCAACACGCAATATTTTGGCTTCTATTCCATACTCCTACTAAACGGCTTCGTTATTTGGAAAAAAAAATACACTGAAAAATAGATAGTTAGAGGTACTTACCACAGAATCGCCGAAGCACAATTGTAAATTAATCAAAGGAATATCCCCATTTTGAGATAAAGGCTCAGAGGTGCCCTGCGCGGGCGCGGGGGCAGTCGTGCTTTAGCATACAAACGGGAGATGAGGATACTATGGGCCTTAATTTAAAGCTTGTTCTGATCACCTTGTTCTCTAAGATATAGTGTTGGACAGCCTTCCACAAGATGGATCGATGAGCTGCTGAAAGCCGCAGGAATTAGCTGGATGCGGGAAGCACAAAACCAGTCGAGGTGGCGGTGCTTCTGCTTTGATAGGAGGCCTATGTCCACTAGTGGACGTCTGACGGCTGAAATGATGATGATGATGAAAGCATGTTATAAAAAGTTAAATAAAAAAATTTAAAAACACCCGACCCATACAAAAACTCTAAAAAGTAAAAATTATATACAAAATATTGGACTCAGTTGTAGGTAATATTTTGATCCAGGCATTGTCAAGTCGGGGGACGGCTAATGAAAATGCTAGCTATGCTATGCTAGGCTAGGTCAATACAGACGAATTGAGAACCTCCTCCTTTTCTTGAAGTCGGTTAAAAAGACCCACCACATAGCCGTCAACTATGCATTCTGTTCATCAAAGCTAACATTGCACAAAATAATTGCTGTTTGTCGTATTGCGCAATGTCATCATCATCTGCCTTCCTTTTACCCAGCTATGTTGGGGTCGGCTTACAGTCTAACCGGTAGCTGAATACTAGTATTTTACATGGAGCGACTATCTGTCCTCCACAACCCAGTTTCTGAGTAATAAAACGTGTAACATAATTAACGCAAGACTTCATACACCCCAATTACAGTATGGAGTTAAAAGTACTAGCATTACTTCATGCATTTAAAATTGAGTCTTAATGCCTTGAGATAGGATTGAATTTTCTTTGGCTGAATCGGCAGTAGGTTTGACAAATTACATAGTTTTTGAAAAATAAACTCTTATTAAGTTACTGAAATCGATTCAGTATTAAATTATGGACAAACTACTTTCAGTACTTGCGTTTTATTCTGTAGTATTTGTATTCTGTTACACCTTGTTTCTGGAAGTTTAAAAAAAGGGGGAAATTATTGTAGCGTATTGTTGTGTCTTACGACTTCCATGCGAACGAAGTCACGGGTACAGGTCAGTGTTGAAATAAATAAACCATCAATAAACATTATTCATAAATTGATTTATTAATAAACTTAATACGTAGAAAATTGTCAGTACCTAAACTGTAAACAGTACATTCATACAAACCAATGTTTTTTTTAAATAACATTGTAATTATTATCAAAAATATAACTGTATTTTACAAATACCATCTTATTTCTAAATTATATCATAATCTTTATTAATTTTGCTGTGAACAATGATACAATACCCTGTGTCTAGCGTAAGACTATTTAGTTTTAAAACATGTAATATAATATCTAAATTGAGCATTGCTGTTATTATATGTGGCAAGAAAAGCCTTATGTATAGTGCAAGTTAAAAACAAATTGAGATAATTCATAATTTTTTAAGGTCTGAGTCGAATTGACTGCGTATTTAGATGCGTTACAGGCGCTCAATATTGGCAAGATAAATGCAAAGTAATTGGCTGTCGTGTTATTAGTTACGTACCATCCAGTGCAACGCTAGTGACGTAACTAAATATATATGTTTTTCTCTTTCTAACAACAGGAATTGGTACGGGTCTTTCCTGTTCCTCGCGCACTGTATGATTACTGCTCTAATGTTCGTGTATGAAGCGTCTATTTATAATACGTCATTGAACAATATTCCACTCAACAACAAGTCATAGCTTGACGGAATCGACTAATAATAAAGCTGAAGAGTTTGTTTGTTTGAACGCGCTAATCTCTAGAACGACCAGTCCAATTTGAAATATTCTTTTTGCATCTGATAGCCCAATTTTTGAGGAAGATTATAGGTTAATTACCATCACGCTAGGAGCCTTAGGAGCCGAGTAAAAATAAAAAAAGTCAGTAAGAATGCTGAGCGAAAACGAAGTTTTTGCGCCGGCACATGACGTGATGCGACGGGGTGTGTGTCGCGGGCAAGGTAGTTAAAAATATTAGCTAATTAAATGTGTTTTTAAGTAGAAACTAAACATACAATACTTTAACTTAGAATAACTAATTACAGACCTGTTTTTATACTTCACTAAAAAAAAAAATGGAATGTTATAATTTGTCTTAATTTAAGGGTTACATAAATAAAGTTTATTTTCGAAATATACACTTTATAAGAAGAAGGAAGAAAATACATTTATTTAGCACAGACTAAGGGCTGAATTTCAATAGCTATATCTTTTATGTGGCGAATGATTATGTAAATTTGACATAATTATTATCTTCTAGCTTTGCCAGCGGTTTCACTCGCGTGGAGGTCAAAAATTATCTCACGAGAACGTACTACCGGGATAAAAAGTATCAGATGTGTTAACCAAACTATCTGTGTGCCAAATTTCATCCAAATCCGTTAAACCGTTTTACCGTGATTGAGTAACAAACATCTAAACATCCAAACTTTCATATGAATAATAGTAGGATTAGTAAGATACAAAAGCTTTGAAAACCGCAGTATTTATACCATTTTAATTTTTTTTGAGGGTGGAAATTATCAAATAACTTCTCCCACGTTTCCGTGTCAAGAGTTTTACTGACCAAAACCCACCCGTGTTCCTTCAGTTGCCTGTGTGCCAGGGGCCGCGGTATTCCATGCGAACAACCCGCACCCCTGGCAGGCATCGGCCCTTGCGGACCCCACCAGTTGGTGCTGACATCTCTTTGAGGCGCGCGTGGAACACAACGCGCCGTCGACCCGGGCTTGGTCCTCACCGGACAGCGAGCTACCCATTACTCGCCATCCGCAAGCCCGCGCCTACGGTGGCCGGGAATCAGCCTGAGATTTCCGACGCCCAGGGCGTCTCCCGCGGCGACTACGGCTGTGAGGGTGCATATACTGCCTCTCCCTCACGTGCGTCGCCTCCCTCTTCGCGAGGATTACTGCTTCGCAGGAGGTGACGGCTACCCATGCACTCTCGCTCCGTACCATGGCCTGGACCAGGGCCGGACGCGAGAGATTGCCGCCACCGATCGCCTCCACGAAGACACGACGGTGCTCCGCCATAGCCGGACAGACTTCCACCAGTATCTATTCCTCAGATACATGTTATCTGACTATTGAAATATCAGCCCCAAAAGGCACACAATACAGAAAAAAAAAATAGTGTGAAGTGCGATGTTAGAAACTAGCATTAAAGTATGCCTCACAGCTGCTATATAAAAACTATGCTTGGTTTTTGGTCATTGTAATATGCTTTGAACTCAATACTGTAATTGGGGTTGGGTCTTGCGTTATGTTAGATCTTACTAATATTACAAAATAGCTTTTGCTATTTAACTCCCTTAGGGGTTGAATTTCGAAAAATCCTTTCTTACTCCTTGTCTACATTATAAAGGGAACCTCTGTGCAAAATTTCAGCTTTCTAGGTCCAAGGGTTTGGGCTGGGCGTTGATGAGTCAGTCAGTCAGTCAATCAGGACTTTTCTTTTTATTTATATAGATAGATAGATGTGAAAGTTGTATGTTTGGGTGTTTGTTACTCAATCACACAACAAGGGCTGAACGGATTTGGATGAAATTTGGCACACAGATAGATTATAACCTGTTTTATTGTGGGTGCGTTTACAAACATTTAAACTTAAATACACAAATAGCCAGACCCGGAACAACAACTTGAAGGTCATACAAATATTTATTTTGTTCCGTGCGGTGATTAAGACAGGATACTTTTTTATCCCGGATATCCTTTTTTAATATATATATATATATGTTACCGGCCAAACCCGATTTCAGGCCAAACTAGTTTGTCCTAGGCCAAACTGGTTTATTAAGCCGGGGCACGCCGATTAAATGGGTTAGGTTAGGTTAGGTTAGAACTGTGACCAAAAGCGCGCGAGCCGAGCGAACGAAGCGAGCGGCGCCGCGGTAGCGGCCGGCGAGCGTTACTTCCAAAGGCTGTTAACGAAATGGCTAATTAAGCTAGAAACCAGTTTGGCCTAGGACAAACTAGTTTGGCCTGAAATCGGGTTTGGCCGGTAACATATAAAAGAAGAAAGAAAATACATTTATTTAGCACAAACGCCTTTAACTTTTAACTTTGTTTTTATTTTTATTATTGGATGTTACAGCGGCAACAGGAATACACATTCTGTGAAAATTATCAACTGTCTACCTATTACGGATCATGGGATACAGCCCGCTGACAGACAGACGGACGGACGGACGTACAACGAAGGCTTAGTAATATGATCCCGTTGGTTATCCTTCTTCTTACTTTTTATCCCGGTAATTAGCGATGTGCCGAGTACGGCTTACTCGAGTCAGACTCGATTCCTGCTTTGGACTCGGCTACTCGAATACCAATTTATTTTGATTCGAGTACTCGAGTCAGGAAGTATCGATCTTGTACTCGCTGACTCGATTCTATTATGCGAGTCCAACTATTCGTGTTAGGTTGACTTACTCGTACTCGACCTCTGTTTACTTGATGAAGTTTTCGATTTTTTCTCTTTGTTCTAAAATCGGTAACGGAATAGAGTTCTAGACTCGAATTTCTAGACTCGGAGTACTGGACTCGAGTCAACATTCGAATACCAAACATAGAACTTGAGTACTGGTCTCGAATCGCGGAATCGAGTCATGATTCGAATACCGTATAAACCGACTCGAGTCGACTCGATCCACCAAGACAGCGACTCGACACATCACTACCGGTAATACGTCCCCGTGGGCTTATTTTCAACTACCACACGGGCGAAGCCGCTGGCAAAACTTAGTGCTGTATAAAGGTCAACAACACATATTCTTCTGTACATCTCCGTGCGCTATGCTGTCTATACTCCACGCGGGTAGTTCTACCTTCCCTGTATGCGTTGCGTCTTCTTCTGTGGGTGTGCCTGTAGTGAAGAGAAAAAAAAAAGTAGTTTTTAAGAACATCTAGGAAAAATATGTGTTAATTTGAATAAAGCTCAAAAACTGCCAATTTTCAAACTAGTTTGAATAAATGATTTTTTATGTTGGCTGTAACTGCCTCGTTGGTGTAGTGGTCACTAGCGGTACTGCTGAGCTTGAGGTTTTGGGTTCGATTTTCTTGTCGGGCAAAGTTTTATTGGGGTAAGCAGACTTAAAAAAAAAAGAATATTTTCGGAAATCGATGTTCTTGGATCTGTATGTTTTGGTCACTGACTTCCGAAATTTAAGTAATTTTTCACTTTGTAAGGAGTCTTTTTTTAAATCGGTTGTTTTTTTAAATCAGATTTTGGGTACCTGCCTACCCCACACCAACTCATATACCACTTCTTGCTATGTAAACAAGAGTGACAGAAAGTATTAGTAGGTACAGACGCCAGCACATCAAGCTACCCCAAACTGTCATTTTTTTCCAATTGAACATGAACCTTATAATTTTGTGATAAAGTTGAAAATCTATCAAAGAAATTTGACAGATTGGGGTAGCTTGATGTGCTGGCATCTGTACATTATCAAGACACACAAAGTGGACTTGAATACATATCATCGAAGCTAACGCAAAATCTATCCAAGCAAAGTTAATAGAATTTATACAGGTTGAAATTGAAAACATGCGACAAACCGTAATGGGAGATTGTACTCATCATTATGAACAACTTTTACTAAGGGACCAAAGATGCAATCGCAAAAAAAAACAGCTGTTCCCTACATTTTGACGAGTTATGCGAACATAAATGTAGGGAACAGATGTTTTTTTTTTCGCGATTACATCATTGGTCCCTTAGTAAAAGTTGTTCATAATGATGAGTACAATCTCCCATTTCGGTTTGTCGCATGTTTTCAATTTCAACCTGTATAAACAAAAAACCATCATCCATCCATAAAAACAAAAAAACAATCGAAATCGGTCCATAATTTCCGAAGATATCGCGGAACATACATACAAAAAAAAAGCAAAGACGCATTGCGAACCTCCTCCTATTTGAAGTCGGTTAAAAAACCATTACGATCTATTTCCCCTTACCTGTGGGTACTTTAGTGGTGTCTACATCAGCAGAGTCATACGACCGCAGAGAGGACACCAGGTTGGAATTGGACAGGTTCAGCAGAGCTGCCGCCGTGTTCAGGAACACCTGGTCGATTCCCTGCTGGAAAATATTAAGAATCTAGAGAAATATTTGTTAGATATAGTCATGAACGGCTATGGCAGGTGGGAAGTTCGTGGGATCGAATGCTGATAATTCAGTCGTATGTACGTGACAGCCTGATGGATCCTACTGAAGAGAATCATCGCTAGAAAAATGCGCGATGAGTGTTCCTTCTTTCTTTGTATGACAAGAAGCATTTTGCTCTGCAGCCGGTGCCGCTCCGGCGCCGGACCGCATGATTGTGTATACGAATGAAAATTCTGAACAAACAACCGCTATAGGGGATTCAGCAGGCGACACATGCAGTTTGATTGATAATGTCGGGAGATTCGGACACGAACGACTACTACTAATTATGTTGAAAAGAGTACGGAAACGAAAAAGAATCTGGGTTCATGAAATTAAGACCACAATATGGAGGATAGAAATAGAAAACAGCTTTTTTTGTAGTTTTTATCACTTGGTTCGTACAAACAACTATGTTTACGAACATATCCAATAATTTTATCATTTGTCATTTGTGATCCATAGCATAATCGAACTATTTTTTGTAAATATTCACAAAACAAACTCTCGACACGCGCACCGCACCCGCGCCAGTGGAGTGCCTTTCGGAGAATACGTATATTACGATGAATAGAATGACGTTATGCCCGCTCCCAACCCGCTTACCCGCGCTCTGTTTGTAGTGGCGGGCGACAGGCGCCGCTCCCGCGCACTACCCGCCCCGCACCCGACCCGCACACGCTTTCAGTGTGATGTCTTTCATATAAATACAAGGAATTATACCCGCCATACTTACGCCGATTAGAAGTCTCGGTCTGCAGACTAGGCATGACTGGCCATCAGCCTATCACCCTAGTCTCAGCCTATCTCCCTCCCCAGTCCCACTCGGAGGACTTCAACCTAATCGCAAACGATATCGCGCTCCTGTTAGGAATGAGTGAGTCCGTTATCATAGCGGGCGATCTCAACGCGAAACACCCCGCGTGGAACAGTTCTCGGGTTTCGACCAGAGGGCGACAATTGTTCAACCTCTGCTCGCGCCTGAACTTTGACGTCATCGCCCCGATGACGCCTACCCACTATCCCCACGATGTCAATCATACCCCTGATGTACTCGACATTGCCATTCTGCAGCGAATCAACCTCCGGTTGAATTCCATAGAAGCAATAAACGAGCTCAGTTCTGATCATCGCCCCGTAGTCATGCATCTGGCCCCCCGGACGGGTCTCCCAGATCCCGACCTACGGCCCCTCACCAAACTGGTAACGGACTGGAGGCAAGTAAGCGATTCGCTGAAAGCCAACACGTCCGCCCACTTGGACTCTATACCCGATCGTTTCGACTCACTCGCCGACACAACGGCCGCGATCGACTCATTCACGGGTCACGTACAATCTGTCCTGGACGAAAGTTCGAGGCGGGTTCCGGTGGGGGAAGACCCCCGCTGGAAGCTGCCGGACGATGTACGCGAACTGCTGAACGAGAAGAACGCGTCTGTTCGTGCCTACAGCAACTTTCCCTGCGCCGCCAACAAAGCCCACATGCGCTATTTACAGCGAGCTGTAAAGACACGCATGTCGGAGCTGCGGGACGCGGGCTGGGACAAGATGCTGAGCGACCTCGAGCCGACCCACCTAGCTTTCTGGCAACTTCAGAGGAAACTCAAATCCAAAGAAGTAGCTTCCATGCCCCCCCTGACCCGTCCCGATGGCACCGTTGCCTTCGACGACATTGACAAGGCCGAATGTCTAGCCGCCAGTCTAGAGGCTCAATGCACTCCCAGTTCTCAACCAGTAGACCAAGCTCATCTCGCTGAGGTGGACGCTGAAGTCGAACGTAGAACCTCCCTCCCGCCCGTCGAAGACCCTGATGACCCATTACCTCTCGTCACCCCGGACGAAGTTCACGAGGTCATCAAAGGTCTGAAACCCCGCAAGGCCCCCGGCGCTGACGGAATCACCAATAAGGTGCTCCAGATGCTGCCCGCCCACCTGATCATGCTCTTGACCACCATCTTCAATGGTGCCTTGAGTAATAATATATTCCCCGATGCATGGAAGCAGGCCACGGTTATCGGTATCCCGAAGCCGGGCAAGCCCAAATCCGAGCCCACGAGCTACCGCCCCATCAGTTTACTGAGCAGTCTCGGCAAGATCTATGAGAGACTTATTTATAAGCGACTCAGAAATTACGCCGAGACGAAAGGCCTCATACCCAACGAGCAGTTCGGTTTCCGTAACCAACATTGTTGTGTGCAACAGGTCCACCGTATCGTAGAACATATAAGCGCTGGCTTCCAGCGCGGTACGATAACCGGTGCAGTATTTTTCGACATAGCGAAAGCCTTCGACAAGGTCTGGCACAATGGCTTGATTTACAAGCTGTACCGTCTCGGTGTGCCAGACCGTCTCGTGCTCATCGTACGAGATTTTCTGTCGAACCGCACCTTTCGCTATCGCATCGAAGGGGCGATCTCGTCTCCCCATCCCATTCGCGCCGGCGTCCCTCAGGGCGCGGTGTTGTCCCCGCTCATATTCACTCTATTCACGAGCGATATCCCAAAAAGTAGAAAGGCACAGTTGGCACTGTTCGCAGACGACACAGCCATCTACTACACTGGGAAAAGTCAGGACGCGATAGCCGCCACTCTCCAAACCACCGTCAACGTCCTTGGCGCGTGGTTTCGAAAGTGGCGGATCGACATAAATCCGGATAATGGCCAAGCAGTCCTCTTTACGAGACCGCGACGCATTAGACCTGAGCCCCCCCGTCCCATCTCTTTGCTCGGCAAGCCTATCCCTTGGGAGAAGCAAGCCAAATACCTTGGTGTGACCATGGATCAGCATCTCTCCTTCGCAGAGCACATAAAGGCGCGCTCACGCGCCGCCTTCGCTCTCGGCAGGTTATATTCTGTTCTAAATGCACGTAGCAAGTTGTCACTAAAGTGCAAGTTGCGGATTTACACGGCGTGTATAAGGCCCATCATGACGTATGCGTGTGCAATCTTTGCGCACGCGAACCCCCGATTCATCCATAGGATGCAGACCCTACAGAACCGATTCCTCCGGCAAGCCACAGGCGCCCCTTGGTTCGTTCGGAACGAGATCCTCCATCTCGATCTGAAAATCCCCACGGTCAGTCAATTCATGAAACGCACCTCGAAGCGTTTCTTCGATAAAGCCGAAATTCACCGCAATCCCTTGATTGTGAAGGCCGCCACTTATGTCCCCAGTAGGATTAGCTCTGTCCGACGGCCGAGACATGTCCTCACCGACCCAGACGACCACATTACTCTCCTCCAGGAAAGCAATAGGGCCACCAGTACAGTTCGCACACACCGATCAAAATCGTCCTTCCGACCTCGCCGCCGAGGTCCTCGCGCCCCGCGAAGACCCCTCGTAGTATCGGCGCCTAACGTCGAGACCCCCGACCGACCCTTGCTCGTTGAAGCGCCAGCCCGCGCCGCAGCTGAGCCAGTAGCTTTAAATTCCCCTAATAATAATAATGCCAATATTTCGATCCAGCCTGTCCCCAATAGTGATAGCTGTCCCCCTATCAGTGACGGCCTGAGCCGAGGTCCGTACCCCACAGGGGGTGCCCTCAGCGTGCAGTCGCTTAGTTTTTAAATTTTAGTTTGTAAGCCCTGGCTGGAGGCGTTAAGATTAATTTCTTAATGGCAGCCCCAGGAAAGCCCGGTTGAGCAGTCACGGCCTCTCAAGGCCAACTGCGAGATGCCCAACAAAAAAAAAAAAAACCGCCGTACTTCAGTAGGATTAGCTCTGTCCGACGGCCGAGACATGTCCTCACCTACCCTGACGACCACATTACTATCCTTCAGGAAAGCAATAGGGCCACCAGTACAGTTCGCACACACCGCACAAAATCGTCCTTCCGACTTCGCCGCCGAGGTCCTCGCGCCCCGCGAAGACCCCTAGTAGTATCGGCGCCTAACGTCGAGACCCCCGACCGACCCTTGCTCGTTGAAGCGCCAGCCCGCGCCGCAGCTGAGCCAGTAGCCTTAAACTCCCCGTCTAATAATAATGATGCCAATTTGATCCAGCCTGTCCCCAATAGTGATAGCTGTCCCCCTATCAGTGACGCCCTGAGCCGAGGTCCGTACCCCACAGGGGGTGCCCTCAGCGTGCAGTCGCTTAGCATATAAAATTTAGTTTGTAAGCCCTGGCTGGAGGCGTTAAGATTAACTTCTTTAATGGCAGCCCCAGGAAAGCCCGGTTGAGCAGTCACGGCCTCTCAAGGCCAACTGCGAGATGCCCTACAAAAAAAAAAAAAACCGCCGTACTCCCGTCGCGGTCTGCGCCCACTCTATGTGTGTATTTCGCTTAGCCTCGCACCGAAAAAGAATGAGGTCACCTTCTAGATCGCGGCACGTAAGTTGAACCAAAATCCGCCATTTTGGTTCAACTTACGTGCCGCAATCTGTAACCGCGTGTAAACCGTATTGATGCCGAGTTAAATAGTAAACCAACGATCACAGTTCATTGGCAAATAAACTGTCCAACGCGTCTGATTTTCATTTAATATTGATATCCCTTGTGATGTTAATTTTAACCAAAAAAAAAAATAGTTTAAAAAACTAAAAAACACGCTTTAATGCTTGACAGTAAGTGATTATAAAATACCTCAAAAAGCACCCCACGCTTTTTAATTGAATTAAATTATTTTCTTTTTTAGTTTGGTTTTTAAAGCGTGTTTTTTAGTTTGTTAAACTATTATTTATTTTCTATTTTTTAGTTCTGCTAACTACAAAAACGTGTTTTTTTTTTCTCAATTTTTTTTAACTTATTGAATTGTCATCGGTCCTCGACAAGTTTACAAAGTTTCAATGAAATCTGACCGTTTAAAGTGGGTCAAAATCGCGCTCAAAGGAGCCGGTTACATACAAACATACATACATACAAACAAACAAACAAACAAACAAACATACAAGTGAAGCTAATATAAAGCGTGTAAAAACAACTGTTACTTTCATATACACTTTATTTATAAACGCAGACAGGCAAAAAAAATCATAGATGTAAGAGACAATTTTGGGTACTTACATCCTGTTTTAGCCTGGTAGGTGAATTTCACGTGCTTTTTTTTAATATATGTCGGAATTAGTGTAAAAGTTAGTTTCGTTGGCAATGCTTTACTGAACTGTGATCGTTCGAACACACGGTTCCGGCGCAGCGCGGCTGCGGTACGGCGCTTGTGCGATATTCATTTGTTACATGTATACTATTTATACTTTCCTATTGGTTTACCTGCCCTATTTTTCTAAATATTTGCGTGCTAATTGTAATATATACTTAGTTAATATTGGTGGTGGTTTAAATTCGTTTCAGTAACAATGGTGCCGATTCTGTTGGCACAAAATTCTCTAAACTAAACTAAAAATCACCAAAATTTAGTTTATTCCTGTCAAACGACGATTTCCTATTCTGAAATTGACTAAAGTGACACAACTTAACTATAATTTAGTTTGACAGCACTAAGTTTGCACTGAATTATTAGTTTAGTGAAGATGGTAATTTTGCTATTCTGAGTTTGCCGTTTTTCACTAAAAATTTTGACTATATTAATTTTTCTAACTAAATCTGACTATTTTTAATCGCGATTAAAAACGTGTGGAATAAAACTAGTGGTCATGAACTAAAATTCACACCAACACTTCGACTTCAGATGCAAAACAGTACTGTATCTTTTTTTTTTTCGTTTGCTTATATCTCGAAAATGGTGTGTCCTATCGCAAAAATGATGATAATTTCGACCCCCTTTTATAAACCCGTAAGCCCCATAATCTCAACATGTAGGTATTTTTTTTTTTTTTTTTCAATACTATTGTGAAAAACTCATTGTGTGAGAAGCGTTTTGTCGACGGAAGACTAGACAAAAATTACGTTTTCGTGTAGACAGTTGGCAGTTTTTCACCGAGAAATGTAGACAAGCGATTTCTATTCTACAGAAGAGTAGAAATAGAAAGCGTCATGCTAAGCCTGCAGGAGTCGCGATTGTCAGATTCGATTTTAGTTATGTCAAAAATATTTTTAAGTTTAGAGATTTTATTTTGCAGAATAGCTTCAAGATTCTCATAGTCAAAAGTAAGGAATTTTAGTGATAGTTTAGTTAGTTTAGTTCGGTGTACAACAGAATCGGCACCATTAATTTTGTTCCCGTGTAACAATAGGAATTGAAATAAGTGTTAATTTGTTATCTAATCATGTAACGCGGACGTCTCACAGTTCTGCGCACCGATGGATGCGGTGAACTGAGCAACTTCGCTAGACTGTACAGCACGCATATCTTCTGATCACTCTTGTTCGCACTGATAGTTACCTGATCATGTTACGCGGACGTCTCACAGTACTGCGCGCAGATGGATGCAGCAAACAGCTCCGCTTTACTGGACTGGACTGCCCGCAATTCTTCTGATCACTCTTGTTCGCACTGATAGTTACCTGATCATGTAACGTGGACGTATCACAGTACTGCGCGCCAATGGGCGTTGTAAACTGCCCAGCTTCACTTGACTGTACAGCTTGCGAGTCTTCTGATCACTCTTGTTCGCACTGATAGTTACCTGATCATGTAACGCAGACGTCTCACAGTACTGCGCACCGATGGACGCTGCGAATTGAGCCGCTTCGCTAGACTGTACTGCGCGCATGTCTTCTAGGTCACTCTTGTTGCCTACCACTGATAGGACCATCGCTTCGGGGACGTTGCTGGAATGGAAAAAATATTGGTTTAAGACGATTTTTTGAACTCGTCTTAAGCTTGCTTACCTACACCACTTAAACTTCTTTGAAACATCATTCCGATCAGATGACAGAGAATCGTCTTTAGCCGATTGACAGAAACAGCGTTATTTTAAATTCAAAAAGAGGGTAGACATAGGTGAAATAGTAGCTGGCATTTGTCAAACAACACGTAGCTAAATTAGGCTTACAAAAAAAAACCGACTTCCAAAAACCAACCAGTGTTACCAAGGGGTATCATACTACCCAGTAACTGGGTAAGGGGCCATTCAAGTATTACGTAAGCACTACAGGGGGGCGGGGTGGGTCTTTGCATTGCTTATTTTTGATGACACGGGGGATGGGGTGTCTGGATGGTGATTACGTCAGCAGAATTTATTTGTTAACTTTTGTATTTTCTACAAAATTTTGTCGATTTTGGTTTGAACACATATGGCAACCCTTGGCTCGAAGAAAACGATAACAATATTCCAAAATCACACGAAAGTAAGCAGACTCGTTGTGTCTGCTATCAATGTTTACGTGAGCATAGGAGGGGGGGGGGGGGGGTGCTTGCTCCCTGGTAATCTTGTGGAGGTCAGATAGGCAGGCCTTTTATAAATAAACGATTTTATGATTATAATATTATTAAGGGCTGATTCATTCATATTGCGCATAATGATTGTAGACACAGGGACAGCGTAAGATCACTGTCACTTACCTCTGTAACTCCTTGACCCATCCTTTTATGGCTGCAAAGCTGTTAACACTAGTAATATCAAATACTAGGAGCGCAGCATTGGCATTTCTGTAATACATGGGCGCCATAGAACGAAACCGTTCTTGACCGGCTGTGTCCCATACCTGAAATATATTAACACAATTATTATTGTTACTAGCAAAACTCAAACTCAAAGTATTGCTTTCAAATAAACCAATTACAGGAACTTTTGAATTGTCAAGGGATCGGTCAGTTAGAAAGATGAAGCTAGTTGCCCATTCCAAAGCGTAGTGCGTAGCACCCGCGACTGAGAGCACCGCGACTATCGCTAAGGGGTCTCGTAGATGCGCGCGTATGTGTGAGTGTGCAGTTTACAAAGTTTGTTCGTAGTTTCTGTACTGTCCATATTTATATTGTTGTTATAGGCCCGTATTATAAAAAGGTTTGCCGACGTATTATAAACCTTTTTGTATCAGTAAATCAAAATATTGTAAAAAAAAAAAATGGTTTTTAATGCCTACCATAAAAGGTAGATACACATAGTAGGTCGCTTCCTTAACGGGAATATTTTTATCTTATATGCCCGTTAACGAAGATACGGGATCTTCCGAAAATGGTTGATCCGCCAAAACAAGTGTCATATTCAATTTTTCGGACACATCGGGCGTAGGGACCAAATTTCAAATTATGTTGTCATTCATTCTAAGATCGGAAACCGAACTAACCTTATGTCCGCAAGTGATACGGAGATGAAAAAGGCCCATAACTTCGGCCGAAAATACGGACTTCGTGCTTTGGGAGTAGACCCATGATTTGAACCAATAACTTACTAATATTATAAATGTGAAAGTTTGTATGTTCAGATGTTAGGATATTTAATCACGCAAAAACGGCTGAACGGATTTGTATGAAATTTGCCACACAGATAGTTTGTAGCCTGGAATAATACAGGATACTTTTTAGTACGTTCCCGTGGGATAATTTTCGATATCCACGCGACCGAAGCGTCTGGCAAAACCTCGTTTGAAAATATAGATAAGGTATAATTCTGGCATAAAAAAAAACCAGACATTGTCCTACAGACCCAGATTATTCAACCAAAATATCTGGATTATTAAAGAGATCATGACCTCTGCTCAGGAATTCAGAGTATGTTTTGGCGTTTCTTATCAAATGTCGTCAAAACATTTTTATTTACATTAATTCAACACAATTTTACATAGGCCTGGGCTTGAGTACATTGGTACCCAATATAATATGTGAGAAGTACGGGGAGTCTACTCTCTAAGTACGAAATCCGTAGTTTCGGCCGAAGTTACAAGAGTTTCCTACTCCGTATCACCTACGGACATATGATTAGTTTAGTTTGGGACCCGAAGTTAAAATGTATGGCAACACGATTTGACAGTTTTCCTTACTCTCGATGTGTTTTTGCCCGCCCGAAAAAGTTAATAAATCGGGATTAGGGTTCATTCCTAAGTATCGAACCATTTTCGGACGAGCCCGTATCTTCGACGACGGACTTAGAGAGTAGCCCCCCAGGCACGGACCAGCGGGGTAGTTTCGTAACACACTTAGCCCACGTTCCCAACGCACGTAATGTGCCGGATGTAATAAAACCGGCGGGATTTTTCGCTCATTGGATCTTTGACGTACTGCTAACGTCGAGAGTTGTAAATCGTAGGTGCGAATTACACAGAAACGGCGTAAAGTGAAGGCGCGGCGCAGGCATGATGCCGCTTTTAAACGTTTTCATACAAAATGTACGAAGGCGACCGCGACGTGTCGTGAATTACATTCAAGCGGCGCGGCGCAGGCACGCCGCTTGGTCGTCTGTGCCGCGTCGCTAGCAGTCGGCCAGTCGCGTCTGGAGTAGACATGGGCAGGGCCTGATTAACCCTTAGGCTAATTAGGCTGCAGCCTAGGGCGCGAGGATCGGGGGGGCGTGCTGAAATCGTGTCTTCGCATGCACTAATGTAGCATCATTCATTGCATCTACCCTACATATTTCAACTAGACCGGGACAAAACACTAAAACTAAATGCGCTTGAGAGTCCCTGATTTTTAACCGACTTCAAAAAGGAGGAGGTTATCAATTCGTCGGAACCTTTTTTTTTTTATTTTTTTTTTATTTTTTTTTATGTATGTTCCCCGATTACTCGAAGATGGCTGGACCGATTTGGATTTTGTTTTTTTTGTTTGAAAGGGTATACTTCCCAGGTGGTCCCATGATCATCAAGTCAGGATCTGATGATGGGATCCTGGAGAAATAGAGAGAACTCTTCAAATTTTATAGGCACACAAAGCGATTTAGGTATTTTTTGGAAGAGTACTTTCTCGTAGTAGTCCCATTTCAATTTGGTGAAGATCTGATGAAGAACTTCGGAGATAGGCAACGGAACTCCTCAATAAATGATAGCAAATGGACTGGGATTGCCGAAATCGCATGTCTGTCTATTGTTTACACCAGTTCATAACATAACATCACGCCGGTACGCTGTGAAGGGGTAAGCACATGTGAACCACTAAAAAGTGAAAAATAAAAACTTTTTCCAAAAAAAAAACAACCGACTTCCAAAAAAACACTACAAAGTGAAAAATAACTTTTTTCGGAAGGCGGTGACAAAAAACTCAAATACAGCTCCAAAGACACCGACTTCCGAAAAAAGTTATTTTTCACTTTGTAGTGTTTTTTTGGAAGTCGGTTGTTTTTTTTTTGGAAAAAGTTTTTATAACAATAAATTTAGAAATTTTAAAAAGTGCGCCTTAAACAAACACTGACTTGTTACTCGAATCGGTCGGTGGTCGAGCTTTCTTGGCTGTATTGAGCTTATATCTAAATTTGATCCTTTCATGGCTGAACATTTGGTGAGATTTGGACAAAAAGGCAGAGGTACTCCGTCGTACTTGTCATCCTCTATAATCGACGAATTTATTTTATTTCTCGCTGACGAAGTTCGACTTTAGATCTTAGGAGAAATAAAAAAAGCAAAATATTATTCGATTAGCATTTATTCTACTCCAGATATGTCACACACCAATCAGTTGACATTTATAATTCGTAATATTTTGCCTGGCGGCGAACCTGTCGAACGTTTTGTCACATTTTTACCCAATTGCGGTCATAAAGGTGAAGACATGGAGAAGGCTGTTCTTGCGACAGTTGATAAAACTTTGGAACTTGATATTAAAGACTGTCGTGACCAAAGTTATGATAATGCTAGCAATATGTCTGGTCAATACAAAGGTCTTCAGTCAAGAATTAAAGCTGTAAATCCATTGGGTATCTACTTTTGTTCCTTGTGCAGCTCATTCTCTACAACTCGTGGGATCGGCTGCGGCGGAAAGTAGTGACGAGTCAGCTGCTTTTTTACACTGGAACCACAACTATACAGTTTTTTCTGGATCTACAAGCAGATGGCAAATTTTGTTATCCAAATAGGATGAAAAATCGACGGTACTAGAAAATCTATCGAAAACTCGATGGAGTGCGCGAGCAGATGCAAGCAAAGCCTTATCGTCCACAAGCACCCAATACCTCCTATCTGACTCCGGGTGGATTTTACATAGTAGAGGATCCCAAGTAAGAACGACCTTTACCAATTTGATAACCAGGTGAAAATTATATTTTAATTTAAATTATAAAAAATAGGTAATATTGTTAAAATATAATTTACACCTGGTTATTAAATTGGTGAAGGTCGTTCTTACTTGGGATCCTCTACTATGTAAAATCCACCCGGAGCCAGATAGGAGGTATTGGGCGCTTGTGGACGATAAGGCTACTCTACTCACTTACTACTTTTTAGGCCGTCCGTAACACACCTGGCGGGGGCGCGTCCTCATAATTAGCCTAGGGCGGTCAGAACTCTTGATCAGTCGCTGGACATGGGCGAAGTAGCTCACTGAAAAGAAAAAGAGCGACTAGCTCTTTCACTCTAAAGAGCTATATCATTCTTCTAGCTCACTAGCTCTTCTATAGCTCAGTGACACAGACGCCGAGACGCCGACTGTTAGCTCAATTGACTCACGCCGCACGCGCGTCGAAAGAGACGGATCGGCTCGCTCAATAGTGAGTAGCTCTTTGGAAGTTTGGACTCTTTATTACTACTAGCTCTTCTATAGCTCAGTGATTCAGACGCCGACTGTTAGTTCATTTGACTCACGGTGCACGCAGTCATTGTCAATAGCTCTTTGGAAGTTTGGAGTTAAGTTAAATAAGCTTTTCTGTTTGTTTATATAATGTTATGACTTTACGTAAATAATACGCAAAAAATAAACAATGCAAAGCCAAAGTATTTTCTACTTTAAAGCTATGGTCATAAAGATAGATTTACAGTGATTTATGTCGTATGATAGTCTACAATGACGTAACGAAGAGGTATTGTTGGAAGAACGAACTATGCGATCCGAAATATTCCGAAGCGAACCGAATGAGCCGTTCGGCCGCTGACTTCGGTCGGTCATCAGTGTCTCGCTGAAGTACTGAGAGTCTGAGCTAACTGAGCTAGTGAGCTACTTAGCGAACGAGTGAGTGAGCGAGAGCGACGTCCATCAAAAAGAGCTAGCTCTTTTCTATCACTCGCTCACGAGCTACCCATGTCTAGTCTGGAGCGCCGCGCAAGGAGCATGTCGCTTGTTATACGGAATGAGGAGAATTTATCAACACAAAAAATGCGTGACGATATTGCATATGTACAGTTCTTCTTGTGACATTTTATACACTGTAGGAAAACGATCAGGATATTCATGTATTTTTTCCATTATTTTAACATTTCTATGCTCTTCTGACAATTTCCACACAGGGTGCACCCAATATTTTCTATGCCTCTGCATATTAATGAGTTGCAGCAAAGCAAGCGCATCTTCGTCTTCTGAGGAGGAAGACATGCTATCGCAACAAAGTCAGCCTGTATTATGACGCATCATAACGTCTCTTCGCCTCTTCTATATAATTTTAATCGCGTCCGTACCTTATCCGTTCCACGCCTGCACTGCGCCTGCGCCGCGCCTTCAACTTACGCCATTTCTGTGTAATTCGCGCCGTACACAATTTTTTCGATGCGCTGAGAGTCAGTCGCACTCTGTTAGATTCTCAATGCTTGGTGCAACAGCGAAAGTTCAAAATCCAGCGCGCGATTAGATCTTGACGCGATTTTATTATGGCGATCAGTGGCCCTAGTGTGAGTTTCATTTAAGGTGGAAGCGCCAGGGTAGCCCGCGAAATTCAAATTTTGTTACGTTTTTTGCAATTTGCAGGTCAGTATCAGGTTGTATGGTGATTTAAATATGATTCGCGACCGTATCAAATAAGGATTTTCAGAATCATAATCATTAGAATCAGCAATACAACTGCATAAGTTAGAATTGCCCTCAAATGTCATAATTTCATGAAATAGTCATTCTTTAGAGTAATATGAACTTATAGAGATGTATTGCTGATTCTAATGATTATGATTCTGTAAAGCCATATTTGATACGGTCGCGAATCATATTTAGATCACCATACAACCTGACAGTGACCTGGAAATTGCAAAAAACGTAACAAAATTTTAATTTCGCGGGCTACCTTGGCGCTTCCACCTTAACCATCTCGATCAAAAGCATCGAGCGCGTTCGGCGCTCCGATTGGTCCGTCACCAATCCAGGGCCAATCGGTACGCCAAACGCGCTCGATGCGTTTGATCGAGATGGTTAAATGAAACTCACACTATGGCCTCTGAGCCGAGAGCGGTAGGCATTTAACGCTTACCTCAGCCCCAGTCACGCGCGCGCTAAGCGCAGCTCGTGGTCGGCAGCAGTATTAACTTGCACACCGAATAGAGCAATGCAGTAGATCACAGAGAGAATATAATAGTAGGGATGGCTGAGAATAGCTTTCATGTTACATTCAATGCGTTATTTATGTTGTTGAGTTAACAATTTTATTACCTGTAGTTTGACTCTGGCATTCTCCAGATTAATATTGCAGGTGAAGAAGGAAGCTCCTATCGTGGGCGAGATGTGCTTTGAAAACATCTTGCCGATGTAGCGAACGACTAGGCTCGTCTTGCCAACTCCTGGAACAGAAAATAATATGATAGTGATAAGTATAAGTGGAAACGCCGGAAGGGGTCGCCATAGGAAGACATATCGTCCTAACCAGGGCCTTACATACTTAGGGGCCATCCATAAATTACGACACACAAATTTCATGGTTTTTGTCCTTAATTCATCGACTGGAATTCATTATATTTCGATACAATTACTCCGCGGCACGTCGTCGTGGCGTGCCGCAGCAAGCCCAGCCACTCACTGCGACATGCAGCGTCATACCAAAGCGTCTTATGAGCTGCCGAAGCACGCCGTGCCACGACGTCAGTCTGCCTTTAGTTACTACGGCCACAGCAGCAGCTGAACCTTAGTCAACGTTCATCATCATCATTTCAGCCGACAGACATCCACTGCTGAACATAGGCCTCCCCCAAAATTTTAAATGGGGGGGTTTGCCATAATCGCTACGCTTGGCAGGCGGGTTGGCGATCACAGTATGGTGGTAAAATGCATAGAGAACGCTGCTGCCCATTCTCTAGTAAGTCCCTTAGTCGCCTTTTACGACACCCACGGGAAGAAATGGCATGGTGCTATTCTTTACGTCCGGCACCACACGGAAGTCGACGTTCACGCGAACGTATTAATACGAGAGTACGAGAGTAGAGTTTAAAATCGAACAGTGTGTTTTATCGACGCGCTGAAATGCACTCTGTTAGATTCTCGGCGCTAAGCAGTGGTTTGACGAACCAGTGCGAAAAAAAAATCCGCCGCGAAATTTTTACATAATATATGCGTGTGTGTGTCGAGTCGATTAACAAGAACAAGTTTAGCCCACGCGGTATTTTATATCAGATGCAAAGAAGTGGGTCAGCAAGAAAAACGGCTAAACGTTAAGAGCAACCAGTTCTAACTATTAATAATACTATCCAATTTAAATAAGACAAAAAAAACTGGTTTGGTTAATCTTCGCTGAGTAACACAACTAACACATATTTTATGCTGGTATAGGAATTAGTTGGCTATTATCAGTTTTATTTATAAACTTCTCTTAACTTTTAATCAATTGGTAAGTAACTGATTATTAAAAATACTATAATAGCAAGTTAAAGGTTTTTACACGTTTTATATTAGCTTCACTTGTATGTTTGTATGTTTGTAACCGACTCCTTAGGGCGCGATTTTGACCCACTTTAAACGGTCAGATTTCATTTAAACTTTGTAAACTTATCGAGGACCGATGACAATTCATAATTAAAAAAAAAATGAAAAAATAAAGGAAAAAAATCACGCTTTTGTAGTTAACAGAACTAAAAAATATAAAATAAATAATAGTTTAAAAAACACGCTTTAAAAACCAAACTAAAAAAGTAGAAAATAATTTAATTCAATTAAAAAGCGTGGGGTGCTTGACAATAATTGATTATAAAAATACCTCAAAAAGCACCCCACGCTTTTTAATTGAATTCAATTATTTTCTACTTTTTAGTTTGGTTTTTAAAGCGTGTTTTTTAGTTTTTTAAACTATTATTTTTATACTCTAGGCAAAAAGATAGTCCCTGATTAGGTTCATGTTTTAGTTGGATCATCTTTGACATTGAGGGGTATATTCTTAAACGATGATTTATTAGTGGAGTCTCGTTATGTAAAGATGGTCATACAAAAATGTAGGCTTTTTGCACTCCTTCTCCATAGAAACTTGAACTTTATATACAAGTCATTTAGTTTTTTTGTAGTTAATACAGGTTCTTTTTTCAAAACCAGACCATATTTGTATTGTTTTTATTTTAAATATACATAACGCCGCATCGCTATGAAATGTCATGATAAATTGGTCGCTGTGCATTAGTGGTATTTTTTCCCCCTTTTACGAAAATGACTGAGACGAAGGAGTATAAAATTAGGCACAGTTAGGTATAGTTTATATGGAGAAAGAGTGCACAAAGCTTTATATCATTATACAACGAGTAACATAATTAACGCAAGACCTCATACACCCCAATTAGAGTATTGAGTTAAAAGCATAATACGATGACCAAAACATTTTTTTTAAAGCTAACTGATATTATTAAGAAAAACGTGTCGACCCAAGCATTACTTTATGCATTTAAAATTGAGTCTTATTTCTTGTCTTTTAAGATTGAATTTTCTTTGGCTTAATCAGAGTGGTAGGTGTGGCAAAATACATAATTTATAAAAAAAAACTTGTATTAAAAGATACTGAAATCGATTCAGTAGTCAATTAGGAACAAACTACTTTCAGGTCTTGCGTCCATTCTGATACACCTTGTATAGTGACCTTCTTTACATATCGTGACTCTTCAGTGCCTCGGAAACCACGTTAAGCCGCAACGCCCCGGCTGTCATTCGTGAATCTTTGACAGTTGTTACGGGTCGTCAGAAGCCCGAAAGTCTGACAACCCGTCTTACCAAGGGTATCGAGTTACCCGGTAACTGGGTTGTGGAGGTCAGATAGGCAGTTGCTCCATGTAAAATACTGGTATTCAGCTGCATCGGGTCAGACTGGAAGCCGACCCCAACATACTTGGGAAACGGCTAGGTAGATAGAATGCATTTATTTTTTTGGCTGGGAAATCATCAACTAACTTCTTCCGCTCTGGTTGGAGCAGGAGGGCGTGTCAGACCTTTAATGACTAAAACTCACCTGTGTTTCCTCAGTTGCCTGTGTGCCAGGGGCCACGGTATCTCTTTCGAACAACCCGCACCCCTGGCAGGCATCGGCCCTTGCGGACCCCATCAGTAGATAGAATGCATTAGGAATACTTTTAAGGCTCATAGTATCCTCATCTCCTGTCTGTATGCTAAAGCACGACTGCCGCCCGCGCCCGCGCAGGGCACCTCTGAGCCTTTATCTCAAAATAGGGATATTCCTTGGCAAATGTTGATTAATTTACAATTGTGCGCTAGCGATTCTGTGGTACCTCTAACTATCTATTTTTCAGTGTATTTTTTTTTCCAAATAACGAAGCCGTTTAGTATGAGTATGGAATAGAAGCCAAAATATTGCGTGTTGGAAAATATTTTTTTACAGCAAAAGTATTAACCGTACAAAAAAAGTACCCTCGGCAAAATGATCTATATGAATCTATAGCAAAATCATATATTTTTCAAACCTTCAAGACAAGCCGTTAATGAGCAGTACGGTTCATAAAGTGACCGTGTTACGCTACCAAACGGGACTTAGGCCCTTATGTTTGAAATGAATTCTGGTCGAATTTCGACCAGTAGGCGAACGCTATAATTTCTATAATAACTAGTTTGTTAGCCAGTTAGCTCATTATGGAGAGTGACGTCAGACGGAAGTTACATTAACATAAGACTAGTAGTAATAAAATTATATTGTGATGATTTCATTAAAAAGCTGTTTCTTTTGTAATAGGATCTGTGTCATTTTGGTATTATAATACTATAGTATAGGTCATGTTGATGTGAACGAGGTAGGCATACGACAGGTCTAGTCGGGGAGGCTGCGAATGTACAGGAAATAATGCCCCGGTCTCATGGTAGTAGAACAAAGTGTATTTTTTATTTTTTTACTTAAAACGGGACATTTTTTTATTCATCTCAATTAGTAGGGCCCGTTAATAAAGAAAACTCAATTCAGAAAATACCAAACTGGGTTCTTAATGAAAAAGAAACACATTTCTTATTATTTTATCAGAAAAAAAAATGTGTATTTTTTAAAATTTGTGAACAGAATTAAGTTTTAACACAGGTGGTGCTGATTTTAAGTAAGAACAAAATTCTTGGCAAGTTTTTTTTATTATTCCCGTTTTTCTTTTTTTTTGGGTGGGAACTGGGAAATCATCAAATAACTTCTCCCGCTCTGGGTGGAGCAGGAGGACGTGTCAGAGTTTTACTGACTAAAACCCACCCGTGTTCCCTCAGTTGCCTGTGTGCCAGGGGCCACGGTATCTCTTTCGAACAACCCGCACCTTTATTATTCCCCTTAGTTATCAATATCGCCATAACCTTATTTGGGTTTTGTCACACATTCATGCAATTTATCCGGCCCGCCAATTATTGCGTGGTTTCTGAAAACGGGTCAAATTTGCGTCCCCAGGTTCTTTTCGAGGACACCGGGATGAAGAACCGAAAAAATGGGGCGGTCAACGAGGTATGTATTTATTGACATAAAATGTATATTTAAAGTAGAAGGAACAGTGCTGTTGTAGTCGATAGGAGTCTGACATAACCCCCCGTTCTTCCCAGATGGAGCAAAGCTATGAGAATTTCGCCACGGAAAAAAAAGGCATAGGATCGATGATTTAGAACATGTAATGGGTAGGTAATTAACCGCCGCTACCGCTCGCATCCAGAAGGACACGGCGGTGCTCCGCCCAAGCCGGGCAGACCTCCACCGTATGCTCCACCGTGTGCTCAGGGCGATTTACGCAGTGGAAACACCCGGGCGTTTCCTCCCGCCTTATTCGAAACAGGAACCTCCCGAAACAACCGTGTCCGGTGAGGACCTGCGTCAGGTGCAAGGTGAGGATGCCGTGGCGCCTCTCAATCCACTCCTCAAAGTTTTAAGAGCAGTTGTGATTAAATTATTTAGACTAAGTAAAGCGCCTGTCTGGGTTCGAACTGACACGACCTACAACTCGTAAATCATGGCCGTTATCACTGCACTGCATGCCAATCATTACAGTGATAATCTATATGTATATATATGTTACGGCTAATAGCCGAAGTGCGGCTACACCTAGTTTTAGCCGGCTACAACTAGGTGCAGCTGGACTAGCGCTCGCCGGCCGCTGCCGCGGCATCGCGCGCTGCGCTCGCTCGGCTCGCGCGCGTTTGGTCGCAATTCTAACCTAACCTAACCTAATCGGTCGGTAAGCAGTATGGTGCAGTTCACCGGTGACATAAGTAGGATACATCTAAGTTCAACCGGCTGCACCTAGTTATAGCCGGCTAAAACTAGGTGTAGCCCTACCTCGGCTATTAGCCGTAACATATACAGGTTGAAATTGAAAACATGCGACAAACCGAAATGGGAGATTGTACTCATCATTATGAACAACTTTTACTAAGGGACCAATGATGCAATCGCGAAAAAAAAACATCTGTCCCCTACATTTATGTTCGCATAACTCGTCAAAATGTAGGGAACAGCTGTTTTTTTTTTGCGATTGCATCTTTGGTCCCTCAGTAAAAGTTGTTCATAATGATGAGTACAATCTCCCATTACGGTTTGTCGCATGTTTTCAATTTCAACCTGTATATTATATAAGAGCGAAAGGTCACTCACTCATTCATTCACTGACTCCTCAAAAACTACTGGACCTACGAAGCTCAAAATTTGGCACAGAGTTAGCATAAGAGTAGGAGACGTCAGCTAAGAAAGGGTTTTAGGAAAATCCCCCGTAAAGGGTGAAATAGGGGGTGTAAGTTTGTATGAAATAAAATAAGTGCTTAGATTTTTTTTTTAAGCTAAACGCTTTTATCTAAAAGTAAAAAAATAATTCGGTAAAATTAAATCTAGGGGCGTAGCAGCGTAACCTGAGTAAATATGTTTCATGTGCTTCACGATTAATTTTTTTTTTAGCTTTCGTTTTTTTACTTAATGTAGGTATTTTCAAGTTTTTATTTCGTTACTTTTTAATATTTCTCATTCTTATTTTTTTTTATTGTATTGTATTGTTATCAAAACTAAAGGTGTGTGTACCAAATATCAGATCAATCTGCCAACAGGAAGGGGTTAAAATTTCAAGTACAAAATTTGACCCAAACAAAAATCAACAAAAAACAGGGCAAGCTAAATAAAACCGTTTAAAAACAAACCAAATTTTCTACATTGACGCAGACCGATCCGCGGGCAGCAGCTAGTTAAGATTATTACTGAAACCGAAAGTTAAACAAAACCGTCTTATCTCAACAAATAACCTCGCAATCCTCGGTCAGACTCCTGACGCAATCGAGCAAGCATGCAATACTGATGATGATAAATGTTATTGACATTATAATCAAGAGGATTTATTACTGTGCATGACTACTGTGCGTTATCTCTTATCAGATTAGATTAGGCCGAAGAGGGTAGACAGAGCTAGCAGCCTTTTGTTTGTTAATATGTCCGATAGAAATTGCAGACTTCCTTCAAACTTGATGTAAAGAATTGCATAGGGTAAAATCCGGATAGTTGGCAAACTTTTTGAAATCACTCTATTTCTCTCAGAACAAAAAGTAAAATACTTCATTTGTAAAACTGGCCGATACTTTGGTTTTTTAGCTACAAATTTATGAAAAGTAAAAAAAAAATCTTTTATATTTTTCTAGAGTATTAGCGATTTTAGCGGACCTCTACATCTTGGGACATTTATCCCACATAGGGGATAGTTGTCTAATCCACATAAATTCCCGCGTAAAATATAAAAATCGCGTGGTATATTATTGCCCACTACCTATCGAGTCTAAGAGAGGAGGCCTGAGTTCCAGCAGTGGGCAACATTATAGGCTGATTATTTAAACGCATGGAGCTCCTCGGCCGATTGACACTGCATGTCTATTATCTGTTTAAGTAATTATGCTGATTATAGTTTCAGTCAGGAGGACCTCGTGGTTAAGTAATAATAGCCGCACGGCTCGATCAATCAGGTTAAGCTACGATTACCGCGGTTGGTCCGTGGATGTCCAAGACCTCTCCGTGCCTCGGAGAGCACGTTATGTTGTTGCCTGTTGGTCCCAACTGTTAGTCATTCGTGGATCTTTGACAGTCGCTACGGGTTGTCAGAAGCCCGAAGTCTGACAACCAGTCTTGGCATAGAGTATATATAGTGTTACCCTGGGTTGTGGAGGTCAGATATGCAGTCGCTCTACGTAAAATACTGGCATTCAGCTGCATTCAGACTGGAAGTCGATCCCAAAAATTCTTGGGAAAAGTTAAATTAAAATTTTTAAAGTCCCCCGACCCAAATAAAAACCTCTAAAAAGTCAAAAAAAGAATGTATTGGCCTTTTAAGTTGTAGTTAAATATTTTGATCACAGGATTGTCACGTCGGGGGTCGGCTAGTGAAAATATTATGCATTCTACAATAGCATAGTTACATTAATTATTGCTGGGCCTCTCTGTTTGACCGCAGCTAACAAAACAGATTATAACCTTGAAACGACTGAACCGATTTTTATAAAACATCAAAGAACCATCGCTAGAAAAACTACTTTTATATAAAAAAAAAAACCGCACTCAAATTGGTTCACCCGTTTAAGGGCTACGGCGCCATAGACAGACAGCGATCAAACTTTGTAACACCCCTCTTTTGCGACGGGGGTTAAAAAGCAGGCACATGATGCTGATAGTAATTTCAATTAACCGTAAGTACTGGCTGGTTGCTTGCATATCTATTAAATACAATATTGCACCAACAGTCTACAGGTGAGATCTCAGTACCTCCCTTGACCGACATTACATAGCTAAGTAAGAAGTTAAGTATCATATAGCAGGCTCACACGTTCCGGCTTAACGCTCTGTTGGGCTGATTTCTAAGACTGAATTATCTATCTAGGTAATATTATAAATCAGAAAGTGAGTCTGTTTTACTGTCTGAGTTCAAAACTTTCCTTGGTTATCAAGGTGTTTAATTAAATCTTTATGTACTTGCAGCGTTTTCCACTTACCTACAGCGATTGACTGAATCCAGAAATGGACATACCAAGATCACAAACGCAGACGCGTTTGTGATCTTGGTGTGACTGGACTGGTGTTAAGCGCTGAAGGTCGTACAGGTTTACCGACTTCGTCACACCACGACGATGAGGTGGAGACTGGAGACCATGTATAAAGATATTTCAGGAAGCATGCATGGTTCTAATAAACTCGCTTGTGATTGTGTATAAATCACTTGTGTTATGTCAGGAGGACAAAGGAGGAGGTGAAAACGCTGGGCAATCGCGCGCAGATCGCCTCATCTGGACAGGCTCTTTCTTAGTCGTTTTGAGAGCAGTGGTGATGAAATGTTTTACACAAAGTAAAGCGCGTTTCTGGATTCGACACTACGTCGAATCCAGAAACGCTACAACTAAGTCGGGGACTTTACTCCTGGGCCACTACTGCTCTCCACTTTATAATGTGCTGGGACAACATCCAAGCCTCTTCTACTGTTCAGATGTAATCCACCACGCGGATACAGTGTGAGTATAAGTCATCATCACAAAATCAAAATATGTTATTTCACATAAACCTGCATGGGCAATAAAACGTCAGAAGCTAGGTGCACGGTTCCAATTTGTCGCTTTCCATGGAGAAGAGCCGGCAAGAAACTCCACGGTTACCTACCTCTTTAAAAAATAATTGGCTTTTACAACGTTTTCAAATTACAGTGATAATAATAGGTATGGGAGGACAGTTCAGGCCTGTCAATAAGTACCAGGTACTTAGAGGAATGAAAATTGTTAGAATATTAGTGTGTCATACACTGGTATACATTTTCTATTTTTCGTTGTTGGCAACATCACCCCTTTTCTGTTCCCCGTCATGGCTTGCACCGAGTAAGATTGCTGTAATTTCTAAAATAAAGAATTATGTCTATGTGGAAATAAGTGTTTATTTAAATACGATCCAATAACAAAATATGGTAGCAGAGCATGGTTTGTAAAAATGTAAAAGATTACTAAAATATCGCAAGATTGAAAAAGTAGGTAAAAAATTGTCTTTGTGCTGCGATAAACACGTGTGCTGGAAAATAAAAATGGAGCGTAATCAACAAATTGGAATACCCATTTTCGATGGAAAAGAATACGCAAATTGGAAAATAAGACTGACAAAATTTCTGCAGTACAAAAAGTGTCAAGAAGTTATTACGAGAAAAATCTTAAGCACTGATGACAAAGACAAATGGACAGACCAAGATGTGCAAGCAACAAACTACATTTACGGGGCAATAACGAATAAGCAATTGGAATATATATCTGAGTGTGAAACAGCATATGACATAATTCGTAAGTTTGATTCTATGTATTTAAAAGGCTCAACATCCTTGCAAATAGTTTACCGAAACAATCTTGAAAATTTAAAGTTAAAAAACTATCAAGAACTAGACTCTTTTTTTGATGATTTTGAAAGATCAGTAAACGAGCTTAAACAGGCAGGTGCCACTATATCAGAAAATGAGAAGTTAAATTATATGTTAAGAGCACTGCCCAGTGAATATAGTCACATTGGAGACTTATTGGATGTGTTGCCAAAAGAGGAAAGAACTGTGGAATATCTAACAAATAAAATTAAAATAAAATATTTGGCACAAAAACCACAAGAAAAGTCAGAAGTTATGGACAAATCAAATGCCTTTAAAACAGAAACAAAGTCAGCCCCTAACTCAAAATTATGTTTCATTTGTGGAAAACCAGGCCATGTGAAACGCAACTGTTGGTATAATCGAGAACAGCTTAATAGAAATTACAATAACAATAATAATAGAGGAAGAGGTCATTCAAATCATTGGGGACGTGGTCGTGGAATTAATAATCGTGGTCGAGGTAGACGCACTGAACATAGTGCATCAAATACACAGAATGAACAAAATGCTTTTCAAACTTCAACTATTCAAACTAACATGACATCAAGTGTGAGTGAAAATGAGTCAAATAGGAACCAAATTACATGGTTATTAGACAGTGGATGCACAGACCACATAATCAACAGCGACAAGTATTTTGAAAAGTCAGTTATATTAAAGAAAACAGTGCAAGTAAAAGTTGGAGATGGAAGGAAGCTGGAGGCCACAAAGGTTGGTGACATTAAAATGCATTTTCTTGTTCATGGATCCAGATCATATGTAACAGTAAAAAATGTATTCTATGTAAAAGAAATGAAGGCAAATCTATTGAGTTATGCAAGGATCACAGATAATAATAACACAGTAATATCAAAAGGACAATGGGCAAAAATTTATGATTCAAATAGAAAAGTGATAGCTATAGCACAAAAGGAAGAGAGCTTATATAAAATGATCAGCTACATAGATACAGAAAGTAAAGTACAAGCAAATATAAGTGAAAGTAAATTAACAGTGAAGGAAAAACTACATCGTACACTTGGACATGTAAATTTCAAATATCTAGAAATCTTATGTAAGGAACAGCTACTGGAAGGAATACCTAAAGAAATTGAATCAGAGTATACAAAGTGTGCTATATGTATAGAGAATAAAATGCATAACTTACCCTTTAAAAATAATAGAAGAAGAGCTAAAGATATATTAGAGATTGTGCATACAGATGTAAATGGACCACATAATACAATAGGACATGGTGGTGAAAAATACTTTGTGACATTCATAGATGACTACAGCAAATTGGCAAAAGTTTACTGCATCAAGTCCAAAGATCAAGTTGCAGATTATTTTATAGAATATGTAAATACAGTTCAAAATTTAACTGGAAAAATGATAAGAGAATTAAGATGTGACAATGGTAAAGAATATATAAACAGTAAGATGTATAGTTTTGCAAGAGAAAAAGGAATAGTGATAAAGCCATGCCCGGCATATGTACATGAGTTGAACGGAACTGCTGAGAGATATAATAGGACTATAATGGATATGGCTAGATGTCTACTAGCAGAAGCAAGAGTAAATAGACGCTATTGGCCGGAAGTAATTAAAACAGCAGCTTATTTAAAAAATAGAAGTTTGGCTAATACTATAGTAAGGAAAACACCCTATGAAATATTCTTCAATAAGAAACCATCAATAGAACAATTGAAATTGTATGGAAGTAGAGTTTATGTGAGAATACCAGAAGAAAAAAGGAGATCAAAATGGGATAAAAAGGCAGAATTAGGAATATTACTTGGCTATGTTGAAGTTGGCTACAAAGTATTGATAAATAATAGAATAATAGTTGCCAGACATGTTGATATTATAGAAGAAGATGTCAAGTTCATGAATAACAATGAAGATACAGATACAGAGGAAGAAAGACAAGAAGAAGTAAAGGAGATAATAGAAAATAACTTACCGGAAGAGACTCAATTAAAAGAACCAAGTTTTGATGACAACTTGATGAATGATGATCCAAATGATGATAAAGAACAAGGAAGAACAAAGAGACGAATCAGACGTCCAAACAGATTTGATGAAGAATTTGGATATTACTGCATTTGTGCAAATTTTTGTGATGCTATGATTCCAGGTACATTTCAGGAGGCGATGCAATGTGATGAGGCCAATCAATGGAAAGAAGCAATGGACTGTGAGATGAGCAGCCTTGTTAAAAACAACACATGGAACCTTGTGACTAGACCAGAGGGTAAAGAGATTCTAGATGTGAAGTGGGTTTACAAAAAGAAACCAGGTAACATTTTTAAAGCCCGTTTAGTAGTTAGAGGTTTTCAGCAAAAGGATAATATTGACGATACATACTCACCTGTTGCCAAAATGCAAACATTAAAATTGTTGTTATCTTATTCTTGTCAGTTCAGTATACACATTCATCAGATGGATGTGGAAACAGCCTTTTTGAATGGTAAAGTAGTATCAGAAGTTTATGTAAAACAACCGCCAGGTTATGATGATGCTTCTAATAAAGTTTATAAGTTAAACAAAGCTTTGTACGGATTAAAAGAAAGCCCTAGAGCTTGGTATGAGTGTTTTAACGATTTTATTAAGAGTCTTGGTTTTTATAGAAGCAAGTATGATTATTGTCTTTACGTAAAAAGAGAGAGCAATGTAATTGTTCATTCGCTAACGCTCTGTCGTACGTATCGGTTCGGTGTCAACGTCTGAGTAATTTGTGCGCTAACTACCCCCTACTCTAACCAAAATGACGAAATGTGATAATTGCAATAAAGGCATAACCAGCAGATCGCCAGGACTGGAATGCAGGTCATGTGCTAAGACTGTTCATGCTAATAAAGCCTGCTCTGGTCTTACTGCGAAACAGCTGTCTGCGCTTCGTAATGCGGACAGCCTGGACTGGATATGTGAGGAATGCAACCACAACTCGCCTAACAGGAAATCATCCTTCTTTGTTCCGGATGAGGAAGACGACGAAGAAGAAGTCGCTATCTCCAGTCAAAACCTAGGCAACTGCAACATTGATAGTGTAAAATTTCTGAAAGATATTACAGCTGAACTAAAAAAGGTCCTAAAGAAGGAATTGCAACCAATAGAAGTATCAGTAAGCCTCTGCAGCAAAAAAGTAGACGAACTGACAAAAACTGTGGAAACTCAAAATAAGCACATACAGGAGTTGGAGAAGAAGTACACCCACCTTAGCAACGAAAAAACTCATCTTGAACTAGAAATCAGCTCACTAAAACAATATGTGCGTAATATAGAACAACAGCGTATAGATAACGTGTTGGAAGTGATAGGAATCCCTAAAGCTCAAAATGAAAACCTTGACTCGATATCTGTCAAGCTGGCTGAAACTCTCAACGTGGATAAATCACAGATACTAAATATTAAACGTGTAGAAGATCGAAATGAACGTGAGGGAAACATCCAGGTGGAGTTGAAACAAGCAGAACAGGCACAGTCATGGGTACGTGCATCCAGAAAGGAAGAAGTTTTGCTGGAACAAATTGTTTCTGATGCCCCTGTAGAGATTTCTAAGTCTAAAGTTATTCTGCGACGCGCCCTAACAAAAGCAAATAAATCGCTACTATGGCTGGCAAAACAAAAATTACGTCCGACATATAAATATGTCTGGTTCCAGGATGGAAAGGTTCTGCTACGTAAAGAAGACAAAGACAAGCCTACAGTTGTAAGGAGCGAAATGGACGTCGATCGGCTTGCGACTACAACGCAAGCAGGACATCAAAATACTTATCGGTAATAGTTTTAAAATAAGTTATCCCGGATCTCTCTCCCGATCACCAAGAGTTATTCGACTGTGCTAACATTAATGATTTTAGTAAGCTTGTACCTTTTATTAGTAAAATTAATCTGAATATTGTTCACATAAATATTAGATCTATAGTTAAAAATTTTGGTAGTGTAATACACTTAATCAGCACATCCAATATGACTATAGATGTCTTGATCCTAACAGAAGTTAATGTAAACGAAAACACTGTTCATATGTATAACATCGATGGCTATGAAATGCACAGTAAGTTGCGTATATACAGAAAAGGCGGTGGAATAATAATTTATGTCAGAGATGGCTACGTATTCACACCAATGAATCACTCGTTAATACACTGTGAATGTATTATTGGTCAAATCACTACACCTCACAACTACCACGCATATATCTGTGCAATTTATAGACCACCAAGCGAAAGTAAACATCTATTCGTAAAAGAAATAAGCGGTATCTTATCCGATTCCTATATTAAATCATACGACACTTATTTGTTGGGAGACATTAACATAGACCTAAAGACATACGACAACATTAGAGAATATTACGTAAGTAGCATGTCCGAGTGTGGTTTAACGAGCGCGATAACTGATTACACAAGAATTGAAATACGCGGAAAAAACACTACACGTAGCTGTATAGATCACATATTTGTAAGAACGCGCTCGTTAGATCTGTACTCGGCCGCACTAGGAACTGTAATGGCCGATCACCGCATGTTAATATTGTCGTGCGTAGGATCTGACCCAACACGAATACAGGCTGATATAAAAACGATACAACAAATTGATAATGTTAAAATTAAAACTTTACTTAAAAACTTAACATGGAGTGAAATAGATGGCATAGAGTGTCCAAACACAATTTACGATTATATACAAAGCCAATTTCATAAATGCTACGAAGAATCAAAATATATCAGAAAAATTAATAAAAATAGTAAAAGAAACATACAGCCTTGGATAAATAGTAAAATAAATAAGATGTGTAAAAAAAAGGATCAACTATTTTTGAAATGGAAAAATGATTCAACGAATAAAATACTGCGATTGGAATATAATAAGGTAAGAAATAGAACTCATAAAATCATCGAAAAATCGAGAAATAAACATTTTTTAGAAGAAATAAATAATTATAAAACGAATCCTAGAAAGCTATGGCAAATTCTAAATAAGTTGTCGGGTCGCAATAAAAAGTCGGTGGATGAAGCCATCCTGAGTGCCTTCAAAAATAATAATATAGAAATAAAATCAATAGCTGATAATTTTGCGACAGAATTTAGAAAGAGTGTTAAGAAGATCTTGCCCCAGTGTAATCGTCGTTTGCTGGACGAATCTGATTATACGTTTCCCCTTAACACATCATTGTGCTTCAGGAAAGCTACAAATAACAGTGTCAGTAAGCTAATTAGAAACCTTCATACAAATAAAGCCCCTGGAGTTGATAACATTAGGTGTATTGATATAAAATCTATCTGTGACAAGATGACAGGCGTTATTGCCAAATTGATTAATTCTAGTGTCAAACAAGGAAAGTACCCGGACGTACTAAAAACTGGTATAGTGCGCCCAATACATAAAAAAGGAAGTCTGGCCAACTATGAAAACTATAGACCGATCACTGTTCTACCCGTTATCGACAAAATAGTAGAAAAGTATATCTGTAATCAGATTCAAGACTTCTACGCTAAAAATGACGTGTTGTCCAGCACACAATACGGTTTTCAACCCAATAAGTCCACCTCACAGCTGTTATCTAAGTTCACGGATGAGGTCAATGAATCTCTCAATGATAAAAATAATGTAATTTTACTATTTATCGACTTCAGCAAGGCGTTCGATACGCTTAGACATGACACTCTGCTGACAAAATTAAATAATTCTGGAGTTCGAGGGCCAATACTTAAATGGTGTGAGGACTACCTTAATAATCGTAAATACAATGTCAAAATATGCAATGAAGTCAGTGACGCCATTGAAGTCACCGAAGGAACAGCCCAAGGTTCAGTACTTGGACCCCTACACTATCTGACATATGTTAACGACATGGAACATGTGGTCAATCACTGTTCTGTTTATCAATATGCAGATGACACGTGTCTTGTAGCTTCCCACAGAGACGTAAAAGTAGCAGCTCAATGGTTACAGGAAGATTTTACTCAAGTATCCAAATGGGCACATGATGCTGGCCTGGTTCTCAACGCAAGTAAAACCAAAATCGTTCATGTCCACTCTAGTCACCTAAAGCAGATTACTTCTTTTAAGATAATCGCACACGGTCACAATTGTCTTCACTCCACTATGTCAGGCACATGTCGATGTGAGGCAATTGATCAAGTAACGCACCACACCTATCTTGGATTAGTCGTGGACAATCGCTTTAGCTGGACTTTTCACGTGGACTCAGTCTGTGACAAGTTGCGGGCTATACTGGCAAAGTTCTACATTTTAAAACCTAAAGTTCCATTCAAATTGCTTCTCAACATGTACATTGCATTAGCAGAATCAATTTTAACATACGGACTTACGAGCTACGGGCGAACATTTAAAACATATACTGAAAAAATTTCCAATCTACAAGTAAGACTACTAAAACTCATCGTACCCAGAAAAATAAAACATAAATATAAAGATAACGTTATCGAACTATTTAAATATTGTAAAATTTTGCCAGTACAGACCAGACTCAAAATGGCCCTACTAATTGAGCAATTTAATAACAAAAGCACTCAAATACCTGTTACACATAAAATAATCACAAGAAGTATAACCCAAAATAAATTAACAGTACCTCAAGTTAGAAATTATTATGGCAGGCGAACAGTAAAATTTTTAATTCCCACCATAATGAATGAAATACCAAAGTCTATTAAAACCGAAATAAACATGAAAAATTATAAGCAAAAATACAAAAAATATTATTATAACATTTATAACTAACACATAACTTAGTCTAATAAATAATAAAAAAAATAAAATAAAAAAAATCCTAAACAAAAATTAAAAGCAACCTGTATAGGAATTTTGAGATTGACTGGAATCGTTCTTCATAAACATTGCATGTGACTCACGTAGGTAGGGTACTTACTAATAGATGTTTACGGCTATCGTAGTTTTTACGTACAAATTATTTTGAATGTACCTACATTGTTTACATAATAGTGAATCAACACATTAGTGATTAAGCAATGTTATCGAACTAGTGAATGTGAGTATCAATACAAACCATCTCTGGTTTAATGATACAAATAAACGAACTTGTTAAGACAATATATCTACGAATAAATAAATAATAAATAAATAACAGTTTATATACTTTTATTTGTTGATGATTTATTAATTTGTTGTAGAGATATTAATATTATTAATAATATAAAGAAACAATTACATAATAAATTTAAAATGAAGGATTTAAATAAAGTAAACAGCTATATTGGTATTGATATTGAATATGATTATGATAACTCTACAAATGTCTTAACATTGTGTCAGGAAAATTACATAGAGTCCTTAGCTGAAAAATATAATATTAAAAATGCAAAATTGTATAAGACACCTATGGAACCTAACTTGAAATTAAGTAAAAGTGATGTAAATGAAGATGTTAAATATAGAAACTTGATAGGTGCACTCTTGTATATCAGTCATGGTACTAGACCAGACATATCTTACAGTGTGAATTATTTAAGTAGATTTCAGAATTGTTATGATGAAACACATTTCAAGTATGCTTTGAGAGTACTAAAGTATTTGTATCTCACTAAAGATTTAAAACTAACTTACAGACAGAGTTTTAATATTGATAATATTGTAAATTGCTATGTAGATGCCGATTGGGCAGGAGATAGTACAGATAGGAAGTCAACTACAGGTTTTGTTATTGAATTGTTTGGAAATCCAATTTATTGGAAATCTAGAAAACAAAGTTGTGTTACTAAATCATCTACCTTTGCAGAATATGTTGCATTATCTGAGGCTGTAACTGAGATAAATTTCTTAAAAAATGTAATTAGTGATATGTTCATTAAAATATGTAAACCTATTAAGATTTATGAAGATAATTCAGGAGCACTTGCTATAGCTAAATATGGAAATTTTACTAAAAACTCTAAACACATAGAAGTACAGTATCATTATGTAAATGAAAACTATAAAAATAAAGTTATTGAAATTGTAAAGATAAACTCGGATTCAAATGTTGCAGATATACTTACCAAATCTTTGGGTAAATTAAAATTTCTTAAGTTTAGAGAAATGTTGAAACTGAAATAGAATGCTGAATTACATATATAAAAGTAAACTAAATAAGAAAATTAAGTTAGTAGATACATAAGAAAGTTAATAAATAAATAAGACATTTAAGTTAATAAGTGGATAAGAAAGAAAGTTTTAAGTTTGCTTTTATTTTTGTTAATATTTAATATAAACAATACTGTTAAACTGATTAAAATGAAAGAGTGTAAGCCAGGTATTAGTATAAGTAAATAAAGAAGATAAATAAAAATAAGTACATATTATGTTTAATTAAGTAAAAAATAACTGTAATTGATGTTGCCAAGTAAGCATTTGGTAAAGTAATTAGATGTGAAAATAAAAATATAAATGTAAGGAGGCGTGTTAGAATATTAGTGTGTCATACACTGGTATACATTTTCTATTTTTCGTTGTTGGCAACATCACCCCTTTTCTGTTCCCCGTCATGGCTTGCACCGAGTAAGATTGCTGTAATTTCTAAAATAAAGAATTATGTCTATGTGGAAATAAGTGTTTATTTAAATACGATCCAATAACAAAATAAAAATAAAGAATAAAAAAAAGTCTACAAATCTATACCTAGTCTGCAAGGCCTACAACATTCTCTCATTCACAATAAATGTAAAAAAATCAACAAATAAAATGAACCTATTTAAAAACCAAGTGACACGATTTCCATGACAATCACTAATCAAAAATTATTTCCTTCCTCTTAAATGACGCAGAAAATACCATTCACATAGCTGCTTCATTAACTTAACAATAGTATACCAGCTCGGTATTGTCAATACAGAATAGCATAGTTACTTACTAACACAATTACTATAATGGCATGGAGTCTATATTATTATATTACTGAGTAAACGTAATGTCTATGGCAAAGACATTCTGTTTTCCTCATTTGACGAAAGAAACATTTATTACTATGATAATTGTAAACTAATAGTTAAAACTCAAACTCAAAGCATTTATTTAAAATAAACCAATTACAGACACTTTTGAATTGTCAAGAGGTCCGTTAGTTAGTAAGATGAAGATTGTTGCTCATTCCAAAGCGTAGTGTGGCGGACCTATGGAGAAGATCGAGCAAGAAACTTCATGTACACTCTTTTAAATCAAAATATTGTTACAAAAAAATGGTTACATAATTTGTGTTGAAATTATCAATGTGAGAATAATGTAAAAAGAGGTGCACATTAAAAGCTTCCGTAATTAAAACAATAGCAATTCAGATATTAAAATAAGCCGTGGCAGCTAAGAGTGACGGCGCCCGTTCACGAATATGATCAATATGATCATGTTGTGATGTCGTCTACTTCTTGGTACTAGGACATATAAAAATGATAATGACTTTGCATTTGTCGGTTTCCGCACGATGTGTCACGATGTGTTCCTTCACAGCACCTTGTTTACGTCACGTTTAATCAGAATCTCAATCATTTTGTAGGTTATTGCTAATCCATTATTTCGTATGATCTAAAAAAAGTCTACTTAACAACGTAAACAACGCCATGAATGTTGTGGAACTGTCAAAATGAAAGCGATTCTCACTGATGGTGTATTACACAAGTACCGCTCAGCACCCTAATTGCGTAACTCACGATTAATTATAATCTGTTTCGTTTTGAAACAGATGGCTAAACCATTGCTTCATATGTTCGATAAATGTGTCTGCTTAACAACGTAAATTACGCAATGAATATTGTTGAACTGTAAAAATGAAACCGATTATGATTGATCGTGTGTTCCGCAATTAGGGTGCTGTTTTGAGAGCAGTGGTGATGAAATAAATTGCATAAAGTGCATGCCTCAGACAGGCACGGGATTCGAATCCACGACCTATTTATAAGTTGGGGGCGGGGCCGATACCACTGGGTCACCACTGCTTGTTGTGATTGGTTGATAAAACTCAAAAAAAACTCAAAGCATTTATTTCAAATAAACCAATTACAGGCACTTTTGAATTGTCAAGGTCGGTGAGATAGAAAGATGAAGCTAGTTGCCCATTCCAAAGCGTAGGTACCTATGGAGAAGAACGGGCAAGAAACTCCATGGACACTCTTTTATAGATAATGATAGATTTAACAACTTACAATTAATACGAATAATAAGATTTATTTATATTTTTTATACAATATAAATAAATCTTAAATCATTACTGGTGTAAGTAATTCATTCAAGTTTATTATAAGTAATTTATTTTATCGTCGACCTCGAAATGTTATATTACGATAAAAATCAGCTGTTTATCTGATTAAATTCCGTATTATCTAACAATTTGTCATAGTAGGTACCTAATGTCTGGATGAGACTAAACATGAGGCTAAAGTTAGTTCAATTTAGTCTTAAATGTCCCAACCCTACCTGCACCCTAATTGCGTAACACGCGATTAATCATAATCGGTTTCATTTTGACAGTTCAACAATATTCATTGCATTATTTACGTTGTTGAGCAGACACATTTTTCGAACATATGAAGCAATGGTTTAGCCATTTGTTTCAAAACGAAACAAATTATGATGAATCGTGAGTTACGCAATTAGGGTGCTGGTCAGTCATGCACTTTAGAGGCGTCATCATTTGGTCAAACCGGATCCAGCTGAATACCAGTATTTTACACGAAGCAGTCGCTCAAATAGGCGACTGCCTATCTGACCTCCAGAACCCATACTGGGTAACACGATACTCCTTGGTCCTGCCAGGGTCGCGGATTTGCCCGAAAGAGTTACACGGAAAGGAACACGGGTGGGTTTTTGTCAGTAAAAATCTGTCACGCCCTCCCGTTCCGCCCAGACCGGGAGAAGTCATTTGATGATTTCCCATCCGAAAAAAATTACCCTTGGCTTGGAGTATGACAACCAGTTAAGACTGGTTGTCATACTTTCGGGCTTCTGACGACTCGTAACGACTGTGAAAGATCCACGAATGAGAGCCGGGACCAACGGCTTAACGTGCTTTCCGAGGCACGGACGGGTTTTGGTCTTTTGGTATGTAAAGATGGTCACCCATCCACGGAACAACCGCGGCAAGCGTAGCTTAACAGCGAACTGTGCGGCTGTTATTAAAATCCGGTTTTAAAACAATATCGGACCGTGTATAATATTTTAACGGCATACTTCCACTGTTTTTATCATTTATGTCATTATTTAACAGTGTGGAATTGTTTACTAAACACATAAATAAGCCTGTCAATGACCGTACTATTTCGCAATTTATTGGAGACCTATCACCGTGACATTTTAGTCGTTTTACAAAGGTGGTCCACTCAATGTATACGACATAAAATACCTCGAGGCGCGATTCAAAACCGTCGCGTGTCTATAGCAGACACAATCAGGGTTGATAAAAATCATGATTTTTATAAAAAAATCAAAAAAATCAGATTAATTTGATTTAAATCGGATTAAATTGATTTAAATCGGATTTTTTTTGATTTTTATTTGCATTCTGATCTTTTGTAATTTGGAAGTCAGTTATTAATTAAATATTAAATAAAAACGACATATTACAAACAAATATTCCAGTTTTTATTTAAAACTAAAAATTACGAAATAGAAAGTAATTCACTCGAAATGAAGAAATGACCTTAATTCCGGAAGTCAGTGGTAAAAAACTAAAATACAGATACTAAGACACTAATCAACCACGAATGACCGCGCCAAAGACTAAACGGACAGATTCTGTCGCCAGTTTAAATTTCGGGGAATCCCCGAACGGTGTAGATAAACAGCAATGGACACGTGTGTCCGCGCCTTAGTTCATGTCGGAAGTCCCTTGACACATTTTGGCTGATTTGGTCGCAGTAAAAAATTATTGATTTAAATAATTGATTTTTATAAAAAAATCACTTGATTTTAATCGCGATTTAAATCACTGATTTAAATCAAGTGATTTAAATCATATCAACCTTGGACACAATAGAAATTCTATTGTTATCGGAACACATACATGGTGTGCACTTGACGTGCGTGAGGTTAAGTTTATAGTGCAAAGAATAATAAATAATGTATTTCATAAATAATCCATTACATTCCATTCTCTATAACAGGGTGTTTCAAACTACGCCATGCGTCTTAGTGAATGTTATTTTGTTTTTTAATTATTCTGAATATTATATTCTTTTTTTATATAAATGATTAGGGGGCGTCCATTGATCACGTGAGTCCTTTAGGGGGGTGAGGGGGTCGAGTCGAATCTCACCCGATATCACGTGGAGGAGAGGGGGGTCTCGGCAAATATCGCGTATTTTTTTTTTTGCAAAGAAACAATGTAACACGGAGAAAATCGGGTTAAATTATGTAAAACATATTTTTCCGCCAACATGGCTAAAACCTACAAAATAATATTTATCGCGGTTATGCGAACGCCACAAAGTAGCACAGTAGCTCCTCAATAGTTAAACGGCCACCGGCTGGCTAAGCCAGCCAAAAGCAACGCATATAAGCAAAGATTCACGTTTTTACACTAAAACATGTATTTGAAATATCTTACGTGAGATTATGGGGAGGGCGGAGGGTCGAGCCAAATCTCACCACATCTCACCAGAGTGGGGGTGGGGGTCGAAAAATTGCCAAAATTGCCTCACGTAATTAATGGACGCCCCCTTAGTAGTTATTGGATTCATGAAGTGGGCTGCCGTTGTAAGATGACTAAAATGGCACGCCGTATATAAGACAGAAAATTGGGGATATATATATAGGTATATGGTGATAATAATAAGTAGTCGCCACTCTTTGCACACCAATAATTAGTGATCAGACTGGAGAATGGTCTTTCATAACACACACTTGGACATACTATCCAGTTCGGGAAGCTACGTATTCTATGCCTTCTCGTCCCACATACCGCAGTGTACTCAAGACGAAAGTCTTCCACCAATGCATGTTGCCAGTTATGGCCTATGGCACTGAAACGAGGTCGCTAACGCTCGTGGGCCTCATAAGAAGGCTGAAAGTCACCCAAAGGGTAATGAAGAGGGTTTTGCTTGGAGTTTCCCTACGCGATAAATAAAAAGAAAAGTCCTGACTGACTGACTCATCAACGCCCAGCCCAAACCCTTGGACCTAGAAAGCTGAAATTTTGCTCAGAGGTTCCCTTTATAATGTAGTCAAAGAATGAGGAAGCATTTTTCGCAATTCAGCCTCTAAGGGAATTAAATAGGGGATGAAAGCTCCGCGCAGGCGAAGCCGCTGGCAGAACGCAGTCAGAAATAAAGAGATCCGTAGGAAAACCAAGGTAACCGACATAGCCCGAAGAATTACCAAAGTTAAGTAGCAGTGGGCATTGCTCGCAAAACAGATGGTCGATGGGGCCGAAAGGTTCTGGAGTGGCGACCGCGTACTGGAAGACGTAGCGGTGAAGGCCGCAAGAATCCGCTGGATGCGAGAAGCACAGAATCGGTCGAAGTAGCGGTGCTTGGAGCTATGTTCTGCAGTGGACGTCTTTCGGCTGAAATGATGATGAATGACATAAAGTTGGAAGGCCTCCCACAAGGTGGGCCGATGACCTTGTGAGGGCTGCAAGAGTCCACTGGATGCGGGAAACACAGAACCGGTCGAAGTGGCGGAGCTTGGGGAAGGCCTATGTCCAGCAGTGGACGTCTTTCGGCTGAAATGATGATGATGATGATGATGAATGATGAGCACTCACCAGCTGCTGCCCGTAGGCGCATGAATGTCGGAAATTATCACGCGGGAACGTGGAACGATCCAGTTGGGTTGGGCAACGTTTGGGAAACATCGTCAAGTCTTCACGTCGCCTATCCCGCAATTATTGAAGACTAAGGTCTTCAACCAGTGCGTCCTGCAAGTTATGACACATAAGGTGCCGAAACGTGGACACTGTCAGTTGTGCTGGTCAACAAATACAAGGTCGCTCAGCGCGCTATGGAGCGGGCTATGCTCGTAGTTTCTTTGAAGGATAAAATCAGAATTGAAATTTACCGACATAGCTAGCAGAGTAGGCAAGCTGAAGTGGCAGTGGGCTGGCCATGTTTGTCAAAGGACCGATGGCCGGTGGAGCAGAGAAGTCCTGCAGGCTTACCACGAGCACCGTAGAGAAGCGTTTCGTCGACGGAAGAGTAGACAGAAATGACGTTTCCGTGTAGACTGTTGACGGTTTTGAACCGAAAAATGTAGACAAGCGAATTCTATTCTACGGTAGAGTAGAAATGAAAAGCGTCGTGTTAAGCCTGCTGGAATGAAGTCCTCGTATCGGCAAGCGTAGCGTGGGAAGCCCCGAGGTAGATGGACCGACGACCTTAAAAAGGTGGCTGGGACAGACTGGATGCGGAAGGTGGATTACAGGGTGTTGTGGCGCAGCCTGGTAGAGGCCTATGTCCAGCAGTGAACTGCGATAGGCTGAGTTGATTGAGGGGATCTACTCTCTAAGCGCGATGTCCGTAGTTTCGGCCGAAGTTACGAACTTCGTAGGTTTTTTTTTTTTTTTTTTTTAAAAACGTTGCCCCACACTAGGAATTTCTCCTGTATTGTGGGTGCGTTTACAAACATTTAAAATCACATACACAAACAGCCAGACCCGGAACAACTACTTGTAGGTCATACAAATATTTGTTCCGTGCGGGAATCGAACCCGCGACACGCAGCGCAGCAGTCAATCGCTTAACCACTGCGCCAAACGTGCCGTCAAATGTAGTTGAATGTGCTACAATAGATTACATGCTACTGGGACAAAAAGTAGCTTATGTTACCTACTCCTTACAAATATCAGCAGCTATCATGTACGTTTGCCCAGCACGGCCCCTCAGAATTTGCATTTATGGTGTACACCATTGCAATGTACTCGCCTCTAGCAGTATATGTACCGATTTCTTTTTCAATGTACCTCTATACTTTTGAAGAAATATGCAAAAAAAGGTGGCCGTGCCAGCCAAACGCTTTCAGCACGGCCCCCCATGTAACTTGAATAATACATACCGTATTAACAAATGTCTATAACTCAAGAAATGTACTCTATTAATACGTTATATGTGCCGCAACAGTTATTGTGAATTCATAATAACAAATAATATATAGATGTGGATAAGGGGCCGTGCTGGAAAAAATCATTTTAAGAAATATCTAAAAAAGACAAAACATACTTAGCCAAAAACTATTAAAAAATAATTGAAGTTTAGCAAGTAACATATGTACCGCATTGATTTCTCATACAACTTGTTATATTGTGAAAAATAAATCTATTTTAGTTCATTCAGCACGGCCCTCTATAGTTGCCTATATCTTTTTAAATAAGCCGTGTATGTTTACAAAATTCGACTTCCTGAATAATATATAGGAGTACATTCCTTTCAACTAAATTGCAATTCTGCTGTATCAATACTTTAGAAGATAAATTCAATCTAAAATATACATACATTAAAACTGATGGGGTGACCATGATTCTACATGAAAATAGGATAAAAAATACTGCTTAAATTGAGTAAATCTTTATTAAAATAAACAAATCAACAATATGGTAAACTATATAAACGATAACTAGGTACTTATACATAATAGGTCGATAATCGTACAAGTGTCAAGTTAGTGTCGCTAAGACTACATAGCTCAAAGTCTTAAAAATCATACATTACAATAAAATCACAGATTCATTACATTTCACAAATTAGTTCGTTTACATGGAATAACAACCTATGTCTCAATAACACTACAGAGCTTAAAAATCTTAAAAAATCACAGATACGCGTTCAATAAATCATATTGATTGAACCTTACATTACACTAATATTAATTTGCATGAATCGCTTTAATTATTTGGTATAATCACAGGCAATTAATTAAATCCACGTAATCACAGATGTTTTTCAACGACTATAACAATTAGAATATTGTTCGTTTATGTTACTAATATTATGTTACCTATGGAATAATCATAGAAAAACTAGTACATAAATTAACTTATTAAAAGTAATCACAGATGACATTACAACAGAATATGAAACCAGAATATGTTTTTGAGCCATGGTTTTTAAATACATGTATTTTGTAATAATTTAAAGTTAATTTTACACTATTTAAGAATCTGGTAAAGACTAGTTGCTAAAAATATGCATATGAAACTGTGAACTGTTTAATAAGAAGTCAATACTGTTGTAATGTCATCTGTGATTACTTTTAATAAGTTAATTTATGTACTAGTTTTTCTATGATTATTCCATAGGTAACATAATATTAGTAACATAAACGAACAATATTCTAATTGTTATAGTCGTTGAAAAACATCTGTGATTACGTGGATTTAATTAATTGCCTGTGATTATACCAAATAATTAAAGCGATTCATGCAAATTAATATTAGTGTAATGTAAGGTTCAATCAATATGATTTATTGAACGCGTATCTGTGATTTTTTAAGATTTTTAAGCTCTGTAGTGTTATTGAGACATAGGTTGTTATTCCATGTAAACGAACTAATTTGTGAAATGTAATGAATCTGTGATTTTATTGTAATGTATGATTTTTAAGACTTTGAGCTATGTAGTCTTAGCGACACTAACTTGACACTTGTACGATTATCGACCTATTATGTATAAGTACCTAGTTATCGTTTATATAGTTTACCATATTGTTGACTTGTTTATTTTAATAAAGATTTACTCAATTTAAGCAGTATTTTTTATCCTATTTTCATGTAGAATCATGGTCACCCCATCAGTTTTAATGTATGTATATTTTAGATTGAATTTATCTTCTAAAGTATTGATACAGCAGAATTGCAATTTAGTTGAAAGGAATGTACTCCTATATATTATTCAGGAAGTCGAATTTTGTAAACATACACGGCTTATTTAAAAAGATATAGGCAACTATAGAGGGCCGTGCTGAATGAACTAAAATAGATTTATTTTTCACAATATAACAAGTTGTATGAGAAATCAATGCGGTACATATGTTACTTGCTAAACTTCAATTATTTTTTAATAGTTTTTGGCTAAGTATGTTTTGTCTTTTTTAGATATTTCTTAAAATGATTTTTTCCAGCACGGCCCCTTATCCACATCTATATATTATTTGTTATTATGAATTCACAATAACTGTTGCGGCACATATAACGTATTAATAGAGTACATTTCTTGAGTTATAGACATTTGTTAATACGGTATGTATTATTCAAGTTACATGGGGGGCCGTGCTGAAAGCGTTTGGCTGGCACGGCCACCTTTTTTTGCATATTTCTTCAAAAGTATAGAGGTACATTGAAAAAGAAATCGGTACATATACTGCTAGAGGCGAGTACATTGCAATGGTGTACACCATAAATGCAAATTCTGAGGGGCCGTGCTGGGCAAACGTACATCAGCTATCTGCCAAATAAGAAATATTTTTTTTGTATTTTTCCACTCATAATAATATCAACATTTAGAAAAAAACATTAATCATTTTATCATGAATTGGTACAGTCATTATGCAGCAAAGTGTACCTAATATTTAAATAATTATCTAATCTTAACGACGAGTTTGGTACCTATTTGATCTTATATGACTGATTATTTTTTATTCCTTAATTAATCATTTTGTTATCTATCGATAAATACTTTTACTTCCTATTAATAATATAGACATGTCATATAATAATATAGACATGTCTTTGTTTTATTGTACTGATTGTTTATAACAATATTGTTATGGACTAAAAAAAGTTTGTAGGGTCACCAAAAGTGATAGTACTGATCACTACAAAGTTTTTTCGTGGTTGTCGGATATATGGAGTAAGGAACTGTTTGTATTCTATTAATTAAATTAAATTTTATTAGAAAATATCTTATTGCATGGAAAGACTATCAATTAGAATCTGAATGATTTTGAATACTTAATGTTGCTAATCCATTTCTTCATTATGTACGAAAAATATCCAACGTCCCTAGTTACATCTTTTGGTACCTACCTGTACATACACCTTGACAACATTTCTTTGAAATAGGTATTAACATAGTCTGCTATGAGAGCATAAATTGTTCATTTTTGTCAAAAAAGATGTATTCAGATTTTATTTTATAATACAGGGTGTCACCTACGCGAAACCTTGTATTTAACTATTTAGTAGGTACTTACACGATTCTGAAGACCTGAATGCATTACGTTTTGACAAAAAAAATCAGCTGTTTCATAGAAAAGTGTAATACCGACGCGAGGTATTGCACTTTTCTATGAAACAGCAGTTTTTTTTGATAATCTACGAAAAATGTTAGAGTTGTGCTAAATTCATGGTTTCAGTTCGCGCTTCAATGTCCCTACCACAGTGCCACCCTGTAGCTAGCTATAATTTATGAGAAAAACTTTAAAAGTTCTTTCTTTTACAAATGTAATGAAAATGATTGAAGATAAAATATTAAATAAGTGAATAACATGGTAAATTTATTAAGTAGATGTTATGTTTTTCCAGGAAAAAGTGTAATTTTATACCTATTTGAGTAAGTAAGTAAGTAAGTAATTTATTTGCCAAAATGTAGGTGTACAAAGTAGTATGATATTATTTTAAGGTGGCCCATTTACATTCTACCATTACATGTGGTGTGCAAATATTTAATTTCAAAATACATTAAATTAAAAACATGTCATAATATTCCTTCAGTTATCACTACAAACGTTACACAATTTCTGATTAACTAAATTAATTGCAAATATTTATTTTCACAATACATAACATACTTAACAAAAATGTCATAACATTACATCATTTACCAATACGATTGTAATAAAATGTCAGATTTTATATATTAATTGAAATGTTAATGTCCATGAATATTGTTATAATGTCAAAAAAAAATAAAGAAATAATAACAATAGTAAGTAAATGTCAAATTGAAAAATGAATAAAATATGTATAAACCAAATTTATTGACATTACTTTCTTTCTTCGACATGTGACACAAATTCATTAACAGTGTAAAAACATTTTTCTTTAAGCCACTGAATCAGCTTTTTTTTAAACATAAGCAAAGGTAGTTCTTTAAAGGTGTTTGGTAATTTATTGTATACCTTAATAGCCATTATAAACGAATTTCTTTTATATAAATCGAGTTTGGATTGTGGCAAGCAGAGTCTATGTTTATCTCTAGAGGCAACATTCCTTTTGGTTACATCTCTATGTTTAATAAAATTTTCAGGATGTTGGCGTACTGATATTAATAACTTGATATTAATTTTACTAGTTTTCATCCTGGAAGGTAAAGAGAGCATGATAACCACACATTTATAATGATTGGAATACATTTACAGGATACATTTTTAACCAGTGCGCAAACTGTAACCATAAATTCAGCATATCATTTTAGACTCCCTATCATAGAAAGTTTTAGTTGGTTATACAAAAAAAAACTGCTGTTTCATAGAAAAGTGCAATACCTACACGGTCAAAATGTATGGAACAGCAGATTTTTTTTTGTATAAACGACGAAGCATTTATATGCTAGCGGGTCTAAAATGATATATATAAAAATTAAAAAAATCCAGACTACATAGGCCCACATTGTGTTAGTATCTAAATGATCTTAGGTATAAACTTTGTTAATATATCCTTGGAACACAAAAAAAAGGTGATAATATATCGATCACCAATAATTTCACCAAGCCCCATGTAATACTATATGAAGCTTGATAAATCTATCCACGGTAGGCCCATCCAGCCTTTCAGCAAACACCCTGAAGATACTGAGATGCTGAATTCAAGGTTACAGTTTGCGTGTTGGTTCTATGTTCTATGTTAAGGGTTTGGTTTCCGCACTTAGTCCTTCAAGTGGACCATTGTGCGTGAGCCATGGCGGCCTTCGGTTGTCATTCCAGCCAGCCCACCTCCCTCCAGAAGTTGGCTATAACTCCTGGTCTGTTGATAATATCCGTGTAACATTTGGGTTCCCCGAGGGTTTCTGTTCTAATCTGGGCGACGCCTGTGCATTCAAAAAGCACATGCGCGACGGTTTCCTCGGCCTCCATGCAAGCCCTGCACAAGGGGCTGTCCGTTATGCCTATTGTGTAGAAGTGTTTGTTTAGTGGGCAGTGTCCTGTGATGGTTCCAGTCACCAGACGCAGATCTGCGTGTTGGTTAAAAATGATATCCTGTATATACACTAACTCACGCCTTCTTCCCATGGGGGTAGGCAGAAACCACCATACACCAATGATTGGAATACTATATGGTTCTCCATAGGTACTTGCTACACTTTGGAATAGGCAACTAGCTTTAAATTTTTGATTGACCGACTCGTTGATTTTGAGTTTGACCTCATCCTCAACTTAATTATTTTTAAAGGCTATAATTTACAACTGAATTAAATATTTCGGAGTGATTATGTCTTTTTAACCTACTTCAAAAAACGTGGCAAAGCTGCCAGCCTTTTGGGCACTTTTCCCACTGAAACCGATGCGGACAAATTCTTTAATGCCCAGTGAGCGCTTCCCTTTTGTACATATTATTTTTGTGTTTTTTTTCTTGTATATTGTTAGACTACTTATTGATATTTGATCAATAAACACTTCCCCGTTCAAAAAAAGGCTCTGAATTTGGTTATATTTTTGTTTATTGGCTGTCCATAAGTGACTTCGTCTAGTATCAATCAAGAACTACATCAATAAAAAAACAAATTGATGAAGATGTTTTTGAGTTTTAGCCAGACAAACAGCAATTGATTTTTATTTATATACGTATTTAGAATATTATTTTGTTGCATACCTACTTTTAAAATTGTTTAGCAATAAGTATAACATGTTACACAGACATTCTTACTGTAGATATCAATAATTGCATAACCACAGCACAGGAACTGTCCAATAACACTTGATTTATTTATTGATTTTAACGACCAATGAATCACTTGTGATAAATGATTTTATTTCTGTAAGTAGGTTTGTTGCACGTTCATCATATTTTTTTAAACTCAATAAAAAATATACATAAACCTGCATGGGCACTTATGAAACGTCAGAAGCTAGGTGCACTAGACGGAGGTCTAAACTAGATGAGGTCACCATTTCCTTTCGGACTACTCTGAGAAGAAGGCGATTTGGTCTGTTAATGATATTGTAGCGCATTGAATAGCAGGATAGTTGAAGGCATAATGTATTTAAAAGTTAAGTGATAGGTATTCACATAAAACTTGGAGTAGCAATCAAGTATTAAAAATATAAGGTAATATGGCTAACTATAATATATTATTAACATCATCCAGTGCCAAGCCTTTCCAACTTTGGGGTCGGCTTCCAGTCTAACCGGATGCAGCTGAATACCAGTACCTATTTTACATGGAGCGACTGCCTATCTGACCTCTGAACCCAGTTACTGGGTAAAACGTTAACCCTTGGTAAGACTGGTTGTTTCGAGCTTCTGACGACCCATAACGACTGTCAAAGATCCACAAATGACAGCCAGGACCAACGGCTTAACGTGCTTTCCGAGGCATTTGGTAGGTATGTAGAGATGGTCACCCATCTACGGACCAACCGCGTCAAGCGTAGCTTAACCTGATCGATCGACCCGTGCGGCTGTTTATTACTTAGCCACGAGCCCCTAGGTATATAGCTCCGTTTGTGACCAAACGTTTGTGCTATATGACCAAATGTAACTTTTAAGCCAAGCCCCTATTATTTATATAGTCAGTCAAATGGTATAAATAAGGATAAGTTTCAGATTATCCATATTTAGATCATTGGAAATAAATAGAAATTCCAATAATACTTTTTCCTTTAATCGATTAAGGAACTTGCCTACTTTTATTTGTTGATCAAAAATAATTTACTACTAAGTACTTACATGAACTTCTTGACATTTTATAAACTTTCAAAGTCGATTATTTCCGCGCTGCATTGATTGTGTTCGAAATTCGAATTAAATGTTTTTTTTTGTTGATAAATTATTAGTTAGACACAAGGTAGTTTCCGATTCCGATTAATAGAACAATGATCTAGAAGATAAATGCGTAGGTATTATTATCTAATCGTATTAGAACAATAAACAATTAACTCGGACTTGCAAGAGGTTGAAAACTAAATACCGCTCGCTAACAAGAATTTTAATGTTTTTGTTTCAACTTTTTTTCTTCAGGTGCCACAAATTATGACGAAATAACTGATATCAGAACGATACCGAATTAATTGAAGTACAAATTACGACATCATGAGAAAACTTGAAAGAAATCAAAATGTAATCAACTTACCTTGCGATCCTAAAACTACAATTTTAGCTTCAATAACTTTCATTTTGTACACAAACACAATCACTTATCAATAACACGATATAAACTACACTTTACATTGTTTTCTTAACATTAAAACGTGTAAATAAACAATAAATTATCAGTTGACGAGATGCATGCTCCCTTCTCGCCAACTTTTACGAAACTAAAGCACAACTAAAGTTAGGTAGGTAAAGTAAATAAATTAAGAATACTTTCTAAATGAATCAACAGAAGTGATTTGTTTGTGTAGCCATGACAGTTCTACTTTGGTCGGGTTATATCAGACCGTTTGTAGCTACATCTGTAGGTTACGTTGTAAACTATGTCTATGGTAACAGGCTCTTTAAACGTCATTGCTGTAGTTTGCATTTCAAAATAGATGGCGCTTTCACTCTGTTGGTAATTTTATTGAGCCATAAATGTAGATGGCACTGGTAGTATTAAAATTGAATGGCCTATTGACCACTTCACTTGGCGGTTCTTTCAAACCAAGTTTGCCTCACATTAATTTACTCTTAGCTTATCAAAAAGATCACGATAGCTGATTAATGACGCTATTCATTTTGTAGTAATAATACGTATAGTCTACCAACATAAAAGCAATGATTGCCTACTTAATAGCGTAGTGTTTTATAGCGATATCGAGTTAATAGTTTACGAGTTTTATTTTATAGTGATTGCTATAAGATGGGTAAGGGCACGGAGATTGGCGTCGTAAAATAATATTTTATACACTACAAGAGTAGACGAGAGTAGGTTATAATTTATGAGGTACTATCAAATTGGTATTTAATCTATCTTTTATACATTGTGGAGACAACAATGCGACATTAAATCACACTGGCAACACTAATACATAAGAGTAGGTATTTTGTAATTGTAATTATTAATTAAATCCTACCATCGAAAATAAAGGTCGGCCTCACTCCGATCCAGCCCGTCCCTTGCTGCTCTTCCAGCGACGCCATAGGCAGAGGTCCGTACCCCACAGGGTACCCATCAGGCGCGAATCCAGCGCTCAAAAAAGATTGTGGGGACAGCCACCCGAAAAACGGCTAAGTGCGAGTCGGAGTATGAATTCGCTATAGTACATTCCTACGAAGGAGATGTTTACAAAATATATGACACCTTCAACAAGATTTTGTACAGTGTATGTGAGTCAAACTGAAAGTTTTTAGAAAAAAAAAACGGAATGATGTAGAAGCCTGTTAATATTTTAATTGCTTTTCGAAGTACCCTCCGTTCCTTTGCAAGCACCGTCGCGTCGAAACCATTGCTGAAGCAATGCTCCCACTCTTTTTTAGGGATCTCTTCCTCGCCTTTTTCACACGCTGCCACGGCATCTTCAGAGTTCATAAAACGAATTCCGGAGTTTTTGGCGGGATCGGGTTGGAACATGTCGCACGAATTTTCATTTTCATTAAATTTAGTGAAATAGCGAATTAAATAGTATAATTTTGATAGTGAATTATTCAATTTAGTTACATGTGAGTGCACAAGTGTAGTAAAGGTGAAAATAAGTGACTAGCGTGGACTTTTCGTGTTCCCTCCAAAGGTTAGGTTGTTGTAAAGTTACTAGGTACCGCTTTACAATAACTTTGACTTGACTGACTAAAGACGTCTATGACTGTTTTGTAACTTCGTGCCCGATATCGGGCCATTTACTTGATTGAAAAGAAAAATTACTTGACACTGGCTAAATGCACAAACCGTGCGAAGTCAAAACCCGAAAAAAAAAAAACGAATTCCTCTAAGTTTATCTTATAATTTTGGAAATAAATAAAAGTCACGTAAGGTGCCAGGTCGGGACTGTAAGGAGGATGACTCATTAACTCCACACCTTCGATAGTCCGTCTGACGGAGTGAGCTCGTTTTCGTGATGCAGGAGGATTCTGCGTTTTGGGTGCTGCTGTCTAACATTTTCCAAGACAACTGGTAAATAATGACTGACAAGTGTGACCACCTGGGACAAGGACAGGGGGTGGGTCAACAAGCCACAACCTCCTAGGTTGATCTGCGAGATGACCTTCCCAGAAATTATAAAAATCGGCCAATTGCGAGCGACACTCGCTCACGAAGGGGTTCACACCACAAGGCGAAAGAAAATACGAACAAAAATACGCGTTTCTAGTATGGAGGCTCCTTTTAATTATTTAATTTATTGTTAAGTACTGGCAAAAGAAATTTACACTTAGTAAAGGTCCGTGCGGACGAATCAATAAATTCGTGTTGCGTGCACAATATTGCAAAATTACGTGCGAAATTCGTGTTCTTTGCGATAATCACAAAGTTTTTATAAGAATTTGGTGACTAATAGACTAATAGCAGTTTTCTTTTCTATAGCTGCACAGTAAAAGAACGGTCTTGTCGATAATATGTAATCTATTTATATTTAGGTAGGTACCTACGACTTTTCGCCCCCACAAACATATTTTTCCATTCCCAGAATGATTTTAATGCACATTACCTGGAGAAAAACATATTTTCTCCAAACTAATCTAAAGAAAATCACCTCACCAGCAAAAATAACAAGATAACGAATTCAAATCAATACAAAAGAAGCGGGAAAACCAATCCAATATGGCCGATTTGCGAGCGCTTTCGACCGCCATTAAAATATTTGAGAAAGATCGTTTACAACCTTTTATTTTCACGCAAGCATTGATAAATATACCAATTTTGACTGAAATAGGGTCTAATTTGGCTTGTTCTGACGGTAAATATAGATGTGCTATATGTAAGTGCCTGCCACAAGTCAAGTCGGAAATCGGAAAACATTATACAGATTAAATTTGGCCGGAAGTATAAAGAGTTGCTGAATTAAAGAGACAGAGCAACAGAACAGAGAACTGAGTTGTTGTCACACAAGTCCAATGCTATGAGATAGATGGAGTTATTTGTTTTCTCGAACATGCTCCTGAATTTTTGGGGCCTTCAGTGGCCGTAACAAAAATGTAAACCTTTATGTCGTGGGAATTCGTGGAAGATAAGCCGTTCTGACCAGTCTTTTGACCGTCAAAGTTTCTTTATAATCTTTACTAGTCAACATTTACATAAATAGTTGCGTCACTCCTGTACCCTCGAAGGGTTGGGCAGAGGTGTACGTACCTATACCTAGTGCCATCCGCCAGCACATCAAACTACTCGAATCTGTCAAATTTCTTTGATAGATTTTCATCTTTATCACATAAGAATAAGGTTCATTTTTAATTGGGAAAAAATTATAGTTTGAGGTAGCTTGATGTGCTGGCGTCTGTACCATATATTAAGGTGCGAGCCTATTGCCATCAGCACAAATCCAGACTCCGGGCTGCTACTGAGAAATTAAAGATGAAAAAATCGAATAACACTTTGTGCCCGAAATGGTAATCGAAAGCAAGGCCTCGTACTCAGCCAGCAGTAGCGCTTGCAAAAATTTAACCAACGAGGCAGTTAAGTGCACTCTAATCAAAGATAATATTCTAAATACTTAAGGTCGTAAATTATTATGTAGTTTGTTGGTAACCACCAAAGAATTCTATAGACAAACCTTGTACAACTGAACAATCTCATAGGTGGTATTAACATCTCTCTAAAATCTCCAAATACACTTAATTCAGTGGCTAAAGAAATCCGTATCCTCCGCCGCACTCGTACAATGGCAGATTTACATAAAAACACCATACCATCAACATACGGGCCGGTCGGTTAAAAGTTTGTCAAATTGTCTGTGAACGAGATGGCGGAGTGGGTCGCTCGCTGAATTAAATCAATTTAAATGTTAGTGTAAATTACTTAGGAATAAAATATTAAGGTGATCTTAAATTTTGTCTTCGTAATTTTGATAGAGAATTGTACTAGTATGTTAATATTAATTTCAAACATTTTCGTTCTGAAAAGGTTTGTCTCTTTTTCGCTTGGAATCGTAGGTAGTAGTTTTTAGAACAGAATTTTAAAAGATAGGTTCCCAATAAAAGAAAAATAAAATACTATCAAGGAACACACATAATTCAATTATTTGTAACCTATCATGCGTCAAAGCTCCTAAGTCTGTTACCCCCCACAAATCACGCGCTTTGAATATCAACGAATACCCTAAACAAAGGGTATATTTTCTTCCGCACCGCCGGGCAACGGTAACTGCCCACTCAGCCTAGTGAAACAGATGAAGCAAAAATGTTTATGATACATTAGCCAAATTACGACGGCAAATGTTATCTGTGCGATTTGTTTGTGTTTATCGCGTGAGTTTGGAGTTTTAGCTGCTGAAGCGATATATTTTTGTAAGATCAGATATTAGGGAACAATTTAGAAGTCCCTCGGTGTCTCTTGAGATACAGCGATTAGGCAAGATATGAGAGAAAGGGTAGGCACATGTCTAGAAACTTGCGCCTTTTTAAGGACCTACACTTACTCATCTAGCCAATTAGAGATCCTTCAAGCTATTTGAATTCCTTGAAAAAATTGCCTTGTTTTTCAAATAGAATTATGTAGTTACTTAGTGGCTTTGCTTTGCCCTTTCAGCGCCAGTTTCCTCTCGCTACCAAAAACACCAGACAAAGTAAAGCAGCGCTAAAATCGCTGCACAGTCCACAAACAGCAATATGTTAACGTAGTATGTAAGTAATGAGAGTAATTTAGCTAAAAGCCCGCGAAACGCGGCCAAAGTGGTCGTAACAATAAAAGTGGCGATAAATTTGTAACACTGCCATCTAGCAGTCACTAGTTCATGTTGTATTCATAAGGGCCGTCGCTAGATGGCGTTAGTCGTGATTTAATTCTGTCCAGCCTTTTTATGTGAAATGGAGCGGGGAATTAATTTATTATATCGTCTTTTGTTTAGTGCTTGTTTATATTTGTATTACTTTATTTACAAGTTGTTTTGCGTTTTTAGAGAGTGCAACAATGAAAAGTTGATTCATCCATGAATAATGCATTGAATATCATGCAACTACACATTTAACGTGATTCGGAAAATTCATCTTGACAGGCCTTAGCTTTCCTTTCCTTTGCTCCAATAACGTTATAACCATAGTTTCAATCATCAGCCGATTCTTTTGTAGCCAGCTTGCCAGTATTTTGTGGCTATATTAAAAAAAAAAACGGCTCGTCTCGATCACTCCTACAAAGGAGATTCCGTGTTAGGTAGTTCATGCTCATATAACATACCATAGCCAACCGAAGTGTGAATGTTGAATGCTTGGAACTGAGTAGAGTATGCACGAGGACACAGCTCGCTATTATAATGGAGACATTCCTGCATTGTTTGTATTTTTGAATTATGGGCAGTCAGTCAGCCCCGCTAGCAACCTGCACCCTAATTGCGTAACTCACGTTTAATCATAATTTGTTTCGTTTTGAAACAGATGGCTAAACCATTGCTTCATATGTTCGAAAAATGTGTCTGCTCAGCAACGTAAATAACGCAATGAATATTGTTGAACTGTCAAAATGAAACCGATTATGATTAATCGCATGTTACGCAATTAGGGTGCAGATTAACATAATAAGCCGTCACGCCCTTCATACCAGGATGGTTTTATTTTGGTATTATGCTTTGTTGACATGTTAATGTTTGTTTTTGCAGCATGACGTAGACTTCATGCTACGAAAAAACTTAGCTTTCAAGACAAGGGCAAACCTTTGATGGAAAATACGGAGGATACCTACCTACTTTATCCGCCAGCACGACCTAAAAAATGTAGTCTGTTAAATCAAAAGTAATTTATTCAATTTAGGCTGAGCATCAACACTTCTCGAACGTTAAAATTACATAAGACAGTCCCCCAAAACGCCCGCCCTTCACCACTTCTTAAAACTTTAACTACACAGTAATCTGTTCAGTTAGATAAGCTTAACTCTATACAATAGCAGGTAGGTAGACAAAGTAATGAAAATTACAAGACCAAGAACATTAAATTAAATCATTTGCCAAATGTTAGCTAGTCATGCCAGTAATGGACTGCTTACCAATATAATAATACTGGATTGTTTAATTCCAAATCAATTGTGGTAATCGAAAGCCAACAAAATTCTGATACAAAAATAACAAAAAAATTAAAACAATGCGTCTTATCCACGCTAGTGTAGTCGCACCGCAAACGGGCAATCAGCGAGCGATCGCCAACACGACAACACCCCTCCCCGCTCGTTCACCCGCCGGCGCTCCTTGATTCCAAATTCAATTTGCACCAATCAACGGCCGCCGTCTTCCCGCCTTCCCGCGACGTGACGAGCTGTTGTTTTTTTGTAAAATATCGTCCCTATTGTCTTTGATTGTTTGCGGTTGGTGTAATGTATTTTGTCTTTTGTTGCTTTTGGACCGTTTTTGGACGAATGTTGTTTTTTTATGATGGTGGCTTGTGGTGAATTATGATTGTTTGGTATCTAAATGTCCCGCTTCCTACTAATATTACAAATGTGAATGTTTGTGAAGATGGATGTATGTTACTCAATCACGCAAAAACGGCCGAGCGGATTTGGATAAAATTTGGTACACAGATAGTTTATAACCTGGATTGATACATAGGATACTTTTATCTCGTTAGTACCTACGTTCCAGTGGTATACCTAATTTCCGACATTCATGCGGATGAAGTATCTGGCAAAAGACAATATGATATACTTATAGGTACCTACCTTTAATAGCTACCTATAGACTGAAATTTATTTAGAAGTAAATAAGGCACATTTTTGACTAAGTAATTCGACTAGATGAGAATCACCGATTTAAATAGAAGTTATTACATGATAACGTAAGTTATTAATGATAGTTATTAAAGAAAACCCGAAACTTTGCAACACTTTTTTGAGGAAATGTCGTGGCAAAGAAAGCTTGAAAAACGCCATTTTCTTTGTAGAAATTGGTGAAAAGCTGTTCGTGCGTGTTAATGATGTTCAAATAGATGTTTTACACGCTTTTTTAAGCAATGGAGTAAAAAAGGAGCAATGTTTCAGAATATGACGGAGAGATTGAAAAATATCAGCATATTTTTTTTTTACATTTCTGATTCTCACGTGGAATTCGTTGCATTTTCAGTATATTCAATCAGTGGTGAGGTAGGTATTAAAAAATATGAACGAGACTCAGGAATTTTTTTATTCAGGAACCTTGGGACTGATTCATTAATAATGCGTTAGCGTTTCTTTAAAAAGTATATTTTTGCACTGAATATGAGAACAAAAAAAAATATAATATGGGAGATGAATAATTAGAAAAACATTCTCTTTAATTTGAATCAGTGATGGCTAATGGCTACAATGTCGTCTACCCATCTCGCCGCCCGCGCCGCCGCCGGCCTACCAACACTTCTTTTCAAATTCTAAATTCAAATTATGTAATTTAATTGCCATATTATAGGTTTACAATACTGTATTAATAAAACTATAAACACCTTTAATATCTATTTTGGTGATTTATAATCCATTTAATTGTATAAATGTAAAAGTTTGTACGTTTGGATGTTTGTTACTCTTTCACGCAAAAGTTACACAACGGGTTTTGGTGAAATTTGGCACACGGATGGATCATAACCTGAATGAACACGTAGGATACGTTTTATCCCGGTAATAGTAATTTCGACCTCCACGCTGGCGAAGCAGCTTGCCAAACCTAGTATTTATAATCCTAATAATATTATAAATGTTTGTAACTAATTAGATAGGTAGGTATATCTCAGTTCTTGGATGACATTATGTAGCCTTTCTTCACTTGTCTTCACTGCGCTAGGTGTCCTGCCAACTCCCTTTGAGTTCAGAACACCAACTAATTTACTTAAAAAAATTAACTTACAAAATTGACAGTTAAAAAAAAATACTGTCATTGAAATGTCAAAAAGCGCGCGAACACGTGCCGAAAATGGCCGCCGCAGCCGAGAGCGGGGGTGTCGTTACAATACCAAATATCAAATATTGATATTCGCTCCTCGATTTTGTATTCTGTTTGAATTTGTAGATACTATTTGCACTTCTACTTGCTACAGTTTTGCGTCTGTCATCATTGTTTGACGTTCTATAGATCTGTGGGTGCCACAGATTATAGAGGTGTAGGTATAGACAAGAAATAGTTATTGTGGCTACTATTTCTAGATGAAATTCAAGGAATAAGATTATTTAAACAACTATTAAATAAATTGACTATTAAATTGCGGTTATCGACATCTGTAAATTAAAATATCTCATCACTGTAATTTAACCCAGGGCCCTTACAGCATATTGCAATGTGGGAAATTACGCTGATTAAGCTGATTTCAGCGTAATAATGGTCCCACTGTTGGGACACAGGCCTCTTCTCTGTGCGAAGCAGTGGGCTGTAATCCACCACCCGGGCCCATTGCGGGTTGGTAGATGTCACATGTCGTCTAAATTTGGTCCTAGGACATACCGGTTTCCTCACGATGTTTTCCTTCACTGTTTTGAGAGCAGTGGTGATGAAGTAATTTACACAAAGTAAAGGGCCTGTCTGGGTTCGAAGCTACAACTCGTAATTCGCGGCTGATATCACTGGGCCACCAGTGCTTCAACTACAAAGCACGATACGAAGACATGTGACATCTAGCAACCCGCACTGTCCCCGTAGATTATAGCCCACTCCCTCTCACAGAGCTGAGTCCTGTGTCCCAGCAGTGGGAACATTACAGGCTGATAGTATACTTTTCACCTCACAACCTCGGAAAGATTCAGCATTGCTATTCTGTATCTAACCATCTCACCGCGTGAAGTGAGCGTGGAGTGAGCTGTCAGTGTCATTTCACCTAATGCTTTGTCAATCCCTAGCATCAGTGGGATGACACTGACAGGTCATTCCGCGCTCATTTCACGTGGTGAAATGGTTACAGAATCGACATGCAGTTTGTCATTCGAAATCTGCGTGCAAAACTGCATTTTATCCGCTAGCGTGGAAAGAGTTTTTGAAATTCGAATTTTTCTATTCAATCATTTTTCTGTACGGCTGTACACTGAAAATGCATTAATACTTATTTCATGTCAGTGCGTCAACCCCATTTTTGTAATAATATAACTGGCCAGTAACCTTCATGTTACATGAAAAAAAAAAACTTAAATTTTCCGTCTCTATTCAATTCACGTTCCTTATTCAGTTATCTTCTGGAAAACTCGCGCGAAAAGTACATAAAAGAGTACAATAATTTGTTCAATGCATGGAGACATTCTAAAGGCGTGGAAAAGATTTCTTAGACAATGCAATGCTATCATACTTTATTGAACTACACTAATTAATAGGTATATTATTTAGGCTGTTTTTCTTGTACTTAGCATTTTCCTCGCTGTGAAAAATTGTGTGTTTCACTCGGCAACAAAGGTATTCTGCGTCTCGTACCTTTGAAACCCTCTCTACGCTCAGGATTCTTTCTATATTTGAACCACTCGCTTCGCTCATGGTTCAATCCTACAATCGACAAAAATCAACTTTGCAGCCTTGCATAACAACTATTGTACTTGAAGTAGGTATTATCTTTCGGGGAAAAACATGGTGACTTTTCGCTAGTCTATTTAGGTCACCTCTCAATTTTAGCCCGGCCTATATCCAGCCATTATCTTAGAACAGACGTTAAAATCCCCTGAAACAGTTTCAAGTTATCGACGTTAGTATCGGTGGCTGCAAACAGCGGTAAGTTGTTTAAACAAAAGGCATCAATCACTGCGGGCACGCCCCCTGGCTGTAGCTATAGTCTGGCGAGAAGCGAAGAGAAAAATAAAATATCGTCTTACTTTAATTTTACATGAAAATCGGGAATTTTGTTTCATTTAATTTTTGTAGAAGTTTTCATTAAAAAAAGCGGGTTCAGTACCACCAAAAAGCTCCGAAAAAACACGTTTCTTGTATGGAGACCCTTTTTTTAGTTTTATTATTGTTCGTCATTCTGTGAAAATTTCTACTATTCACCTATTACGGATCATGAGATACAGCCCGCTGATATACAGACAGACGGACAGCGGAGGCTTAGTAAAAGGGTCGTTGGTTACCCTTCGGGTACGGAACCCTAAAAATTACATTTAATATTAATTATTAATTAATTATCCTTAGAAATAGGCTACAATTTACAGTTGGAGGCTACGGCTAAGCCAGGCTAGCCAACTAATTGCTACGCTCCGGGCTACGCTCTCCGCGCTACGCTCTCCGCGCTACGCTCCCTGTGCTACGCGCTTCAGCTACAAGCTACGCTACATGCTACGTGCTACGAACTTCGTTCTAACACACTGACACTGCACGCAACTTGCTATACGCTACTTTAATTGATACATAACTTCTGGTTTTGATTGCCTATGATTCTTAAAGTTTTTGTTTCGTCTACACACATACACTGAAGACAACAATGTGTAAAATTGCTACCACCTTTTTAATAATAACAGCAAAATCAATTCAGTATAAGGTTTAATAAATATGAATAGAAACATTCACCCTTTTCCAAATTGGAAAGACTGCACTATGAATACCGCCGCTATCCATAACAAGCACTGCTAGAGCAGGACAGCACTACTTCCCTCTCTCTCTCCGACGGGCACAGAATACAGAGCGGCTGAGTTTTTCCACACCAATTTATACTGCCAACATCACTTCAGAATATAAGGTAACTGTGGATTATGGAAAATGTGGGATAGTCTTGAATCTTTTGGTGACTAGTTTTTGTATTATTGTGAATTTTGACTGCTTAGCTTGTTGACTAACTCATTGGTAGAGTTGTTGAAAGAAAGAAAGAAATAAATAAAAAGTATTTATTGTATGTAAGTTAGTAAGTACAACTACTTTTTACTAGCATGTCGATGGCAAAAAAAATTCACGAAAACAAACCGCGCCGTTTGTTTTCGTGAAAAGATTAAACAAGATGTTTTTACTTAGGGTTTGGTAACAAATGTTACAATGGTTCCCGATAAAGCTGTAGCCGTTGTATTTTCCCGATACTAGATTTAGTATGCTCGTTGCATTCCTTGTGAAGTAACCATTCATTGGTTATGATTTTTTTTCAGATTTGAGCAATATTTAGACGACACCTTAAACTATTTTTCTATTTGCAACAAATTTTCTTAAGGTTCAGGCACTGTCGCAGGTATTGTATTTGCTTGGTACTAGATTTTTTAGGCTCATTGCATTCCTTTTGATGCGAGCTTTCTTCGAATGGAACCTTTTTTCATTTCTGAGCATATTTACGGCCGGTATGACACGATATATGGAGTTATTATGCTATTGTCAACTTCAAATAAATTTTTAACCCTATTTTGGCCACTATTTTTGTTGTTACTCTCTATGCCCTAGTAGTGCTTTGTCAACTGTTGACAACGGCTCCAGAATCAGTGTTCTAACTAAACACATTTTTGTGCTATACGAATTGGAATTTTGACTCATTGTGAACACGCAGCGTGACGTCAAAGGCAAATTATATCCGGCTTAAAAATTGTTATAAATATGAACTATCTTTTAAATGGACAAACAATACTCTAGCACCAAAAACTCTCGTAGTTATTAGCGTTTGAAATCTTACATGTTTTTGTCGGTCAGAAATATTGAACATACCACTAGTACCTACTCTGAGCGAAAAAACGTTTTCACGTCAAAAAATTTATAAGTATAGTTTTACAAATGACATGTCCAGTTTCATCCCTCTGATATCGATAAATGTTCATGATTTAAGGTTTTACAATACGATCAAAAAAATTAGATCTAAATTACTAGATATGGATTTATTCACTTAATATTAATTGCGTAACTTAATTAGTACTTAAAAGAACAATACAATCACAGCCTTACCATTTTGAACAGAAAGTACTAAAAGGTTTTTGACGTTCCATTTAAATCCCGTAATTACATTTAAAGAGTGTGAACAATAACTATATGTCGCTTATTTTAGATCAAAGGAATTTTAAAGTTAATTGCTTATAAAATACGACAATAACACTAAAAATTGTTGTGTACACATCAATAGTGCTTTTTTAATACGCGCTTCCTAAAGTGAAATAAAAGTATATTTATTATTTCTTTGACATGACATTGACATATTATTTTGAATTGACAAGTTATTTTCTACTGGCTTTGCTTTCATTGCAGTGCCCACAGACTACATATCGTTTTTGTGTTACTTTAGGTACTTACACAGTTTTGAATTTGTGGAAGCTTGTAGGTAAATGAAAACTGTAAATGTATTTATCTAGATATAAGACTGTAAGCTTTCTGAAGATTTCAAGAATAAATACGACTAGAAAATACTGTCTCATCCTCAATCTGTCTTATCCACTCAAAACTTCTTAATTTTTTTTACGTTTTTATCCTTTTTTTTCCTCTCCGTCTACAGTCACCCTACACAACTCCCCCCTTCCCCCTCGGCTTAATTTAGTGTTGTAAGCGAACCGTTAGCAGTCGCATGTTATTTAACTGTTCCTACCAGTAGATATACTTTGTATAACTTAGTTTTATTGTATAGGTTCTATAGTTTGTATAACTTAATGTATAAGTTCTTTGTATATAAGCATAGTGTCATAGGATTCATGTTTGGAAGGGTTTTTTGAAGAAAGAGCAATTGCAGCTGACCTGCTGACCTGACGCAGAAGGAGGTGACGGCTACCCATGCACTCTCGCTCCGTACCATGGCCTGGACCAGAGCCGGATGCGAGAGATCGCCGCTGCCGATCGCCTCCACGAGGAAACTATGTAGGGGTCAGGTTCTAGTCTTACCGGATACAGCTGAATACCAGTATTTTACATAAAGCGATTGCCTATCTGAACTCTACAACCTAGTAACTGGATGATAAGATACCTCTTGGTAAGACTGGTTGTCAGAGTTTTTTGCTTCTGACAACCCGTAACGAATATCAAAAGATCCACGAATGACAGCCTCCCACTAACGGCTTAACTTGCTTTCTGAGACAAGGAGGGGTCTTGAATAGAAAATAATTTTATTTTGCAAATAAGGGTTAACACTTAAGATACATCAATGTCAGCCATATTATTCCCAACTATGTTGAAGCCGGCTTTCACTGTAACGGATGTAGCTGATTACTACTTTTTACACGCTTTATATTAGCTTCACTTGTATGTTTGTTTGTTTGTATGTAACCGACTCCTTAGAGCGCGATTTTGACCCACTTTAAACGGTCAGATTTCATTGAAACTTTGTAAACTTGTCGTGGACCGATGACAATTAAATAATTTAAAAAAAAATTGAGAAAAAAAACATGTTTTTGTAGTTAGCAGAACTTTTTGAGGTATTTTTTATAATCAATTAATGTCAAGCACCCCACGCTTTTTAATTTAATTAAATTATTTTCTCCTTTTTTAGTTTGGTTTTTAAAGCGTGTTTTTTTAGTTTTTTAAACTATTATTTATTTTCTATTTTTTAGTTTGGTTTTTAAAGCTTGTTTCTTAGTTTTTTAAACTATTATTTATTTACATGAAGCGACTGCCTATATGAACTCCACAAGCCAGTTACCAGGTAACACGCTACCCTTTGGTAAGACTGGTTGCCAAAGTTTTGGGGTTCAGGCGTCCCGTAACGACATTAGGGACCAATGGCTTAAAGTGCTTTCCGAGGCACAGAGGAGTCTTGGTTTGTAAGGATGGTCAACCGCGACCAGCGTAGCTTAACCTGATCAATCGACCAGGGGCCCTAGTCTGCTAATTTTATAAATTCGTCATTCCAACACGATCCCATTGTCATTCATTTGTCATTTTTCTAAAAGTTCATAATCTGCTAAATTCATAATGGTCGATCATTGGTCGGTCAATGGTGTCGTACTAGAATTGTGTTATAATGGCATTTTCGTATTGCCATTATTATAAAACTCGTTAGTAGAAATGATTTTCGTAAAACTACTACTAAATTTGAACATTTATTCATGCCAGCTTCCATTTATATATATTTTTACATATTATTTATTAGTGTTATAAACAATCTAAAGTAGTAGGAAGTTCGTAAATTAAGTCAGTCATTCATTTGTCATGATGTACGAGATTACCAATAAATGCCATTTCTTTCAATGGAGTGTCAGTGGCTGACCATTGGAAAGTCATAATGACGCCATTTTATTAGTAGATTACCAAACTTGTCAAAATCAACAATTATGAAATCAATGATAGACCATTCTGACACTATTGTAATAGCAGATTTGAGGCCCAGTGCGGCTGTTACTTACCAACAAACCCGTCTGTGAACCATTGTTCTTCAATTTAGAAGATATTTTGTCTAGCGTGAGACACTAATGAGTGGCCAGATCTTTGCATGGCATTAATCAATATACCGTGAAATTTAAATGGTTGTTTTCCCGCGGCAGAACAACTTGCCATATGGAGTACTTTCGAAGCATAGAGTAAAAGTAAAAAAAATAAGATGTTTTTTTTTTATTTAAAAAATATTCATAAACTCGAAAACGTGAGAATCAATAGTAACACTAGAGGTAACTTGTAGGTACTACTCGAATCACACGCGCCACCGACAAAGGAGACAGCGATCCAAAAATGTTCAAAGCAAAATAAACTCTCGCACGTGGTGATTTTTCACAATTGTTAATCTGCCATTTTTTGTTTCTAATATTTTATTTGTTTATAAAACGATTGTATTACCAAGACAAAAACATTTCGCTGCGGGAAAACAACCATTAAGATTTCACCGCGTAGAGAATTATAATCATAACATAATATCACGCTTTGTCTCCCCAAAGCGTTAGGCAGAGGTGTACATTACATCTACTTATCTTAAAGCCAGTTATATTTAAGTCCCATGTAATAGGGCGAGCCTATTGCCATCAACCGGGCATTGAAAAATTCCAGATAGAAAAAAGTGCGTGGAGTCAGTCCCTCCGCGCGGAAGAAGTGAAACCGACTCACTCTCTTTCTCTCTCCTACTTTCTACTTTTGTGTATCTTTCTTTCTCTCTCCCTCGGTAGCGTTAAACGTTTAACGCAACCTTGTTGGAAGTCGCATAAGAAGTTTCACTTCAATAACCCAGTAAGACTTTGCCCGACCGGGGAATCGAACCCAGCACCTTATGCTCAACAGTAGTGCTTGCGATTACCAGACCAACGAGGCAATAGAGGCTGTAGACAATCAGTGTCCATAAAGGTCATTTTAGTAAAGAAAATAAAACAACAAAATCCAACATATCAACTATATCTTTATTTATATTTTGCATATAATTTATTATTATGGTACAGGACTCCACTTAGAAACATATACAGTTTTTTTATATTAATTGTGACAGATACAATTAAGGCCAGAATATAATAAAACTAGCACTTCACCTGCGACTTACAGCTCATGATACTCCAAAATAATGTAGCTTTCTATAGGTAATTTTTTTTAAATCGGTTAAATAGTTTTTGAGTTTAACCATTACAAACAATCAAATCTTTCCTCTTCATAATATTATTACAGTGTAGATCAGTGGGCCAATTCTCGTAATTAAAAACGCTCAAAATATAGTCCCAGTCTCATCTCGGTGACAATCAAATGTCAAAAATGTTTGAAAACTCGAAGTATTTTGACAGATTGAGACTGATATCAGACTGTGAACGTTCTTAAAATTACGAAAATTGCCCCTCTGATATACTAATGTTTTAAAAAGTACTAGCTTCCCGCGGTATAAAATATAGCCTATGTCACCCAGGGATAGTGTAGCTTCCCAACAGTGAAATAATTTTTCAAAACGGTTCAGTGGTTTCGGAACCTATTCAATGCAAACAAACAATCAAATATTTCCTCTTTATAATATTAGTATAGACTTGCAGACCCGTGTCCACTTCGTTGGGCGGTAAACATTCGTACTTCTGATGAAATTATGAGTGTGTTTCAGTTAGTACTGAGTGCTATGTTTTATTTCCTAACTGCCAAAACGAGCGTTATATTTTTACGAAAACTATAAAGAAAAAAAATAGTTCAAGCTCTAGAACTCAATCAAATATCTCTCATCGTTAAGGCAGCGTTCGTAAGAAACGTTTTCGTTCGACCGTTTTTTCTCCGACTTACTTTGCAAATCCGACTACCACGAAAATGTCTTTTCATTTTTCGGGTTAATATATAGCCTATGACACTCACAAATAACATGTCTTTCTATTGGTAAAAGAATTTTAAAATCGGTTCAGTAGATCCAGAGATTACCCCCTACAACCTCACAAACTTTACTTCTTTATAACATTATTAGTACATATAGAAGTAAAAATGGTTTCGTATAGTGAACGGTATTAGAAAGGGTTCAGTGTGATTTTATACTTACCTAATGTGTGATTTTGGTAAACAGGAAAATGCAGTTTTCTCGGGAAAATCTTTAAGGAGAATTTGGTATAGGGTGTAAAAATGGTAGACTCTTACTCGCCGGGATAATTGGAATGACAATAAGTATTGGTTTACTGCATAGTTGCATACTTATTTTGGCCTCAATTGTACTTCTTGTCACCGATTAAATGTATTTTATTAATGCTACGTTTATATTATTATTTAGTAGTAACTTAAGGTACGGCCACACTTGTGCAGTTTCGTGATTCATTTTACAATATGGCCGATGAATATGGCCGGTCTGAAATTTGCGCAGAAGACTGCGCAATAACATATTCTTGGAGCCAAATAATGACTGCTGCTCTCAAAACGGTGAAGGAAATCATCGTGAGGAAACCGGCATGTCTTAGAACCAAAAAATTGAAGACATAACATAACCTATACCTAGCTAGTAGTTATATTCTAGCTAGTAGTTATATATCTTTGCATAGGTAGCCTTGTTTTGATGGCATATTGGCGTGTGCTAGCTGACATATGGCAAATTTAATGTATTTTTTTGTGTTTCGTAATGTTAATTACCTACTATTGTATAGAATCTTTATATTATCTTTTTATTGTATAGAATTAAACTTAACAGACAGCTGTGCTGCTGGGGAGTTTGTTGCGCTACTTCTTCTTCCCAGCTAAAGCACTAGGAAGTGGTGAAGGGTGGGCGTTTTGGGGGGACTGTCTTATGTAATTTTGGCGTTCAAAAAGAGCTGACTCTCAGCCTAATTTGAATAAATGACTTTTGATTTTGAAATCCTATGTAATAGGGGGCAAGCCTATTGCTATTAACTGGCCATAAATCCAAACTCCGGGCTGCTACTGACAAATTCCAGATAGAAAACGAAACCAAATCAAAACAAACACTTCCACATCTTGGAGCCAAATATTTAAATAATATCCTTTATGTACCGTGTTTCTGGTAAATAAAGACATTCATTTATTCATTAAAACTTTGCCCGACCTGGAAATCGAGTCCTCATGCTCAACTGTAGCACTTGCGACCATTACTCCAAGGAGGCAGTCCAAGAAGAAATGTGATATCTACCAGCCCGCAAACTGCGAGGAGGCCTGTGTCCCAGAAGTGAAGATATGAAATAATATGACCCGCTTGGAAAAATGGTGACATGAAGAGAGTGAAAGAACATGCACGAAAGTTCGGAGATCGCCTATGTTCAGACCGGCCATATTGTATAACTCATCGGCCATATTGTAAGTACAAAATGACATTTTTTTTCTCCTATTAAAAATGTGATTACAGCATTTTTATGGAAACCAAAAGAAACTTAATAAATAATTAGCCTCTAATTCATTGTTGTTACTTAATTTATGTAATATTATTTATGCCGTTCTATTCTGTTAAAATGAACAAACACTGAGGAAATTTGGTCAAGTGAGTTTAGAAGTGGCACGCAATGTGCGCGCCGTATTTCAGTGTGAGTTTTTGTAGAATATAACGGCTGTTCTTAAATTAAAAATAACAGATTTTTAAATTAAAAAGAATATTCAACATAGTGAAAATATTGCGGTATAATTAATATGAATTAATGTCTTAATATTGCACAAAAGCATGGCCAGTATCTAATCTTAGAACTATCTATAATTACATTTTTACAAAATGGCGTAATTGTTAGTAAACTTAAAAACAATAATACTGGGGGCCGATTCTACTAACAAATTTGTTAAAAAAACGCAATAGAACCGCAACCGAATCACCACTTTTAAGCGTTTTCGCATTCTACTAAAATGAACAACGGTCCAGCTGCGACACAGCTGCGGTTACGTTTTAGTTACGCCAACGATCGATTGAAACAATGTCAAAACCTATTCTACTAACAAAATCGAACATGAGCGTGACGTTTACTATAGGACAAAGTTAATGATAAAATTATTTTATTTTATTTTATTTTATTTTATTTTATTTTATTAAATAGGAACAACAAACAGCTACATTATGGAATGTTACAAAAAGAAAACATAAGTTACTTAAATAATAACGTAACCCACAGCGCTGTTCACAGATTACCATTAATAAATAAAACTTTAAATTCACTAGGAGGTGAACTGTACATGCATGACAGTTATACTAAACATTATAAAAAGAATATGGAAAAAAGTATTACAAAAAAAAAAAACATAACTAAAATTATATTAAAAACAATTGAAGAACTAGACCAAGAGTTCAAGTGTGTCGTACAAAAGGATACGAAACCTTTTCAAAGAGCATGTAAATATATCGATGTGCTCAAATGCTTCATTGTAGGTTGCTGCCATTCGCCGAATCGGCGAACGTACACCAGTGTTAGATCGGCAGGTACCTACAGCAAAGAGCTTGCCTGCACGCACCTGCCGTCTATGAACAGTCCTGGGGACTGCATAGCATAATACATTATTTAAATCTATACAATCAAAATTGCCGTTAACAATGTTATACAATGTCATTGCTTCTAATTGTTTACGTCTAGAGCTGAGCGTCAAAAGCCTGTATTTACTGAGCAATTGGTTATACGGTAGATAAGTTTTGTGACACCTGTAGTGCATGGCACGAAGAAATCTACGTTGGACGTTTTCTATCGTGTCAATGTATTTGCCATAGAATGGGTTCCAGATGGATACAGCATATTCGAGCTGGGACCGGACTAGAGTTTTATATAGGCATAGGTACGAAGAGGTCCGTTTAAAGTCATGAGTGGATCTCATAATAAATCCGTACATCTTATACGCTTTATTTACAATTTGTTCGATCATTATGTCTTTTAATTATAGAAAATACTTTTAGTGCCACATATTCGTGTTTAGTAACATTTTTAGATTTAACTTTTTTCTTTGTGGTATTAATAAAACATATTATTTTGGCATGTTGGTAACGCGGGTTACCCGCTGTGTTCCCGCTACAGTTCAGTTGCAATTCGTTTTAAGTTTAGTTTCCATTTTGCTTATAAAATAGTAGAATGACTTTTTATGTAACTATCGAACGGCGATCGAAATCGAACTGTTGTGGAAACACAATTTAACGTGTAACGTTGCAAATTAGTAGAATCGGCCCCCTGGTTGGAAAGATGTCTTATTTGTTAGTTTTTACATTATAATTAATAATACTTAAATACTGACTTGTTTCCTTACAAATATAAAGTAAATTCGTGAAATAAAAGTTTTTATACTAAATAAAACATTTTGGAAGGTACATTAACTTAATAGGTGGATCGCATAAAAACAGTTTTCTACGGCAGTCTGATATTTTCGGAATTGCAACCCCAGTGTAGACTAAAAGGATTTTTTTTCCTGCTCGTCACACTAGTATTTTTTTTACACCATTTAGCGCGTATTAGTAGGATGGTGAAAAAAAAATATCGATATAAAAATGCATTTTGTAGCATAGAGTTATCATTTCTCCCCTAAAATGGTTTTGCCATAATCGTAGCATAAACTCGTAGTATTTTAAAAAAAAATTCGTGCATTTATGAGATGCATCGAGTTTGTAATGAGGTCTTATTGAAAAAAAAGAGCGAGGATCGATCAGATTTCGAAATGCATAAAGACGTTATTTTAACTTTTTTTTAACAGACTGCCTATTGTGTTAACCTTTTACAAGAAACTGGTGCTTCATTATTTAAAAAAAACAGGAAATCAAATATCTAGGTTGTCCCTTGCTGACCTCCCCCTGAGACGCCTTAATCCGAGGTCCGTAGGTCCTGTGGAGACGAGGGGTGCCCATAGCGGGTATTCGCTTAGTTTTTGAGTTAACATCCCAGCCCTGGTCTTAAATTAGACATGCCCGGCTAAGCTGCCGCTGAGAGATGCCATATTGTATTTTAAAACAAATAAAATGTATTACAATCTTTTTTTTTTACAAAAAAATATGTATGCACCAACTCTAAAACTATTACTTTTGGCCTGCATTAGTCCTTATAATAATGTTAAAATAGTATGTAATCTAATAGGACAAACTGGGTACACTGCTCAGCGTCAAGACTTGACAATCGGACAGTGTGTTTTTTCAACGCGCTGGAATGCACTCTGTGGGATTCTCAATTCTCGGTTCAATGCATAGGATTGAAAATCCAGTGCGTTGAAAATCTCACTGTCAATTGTTTGTCAGTTTAAAAACAGTTAAAACTCAAAGGGATAGCTAATTTTAATTATAGGATGCCCTCACTTTAAATACAAGTGCTTACATTATTAGATTACACAATTCAATCATTATTATTTACATTAAGTATTAATAATTACTATTTAACAATAAATGTAGAAATATACACTATACTTGACTAGGAAGGGTATGCTAACTTAATTTTAGATAACTATAGTATACGTTCTGGCCTATACTGACTCTCCTCAGCACAATAGTAAAAAAAAAACAGTCATTTTTCATGAAAAACTTTTTGTTCGTAAGTTCCCACGAACGTAATAAAATCGCTGCAGGATTTTTACGCGCACTGGAACGTACTGCTTAGCGTCAAGAGTTGAAAATCGAACGCATGTTTTTTTTTTTGGCTTCGCACGGTTTGTGCATTTAGCCAGTGTCAAGTAATTTTTCTTTTCGTTCAAGTAAATGCCTCGACATCGGGCACGAAGTTACGAAACAGTCATGGTTGACTTTAGTTAGTCAAATCAAAGTTATTGTAAAGCTGTAGTACCTTTACAACAACCTAGTAGGAGTTTTTGGTGGGAACACGAAAAGTCCACGTTAGTCACATATTTCACCTTCACTACACTTGTGCACTCACACGTAACTAAATTGAATAATTCGCTACCAAAAATTATACAATTTAATTCGCTATTTCACAAAATTTAATGAAAATGAAAATTTGTGCGACATGTTCCAACGCGATCCCGCCATAAACCGAACATATGTTTTATCGACGCGCTGAGAGTGCTGAGACTCACTCGCTCTGTACTCTGTTCGATTCTCAATGCTCGGTTTTAACATCGAGAGATGAAAATACAGTGCACGTAAAAATCCCGCCGCGATTTTATTACGTCCATGCGATTGTCGCAGTGTACGACTAAACGCCGACAGACACTACGCCGACAGACTGAACACCGACAAGAATTTTTTTGACGAGACTCTTCGCCGACAGGACACTTCGCCGAGCAGGACTCTTTTCCGACAGGGCTCATCGGGTAGGTAATAGGTTAGGTTAGGTTAGAATTGCGAACAACCGCGTGCGAGCCGAGCGAGCGCTACTTCGATGTTAGTGGCAGTTACTTGAGTATTTAGAAATAACGCAAGGATGAGCCTTGTCGGCGAAGAGTCCTGTCGGCGAAGTGTCCTGTCGGCGAAGTGTCCTGTCGGCGTAGTGTCTGTCGGCGTTTAGTCGTACACTCCGATTTTCGACTTGCTCGACGCTAAAAATTTGTTTATAATTGAAAAAAACAATTGCTTGGAGACGACCGAAAATTGTTAGAAAATCACCGTCATTTATATTCAACCAACTAAGAAATGAATCAAAAACGAAAAGTTAATTTACTCTCATACCACGTACGGCCTAAACATATCAATTGGCCGTCCTCCATCTTGATTCATAACGACCAAACCGCGCCTATTTTCCATATTCGAATTAAAATTCGCGGCAGCCATCGCCCTTTCTCTCTCTAAAGCAATAATTCTATCCCTGTCTAACATAGGTTTGACAGCTGTCAAATCTCCCGCCAATGGGGACGGTTTTTCTTGTTCATTTTGTATTTCTTTTGGTTTTTTTTCTTCAGTCTGTGGTGTGTCCTTGTTTTTGGTGTCTTGTTGGGCTTTCTTAGATCGTTTCCATTTCATTCTTCTGTTTTGAAACCAGATTTTTACCTGAGGACAAAATAAATCCTGGTTAATGCGGGCAGAATATTAAACAATTATTTTCAACTGACTTCGAAAAATATTAAAGAAATTAGGAAAATCTCCTTTTAAATATGTTTCTACATTTCTACGAAAAAAAAACTAACGTTATTTTGTTTCATGAAATAAATGTTACAGACAAGTTTTTCATATTTATGTCACTTCTACACCGCATATTTCCACCCCCTAGCCCATAAAATCATATAAGTACCTACGCAGTATAAACCCAAACAGGTGTAAATATCGTATAAATTTCTAAGAGCCACCCCGAGGGTGTGAGATTAATCTTTAAACCTTCGTAAACCTGCAAAGCCGTAACGTTTACGATTCCACCCTTGTAATCTTAACATACATTTGTAAGCACAAATCCGCCATGTTGACAGGTGTTGGCGCCAAAACAAATGTCAAAATTGGGCTGTTTGTAGTGTCTGTGATCTGTGTTGATATTAGAATATTATTTAGTTTGTTGGTTTTTGAATGTATTAGTTGATTGATTTAATTTAAAAGGGTTTCTCACAACTATTATTTATGTATTTCTTTCTGTTGTGAATGTTTTTACATGGTTAATGATCGCTTACAATTTACGAAAGCTAGGTTTTTTCCAAGAAACCAATCAACTTTCAATAATTTAGTTAAAATACAACTTCGTGTGTGGTCCTCAAAATGTTCTATAATATCAAATCATTTCGATTAATTGTGAGCGATGTCTTCCTCTAATTTAATTGTCATGATAAAAAAAACCGAACCGAATTCCGGAAAAACACTAGATACTAAGTGAAAAATAACTTTAATTTCGGAAGTCGGTGACTTTGGATATGTATTTAAATTTTTTGCCGCCGCCTTCCGAAATTAAAGTTATTTTTCACTTTGTAGCGTTTTTCCGGAAGTCGGTTGTTTTTTTTTTGAAAAAAGTTTTTTTTTTAGACTTTTTAGCTATAGTACCTACCCACGCCAATTCAAAATTTCATCACCCGTCAAAAAAATGCATATTTATGCGATAGCAGCAATCGCGGTTGATTTGCTGTAATTTTTTGAAAGAGTTCCGTTGTCTGTCTCCGAAACGCATCATCAGATCTATACGAATAAACCCCTTTCGAACAAAAAAAATATTTTGCAAATCCGTCTGTAAATGAGTGAGTTATGCCCGAACATACATAAAAAATATATATACATATATTAGGTCTTTACCTATGAAATTGCCGTTTTGCAGTAGTGGCCATTTCAAATCAAAATAATTTTTGTTTGGGTAAGAATTCTAATTTCAAATTAATTTTATTTTAAAAACATGGATTTTTTTTTCCAAAAGTAGTCATTTGTTTATTGATTTGTGTTACATTTTCATCGCATTTCAATCTTTTTCGTCATCATGGATACGTTAAAAATTCGAGTAATTATGGAATATGAGTACCGTCGTGGCAGCAACGCGGCACAAGCGGCACGCAACATCAACGACGTTTACGGAGCTAACACTACAAACCAACGCACCACCTGTTATTGGTTTGCTCGCTTCCGTTCTGGAAATTTCGACCTGAAAAATGAACCTCGCGGTCGTCCGAAGACTTTGGTCGACAATGACGAATTAAAGGCGATTGTGGAAGCTGATGATACACAATCTACGGCTGAATTAGCAGCAGCTTTCGACGTTAGCGTCAAAACAATATTGGTCCATTTGCGTCAAATTGGCAAGGTAAAAAAGCTTGACAAATGGGTGCCCCACGAACTCAATGATCGTCAGCGCGAAGTACGCGTCGAAACGTGCCTTGCACTGCTCAACAGACACACAAATGAAGGAATTTTGAACCGCATTGTTACCTGCGATGAAAAATGGATTCTGTTTGATAACCGCAAGCGCTCAGCAAGTTGGTTGGATCCTGGTTCAGCACCTAAACAATGCCCTAAACGAAAACTTACCCCTAGAAAAGTGATGGTCACTGTTTGGTGGTCTAGCGCTGGTGTGATTCATCACAGCTTCTTACCAAACGGGGTGAGCATTACTGCAGATGTGTACTGTGAAGAACTGAACACAATGATGGAGAAGCTGGCACATCTCCAACCAGCATTGGTCAATCGCTCGTCTCCGCTGCTCCTGCACGACAACGCGCGACCTCATACTGCACAGCAGACGGTCTCCAAGTTGCAAGAACTGGGGTTGGAAGCTCTCCGTCATCCGCCCTACTCACCAGACCTTGCGCCTACAGACTACTACTTTTTCCAGAATTTGGATAACTTCTTGGCGGGAAAAAAATTCAATACCCGAGAGGCAGTACAAAATGCCTTTGAAGAATTTGTTGCCTCCCGTCCAGCTGATTTCTTTAAGAAGGGCATCAATAAACTGCCACTGCGATGGCAAAGATGCATTGATTGCATGGGTGATTACTTCGATTAATACAAATAAAAAATACATGAAAAAAATTCGTTTAAATTTTTTCATACAAAACGGCAATTTCATAGGTAAAGACCTATTATATAAACATGTCGAATTGATAACCTTCTTTTTGAAGTCGGTTAAAAAGAGCCCTATAGTAGGTTTTCATGGAATGCATTTAAACGTGATAACAATATTGCAGTGTCAATAGTCGGTACTTAAACGTCACTTAGTACGTTTAGTGATTGTTACATTATATCTGTTTTAATTTTTAAAGTGTTTTGAATGTCAATATTGGAATGAATAGTGTTAACTATATGCTGTATAAGTCTATTCTAAAATGGATTCTGGTTGATGATGTGCGTGCTATAGGTACCTATTTATCTATCGTGTTTATGACTGAGAACTAGCAGTAAGTAATCCTTGAACTTGAAATCCTTCAAAATCTAGTCCCTGAACTTGAATCCTTCAAAATCTAGCCGCAATCAAATTTTAGCGACAATCAATGTGAAAAACTTACCAAAAATGTAGGAAAATTAAGTACGAGGTATTTTTTACAGATTAATCTTAGAATTCGAACGTTCTTAAAAATACAGGAATTGTAATATAAGGGAGGTTTACAATAAACAGAACTTCAATGACAAGTCTGCTAATATTTTACCATTGTAAATAGTGAGATGAAACTCTTGGGTACAAAAGATATTTAAGGAGAAAAGAAAAAGTGTTTAAATAAGTTCCCATATCTACTTTTTTCTTACCTGAGTCTCAGTAAGCATCAGGCTGGTGGCTACCTCGAACCTCTTCGGCCTGGAGAGGTACTTGTTCATCCTGAACTGCTTCTCCAGCTCCAGGAGTTGCTGCGACGTGAAGGCTGTGCGAGGTCTTCGAGTCTTGCCCAGAAGAGCGTGGGGTGCACCTGAGGAAGAAGGAAAATGATTAGTGGTTATTGGAGTAAGTATTTATTTTAACATAGGGAATCGCAGGATACCTGGTTTTTTACATATCTGTATGTTTAAAGTTTTTCTAAGGTTTTTAAATTAGGCAATAATTTTGTAGGTCAGAGAGTTGTCTTGGGCCTTGGTCAATTATTTTCAGTATCCATACGGAGATCTAATAGTGCAGACCTGCAAGATCTTCACGGATATGTTTCTGTTCACAAAGTTTTTATGTTCGTGTCATGATTTCCAAATATTAATAAGATTTGTAGTGATTTTAAATAGTATTAATCAAATTGAATGTATCTAATTTGCCTTAAATGGTTTTGTATCAGTGTAGTGACGTTTAAAAAGTATCTCATTTGACAGTTTTCAAAAAAGGACCGGTTTTTTAACGAAACTGAATGGAAATATGATGTTGGGGGATACGCCTAGTTTTCTTAGTTCTCTCCGAGCTTCGAAATCAAAAGTTTGTCTTCAAGAAGTCTACATTTTTATTATGAATACCTAAGTAAATAGTTTGTTATGTGTTGCTATATACCAGATAACGTTTAAAATTTAGTCGCAGTCCCACCTCGGCGACACTCAAATGTCAAAAACTTGTCGAAAATGTATGGAAACTCGCGGTTTTTTTGACAGATTGAGACTGAGATCAGACTGTGAACATTCTTAAAATTACGAGAATTGCCCCTCAGATTGTGAACGTTCTTAAAATATCGAGAATTGTCTCTTTGGTTTGTATGTGGGTAAGAGATTAAATGCATAAATATTTATACTGAAAACAGGAATCTTAATTTCACTAGGATGGCTAATAAGCCGGCGGCAACCCTGTTCTGTTGTAGAAAAAAGCAATTTAGCAAGTACCTAGGTATTGTAACACAAAAAGGATTAAGCTGATATCCTACGCGATATTGAAACAATCTATTCCTAGCCAATCTCAATTAATCAAATCAATAATAAAAACACGAACCACTTAACCACTATTTATTTAACCGAACGTTAATATTACTAATTTATCGCATCAAAAGTCCCGCCGTTAAGCTTATAAAAATGATAATTAACAATTACTATAACACGAACGCGACATTTGGCGTTGTTTGTCCAACACGATAATGTCATGAACGCATCTGTCAAATTTTGGCGCGAACCGCCATGTTTTTTTTCGGTTGTTTGATTATTGTATTATTTTTATTGGTGGTCTTTTGGGGTGAATTGGATTAGAAATGGTGGTAATTTGATGGTTTGTACCACTTAGTTGTATTAATAAATAAAAAGCTGTTGACAATATTTTGGGTCCATTTCACATATCGTCGGCCTAATTCGTTAACCTGCTAAGTCCATTTTTCGACAAACTGCTAAATAATTGTTTTTCTAAATTTTATAAAATGTGTATAAGTTATGCTGCTACATATATTGTTAAAATATCAAGAAAAATTATGGAAACCAACAGGATTTTCAGAATTTTGATTGCTAAATTAATAGAGATATTATTCAGATTTTTCTTTGTCTTGTAAACTATGTCAAAATGAACTTAGCAGGTTAACGAATTAGGCCGACGATATGGGTTGTGTAATGTTTCAAATTCTAGGTATTTGACAAATGTATAAATTATAATTTTGGGCATTTTAATGCTTTTCGGCATTGAAATTATTAGATTTATCGATTATCAAATTATTCCATGGGAACGTACTACCGGGATAAACGGTATCCTATATATTAATCTAGGTTATAAACTATATGTGTGCCAAATTTCATCCAAATCCGTTCTGCTGTTTCTGCGTGATTGAGTAACAAACATTCAAACTTTCACATTTATAATATTAGTAGTAGGTATAGTAGGAATATAAGTAGCAGGATTAGAACTTTAAAGTTGAAATAGTGAAATGAAACTCAATTTCACAAGCTTAGTAAGCTTCCGTCGGACTATGAATAATAAACTCAGTAAAGTGAAAAATATATTTTGTGTGGTAATCACACCGAACATCGTTTCATCGCTACAATCAGAAATAACAGGAAAAATTGTAGAAAGGTCTTTTAAATAAAATAGAAAGTAAGAAGAAGTTATCAATTTAATTCCATCAGAAGAATTAAAAAATCACAAAATAATCTATTCCCATTTGTGTGGTCATTACACGCCCCCACAACGCTCAACCAAAAAGAACCCTTTCAACTTTTTTCTCCCACATAAAGGGCAAAAGTCAACACTCATACAGCCAAAATTAAACCTTCAATAACTTATAAATGCATTAAAACCTACATGTAGGTACAGAAAATAAATAGAAAATCGTGCTCAAGTGTCGATATACCATAAATAAATAGTTTAGTCATGTTGGCAGTACGTGACTTTCCTGTGCCCAGCTTTGGTATAAGTTTAAAAATAATGTTCGGTCCCATCCTGGTAAATATATTTGTTCTCGTTTAATAAAGATATAACGACTTCTCCTATTTGTTGTTTATTTATAATTGGAATTGTAAATTACTATAATTTATTGGTATGTTAACGGTAATTTTCAATAGCGGTAAAACTTGCATGTTTGTACAGTTATGACCTACGGAGCCAAAACGTGGATACTCACGGTACGGCTGGTCCATCAATTCAAAGTCGCTCAGCGTGCTATGTATCAAGTTATACTCGGCGTATTTCTGAGAGATAGAATCCAGAATGAGGTGCTCCAGCACAGAACCAAAATTGCCGACATAGCTCACAGAATTAGCATGCTGAAGTGGCCATGGCCCGGCTACATTAGACGTAGAACCGATGACCGTTGAGGTAGACGTGATCTTGAGTGGAGACCGCGAATCGGCAAACGTAAGGTAGGACGCCCTCAGGCTAGGTGGAGTGACGATCTTCGCAGGGTTACTGGTAGCAACTGGATGAGAGTTGCCGAGACTGGATGTAAGCTGGTGATGATGATGATTTGCACGTTTGTGGAGTTTTAAGAATAAACTTTGACTGCGTACAGAATTTTCTTTCCGATCTCTGTCTGTCTGTTACGCTTTCACGCCTAAGGCGCTGAACCGATCGTCATGAAATTTGCCAGAGATATACCTTGGGATATGGAAAAGGACATAGGTTACTTTTTACGCGATAACCGACATCCTCGCGGGCGGGGCTGCGGCAAATGCTAGTATGTAAAATACATTAATTAGGGCCGTAATCCACCAGTGCCCAGTGCGGGTTGGTAGATGTGACATGTCTACGAACTTTTGGTTCTAGTACATGCCGGTTTTCTCACGATGTTTTCCTTCACCGTTTTGAGAGCAGCGGTCATCACTTAGTTTCTAAAAAATGCGGCACATACACAGTACATGTACAGTGGCCAGCACATCAAGCTCCCCGAATCTGTCAAATCTCTTTAATAGTTTTTTCGACTTTTTAACAAAAGAATAAGGTTCAGGTTCAATTGAACGAGAGAACGTTATAGGCCTTACAGACTAGATTTCTAGACCATTTTCTATTCTGTATTTTCATTCCTCTAAGTACCTACCTGGTACTTATTGACAGGCCTGCACTGTCCTCCCATACCTATTATCACTGTAATTTGAAAACCTTGTAAAAGCCAATTATTTTTAAAAGAGTAACCGTGGAGTTTCTTGCCGGCTCTTCTCCATAGGAAGCGACAAATTGGGACCGTGCACCTAGCTTCTGACGTTTCATAAAGTGCCCATGCAGGTTTATGTGAAATAAAATATTTTGATTGTTTGGAAAATTTTGACAGTTTGGGATAACTTGATGTGCTGGCGTCAGTATTAAAGGTACGTCTCTGCCCAACCGTTCAGGGAAACAAGGCGTGATGTTATGATGAAGCCAGTGCAAACATCGACCTGCTCTGTAAGAAGGTAGTATTAGCTTAAACTAAAAGCTAAGGGTTATGGAATGGCTACTTGGACAGGACTATGCACAAACTGAATCACTACTCAAATACATTTCCTAATTTTTGCACTTTTTTGCACTTATATTCCTTCACATATAACACTCACACTCACTACTCTCATACAAAAACTCACTACACATACATCATAAACACATCCCCACACCCATTCACCCTTTCATTACATAGTTTAATTGATATTTTATATTATTTTTCCCTATCTTTCCTTTGTCTTAGAATTAAATATGTTTAAAAACTCAATCATACTGTTAATACGAACAATAGGTTGGCACAGTTCGCAGTTGTATAATCCCTTTTTTATGTAACCTCACAGCTGAACACTGTCCCTTAAGATACAGGTTATCCTAGTTTGAGAGGCAGGGCTCACAATATCTGTATACAGACTTCTGCAGCGTAGTTAGCATCTTGTTAAACAGTGTATGTATACTAATGTATGTTTCTTTGAGACAATAAACTATATTACTAGTATAAAATAAATCCGTATATTTCTTCGTCCGACATTCCCCTCTAGACTACCGAACGTCTTGTGTTATTTATACCGAAAGTTAGGACAGCTAGCTGAATGGATAGTGGCTCTACTTGGTCTTTACTGATATTACCTATTTAGTTGAGGGGCTTGCGGTTAAGGCGAACCTAGTCCACATTTTTTGCATACAAACTTCGGGAGTGTTTTACTCCACTGTCTGACATGGCACATACAAAGTAAAATATGATATCGTTTTGTCTCATTATTAATATTGTCTGTACGGAAATAGAATACTAAAATAAAAACCCATTAAAAAGTTAGGAGCCAACAAAGATTCGTTTTTCTTGCTAATTTTGCTTAACTTTGGGCGTGTTTAAGTAATAAAAGAAGTATAAAATCTCCAAAACCAAGTCGGTACCGACAAAGTTCAATTATCGAAAAGTTCAATAAACTTTATTGGTCATTGATTTATGCATTGGATTTTTCATAAAACCCGATCTTCCAAAGGACTTTTCTTAATTTTTCCGCGAATTTTTTACTATAAATGATCCTGTATCTCACTCAATCACGTTGTGCGTGTAGACAGCGTGTAACTGCTCATCACTGATACTATCTCTGTCGGACACGAAGCCTGGTGAGACAGCGTGATTTTTAGCCAGGCCCACCAGTGAGTTTGAGCCCGCAACTAGGTAGGCGCCCTTAATAAACTGTGAAATGCTCATGCAGTCGGAAGCAATAAAGATCTTTGTTGTTAAATTTAGGAAGATGCCTCCGACTGCATGAGATTGCTTATAGTATTCAGTGTAATAGTCATCCTTTTAAAACAAGTTTCTTGTTTCCATCTTTTTTAATTAAAGTTCACTTTTTAGGCAGTCGGTTTTTTTTAAAACGTGAAATAATAGGACTGCCTCGTTGGTCTAGTGGTCACAAGCGCTACTGCTGAGCATGAAGTCTCGTATTCGATTCCCGGGTCGGTCAAAGTGTTATTAGGTTTTGACATCTGGAATTTCTCAGTAGTATCCCGGAGTTTGGATTTGTGACCGATTGATGGTAATAGGGTCGCCCCCTATTACATGAGACTTAAACACATAACTAGCGAGATGTGGGTGTACTTTATGTTCGCCTCTGCGCAATCTTACGGGCAATACAGACGTGATGAAATGTCTTATGTAATTTAAATAATGGCCGATTGTGAATGTGTATTGTTGCATAGGATTAATAATTGTGCTGCAAATTAATTCAGGTGGTGTAGGTGAAGAATGTAATTCAAGTGAGGTTTGAGTCACCTTCATAACGTTTTAGTGTTATCAAACTTTGAGCAACTAATGTCATATGTAAATCTTTATGAAGCCTTTCACCAAAAATAACGTACCGACAGACAATTATCTACTATTTTTGAACGACGCGCGCACGACGTTGGATCGTCGACTGGAATATAGTTAACAATGCAAACACACTGAAGAGAGAGAGAGAGAGAGAGAGGGATAGAGAGCGGGAGACAGAGCGAGAAAGAGACGGAAAGAGAGAGGAATAGAGAGCGGGATAGAGAGGGAGAGAGAGCTAGAGAGATGGAGAGAGAGAGAGCGGGAGAGAATGAAGGGATAGAGAGTGGGAGAGAGAGCTAGAGAGAGCGGGAGAGAGAACGTGAGAGAGAGAAAGTTCATATTTTGAACACCCTTTTTAACACTAGGTTTTGGTTTACTACCAACTAAGACTAACTGCAGTAAAGTTATCTACATTCGGTGATAATTTCATACGTATATTTGCACTATTATTCGTCAATGTATTGACCATTTTGTTTTCATCCTACTAAAAAATCTGAAATTTTGAGAAAATGGATGGATGCATCTTGGCACACAGATAGATTATAACCCAGATTAACACATAGGATACTTTTTATCCCGGTAGTTTGTTCCCCTGGGTTAATTTTCGACCTCCACGCAGACGAAGCCACTGGAAAAGCTAGTTGTGAATATAGAAAAGTGTAATCAGTAGTGATTGCAGTTAGCTGCGGGTTTAGCCTATTAATGTACCAATATTTCCGTCACAAAGTTCTAAAATAATACATTCACAAGCTGAACCCGTTAATCTTCAGCAGAAGCTTACGAATTCAAAACTATACATAAAACTAAGCAATATAAATCGTATATCGTAAGTAGAGCAGCTTTAAGAGTGCGACGCACCCTTGGTAGATTTATAGCCTGAGCAATGAATACGTGTGCCTAATCTAACGGGAGGAGGTTACATTTATTGTCTATGGGCAAACGGTCTTTCGTCTATGGAAAAGATGGCGGGTTTTCTGTTTGAATTTTGTCGGTCAAAATGTGACAAAAGGATATTTTGTGTCTTATTTTTTCTATTTCGCGTTTTGATAGTTTTTACAAAGAGTTTTAGAGTCAAACGAACAGAAATAAAGGTGACTTTAAAATGAAAATGCTAAATCGGGTTATTTTATTGAACTTGACCGATTTATTATTGATTACAACTCCGAATTAACTATCTAATCTTGTGATGAATGTCTTATTTTAAAATGTTAAATAGTCCGTATTTTTTTTCTCTTAATTCATTATTACGGGTACACACTTTCCTATGTTTATTATTCTAGCGCATTGTACTCTTGGGTTGCAGCTGAAAATCAGCGTCAGGTGGTAAACCTTGGGTTGTCATGTGACATTATGTAGAGCTGGGGCCCTTTTGGCATTTTAATCATTGTTTTCTGTTTGTTTTTTAAATCATTTTAAGATTTTTTTTTTGCTGTAATGCGAATAAACGCATTTTCCTTTCTTTCTCTTCTAAGTATATTCATAACTGATCCTCATGATGGAGACTTTCAAGAAATAAAACATTATTTTTTAATGGTTTTTTACCTAGTCAACCTAGGAACACATTTCTGTGTCTTCTTACTACCTCACAAAACCACTATTAACATTTAATTTCACTATTTCTCAAAGATGAAACTGACTGAGTTTTTAAAACCTCATTTAAGTAAATACCTTCTTAGTTTAAAACCGCGTCAAACTGTCTCCGATACATAACCACGTCTCCAAAATAGAATAATACATACTCCGTCAAATCGCAAGTGTAGCACAATTCGGATATCAACACAATAGCGTTAAGTCGCTCCGTCGAGCGCAAGACGCCAATCAACGTAATTTGATTCTCGCCCCCCGAGCGATGCAGGGTGTAGCTATATGTATGTATGGTATATCTCTTGGGTAAATAACTTTAGGGGACTGTAAAATATTATCTATGGCGTTTGGGATTGAAGGAGATCACATCGGTCAGTTTTGTTTTGTCTATGGTAAATCAACTGTCACTGTCAGCCATTTTTGTAGATCTTTGACAATCGTTTACGGGTTTTCAGAACCCCGAAAGTGTAACAACTACGGGCTAATTGATGACACTAACACCCAGTTGCACAAAGACAAAAATGTATGCCACATTGCATAGCGAATCATTAACGCTAATGATTTTATTAATTCAATGCTGTTGCACACTAATGGTGCTTGCTATGTGCAAAAAAAACTGTGACAGATTGTTTAGTTTGACACTTCATTATTAAAATCGAGTCAAATATTGGTTTCTGCAACAACTTAATGGAAAATTTGTATCTATTTAATGACAGCTTTAAAAGTTAAAGTTCGTTCCTGGAACAAGTAGGAAATGTTAATTAATTATGAGAACTATAGTGTGGGCAGCTGTTTTAACCGAAAATCCATGCTTCGTGGAGGTTCACTGATCTTAATTAAAAATTGTATAAAATCTAAAACTCGTACAGACATAGTTAAACTATCAGTGGAACATAGCATTGAACTGTCCTGTGTTGAGCTAGATAAGCATTGTATAGTGTGCGTTTACAGACCTCCTAATTATCAAAACTACTCTATATTTGAGTCGGTAATGGAAGATGTTTTGGCGAAACTTGCAACTGGTAATAAATCAGTAATTATTTGTGGGGACTTCAATATTAATATTTTGGAAAATAATTCAAATAGTAGCAGATTGATAAGCCTCTTTAAATCATTCAATCTTTCAAATGTGTTTTTGGAACCTACGCGAGTAACTACGGCTACTGCTACATGTATTGATAATGTTTTTTGTGACTGCAACTATTTAGATAAAGCCATTGTAAATTATCTCCCTTCTGATCACAGCGGTCAAACCGTTACTTTTGAGTCCAACACACCAATTCAAAAAGTACAGATACAAACTAGACCAATAACATCGGGTAATTTAAATAAGTTTAATAGCACTTTAATTAGCAAGTTAAGTGTTCAGGGCCTAAATGTGAATAATGGTAATATTTTGTATAAAGAATTCTTTTCATTAGTACAAACAGAGTTCAATCACTTTTTTAAGCAGAAATCCAAAACTATTTGCCCTAAATTTTTATTTAGTGACTGGGCAACTAAAGGCATCAGGAAAAGTAGAGAAAGATTATTTGAATTGTATGGCCTTAAGCCGTATATTAACACAGAAACTTTTACTAAGTATGTTGCTACTTACTCTAAAACTTTTAAAAATATCTGCAAAGTAGCTAAAGCTTCATTCATTAGCCACAAGGTTAAATCAGCAGATAATAAAATTAAGGCAGTTTGGAAAATTATAAACAATGAAACGAACCGAAGTAAAAGCCTTAATAATGATTACGCACTGAACACTTCCCGCGGTCTCATTAGCGATAACATCGATGTTGCTCAGGAATTTGCAACTTTCTTTACCAACATTCCTATTAAAACTACAGAAACTTTAAATTCTTCGCCCGCACTTGCTATAGATTTATTAAGACGGAACGTTGCAGCCTGTCCTGTGGAATTCAAATTTAAACATATTAACCCTGTGGTCGTTGTAAAGACATTTAAGCAACTTAAGATCAAAATTACCGAAGATCTGTGGGGCATGTCTACTAAAGTATGTCAATCCATTATTGAGACAATTGCACCCTATTTGGCTTTAATATTTAATTTGTGTGTAGATCAAGGGGTGTTCCCGGATTTAATGAAGTATAGTAAAGTTATTCCACTCTTCAAATCTGGCGACAGTAAAGATACTAATAATTATAGACCCGTGTCGATTTTGCCAGTTTTCAGCAAGGTGTTTGAAAAAGTTATGTTAAATCAAATGCTCAATCATTTTAATCGTAATAACATCCTACACGATCAACAGTATGGTTTCACCAGAGGACGTTGCACAACCGACGCCGGTGTCACGTTATTAAAACACATCTTTACCGCATGGGAAGAGGCGCAAGATGCAATTGGTATCTTTTGCGACCTATCCAAGGCGTTTGATTGCGTCAATCACGAAACACTTCTCTTGAAACTTGGGCATTACGGACTGGGTGAACTTGCGCTTAGCTTGGTAAAATCGTACTTGAATGATAGACTGCAGCAAGTTCAAATAAACGGTGTGAATTCCTTGGGCTTAAAAGTCAAAATGGGTGTACCGCAGGGCTCAATATTGGGTCCGTTCCTCTTTTTAGTATATATAAATGATTTACTTAAAAACCGACTACAAATGGTGTTATTTGCTGATGACACATCACTGATTTTTAAAGTTAAGAGACATGCACAGGAGCTTGACGATGTAAATAACGCTATAGTTAAGGTCCATAATTGGTTTACTGTAAATAATTTGGTATTAAATGGAAAGAAAACTAAATGCATAAAATTCACGTTACCGAATGTTAGAAGTAGTGAATGTCACGTTGTATTGAATAAGGAGATACTAGAATTCGTCGAACAGACGGTTTTCCTGGGAATCACGCTTGACTCAAGGCTACAGTGGGGTCCTCACTTAACATCACTTGCAGGGCGGCTAAGTTCTGCCGCTTACGCTGTTTGGAAGATCCGTCAATTAACAGACGTGGATACCGCGAGACTGGTCTATTTTAGTTACTTTCATAGCATCATGTCTTACGGTATTTTGCTATGGGGACGTGCTGCGGATATTGAGTCGATCTTCATTCTGCAAAAGAGGGCTGTCAGGGCCATCTACAACCTACGCAGACGCGAATCTCTTAGGGAACTGTTCAAAACAATTAACATCATGACGGTACCTTGTCAATATATCTTTGAAAACATTATGTACGTTCGTAAAAATCTACATCTGTTTAGTAAGATAAGTGACAGGCACAATTTTAATACTAGAAATAGGAACAAATTAGATCAACCACATTTCAGATTGTCTAAAGTACACACTTCTTTTATGGGGTACTGTGTAAAATGTTATAATAAAATACCAGCCGATATTCTTGAACTAAATGAAAAGAAATTTAAATTATGCATTAAACGCACACTATGTAGACAAGCATATTATAAGTTAGATGATTACATTGTTGATAAAAATGCTTGGCTTAATGCTGGTCCGACTCCACAGGCACCTGGGCTTGCTATTTAAAATTTTCATATTTGGAAGAGATGCTTCCCTTTTTTGTTTTCTGACATTATGAACATTTCTGTTCCTATTATTTTTATTTTCTGACATTACGAATAAGTTTTTGTTTTGACTGAATTAAGTATTATTTATAAAAAATTCAAAAGATATTAAATATTTTTCTTTCTTTTTGGAAATCAAATTTGATTAATTTCTCAAATACATTGCAAACTTTTTTTTTGTATAATTTAGAAGCATTTTGTTTAAACTTTGTAAATGTGAGTACCATGCATCCGTATAATAATTATATTGTTTTGATGTACGTTGACTTGAAAAAGCGTGGCAGTTGAGAGTATGTCATGCTCACTTAAATGTCTCGCTGATGGTGGCGCGTGTGTTGGATCATTCGGTTCCCTACAAAATGGTTGAGCTGGATGGTGCTGATCCACGCGTCAAGTTCGTGAACGGGCGCCGTCGGTTGAGACTGGTCATCTCCTAACTTCCATGGCTAATTTTAAATTTTATATTTAGAATTGTTTTTTTTTTTACATTGTCTCACATATAGAAGCAACAAGAATAATGTTCCCAAGTTTTTGTAATACATAACATGATTAAAAAGAGTGTCCATGGAGTTTCTTGCCCGTTCTTCTCCATAGAGATCTACGTTTTGGAATGGGCAACTAGCTTCAACTTTCCAACTGGTCGACTTTTTGACAATTCAAAAGTGCCTGTAAATGGTTTAATTGAAATAAATGCTTTGAGTTTGAGTTTGAGTTTGAGTTTAGGAGAGACATTCCTTTTGACAGTTCAATAACATTCATTGCATTAAATGTCGTTGAGCAGACAAATTTTTGAAACATAAGAAGCAATGGATTAGCAAGGATATGATTCAGAATCTGATTGATAGATGGGTTACCCAATTAGTATACAGTTTTGTCATTGGGTATATATAAAATACTCGTATTTTTCTACATCATTATAAACTAGAAGCAGACCCGACAACTTTGCGAAAAGGCAGGCAGATGCAAGATGAATTTACGACGTGGACCCAGTGCGGGCTGCTGGAGACGCAGGCGCACGTATCCTACTGATATGATATAAATTATATTATTAGGTTTTGCTAGTGGCTCCGCCCGCGTGGATATCGAAAATTATCCCACAGGAACGTACTATCGAAATAAAAAGTATCCTACGTGTTATTTCAGGTTAAAAAACTATCTGTGTGCCAAATTTCATCCAAAACCGTCAGCTGTTTTAGCGTGATTGAGTAACGAACATCCAAACATAACATACAAACTTTCACTTACTTATAATATTACATAGCTATTAGTAGTATTAACGAAAACGGCTGGACGGATAGTTTATAAGGGTGATTTTCCTAAACAGACATAATCTTCGTGGCGTAGATGAAAACGCCACTGCAGAAAGTTGAAATACGGTTGAATTATTATTTTCTGAATAGAAAATGTAGCTACTCACTTGAGGCAATAAATATATTTTAGTTAGGATTTTAATAAATTTTATTTAAAAAATGTTAAACCACTAAAGTCATCACCAGAGATCGGATATTCGGATGCATATTCACGGTGGCTGTAAAAACTATTTGTTAGCATGTCAAATAGGATTTACGATTTATCCCGGAACTACCTTTCCGTGAGATAATTTTGGACCAACACGCAGGCGAAGCCGCTAGTCATAGCTAGTTATGTTACGACAGTTGTACAACATTTATTAGCTACTGTTTGATTTTGCACTGGCAAAGCAAGTTTCATCACCTTTTTTATTCCAAAGATAAAATTAAATCTACGTTACCCTAACAGACGCTCATGGTCCTCAAAACTCCATAACATATGATTTGAATGTACCACTTTATTTTTATGGGGCGCCCCATCAAATAGATAGGGTCGATCATAATATCGGCATGTGTAGTCCGTGTCGACCCTAATTCGGTACCAAATTGATCCTATTATATAGTGTTATTTTGGCACTTTTTCGCTTGGGCAAGTGTCAATGGTGGTGTAGGGTGAAGTTTGGATGGAAACGTTTGAGCTCGAATAGTGTTTTATGATTTTATTTTTGCCAAAAAATATTTACTTAAGTGCCTACATACCTATACTTTCTCATAAAGCCATGTTAACTTTAAATAGTGTCGTTACGAATGATAATAGTTCTTATTGCAATCCGATATGGGTTATAATCTGTTGTAATAAATTCGAATAATAAATGAGCAAGCGTATGTCGTAAAAATGCAAATAAAATCGTATAAAATTAGATAATAACTATTTAATAATAAATAATCCATCACTGAATGCAGTTTGGCATTTGAAATTGTATGGTATATTTTTAATTATAATTTTATTTGTTATTGAAGGGTTAAACTGCTTTTAAAGATAATTAAGAGGTGAATGATTTTTTTGATGCATTCAAAAGTATGTTTAATTATGTTTTGAGTTCTATCACTGCATGCAAAAAAGACTTGAAAATATCATATTTCTTTTTGCTTTCAAAATTATTTACGGTTAAAGAGATACACTGCTTTAAAAAAAAACACCTTTTTGACCGTTTTCAAGAAATCTCCGCCTTATGGTGTTATTCAAATTTTCTTACGTTTTTTTGGAATTTTCATGTTAGTTTCAGGCTGTATGCTGAACAAAATATTATGATTCACGATTGTAACACGTATGTATTTATAGAATTATAATCATTCAATCATCAATACAACCCCTTTAAGTTCATTTAATCATAGTAAATGAAAGAAAGAATACCGTTTATTTGGCTTGTATTCAGCATTCATAACAAGCTTATAACTTTGTGATTTTTCATGATACAGTTTTGACATTTTGAACATAGATTCTTTACATAAATATACTAGACACGTGTTTCGTTTCGCATATACTAAAACTAGGGTTGTATATTTCATGAAAATGTCAGTCCATGGGATTCAATGAACTCATTGTAATCTTATTCAAGATCTAATTCCTCTGCCCACCCCCAAATTAAAACAAACATGAATATAAATAAAATTAATTGCAACAAACTTATCATATGTCACCATTTATTCTCAATTATTTAACATGTACACCCTTATTTAAGAACAAATACAGTTCATTTTACCGAAGCACTCTTCGATTGATACTACCCTAAGATACCTTAGAGAATTTCGTATCTTATTTGTCTTAACATAAGGTTGAAATTACAATAGCAACGTATAACTAGGGGTGCTTCTATAGGGTGATTACAATTAGTCCTATTATAATTTAATTTGTTTATTTTTATGCTCAAAATCACAAATGGTGATATTTCGGTGATTGTTAAGCCGGTGATTAGTGATTTAAATGAGTTGCAGTTCAAATTTTGATTGGGGTGATAATTATTTCATTTATAGCGCAGTGAAGGCTTTATAGTGGGGAATTATTCTAGGGAACAATCAAAACAACGTATTTTTGGAATTGTCGAATCGCCCACAAATAAATTAATTTACGTAGTCACTCGTCATTTATAAATAAAATAATATTGAATTTGGCCAAAATTGACCTGCCATAAATGAATTTTATTTTATTTTATTTATTTATTTATTTAATAGTGGTCGCATGCGCTACTGCTAAGCATGAGGTCCTGGTTTTGACTCCCAGGTCGGGCAGTGTTATTGTTTTTTAAATAGAATTTCTCATCAACAGCCCGGGGTCTGGATTTGTGCCTGATTGATGGCAATAGGGTCGCCCTCTTTTACATGGGACTTACTGTTAGACCCGGTTGAAATTCTTGGATCTTTGACAGTGGTTACGGGTTTTCAGAAGCCCGAAAGTCTGACAAACCAGTCTTAACAAAAGGTATCGTATTACCCAATAACTGGGTTGTGAAGGTCAGATGGGCAGTCGCTCCATGTAAAATATTGGTATTCAGCTGCATCTGGTTAGACTGGAAGCTGACCCCAACTTAGCTGGCCAATCCCAACTTAGTTAGGAGAAGGCCTGGCAGATGATGGTAGGTATACGGAGAAAACGTATATTTATGAATGTGATTTCATTTTAAAGACACATAAAGACAATCTTTTACCCCTAGCTCTTAAAACACACGTTAAATATAAAATAAGTCATCAAAAAACCCGAGACGGCATAAAATAATTTACATGAAATAAAATCTGCTCAAAAACAAAAGGTTTTCTCAAGAGTATGGACCGATACTACAGCGCATGCGTGAACTAACCACGCCTACTTAATACCCACCCCCATATAAGTCATGTTAAGTATGTATCGTTGTCCTTTCTTAAAAATAGAGGGCAAGTAGAGGCGAATAAGTGGTGGTCAATTGGATAGGAAAGATCGAAATAATCCGTGATATGTTTATTGCACAGAAAAAAAATCCACAGCTGAATGAAGTCATTAAAACCTTCCCGAATATCCGGTTTTTTAAGACTGTGAAAACTGCCTGTTCTAAAGATTACATAAAACAAAAACTCACGCCTATTTCCCATGGGTATCCCCATGGGAAAATGGCGTGAGTTAATGACATTGATTTTGAGTTGTGCACTTATTAGTACCTAGTCCTTTAGTTCATCATCATCATTTCAGCCGAAAGAGGTCCACTGCTGGACATAGGCCTCCTCCATTTCGACCGATTCTGCGCTTCTCGCATCCTGCGGATTCCAGCGGATTCCTGCGGCCTTCACAAGGTCATCGGTCCTTCTTGTGGGAGGCCTTCACCGCTACGTCTTCCAGTACGCGGTCGCCACTCCAGAACCTTTCGGCCCCGTCGGCCATCTGTTCTGCGTGCAATGTGCCTTGCTCACTGCCACTTAAGTTTCGCAATTCTTCGGGTTATGTCGTTTGCCTTGGTTCTCCTGCGGATCTCTTAATTCCTGATTCGATCACGTAGGGAAACTCCGAGAATAGCCCTCTCCATTGCCCTCTGGGTGACTTGTAGCCCATTGTGAGCGACCACGTCCTTTAGTTATCACCATGTAAATTGTATGCTAATCAATCACAGTAGGATATTAGAATAGGTAGGGAACCATGCTTCTGCCAATAGCAATTCTCTTGAATTCTCTCAACATTCCGTATCTTTCTTGTTTCATATGAAGGAAAAAGTTAGTAATAATTAAATTACGTTAAGTTGGTGCACCATTATCGGCCTGTCACACTACTAAATCAACGTCTTTTCCTTTTCACACTATCAGTACTTAAATAAAAAAAGCTATTTCACTTCTCATGCTCTAAAAGTACGCCAATACAGCCCTACGAAGCGGGACTAAAGTGACCACTTTAGTCTCTAGGGAGTGAAAAGATTAGTTTTTTAATTTCCTTCATGTGACATAGACAAACTCAAACAGCCAGTAAATATACTAAGTATTATCTGTGGAGTGTGGACCATGTTCATTGCGAAAATGTTGAGAGTTTTAGTTCCATGGGTTTTCAAATAATTCGAATTGTACATTTAGCTTCTAGTAAAAAGAATCTTTTGTGATTTTTATTATATTAAGTAATATTTATTAATTGTTTATGTACTAAATTGACTATTTTTTTTTTTTTTTTTTTTTTTCTCGCACTCAAAGTGAAAAGTACCCCCCCCAGTGGGTTCCCGCATTGTCGTTGCGGGGGGGCTCAGTAGCCGTGGTCCGCTCCCACGGTGAAGCGAAGAGGAACCCCAAGGTGGGGCCGCTCGTCAGGGCTTTTGTCTCCAAGCCGACGACGTAGCGGCCAGAATGTAGGTTGCGGTGAGGTGCACCGCAACTGAGGCGGGCCGCGGTGTCGAATGGGAGGCATCGCGGCTGAGGATTACAGGCTGCGGAAGAGGAGGAGTGCCGGTACTTCTGAGTAGCGCTCTTCCCTTCCGTGGCCTGGACGGGGCCGCCACCGTTTGATGGCGGACGCGGTGGGGCCGCAGGGGAAGAGGAGTGTCGGTATAGCGTTGGCCGCTCTCCCTATCCCCTGCGGCCGAAAAGTGGTAGGCGGCGGGGCCAATGTGCTGACCCGTCGCAGGGGGACCAAGGGCGCCAGACACGGGTACGTCTGGGGCCCTTTTGTTACTTGGTTCCTGGGGTGGTCACGGCGTGCCACGTGTCCTGGTGCGCCGAACTGGTGGGGTCCGCAAGGGCCGATGCCTGCTAGGGTTGCGGGTTGTTCGAAAGAGATACCGCGGCCCCTGGCACACAGGCAACTGAGGGAACACGGGTGGGTTTTAGTCAGTAAAAGTCTGACACGCCCTCCTGCTCCACCCAGAGCAGGAGAAGTTATTTGATGATTTCCCACCCTCAAAAAAAAAAAAAAAAAAAGTGAAAAGTACAATTTGCACCTCGACACTAAACGCCAACTTAATATACCCTCGGTTTCATTGACTCCCTCGCACGCTCGGGAGTCAAACCACCTCTGGTATATTTATTTATTTATTTATTTATTCACAAAATCCACAGCTCTTTAACAATTTCATATAAGATAAATAAACTAATCTTACAGCCAATTACGGATTTACAATTTAATAACTACACTTATTTTATGCATCAGAAAACAAACAGGATGTCATGCTAGCACCCTCTAAGCATATCTAAGTGTGCAGTGTGGGTGGGTGTGTAGAAGTGTGTGTGAGGAGTTGTAATGGTGTATGGTCACGGGTTAATTTATTCAGTTTTGTTTAGAATTACCTATTAGTCAAATCGTCGCATACAGAAGTCACTAAAAGTTTCCTGAAAACACCTTTTTTGGTGTTAAATATATCAAGATGGGAGAATTTCTTGTTGAAATTTCTTAAAATCCTACCAATGACAGAATTTTGAGCGTAGTTTGTACCACTGTGCGGTACATCGAATAACTGTGTGTGCCTAGTCCGTCGAGACGGAGCACTCAATCTTAGAACCAGATCATTTAAAGCGGTACTCTCAATGTTCCCATTACAGACATTATAAAGAAAAAGCATGTCGAGAATCATACGTCTGTTCTCCAATGGTAATATGTTATGATGTTTGCATGCTTGCAGATAATCCTTAGACTTAAAACCAGTGCGATAGTTAATATATTTAATGAATTTGGATTGTATAGATTCTATTTGCTGTATATAAACTAAGTAGTGAGGGTTCCAAATGTTACTGCAGTATTCTAAAATACTGCGTATGTATGCAAAATAAAGTATTTTGATGCAATTTATATCAGTAAACAATTATGGCATTTCATTATGGCTTCGTTTAGTCCCTCAATGTAAAATATACTATATTTCAGTTGTTGGCCATTGTATTTCAATCAGTACAAAATCAAGCTTAACAATTTATGCAAACCTTAAACCGTTAAAACCCTAATCCAATATGGCGACTATCAAAAGAGCCAGCTAAACAGATTCTTTACTGAAACTGTGAATTTTACTTGTGGGGATGTGTCGATAATACAGATTTTTTGAATATTAGGTACCTACTCGTTTTCGTTTATAAACAGGGCTTATGGCTACGTAGTAACATCCGCATGGGCTGATCGATCATGTTAAGCTGCGCTTGCCTCGGTTGGTCCGTTGATGGGTGACCATAATTACGCACCAAGACCCTTCCGTGCGTCATAAGCACGCTGAGCTGTTGGTTCCGGCTGTCATTCGTGGATCTTTGACAGTCGTTACGGGTCGTCAGAAGCCCGAAAGTCATTCAATTATTGTAATCAGTACAAAATCAAGCTTAACAATTTATGCAAACCTTAAACCGTTAAAACCCTAATCTAATATGGCGACTATCAAAAGAGCCAGCTAAATAGATTCTTTACTGAAACTGTGAATTGTACCCGCGAGCAGCCCGAGCGTCGGGGCTCGTTAGTGAGGAGAATGTGTCGATGACACAGATTTTAGGCTTATTAGTCAATTCGCACGAATTTACTCGGCCAAATCGGGCGAATAGACACTTTTAAGTTAAATTTTATTTTGTATACGTGACTCGACGAAGTTAATTTATGTGTGGGCGAATCGACAATAATACCTACGTATTGGCTTGTGGCACGTTTTGATTTTCTCCAATTGACTAATAAGTATTTGTGGAGTGGTCGTTTCGCCCACAAATAAATTAACTTCGTGCGAGATTTTTTAAATTATTATGTTGCGTAACACGCTAACAGTATGAAAGGCTTTCATTTTGACAGTTCAACAACATTCATTGTTTTATTTACGTCGTTGAGAAGACAAGTTTTTCGAAAACGAAGCAATGAATATTTGGAATATCCTTCAAAAAATTTCTGATTCTGATTGATAGTGCGTTACGCAATTAGGGTGAAGGTGATCGCGTACTTCTGGTAGAGCTTCGAGACCCCGGTATTAACTTTTAATAGTACATAACATCACGCTTTGTTTCCCCAAAGGGTTAGGCAGAGATTCTATTTTAGAGAGTTATGTTTAAGTCCCATGTAATAGTGGGCGACCCTATTGCCATCAACGGGGCACAAATCCAGACTCCGAGCTGCTACTGAGAAATTCCAGAAAAAAATATCCAATAACATTTTTCCTGACCTGGGAAACAAACGTAGGCCCTCATGCTCAGCAGTAGCGCTTACGACCACTAAACCAACGGGGCAGGTTTTTTTTTAAAATAAATGGTAAAAGAAGAAGAAAAAGAGTGTTTCCCTACTTTAAAAAAAATCTTTTTTTTTTTAAGTCGACTTGAAACATATTTTCATTAAAAAAATATTTATCGATAATATCACACATCGACACAACCCCCTCACTCACACACGGGGATCTAATTTAGCAAGGGCTGGGCTTTGTTTGTGAGAACAAATTGGTGCCAGATAATTGGCTTAAAGTCCCCAGGGTATGGGGGAATGGGGGCCTGAGTGCCGGCGGGGGATTCACGCTTGTGATGATTAGTTAGCTTTTTAAAAGATATTTAAGTTTAAAAGTAATCATCATTAGATTTTTTGTAGGCAAACATGGTCTGAAAGAGATGGAGCTATGCAGGTCGTGTCTTTATCTTTTTCTTACACTGAAGTAAGATTAAAATAATATTTCTTTAAGAGCTGGTCGTCGGCCTCCAGGACCAACTAATTGATGCTTTAATAGTATTTATTCGTATCAACCAATACAGCTACTTAAAGTTACATACATTTGACTTAATTGTAAGCATAGAACTAGAAGCTATCGTAACTTGCACCCTTGCTAAGTTATCAGGATAACTTGTATTAAGAGCACAAGTTCCAACCCTTGGTTCATATATTGCAAATATACATAAAACCTTTGTTTGTTGTTACCTTTTCTTAGCGTTTCGATAGCAATCTAAATACAGTCAGCCCAGAATTAGGTTACGAGCTTGACACTGTCAGCAGCGTCCATCAAGCGTGCAGACAACAGGACACATCATTCATCATCATTTCAGCCGAAAGACGTCCATTGCTGGACATAGGCCATCGGGGGGTTTTGCCATAATCGCCACGCTTGGCAGGCAGGTTGGCGATCGCAGTGTGGTGGTAAAATGCATAGAGAACGCTGCTGCCCATTCTCTAGTAAGTCTCTTAGTCGCCTTCTACGACACCCACGGGAAGAAATGCTGTTCTTTCGGCACCACACGGAAAGGACATGCTGGACAAGATATCGAGCGCCCCGAGTGCCCCATTGTGGTTACCTAACAGCTATGGATTGTAAATACCAGTAGCTTGCAGATGCTCTGCTATAACAATGACAAAACTGAAATGGGTCATGATCTGCTTATCCATTTCCCAACTATATTGGGGTCAGCTTCCAGTCTAACCGGACGTAGCTGAATACCATTATTTTACATGGAGATACTGCCTATCTCACCCAGTTATTGGGTAATACGATACCCCTTAATAAGAACGATTGTTAGACTTTCGGGCATCTGACGACTCGTATCGACTGTCAAAGATCTAACTCAAAACTCAAAGCATTTATTTCAAATAAACCAATTACAGGCACTTTTGAATTGTCAAGGTCGGTAAGGTAGAAAGATGAAGCTAGTTGCCCATTCCAAAGCGTAGGTACCTATGGAGAAGAACGGGCAAGAAACTCCATGGACACTCTTTTAAAATCATGATATTGGTACAAAAAGTTGGTTACATCATTATGTTGAAATTATCAATGTGAGAACGATGTAAAAAGACGTGCACATTATAAGCGTCCGTAGTTAAAACAAAAATAAAATAACAATTTAGAAATTAAAATAAGCCGTGGGAGCTAAGAGATGACCAGTCCCTACTGGCGGCGCCCGTTCACGAACATGACGTATGGATCAGCACCACGAATCCACGAATGACAGCCGGGAGCAACGGCTTAACATGCTTTCCGAGGCACGGAGCGGTTTTGGTATGTATAGATGGTCACCCATCCACGAACCAACCGCGGCAAGCGTAGCTCAACCTAATCGATCGAACCGTGCGGCTCTTAGAACTTAGCCACGACCCCTTCTTCCAGGATAGTCAGTCGCTCCATGTACACTACTGGTATTCAGCTGCATGCAGTTAGATTTTAAGCTGACCATAACACAGTGTGCGGGTTGTTCGAAAGAGATACCGCGGCCTCTGTCACACAGGCAGCTGAGGGAACACGGGTGGGTTTTAATCAGTAAAAGTCTGACACGCCCTCCTGCTCCACCCAGAGCGGGAGAAGTTATTTGATGATTTCTCACCACAGTTGGTAAAAGGCAAGGTAGATCGATTGTCTCATTAATAGTAGTATCTTTATTTCCGCCTCTTTGATGGCATTAGGCTCGCCTTTTATTACTTACATCTATACTAATATTATAAAGAGGTAAAGTTAGTGAGTTTGTAGGGGGTAATCTCTGGATCTACTTAACTGATTTCGAAAATTCTTTTACCAATAGAAAGCCACGTTATTTGTGATTGTCATAGGCTATATATTATCCCGAAAATTTTAAAGACTTTATCGTGGTAGTCGGATTTGCAAAGTAAGTCGGAGAAAAAACGGTCGAACGAAAAAAAATAGGGATCCCACTAGAGATGTAAATTGAAAAAAAACAAAATGGTTTTTTTCACAATCTTGAAAAAAAACATGAAAAAAAACTTGGCGCCGTTGTTTTTTTTCTACATTTGGTTTTTTTTTTCAGAAAAAGTGAAACACTATAACTAAAGTGGAATAAAACACTAAATTTGATTGTTTTGTTTTTATTCAAGTCAAATTATGTTTAAATCAATGGGTAACATTATTTTGAACTTAAAAAATACTTAATGTGTTACACTCATCTGTATCAGTATCAGTAGCTACGGCTACGCTTGTTTTATCAGCATCGGAATGACGTTCTGTGTCTGTATTTGTTTCATCTGATTCTGAATCAACGACTATACTATCAGGGACTCTATTACTTTCTGCTTGTGTTAATATTGTTGATGATTGTACTGATTGCAATCTTAAATTGTGCGCAATGTACACTATTTTCCTAGCCCTGTCATTTGTCAGTCTATTACGTTTCTTGGTATGAATATCGCTGTACGTACTAAATGTTCTTTCGCACGCAGCTGATGTAATAGGAAGAGAGAGAAATTTGACGGCTACTTTAGACAAAGCAGTTGATTTGCAAAGTCCTGCCCACCAAGCAATGGAATTCAATTTGTTCACCGATGACCACAAAAAAGTCTTAGAAAAAAACTCTTGTTTTGCTATGTAATTTGCAAGCTCTGCCAGTACTATATCCTCTTCGATATCTGGTATCTTTATAGCAGCATTATAAATTTGTTCTACAGCAGCCGTTTCTTCTTCTGGAGTCAGATCGCATCCTTTAAAATGAGGATCCAATAGGTTCGCGATTTTATGAACGTCATATATAGCGAATGCCTTTCTATTTTTGAGTATTTCTCTGACTTTTTTTTCCTCGGATTCTAACAGGGGGCTCTTGTCCAACATGTCTTCCACATTGACTTCAATTTTTTTATATAAACTTAAAACATGAGACATCTGTGGAGTGTCACTTTCTGCAATTGTAATAGTGTCTAATATTGGTTTCAATAAATTGTAGAATCGAGTAACATTATCCCAAAAGTCATCGCTCAACATATTTACTTTTAATGCTTCCACTTTATTTATAACATCTGAAAGACTCTCATCAATCGCCATGGTTTTAATAGTTTGTTTGTTTTCTTTTAAACTCTCTAAGCAGGAGACTAGAGATCCCCAGCGCGTTTTAACTGGAAGTTTAAGACTTAATTTGACGCCGGTGGTCAACTGCTTTTCTATGAAAGCTGTGTTAAGCTTGTGAGAATTCTTTATAGCCTTGACGCAAGCTGTTGCGTTGGCTATGAGGGTCTTTAAAGTTGGCAAAGTATTCATATCAGTAAATATTAATTGGAGGGAGTGTGCTAGGCACCCGTAGGTAAATAAGTTTGTCCGTGTGTACTTCGTTTCGAGTAGTCTCCAAGCTGCCTTCATATTAGCAGCATTGTCAGTTACAACGCCAAATACCTTTTGAGGTCCTATTTCATCAATGACACAACTCATTTCTTGAGCCATGAATTCTGCAGTGTGACCTGATCTTCCTGTCTGTAAAACCTTGTAAAGAAAAGCTTTCGGTGTCGTGACAACAAAATTTACGATAGGCTCATTTCTAATGTTGCTCCAGCCATCCACAGCCAATGCAACAGAATCAGCAGCGGCAATTGCCTCTGCTACCAACGCAGACACATTCTTGTGCTCATTTTCCAATAACTGGCCTGACAACATGTATCGAGAAGGTAGTTTATATGCTGGCCGAAGAAACGAAAACAATGTCCTCCAATGAGAATTTTCCACCACACTGAGAGGTGATCTGCTCGCAAAAATTGCCCTGCTGAGAAGCTCATCTGCCTTGTCTTGATCTTCTGGATTCATGTTGTCTATAAAAGCTGCAATACCTGGTGTCTTTAACTTTTTTACAAGCATAGATGTACTGGCAATGCTGGATACTTCTAAAAAGAAAAGACAGTGCGGTAAGGTAAGGAACACTATAAATCACTACAACATAGTTATTTGATAATAAATACATACATGGACTACGAAGCGGCAGTTTTTTTAATAATATTATTTTTAAGTTTCAACAAATGCAGCTCGGACTTTTAACACGGAGTTCCGTAGTTCGAGTCAAGAAGCCAGTACAATAAAAAGAGTTGATCATGTGCGGATTAATTTGAATTTAATCATCATCACAAACAAAACGCGAGAAAACAGAAAAATACAAAAAAAAATGTACTTACGCTGTGGAACTTGTGTGGTTGTCTTCATATATTTATCTTTTACAGAGTCTGGGCATTTTTTACAGAGTTCTAGATGCTTTGACATTCTTGTGCCGTTTTTTGTAAGACGTTTTGAGCAGAATGTGCATTCTACTTTAGGTACTTTGGAAGTGGAAACAACATTGTTAAAAAGATTTGCCACGACTGATGTCTTTCGACCTGAACCAACTCGTTTCGGCATATTTACAAATATAACCAAAAACTACTACTATAAAATTACTCAATACGATTTTAATATTTTCTTAACACTCACACAAAACACTCAACAAAAACGAACTCTCACTGTCTCAAGCTTTCTGCAGTCTGCACGCAAATCAACCAAAACATAAACCAAACGAGGATTAGGGAAATACCCGTCCGTAAATGTAGTTTATATTTGATGTTGCCAATTATGTTAAGACATGTACCTATGTACTATTTAACAAAAAAACAATTGGTATTTTCTTATTGAACAAAAAAAATTAAAATAATATCAACTAATATACAATAACCGCCTTACCATATTTTTATTTTCCTACTCATGAAAAAAAACCAGCTCCAGAAAAAAAACTGTTTTTTTTCATGTTTTTTTTAAACGTTTTTTTTCATCTCAGATAAAAAACCGTTTTTTTACAACTCTAGATCCCACCCTTGCAAAGCCGGGACGGGCAGCTAGTGAGAGACACATAACAGATGAAATGTGGAAGTTTCTACCACCACTGACTGCTTTTCAGGCAATACCTACAAGCACGATGTTTTTGTGCAATACCTATTATGCTGCACGATTACTGACAAATGCATGCACTGACAGGACAGGTCCACTCAATCTGTGTGGTTCTTTCCTCAGCAAGCTACAATGTCTTCACATGATCAGACCAAGATTATATTTGGAGTTTAAAAGAGCAGTCTCTTTTAAAGTCTTAAGTTTTAAAGAGAAGAAAGGCCGACACAAACACAGAAGACACAGTTGTCTTCTGTGTTTGTGTCGGCCTTTCTTCTCAGAGTAGTCAGATAGGAAACGCCGACCTCATCTAGTTTAAAAAATATGATAGACGTGTAAAAATGTTTGTACAAACCTGCCTACTTTTTCTCAAGAAGCGGCCATTTTGTATTTAATTTTGTAGGTAAGCTTACAAAATTAAATACAAAATTGCCGCTGCAACTGGCACCACACACCAACAACAAATTACGTTCTAGTCGGGGCTCTGTTGATTTTTAAATGAACTTCTGAAGCGGCCATGTTAAGATTTATCTACTAATTATTTAATCACATAATCTAGCAGTTAATTAGCTATGTGTTGTGTACTACGCCTGTGTAAGCTTTTATTTGATTATTTTATTTATCGAGGTTACTAGCTTTTGCCTGTGGCTCCGCTCGCTTGGATGTCGGTTATCGCGTAAAAAAGTAGCATATATTCTTCTCCATATCCCAGGCTATATCTCTGCCAATTTCATGACGATCGGTTTAGCAGTTTAGGCGTGAAAGCGGAACAGACAGACAGAGTTACTTTCGCATTTATAATATTAGTAGCGAAGTAGGGAATAGTGTATGTGGCTTTTTGTGGTTATTTTGCGCCATTTTGAAGCCAAGTTCCAGATCAGTAGCATCCATAATAGCTTAGATATACACACACATAATCAGCCTATAATGTTCCCAATGCTGGGACACAGGCCTCCTCTCTGAGAGAGAGAGTGGGCCGTCGTCCACCACGCGAGCCCAGTGCGGGTTGGTAGATGTTACATAACTTTGAATTGTTGGCCGTGGTGATGAAATTATTTACAAAAAGTAAAGCGCTTGGCTGGATTTGAACTCAGGACCTACAACTTGTAAGTCACTGCCGTTACCACTAGGCCACCACTGCTCTCAAAGCACACTGGGCTAACAGACCCTAGGGATACACTCGTCTATACACAAATAAATTAAATTGAATTGTCTGTTGGTAATTCCCAAATAATAGCTTTTTACTAAATGCTTGTAAAAGAATACCAGCGCTGCGACACTTTTTAAATGTCGCAGCATCATGCTGAGGTATTAGCCTTTTGGCCTCGCGCAGGACTTTCTGTTTAATTTTTATTTTTTTTACTTCCAAGTTTGTTTTTTTTTTGTACGATTGTGTGTTTAGTTTAGTAGCTAGGTGATCTTCCGATACGAGTCACACTAAATACTTTTTTTCTTTCTTTCTAAAAGTAGGTGCTAAATTTTTTGTTTCTCTGTCTGTCTGTTTGGCTTATTAGTCGACTAGCACGAATTAACTCGCCCGAATTGGTTAATAATACTTTTTTTTTTTGGTTTTGGCTTCGCACGGTTTGTGCATTTAGTCAGTGTCAAGTAATTTTTATTTTCGATCAAGTAAATGCCCCGACATCGAGCACGAAGTTACGAAACAGTCATGGTCGACTTTAGTTAGTCAAATCAAAGTTATTGTAAAGCGGTAGTAACTTTACAACAACCTAGTAGAAGTTTTTGGGGGGAACACGAAAAGTCCACGTTAGTCACTTATTTTCACTTTCACTACACTTGTGCACTCACACGTAACTAAATTGAAGAATTCACTACCAAAATTATACAATTTAATTCAAAATTTCACTAAATTTAATGAAAATGAAAATTCGTGCCACATGTTCCAACGCGATCCCGCCAAAAACTCCCTAATAATACTTTGTAAAGGCGACTTCATTTATTTGAAGGTGAATCGACCATTCCAGAACTAGGCAACTGGCACGTTGCATGTGAGTAGCTAATAGAAAAAAAACAGTGGCACTACGAGAGTGCCGACAGAAGTGTAAACTTGACAATTACGTGTGTATTTTTTTATCGTTAAGACAGGATTTGACAATGGGTCCTTGGGTCCTGATTGCTCTCGGTAAAAAACAATAAACGAGCGATCGACTACAGCCATTTAAGGTAACAGCACAGATTTTTACGATAAAAATACGAAGGGAAAGAAAGAGATAAAAGAATTAGAATTTCCTAATGAAAAAAGGGACTTTTCCAAAAGACATCAACGCGCGACCCATCCGTGTGCTCAAGCGTTCGGTGACGATGATGCGAGATCCATGATTTTTGTTCACCCAAAAGTGCTCAACGCGCCTAAAGAAGGTTTCACTTAAAAAAAAACATCGGGATTTTTTTTTTTTTTTGTTTCAAATAAATAATTGATTGATTGATTTGAGCGAGTTAATTCGTGCGAGTTGACTGATAATAAGCCATTTTCCGGCTAATATCCGAAATGACTGGACTGATTTTCACAGGACCTTCACTGGCAGATAGCTGATAATAAAAAGAGTAACATAGGCTTTAATATTCCAGGCAACACGTTCCCGTGGGGCAGTTTCCGACATCCCTGAGAGCGAAGCCACGCAAATGCTATGCATCAGCATCTTAGGGCTGGTTGTTCAAAAATCAGATAACATTTTAACTGAGGAATAAATATTGCGGTTCGACTGCTTTTGTATTGAAAATATGTCAAACTGCCAGATTTATTTTTCCGATAAAACTTATCTGACTATTGAAAAATCAGCCCTTAAAAAAATACAGGGTGATTGGAAGATGGGTGCAAAGCTTTAAGGTGAAGATAGTATAGACAATTTAGAACCATTTAAGCCATGGTTGTCTTAGACGAAGTCTTACCAATTTTTTTTTTTTTTAATAAGGTTTAAAAGACGTATTGTACAAATTTTTTATTTTTTCTGAGCTTTAAATGTCTGTAAAAAAAATGTCTAATGACACAGAAGCCTAAAACATATTTTGCTTGATTGCTTACGCATTACTTTAATTAAATAAATAAAAAATGAATTCATTTATCATTCAGTTTGGCCACAATTATGCAGTTTACATTAAATTTTGAGAATTTCCGAAAAAAAACTTAAAAGTTTGGTTAAAAATATTTGGTAAGACTTCGTCTAAGACAACCATGGCTTAAATGGTTCTAAATTGTCTGTACTATCTTCGCATTAAAGCTTTGCACCCATCTTCCAATCACCCTGTATATTACACACTTGCAAATTACCCTGAAAAAATCACACATTACTACTAAAAAGATAATAATCTGTCTCAATTTATCTTTCAAACTAAAAAGGTTAAGCAAGGGTGACCCTAACTAAGTAGGGTGGCTGGTTTATTGCCGCCCCATATGTCGGGGCCGTCGGGTAGCGGCACCTGTTAGCAATCACATAATTGAATGATTTTTATTGCTGGGCAAAGTTGGGATGCAGGACTAATCTTGCGTTAAATGTACGGTTTAAATTGCGGGGGTGGCCCAGTGTTGGGTTGTGAATATTGTAATTGAGAATTAGAAATGGTGTGTTGGATTTTATAATATTTAAATGGATGTTTTATTCTTTATTGGTAAGGCGCAAAGTTACATACATACATATTTAATTTTGTGTTTCAAGCGAATTATGGTTTCAGACTTTATTTCACGTGGAATAGCTAAGTGTAGGCTTAGATGTAGGTATTAATTTTTCACTTTAAGCGTATTGAGCACTTTTTGGGTGAACAAAAATCATGGAACTCGCGTCATTGTCACCAAACGCTTTTAAAACAATTGAAGTGAAAACTTCAATTGTTTTGAAAGCGTGAAATATTCACGAGTTACTTAGTTTTCACTTCTATCGGCAGTCCCCAGACTGCCCTGCACGTTTTTTATATCCCTATCCTATCCACCCGTTATTTTAACTAAATCTAAACTTGATATCTTATATTCACCCACAGACAAAACATAGACTACTTTATACATGATTTTAGATACCATAGTGTAAAAAAAATCCATCGGTTATCAAAAAACAAAACAGCTGTTTCATAGAAAAGTGCAATACCTACGCAAACATTTATGGGACACCCAATTTTTTTCTGGTTCTGAATCATGTACTGAAAACATAGTAACCGTGGAATCCATGGTCAATCTCCCTGCCATACTGTTTAGATTTAACTGAATTTCTCATCTTTTCTTTAAAATCACAAAAATAAAACATTAACAAAGGAAAGTTTTTTTATTCGTGACATGTAATAATTATGCGGACAATATAAAATAAAATATATATATTTCTTTATAAATTCCGCCCCCGACCATAACCAAAAAAAATCACATCAGATTACCACAATTTTTTTTCCACACTATTTTTTTTCCATCCAGTTCTTTATCAAAAGGGGTTGACAAAGAGGGTAGGTGTCATCGCAGGTGGCAGTGTTGACGGCAAATAGTGAGGGTAGTCTACAAACAGGGGTTGATTGACTATAGTGCAGTTAGGCTGTTATGTCAGCAGGTTCGTATTGTTGATGGGTTGGCAGGTTGGGTAATGAGAATAGGTTGGGGAAAAGATGAGGTGGTCGTCACCGTTGACTGTCCAAATTACACACGTTGGATAGTGGGTTTTGGATACCAGTACTTTAATAATTATTATAAAAATCAAGGAATTGATTCAGAAATCGGTACTTGTTTCTGGACACGGCTTGCATTGTAAGAAGGTTCCTCTCTTGGAGCCCTGACCGCCGGTAGCTTAGACCCGTATTGGTGGCCTACTATTTATTATATTTTCAAATGTTTTTATACTACTATATTCTAATATTTATAAATAGAATTTATACTATTTAGTGAAATAAAGGAAATAACAATTTTAATAATTGTGAATGTGAGGTTTTTTTTTTAAAATAGAATAGAATAGAATTGATTTGCAATTATGGGTACTTAATACATAAGTAGTTGTAGGTATCACAATAAAGAGTTCTGCCATATTTCACCATTCGGCATGCTAACATTTTCATTATATAAAATTATTAAAATTTCAATTCTATTTTAAACATGACTTAATTATTACACTCTCTCTCTCTCTCTCTCATTTACCTTTTAACGATTGTCTGACAGTTTGAGCACTTTATGTGGCTCACCGAGTTCGTTCGTCGAGTCGTTGAGCTCCTTATTCTGAGTTGAGCTGTACGATTACTGACAATTGCTTGTAGTTGTATACACAACCCAGTTACTGGGTAACACGAGAATCCTTGGTATGACTGGTTATCAGGTTTTCGGGCTTCTGACGACCTGTAACGACTGTCAAAGATCTACAAATGACAGCCGGGAACAACGGTTTGATGTGCTTTCCGAAGCACGGAGGGCACGATATACTATAGATGGTATAATTACTTCATATTGTAATTAATTCAAGCTTTACTCCAGCCGTCCCGACGTGTAATTACTAATTAACAATCAGTAAACAAACTATCATGAATTATTGTAACACAATTATCAATTAATTTGAATTAATTATCATAAATGTAAATAAAGTGTCATCAAATTGATATTCTGTTCGTAATGGCTACGGAAAATGGTGCGAACATGTATGTTTGATATGTCTGTCGGTAGACACAGGAGATAAGTACGAAATATTCCCGTTTGAGGAATGCCATGGTGCTGAATGTAAGGTGATCTAAAAATTGGTGCTCAAACGGGAATTTACTCCATAAATACATGCTTTATCGATTGCGAGGCTGAAAGTATTCCTGTTTCGGAAATGAAACTTTAAATGAAACTTAATGCATATTTTTTGACATGCTTTCTACCCACTGCTGGTACACAGGCCTTCTCTGTAAGAGAGAGTGGTCCGTAATCCACCACACGGGCCCAGAGCGGGTTGGTAGATGTCACTATTATGTTAATTACTTTGCCTACCTCTGTTTAGAATCAAGTCTATCTAACTTAACAGAAAGCTGTGCTGCTGGGGAGTTTGTTGCGCCACTTCTTCTTTCCAGCTAAAGCACTAGGAAGTGGTGAAGGCGAGGTGGTGGTGGTGGGGTAGGGTGGTGGAGGTGGGGGAGTGGTGGCGTTTTGGGGTACTGTCTTATGTAATTCTGACGTTCGAAAAGTGCTGATTCTCAGCCTAATTTGAATAAATGACTTTTGATTTTGATTTAGAATATAATAGAATAGTTTTATTTGTAAAACGTAGGTAATTTCATACAAAAATCTTAAAAATAAGGTAGTGCGCTATGTTTTGCCAATATTGGCATATAAATTATTAAAAAAACGATTAAGTGACCACTATTCAATAACAATATTAAAATTAACAGTATAATTATAATTATTTCAGTACATAATTGTGCATGTTAGTAAATTAAATTTCACTTATCTTCATTTTTTGGTTCTAGGACATACCGGTTTCCTCACGATGTTTTCCTTCACCGTTTTGAGAGCAGTGGTGATGAAATAATTTAGACAAAGTAATACGCCTGTCTGGGTTCGAACCTACGATTTACAAACACTACTGGAGCGACTGCCTATGGACCTCCACAGCTCAATAATGGGGTAATACGATACCCCTTGGTAAACTCAAACTCAAACTCAAAGCATTTATTTCAATTAGACCATTTTAAGGTGCTTTTGAATTGTCAAAAAGTCGACCAGTTGGAAAGTTGAAGCTAGTTGCCCATTCCAAAACGTAGATCTCTATGGAGAAGAACGGGCAAGAAACTCCATGGACACTCTTTTTAATCATGTTAAGTATTACAAAATCTTGGGAACAATATTCTTGTTGCTTCTATATGTGAGAACCATGTAAAAAAAAAAAAAAACAATTCTAAATATAAGATTTAAAATAAGCCATGGAAGTTAGGAGATGACCAGTCTCAACCGACGGCGCCCGTTCACGAACTTGACGCGTGGATCAGCACCATCCAGCTCAACCATTTTGTAGGGAACCGAATGATCCAACACACGCGCCACCATCAGCGAGACAATTAAGTGAGCATGACATACTCTCGACTGCCACGCTTTTTCAAGTCAACGTACATCAAAACAACATAATTATTATACGGATGCATGGTACTCACATTTACAAAGTTTAAACAAAATGCTTCTAAATTATATAAAATTATAGTTTGCAATGTATTTGAGAAATTAATAAAATTTGATTTCCAAAAAGAAAGAAAAATATTTAACATCTTTTGCAATTTTAATAAATAATACTTGATTCAGTAAAAATAAAAACTTATTCGTAATGTCAAAAAATAAAAATAAAAATAATAGGAACAGAAATGTTCATAATGTCAGAAAACATAAAAAAGGGGCGCATCTCTTCCAAATATGAAAATTTTAAATAGTAAGCCCAGGAGCCTGTGGAGTCGGACCAGCATTAAGCCAAGCATTTTTATCAACAATATAATCATCTAACTTATAATATGCTTGTCTAGATAGTGTGCGTTTAATGCATAATTTAAATTTATTTTCATTTAGTTCCAGAATATCGGCTGGTATTTTATTATAACATTTTACACAGTACCCCATAAACGAAGTGTGTACTTTAGACAATCGGAAACGTGGTTGATCTAATTTGTTCCTATTTCTAGTGTTAAAATTGTGCCTGTCACTTATCTTACTAAAAAGATGTAGATTTTTACGCACATACATAATGTTTTCAAAGATATATTGACAAGGTACCGTCATGATGTTAATTGTTTTGAACAGTTCCCTAAGAGATTCGCGTCTGCGTAGGTTGTAGATGGCTCTGACAGCCCTCTTTTGCAGAATAAAGATCGACTCAATATCCGCAGCACGTTCCCATAGCAAAATACCGTAAGACATGATGCTATGAAAGTAACTAAAATAGACCAGTCTCGCGGTATCCACGTCTGTTAATTGACGGATCTTCCAAACAGCGTAAGCGGCAGAACTTAGCCGCCCTGCAAGTGATGTTAAGTGAGAACCCCACTGTAGCCTTGAGTCAAGCGTGATCCCCAGGAAAACCGTCTGTTCGACGAATTCTAGAATCTCCTTATTCAATACAACGTGACATTCACTACTTCTAACATTCGGTAACGTGAATCTTATGCATTTAGTTTTCTTTCCATTTAATACCAAATTATTTGCAGTAAACCAATTATGGACCTTAACTATAGCGTTATTTACGTCGTCAAGCTCCTGTGCATGTCTCTTAACTTTAAAAATCAGTGATGTGTCATCAGCAAATAACACCATTTGTAGTCGGTTTTTAAGTAAATGAGGTAAATCATTTATATATACTAAAAAGAGGAACGGACCCAATATTGAGCCCTGCGGTACACCCATTTTGACTTTTAAGCCCAAGGAATTCACACCGTTTATTTGAACTTGCTGCAGTCTATCATCCAAGTACGATTTTACAAAGCTAAGCGCAAGTTCACCCAGTCCGTAATGCCCAAGTTTCAAGAGAAGTGTTTCGTGATTCACGCAATCAAACGCCTTGGATAGGTCGCAAAAGATACCTATTGCATCTTGCGCCTCTTCCCATGCGGTGAAGATGTGTTTTAATAAGGTGACACCGGCGTCGGTTGTGCAACGTCCTCTGGTGAAACCATACTGTTGATCGTGTAGGATGTTATTACGATTAAAATGATTGAGCATTTGATTTAACATAACTTTTTCAAACACCTTGCTGAAAACTGGCAAAATCGATACGGGTCTATAATTATTAGTATCTTTGCTGTCGCCAGATTTGAAGAGTGGAATAACTTTACTATACTTCATTAAAGTAAGACTGGTTGTCAGACTTTCGGGCTTCTGACTGCAATGTTAATTTTTATTCTTTTTATTTTTTACAATGTCTGACATATTCTCGTCATTATTTGACATTATACATCAATTTTACTTTCGACTATTTATTATTAGTGATTGTCATCGAAATGAAGTCACTTGGTTTAAATAGATTCATTTTATATAGGTAGATTCTTTTACATATTGTGAATGAGAGAACGTTGTAGGCCTTAGAGACTAGGCTTTAGACGTTTTTCTATTCTGTATTTTCATTCCTCTAAGTACCTGGTACTTATTGACTGGCCTGCACTGTCCTCCCATACCTATTATCACTGTAATTTGAAAACATTGTAAAAGCCAATTATTTTTAAAAGAATAACCGTGGAGTTTCTTGCCGGCTCTTCTCCATAGGAAGCGACAAATTGGAACCGTGCACCTAGCTTCTGACGTTTCATAAGTGCCCATGCAGGCTTATGTGAAATAAAATATTTTGATTTTGATTTTTGATTTTGACCCGTAACGACTGTCAAAGATCAACGAATGACAGCCGAGACCAACTGCTTACCGAGGCACGGGGTGGTCTTGGTACGTAAAGGTGCAATGGTCACCCATCCACGGATCAACCAGGGTAAGCGTAGCTTAACCTGATCGATCGACCCCTTCGGCTGGTATTACTTAGCACTCTTTTACCAAATTATCCAAATTACTCAAAATCTATTAATAAATACAAATGACCCCATAAAAATAAGTGCTGGCTAATTTATTTAATTTTATTTACCCATAGCGAATGTTACCCCTGTCAACGTTACCCCCCGCTGAACTTTATTTACCCTAGGGGTCGTTTAATACTGCTAATCATGTTTGACGCATATGTCATCGTTTTTACGAATTAATCGATAAGAATTAGATTATACGAATGTTTTTTTTTTTGTTTGTGAGTAAAGTGCGGAATTGGCATATGGTCCACCAGTAGGCTTAGCACGAGCACCGATTTGTCGACGGAAGAATAGACATGAATATTAACTAATTGATGTACATTATGAGAAGATAGCTATGTTTTTCTATTAATTATCACAGTTATGCGTTCTAAACGAATCATTAATGTAAATAATCGTATATACTTTGTGGCCGTCGAGTAGAAAGTTTGTTGCCAGCGTGATTTTGACAGTTTGGGAAGAAATATTCTTCTGAAATAGTCTATATTTATAAAAGGGACCTAGACAAAGATCGTTAGAAACAAATGACAAAATGACAGATTGTAGAAGGATATCTACGGTGCGATGTCAAAAATGCAGAAACGAAATGTCACTTTGTATTGAAAAAGCACTGTCTATTCTTCGTAGAAATAGAAAGCGTGATGAGTGAGCGTGAGCCTGCTGATGCATAGGTTATTGGTTTTATAGTCTTTAACCTGATGTTATGCAGTAACTGAAACTTAAGCTCTTACCGTCTTATTAAAAAACCCCATCTATCTTTAGTTCTAGCCTCAAATTCTGCATTTTCAACTTTATTTCTATTTGTGTAAAGTTCTGAATAAAAAACCGTCAACTTAGCACATGACTAAGTGGTCAGTCCTCTCAAAAGAACTGCATAAATTCTATACATATTGGGTTCTTAATTAAAAAAACTGGCTTGTTGTTTTAAACCTGATCTACATAATAACCCTGCTTCGTAATAAATTTCTATTAAACCAATTACAGGCACTTTTGAAATGAAAAAAAAAGGAGTCGATCGGGCATTCTGAAAGATGAAGCAAGTGGCCCATTCTAAACCATAGCAGGTACCTATGGAGAAGAATGAGCAAGAAATTCCATGGTAGATGATGCCTTGAAAGTGGCGAAGTTATGGGTCAACAAAACCTAATACTCTATCGTGCCACGGATATCACGAAAAAGATGAACGTTATAAACTAGTTTGTGATTAGTTGTATCGTCTAAAGACCGCCATTGCTGTGACGTAACACGTTTACTTTTGAGAACAGTCGTGGGCGATGGGACCATGGAGGGCCATCCACTACAACAGGGATGGCGAACCTCTAAACATCTACGGGCCGTTATTTCTTAAAAAAATATTTAATATGACCATGACTGGCAAGTATTTCAGTTGTCACTAAGTCAAGATTGTTTTTCTTGACTTAGTGACTACTGGAATAAGTTAAAATCAAAATCAAAATATTTTATTTCACATAAGCCTGCATGGGCACTTATGAAACGTCAGAAGCCAGGTGCACGGTTCCAATTTGTCCTTTCCTATGGAGAAGAGCCGGCAAGAAACTCCACTGTTACTCTTTTAAAAATAATTGGCTTTTACAATGTTTTCAAATTACAGTGATAATAGGTATGGCAGGACAGTGCAGGCCTGTCAATAAGTACCAGGTACTTAGAGGAATTAAAATACAGAATAGAAAAACGTCTACAAATCTAGTCTCTAAGGCTTACAACGTTCGTAAACGTATATAAGTATAGTGTAGTAAGTATTTAGTTTTATTCCAGTGGTCACTAAGTAAAGAAAAACAATCTTGACTTAGTGACAACTGGAATAAAACTAAATACTTTCACAATTATAAGTACACTTTATTTCCAAACAAAAATAGAGTATTACTATTATACAGAAGTTATCAACATCTTACCACCTTATTAAAAAAAAAAAAAAACAAATCAATTTCTGTTGTTGCAAACTAGATGTCAAATAGTTTTCATCAGGTTCATATATGTATTACTTTTAGCAGAGTGCAAGCTGAACTGGAATCATATTATGAAATGTTTCTGAAACGACTCACAGGCATAGTTTGTCATCAAACTATGCCTGTGAGTCGTTTCAGAAACATTCTGAACTCTGAACGCAATATTTTCATAAATATTGCGTTCAGATTTCTGTGACTTATTATGCTCCCATGCCCAAATTATTTTGTCGTGTGCTACCAAAGGTATGCGTGCCATTGGTTCGTCATCGCTTCACTATAACGTGTTGTTTGCCACAATCTTTAATTTGTGTGACAAATAAAATGGGATAGTCTATTTGAGACAGGTGATAAGAATATAATGTATCTACAATATTTTAAGATGAAAATAATATTTGTTTCAACATCTATGGCACGATTGACATGTTATTTGTCAAATTCAGTCTCTGATTGTGGTGATAAAAGATAAAAAATTGTATTTTTCTTATAAGTATGACATTATGATTAATATACGTATGACATGATAGTTTTTACGTGTGTATATGCCTGTCTCTGCATATATTTTTTTCCTTTAGAGATTTAATCGGAATCTTTTACTTGTAGAAATTAAAGTTATTTGCAAAAATATCGTAGGGCATATTCTAGATCCAAAAATTCGATGACAAGTGACATCTACCAACCACACTGGGCGTGCGTGGTGGATTACGGCCTATTCCCTCTCACAGAGAGAAGGTCTGTCTCGACTGTCTCCCAGCAGAAAAGAAGAACGGCTTTCAATTCAACAACATTCATTGCGTTATTTACTTTGTTGAGCAGACCAATTTTTCGAACATATGAAGCAATGGATTAGCGATATCTTTCAAAATGATTCAGTTTGTGATTGATAGTGTGTTACGTTATTTAGGTGATAGGCCATTGATAAATTTAAAAGAACACTTTTGCTATACTATACTTATTTATACCAGGAGGCTTTTATTTTGGTAATATGCTTTATTTACATTTTTATTTTTTTTGCTCAAGTTAAGTTTTCATTTTATTTGTTGGTATATTATCATGGCTAGCTGACATATGACAAATTATTTAATTAATGTTCTGTGTCTCGTAATATTCATTTAATTACTTTGCCTACCTATGTATAGAATCAAGTCTATCTAACTAACCACACAGCTGTGCTGCTGGGGAGTGTGTTGCTCCACTTCTTCTTCCCATCTAAAGCACTAGGAAGTGTCGAAGGGCGGGCGTTTTGGGGAGACCGTCTTATGTAATTTTGACGATCGAAAAGTGCTGATTCTAAGCCTAAATTGAATAATTGACTTTTGATTTAGATTTATTTATTTATGGATACGTGGACATTCCAACCAACAAACCTATTCTTTAAACATGTTTATTTTATTACCATTTTGTCTCAAACTTGATCGATCACATTTATCTCGATGACAGATTAAGTTTAACTCGCCTACAGATCACGCATTGTAAGTGCCTCCATTTGTTTCGTAAAAGATTAGATTACGTAGGCAAAACAGATGAATGGTGTGCTATTGCTAGATCTATGTAATTTTTTATCTTTTGAGAGTTTTGGTATGAGTTTTGAGAGTATTTTTAACATAGTGAGACATTTTTTGAGAGTAACTGACCTAGCTTGCAGAATACGCAAACTGAAGTGGCAGCTAGTGGGCTGGCCATGTTTGTCGAAGGGCCGATGGCCAGTGGAACAGACGAGTCCTGGAGTGGAGACCGCTAATCGGTAAGCATGGTTTGGGACGCCCCCAGCTAGATGGACCGACGGCCTAAAAAAAGTGGCTGGGACAGACTGCACGCTGAAGGTGGAGGACAGGGTGTTGTGAGGCAGGGAGGGGCATAGGCCTCTCCCTGCCCCACAACAGCCACTGTTGGACATAGGTCCAGCAGTGGACTCCGATAGGCTGAGTTGTAGTTGTTGTATAAGACATTTTTTTGCATATTTATCTTCAACCTATGCGTATAATATTCTTTAACCAACTTCAAAAAAGTAGGAGGTTCTATATTCCACTGTAAGTATTTTTTTTTAAATAATACTTTTTATTGCTTACTGGGCCTGCTTTTTACGTCGATCACTTGTGATGAAAAGCGATCGATGAGGTTTATGATAGAACGAGCGCGCCCAAAAAATGCCTGTTCACTCTGGTTTTGAAGGTAGGGTCAAATGTGACAACAAACGCTGGCAGAGAGTTCCACACTTTGACTGTGCGGTCCGAAAGCAACCATAGATGAGCTACATTTATTGGTAAAGGTACAATAATCACTCACTTTCAGGGCCTGTCGGCAAAAAATCACAAACACATAAAAAAAAACAGTCAAAAATCTATAAATGAACATACATAACCACGTACCTCCAAGCTCGGGTATCCTATGGTAAAACATGCCAGTTCTCGCCAGCCACTCCAGCTGCATATGATGCAGCACCCTGTCTCCAGGATGGTGGAAGGCAGACTGCAGCGGGGTCCCGGGGGGCAGTGCACCCGGCTGAGACAGCTGGGGGTAGTTGAATAGGGCTGCTGATTGAGCAGCGACCAGGGCTGGGTTCTGAGGTAGGAGGCCGGGTTTTGGGATTATACCTGTGAAGAGAAGATTCTGTTGTAGTTTCTTGGTAAAAGTAAATAAATCATTAGTTTTTTTTTCCACTAAAATAATGATAAATCTCGCCACCATTGTCGTTGTATGTACCCATTATTCAAATGACATTATAATCATACACATTTATGTGATATTTATTTTAGAAGTATGTATGTGTGTACAAATCAGTGTATAATTTTTGATTTTATGTTTTTCCTTCTATTATTACACGCGTTGTCTACATCTCTTTTTATCTTCTCTCCTATCGCACGTGTGTTGGAAGACATTTCTGTAGAAAAAGCATTACTTTGCACAATTTTTTCTGTTCCTTTTTTCTTCTCTGTTTTTATGTGTGCATCATAAATAAAATAAATGAATTACGTAAATGAGTGGTTTCAGAGTATATAAACATAGTTTTTTTTAATATAGTTTTATATAGAGACTAGGTAGAATCACAATTTTAGGCCATCATTCTTTGTCTTTTCAGAAAATCCAGCAACTAGTTTTAACTTTATCTAGTAAGTAAGTACTTTATCTAATAATAATAATTTGACTGGGATTTTTTAGGTATTCATAGTATGTCGAAGGTTAATAGATTTACCGATTTCTTTTTTCATATGCATTTTGCCCAACCCTTTTTCTCAAAGGGATGGGCAGAGGTGTACACCCACATTTCGAATTTTGACAGAAAAACCCGATGACAATTTGCCCGACATGGGAATCGACACCTGGACCTCGTGTACAACAGTAGCGCTTGCGAACATCAGACCGACGAGACAATCCATTTACCAAATGAATGGTGATATAAGTCAGAAATGAAATGCTTTTTATTACATTGCTATAAAAGAACGGCTTTTAACATTTTTACTAGTTTTTACTCAAGACTTACTTCCATTCTTGCAGAATATAATGTGCTGAGTCATCACAGCAAAGCTAAAGCTAGCAGAACCATTATTTCCAGAACTAATGATATACAAATAAAACAATAAAATTCAACTCACCAGGTCTATAACTCTCATACTCTTCATTTCCCCCCTCAACACCAGGCGAAATCGGAGGACTGTAGCTCCCAGACCGATTCCCATCATCAGAACCTGGACTCGCAGACCGACTACTCTGCCCAGACCTCGGACTCCTCTGCCCAGACCTCGGACTCTCCCGACCCTCGCACTTATTGATCATATTCTGCTCGATTTGTGAATCATAATTCTCTTGATATCTGCCTATGTAGTTCTTATTGTGAATTATTGTCAAATATTTTTGCTGCGCCATTTTGTCTTGCAAACTACTTTCAGGTAATTGTCTTGAGAGTAACGCGTCTATGCAGAATGATTTTTTTCCTTGGTTTAGTATAGTTTTTTCTTCATCTATTTGCTTATAGTACTTCATGTTTTTTGGACTGTTGGATCGGCTGCGGTCTGGGTTCGATTCTGTGTCGATTTCTAGGGGTTTTTCTTGGATGTCACTTGAGTCCCGGCGGTAGATACCGTGCGGTAGTATTTGAGAAGACATTGTTGTGTTTGGCGGGTTTTACATTATGTACCTGTGGAGAAAAGAATATTTGGTTAGACTTAATTTAATCAAAAAATTAAAAGTAATTTATTCAAACTAGGCTGAGAGTCAGCTCTTATTGAGCGTCAAAATTACGTAAGACAGTCCCCCAAAACGCCCGCCCTTCACCACTTCCTAGTGCTTTAGCTGGGAAGAAGAAGTGGCGCAACAAACTCCCCAGCAGCACAGCTATCTGGTAAGTTAAAAGAACTTGATTCTATAAGTAGGTAATTAACATTACGAAACACAAAAAAAAAAAACATTAAATTTGCCATAATGTCGGCTAGCACACGCCAATATACCATCAAAACATTGAAAACTATGGTACTCAAGTAGAAATAAATTTAAAAAAAACGTAAATAGAACTTAATAGGCTTAAAGGTGGTATTTGAGACGACTGCTGGTATTTAGATGCTAACAAAAGCTTTTTTTTATAAAACAAAAACCAATCAAGTTCCAAAAAAAATAAGAACCCCACGCTTTTTAATTGAATTAAATTATTTTTTACTTTTTTAGTTTAGTTTTTAAAGCGTGTTTTTTAGTTTTTTAAACTATTATTTATTTTCTATTTTTTAGTTCTGCTAACTACAAAAGCGTGTTTTGTTTTTTCCTTTATTTTTATCAATTTTTTTTTTTTATTATTGAATTGTCATCGGTCCTCGATAAGTTTACAAAGTTTAAATTAAGGTTGAGTAAAAGTATAATGCGGCAAAGATTGACAAAGAGCAAGTGATAGGTAGCAGTTGTAGAACGAAAGGAAACGATTTTACGCAAGAAAGAATACAAGATAAAGTTTGTTAGAATAATGATATTAGAATTTAAATCACGCGAGCTAAATGAAAGTAAGCGGTAGCGAGCCAAAGCGACGGGGGTTCACCAGCTGAATTGAGAAACTCCTTCTTTTTTTTAAGGTATTAATCTAGAAAGATCTAGAATTGGTAACAATGTATTTATTAAAGTGACAACTTCTGGCGTGTTGGGCATTTTTTGGGATGGAAAAAAACAATTGAACTCGCGATACTGTTACCGTTACCGTTACCGACACTTCTTTACCTACGAATTTGAAGTGAAAACTTCTTTAGGCGCGTTGGACATTTTTTGAGATGGGAAAAAACAATTGAACTCGCGACACTTCAAAAACTACACACGTAATTGTTCAAGTTTTCACTTCTGTCGGCACTCCCGGAGCGCCACTGCTTATACAGTTTTAGTTTGGGTGGTAACCCGCGACGCGCCTCGGCTTAACACGGGTACAAAAAAATAATTTCCCTAAAAAACAATTCCAAATGATGGTGATAACGGCATCCAAATCCATAGAAGCAAATACACAGACAAACGACTTTATTTAATTCAAAAGAAGATAAATAATTATAATACTTTTTTAACTGTTACATTTAAATTTATTCGGATTATCGGAGCGCTACGTAATTAGCATAGGTCTACGGAATTCGTAGACGGTCTACGACGCCACGCCGGCCGCTACGCTACACCTACGGAATGTTATAGTGCGTTCAGGGACCTTTATTTGAAGGAACCTAACCTAGGTAATATAAAAAATGCGAAAGTAAATTTATTTATTACCTTTTCACGCCTAAACCACTGAACCGATCATCCTGAAATTTTGCAAATACGTTGTTAGGTGTACAGAAACGGACATAATGTCCTAATAATAATATTATCCATAGAGATCTACGTTTTGGAATGGGCTATTAGCTTCAAATTTCCAACTGATCGACTTTTTGACAATTCAAAAGTGCCTGAAAATGGTTTAATTGAAATAAATGCTTTGAGTTTGAGTTTAAACCCTGGCTGGCTGCCTTAATTTATTGAGGTTACCACAGGCAAGTCCTATTAAGCAGCTGACAATCTCTTAGGTTAACCTGTGAGATGTAATTCCCAAAAAAAATAACAGAATGTGTTAATAAATAGATATTCCTTAATAATATTCAGTGAGCTCGATGGCAGATCCAATCCAACACAAATATTTGAGGATCAACGAGTATCTGTAAAACATTTACATTTTCCGACATTTTTATATTGTCTTGACGTGTTTTTTTACCACGTTCCGTATTTTATAGGGTGACGGTCCGCAGATTGAAATCTAGGCAACTAGGCAAGATGAATAGTAGGCCCAAGTTATTGACAACTATCTTGTTTTTGTAATGATGTTCCCACTATATTTCTAGTTAATTTGATTGTATTTTCTCTAAACTTATATCTTACTAATTCTACTGATCCTACTAATGTTATTAATGTGAAAGTTTTATTTGGCTGTTTGTTACCCCTATCACGCAAAAATGGGTGAACGGAATTGGATACAATTTGGCACACTTATAGTCTGAGATATTTATATTTATTTATTTATTTATTTCCAAAACACTTCGAGTGTAACATATAGAGGTATGAGGAACAGGGTGTCAAGTTCACTCATACCTATTGATAAAGGGAGGATCCTCCGACCAGACGGGTGTTGTGTCTGGTGGGCAACTGCCCGACGGTTGATGTCGGGATGTTGTACCTATGCGAGTCGCGCGGTAAACTCTGATGGCGCGTTGCAGGATTTTGTGTGACGTGAGTCTTGCGTAGTTCGCCTGTGGTATTGTAGATGGCGCCACTTTTCTTTTTGTGTTTTTTGTTGCGATGTATTTTCTGTAGTGTCGCTACAGACACATATAATAATTTTTATTCTGGTAGTACATTCCGTTACGTGAGATAAATTCTGTCGAAGTCACGCGGGCGAAGACGTGGACAAAAACTAGAATCATATTAACGAGAAAAGATTAGATTTGTTTGTTACGATTTTACGCTAAAACGGCTATGCGAGTTTGAATGTTAGGCACATGGGTAGACCATGACTTGGCTTAGGACATAGGTTACTTTCTATCTGGATAATCCCACGGGACCGAGACTTATGCGAGTGAAACCGCGGGGCGCAACTGTCTGTCTTAATGTAATTTAACGTGTATTTGAACTTCGTAGAGATTCACAAGCATAAAAGTAAATGTAGGACGTCATATCAAATCAAATTAAATCAAATCAAAAGTCATTTATTCAAATTAGGCTGACAATCAGCACTTTTCCAACGCCAAAATACATAAGACAGTCCCCCCAAAAACGCCCACCCGTCACCACTTCCTAGTGCTTTAGCTGGGAAGAAGAAGTAGCGCAACAAACTCCCCAGCAGGACAGCTATCTGTTTAGTCGGATAGACTTGATTCTATACACACATAGACAAAGTAATACAAACATTACGAGATACAGAACATTAATTAAATAATTAGTCATACATAAGTCAGAATAGATTTGTGTATCAACGTAATTGTGTATTGTAAAAGTGCGTTGTCTGTGGCATATATTTAATGTTAATCGAACTCGAAATAATTCTCATTGTACGCTCCTAAAAATATTATTGAACATTCTAAATAATGAGTCGAAGTGACTCTTTTTATGAACCTCTATACTCCATTGAAATAAGATTAGACATTTAAACAAACCTTTTTTACAGTCAGTTCAACCGATTCTGACTTCTATACCGTAGGCATAAGGATAGCATTAAAAGCAAAAAAGTAGAGACAATACCAACTGTTTACTGCAGCTGCCATTTGTCATGCCACCAACGCAATAGAAGTCAAAATCGCTTGGTCGGACTGTAATTTTTTTTAGAATAAAATGTCTAATCTTATTTCAAATGGAGTATAATAATTCTTGAGAATGAGGACCTGAGTTCGATTCCCAGGTCGGGCAAAGTGTTATTGGGTTTTTTTATCTGGGATTTCTCAGTAACAGCCCGGAGTATGGATTTGCACCCAGTTGATGGCGATAGGCTCGCCCTATTACATGGAACTTAGCAAAATTTACTTTTACAAACGACGAAAATTTTTAAAAGTCGTAATACCATGCGAAACAGGGGCAAGTCGTAAGTTCAAAATATACTAACCCCTTAGTTTTAATAACAATAAAGCCACTGTTAATACCAGACACGCGACCAAATCAAACAGGTATCCATTTAATAGATAGATAACGAATTATTAATAATGATAATTTGGTTAATATTGATTACAGGACAGAATATCCGATAACAATTTTCAATGTATGTATGATAGACAACAGTAGCTAACATACATTAAACCATTTGACCCGGCTGTCATTCGTAGATCTTTGACAGCTCGACAGTCTGATAACCAGTATTTCCAAGGGGCATTGTATCACCCCGTAGCTGGGTCGTGGTCGTGGACGTCAGTTATGTTGTCGCTTCATGAAACGCAAGCAACGATGACGTAAGCGCTAAGTGTTCCAACCCGAACTGGGCCCACGTGGTGGATTACTCCCTGGCCCACAGAGAAGGCCTGTGTCCCAGCAGTGGGAATTTTATAGGCTGATTATTGTTATGCTATGCCGTAGAAATCTTTCTACAATCTGTAGTCAAACTCAAACTCAAACTCAAAGAATTTATTTCAATTAAACCATTTACAGGCACTTTTGAATTGTCAAAAAGTCGATCAGTTAGAAAGTTGAAGCTAGTTGCCCATTCCAAAACGTAGATCTCTATGGAGAAGAACGGGCAAGAAACTCCATGGACACATAGTTTTTGTTTCTTCCGTTTCTACGGTGTGCATTCTTGAAGCCGAGCTAAAGTCAACGATCCCCACAATGTACTTTGTGTTAACATTAAGCTTGTAGAGGCATCTATACCACCACATGTGAACTACATCGGACAAGCAGAGGTTACTGCGCAACTAGCATCAGGATGTGGCGTAAATAGTGGTCCACCGTTAAGGATTCGATATACCAGATAATTTACTATAACATATTACAATTTCAACCATTTATACCCAAGGATTCCGATTTTTTTTTTTTTTTACTTTAAAAAAAATTAAAAAAATATAGTTTCATTTTTTGATTTTTTCAAGACCTACTACATAAATAAACATTTCATTTTATTTATTTTTAACTGACTTCAAAAAGGAGGAGGTTCTCAATTCGTCTGTATGTCTTTTTTTTTTGTTTGTTTGTTTGTTACGCGAAATCTCCGTCAATTGTGGATAGATTTCAAAACCTATTTTTTCAATGGCGGTATGAATCTGAATAGATAGATTTGTGGATGGCCCTATATAAATTTTTATTAACATTGCTTTGGTAGTTTTTGCGTTAGCCTCGATAATATGTTCTTAATCCACTTTATCATCACTTCTTCATCTTGATAATATGCTGCCGATTCCTGTCACTATTATATACCTATACAAATTGGTGTAGGGTACCATAACTAAAAACTAAATTACATATCCAAAGACACTGACTTCTGAATTCAAGGTATTTTTCACTTTGTAGTTTTTTTTCGGAAGTCGGTGGTTTTTTTTTGGAAAAAGTTTTCATTATACGCTGTTCCTCACACTTTTAAAAACTTTCCATAATTGACCGATTCTAGAATAAATAGGGCTTATTGATAAAATTAGCTCACTGATATGCGCTAACACGCGCCTAAATGCTAGATAACGGTTTATTAATATAGTGATAATGTGCTCGATCATCGCTGAGCAGCTTTTAATATACTTAATTAAGCACTCCACGCTTATCTGTTAATTAAAATCTATTTTTGTTTGTAGACTTAGCTGGAAGTTGGTGATTGATTTTTGTTTATTTAGTATTCAAGTGGAGAAACGCTAAAATTAGGGCATATGTTTTTTAATCGACTTCAAAAAAGGAACAGTTTCTCAATTCGGTTGTATTTTGTTTTTGTAATGTTTGTTGCCTCAGAACTCTGTCATTTAAAAACCGATTTGAAACGTATTTATTGTTAAGTTTGGCAAAATAGCCCGTTCAAAATGATGTCAGTGTCAAAGCAAATATTTCAATTTTGTTTTACAGGAAAAGTTTTTATCCAGTGCGCAAACTGTAACCATGAATTCAGTATATCATTCTAGACCCCCAACGCAGAGATTTTTCTTCGTTTATACAAAAAGAAAACAGCTGTTCCATCCATTGTTGAATTCATGATTAAAGTTTGCGCACTGAATAAAATCTTTTCCTGTATATTATCAGTTTCATTCAAAATAATATTAATAGTATGTACAAATACCTATATAATAAAAACAAAAAAAACAATCTGAGGTACTTTTCAATGTAGGACGCGTTGATGTCTTTGGAAGCAAAGTTGAAATATCTACCTACCTACCTCTGATACCGGAGTCCGACAATATTTATTATTTATTTACTTAAAGTTCCACCCACAGCACATACATAGACATACAAATAGTAAATCATACGGTTATATTCTAATATATATGCCAATTACAAGTAAACACAACTGAGACGCCAGATTACCGCTTAGTTGCTAACTTAAGAGCGTTTATTCTGAAAATAGGCAACGTCGCAAATAGCTGTCAAATATTTCACTGTTTTGATTAATTTGGCAATATTACTGAATCGAAATATGAAATATCGCTAACTAGTGACTTAAAATTTATGATTATTATGATTAAGAAATGCAATAATTAATATCTTGACACCGAATATTTAGTTTTAGATTTAAAAAAAGAACTTGAAAACTACACCTAAAACGGTTTCAACATCAAATTTAGTGTTATAATTGCAAACCATTATTCATATTTTAGGTCACTAGTTAGCGATATTTCATACTTCCATACAGTAATAATAACAAATTAATCAAAACAGGTAAATATTTGACAGCTATTAGCGACGTTGCCAACTTTCAGAATAAACGCTCTCAAGTTTAGGTGTATAGTTGTTATGAAAATTAGACACACAGACAAACCTAATTTACGGCTTTATTTTTCCGACGCTTCATACTTTATCGACTACTGTTGATAACAGATAGACGAAACAAGGAACTGTGAAAATCACACCGCTTGTTTGACAGAGGCGCTTTACATAATGCGAAATATTTCATCAACACTGCTCTCAAAACGATGTAAGAAAATATAGTGAAGATACTGGCATATCCTAAAACCAAACATTCGAAATTGTATGACATCTTTCAACCCGCACTGGGCCCATTTTTACACGCTTTATATTAGCTTCACTTGTATGTTTGTTGGTTTGTTTGTTTGTATGTAACCGACTCCTTTGAGCGCGATTTTGACCCACTTTAAACGGTCAGATTTCATTGAAACTTTGTAAACTTGTCGAGGACCGATGACAATTCAATAATTAAAAAAAAAAATTGAGAAAAAAAAACACGTTTTTGTAGTTAGCAGAACTAAAAAATAGAAAATAAATAATAGTTTTAAAAAATAAAAAACACGCTTTAAAAACCAAACTAAAATAGGAGAAAATAATTTAATTCAATTAAAAAGCGTGGGGTGCTTGACATTAATTGATTATAAAAATACCTCAAAAAGCACCCCACGCTTTTTAATTGAATTAAATTATTTTCTCCTATTTTAGTTTGGTTTTTAAAGCGTGTTTTTTAGTTTTTTAAACTATTATTTTGTAGATTACGGCCCACTCTCACTGGAGCTTGTGTCCAAACAGTGGGTAGGTACCTACATACATTATAGGCAATTTATGCCTATGCTTATAAATTGCTTAGACAATTTAATCGAGGACGCTAACATGCGATTTTTCGAAATTTTCTTTCAGGAAAAACGGTGTCAATTTTTTTAAATACATATCCAAAGTCACTGACTTCCGAAATTAAAGTTGTTTTTTTTTCACTTTGTAGTGTTTTTCCGGAAGTCGGTTGTTTTTTTTTTGGAAAATGTTTTAATTTTTCACTCTTTAGTTATAGTAGGTACCTACCTGCCCCACACCAATTTGTAATTTCATCATCCTTGGGGTCAAAAAAATGCATATAAAATTTATGTGTTAGCAGCAATCGCGGTTGATTTGCTGTCATTTTTTGAAAAGTTCCGTTGTCTGTCTCCGAAACGCATCATCATATCTACGAGTATATAAAATTTAAATGGGATAATTTCGAAATAAACCCCTTTCGAACAAATAAAGAATTTTGCAAATCCGTCTGTCTATATATGACGGAGTTATGCCCGAACATACATAAAACAAATATATAAACATGTCCAATTGATAACCTCCTTCTTTTTGAAGTCGATTAAAAACAGTACCTAGATATCTGCAAAATTCGTCGAACGAAACATATTACTTTAACTCACACATTGAATTATTACCTGTTAAAATTTAGGAAAAATCGTGTACTTTTACAATATTTGTAAATATGTGAGTACCATGTTTCTATCTCATAATTAATTTACCTGCACGATTTTGACGTTCAAAAATGCCTCTTATGTGCCTATTTGTAACCAATGATTTGACTAGAACTAAGCTATGTCTTTCACGAGTTCTAAAAGCTGGTACACCGCAATTAAATGTCCAACATTTAGTTTAAAAGTCCACTCAGGCTTGCGGGTTCGTTCCCCACATCTAGACAAATATTTGCATGCCCTACAGATATTTCTTGCTGCTTTATGCGTCGGTAGCAAAGGGGAATGCCAGTGTGCGGTTGGGAATGTGAAGTCTGTTTGTCAAGCTCTTAAGGGGAATCTAGTCGCGGGCTCGAACTCACTAGTGCCTGCCGGCCTGGCTAAAAAGCACGCTGTCTCACCAGGCATCGTGTCTGACAGAGGTAATATCAGTGATGAGCAGTTAGATGCTAGTCTACACGCACAACGTTATTGAGTGAGATCCAAAATCAGGCGCGTAAAAGGGAAAGTCTTTCGGAATATCGGGTTTTGTGAAAAAACTACTACATAAATCATTAACCAATAAAGTTTATTGAACTTTTCGATATTTGAGCTTTATCCTTATCGACTTGGTTTTGGAGATTTTACACTTCTTTTATTAGGTACTTAAACACCCAAAGTTAGGGTAAATTACCAAGAAAAACGAATCTTTGCTGGCACCTAACTTTTTAATGGCTTTTTATTTTACTATTCTGTTTCCGTACAGACAATATTAATAATAAGACAAAACCATATCATGTTTAATTTAATGTACATTGTCGAACAGTGGAGTAATACACTCCCGAAGTTTGCCTGGAAAAACTGTCGACTAGATTCACCTTCAGATTGTCTCTGGTTATGCTATGTCAATAGGACTTTTCTTAAAGACTTATGTAGGTAATTATGTACCTAGAAAGTGTTGTCTGAATAAATAATCTTTATTACATTAGTGTGTTTTAGTCTTGTGGTTAAGTTAAGCTACGCTTGCCGCTGTTAGTCTGTGGACGAGTGGCCATCTTTACATACCGAGACCGTAACTAGGAAAAGACGTTATGCCTTTTGGTCTCGGCTATCATTTATGGCTTTTTGACAGTCGTTAAGTATGGGTTGTTAGAAGCCCGAAAGTCTGACAACCAGTCTTACCAAAGGGTTTCGTTTTTATCTGGTAACTGGGTTGTGAAGGTCGGATAGGCAGTCACTCCATGTAAAGCTGTACTAGTATTTAGTTGCATTCAGTTAAAGTGGATGCTGACCCTTACATTGTTGGGAAAAATTAGGCAGATGATACCTTATCTATCTATACAAATAAAAGCCCCCTGAGCGCCCACTAGAATTTTCAGACTGTCAATAAAATCAAATCTGTTTTCCATGAAGGGGTAGGCAGACTAAATGAGAAGATAGTATTATTTATTGAAATAAAATGAAATGTTTATTTCTCTAAGTAAGTAGATCTTATAAGACACTTTTACACGTCAATATTGTATCTATCTTTAAAAATTTCCGCTACTTCTTCTTCCCAGCTAAAGCACTAGGAAGTGGTGAAGGGCGGGCGTTTTTGGGGGGACTGTCTCATGTAATTTTATTTTGACGTTCAAAAAGAGCTGACTCTCAGCCTAGTTTGAATAAATGACTTTTGATTTTGATTTTGAAATAAAAATAAAAGTCCTGACTGACTGACTCATCAACGCCCAGCCCAAACCCTTGGACCTAGAAAGCTGAAATTTTGCACAGAGGTTCCCTTTATAATGTAGACAAGGAACAAGGAAGGATTTTTCGAAATGAAACCCCTAAGGGAGTTAAATAGTGGATGAAAGTACCGCGCGCGCGAAGCCGCTGGCATAAGCTCGTAGTAAATAAATGAATAAAGTAAATAAATGATGCTGACATTAGTATGTTTTAAGGATTTAGGTACCTTTATGCGGTAAGTAAGTACCTATGTGTGGCTTGTATTTGTTTCATCAAGTATCATAAAAATTGGTTTATTTTATACTAGGGTCTGCCCGCGACTCTATTCACGTTATTTTTTTGGCCACCGACCCAGCAGCACTTTAGTTTTTGCTCAGCGTTCTTTTAAAGTTTTTTCTTTTTGCGCAGCTCCTAAGGGGATTTTTTTTTTGAGGGTGGGAAATCATCAAATAACTTCTCCCGCTCTGGATGGAGCAGGAGTGCGTGTCAGACTTTTACTGACTAAAACCCACTCGTGTTCCCTAAGTTGCCTGTGTGCCAGGGGCGACGGTATCTCTTTCGATAGAATGCATTAGGAATACTTTTAAGTTTGAAATGTATTCTGGTCGCATTTCGACCAGAAGCGAACGCTATAGTTTCTATAATAACTAGTTTGTTAGCCAGTTAGCCTAAAAAAAATAACCTGCACCACTGGCAGATATCGGCCCTTGCGTACCCCACCAGTTGTTGTTGACATCTCTTTGAGGCGCGCGTCGAATACAATACGCGCCGTCGACTCGGGCTTGATCCTTACCGGACAGCGAGCTACCCATTACTCGCCGTCCGCAAGCCCGCGCCTACGGTGGCCGGGAATCAGCCTGGGATTCCCGACGCCCAGGGCGTCTCCTGCGGCGGCTAGGGCAGTGAGGGCGCATATACTGCCTCTCTCTCACGTGCGCCGCCTCCTCTCCGCAAGCATTACTGCTTCGCAGAAGGAGGTGCACCAGGGCCGGACGCGAGAGATCGCCGCCGCCGATCAACTCCACAAGGACACGGCGGTGCTCCTCCCAAGCCGGTCAGACCTCCACCGTATGCTCTACCGTGTCCTCAGGACGATTTTCGCAGTGGAAACACCCGGGCGTTTCCTCCCGCCTTATCCGAAACAGGAACCTCCCGAAACAACCGTGTCCGGTTAGGACCTGCGTCAGGCGGAAGGTGAGGACGCCGTGGCGCCTCTCAAGCCGAGAAAGGACTTACCGCCGCAATCGTGGCGTGCCCAAGATCCTAAGGGTTACAGAGCCTAGAACTCTCCTTAAGAATTAGGCTATCAGTTGCAAAAAGAAATGTTCAATTCCACACATTAGCGCGTTCAAACAAACAAACAAAATCATCACCATTCTCCTGCCTTAATCCCAATTTACGTGGGACATTCAGAAAGTTTTTCGAAAATAAAATAAAATGTTCTAAAAGTATTTTTATTTATATTTTCAAAGTAGATACTCTCCACTAGCCTCTATATAAGTTTCATGCGTCCGAACCAGTTTTCGAAACACTTTTTCAAGTCCTCCGCTGACACCTCGTTTACAGCCTGCTCGAACGCTGATAACGCATCTTCCGGCGACGAAAATTGTTTCCCTTTGAGCTGATTTTTTATTTTCGGGAATAAAAAGAAGTCACACGGTGCTAGGTCACGGCTGTAAGGAGGGCGACCCAGGAGTTTGACCGGCGTGCTGTCCAGGAAGTCCCTCGTTTTGACCGCGGTGTGAGAAGGCGCGTTGCCCTGGCGGAGCAATAACGCGCGGAGCCCTGTGTTTAGTCGCTTGTTGCTCACAACAGAGAATATTTCTGCCAAGCATTTGGTAGTATCCCGTTCAGCGTTGATGCTTCTTTAGTTCCGTAAAGGAATTGACACCAAGTAGCCAGTCAAATTGAAAAAGCTCGCCATCATAATCTTCCCCCCGCTTCTAGATTGCTTCACTTTGGTAGGCGTTGATTCGTTTTGGAACACCCAAACCGTATTGATATCGTAAACACGCCGAGACGAGCCTGCTTCATATTTGTTTATCATATCACGGCACCATTCCACCCGGGCCTGCTTCTGAGCATCGGTGAGGTTGTGCGGCACCCAGCGTGAAATTATCCTCCTCACGCGTAAAATTTCGTGAAGGCTTCCCGATCCAACCTGAAGTATGTGCTGAATCTCTTGATACGTAACTCGCCTATTGTCATGGATTCAATTTTTCACTGCTAGCACGTTTTTTTCTGTAACAGCCGTCAAAGGGCGAAAGCTATCTTTCTTAATCCCCCAAAGTTAGTCGACCGCGCTTGAATTCGTTATACCAACGACACACGGTTGCCTTAGAAGGGCCTTCATCCATGAATGCCGTTTTAAGTCTATCGTACGATTCGTCCGGTTTCAGGCGACACTTGAAATCGTAAAAAATCATAGCGCCATTTTTTAATGAGACACGATAATTTAAATGAGCTCACAAACAATGTGGAGGGAAATTTTGGAATTAGAACGTATCTATTTTTACTTATAAATAATCTTTTCAAAATAGATTACATCTGGCCAGTCTCTCATACATAAAAACTTTTTTTCGCAATACTTTCTAAGTGGCCTGGTATTTGTGATCGACGCAATATGTACTTTTCTTTAATTCTTCTCTATTAGTCGTCTCCTCGGTGGCCACCCGCTTCAGCTTTAATAGTTAATAGGGTAAAAGCCGGATAGTTGCCAGTGTTGCCACATTTTTCGAAATCTCTCTATATCTCTCAGTAAAAAAAGCAAGATACTTTATTTGTAATACTGGCCGGTACTTTGGTTTTTTATCTACAAATTTATGAAAAGTAGAAAACATTATCTTTAATATTTCCAGAGTATTAGTGATTTTTGCGGACCTTTATATTTTAGGACATCTATCCCACGTAGGGAATAGTTGCCTAATCATATCTATATATTACGTATCGGATACTCAATACTTTATTGCATTCCACATGTAGGTATTCTTAGGTGGTAAACTTATAATTAGATCATATGGACCCTGTCGGGCATAGCAAAATAAGTAAGTTAGATGCCCCGCCGAGAAACAGGACATCTATCTCGCAAAAACCTTGAACGCTTTTGTCTTCTCATGCAATCTAAACTTGCCAACGTAATGGTAGTTGCAGAATCTTTCGATAAATTTATAAAATAGCATGAGATTCATCCGCGAAACTAGAGTAATTACCATCGGGGCAACTTTACCTCTGTGGCAACTATCTTGGTTTTACCCTTTATATGTATAGATAGATGTAACTACCAACCCGCCCCTGCTTTGTACGTTTTTACGAATTGACGCAATATCAAGATTTTTTTGATAGGTACCTAAGTTTAATAATGTATTAATATACACAGAAACCTTCCGGAATAAATATTTAAATGACGATGAAAATTGCATCAAAATCCGTTGTGAAGCTTCAAAGAACAAGCGATCAAATAAACATACAAGAGAAGTGACTTCAATTTATAATGTGTACAAGGGCAGATTTTCTCATATTCAGAAAAAATATATCTGAGGAATAAATATGTCGGTTTGACAGCTTTTGTATAGAAAATATACCAAACTGTCAAAAAAATCTAAATATTTTATTTCACATAAGCCTGCATGGGCACTTATGAAACGTCAGAAGCTAGGTGCACGGTTCCAATTTGTCGCTTCCTATGGAGAAGAGTCGGCAAGAAACTCCACGGTTACTCTTTTAAAAAAAAAAGGCTTTTACAATGATGTCAGATTTATTTTTCGGATAAATGTTATATGACTGTTACCTATATCTGAGATTTTTCTGCCAAAAACTTCTATATACTTAAGTAAATAGAAGTTGTTGGCAGAAAACTCTTGTGAATCAAATCTTCGTCGATTTGAAACACCGTAGATGATCTCTACCATGTCTTTTAAGAATCTAATAAAGACAGTCTGTAGAGAACATTTATTTACGTCCATTTAAATGTACCTACTATTCGTCTGTCAGTGGTCTAAGTTCGACATTAATTCTATTTTATATAAACTTTAACTGTGTGATACTCCCATCCGCGAAATTTTCATAAAAAGCGGTACAAAGTTTTTGGTTCACGTATAGATTTAATTGAAATCTATAAAAACATAAACTTTCTATTTTCAGCACGTTTTTGTATATTTCTATTTTTTAAATAAAAAAATACTTATCGCTACAATTAATAAGAAAAAAAAAACAATCACTCACCTAGCAATTAGAAAAAAAAAGTTCAAAAACAAAACGAACACGACCAAAAAGTTCACTTCACACTTTTTTTAAAAACAAAAAAAAAAACAAGCACACACCGAAACAGTTTAGCGGCCGCGCAATAAAAACGAAATAATAAAATTTAAAATGTCGAACGCGTTCTGATATCCACCCGAGAGCAGTAGTTACAAACAACTGAATTATTTTATTAGGGCGACGAGTAGCACCGATTATCGTCATATTGTGCCGTGTGTGGACAAAACGACTGGGCGGTACTCCCAGAATACGTTGACACTGACATTTCTACACATAACCTACAAATTTTTAGACTGTCAAAGCTCAAGTTTGGATGGTTTAACGTACGCCCCACCCCTAAAGTCTTCCATCTCGCTTTGGTATTGTTTTTCTCGCTCTAGCATGACGGGATTCACGCATGAATCGTCTTATTCTACCCGTTTATACAGACCGCAGCAGATTTTATGTTTGTACAACCAAATAATGTTCTTTAACTCGCTTATTTTGTCTTAACGACGTATTTGAACGGTAGTTTTTTTTGTATTTTTCTTACAACGGACTGTGGATGTTGGTTTTAAAATGAAGGTTATGTTTTTAAGAAGCTTTAACGATGAGTTGTTAAATGCTGAGATTATATTTAATGAGCTTTCGATGAATCACGATCGAGTAGATTTGAGTATGCGTAATTAAATTTAGCTTTCATAGATAAATAGGTTTATCAAATAAACCTGCGATGGCTGACAGGTTTGTCTATGACACTCGAAAATTGCTGTCATAGCTCTGATTTCTATTGTTGACAAGCGTTTGGAAATAGCAAATTGACAATGGACGATTTTTTATGGATAAAATACATCCATTGAACGAAGATATTCTAGACCACCTATCGTATACATTTTTCGTCGACAATCAACAAAAAAAAATCAGCTGTTTCATAGAAAAGTGGTAAAAATGTACCTATAGAACAGCATTATTATTTTTAAATCGCTTCTTGGTCGCGTCGCGTACTTCGTTACTGAAGATCGTGTCCCTGAAAGGCCTTCGTGCCTTTATATATTACCTATGTTTTTCGACTTCGCTCGGTTCTCGGCTTCTCTCATGGCGGTCGCAACAGAGAGTCCAGCGAGGGCGGTTACTTGGTCGGACCAGCGGATAAGTGAAATAGAAATAAATAATATTTATTTACATAAAACATGGTATATAAAGTTGTTTTAAGGTACATTATAGAGCATACATGTTTAGCTTATATCATAGCATGCAAATATTGTTGGTTACATTTAAAAATGTTTCCCGTCAGTAAATTCTTTAATGCTGTAAAAGTTATTCGTTTTTAACCATTCATATCGTTTTTTTTAACAATCTAAGATCTAAAGTTTTTAAGTCACTTGGAATTTTATTGTACACCCGAACACATGGCTAAACAGCTTTTATTGTATTTAGCCAGTCTCGGTAAGTCACTTAATATAAGCCTGTGAGGATCTCGCCGGGGCGTGAGGTCTTTTCCCGTTTACCTTGCCCGTCACGGCGTCACCACCAACTTTTCAAGGTAATCTGGTTCCTTACGGGCAATATCACCAAAGTAATCGAGAATCTTTTGGTAAGATCGTGGCTGTTTAATACCCGACGAAAAATTTCAACGCAAAGGGGTTTACAATCATGTAAATACTGAATCCATGGTCAGAGGTTGCGCGTCGATGTCTCTGCCTTTCTGTATAATTGAAGGTAGAGAGTTTTTGGCGGGATCGGGTTGGAACATGTCGCACGAATTTTAATTTTCATGAAATTTAGTGAAATTGCCAATTAAATTGTATAATTTTGGTAGTGTATTATTCAATTTAGTTACGTGTGAGTGCACAAGTGTAGTGAAGGTGAAAATAAGTGATTAGCGTAGACTTTTCGTGTTCCCTCCAAAAACTCATATTAGGTTGTTGTAAAGTTACTACCGCTTTACAATAACTTTGACTTGACTGACTAAAGACGACTATGACTGTTTTGTAACTTCGTGCCCGATATCGGGCCATTTACTTGATCGAAAAGAAAAATTACTTGACACTGGCTTAATGCACAAACCGTGCGAAGCCAAAACCAGAAAAAAAAAATTAAGGTAGATAGTTAGTTCAACTCTTCACTATGTTTAAGGTTATCAAAGTGGAATTAAAGATAAGATTCTTAGGAATATCAGCATGTTTATTATCTTTGAGAGTAGCTTTATTTTTGAGATGTTACCGTTTTGTCTGCGTTTGTAGGTATATCTACTTGACAGGAAACTTGATATTTGATTCTTTGATGGTGCCTAAACCTATCTAAAAGCTACCAAGTAAAATATGATTATGTTACAGGTATGAGCCTGGAGATCTGTCTTACAGCAGGCTTAGCACGAGCACTGACTTGTCGACGGAAGAATAGACATGAGTATTAACTAAATGATGTACATTATGAGAAGATAGCTATGTACTTCTATTAATTATAGGATATATTAATTATACAGGGTGATTGGAAGATGGGTGCAAAGCTTTAAGGCGAAGATAGTACAGACAATTTAGAACCATTTAAGCCATGGTTGTCTTAGACGAAGTCTTACCAAATATTTTTAACCAAATTTTTAAGTTTTTTTTCTGAAATTCTCAAAATTTAATGTAAACTGCATAATTATGGCCAAATTGAATGATAAATGAATTCATTTTTTATTTATTTAATTAAAGTAATGTGTAAGCAATCAAGCAAAACATGTTTTAGGCTTCTGTGTCATTAGACATTTTTTTTACAGACATTTGAAGCTCAGAAAAAATAAAAAATTTGTACAATACGTCTTTTAAACCTTATTAAAAAAAAAAAAATTGGTAAGACTTGGTCTAAGACAACCATGGCTTAAATGGTTCTAAATTGTCTATACTATCTTCACCTTAAAGCTTTGCACCCATCTTCCAATCACCCTGTATATTAAAAGGACCTAGACAAAGATCGTTAAAAACGAAAGACAAAATGACAGATTGTAGAAGGTTATTTACGGTGCGATGTCAAAAATGGATAAACGAAATGTGACTTTGTATAGAAAAAGCACTGTCTATTCTTCGTAGAAATAGAAAGCGTCATGTTAAGCCTGCTGGTATTGAACCTAGATCAGACTCCAGCTCTCACAAAGGGTCTATAATAAGGCAGAATTGTATAAATAAATTACTGTAACAATGTACCTTTATGAGAGAAATGAACCATACGAAATATAATTATCTTTACATAGTAAAAAAAACCAAACTAAAAAAGGAGAAAATAAAATAATTCAATTAAAAAGTGTGGGGTGCTTGACATTAAGTGATTATAAAAATACCTCAAAAAGCAGTTTTTAAAGTGTGTTTTTTAGTTTTTTAAACTATTATTTATTTTGTATTTTTTAGTTTTTGTTTTTGTGTTTTTTTTTATTTTATTTTTTTAATTTTTCTCAATTTTTTTTTTTATTATTAAATTGTCATGAGTCCTCGTTAGGTTTACAAAGTTTCAATGAAATCTGACCGTTTAAACTGGGTCAAAATCGCGTCTAAAGGAGTCAGTTACAAACATACATACAAGTGAAGCTAATATATTATAAAGCATGTAAAAACAAAGTCACTTTTCGTGTTTGTACGCTTAGAACTTTTAAACTACGCAACGGACTTTAATACCGTTTTCATAAATAGACAGAGTGATTCAAGAGGAAAGTTTACATGTATAATACACAGACCTCCACGCGGGCGAAACCGTTGACAAAAGCTAGTATTATATATGTTACCGGCCAAACCCGATTTCAGGCCAAACTAGTTTGTCCTAGGCCAAACTGGTTTATTAAGCCGGGTCACGCCGATTAAATGGGTTAGGTTAGGTTAGGTTAGAACTGTGACCAAAAGCGCGCGAGCCGAGCGAGCGAAGCGAGCGGTGCCGCAGCAGCGGCCGGCGAGCGTTACTTCCAAAGGCTGTTAACGAAATGGCTAATTAAGCTAGAAACCAGTTTGGCCTAGGAGAAACTAGTTTGGCCTGAAATCGGGTTTGGCCGGTAACATATACATCTAAGTCATCAGTATCATCATCATCTGCCTATGTCGGGGTCAGCTTCCAGTATATTTAGTCTATTTTACGTCGAGCTACTGCCTACTTGCCTTCCACAACCCAGTTACTGGGTAAACACGATGCCCTTTGGCAAGACTGGTTGTCCGACTTTTGGGCTGTAGGTACTTGACTACCCGTAATGACTGTCAAAGATCCAGGAATGACATCCGGGACCAACTGCTTCACGTGCTTTCTGAGGCACGGAGTTGTCTCATAATGGATGGTCACTCATCCACAGACCAAACTCGATAAGTGTTGTTTGACCTTGAAGATCGACCTTTGCAGCTGTTATTATACAGCCTCAAGGCCGCTGCCCCTCCAATCTATCCTCAATTTTAGCAACTTATCTATTACAATCAATAGTATTTGGTGTAGGTACCTACCTAAGTACTCAGCTACTTATGTTGCCACAGCTTAGTGATTCACGATTGAAGGTTATTTCGGAATTGTGTGATTCATAAATAAGATCTTGGATATTTTTTTGGAGATAATTTATCTTTAGATGAGATAGGTATTAAGACAGGAAATAGTTGTCATACTTATTGTGAATGAAAACATATTTGTCATTGATTGGTCTAAAGTAAGAAAATCATCTTCATCATTTCAGCTGAAAAGCGTCCAATGCTGGATATAGCCCTCCCCCGGTTCTATGCTTCCCGCATCCAGCGTATTCCTGCGGCCTTCGCAAGGTCATCGGTGCACCTTGTGGGAGGCCTTCCAAGTACGCGGTCGCCACTCCAGAACCTTTCGCCCAATCGGCCATCTGTTCTGTGTGTATGTCCTGCCCACTGCCTCTTAAGTTTGGCAATTCTTCGGGCTATGTCGGTTACCTTGGTTCTCCTGCGGATCTCTTCATTCCTGATTCAATCACGTAGGGAATCTCCAAGTATAGTTATCGCCCTTTGAGTGACTTTTTGTATTCTAATAAGGCTCATTGTTAGCCAAACCTTTCGGCCCCAACGGCCATTTGTTCGGTGTAGGTATGTCCTGCCCACTGCGATTTAAATTTGGCAATTCTTCTGGCTATGTCGATTACCTTGCAGAAAAAAAGAAGAAACAGGCTGAGAATTTTTGCCTGACTCAAACTCGGGAATTCGCTTCAAAAGCCGTTTATTTAGGCGTTGGTATTTCAAAGAAAAGCTTTACATTTCGGCTCTCACAACCAAGAAGTGGCGCCTATCTATTAGATAAGCGTAACTAAATTACAATACAAATATTGACACAGATATTATCAAGTTACATATAACACAATTATTATGTCTAATGTGACACTTTTCAACTATTTGTCCTTTAACCACTTCGCACACTATGCGACATGCTACTGCAACAGCTCGACGACAAGACACTGACCTGTCGCATGCGACTGTCATCGTGTGTGCGTTTAGACGCTGCGACAAGTAGCAATAGCGTGCGATTAGCCCGTGAAATGGACTTATAGAGGTATGAGGCACAGGGTGTAAAGTTCACTCATACTCTATAGAAAAAGGGAGGATCCTCCGACCAGACGGGTGTTGTGTCTGGTGGGGAACTGCCCGACGGTTGACTAAATTTTTTTGGGAATGATATCTCGGAGTACCACCTATGAGGTTGTCGTCTGATTAACTGGACTTGCCTGATAATCTTAATAAATTAAGATTACCAGTCAGGGTTTAAAAAACTTAAAACTAGAGCGACTGCTCGCTAAGGGCATCCCCTGTGAGGTACGGACCTCGGCTTAGGGCATAGCTTGTAGAGGGCAGCAAGAGACGGGCTGTATCGGATTGAGCTCGACGGTTATTGTTGGGATATTGTATACAGGGTGTCCGGTAATTAATGGATAACCTTGAAATGGTTCATGGTAGAACTAATGGCCATTCAAAAAAATCCTTTTCAACTAGTAGTTTTTCTATAAAAAAAAAATAATAAAAAAACAATTGAGTTCTGAACAAACACTACAAAGTGAAAAATAACTTTAATTTAGGAAGTCGGTGTCTTTAGATATGTATTTTAATTTTTTGTCACCGCCTTCTGAAATTAATGTAATTTTTCACTTTGTTGTGTTTTTTGCAGAAGTTGGTTGCTTTAAAAAAAATTCAGATTAAATACAAATAAAAATGCTTAATTTCTGAATGGCCATTAGTTCTACCATGAACCATTTCAAGGTTATCCATTAATTACCGGACACCCTGTATAAACCACTCGCGTGGTAAACTCTGATTGCGCGATGCAGGATTTGTGTGACGTCAAGTCATCGATGCGTAGTTCGCATGTGGCGTTGTAAATGTCGCCACAGACTCAATCGGACTTTATAATAAAAAGAAGTAGTAGAATAGTAGGTACCGGTAATCTTTGGGTCAACTACTCGAAAAGGTATATTTGGTTCTACGCGTCCAATAATGTTATTAGGATACTGTTGCGATTGCCACGTTTGCAGTGTCTTAGAAATGTTTACAGCAACCTATACCGATGGATTCTAAGCCATCATCCGTAAAAAAATGGCCTCACTCCTGAGCAGAATAAGAGGCACAATGGCATCCTCAAGGCAGTGGTCGCAGACACTTCCTCCGCCAATTTGTGAGAATACTTATACCCTAGAGGCCATTTGTCGGTATGTCTAGTTATTGGGTGTATCTTCTCAGTCCGTTAAGTTAACTCTTAATGGCAGCCCTAGGAAAGCCCGGTTAAGCAGTCACGGCCTCACAAGGTCAACTGCGAGATGCCCGACAAAAAAAAATCTTTTCAGTCATTCGTCTTTAGTTTAAGTTACCAACACCTAGTTGTACAAATACAAACATTAATGCCACATTGCATAATGGATCATTAACGATAATGATTTCATTAATTGAATGATGTTGCCAAAACAACTTTATGACACTAATAGTGCTTGTTTTGTGCAACAAAAACTAACAGAATGCGAGTCTAATGTTGCTTTCTGCAACAAGTTAATGGAAGATTAGTATTTAATAACGGCTTTAAAAGTTATGGGGAACTTAGTCGCGGGCTCGAACTCACTGGTGGGCCTGCTAAAAATCACGCTGTCTCACCAGGCTTCGTGTCCGACAGAGATAGTATCAGTGATGAGCAGTTAGACGCTAGTCTACACGCACAAAGCTATTGAGTGAGATACAGGATCATTTAGAGAGGAGATTTTACACTTCTTTTATTACTTAAACACGCCCAAAGTTAAGTAAAATTAGCAAGAAAACCGAATCTTTGTTGGCTCCTAACTTTTTAATGAGTTTTTATTTTAGTATTCTGTTTCCGTACAGACAATATTAATAATGAGACAAACCAATATCATATTTTACTTTGGATGTGCCATGTCAGACAGTGGAGTAAAACACTTCCGAACTTTGTATGCAAAAAATGTGGACTAGGTTCACCTTAAAGTTCGTTTCTGTAACTAGCTGTAACAGTAGTGTTTTTAAGCAAATTTCTTACTAACAATTTATGGATTTTAGTTGTCCAAGAGCGTATCTGTGAGATGTGTGGTGTGGAGGGCGTGTAACGGCCGTCGCGTGTGGGTTCGACAGCCCGCGGATTTCCGCCGTCAATCACGCGTATAATAATATGTGTTGTGCCAACACCTGTCGTTGCAACTGTGCAACTCTACGCCAAGTGTGCGGAGTTTTGAACAAAATATGATAGCAGTGGTGGCCTAGTGATACGATCAAAGCTTCGAACCTAAACAGGCGTTTTAATTTGCGTAAATTATTTCATCATCTACTCTCAAAACGGTAAAGAAAAACATCGTGAGGAAACCAGCATGTCCTAGAACCAAACATTCGAAGACATGTGATATCTACCAACACGAACTGGGCCCGCGTGGTGGATTATGGCCCACTCCCTCTCACAGTGAGGAGGCCTGTGTCCAGGCAGTGGGAACATTATATGCTGACTAGTTTCCCCCATTGGCTTCGCCCGCGTGGAAGTCGGAAATTATCCCGCGGGAACAAACTACCGGGATAAAAAGTATCCTATGTGTTTATCTAGGTAATAATCTATCTGTGTGCCAAAATTCATCCAAATCCGTTCAGCCGTTTTTACGTGAATGAGTAACAAACATCCATCCATCCATCCATACTTACAAATTTTCGCGTTTTATAATATTAGTAGGATTATGTAGAATCTATTTTTTTTTTTACACAAATTTATTTTATTTAATTTAAGTATGCATACACACGTTGCAGTATTAGTATAGAACTGATTTACATCCGTCACCTCAGACGTCAGGTCCAGTTGAAAACCAGCGTCAGGCACTAGTTGTCTGGCATTTATGCTGAACTGGGCCTTTTTAGCGCAGCCGTGAGGCACACTATAATGCTAGTTTCTGACTTCTTACCTTACACTTTTAATTAATTTTTATTTTACTCTTTCCTGCTGTTTAATGTATATTATGTGCTTTAAAGTCTGTGCTAAATAAATGTATTTTCTTTCTTTCTGTATGAAAATTTTCGGCCGCAGCCTGTCGTTGTGTCTAGTCGCCGAGCTGTCGCAGTCGCATAGTGTGCGCTATGTCTTAAACTGGCAATCAGAATACACTTTGACGATTGAATACGTCATTGTAAACTACTTAAGTGCTGAGTCTAAACTGTTGCCTGGAAAAGCCAAAAAGTCACGAACGGTTGATAAAATTGACACCCTAATGTGTGTGATGATAAAATTAGGAAAATTTGAACAGAGCATTGCTGTAGCGCCGATGTGGATTTTCGATTTAAGTTGAAAGCGTCAGGGAAGCTAGCGAAATTGAAATTTTCTTACGTTTTGACGTGAATACGTCTTTAAATTTGCTACCATACGGGGGCAATCCAAAAAACCTAATTATAACAAAATCGGGGGATACAGTTTGGCGTTGTAGTTTCGAATCAATCCTCTACATCCAAAATTAAATTATACCACTGGATAGCTAAAGGATCAAAGAATTAATTACGATAAACGATAACAGTGACGCATCGCGCGCGGTGGAGGGAGAAGCGCCGCCATTTTGAGGTTATTTTGTTGCGTATCGAGATTTGCGATTAGACTTTTGACTCGGAGAAGGTACGATGTTCGTTTAAGTTTTATATTGTAACACAATAATTATTCGTTACCTTGCTTTTTTTCCTAAATACATAAATACAAATATTTTATTGAAAAAATATATCCCGTTACTTATACGTAGGTATTCACGTACAACAAACGGCCGTGTCCATGACACAGCCACATCCAATTTTTTTTTTCTTTTTGCATGTCAGTAATAGGTTGTATGGGTGTGAAGGGCGGGCGTTTTGGAGGTCTGTCTTATGTAATTTTGACGTCAAAGTGCTGACTCTCAGCCTAGTTTGAATAAATGACTTTTGATTTTTCATAATTAGCCTATAATATTCAACGACTGGGACACAGACCTCTCTGTGAGAGGGAGTGGGCCGTTATCCACCACGGGGTCCTGGTGCGGGTTGGTAGATGACACATATTGGTTCTAGGACATGCCGGTTTCCTCACGATGTTTTCCTTCACCGTTTCGAGAGCAGTGGTGATAAAATTAATTTCTCAAATAAATTGCCTACCTGGGTTCGAAGCCACGGCCTACTGCTCTCGCTCAAGAAGCTTGAAAGTGTTATAAATACGGAGAGCTGCATCGGACTTTATGACAACCCCCGATTCATCCATAGGATGCAGACCCTACAGAACCGATTTCTCCGGCAAGCCACAGGCGCCCCTTGGTTCGTTCGGAACGAGATCCTCCATCTCGATCTGAAAATCCCCACGGTCAGTCAATTCATGAAACGCACCTCGAAGCGTTTCTTCGATAAAGCCGAAATTCACCGCAATCCCTTGATTGTGAAGGCCGCCACTTATGTCCCCAGTAGGATTAGCTCTGTCCGACGGCCGAGACATGTCCTCACCGACCCAGACGACCACATTACTCTCCTTCAGGAAAGCAATAGGGCCACCAGTACAGTTCGCACACACCGATCAAAATCGTCCTTCCGACCTCGCCGCCGAGGTCCTCGCGCCCCGCGAAGACCCCTAGTAGTATCGGCGCCTAACGTCGAGACCCCCGACCGACCCTTGCTCGTTGAAGCGCCAGCCCGCGCTGCAGCTGAGCCAGTAGCTTTAAATTCCCCACCTAAAAATAATAATGCCAATTTTTCGATCCAGCCTGTCCCCAATAGAGATAGCTGTCCCCCTATCAGTGACGCCCTGAGCCGAGGTCCGTACCCCACAGGGGGTGCCCTCACCGTGCAGTCGCTTAGTATGTAAATTTTAGTTTGTAAGCCCTGGCTGGAGGCATTAAGTGTAAAATCTTAATGGCAGCCCCAGGAATGACCGGTTGAGCAGTCACGGCCTCTCAAGGCCAACTGCGAGATGCCCAACAATAAAAAAAAAAAACGGACTTTATGACTTGTAGATGAAGAAGTATTAAAGAATAGTCGAATGTTAGTGAAGTTATCTTAAACCGCCCACTGTGTCCCAACAGTGGGTCGAACTTAAGACCTACAACTCGTAAGTTGCGGCCGTTCCCACTGGGTCACCAATGCTCTCAAGGCAAAAACCTTGCGTCGTGTTAATTGGGCTTTATAGTTTTTTTCTTCCTCTATCTCTAGTTTCTGCACTGTACTACATCCTGTACGCTAGTTGTAACTACGACAAGAATTTACATTTTCAGTTTGTCGCCTTAGGGTCAGTTCACACCGAGACGCGACGCGACGCGACGCTGCGCGCACTTTTTAAGAGGGGACCCGGGCCTGCAAGGAATTTGACAAATAGGTATTTGAAGAAACTATTGCCGTCGCGCTGACATAGAGACAGCTGCAGCTCAGACCGAAATTATCACAAATTTTTTGATGAAATCGACGTTTCGTATTCGCCTTTTTACTCCTCGAAAACTGAGCCGATTCAATATTTTTTTTATATTAACATTTTAAGAAAGAGTATGTTTTGGTTCGTATCATTTTTTTATGTTAAAAACTTTTCTAATTTGTCTGGTAGTCCTCTAATCACAGCGATAAAAATAGGGCATTTTTTGTAATTTTTAGAGGGTCATATTTTCTTTACTAATTAGTTGCTGAAAAAAAGAAAATGACAGGGACGTGTTTACAGCAGACCTTGATTATATGAAAAAAAATATTGCTCTAGAGGCATTATTCAGGAAGAAAAAAGGGGAATACATTTGTATGGAGAATCGCACGCCCTGTTCCCTCTTAAGATCACGATACAAAATAGATCTTATTTACTTCACAATAAGATATACGGGCTTCACAACATGGTGCATCTCACAGTTCTTCGACCCGCTTTCGCGCTCGTAGTGAAATAATACCTTTTCGTGTTGTAAATAAGTTAGATATTCTGTTGCTATCTTAAAATATGCGCGCAGCGTCGCGTCTCGGTGTGACCTGACCCTTAAGCAAGATTTGGCCTTTAAAAACGTATTAAGGAGATCTTGAAGAACTCAGATAGCTGTGTTTATTAAGTAGTAGCTTTAAAGCTTGTTGATACGGCTCGGCAACTTAATAACAGCTTAAACTAGAGCTTTATACAATAATGCTCATTTTACAAACTACTTAGTAGCAGTAGAACTCGTTCAATTTATTTTGGTAGGTGTTAACTTACCACCATACGTATTTTCTTTCAGCAGCATTTTTGTAATACTGGGGTATGGGCTTGCTGTCATATTGGGTAGGCATTTCAACTGAGTTTCAAAATCATCATGGTCACACCTGTGAAACCCCCTCCCCCCTTGTGTGACGTCACATATTTTTCAATTTTATATTTAGAAGTAATTAAATTTAAACAGCGGTTTTTAATTTTTTTTTTTAATTAAATTAAAAATAATCTTTAGCAAAAGCAAACTTTAAAGTCAAATATTTTAGATAGATAGAAGAAGCCTTATAAATTTAGATCGATTGGGTAATATTTTGAAGTTTTAGGTTTACATATAAATTTCGAGTTTTAGTATTGACGTCACAAATCTTTTTCACACAATGTCACATTTCGTTGACCCCCCCCCCCCCTCTAAACGTGTGACGTAATTTATGGATGGCCCCTAATCGTATGCAGCTGAATCCAAGTATTTTACATGGAGCGACTGCCTATCTGATCTCCACAACCCAGTTACTGGGTAATACGATACCCCTTCGTAAGACTGGTTGTCAGCCTTTGGGGCTTCTGACGATCCGTAACGACTGTCAAAGAACCACGAATGACAGCCAAGACTAACGGCTTAACGTATTCATATGTAAAGATGGTCACCCATCCACGGAGCAACCGCGGTAAGCGTAGCTTAACCTGATCGATTGACCCGTGCGGCTGTTACTTCTTAGCCAAAACACTGAGTTGGGATGAGTTTCAAAATGTCGAACAGAATAGTTAAACAGTTGTAAAGAAATAAATTAATATTTTAACTACCACTGATCGACAGGGGATCTTTAAAACTAAACAAATCACTCGGTAAATGCACTTAACCGCTTGCATTTAAAATCGCAAGTCAATAACTAAAGAAACAGAAACAAAACAAAACAAAATCAAAAATAATTTCGCAATCTTCCTTCACTAAATATCCGAACACTGTGTGAGGGAGATGGGCGCGTCTTTTTTCTTTCTTCCAATCATTGTTTTTGACGTAAGGCGGGAACTTTTCAACCCAATGGCAATGTGCGAGAACGAGACGAACAGATAGTTTTATTTGAATTAAAGAAAGAGTAAGATGGTGTTCTTTGGAACCGGATTTGAATGCGCTGTGTTGGTTTTCGACCGCGATTTGGTGGCTTCTGAAAAATGACGTGTCGAACATTATTGTTTATTGTTTTTCTGATTATATTATGGTTACTAAATCACACATCTACATAGCCGCACTGGGCCCGCGTGGTGGATTACGGCCCACTCTCTCACGGAGTGGAGGCCTGTATCCCAGCAGTGGGAACATGATTTTTAGCTGATTATAGGTACTAAGTAAGAATTAGTTGCGTATTCATCATTGTTTGAGAAGTTTATAGATAAACTAGCTTTTGACCGCGGCTCCGCCCGCGTTGATAAATGATTTTATTTCTGTAAGTAGGTTTGTACAAACACTTTTACACGTCAAACATATTTTTTGAAACTAGATGAGGCCGGCGTTTCCTATCTGACTATTCTGAGAAGAAAGGCCGAAACAAACTCAGAGGTCACAGTCACTTTTAAAGTCCAGACATAATCTTGGTCAGATCATGTGAAGACCATGTGGATTGGTGTCTGAAATGGTCTTTTGAGGAAAGAACCACACAGATTGAGTGGACCTGTCCAATCAGTGCACGCATTTATCAGTAATCATGCAGCTCAACTCAGAACTTGATGAGCTCAATGATCCGACGAACAATACCAAAGAAAGGACATCGGTTATCGCGTAAAAAAGTAGCCTATGTCCTTCTCCATATCCCAGGCTATATCTCTGCTAAATTTCATGATGATCGGTTCAGCAGTTTAGGCGTGAAAGCGTAACAGAGAGACAGACAGAGTTACTTTCGCATTTATAATATTAATATATATAATTCGGTTTAATAGGAGGGATAATATTAATCAGTTTGTAGGTAAGTAGGTAGACAGCACGTTATGGTCATGGGGCTTCTAACAACCATACTTGAAGTACTTACGGGTTAAAGAACACGGTTTGTTGTGAGGTGAGAAGATCGTAGGCATCTTGTTGTTGAAATTACTTAATTAACATGAAAGCTCCAGGATAACCAGCGGAATTTTCTAACGTTTTATGCAATTATCAGATCATTTCAGTCTTTATGTTGAACAAAATATGATCCGTGACCTTTACATGATTATAATCATTTAAATCATGAATACAACCCTCATACTTTATTAAATTCAATTAAATGTCTTGTCATTAAATATTTACAACCTCTACGAGCGGTACAGACGTACAATATTTCTACTTTGATTTTAATAGCATAGGTACGTCCCAAATAATGGTTTTTAGACGTAAACATCAACAGGGTTAAGAGGAGAAAAAAAAGGCTAGGTATTAAAAATGACAGCTAAAAAACAAACATGGCGCACCTTTCAAAACTCATTTCGCGCGCAAATCGTAATCTACATAAAATTATATAATGTCGCCGAAATTAGTCTGCTCGGGCTATATAATTAATAAACGGCAGTTAGCGAGGGAGCAAGGGATGCTAGGGAATGAGAAATATAGATGAAAATTTAATTTCAACTTAAATTGGCGCCATTAGGGGGATTGCCATAGACAATCGTAGCTCGTTATAGAGGTGTGGAGGTAAGGAGGTTTGATGTAAACGTATTTAATGTATTCTAGTTTTGATATTTGTATGTTTTGGGGTGGGTAATTAAGATAGGGGTGGCGAATTTTTATTTAGAAAATGTTTTTCATCAACTGATCAACAGAATAATATATCCGGTTAGGTAGACTGGAAGACGACGCCAACATTGTTGGAATAAGCCTAGGCAGATGATGAGCTGTAAGCACAAACGCGCTAAAAAGCGCTTGTAATGTCCTGCAGGCTTAGCATGACGCTTTCTATTTCTACGAAGAATATAAGACAGTGGTTTTTCAATACAAAGTGACATTTCGTTTCTCCATTTTTGACATCGCACCGTAAATATCCTTCTACAATCTATCATTACTATAGTCTTTCGTTTCTAACGATCTTTGTCTAGGTCCTTAAAAATGTAGACTATTTCTTCTCAAACTGTCAAAATCACACTGGCCACAAACTTTCTACTCGACGGCCGCAAAGTATAAACGATTATCTACAAAATCGTGATTCGTTTAGAACGCATAACTGTGATAATTCATAGAAAAACATAGATTCATGTCTATTCTTTTTTTTTTTTTTTGGGTGGGAAATCATCAAATAACTTCTCCCGCTCTGGGTGGAGCGGGAGGGCGTGTCAGACTTTTACTGACTAAAACCCACCCGTGTTCCCTCAACTGCCCGTGTGCCAGGGGCCGCGGTATCTCTTTCGAACAACCCGCACCCCTGGCAGATGTCTATTCTTCAATCGGCAAATCAGTGCTCGTGCTAAGCCTGCAGCGTGAAATATTATTTATATTTCCTGCAGCCTGCACGTTACAGGAGCTGATGGACGCTGCTAAACTCGTAGCCAAATTCAGGACTGGATTCTGGTGAAAAGGGGGGATTTTGTTTGTATGAAAAATCATATTTCTTTCAGTTAATAAACTTTAAAATTGCCACGAATACCTAAGTAAATCATAAAGTTAGTATTTAATATTTTAATAATTATAATTTTAAAAAAGTGTCCTTGGAGGTTCTTGCCCGTCTTCTCCATAGAGATTTACGTTTTGGAATGGGCAACTAGCTTCAACTTTCTAACTGACCCACTCTTTAACAGTTCAAAAGTGCCTGTAAATGGTTTATTTTATATAAATAATAAAAATAAAAATGTTTATTTCCTTTCAAAAATAACACAATAATATTTCAATACAATATTGGAAATTTGCGGGACACTGGTGTCTAAACTAAGCCTTGGTCTGTATTTCAGGATACCAGGGCCTCACCTCTACAAGATAAATAGCATCGAAACATATATCACCTTATTAGACAACTTTTGCAACAAAAAATATGTTTAACATTAGGTATATCATGAAAAAAAAAATGTTGGGAGAAAAATAAAAAATATAGTAGGTAGGTAATAATAAATTAATACTAAAACTTTGAATTTTTCGCCGGATACAACATTGACAAGCGTGCCTCAGAATTCCCAATTCTCATCGTCTAAATGACATCAATTTGTAACCAGCAAACAAGTTAGCCTATTTAAACATGTTAAGTTGTTCAGCATGTCGCAATATGTCTGATATCTGTTATCTTTTAAAGATAAACACATCTCTTGTCAGATGCAATGAATCACAATGTAATTTCCGAATCGTTTTTGGGTTTTCTTGAGATAGGTGGTGTTGCCAGGTTTTATAATGCCTGGAAATTGAGATATTTTAATGTTTTTTTTTTCTAACGGGCGGGATAATAACCGAAAATCGACTGCCTTCGCTTTTAATTCATCGATCAAAATGCAGACGTATAATTTGCCTTTTTTTTAAACGTTATTTTTTCATGCCTGCACTGTCTATATCTAAAAACTCTTTGCATAGTATCATCAACTAACTCATGAACGACATTATCCTTTTCTTTTCCGCAGCAGGTACCAGCTTATTAAGATACTAGCGGATAACCGGCGTGTGCTACCTATGCTAAAAACAGAAATACAATGACATTTTGTTTATTTATTATCTGTTTTTTTTTGTCTGTTTTTTTATTTATTTTTATTTTAGTGGTCTAAAACCATCTTCGCGTTATTGCTTTTTTTAATGAAACCGGTTTGAGGCACATCGGCTGGATTGTTTCCAAATATATAGCGGACATAGAAACCATTTTGTGTTTTTTATAGGAAAGAAGATAACTACTTAAAGTTGTTTGTTTTTGCGAATTACATAAATAAAAAATTAAAAAATTTTCACGTGTATTTTTGTCTACTGAAAATCATTCCGATTGTTGGCAGCCCCGCGCCATGTCAGCAAATTGACAGGTGTCACAGATAATGTCAACATAAGTATGAATTATTTACTTTTTAGTGTCGCTCTGTATCTCCACGATTTGTTGACGAAATGTTAGATCGATAAACATTTTATTTTTAAAGAGATTATCTGCGTGTGAATATCTATGGCTTGTTTGAGTTAGATGGTGATTTTCAGACATTTATGTCTACTTTAGTGACAGAATTTCTCTTATATCCTATATTTTCCAGACTCATCATCAGTTTCCAACTATTTTGGGGTCGGCTTCCTGTCTAACCGCGTGTAGCTGAATATTTTACTGACTGGTTGTCAGACTTTCGGGCGTGCTTTCCGAGGCACGGAGGGGTCATGGAACGTAAAGATGGTCAGCCATCCACGGATTAACCGCGGCAAGCGTAGCTTAACCTGATCGATCGACCGTGCGGTTGTTTTTTTAAATCAATTATTTTATATTTTTGATAAATTTTATTTAGCCACAAGCCCACTAGAATTTTCAGACTGTCAATAAAATCAAATCTGTTTTCCATGAAGGGGTAGGCAGACTAAATGAGAAGATTGTATTATTTATTGAAATTAAATGAAATGTTTATTTCTCTGAGTAAGTAGATCTTATAAGACACTTTTACACGTTAATATTGTATCTATCTATATTAATAAAAAGAAAAGTCCTGACTGACTGACTGACTCATCAACGCCCAGCCCAAACCCTTGGACCTAGAAAGTTGAAATTTTGCACAGAGGTTCCCTTTATAATGTAGACAAGGAACAAGGAAGGATTTTTCGAAATTCAACCACTAAGGGAGTTAAATAGGGGATGAAAGTACCACGCGGGCGAAGCCGCTGGCAAATTAAAAGACTATAGATGACGCCGGCATTTCCTAGCTGACAGATGCCTGAGAAGAAACGCCGAGAAAACTCGTTCTCTTTTAAAGTCCTAACATTTCATTATTAAAATTAAATGTGAGTCTAACAATGCAAGGCCACGTTTGAAAGGGCGTTTTGAAGAAAGAACCATTTCAACTTTCAGTTGACCTGTCCCAACAGATGACATAATATAATATAATATTAACCTGCACAACTATTATTTGACTATAAGTCCATTTAAATATCCCACGCCCCGATTCCCATAATCATATTTTAATAAATCTAAATCGTAAAACATCGGTCTCGCCGTGTTTGCTGTGCGGCGCTTATCTGCGCAAATCAAACATACAAGGCACACATATTATGTGGTCGTATCGCGGTGGGAAAGTAATTAGCCACTCTGTGGTCTATGGTACACAAATTCTGGCAATATTTAGTGGGTGGGATGTGTTTGGAGTCTGTTAAGGCAGGTTTTAGACGTGAAAAATGCAGACGTTCTGTTGCAAATATGTGTTTGTAGGTTCGTATCTAGCTACATAACTACTGATGTAGTTACTTGGTTTTGCTAAAGTTGTTCATTTACATAGTTATTATTATTGTTTGGTTACAGACAATAGCAGTTAATTCGCTGATGCGTATGCATCAAAAAGCTTAGAGATATTTAATCTGTCTCGTCGATTCTTTAAGGGCCTAAGTCCCGTTTGGTAGCGTAACACGGTCACTTTATGAACCGTACTGCTCATTAACGGCTTGTCTTAAAGATTTGAAAAATATATGATTTTGCTATAGATTCATATAGATTATTTTGCCGAGGGTACTTTTTTTGTATGGTTAATACTTTTGCTGTAAAAAAATATTTTGCAACACGCAATATTTTGGCTTCTATTCCATACTCCTACTAAACGGCTTCGTTATTTGGAAAAAAAAATACACTGAAAAATAGATAGTTAGAGGTACCACAGAATCGCTAGAGCACAATTGTAAATTAATCAATATTTGCCAAGGAATATCCCCGTTTTGAGATGAAGGCTCAGAGGTGCCCTGCGCGGGCGCGGGCGGCAGTCGTGCTTTGGCATGAGACGGGAGATGAGGATACTATGGGCCTTAAGCAGTTTAGTGTGGGAGCTGTTACAACATTTAAGCTGGTTAGACCAGAAGTGGTTTAAAGGTTTTTTCTTAAATGATTTTTTCCATTACCTTAGGGAATGTCCACGCAAATGTTCGTTGGCATTCAGAGTGTAAGTTATTTTTTCAATGTAATTGAAAACTCTCTCTAAGTTACTGAAGCCCTATAATTGTCGGTTGTTAGTTAACCATACTGCTAAAATATGACAATTTGTTACATCTGATTTGTAATACGTACTAACATCATTGCAAATAAATAATAGTTTCAAAAACTAAAAAACACGCTTTAAAAACCAAACTAAAAAAGGAGAAAATAATTTAATTCAATTAAAAAGCGTGGGGTGCTTGACATTAAGTGATTATAAAAATACCTCAAAAAGCACCCCACGCTTTTTAATTGAATTAAATTATTTTCTCCTTTTTTAGTTTGGTTTTTAAAGCGTGTTTTTTAGTTTTTTAAACTACCTATTATTTATTAGTTCTGCTAACTACAAAAACGTGATTATTTTTTTCCTTTTTTTGTTCATTTTTCTCAATTTTTTTTTCAATTATTGATTAGTCATCGGTCCTCGATAAGTTTACAAAGTTTCAATGAAATCTGACCGTTTAAAGTGGGTCAAAATAGCGTCCAAAGGAGTCGGTTACAAACAAACAAACATACAAGTGAAGCTAATATGTGTAAAAAAAACTATTATGTATATTGCATCTAACTTTTTAACTAAATATAATCAGTAAGTAGATTAAACACATGAACTTTAAGCAAGAACAAGTTCAACCTTTTTTACCGCCATCAGATAAACTTTACTTGATAATGTTCATAAGCTATGAGACATTCAAAATGTCAATTAAAATTCCAAATACTAACACGTATTACATTACCGTCTACCTATTAGGTACGGCCCATAGACAACGGCCCACCTTCCATTTGACGATCCTATGACTGCGTCAGTGAGCGGAGTTCGCGCAGCTGAATTTTGGGCCAAATATGTTTGATTATATTATTAGTCATCGATACGCTAAGATGAAGAATGTATGCACTGCTACACATCAGGCTATACATTTCCAGTTTACGCTGATCTCGCACTGTACGGAAATCGTATACAATGCGAGATTAGCTTATACTGGAGATGTATAGCTTGATGTGTGTGTGTACGGTTAAAATATATTGCTTGTATCTTTTGTATCAAACAGACAGACATTCGACGATAGATAGACGGCGTAGGCCATGCACAGACTTAGTAAAAGCGTCTGGGGTCTACTCTTTAGGCACGAAAAACGTAGTTTCGGCAAAAGTAATGGGCGTTTTCTACTCCGTATCAACTACGGACCAGTGGCGAAAGCTCCGTATAACACGATTCCTACCGGCTTCCCTTCGGGTATTCGCATCGGCAACTCTATCGCTATAAAAAAAATGGCACGTCAATAGTGGCTACTATCGTCAAAAAATATATTTACATTACGGGTATTTCACCATAACATTCAAACAACAAAATCGGTTATTTTTAGTTTTGTATCACAAGAAAAAATTATGTTCTACAATAACCCGGCGTCAAAACGTCATAATCGGTTACAACAGCGATCCCGTAATGATGTCACTTTAGATCACGTGCCACCGCTTGATATGGACAAGAGCAAGCCGCTGTACAACGGGTTATAACAGAGACAGATATAGAAAAATGCGTCAGCGAGAACGAGATGGAGGAATATTGCACATTTTATTTGGGTTTTTAGCTGTTCAATTTTATTGTATTTCATTCATTACATTCCTATATTAATTTTAGAATTATAGTAAGTATTCTTTCTTGATAAGTCAGTCAGTTAAAGCCGACTACCTTTCGGCTTCTCTCTTAGAAAAATTGACACCTCGCCGCTGCTACGGACAAAAGATTACTTCGGGGTCCGAACTAAGAATGAATAACAACACGGTTTGACAGTTGTCCTTACTGCCAATATGTTTTTGCTCGTCCGAAGTTAATAAATCGGTAGTATTGGTTCATAGCTTAACCAGGGTTGGTATTGTTTGGTTACAAAACCCTAAAAGCCAACGATAGGCGACTAAACCAATGCATTTTCGAGCACAGCTCAGCGTTATCGATCTGCTTAGCCCCCATTAAGCCCCCCAGCCTAAAGCTATTGACACAAAAACACATGTTATGTTCGAACGGTAGCCATTGTTTGCCATCACTCGCGATACATGCCGTCACTTACTGTCAATTAGCTGAGCACTGATAACTGCTGATACGGATAAAATACTGAAAGGTAGGCATTAGGGATCCTTACTCATCATTAGTTGGTATGTTGGTATATTGGCATAGCTGGCTGACATATGTATGACTATTTAATTAATGTTCTGTGTCTCGTAATGTTTATATTACTTTGACTATGTATGTATAGAATCAAGTCTATCCGACTAAACAGACAGCTGTGCTTCTGGGGAGTTTGTTCCGCTACTTGTTCTTCCTAGCTAAAGCACTAGGAAGTGGTGCCGGGTGGGCGTTTTTGGGGGGACTGCCTTATGTATTTTGACGTTCGAAAAGTGCTGATTTTCAGCCTAATTTGAATAAATGACTTTTGATTTTGATTCTTTCATCATTTTTACTCCTCATTTAGTCATGATCTGGCAGTTTGAGTAATTTTTGCAGCCTTCCCAAATGTCCTTTCTTTGGTATTGTTCGTCAAATCGTTGAGCTCCTCAAATTCTGAGTTGAGCTACATGATTACTGATAAATGCGTGCACTGATTGGACAGGTCCACTCAATCAGTGTGGTTCTGTCCTTAAAAGACAATTTCAGACACCAATCCACATGATCTGACCACGATTATGTCTGGACTTTAAGAGACTGTGATCTCTGAGTTTGTTTCGGCCTTTCTTCTCAACGTAGTCAGATAGGAAACGCCGACCTCATCTAGTTTAAAAAATATGATTGACATGTGTAAAAGTTTTTATACAAACCTATTTAAAGAAATAAAATCGTTTATCCGTTTATCGTTTGTTCTTTTTGAGATATTTTTATAATCGATTAATGTCAAGCACCCCACGCTTTTTAATTGAATTAAATTATTGTCTCCTTTTTTAGTTTGGTTTTTAAAGCGTGTTTTTTAGTTTTTTAAACTATTATTTATTATCTATTTTTTAGTTCTGCTAACTATAAAAACGTGATTTTGTTTTTTTTTTCCTTTTTCTTTATTTTTTTTTAAATTATTGAATTGTCATCGGTCCTCGATAAATTTACAAAGTTTCAATGAAATCTGACCGTTTAAAGTGGGTCAAAAACGTGCTCTAAGGAGTCGGTTTCATACAAGTATACAAACAAACATACAAGTTGAAGCTAATACCTATAAAGCGTGTAAAAACCAACATTTTTCCGTCCCTTTTCCATTTTTTTTATCCGTCGTCTTCCAGTATAACCGGATGCTGTTGAATACCAGTATTTAATATGAAGCGACTGCCTATTTGACATCTCATTTACTGGGTAATTATCACGATACCCCGTAGTAAGACTGGTTGTCACACTTTCAGGTATCTTACTACTCGTAACGACTCTCAAAGATCTTCGAATGACAGTCGAGCCTAACGCTTAACGTGCCTTAAAATAATTGATTATCTATTTAAATCATACTACATTTCAACCGAAAGACGTCCACTGTTGTACAGAGGCCTCTCCTCAAAAATGGGGACTTTGCTGTACCTAATCGCCACGCTTAGCAGGCAGGTTGCCAGTCGCAGTATGGTGGTAAAATGTATAGAGAACACTGCTGCCCATTCTCGTCCGGCACCGGGGTTTGTATGTTTGTTACTCAATCACGCAAAAACGACTGAACGGATTTGGATAAAACTTGGCACACCGATAGTTTATAACTTGGATCAACACATAGGACACTTTTTATTCTGGTAATGCCTTTCACGTGGGAGAAGCTGGGAGAAAATACTTGTAATTAATTAACTACAGAACCACTTGCTTTACAAAACAGTTCGTAACACCCACGTTATTATTTAAACAGGATTGATCCACGGTGGACGAGTATATGTCGAAAACGTAAAGCTTTTTATGTAAGTAATCAAGATAAAATAATAATAATAATATACTCTGATATGAATGCAATGGACTTCTATTCAGCGTATTATCTATAGCAATAAGTAATGTAGCAATATAAATATGATGTAGGTAAATTTACTTAGTAATATTTGAGTAGGTCCAACTTCGAGAAAGAGGTCAATCGTCGAATCTGACTCGGCTGGGCAGCGTTCGGGAAGCTACGCGATATCTTCTCGTCCCAAATACGGCAGTGTCTCAAGACGAAAGTCTTGGACCAGTGCGTGTTGCCAGTGATGACATATGGAACCGAAACGTGGTCGCTTACAATCTGGGCCTCATAAGAAGGCTTAAAGTCACCCAAAGGGCAATGGAGAGATCTATGCTTGGAGTTACCCTACGTGTTCGAATCACGAATGAAGAGATCCGCAGGAGAACCAAGGTAACCGACATAGTGGCAGTGAGCGGGGCACATTGCTCGCAGAACAGATGGCCGTTGGGGCCGAAAGGTTCTGGAGTGGCGACCGCGTACCGGAAGACAAAGTTGGAAGGCCTCCGAAAGGTGAACCGATGTTCTTGTGAGAGCCGCAGGAGTCCGGTGGGTGCGGGAAGCATATAACCGGTCCAAGTGGCGAAGCTTGATCTACAGGGTCACATTAAATTAACTAGCGGGACTTCGCGGGTCTGATAGGTATATTGATGTTTGTAACCTATATCTAACCACGACAAAATAAAAAAGATTTTACTTATTTATTTAAACTTCACGCACACAAAAAAGGTACAAAGGCGGACTTAATTCATTAGGCATTCCTACCAGTTGACTGGTGCCAAGGGACCAAGGGCCAAGGGTGACCAAGGGTGGTGAAGAGATTAGATGGCAGGTGCTTTGGATGAGAGGAACAGTGATAAAAAGAACTATACAATATATCATAATGAATTATAAATAAGATGTGTACAAAAATAGGTTATTAACTAATAATAAAGAAGAGAGGTGTTGAGATGACTCTTTATGATTTTCACATAACGATCAAAATCATAACCCTCGCCGTAGTATAATCAGCCTATAATGTTCCCACTGCTGGAACACAGGCGTCGTCTCTGTGAGAGGGAGTGGGCCATAATCCACCACGCGGACCCAGTGCGGGTTGGTAGATGACACATATCTTCAGGTTCTAGTACATGCCGGTTTCCTCACGATGTTTTCCTTCACCGTTTCGAGAGCAGTAGTGATGAAATCATTTAAACCATATAAAATTAAATTTATTTATTTTATCATTTATGTACACACAGTAAAATACATACGAAATACGGCATAATTAAATAATTGAGTACAAAGGTAAGTACTGCTTATTTCTTTAGAGAGTTCTGCCAGCAGACCTGCGAAAGGAGAAATGAAAAAGAAATGTAGACAATAGTGTGTGAGAACAAGAAGAGAAAATATGAATATGTGACGTCTTAAACTAAAATATACTTATACATATAAAAATTAACTCTAACAGCTCTAACTCTAACAGGTGATCTGAAATGACGTTCACTAGGTGGCAGCACTGAGACGTCAGGTCCGGGCACCTGTCAAAAGTGTCAAAGCGCCTACGGACGGAATGGTGAACGAAAGACATCAAATATTTTAAGTTCATTGTCGAACTGTAAGACCTCTTGTCAAAGTGGCGCCAACTGGTGGCTTGAATATTCATGAACACCCTCATTAATGCTTCTTCAGATTTTTCTAGGATTCATTAGGCATTCTATTAGATAGCTACTTATAAAAAGATTATGGCTGTTATTGTCTTCAACAGTCTTCTCATCCTCCACCCGTATTTTCAACGAGGATTCCGGTGACTGGGACCACAATTACCTCGAACCGAAGCCCCAGTCGCCGGATCATTTTCATGTTAATATTTTGTTGCGGCGACTGGGACCACCTGTACCCCGTTACCCCACGTACTATTTTTGGCTTCAACAATAGTTTTTGTTATTCAATTATGGGTGGTCTTAGTCGCCGGAAGAAAATACTACAATTAAATTGATCCGGCGATTGGAACCGCGATCCCAGTCGCTGGAATCCTCTTTCCAACGTGTCAAGTACTCCTGTAGATATATCTGTTTATATATATGTATAGTGACGCTATATAGCGTCGTATATAACGGTAGGTGAGTGCGATTAAAACAATTAACAGTGAATGAAACGTACAGCGTTTGGGAGCTGGTGTAATACATGAATGATCAGCGATTTTGTTTTTTTTTTGAACTGGGAATCTGGAAGCTACATTTAAAAAATCTACCTTACTTATAATCTTAAATACCTACAAATGAAAACAAAAATGTCTATACTGGCAAGCTTAGTACGAGAACCGTAGAGAAGTGTTTTAAAACACAGTCTGTGCGTCACATGGGAAGGGGGTGCATCCACCAACCCACATTAGGCCCACGTGGTAGATTCTTTTCTTCGATATTTTTGGTTCTAGGAGATGCCGGTTTCCTCACGATGTTTTCCTTCACCGTTTTGAATCCTACTCCCGATTCATTTACGGATAAAAATGCATCGGAAGTTAGGACAACTGTCAAACCGTCATTCATTCTTAGTTCGGACCCCGAACTAATCTTGTGTCCGTTGGTAATACGGAGTAGGAAACGGTAGAAACTTCCACTGTAACTACGGGTTTCGTGTTTACAGTGTATAGACCACACCCCGCGCAATGTGATACGTCTGCCCTGCCAATCCAATACACTGTAACTTTTGAAAACCACATGTGAGATACTGTAAGCTTTGTTACAATTTTTCAGCATGTTTAAACGTTAATTTTAACGTTAAACAGTGTTTTTTAGGTTGCCATATTCTTGTACAATATACATTGAATGAAAAAATTGTTGCTCAGGAGTACTAAACAGGCTTAAAGAAACTGATTGGGCGTTGTTAAGCTAAAACACTAATTACGGTCTTATTCATAAAAAGTTATCGAACATCCAAACAGTTGCTAAAGTCTGATTTTCAAAGTTAAACCAGACTTTAGCAACTGTTTAGATGTTCGATAACTTTTTATGAATAAGACCAATCTAAAAGTTGAGTTGCAGTCTTTTAGATTGGCACGGAAGACATGGTACAGGATCGGACTGCGGGGATTCTGCTACGATCCGTCATACATACTCTTACTCAATACTTTATTGCATTCCATAAAGTGTACCTATAACAGTTGGTATGTTAAAACATCGAATCAATTATGTCCCCTGTCGGGCACAGCAAAGTTAATTTTTAATAGGAGAGAGTATGAAAGCGCTTTTTGTTGAGAATTTTTTTTTCATATTAAATTAAAATAGGTAGTAGCATTAAATAGTTTCATTTGCTTTTATGGTAGTAAGTATTTATATATTTGGTTTTAAATATATACGTACCATACAACAACCGTACCGTACTATTCTTATACAATTGCTAATCATCCTGGATTCAAATGTTTGCAAATATTTCCAACGCCTTAGGTTTCGCCAGCGTGTAGGTAGGATATTATCCCACGGGAACATACTATCGGGATAAAAAAGTATCCTAAGTATTAGTCCAGGTTGCAAACTATCTGAGTGCCTTTCATCAAAATCCGTTCAGCCGATTTTGCGTGATTGAGTAACAAACATGTAAACATACAAACTTTCACATTTATAATATTAACAGGATAGTATGATGTCAGTGAAGTTTATAATTGTACTTTTATTCATAGTTCCCCGCTCCTCGCCCCGCTGCCGCTTATTCCTTACGCGGCTGCGGGCGGGGGAGCGGCCGGGCGCGGCTGTTCCACCGTCGAGAGGTAATTTGTTAGGTAATAGCTCCCCCGGCATATCTTTAATCTCATCGCTAATTGGATGGGAGCCAGGCACGGACTCTGAATGGGGGAATTGGGGGATTAATTGAATTGAAGTTGGAGTGAAAATTGTTTTGTCGTAGTGATGATAAGTTGCCTTTTGCTGGGTCGTGAGAAGCTCCAAAGTCTCACAAGCTGTCTTACCGTGGCGTATAATGGGTTGCAGAGGTCAGATAAACAATAGCTCCATGTAAAATACTGGTATTCAGCTGCATCAACCGGAGACTGAAGGCCGATAACGACATTGTTGGGAAATGGGTAGGTAAATGATGACTCATGATATTGATCTCAGTAATCTATAAACAGGGTGTCCGGTGTTTAATGGGTAACCTTGAAAAGGTTCATAGTAGAACGAATGGCCATTCCGGAAAATCTTTTTTTTTTACAGAAAAAAAAAATACTTTAATATAGGAAGTCGGTGTCTTTGGATATGTATTTAAATTTTTTGTCACCGCCTTCTGAAATTAAAGTTATTTTTCACTTTGTAGTGTTTTTTCGGAAGTCGGTTGGTTTTTTTAGCAATTTTTTTTTTTACAGAAAAAAATATGTTTTTTCTGAATAACCATTAGTTCTACCATGAACCGTTTCAAGGTAAGAAAAAATAGAAAAATAGAAAATATTTATTGTACAGGTAATACAGTAAGCATAGACAGATTAAACAACAAGTTGAGACGACATATGAGTAGCTTAAATATTACCTACAGCTAGTTACAAATATTATTTGCCAGTGAACCCCAAACTAGACAGTTAGTCTGTATCTTGGGGTTCAGGATACGAATACAAGAGTGGAGACTAGAGAGGTACTTTCAAGTATGTTATTTTATGAGTGTATGTATTGTGTAACGTTTGTGTAGTGTCTGGCGTGTGTGCGGTGTGTGTGTGGTGCGTGTGTGTGGTGTGTGTATGTGGCGTAAAATGTGTGTAAGTGTGTATTTTGTTCCCCATACAATATACTTCGTTTGATTCAGTGTCAGGTCAGGGTCGTTATATTAATTGTTCCGAGTCATCATAACCAGTAATATGCAGCATTTTCTTTACAATTTTTTTGCATTCGAATGAGTTAGTGTTTTTAATTTCGCAGACTTTGCAGACTTTGTTGTACGTATTAATGAGAGAGTAGGCCGGGGAGCGTCTAGCTAGCAATGAGGTGACGTCAGGTGTTGGGATTCTATAGTTTCTTTTGCTTATTATTGAAGTATAGTCGAATCTACTTCTAATATTTTTGTGCGTTTTAATACAGGCAGAAAGAATGAAAAGCTGGCGGACTCTGAGAACTCTCGTTTCGCGATAGAGTAAATCAGTGGGAAACCGGTAGGGCTTCTTAAAAGTTACTTTAAGAAGCGCTCTCTGAGCTCTTTCAGCTTCAATCAAGTAGGTCTTTCCAGCACTACCCCATACGTTGATGCAATACTGTATTATTGATTGGCAAAGCGCTAAGTAAACTTGTTTTAGTGTGTCTGTGGGTAGACAGTCTCGTAGTCTACGCATGGTGTGAATAAGTTTTCTAATTCTGCCAGAAATTTTGGATATATGGTGCTTAAAGGTTAGGTGGTTGTCGATAAGAATTCCGAGGTATCTAAGAGAGGAAGTACGTTCAAGAGGAGGACAGTCGCAAGGGAGAGTAGAAATATTAGAAGAACAGTGATGTAGTTGGAGTTTTAGGTGTACTGGTGGGATAGAAGCGGCGGTCTTGGAGAAAACAATATATTTTGTTTTGCTGCCATTTAGCGTGAGAAGGTTTCTGTCCAGGTTATGCGCGATTAGAGACAATCCCTCTTCTGCTAGACGATGTACATGTTCCCACGATTTTGCGTGAAATATCACAGCTGTGTCATCTGCATAAGTTATTATTTCAGCATTATTCACAGAGAGTTTAAGTATATCGTTAATATAGACAATGAAAAGCGTGGGACCAAGTACACTGCCCTGTGGAACTCCAAAGTCAATGGGAAGTTGATCACTAGAAAGGGAGCTTACTTTTGTGTACTGCTTTCGGTTTGTCAGGTAGCTTTTGAACCATTCAAGGCAAATTCCTCGTATTCCTGTCCATTCTAGTTTCTTGAGGAGAAGGCCAGTTGAAACCGTGTCGAAAGCCTTTGCAAGATCAAGGAAGATGGCAAGGCATTTTTCATTTTTCTCTATATGAGAAGAGATACAGTCGACAAGAAGAGTGGCAGCGTCTTCGGTTGACCTATTCCTTCGGAAACCAAATTGGTTATTAGAGATGAGGTGATTTTTCTCAATGAAAGAAATAAGACGGGAGTTAACTATCCTCTCTAATATTTTAGAGACAGAGCTTAGTAATGCTATAGGCCGGTAGTTGTCTGGTGCATGTTTGGGACCGCTTTTGTGGATGGGGGAAACCGCAGCTATTTTCCAACACTCTGGGAAGGTACCGGTCTCAAGGCTCAAGTTGAAGATATGTGCCATTGGTGTTATTAGAGATTTTAGAGCTCTTTTGATAAGATAAACCGAAATTTTGTCAGGTCCTGGAGCACTGTCGACTTTAAGTTCGGATATAATTTTGATAATTTCGTAAGTATCTGTTGGTTCAAGGAGAAGAGACTGTGGGTTTGAAGTGTCTGAGATGTATGTATTTATTAAAGATTCATGAGATAGGTTAAGTTTTTCAAGTATTTTATCTGCCAGACGTTTTCCTACTGAGGTGAAGTGTGAGTTAAAAGAGTTGAGTGTTTCTTTTTCTCTATTTGGGCTCAGTAGTTGGGAGGTTTCGTTGTTTTTAGGAGATATGTGACCTATTGATTTTATTGCTTTCCAGAGATGTTTTGGATTGTTTTTGCTATCAAGTATCTGTTGGTTGTTGTATTTAGATCGGATTCTTGAAAGAAGTTTGGAGAAAAAGTTTCTGTATCGAGTGTATATTTTATTTCGAATGGGATCATCAGGGTTAGATCTACAATCATTATGCAATTTATCGCGATGAATCATGCATCTTATTAATCCCGGGGTGATCCAAGGTTTGATGCATGCCAATTTCCTACCAATTTTTACATTTTGCGTGTGTTTATCCACGGTAGATGTAACAATGTTTGTAAATTCAGTAGTTGCGGTGTTTACATTTGTGTCATTTGTGATGACGGACCAGTCAACACAGGTTAGGTCAGCAATAACAGCTTCAGTGTCTATTTTGCTTATCCATCTCTTCGCAGTACTGGTTGAAGGTTTGTGTAAGGAAACATTAGCAACAACTATATCATGATCAGTGATTGAAGACTTGCATACGACCCCAAAGCATGTGTTCTGAGTTTTTATAAATATGTGGTCAAGGCACGCTTTGTCCCTAGTTGGGCTAGTTATGGCAGGAAGTAGCCCATGGCAAGACATAAAAGTAAGGTACTCTGATGACTGACTATTGGTAGAGTTGCAAATATCAATATTAATGTCACCAGTGACAATCAATGATTGTTTATTTACCAGTGAGCTTAGTAAGGCGTCTAATGAGTTTAAGAATGGTTCAATATTGGTAAACGACGGGGATCTATAAATGCCTAGTATTGCAACTTTATCATCGATGGTTATGAGAAGTCGATCCGCGTCTAGTATTAACGGTTCGATTGCCACAGTTTTGTAATCAGTTTTAACAAAGCAAATTACACCTCCGTTTTTATTTTGCTGAACCGTTGTTCGATATGAACTATATCCTGGCAGAGGATCTATAATACTACTGTCAGTCAGCCAGCATTCCGTTAAAATTATAACATCAAAGCAGACAGTAGTTCGTTGTAGCATTACCGCAAAGTTTTCAAAATTGTGTTGGAAGCTTCTGATATTGAGTGACAGAATTTTAAAATTTGACTCAGTATTTTCCATTAATGTTTGGCAATGTTCAATAGTTTCAACGGTATGACAGTTTACTTGTAGATTTTCGTCTAAGTCTTGTACTATATTAAGTAATGTCATTAATATAGAATTTTAATTTAGAGAAAGAAAGTTTTTTTAAAGGGTCTGTCAGTGACCAACAAGTTAGTGTGAGGCATTTTCCATTTTTAACCAAAATACATTTTGGAAGATTTAGGATTTTCTGACACTGAAGGAAACGTCGTTTGTACGATAGGAAATGTCTGAATATGTGTAGGTACGTGGTTAGTGTGTTTAGAGTGTGTGTGTATGTATGTGTAGATGACATAATATGAACATGAAACATTTTAAAAATTAAGTTTCTATAAGACGCAAAATAGTTAAAAATTAAAAATAAACAAAAAATATTACAATATGACACAAAATATCTCAAGATTAAGGGTAAATAAGAAGAATAGGTATATTTATAACACGCAAAATAGTTGTTACCAAGTAGAATTAAACAAGGACAGAAAAATATTTTGTAAGACACGAAATAGTTAATAATTACAAGAAAACTATATGAATAGGTATTTTTATAAGACACATGACAGTTATTAGCAGTTAAAAGTAAACATGAACAAAAAGTTATTCCATAGGACGCGAGATATTTAACAGTTAAATGTATAAAATAACAAAAATTACTTCTATAGGAAATGAGATAGTTAACAATTAAAAGTAAAAAAGAGCAAAATAGTAAACAAAGTTTTCTATACGTACTAGTTGCCATTATCAAATGAGTTTGTTTGTAGAGAGGTACAATCTTGTGCACCGGGAACGTGACGATGAAGTTCGTCCAGGCTAGTGATGTTGATGGGTGGTGTTCCCTCCCGTTTACGTATGTAAATAGAACCATTTTTAATCCAGCAGTATTTGAATCCTGCATTTTTGCTGAGTTGCCGAGACTCACGAAATAAACGACGGTTGTCTGGTGTTAACCGCTCATTAAAAAATATGTTTCCCTTGGTACCTTTGATATCAATGTCGGTGCAGTTAAGGTTACGTCTGTTTTTAGCGGAACTTAAAAATTCATTTCGTTTGTTCCGTCTCAGAAATCGGATGACGAGTGGTCGGGGTAGCATGTTGTCAGACTCGGATGTTATATCAGTTGTAACATTAGTGTGCTTTTGGCGGCGCGGTCCAGCACGCGTCACGTAATCCAAGTCCTTCTCATCAAGATCAACACCTATTTTATGAGCGATGACGCGAACTATGTGGGTCAAGCTTTCTGTTGGAGTTTCGTTTATTCCTATAATTTCTATGTCATTTCTTAGGCACTGCTGGGCCTGAGAGTTGAGTTGTTCTTTAAGGTGCGCTACAGTATTTTGTAGTATTAAGTTTTGAGAGGCACATTTTTCAAGATTATTTATTTTTTCTTCCGCGCGGGAAATTTTGTGCCCGTATTCGTCAAGGCGGCTATTGCATTGCGTGATATGATCGGTCAGTGACCTCATTTCAGACTTCATTTCTATGACACTTTCGCGGATGAGCTTCATTTCTAGGGCTAGGTCATTCAGAGCATTAGAGTCCACGGTTACAGGTTGAAAGACGGGGTTATTCTGCACTTCAACAGATTTCTCTGAAATGCATTGGAATGAAACATAGGTATTGTCAGGGGCGGTACTCAAGTGACCAGTGCTGGTTTCACTGCTTTGGCAATGAGGGCATTTCCAACGCTGCCGCTGTTCTTCGGTCAATTTGCGTGTTTCCGTTATGTTTGCGCATATAGCGTGATAATAGTAAGCACATTTCGTGCATTTTATTTGTTGTGTTGATCTAATAGGTTTAGTGCAATCGGCACAGCTGTTAACCATTTTGACAACAAGATAATAATAATAGTATGATCGAGGCGCTTACGAGTTTTGGTTCCAAGAATTTGATCCGCAGGTGTGCGTCGTAGGTATAATAGTTAACGCACGTGCGGGCCAGCCGGCCGCTGTGCGACAGGGATGAATTATCGCGAATGAGCAACTTGTCTCTTTTACCCGAGGTGAGGAGGTGCCTACCTCAGCTAATGCAGCGGGATCGGGAATACAATTTTGGCATTAAATTTGAATTAAATACGCGCACTTGTTCACTCAATTTGTGTCACTATATTTTAGGAGTTTAGGATTGTTTTGTATTGTTTTATTTAATGTATTTTCGTAAGAGAGATTTATTTCACCAGTAACACGTCCACTCTTTGACAACTCAAGTCGATGATTCGTCAAATTATCCATTAATCCAGGTTATCCATTAATTACCGGACATCCTGTATATGAAAATGAATCCCTATTTCCCTCGGTCATTTCAATTGTCAATTCCATCACACGTGAACGACTGGACCAATTTTGCTAATTCTTTTTTTGATGTGTTTGTTATTGTCAGAAGAAGGTTCTTATGAAACAAAAAAATGTTGCATTATATTCATATTTAAGACAGGAGAACGTCTGTCGGGTCAGCTAGTTATTAATAATAGCTAATACAATTTGTAATCATCTAATCTTAATGACAATTTATAATCTTATTTTATTAAGAACTTTTTTTTATATTAGTAGGTAAGGTAATAGTTTTAATTTTGTTTTCAGTAATCTTAATTTTATCCTTTTGCCCTCACAGGGTCCATATTTGTGTAGGTACCTAAGTTTAAGCCCTTAATAAAATCTTTTAATTTCAATATGGAATGCAATAAATGAATATGAATATACAGTGATAATCATCAATCCACTTAGTAAATGGCATAAAGTTCTTACTTTATGCCATTTATTCATCCCCTCGAGACATTCGTAGGGGGACTTAATTGCCATATTTAGAAGACTCAGTAGGTATTCTTACTAATAAATTGACGAATACATAAGTGGGGCTTACTACATCATAATCAGGCGATAATTTTCCCACTGCTGGCCTCTCTGTGAGAGGGAGTAGGCCATAATCCACCACGCGCGCCCAGTGCGGGTTGGTAGATGTCACATGTCTTCGAATGTTTGGTTCTAAGACATGCCGGTTTCCTCACGATATTTCTCTTCACCGTTTTGAGAGCAGTGGTGATGAAATAATATACACAAAGTAAATAATATTTTATTTTTATTTGTAAGTATTATAAATGATTAATTTCCAATAATTTTTATTTTTTTTATTTTTATTTGACATATTACTTGCTTATTTTTATTTCACATTGTATTTATGATTTGATGACATTGTATTTATTTTTGTATATTGTGATTTGTATTTATTTCGTATTTGTAACTTGTGATTGTGATATGGGAGAACCTGCAAAAAATGGATTTTATTTTTTGAAATCGCCTGTCCGGGTTCGAACCTACGAACTACGATACGTAAGTCGCGGCTGTTACCACTGGGCCACCACTGTTCTCACTACTTAAACAGCTCAACTTACTACAAACAGTCGAAAAACTAGCTCTAAGAATCGATAAATTCTTTGTTAGTCGATTCCCAGTCGATATTGTGTGTATATTTTAAATTAGAGTTTAATTTGTAATTTTATGATTTCCCTTCTCCTGTTATTACACGCGTTGTCTACATCTCTGTTATCTTCTCTCCTATCGCAGGTGTGCTGGAAGAGATTTCTGTAGAAATAAGCATTACCTATGTACGTATTTTTCTGTTCCTTTCTTCTTGTCTGTCTATACAAGAAGAAAGTGTATGTGTGTACATAAATGGTTAAATAAATAACCTTTTTTTTAAATTAAGGTATCCTTTCCCACTGTTGAACATAGGCTTCTACTAAATTCCTCCAGGCATCCTTTTCCAGGGACACCTCGATCCAACCCGCATGTACAGTGACGGTTGGGCAATAGTCTCCATACAGTGGTGCCTGAGAATGGACGGTGACGCCGAGGTCGGCCCAAGAAGAGGTGACGAAACGACCAAGATGCGTATTGCACGGGTTGGAATGTTAACAATACTGAAATTAAAAAATCTGACTATGTTAACGTTATGCGTGGTCATATACAAGGTGTAACAGAATAGACGCAAGACCTGAAAGTAGTTTGTTCCTAATTGACCACTGAATCGATTTCAGTAACTTTTAATATAAGTATTTTTAAAAAAATATGTACTTTGCCATACCTACCACTGATTGAGCCAAAGAAAATTCAATCTTATTCTAAAAGATTTAAGACTCAATTTTAAATGCATAAAGTAATGCTTGGGTCGACACGTTTATCTTAATAATTATCAGTAAGCTTTAAAAAAAATAGTTTTGGTCATCGTATTATGCTTTTAACTCAATACTCTAATTTGGGTGTATGAGGTCTTGCGTTAATTATGTTACTCGTTGTATAATCACTATACGGCGGGCACTGTCTGTCTGTTCGCGATAAACTCAGAAAAATACTGAACGGATTTTCATGCGTTCAGTAAATCCATGACACAGTGATTAATGAGGAAAGTTTAAGTATATTTTCCAATCTGCACACGTGCGAAGCTGCTGACAAAACCCAGTAAAAAATTAAATTAAAAATACTAAAAAACACGCTTTAAAAACCAAACTAAAAAAGGAGAAAATAATTTAATTCAATTAAAAAGCGTGGGGTGCTTGACAATAAGTGATTATAAAAATACCTCAAAAAGCACCCCACGCTTTTTAATTGAATTAAATTATTTTCTCCTTTTTTAGTTTGGTTTTTAAAGCGTGTTTTTTTAAACTATTATTTATTTTCAATTTTTTAGTTCTGTTAACTACAAAAACGTGATTTTGTTTTTTTTTTTCTTTTTTGGATTTTTCTCATTTTTTTTTTAAATTGTTGAATTGTCATCGGTCCTCGATAAGTTTACAAAGTTTCAATGAAATCTGACCGTTTAAAGTGGGTCAAAATCGCGCTCTAAGGAGTGGGTTACATACAAACATACAAGTGAAGCTAATATAAAGCGTGTAAAAACTACACACACTTTTTTTTGTAAATTATTTTTTATTTAGACCTTTCGCACACAAAAAAGTAGGTACAAAGAGCGACCTTGTTACCTTAGACATTCTCTATCAGTCAACCAAGGGTGGTGAAGAGATTAGATGGCAGGTGCTTTGGTTGAGAGACACAATGATAAAAAACCAACTACATATTAGAAACTAGCTTTTGACAGCGGTTTCGCCCGCGCGGGACTTTCATCCCCTATTTAACTCCCTTAGGGGTTGAATTTCGAAAAATCCTTCCTTATTCCTTGTCTACATTATAAAGGGAACCTCTTTGGAAAATTTCAGCTTTCTAGGCCCAAGGGTTTGGGCTGGACGTTGATGAGTCAGTCAGTCAGTCAGGCCTTTTCGTTTTATTTATATAGACAGATAAATACAATTTTCATAATGAATAATAAATAAGATAGGTACACTAGTACATAAAGAGATTAAAACTAAACATCACGTAGACTTGAGAACCTCTTCCTTTTTTGTCGGTTAAAAAAGATCCTCTAGATACCTATTAGTTACTAATATATTGCAAACCTTAATCCCAAATACCAACATAAAAGTTCCAAACACCGACAAATCACTATTTACACAGCCCACCCATCCAAATCCAAACCTTTGCTTCAAACCGCACAGATCTAGCGATTGTAGTGTCCATAAGTCTATGTAATGTGACATTATTGCCTAAATCTCCCCTCGGGGGTGAGGGAGGGGGGAGGGGGGCCGCCGACGAATTTCAGCAATGAGAGAGCATTTTCAGTAATTGCGACAATTAGCAGACTTGGTAGGTACTAGGCGTAGGTATGGCGGGGCACGGGAGATGGGACTCAGTTTTTCAGATATTTATTTATTTATTATTAAAGTCACCCAAAGGGCAATGGAGAGGGCTATGCTCAGAGTTTCCCTACGCGATCGAATCAGGAATGAAGAGATCCGCAGGAGAACCAAGGCAACCGACATAGCCCGAAGAATTGCCAAACTTAAGTGGCAGTGCGCAGGGCACATTGCTAGCAGAACAGATGGCTGATGGGGCCGAAAGGTTCTGGAGTGGCGACTGTGTACCAGAAGACGTAGAGTGGGAAGGCCTCCCACCAGGTGGACCGATTACCTTGTGAAGGCCGCGGGAATCCGCTGGATGTGGGAAGCACAAGACCGGTCGAAGTGGAGGAGGCCTATGACCAGCAGTGGACGTCTTTCGTCTTTCTTTCTTTAAAGCTAGTTCTTAGTTTCTTTCATTATAATTTACTAGCTTAATTCTGCCCGTGACTTCGCCCGTTTTCTCAGCGCGTCCCCGCTGCCGCTATAATAATAAATTCATTTATTTCAGGTAAATAACACCCATTGCCAAACAAAAATTAATAAAAAGTTTACAGATCCAAATAAAATATAATATCAAATGCAATTAATTAAATAAAATAAAATAAGTAATGTCAAATAAAATCAAATCAAATCAAAATAAAACAACGTAATTTAAACAACAAAATTAATTTATTATTATTACTTGCTATTACTTGGTTTTTTCACTGAGTATTCTTTCTGACTTTCGTTATTTTTGCTCGGCTTCTGAGTATGATGGCAAGTAGGTTAGACTGTCATGCGACACTGCTGTGACAGACAAGTCACATAATAGTGTCGGTCGTAAGAGACTACAGTAACATGAGTCAATTATGATTTAATATGATTTTGAATTTTATTTAGCTAATTTGTTGTGTTGATATTGTATTTAATTTTGTATTTATTATTAAATAATTTAAAGATGTTTTCAATAACGGGTTATGTGGTACCTGAAATAAATGAATTATATTATTTTATTTTTATTTTTTATGCTTCCTCAAAAGTTGGACTATCAAATACAAAAATATTTATTCAATTGCGACTGGCTGTTCCAGAGATTATCCGCAGAACTTAGAACCATAACCTTTTTTGAAGTAGGTTGTAAATACACATCTACCTAGAGAAGAGGTGTTCAAAATTAAGTCGATACCTACCTATGCATTTTATTATAAGACTTTACATATTGGCCTGACTATCAAATATTCTAATAGTTGTCTGCAATTTGATACATAGTTAATTTAAAAAAAAAAACATTTTTTAATATTTTTTTAACTACTATTTGAATTCCTATTTGTAGAAACCTGTAGATAATAGGCCATGTTAACGTAATTAACAAACGAACGTGTAACCCAAAAGTAAAAATACCTTTATACGAGCAATTCTTTTATTCCTATATATAATTATATAATCTGAATCTCGGAAACGGGTCCAACAATTTTCATGAAATTTAGTATGCTGGGGGTTTCAGGGGCGATAAATCGATCTAGCTAGGTTTCATTTTTAGAAAACGTCCAACCTAAAAAAAAAACAAGCAAAGCTCGGTCATCCAGATATTGTAAATAATACTGAGATTTTCTCTCAATTTCAGATCCAAGCTCCTAGTGGAGCGAGTGTCGTGGGCCGACAGAACGAACAAATTAAAGATGAGACGTAACGAAACAGACGATGTGCCCATTGCTACTGTAGCGCAGGGAAGGAGGAGGTAGCGTGGAGTGCCGGTTCGATTACCAGCTGAGGTTTAAATTTGATTTAATTTATGTTTTGTTACTGGAAGGCCCACTACGTGTGCAGATGACAAACAAGCAAACTGCCCACGTGGTGGGTTGCTAGCAGGGCTTGAAATACCGGTATTTTTGGGAACTGGTTCCATTGTTTTTAGTGTGTTACCTACCGGTAGCAGTGTAGTACCTCGTACGATCGTTGAGCTACTTAAGTTCTGAGTTCAGCTGCACGGTTACTGATAAATGCGCGTACTGACTGGAGAACTCCACTTAATATGTGTGGTTCTTTTCTCAGAAGATCATTTCATACACCAATCTACATGGTCTTCACATGTTCTGACGAAGATTTGTTTCGGTATTTCAATCTTAGAGTAGTCAGGTGGAAAACGCAGACCTCATTTAGTTTTAAAAATATGATTGACGTGTAAAAGTGTTTGTACAAAACTACTTACGGAAATAAAATCATTAATCTTTACCATTTTATTAAGTAAAAAGGATAAGAGGCAGTAGAAAAATCATTTCAATGATGCATATTTTTTTTTTCAGATATTTTCATTCATCATCATCATCATTTCAGCCGAAAGACGTCCACTGCTGGACATAGGCCTCCCCCAAGCTCCGCCACTTCGACCGGTTCTGTGTTTCCCGCATCCAGCGGACTCCTGCGGCCCTCATAAGGTCATCGGTCCACCTTGTGGGAGGCCTTGCAACTTTACGTCTTCCGGTGCGCGGTCGCCACTCCAGAACTTTTCGGCCCCATCGGCCATCTGTTCTGCGAGCAATGTGCCCTGCCCACTGCCACTTAAGTTAGGCAATTCTTCAGGCTATGTCAGTTACCTTGGTTCTCCTGCGGATCTCTTCATTCCTGATTCGATCACGTAGGGAAACTCCAAGCATAGCCCTCTCCATTGCCCTTTGGGTGACTTCAAGCCTTTTTATGAGGCCCATTGTGATTTTCATTGACTATAATGTATTTCACTATAGGATGTGCAGTGGTGGCCAAGTTGTAGATAGTAGGTTAGAACCAAGACAGGCGCTACTTTGTGTAAATTATTTAATTACCACTGCCTTAAAAACCTTAAAGGAAAATTTCGTGAGGAAACCGGAATGTCTTGGAACCGAAAGAGACATGTGACTTACCCTTACCTGGACCCTCGTGGTGGATTACGGCCCACTCCCTCACCGACAGGAGTGTGTTGCACCAGTGGGAACATTAAAGGCAGATTGTTCTAGGTATTAGTGCATTCATTCGCTCACTAGGACCTTAATTCTAAAAAACTCAATAAAAAAAATACCTAGACAATAGAAGTGAAGCTACTACCGTGCGAGCGAGACAGAGCACGATGTGTGTGTAGGAGTGAGCGAGACGGGTGCAGTGGTAGCGTTAATCAAGTGACTGTTGTTGTGAGCCAAAGGGGACGGACTCGGGAGAGCGGAGTTAACCGACAACGAAGGCAAGGACAGTTATGTTTTTGTTTTTGTATAACAGGATAGATTTATCGCTATTTTCTTAGTAGTATCTAAGAACTAAGTCGACGCACACAAAGACGTAGATGCTTAATATTTTCGTGGGATTTATTCGCGCACGCTAACGCCGAGTGGTGAAAATCGAACGAAAGTGTGTTTTTTCGATGCGCTGTGATGCATTCTGTTGGATTCTGAATGCTCGGTTCAACGTTCAACGTTCATCGAGAGTTGTAAATCTAGTGCGCGATAAAATCAGCGTGAACGTCGGCTGATTCGTCGCTCAGCAGACTTAGCACGAGAGCCGTAGACAAACGTTTTGTCATCGGAAGAGTAGACAAAAATGACGTTTCCGTGTATATGTTACGGCTAATAGCCGAAGTGCGGCTACACCTAGTTTTAGCCGGTTAAACTTAGATGTATCCTACTTCGATAAATTGTGAACTGCACCATACTGCTTACCGACCGATTAGGTTAGGTTAGGTTAGAATTGCGACCAAACGCGCGCGAGCCGAGCGAGCGCAGCGAGCGATGCCGCGGCAGCGGCCGGCGAGCGCTAGTCCAGCTGCACCTAGTTAATAGCCGGCTAAAACTAGGTGTAGCCGCACTTCGGCTATTAGCCGTAACATATACACTTGACAGTTTTTCACCGAGAAATGTAGAAGAGCGATTTCTATTCTACAGTACCTAAGAAATAGAAAGCGTCATGCTAAGCCTGCTTGATAGTGTTACGTAAAGCTTCTTTTGGTTTTTATTTTCAGAATTTTCAGCTGGAGAATTTCGGACCAAGCATACCTAAACCTCGTCGATCGAAGCGTCGACTGATGATCTACCGGGCTTTCTCAACTATGTTTTGATCGGCTTCCACTATAACCGGATGCAGCTGAATACCAGTATTTTGCATGAAGTGACTGCCTATCTGACCTCCACAACCCAGTTACTGGGTAATACGATACCCCTTCGTAAGATCGGTTGTCAGAATGTCGGGTTTCTGACGACCTGTAACGACTCTTAAAGATCCACAAATGACAGCCGGGCAACGGTTTAACGTGCTTTCCAGGGCACGGAGGGGTCTTGGTATGTAAAGATGGTCTTACCGACAAGCCCCTCAATCGAAGCCACGACAATCGTCCCGGTCGCGCAATAGACTGCAGCTGGCATAGCACGAGCACCGATTTGTCGACGGAAGAATACACATGACTATTAACTAAATGATGTACAATATGAGAAGATAGCTATGTTTTTCTATTAATTATCACAGTTATGCGTTCTAAACGAATCATGATTTTGTAGATAATCGTATGTACTTTGTGGCCGTCGAGTAGAAAGTTTGTGGCCAGTGTGATTTTGACAGTTTGGGAAGAAATATTCTTCTGAAATAGTCTACATTTTTAAGGACCTAGGCAAAGATCGTTAGAAACGTTGTTGTAATTTATGTTTAGCAGATGAAATGAGAAAATACCATATACCACATTAATTATTATGCCAAAGTGTGGAACTCTGTGCCTGCGTCTGTGTTCCCTTCCACATTTAACCTGTCTACCTTCAAAATAAGAGTGAACCGGCATTTTCTGAGCACGCTCGATCCATCATATCACCTCATCAATCGCTTTCCATCAGGCGTGATCGAGGTCAAGAGCTGACCCGATTAGTAAAAAAATAAAAATAAATTGGAAACTAAGTACTTATTTATTTAAACATCTTGTAGGTCCCACCGCACAAGTCGATCGAAGGTTTGTGGATGGGTTGGACCATCTTTACCTCCGTGCTTTGGAAACCATGTTAAGCCGTTGGTCCCGACTTTCATTCGTAAATATTTGACAGTCGTTAAGTGTAGTCAGACGCCCAAAAAGTCTGAAAACCAATCTTACGAGGGAATACCGTGATATCCTGTAACTGGGTTGTGGATGTCAGATAGTCGCTACATGTAAAATATTGGAATTCTGCTGCATCCGGTTAGGCTGGAAGCCGACCCCCAACATAGGTAGGTAGTTGGGAAAAGAGGGGTCAGCAGATTGTAGGTTCTTATCACAACGCGTTCTCTACCAGACAACCAAGGCCCATTCGCTCTTTTTAAAAATTTTGTAGAAGCTCAACTCAAAAAGGGGATTTCAAGTAATTCACTTAGCAGGATTCATAGACGACCAAATTCAGCTACATGGAAATAAACGCTTTGCTGATTATTATGACATTTTGCAGAATTCATTTACCGAATGATTTACGAATTTATAATAAGAGTGATTATTTATTGAAAATAAATTGTTTGGGTATGACATGTACTAGTTGAAAATCTTGGAAATAAGTTTTTAAACGGATTTTTTTTACTGCCATCTGTTGATAATTTCCTTAACTAAACAAAACTGTAGCACAGCTTGTCACCACTAGATGCCACTATTTAAAATTATATCATTTTGGTTTAGCTATTGACCGTTAGATGGCAGTAATTTCCGTCGGTTGTTATGAGGACCGCTAGATGTCCCTATTTTAAGTTTGTTTTCTTGTAGTCCTGCTATGATCTAACAGATGGCAGTGTAATTTAATTTTAACTTCAGCCGTAACTTCACACTGTACAACCAAGAGCCAGCAGTTACCGCAGTAGCTGTTCCAATATCTAATTCGTCATTATGATGTGTAACAGGTATCTTATTGGATACAATTATTGTTGCTTATCTGGAGATCAGCGTTGAAAGTTTATTTTGTTTTGTCTGGCATCATATATTTTTTTATTCTTTACGAAATAACAGTAATGAACCCATAAAAGCTTCCTAAGTCTTATTACAGTAACATACCAATATGGATTTCGGCCATATCCCAATAGTGGTGACATTAAAAGGTTTACTTGCTTAGAAGTGGGTAAATAAGTATAAGAATTAAAACAAACTCACAAGATATAGGCTAAAATCTTTATTATTAACAATAATATACTCTACATGTTACAATAAAATTTCTTACAAATAGCGTCCTACGATCTTACGCCATGACAGTTCAACTGTCAAAAGTTGTTACGTAATCATTATTATGACAGGACAATTTTTGGCGGTAAACTAAAAGATATTTAATAATATTTTGATGATTTTTAAAGATTTCTTCTTTTATTTAGTAGCAAATTCACATATTTAAGTACAGACATGTAATTAATATGTAAGCATTTAGGTATTTCCTCCAAAACGAGCACAAGACACACATCAGTTAGTGTCAAGAACAAATTCTTATGAGAATGTACACAACTTTAGAAAAATTTGCCAACTGTATTCTCTTTTTTTATAGACAGGAAGTAAGCGCAGTTTTTCCTGCTGTCATTTAAGGAATTAAGATGCTTATATTTTTGTCTTGACTTTTTGGTTCCATATAAAATACTGTGTATTTATATTTAGCTTCATCTAGTTGGAATGGAGTCCGACCATATTTCCTTGCAATATGATAAAGATTTGCTACTAAATAAAGGAGTCATCCATTATCAAAATTTGACATCAATCATTGTTACCAATACCGCTAAATCGAACGGTATTTACATGTATATAATTTTGTAGGTATTTAAAACCGCGTCATGATGACAGGCTACGTAAGTTCGAGACTAGGAGTATATCTTTATCTGTGGTATTTCATAAATTACGGTTTTCTAGAGGAACTGTGAGTGAGACCGCCACATAGTGTCCGAAAGTTACGGTCATGTGACGTCACTAGGGGTGTACTCTCTAAGCACGAAGTCCGTATTTTGGTCAGCGTTTCCTACTACAAATCACTTGATTAGTTTGGGGAGCAAATGAGTGAATGACAACACGATTTGACAGTTGTCCTTACTCTCGCAATTTTTTTACCCATCCGTAAAAGTGAATAAATCAGGAGTAGGGTTCATGTCAACGTATGGAACTACTTCGGACGGGCCCGTGTCTTTGACGAGCTTAGAGAGTAGGCCCTGAAGAGTTAGTTGGGAAAAAGTTGTTATGTTTTCTTGAGATTTTTGACACCATGAAGACAAACCTTCCATCATTTTCAGCCCTTGTATGGCAGTTACCGCTTTTTAAGGAAACCGTGCTTTAAATCAGAGCTGGCCTCACTATGTGTGATGAACAGTTATTACTGCCAAATAAAAATAAACATTGATATATTTTTACAAATAAGGTCGAAAATAGATGAACATTGAGGAACGCTTTGATTCTTTCGCAGATCTATTTATTACTTTATTTTAACTTGCACAGTGTTGATATTTCTTTGACAGTGGAAGGTAGCTCTATCAGGTCCTCAGAATTATACCTACAGCTATTGCTAGAATAAAGTAGCCATATAATCATCACGCGGTTAAAACCTATTGTTTCCGAAGTTTACGAAATAAAATCAATATAGGCGATTGTTGACATTCAGATAATTCATTTCTTAAAATGACTTTTTTTTTACAATATTTGGTGACATTTTACTATTGTTTAAAAAATTGTTCTAACAATAAAAACAACCGCCTGTACTAGTTTGGTACATTGAACATTTAATAATAATTATTGTTTAATTTAATTATTTCGTGTTAACTACAGAAAGTTAAGCAGAGTGATAAAATTAAAATCACACAAGAGATTTGACAGTCATTTGAAATTATTGGTCAAAATATTGTCTCCTAGTACATTGTAACATCAGATCATTCACAAAATCCTAGTGAGATAGGTTCCTAGGGGAAGGTTAGATGAGGACAGATCTAGGTCCGAATCAGACAGGTGTCTTAGACCGGAACCCAGTCACTACTAGACGTGCCTGCTGGTACTTGCGTAACACAGTTTTCCAGTATAAGGTGATCTCGCATTGTATAGGATTTCCGTACAGTGCGAGATCAGCGTAAGGCGTGAGAAACGGCGTAAGGTGAAGGCGCGGCGCAGGCGCAGCGTACGGAGTACATTTTGTGCCGTGCCGCATGCCGTTTCTGTGTAATTCACGCCTAAACTGGGAATGTTTAGCTTGATGTGTAGCCGTGTGTACATATGCAACTTGATTGATCGCACGAGGATGTTTTACAGGGTCAAATTTAATAAGCTGGCAATACTTTATCCACGTTTTGGGTATCTATATCGAAAAATACCGAAACAAAAACAAAATATCATTCGACGGGCGTCGGCCAAGCGTGCGTAGATCGCTCAGCTGTTTTTGGTAATTTTTCGAGAAACTTAGTTTTTTACCAATTTCCGAAAACCATAACATAACACTCGTATGGTTGCCTTAATGGACCATCGCAGACACTGGCCTTCGACCACTTTTCAACCTTATTCCGTAAGGCATAAGGATGAAAAGTTTTGAAAAAAAAGTTATTTTTTAGTTTCATTATTCGTTTTCGATATCCAACACGTGGGTAAAGTATTGCCAGCTAATTTAATTTGACTCTGTATTCTTGACCAAGCGCGACGACCGCATTTCCACGCGTCAGAAGCTTTCGGTTAGGACGTGGCTGAAGAAATGTATTTTATGATTTTCCTTTAAAATTCTTAGAATTGTGTTCAAGAGTGTGTTACGCAGTCGGGTGTTGTTTGCACTGTAATAGAATTCAAGAGAAGATATATTGAGTTCTATACATTTATATATGACACCAAAATCTACTACTGTCTAACATTTATTTAATTTCATTTGCTTATTCTCTGATACCCTTTGCTAGTCCGGGATTTATATAAGAGTTTTATTATTTATATTATAGTGCAACCACCAGTCTTACCTCAGGGTATCGTGCTGACCTACTGAGGTCAGATGGCAGTCGCTCCGTTTTGGGGAAAAGCAGGCAGATGATGATATTAAAGACCTGTAATATCTGAGATGTAAATACATTTACTTTAATTACATTGTCACATCATTCTACTTTTTCTTGTTGTTTTTACAAACTCTGCTTACTTTCAATAATTTGTTTTGCATTGTTGTAAAATTATTTTTTATTTAGTGAACATCGCACCGAGAGTTGTTTCAAGTTTATATATGTATGTCGTTGTAGCTCTGAAACCATTCATATACAAAAAAACCCAAGATACACAATCAGCGTCTTTTTTTTTTTGTTGCGCATCTCGCAGTTGGCCTTGAGAGGCCGTGACTGCTCAACCGGGCTTTCCTGGGGCTGCCATTAAGAAGTTAATCTTAACGCCTCCAGCCAGGGCTTACAAACTAAAATAAATTACAAACTAAGCGACTGCACGCTGAGGGCACCCCCTGTGGGGTACGGGCCTCGGCTCAGGGCGTCACTGATAGGGGGACAGCTATCATTGGGGACAGGCTGGATCAAAATATTGGCATTATTATTATTGATCGGGGAATTTAAAGCTACTGGCTCAGCTGCGACGCGGACAATCAGCGTCTCAAAAACGTCCGCATAAATAGGACGCAATGCGCGCAGGTGTGAAATAGTATCGTCAGTCAGTCGTCTTGGTTATTGCTTTGTAAAAACCACTTTAAGTCATGCGTGTAAGGTTGGATTTGCAAAAAAAATGTTCGAGACTGTGCATCTTGGTATATCAATGACTGAAACCGATGACCATACACGAAGATCTAGATTTGCTTATCCAAGATAACTGTGTACTTGTTTATTGTCTTTTGTTAAGTGTTCACTAAATAAAAAATAACTTAGAAATCATGTGTATTAAGTAATTAACATAACTTTAAGTTAGAACTAATAGTAAGGTGATTTGACGTGGAATTGAATTTTGTGTACGATTCGGTTAAATAACGGATATTTAGATAATTAATTCATTTGTGTGTAGATTTATTAAGGAAGAAGATAATAATTTTAAATGGGTTTTTGAGTGTTTTAGCAAAAAAAATATTAGTAATTGGTGAGAAATGGGACTCAGATGAACAAAATAATAACATATTTCAATTTAAAAATACAGCATCAATGTTATGAAGAGCGTTCATCATGCGCGTGCTGGCAAATTCGCATTTCAATTAGTTTTACGTAATTATCTTATTAAGTTTAAATCAAGGTACTATTTTTTTTTCAGCAAAGCGCTAGATCGTTTGTATTTTTAAGTTTTTATGCTATTTTTTTACAGTTATTTCGGTTTTTACTTATAAAAATCGACATATTGCCAACTATTTTCTATTTGCAGTACTTATTACAATTAAATGTACTTAATTATTAAAAATAATGCGACGTTGCCAGCCCGCGCGGGATGAACGCTCTTAAACCATAATCTATTTTAGATAGTTGTTTTTTAATCCTTCACTCACATTGTCGTTAACAAAACTCAAACCCACGCAAATATAAACTAAAAAGGGAAGAACTTAAAATCTTAAATAAGTTAAACTTATTGTACACTAACTTAAGTCAAAGGATATTTCGTAGTTATTAAAAAAAAAACCATTAAAAAAAAACAAAGTTTAATTAATGACTAATCTATGATTGTTTTAATAAAAAAAATGACTAGATCCGGTTTATGCGTGAGATCTTTAAGACTACGTAGATTCCTTTGACTTGTTTTTTGTATTACTATGTAGGAGGGTAGGCAGAGATATGAAGCTTTAGGTTTATACAAAAGGGACTTTATTACGTTTTTGATTTAAAAAAAAAACAGCCAAATTAAATAGACAACCGTTTGGGGCTGAAACTCTAGGGTCTGAGTGCCCTCTTAGTTTTTTGAGACATCGCCAAGCGGTTGGTCGGCTCTTAACATGTCCAGAGGGCTGGCATATTTTTTGGCCAATGCTGCCAGCCTTTTGGGCACATTTCCTGTTTGCAATGTTTTGATGCCCTATGTTTATTTTCCTTTTTTTTATTTACTTGTACATATTATAATTTTAACACTGTTGGTTTATAGATTTTACTATGTAAATGTATTTTATGGTCTAATTGAAATAAACTAGACAACTGAGGGACAATTCTCGAACGATTTTGCACGAACGTTCGCATTTTAAACTCAGACTCATTCTGTCAAAAATATAATCAATTTGCTTACATTTTTGACAAGTGGTAGACATTGATATTCGCTGAGATAGAATAGATTTGAATTTGACTGTTTTTTTTAGAATTGGATTGAATTATAGGGCTTTCGCGCCAACCAACGTTACTGACAGCCGCGGTCATAAAAAGCGGGAGCGAGATGGCATGAGACTCATCGTCCTGCTCGCACGTTTTAAGACCGCGACCGCTTTGACTCTTGGAGTATCCAAAGCCGAAATATTTGTGGAAAACTTTACGATTGACAGTTGTCTTATTAATTTGGTCGTATATTGGATTGCTTCTATCTTAGAAGTACCTTCATGAAGTTGTTTAGCTGTAAGAAGAATCAATTGATAAATATTATATATTTAAAAACGTTTCGTAAATTTCTATTATACAATACAACATCAAGAACTATTATTGCTACTAATTTTTTTTTCTCTATAAACGTAAGATGTTACAATTTCAAAAAAAAAAATTGTTTGATACTTAAACATTTTCTACTGACGCGTGATAGTTATATTTTTCGATAAACATTCCGGGGATATATTTACTTATTTTCCATAGATATCCCTTTTTCCCTTCATTAGAAAAATTCCGACAAAACCAGAATGTTCTAGATCCAAACAATTCAAAGACATGTGACATCTACCAACCCGCACTGGGCCCGCGTGGTGGATTACGGCCCACTCCATCTCACAGAGAGGAGGCTCGTGTCCCAGCAGTGGGAACGTTATAGGCTTATTATTTTTCCGTTAAAACTTTATAGAAACCACAACCGTTTCTTAACGATCTTTACATAGCACAACCTTTTCTAAGCGTAACTTTTTTCAACGTCCTTTACAAAGTACAATTATTTTCTACTGTTCTTTAAATAGTACATTCATTACACAGGGTAAAATTAAATTAGCTACCAAAATTCCATAGACGGGATGGGTGTGTATTTTTGATGTAAAGTATTGCCAGCTAATTTAATATGACCCTGTATAGATATCGACTATCCACGGACGAAACGCGGAAAGCGTAGGTTGACCTGATCAATAGCACCCGTGCGGTCGATCGATCAGGGGATGGGTGACCATCTTGATCAAGAGCGATTCGTGTCTCGGAAAGCACGTTAAGCCGTTGGTCCCGGGCTGTCATTCGTGGATCTTTGACAGTCGTTACGGGTCGTCAGAAGCCCGAAAGTCTGACAACCAGTCTTACCAAGGGGTATCGTGTTACCCAGTAACTGTGTTGGTATTCAGCTACATCCGGTTAGACCGGAACCTAACCCCAACATGAAATAGGTCAAATCTCAAGGTTGCAATCATTATTCCACGAGAAAATCGTCTATAAATTTAGCAAAGCGTATACGTATTAGCTCTCGTGACATGTATTTGAATATTCCAGTAATAGATTGGTATACAGAAATGTTCTTCAAAAAGTACAATCATTCGCTATAATATGTTTGTTACCAAGCTATATCTCTGCTTACCCCTTACGATACGCGTATGTACATGTATTATTGCTTGTAAATATGTGTTTGGTTAACGACGAGGGTTGCGTGTGTCCGGGTGTGGACGCCGAGGGTGACTTAGTACTGAAAAAAAAAAAAGAAAAAGTTATTAACATTGCAGACAAATTTTATATTATATTATTTATTGTTTATTTTTTGTTTTAACTAATACAAACCACCCCTCCTCCAGTACATACACATATTTGTGTCGGGTTAAACATTAATTTTAAATTAATACACATCTGAATAGTTATGCAATCCAAGAATCCCGGGGTTTTTAATAAATATTAAAAATAATTTATAAAGCCGCTTCCATACTTCCATAGCTAAAAATTATCTTTAGGTAAATATGCATCCGAATATCAGATCTCTGTATGTCTTTTGTGCGCTCCAAATAAACGATTTATCTAACTTTTGCATTGCCCCGACCCTACTAAAATTTATTAGTGTGCTTTGTGAATTTTTCCCTTGCCATTTAGAAATAGATAAGATACTTACCTGGATGTACAGGTCCCGGCGAGCGGCGGCACCAGGTCCCCGGCGTCATCTGCAAATGACAATAAAGTAAGACACTTTGATGAAGAAAGTTAATTCTCCCAATGAGGGTATTCTGAAATGATGTTCACTAGGTGGCAGCACTGAGACGTCAGGTCCGGCCACCTGTCAAAAGTGAAGACACTTTGATGAAGAAAGTGAATTCTCCCAATGAGGGTGCTCTGAAATGACGTTCACTAGGTGGCAGCACTGAGACGTCAGGTCCGAGCACCTGTCAGAGGTGAAGACACTTTGATGAAGAAAGTGAATTCTCCCAATGAAGGTGTTCTGAAATGACGTTCACTACGTGGCAGCACTGAGACGACAGGTCCGGGCACCTATCAAAAGTGTCAAAGCGCTCGGACTGAATGGTGAACGAAAGAATGACATCAAATATTTTAAGTTCATTTTCGAACTGAAAGACCTCTTGTCAAAGTGGCGCCAACTGGTGACTTGAATATTCATGAACACCCTCATTGTGAAACATGCGGAATGGTTGCAGATGTTCCCCATCTACTTATGGACAAAGAAAGAAAGAAAGACACTGTTGAATAGAATAAAAGTAAAGGAATAATGATATTGGTCCTTACATAAAAGTTTTAGCGCAACCTTCAACTGAGATAGAAAACCTACTTACAGATTGTTTAGAAATTAATAATGTATACAGGAAAAGTTTTCATTCAGTGCTTAAACTGTAACCATGAATTCAGCATATCATTCTAGACCCCCCAGCGCAGTAATTTTTCATCGGTTAAACAAAAACAAAATCTGCTGCTTCATAGAAAAGTGCAATACCTACGCGGTCAAAATGTATGGAACAGCTGATTTTTTAGAACTTAGAAGAAAAATAAAGCAATGTGGCGTCATCTACATCGCTCATTCGAATCCAGTCCGACCCTTCGGGCCCTCTTCCAGGGACACCCTAAGATGAGGTACGTGCCTTTATCGTGTAGTTATTTATTTTTAAGCCCTGGCTGAAGGCTTTAATTTATTGAGGCAGCCACAGACAAGTCTTGTCCAGCCGACAACCTCCTAGGTTGATCTGCGACGTCTGTTTATTTTTTAGAGTTGGCATACTAAATTGTTTAAAAAATTATGTATTTTGACGTTCGAAAAGTGCCGATTCTCAGCCTAATTTGAATAAATGACTTTTGACAAACACTAACGTGCGTAATACGCAATAAACCCTCAGAGACGGAGACGGCAGACGCCCTGAGCGTCGTGAATCCCAGGCTGATTCCCGGCCACCGTAGGCGCGGGCTTGCGGACGGCGAGTAATGGGTAGCTCGCTGTCCGGTAAGGACCAAGCCCGGGTCGACGGCGCGTTGTGTTCCACGCGCGCCTCAAAGAGATGTCAGCACCAACTGGTGGGGTCCGCAAGGGCCGATGCCTGCCAGGGGTGCGGGTTTTTCGAAAGAGATACCGCGGCCCCTGGCACAGGCAACTGAGACAACACGGGTGGGTTTTAGTCAGTAAAAGTCTGACACGCCCTCCTGCTCCACCCAGAGCGGGAGAAGTTATTTGATGATTTCCCACCCAAAAAAAAACCCTCAGGTTTCCTGACGACGCTTTGCGTCACCGATGTCACTAATATCCAAGAAAAATACTCACTGGTCTAAGTAAATAAGGCTGCCTATACACGGGCACGTTGTTCCGTGCGTCGTAGCGCTCCGGCTGTGCGTCACTGGTGCGCGGCGTGTCTTTGTCCTTATTGTCGTCTCTGTCGCGACGCCGGTAGTCGGGTCTGTCGGGTCGGTCGGTTCTGTCGTACTTGTGATCGTAGCGATTGTAGTCGCGGCGGTTGTCATGATCTAAAAAAAAAAAAATAGTAATTGCAAATCACATAGCATAACGCTTTGTTTCCTTGAAGGGCCGGGCAGCGGTGTTCCTATAGTACACCCACATTTTTGACGTGACAACGTCTTATAATTCGATGGAGCCGGCTGCACGCACGAAAAAACATGACTCATGGGGCGTTACCTCGCTCTGAGGCGTTCCATTTAAGGCTTGAAGTGCAAGCGAGAGCGCGGAACGAGCGACAAAGAGGCACAATCGGCCTCCGCGTTCGGCAGCGTTCGACATCTGTCTCTCTCCCACTTGAGTGAGTGATGCGTCCGCGTGGACAGCTGCTATACAATAATACATTTACATGTTTTCGTCAAGTATGAAGTGCAGTGAAAAGTGAATGTGGTGTCAATTGTTTATAGCAACGATAATTGCGGCGATAAAGGCAATGATTCTTTCGAAATTAAATATATGTTCAGTGATATATTGTCGAATTTTCTTTTGAAAAATGCAACCATTCCATTAGTATTTTCTTATGACGTTGTCACGTTCAACTATCGTCGGTAAACCGACTTTACAGACAACCGATTTTTTAGGTATATTACTGTCTTCATCATCATCAGCCCACAGCAGTCCACTGCTGGCCATAGGCCGCTCCAATTCCACGCCATTCAGCTCGATTCTCGGCAACTCTCATCCAGTTGCTACCAGTCACCCTGCGAAGATCATCGCTCCACCTAGCCTGAAGGCGTCCTACCTTACGTTTTCCGATTCGCGGTCTCCGCTCAAGAACACGTCTACCCCAACGGTCATCGGTTCTACGATTAATATGACTGACTCATTACTTGTTAATATTATAGGAAAATCGTATACTTACTTTTACAATGTTTGTAAATGTGTGAGCACCATGTATCTGTTACCGGCCAAACCCGATTTCAGGCCAAACTAGTTTGTCCTAGGCCAAACTGGTTTCTAGCTTAATTAGCTATTTCGTTAACAGCCTTTAGAAGTAACGCTCGCCGGCCGCTGCCGCGGCGCCGCTCGCTTCGCTCGCTCGGCTCGCGCGCTTTTGGTCACAGTTCTAACCTAACCTAACCCATTTAATCGGCGTGCCCCGGCTTAATAAACCAGTTTGGCCTAGGACAAACTAGTTTAGCCTGAAATCGAGTTTGGCCGGTAACATATCTATCACAGAATTAATTTATCTGTATTGCTTCAATTTGATTCTGTTGATCTATTTTGGTATGGTAATTTTATTCTGGGTGCATCGTTTTCACACATAATTATATAATGAATGTACTATGTTAAATATTGTACTTGAAACATTTTAAAAGAGTAACGGTGGAGTTTCTTGCCTATTCTTCTCCATACGAAACTACATTTTGGAAGGGGCGACTAGAATCAATTCTATTTTAATGTAAATGTTGACGTTCAAAAGTGCCTTTTAAGTGCCTATTTGAAATAAATGCTTTGACTTTGACTTTGACTATGCCGGCCCTATGCCAATTCAGCTTGCTAATTCTGTGAGCTATGTCGACAACTTTGGTTCTCTGCAGGATCACCTCATTCCAGATTTATTATTATTGTCTTCATACGGGCACAAATTCAAACTCCAAACACGACTTGAGCCGTAGGTCGTGGGTTCGAACCCAGACAGGCGCTTTACTTAGTGTAAATCATTTCATCACCACTGCTCTCAAAACGGTGAAGGAAAACATCGTGAGGAAACCGCCATGTACTAGCAAAAATTCGAAGACATGTGATACAGCGGCGAGGTGTCAGTTTTTCTAAGAGAGAAGACGAAGCGAAGTCGGCTTTAACTTACTGACTTATCAATGAATACTATCATTCTAAAATTAATATAGGAATGTAAAGAATTAAATACAATAAAATTTAACAGCTGAAAACGAAATAGATTGTGCAATATTCCTCCATCTCGTTCTCGCTGACGCATTTTTCTATATCTGTCTCTGTTATAACCCGTTGTACAGCGGCTTGCTCTCGTCCATACCAAGCGGTGCCATGATTTCAAGTGACATCATGACGGGATCGCTGTAGTATGAATTTTTTCCCGATTATGACGTTTTGGCGTCGGGTTCATTTAGAACATTTTTTTTGTTGTTGTTTGAATGTTATGGTGAATTAAATACCCGTAGTGTTACTATATTTATTGACAATAGTAGCTACTATTGACGTGCCATTTTTTTATAGCGATAGAATTTCCGATTCGAATCCCCGAAGGGAAGCCGGTAAGAATCGCGTTACATGATGCTTTCGCTACTGGTGACATCTATCAACCCACACAGGGCCACGTGGATTACAGCCCACTCCCTGTCCAAGGTGGAGGCCTGTCCCAGCAGTGGGAACATTATAGGCAGATTATTATGCTATACTTACGCTAAGTAGGTAAACTTACATGTACTTTTGGCCTGCATACTCCTTATACTATCGACGATAGCGCGCGCGGCCGTCGTCAGGTGTCGGTCATCGCCGGCGCCGCGGCTAGGGGGACAGAAAACATATTTATCAAGGGGAACCTAGTCGCGGGCTCGAACTCACTGGTGGGCCTGGCTAAAAATCACGCTGTCTCACCAGGCTTCGTGTCCGACAGAGATAGTATCAATGATGAGCAGTTAGATGCTAGTCTACACGCACAACGTTATTCAGTGAGATGCAGGATCAATTATAGTAAAAAAACCGCGAAAAAATTAAGAGAAGTCTTTTAGAAGATCCGGTTTTATGAAAAAGCCGATGCATAAATTAATGACCAATAAAGTTTATTGAATTTTGTCGGTGCCGACTTGTTTTTGAAGATTTTACCCTTCTTTTATTACTTAAACACGCCCAAAGTTAAGTAAAATTAGCAAGAAAAACAAATCTTTGTTGGATCCTAACATTTTAATGAGTTTTTATTTTAGTATTTTGTTTCCGTACCGACAATATTAATAATGAGACAAAACGATATCATATTTTACTCTGGATGTGCCATGTCAGACAGTGGAGTAAAACACTCCCGAAGTTTGTATGCAAAAAATGTGGACTACGTTGCCAAGTGGGGCGTGAAAATATTAATTACATAGATTATTACAGGACCAAGATTTTTGGGAATTAACTTTGTTGATTGCGTAATTATGAATTGAAATTATAATTTGAGGTTTGTCAGTTAACAATAATAGAAGAAACACACAATTTATTTAGGATGTCAAAGTATAATTAAATGTCAGATTAGTTGCTTTTTGATATGACCGCTTTTTTAGTAAGACCAGTTTTTGACAGTCACTTTTAGTATGCCGGTTATTGACTGTCGTTTTTTAGATTGACCGATTATTGAGTGTCGTTGTTTATTATGACCGGTTTTTTGACTGTCGCTTTTAGTATGACAGATTTTTGACTTTCGTTATTATCAAAAAAAAATTGTGTTAAGTAAATTGGTTAGATTAGAGAAGTAATACTCACGTCATAACCCGGGTATTAAAGTTATTAACAGGACAGTTCCCAAGTATTCCGTTGCCACTGTTACGTCTGCGCCAGTCTCCTCTCTTATCTCTATCATATCTATAGTCTCTGGTATCTAGCTGAGCCATCTGAGACTTAATCTGTTGAATCGTCACCGCTATATCATTATTTTGTCTATTGCCATCTTCATAGTTCACTTTTTCTTCGTTAGAGGGCGTGGCTCGAGCAGAACCGGATACGGAGCTCCGTTTTGACGGCCGGTTTGATAGACTGTTTCGTCTTTGGTCTGGTTGCTTGTCTATGACTGGGTAGACTTGCTGGCAGATTGGGTAGGGCTGCTGGATCACCTGGAAAAGATTCACGGTTAGGGTTCATAATGTGGAATTAACTTATTTATATTTTTCAAGGTTTTCTTGGTTCCAAAAAGGAAACGACCGTTGGGCAGTAGCCCACCAGACACAACACCCGTCTGGTCGGAGGATCCTCGCATTTCCATAGAGGATGAGTGAACTTTATACCCTGTTCCTCATATCTCTATAAAATGAATAAAATTGAAATAAATAAATATAATTTATAAACACGTGGAGTTCAAGTGTTAAATTTAAATACATTTTTACGGCACTAATCGATTAAATAAAAGTTTTTTTATTTTTTTTATTAGCACTTTAGTATTTAATTAGGACACTTTACAAAAATGAGTGTAATACCCTTTTGGCTTCTCACCATCACATGCATACCATGACAACCGGTTTGGCTGACCATGATCATCATCATCAGCTTACAGCAGTCCACTGCTGGACATAGGCCTTTCTAATTGCTCGCCATTCAGCTTGATTCTAGACAACTCTCATCCAGTTACCAGTCACCCGCGAAGATCGTCACTCCACCCACCCTGAGGGCGTCCAACCTTACGTTTGCCGATTCGCGGTCTCCACTCAAGAACACGTCTACCCCAACGGTTATGCTGGGGCCACACTGCGGTCAACATCAATGCTCATCATTGGCGATAGTTATCGCCTAACGTCAAATGGCAATGTGTATACCGTTGTAAAATTATCGTGATAAGTTGTGGCTACACCTACGGTTAACGTTCATCACCGCAATAATCAACGGCGTTTCCCGTTGGTGTGGCCCCAGTATCATCGGTTCTACGGCTAATATGGCCAGCCCATTGCCACTTCAGCTTGCTAATTCTGTGAGCTATGTTGACAACTTTGGTTCTCTGCCGGATCACCTCATTCCAGATTCTATCTCTCAGAGATACTCAGAGCATAGCTCGCTGAGCGACTTTGAATTGATGGACCAGCCGTACCGTGAGTGTCCACGTTTCGGCTCCGTAGGTCATAACAGGCAGGACGCACTGGTTGAAGACTTTTAGTCTTTAGGCTTCTGGGGACCATGGTCCTAAGTACTGAATCGTGCAGTACTTACCTGTGGGTACACAATATTGTAATGCTGGTAAGCAGGCTGCTGGTACTGCATGATGGGGTACAGCTCTGGTACCATCAGCTTCTGTTGCGCGATGCCGTGGGACGGAACCGCCCAGGGAAGCTGTTCCTGATATTGCTGACAAAGAAACATATAGTCATAATACAAAACGCGATTTAATTATAATTCTAGCCTAAAGCTCTGAGCCAGTTTTTGCATTTCCAACTTTATTTCGATTTGGGTAAAGTTCTTAATAGTTAAAACAACAATGACAACTTAGCACCGGACTAAGTTGTCAGTTTTGTAAAAAGAAATGCGTTTCTATTTATATTTGGTTTGTAAATAAAATAAAAAAAACTGGCTTGGTGGTATAGCAAAGAAAGAAAGAAAGAAAACTAGATTTATTTGTCACAGAAACACGTCCATACAAAAAGATGAGAACAGACAGACTGCCATTAAAAAAATACTTATGACATGTGTCAAACACACTGCTAAAATGTCTTGATATACAATCATAAAAGTTGCCAGGATGAAAAACAAAGAGACCGATAGATGAAAGTCAACCTAAAAAAAACATGGTGGTGAAAATATTGCCTCTTACATAAAAAGGGTTAAACCAGATCTAAATAAAAACCTTGTTTTGTATTATGGGGTACTATGTTATCATTTGAATAAGATCAACAGCGAAATTAGCAAATGAAATATCAATAGGTTCCAAATTAAAATTATACTAAGTAGCTTACTTTGTTGTCTTTTTTGTACCAAATTGTACACTTATTTTGGGTTTTAGTAGAAATAATCTCCAATTACAATTAATGATTTGAATAAACCTGCGTATCTGACCTTGTGGAGGTCAGATAAGCAGGTTTATTAAAATCTTCTTCAATTCAGTCGCTCCATGTAGAGTACTGGTATTCAGCTGCATTCGGTCAGACTTGAAGCCGACCACAATTTGCGTAAAGGTGACGATGATGTCTTACCGGGTATTGTGGTAGCTGCTGTAAGTGCTGCTGCGGTAGGAGCACGTTGCCGACCGGGTAGGTAGGCAATACCTGTTGGGGTACCTCCATCTGACCGTACGGCACGCTGTAGCTGGAATTAGAATAATAAAGTAAGACTAGCAAAGCGAAGCTGGCAAAGGATTACCTATTAGGTTTTTTCTGGAATTTCTCAGTAGCAGTTCGGAGTCTGAATTTTTGCCCGGTTGATGGCATTAGGCTGGGCCCCATAAACATGGGACTTAAACACAAAAACCTCCAAAGAGTAAAAAAAAAAACATTGAAGTTGTCCTATTATCCTACTAATATTATAAACGCGAAAGTTTGTAAGTATGGATGGATGGATGGATGTTTGTTACTCTTTCACGTAAAAACGGCTGAACGGATTTGGATGAAATTTGGCACACAGATAGATTATTATCTAGATTAACACATAGGATACTTTTTATCCCGGTAGTACGTTCCCGCGGGATAATTTCCGACTTACACGCGGGCGAAGCCGCGGGCGGGAATTAGTAGGTAATATTTGATCAAAGCATTTGCATTGTCACGTCGGGGGACGGCTAATGGAAATGTTATCTTTTCTACAATAGCATAGTTACATTCATTATTGCTGGGCATCGTCTGTTTGGCGCCTTCATTGGCCGTCCTCCGACGTGACAATGCTTTGATCAAAATATTACCTACAACTTAAAAGGCCAAAAAATATTTTTTTTTACTTTCTAGAGGTTTTTGTTTGGGTCGGGGGTGTTAATTTTTTTTTTTATTTAACTTTTATTTCCTGCTTTTTAAACTTAATATAATAATAGTAAGCACGCTACGATCGACGCTTAAATCTGCGCAGCTTTACGTATGTTTCCCACAATTAAGTTTGTTACTAATTTATCCTCATTCCTCGTCCTGATCACCTGAATTATAACCTATTCATTGCCTCGAGTGACATTTCATTATTTAAAAATGAGGCACCATTAATATCGAGTCTAATGTTGCTTTCTGCAACAACTTAATGGAAGATTAGTATTTAATGACTTCTTTAAAAGTTAAAGTTCGTTTCAGGGGGCCTACTCAACTCCGTCAACGAAGATACGGGCCCGTCCGAAAGTAGTTCGAAACTTCTTAGTGAATCCTACAGCCAATTAACTAAGTTTTTTGGACGGGCAAAAACATCGGGAGTAGGGACAGTTGTCAAATCGAGTTGTCATTCGTTCTTAGTTTGGGCCCCAAACTAATCTTCCGTCCGTAAGTGATACGGAGTTAGAAACGCTCGTTACATCGACCGAAATGACGGACTTCGTGTTTAGGGGGGGGGGGGGGGGGATCTGTACAAAATACCTCAAGTTTCCAAACATTTTGACATTTGATTGTCGCCGAGATGAGACTGCGACTAGATTTTAAACGTTTTTAATTACGAGAACTGGCCTCCAGGTGCTTCAGGTGGCTCGTTAACTTGAACAATAAAGTACCTCCTGTGCTGGTGCTGCTGCATGGCCTGCACGGCGCCGGTGTCGGCGCAGGCGCCGCACGCGCCCGCCGCGTACTCCAGCGCCGCGTACGGGTAGCTAGGGTCTGCCATACAGACGTGGAATTACACATGTTTTAGGCAGAATTAGATATATTTAGGATGTCCAACAAGATGGATGTCTTTCGGACAGACGGACTTCCGCCCGCTAAGTTATTAGCAAATAGTTATAAGCAGAGATCGGATATTCAAATTTGATATGAACGCCGCGCCAGCGCGCCACCATCGCCGTGAGTTCATGCCGACGCGTCGTCACCGAGTGCCGTAGTCTTGTGTAGTTCGTGAACGATGAACGAATAGGAACCGTTTATTTGCACTGTACTACTCAACATTCTCGCTATATAAGTACTACTCGTTACTATTTTTATTTATTTTATCTGACACAAATTTATTTTATTTAAGTATGCATACACACGTCACGTTGCAGTATTTGTATTAAAGCTGTTTTACATCCGTTACCTCACACGTCAGGACCAGTTGAAAACCAGCGTCAGGCACTAGTTGTCTGGCATTTATGCTGAACTGGCCTTTTTAGCGCAGCCGTGAGGCACACTTTGACGCACTTTACACTTTTTGTTCATTGTTTAATTCTATTATTTTGCTGAATATCGTGTGCCTTTTTTAGTCTGTGCTAAATAAATGTATTTTCTTTCTTTCTTTCTACTGCAAGAAACATTTCCGAATACAGACTTGTAATCGGTCTATTAGTTCTAATAGCTCCTCGTACATTTACAAAGAGCCATACCGTATGTCTGAACGAGAACGAGAATGACAGCGACTGATTTGACTGATACGATTTCAATGAGACTTTTTTGCTCTGTGATCTATGGAAGTACTGACTGAGAGCGAAGACCGAATAGAGCCAATAGAACTAATAGAATGAACTAGTTCACTGACCGAAATGAACTAGTACGGAGCGATCTTAAAAATGACCGAGCAGGCACAAGACTAGAGTGCAGCTCTCTCGCTCGCACGCGCGGCCCGACCGCATTAGTTCGCCTGTCGCTTCGCCACACTCGTCGCTCACGCAGTCGAGTCAAATATTTTACCGAGTAAACGTGTATTGTTATGTGGTATTAATAATGGCAGCAACATCGACTACTATTGATGTTTATAAAACGAGAATAAAGAATATTTATGTGACCCCAATGAAAAATCTTTCCACAAAACATACACATAACAAATGATTATTTTTCAATAAACGTGATCTCTAATTATTATTATTTAGAAAAATTTTAAATTGTAATGAACAAACAGAACAAATACGTTCCTTTGTACAGCTTTTTGGGTAAGTAATAACAATTTGGTTTTCTTTATGTTATTTTTAAGAAATCTTTCCATGATAAAAAAAAACTAAGGCCCACGGCCAGCCACGCTAAGTCGCCGCCGCCGCTGTGGACATTTTCAGGCCATGCCGCCTCCGTGGAATTGGCCATCGGCGTTCATATCAAATTCGAATGCATATGATTCACCTAAGTTGAGATGTTGGCTAATATGAAATGTGCTTTTGTATCGCAATAAACTTACACCCTACATACATATATTTGCATCGGGAATTTAACATTAATTTGAAATAAATATACATCTGAATAGTTATGCAATCCAAGAATCCCGGGTTTTTTTTTTTAGTAGTCGCTTCCATACTATACAACCGACTACCGACTAGTTTTACATTCCCGGTGTTCCAGGTTCCTGACGTCCCGGTATTTTTTTTACAAAGTCATATTTTTACTTATGCATTTGTTTGTACAGTAATTTTTACTTGTGCATTAAGTTTTAGTAAATAAATAAAATATTTTTGAAATTAAATGGGCATCCGAATTAGAGATGCGCAAAATGTGTCAGTAAAAAGAAATGAATGAAGTGTAGTCCACTCATTTACTTCAGTACTTCATTTAGTTCAGCAAATCAGAACGAGTCCTTAGCAACAAGATAACGACAGTGATTGACAAGTTACGACAAATGATGCACTTGACTAGTTCAGTTTTATACGTATGTCGATTTTCCTTCATACTTTATACAGGCTTAGGGCTGTCAACCTAAAAATATGAATTTATGCAAAACTATTATTATTAAGTAAGTAGTATGTTTTGTTTTTTTACTGATACGCACAGTTTGTGCGAGCGAAAAGAAAAACTGAACTAAGTGAAGTAGAGACACATTTGAATGACTACTGATTGAATGATAAGTTTATTTTGTGATATGAAGTAGTTCATTTCCTTCATTCGTTCGCGAACTACCGATCTAATCCGAATATCCGATCTCTAGTAATAAATTACAACTCACCGATTCTGAAAGCAGATTCGTTGGGATGCGGCGAAGGAGCGAGCTTGTGTTCCTCTGTCTGTAGTACTTGGGGGTACATCTGAAGAGATGGCTCCTGTGGAAATAATTGTGTTCTTTGGTAACGTATATATGAAGAATTTCTTAAGACAGACCGCCGTCTAAAGAAATTCTGCTTATATACGTTATCAACCATTACCACCTTAAAAGCGTTCATCCGGTGCGGGCTTGCAACGTCGCATATCAAGTGGTTCTTCGTGATTAAGTATAAATCAAAGTACATTTTTTTTCTGCCAAGCACTACAATGCTTGTATTTATAAGTTTTTATGCTATTTTGGTATCTATATCTATATATAAAAATTAATCCCTATTTCCCTTGGTCACGGCATCACACGTGAAAGGCTGGACCAATTTTGGAGGAGAAGGTTCTTAAGAAAGAAAGTTACGCGTAACATATACAGGTTGAAATTGAAAACATGCGACAAACCGAAATGGGAGATTGTACTCATCATTATGAACAACTTTTACTAAGGGACCAATGATGCAATCGCGAAAAAAAAAACATCTGTTCCCTACATTTATGTTCGCATAACTCGTCAAAATGTAGGGAACAGCTGTTTTTTTTTTGCGATTGCATCTTTGGTCCCTCAGTAAAAGTTGTTCATAATGATGAGTACAATCTCCCATTTCGGTTTGTCGCATGTTTTCAATTTCAACCTGTATTGTTTGCGTGGAACGCCTGCTAAAATGATCATAGCACTAGTGAAGCTACGCGTGTTTAAGCTAAGGACTTTTTTCTATTATTGATTTTCACTTTTTACCGGCAGTTTTTACTTTCAATAATACACTCAATTTTACTGAAGAATCAAGTCGTTTTTATTACATCTCCTGCAAAAAGACCTGGTAAAATTCCGAACATATATCAATATTCATAGTTAAGACAGGACAACGTCTGTCGGGTCAGTTAGTTTACTCATAAAAATCGACATACCGTCAATTATTTTCTACTAGCTGACCCGACAGATGTTGTCCTGTCTTAACTATGAATATTGAATTCGCAACTTTCTTGTTTTTTTTCTTTCATAAGAACCTTTTCCAGACAGTAACAAACACAATAAAAAAAGAATTAGCAAAATTGGTCCAGCCGTTCACGTGTGATGCCGTGACCAAGGGAAATAGGGATTCATTTTTATATATACAGATTTGCAGTACATATTACGATTAAATGTTTTTATTAACAGAGTAAAATGTATAAAATGAATAAAAATAGCAACGATTTCGTGCTTGGCTTCCGATTTAACTGGAAGCCGGCTCCAACATAGTTGAACAAAGGCTACGCAGATGATGTGATATAAATAAAAGTAAAGACGTGTTATACTCACCCCGACCGACCCTTGCTCGTTGAAGCGCCAGCCCGCGTCGCAGCTGAGCCAGTAGCTTTAAATTCCCCGATCAATAATAATGCCAATATTATGATCCAGCCTGTCCCCAATGATAGCTGTCCCCCTATCAGTGACGCCCTGAGCCGAGGCCCGTACCCCACAGGGGGTGCCCTCAGCGTGCAGTCGCTTAGCATATAAAATTTAGTTTGTAAGCCCTGGCTGGAGGCGTTAAGATTAACTTCTTAATGGCAGCCCCAGGAAAGCCCGGTTGAGCAGTCACGGCCTCTCAAGGCCAACTGCGAGATGCCCAATAAAAAAAAAAAAGTTATACTCACCATTCTGCATTGGTAAGGGTTGTATCCTTGGGCCATGGGTGCCTGATACACCATATTTGTCATATTCGTTACTGGCATTTGTCCTGCAAATATAGGAAGTTTGGAATTACCACTGAGCGTTTATAAATGGATAGTTTTATAGGTTCTTGGTACCGTCAAGCATAGACAATGGCATATGCTAGAAATTTATTGAATTACAGACAGAATTAATTTAATTCCATTTTTATTTTGTCTTATATTTCATTTTTAGCAGTGCGACGCGTCGTCTCGTTGAGTTTATTTCTATCACTTTTCTCGTTTTCTGTATTATTTTACATTTTTGACAGCGTATTTGTCTATATAGCAAACTGACGTCATACCCACAGACCATTACGGCGTCCACTGCATCCAGCGTTTTCGTCAAACTACGCGCGAAATTTGAAAATGTTAAATTTTAATGCAAATTTTACGGCACTAATCGATGAAATAAAAAAAAATGTTTTATAGTGGGTTATTAAGCACTTTTTTTTTCACGTTTTTTTTCCGGTTCCGGTCGTTGAACTGTAAACATCAACGTCATTGAAGTCGCGCTAAAACTAAAATAAAAATATTTATAAACACCATACACTCCAAAATAATACCGTGCAACAACAAAAAGGAGGCCTGAAAGGATTGGAAAATAGCAACGAAGGCGTAATTTGCACAGTACACCACAGCAAAGAAGAAAGTATATCCACAACGTTTTGAGGTTAGACCATAGACTATTTCACAAGGGATATTTATTCAACTTTGACAGTTCTAGTGAAGTCACCGTTAACTTGCCACAGATACAAGAAAATAGTAAGTAACTTGCGGATAACTAACGACTGACATATACGTCAGTGTTGCCAGTGCTGAAAAACATTATCGTTTTAAGATTACGTTTCGTTTCAATAAACTTAACAAAATGGAGACACAATTCCAACTTTTGTTTGATAAAATGAAACTAGAAATGCAACAACAATCTGCGGAAATTACTGAATCCATTACAAATAACATAATGTCTAGACTGGATGAAAAATTAATCCCGATTATAGAAGAAAACAAAAGCTTAAAGTTAAGAATAGAAACTCAGGAGAGAGAGATAGAATATTTGAAAAGAGAAAAAAGGAATAACAATATCATTATATTTGGCGTGGATGAAATAGAAAAAACAACACTAGAATTAATATATAATATAAAGAAAACCTTCAAAAGCGACATAAATATTAATATCGAAGAAAATGCAATAAACAATATATACCGATTAGGGAAAAGAAGTATAGAAGGTAACAAACCGAGACCAGTCTTCTGTTCTTTCGTAAACGGATGGAAAAAGAATGAGATCATGAGAAATAAGAAAGATCTTAAGGACATATATGTCACTGAAGACTATCCAAAGGAAGTTCTGGCCAAAAGGAAGGCGTTACAGACGGAGTTGATAGAAGAAAGGAAAAAGGGGAAAATAGCGTTTTTGAAATATGATAAGCTTGTAGTGAAGGAAAATGAAACAACTAACGATAAAAGAAAACGGGAAACTTCTTCTTCACCGCATTCTTCAGACTTTCAACCCAAAAAACAGCAAGCCACCGTATCCTCTAAGGCCAATAGAACCAACGCATTTGACGTGATGAGAATGAGATCTAACTCTCTTACTAACGTCCCTACAAACAAGCAACAGTAGCAACTAATTCTCGGCAATCGGAAAATAAAACAAAACAAAGAAACAACAATACATTCAATAGGAAAATTACACCCTCCCCCAAGCCGACTGGTCATCGTGGGGGAAAACGACCAACACCCTCTAAAGATAGATAAACAAAAAAGGAATAATAACTGTGACATACACATAGCGACGCTTAATACACGATCACTAAGAACCCCAGAGAAACTCATTGAACTAGAAACAGCAATCGACGAAATAAATTGGGATATTATAGGAATGAGCGAAGTGAGAAGAGTAGGAGAAGGAATAGAAGACCACGGGAAGTATATACTACATTACAAAGGAGAAACACCAGGGCAATACGGTGTTGGATTTTTGATAAATAGGAAATATTCCGACCGAATCGAGGAGCTAAAAGGCATATCCGAAAGAATAGCAATACTCAACATCAAACTTCCCGTACAAAATAGCAGAGATGAATCATGGTCAATTATTCAGGTTTACTCACCAACTGAAGCAGATAAAAAACAAGACATAAACAAGATAGAAGAATTCTACCAAAAATTACAAAGTACTGTTGATACTGCTCACAAAAATGTAATAATAATGGGTGATTTTAATGGACAGATTGGGGAATGTCAAAGTGGCGAGGAGTACACTGTAGGAAGACACGGTTATGGGAAAAGGAGCAAAAACGGAGAAAGATTGGTTAACTTCGGTCTAGAAAACAAACTCAGTATCCTGAATAGTTTCTTCAAAAAGAAAAAGAATAAGAAATGGACGTGGACTTCCCCAAATGGACTCTTTAAAAATGAAATCGATTACATTATGACCAATAAACCAAAAGTTTTTAAAGATGTGTCAATTTTACATAATTTAAATTTTAACTCAGACCATAAAATGATTCGTGCTACATTACGAGGGACACATACAAAGAAAAGTCGAAAGCTGCACACTAAATCGGTACCCTATGCGAACATTAAAAATAACGCAGAGATAAGGAACAGCTTAAAAGAAATTCTAGAGAGAAGAGAAGAAAAAGAATACAATAAACCAATAGAGGCGACATACTGTGATTTTGTAAATACTCTCAAAACTGAAGCCCGAAAAGTGTCCACAAATAATAAAGCCACACTATCCACCGAAACAATTCAATTACTTAAAGAAAGAAAATTGCTTTTACAAGGCAAGAAAAACAAAGAAACACGAAAAGAGATTGCAGAAATAAGTAAAAATATCAACAAAAATATAAGGAAAGACACAAAGCAAAAAAGGGCAAACACTTTCCAATGTCATATCAAGAAAACAGGCGGAGTAAAGAAAGCGTTTAAAGAATTAGAATCGAAAAAGAATTGGATGCCAAATATGAATGATAAACAAGGAAGACGTACTACAAAAAGATCAGATATATTAAATATTGCTACGGAATATTATAAGGAGCTGTATAAAAGCAAAAATAATAAACGTGCTAAAACTATAACAGATGACACGCAAGATACTGAACCTATACCACCTATTCTAAAAGAAGAAACAGAAAGAGCGATTACTACGCAGAAGTTAGGAAAAGCACCCGGTCCCGATCAAATCACCAATGAACTTCTTAAAATATCCATGCCAGTAATTGTCCCTAAATTAACCAATTTGTTTAACGAAATAATAACAGCAGAAGTTATCCCAGAAGATTGGACGAAATCAATGATAGTTTTGTTACACAAAAAAGGAGACAAAGGAGATATTAACAATTATAGGCCAATAAGCTTAATGTCTAATATATATAAGATCTTTTCTAAAATACTATTGTTTAGACTAACTAACACCCTTGATGAAAACCAACCGAAGGAGCAAGCTGGATTTAGGAGCAACTTCTCGACCATTGACCACATACACGTCCTACGCCAGATACTTCAGAAATACAGAGAATACAACAAAATATATTATTTGGGTTTCGTAGACTTCAACAAAGCGTTTGATTCCCTGGAACACCACTACATATGGGAATCATTAGAACAACAAGGGGTCCATAAAAAGTACATACGGATATTAAAAATCATTTATGGGAAAAGCACAGCACAAATAAAACTGGAAAGGTCAGGTGAAGAGTTCCCGATAGAAAGAGGGGTCCGTCAAGGTGACCCTATTTCGCCGAAGCTATTCTCAGCAGTGTTGGAGTTGATCTTTAGGAGACTAGGTTGGGATAATTTCGGACTGAACGTGAACGGAGACAAATTGAGTCATTTGAGATTCGCTGATGATTTAATACTTTTCTCCGAATGCCCGATGACCTTGGAAAAAATGCTACAGCAATTATCAGACGAAAGTGCAAATGCAGGGCTCACAATGAATATAACAAAGACAAAAGTGATGAGCAATTCCTCACAAAAAAATGCTATTACAATTAATAATCAGCAGTTAGAATATGTAAGCGAATACATTTATTTAGGTCAATTAGTATCACCGACAGAGAGCATGCAGAAAGAAATTGAAAGAAGAATAGCAAACACTTGGAAGAGATTCTGGTCGTTGAGCGAAATAATGAAAAATAAAGAAATGCCTATAGCGGTGAAACGAAAAGTCTTTAATGCTTGCATACTGCCATGTCTTACATACGGATGCCAAACTTGGGCCTTAACTGAACAACAACAAAATAAATTGAATATATGTCAGAATGGGATAGAGAGAAGTGTACTGGGAGTAAGAAGAAGGGATAAAATACAATTAAAGAAGATCAAAGGAAAGACTAAGTTCGGAAAAGTTCAATATGTATGCAGAAAATTGAAATGGCGTTGGACAGGACATATGTTGAGAGAAAAGAAAGAGAAATGGACCAGAATAATAACGGAATGGTACCCTAGGGAAAGCAGAAGAAGGAGAGGAAGACAGCCAAAGCGATGGGAAGACGATATGAAACAAGTAGCTGGGCCAGAATGGTTACGTACAGCAAAAGACAGAAACATGTGGAAATCCTTAGAGGAGGCCTTTGTCGAAAGACAAGCTGTTAAGAGGGGAGATAAGCCGAATGCTGAGAATATGTTTTAGTTTAAGTTAATTTATAGTTTTTTTACCTCTAATTTTTAAGTAATGTTTTGTCAGATAAGTTAAAATCTAACAGCAATAAAGGCTCATTTTATTTTATTTATTTATTTATTTATTATTAAGCACTTTAGAATCTAATATCAAAAATGGGTGTAATACGCTATTTAAATAATTTCATAAAAGAGAATGCCCATGAACAGTACTCTTGAAAAATGTCTTGCGTCTCAAGAAGTTGAACAGTATGAAATATCTAAAATATATTTATATTTTTTGAAGAGGACTTAAATGATATTTATAATGGGATAGTTTTTTGAACAATAATTAGTACTTTTACGTCTCCGACTGTAAAGTACGCCATTTTTTTTACAATCACCTATCATTTGTCAAAATTAAGGAATTAGGGATGTCCATTTTTCTATTGCGTTTAATGTGCCTACCTATTTGATATCGATTATATGATATCGCCCATAAATTATATCGATTCTGTATTGATTAGCAAGATAAAATAAATAAATCAGTTTCTAATATCCCATAGAACTAAATCATAGGTAGTAGGTACATCTGTATATTTAATTTTCACTCAATTATGTGACGGACGAAACGATAGTGTGTGGTGAGCACCGCAAACTGGCATTCATTGATAAAGTCATATTTTTATTTATTGTTGGTTTGAAATCGGAATAGTTTCAAACGTCTCATGAACTAATAAGTACTATTCGACCCACGTTGATAAAAAAAAAACAAAGATTTTCATCTGCATCAATCGAACAAGTAATAATCGAATGTTTCTTTTATTAGCACAGGTACAACCCTTTTTGACATTATATTTATTTTCTGTCATACTTTTTCAATATTCTGTCATGTCAATGGTCAACCAGAATGTTTTTTCTGATGGTTTTGGTACGTTGTGCGTCGAGTTTGAGTTTTTAATTCCTCGGCTACTGCTCCAAAACCCATTGAAAATAATATAGATACTTCCTTCGCCGCTACACCATGTATGTGTGTTGTGTTTGTTGTATATTACTAAAGACAGGACTTTTTGTGTACAAATATTCACAATAGTATTATGTTAAGATATAATTAACACCCCGAGTGCGACTGTGGGGCGATGTCTCAACTGCTCCTTGAGATTTACGCCACCTATACGCAAACTCATGTTGTCGGAGATTCCTGATAATATCATGAACATTTTATGTATTTTTTATGTACCTAGTGTAGCTGTTTTCCTGCCATTCATACTAACTTAGACCATTTCATGATACATACTGCAATCAATGATTTGAGTAGGATCTAGATAAAATACTAAGGCAATCGGCTATCAAGTAATACACTATTACTTTCATTATATAAGTAATATAACATTGACTGCCTCGTTAGTCTAGTGGTCTCAAGCGCTACTACTGAGCATGAGGTCCTCGGTTCGATTCCCGGGTCGGGTAAAGTCTTGTTGTGGTTTTCCATCTGGAATTGCTCATTAGCAGCCTGGAGTCTGGATTTGTGCCCGCTTGATAGCAATAGGCTAGCCCCCTATCACATGGGACTTAAACATAACTGGCGAACCATGGGTGTACTACACATAGTTACCTACACCTCTGCCTAATCCTTCGGGGAATACAGGTGTGATGTTATGTTATATAATATAATATAATGTTTGCTTACATGCTTTCCGTTTTATTGAAATGTGGGACTAAGATTGCGAGGCACAAAGATACCCAAAATCTAAAACAGTAAGATTTGTGAGGTGGTCACCAGTAACTGGGCACCTAACATAGCCAAACTGCTACAGATTTTACACAAATGTATTTCTAAGGCACAAGGCTTACTCGTAAATCCATTTAAACCCTTTTTTCAGTTCATTTTGTGTTTGAACATATCCTCAAAATAGTCATTTTATTTTTGTAAATATCTCGGAAACTCCGTTGTAAATTGTGTTGAATTTTTTGAGGAAGTATTTAGACATGTCATCGAGTATTTTGAAGAAGATTTGATGAAGACACAAAAATGTTGAAATGAGTACATTTGTCCATAGTGCCGTGGGCATTCTCCTTTGTTCCAATAAGCTGACCAAAAAATTATATAAAAAAAACTGCGTAATTTTTAAGGACCGACCGAAGGTTCGGTTTCGGTTTCGGCTAGTTTCGGCCAAAAAATTTAGTTTCGGCCACAGTTTCGGTTTCGGCCAATAATTGGCCGAACCTTCGGCCCCGCCGAAACTAGGTGTTCGTGAATTGTCGCACAATCATTCGCACAATATCTATTATGTCTTTTGCTCTTTGCTCGGCGTCAAACTCTTCACTGTCACTGGACATTCTTAATAAATTTATTTAAAACCGAACAAATTTACACTCGACAAAAATTCTAAAATTTTCGCGGGCAGTTTTTTCTTCTAAACCAGTCACAGATTAACAATTTAAAACACTTGGCGCCACCTTCTTTGCGGAAAAACTATGGAACTAAACTCAACATTTTCGCAATGAAGATGGTTCACACTCCACAGATAATAGTATATTTACTGGCTGTTTGAGTTTGTCTATGTCACATCAAGGAAATTAAAAAACCTAATTACTTTTCACTCCCTAGAGACTATAGTGGTCACTTTAGTCCCGCTTTGTAGGGCTATATTGGCGTACTTTTAGAGCATGAGAAGTACAAAATATAGTCATCTTTTTTGAGACTGGTAAATATTAATTATCACTGATAATTAATTATAATGGTAAGACAATTCTTTAAATACTAAATTAAATACTAGATCTCAGTAAAAAATAACAACACAAGTTATCTAATTATTAAGACTATTGTAAACATAAGTAATTAATGTTGATTTTTGAAAAAGTTTGACTAATATGTTTTATTTTCTTCTATAAATGCGTAAAAATACAATAGATTTAACATGCTTTAAAATTCAAATAAGTTTCGGTTTCGGTTTCGGCCGAAACTGGGACCAAGACCGAAGGTTCGGTTTCGGTTTCGGCTGAAAATCCTGTTTCGGTCGGACACTAGTAATTTTCGTAAAAAGGGGTACAAAGTATTTGCTCCACGTATTAATATATAGATAATTTGTACACTTACGCATATTCGGATCTGGTAGAGGCAGCTGCGCCACTTTATGCTGCGACATGACCTGCATGTTCACTTCATGGTGAACGAAGTGGTTCACCACCTGAGGCGGTGATGTTACCTGGTGATTACAATGAATATATTGGTGATAAAGTTAAAGTTAGCATACTTATTTATAGTACAAGTTTATTTATATAACACTAGTTTTTTCCAGCGGGTTCGCCCGCGTGGAGGTCGGTGTATTATACATAAAAACCTTCCTCTTCAATTACTTTGGCCATTGTTGAAAGTCGCATTAAGGGGAACCTAGTCGCGGGCTCGAACTCACTGGTGGGCCTGGCTAAAAATCACGCTGTCTCACCAGGCTTCGTGTCCGACAGAGATAGTATCAGTGATGAGCAGTTAGACGCTAGTGTAGACTAGACTCAATTACGTTGTGCGTGTAGACGCACAACGTAATTGAGTGAGATGCAGGATCATTTATAGTAAAAAAATCGCGAAAAAATTATTAAAAGTCCTTTGGAAGATCGGGTTTTATGAAAAAGCCAATGCATAAATCAATGACCAATAAAGTTTATTGAACTTTTCGATAATTGAACTTTGTCGGTACCGACTTGATTTTGGAGATTTTACACTTCTTTAATTACATAAACACGCCCAAAGTTAAGTAAAATTAGCAAGAAAAACGAATCTTTGTTGGCTCCTAACTTTTTAATGGGTTTTTATTTTAGTATTATGTTTCCGTACAGACAATATTAATAATGAGACAAAACGATATCATATTTTACTTTGGATGTGCCATGTCAGACAGTGCAGTAAAACACTCCCGAAGTTTGTATGCAAAAAATGTGGACTAGGTTCACCTAAAAATCCGTTGCGTAATTTAAAAGATCTAAGCGTACAGACACGAAAAGGGACTTTGTTTTATACTATGTAAAGATTATAGGTAGAAAAACTTAAAGGAGAGGCTCGTAGCTGACTAAAAACAGCCCCACGGGTCGACCGATCAGGTTAAGCTACGCTTGCCGCGGTCGGTCCGTAGATGGGTGACCATCTTTCGACATATCAAGACCTCCGTGCCTCGGAAAGCACGTCAAGTGTTTGGGCCTAATCCACCACGCAGGCCCAGTGCGGGTTGGGAACTATAAATTCATACAACAGCGATCCCGTAATGATGTCACTATCGGTCACGTGGCCTCGCTTGATATGGACGAGAGCAAGCCGCTGTATAACGGGTTATGACAGAGAGAGATATAGAAAAACGCGTCAGCGAGAACGAGATGGAGGAATATTGCACATTCTATTTGGTTTTCAGCTGTTCAATTTTATTGTATTTAATTCTTTACATTCCTATGTTAATTTTAGAATGATAGTATTCATTGATAAGTCAGTAAGTTAAAGCCGACTTCACGTCGGCTTCTCTCTTAGAAAAACTGACACCTCGCTGCTGTCACATGTCTTCGAATTTTTGCTAGTACATGCCGGTTTCCTCACGATGTTTTCCTTCAACGTTTTGAGAGCAGTGGTGATGAAATAATTTACACAAAGTAAAACGCCTGTCTGGGTTCGAAGCTACGACAGAATAGCTATTTATTATTTTGAGTTCAACGTACCTCTTCGGTCCTATATCCTTGCTGATAAGGTTGATACTGAATCTCCTGCCCCTCATTGGTCAATTTCACCGATCGATTATTCAAACCGTTGTTCACAACGTTCTGATTGGCCGGTTCGAAACTTCGTGGAGGTTCGTACGGCTTCTGATTGGCCGGTGGTTCGTATATTTGCTGTTGATTCGGTATTTCGTATTGTTCTATTTGCTGATTTGGTATTTCGTATTGTTCTCCTTGCTGATACTGAATCTCCTGTCCCTCATTGGTCAATTTCACCGATCGACTATTCAAACCGTTATTCACAACGTTCTGATTGGCCGGTTCGAAACTCCGTGGATGTTCATACGGCTTCTGATTGGTCGGTGGTTCGTATACTTGCTGCTGATTGGGTAATTCGTATTGTTCTCCTTGCTGATTGGGTAATTCGTATCGTTCTGCTTGCTGATTGGATACTTCGTATTGCTCTAGCTGCTGTATGGTTGGTTCGTATTGCTCTGGTGCCTCATTGGCTGGTTCGTATGGCTCTGGTTGATCAATGGCCGGTTGTTCGAATTCTGGTTGTTCTTCTAGTTGTGTTGTTTCTTCTTGTGCGATTGTTTGTGAGTTTGTTTCGATTGCGTTTGGCGGTTTTGTGTCGGTTTCCTAGTAAAAGAAAAATAGTTAGTTAGTACTTTCTTTCTTCTTCCTTAAGAAATGTAACTAATAAAGTTACTTTTCGAGTTTTTAGCGGGATCGCGTTGGAGCGTGTCGCACGAATTTTCATTGACATGAAGTTTAGTGAAATAGCGAATTAAATTGTATAATTTTGGTAGTGAATTATTCAATTTAGTCACGTGTGACTCACACGGTGTGAGTGCACAAGTGTAGTGAAGGTGAAAATAAGTGACTAACGTGGACTTTTCGTGTTCCCCCCAAAAACTCATATTAGGTTGTTGTAAAGTTACTACCGCTTTACAATAACTTTGATTTGACTAACTAAAGTCGACTATGAATGTTTCGTAACTTCGTGCCCGATATCGGGCCATTTACTTGATCGAAAAGAAAAATTATTTGACACTGGCTAAATGCACAAACCGTGCGAAGCCAAAACTAAAAAAAAAATTACATTTCTTAAGGAAGAAAGTTGTCGTCGTTGTCTCTTAGATGTTATTGATAAACATTTTTCGACCATGGCGAAACTTCAAAATAACATTCTTTCAATTATTTCTAAAAAGAAAATGATTCGCTACATAAAAGGTTCGAAAGTCTGATTAAACCTTTTTTTATTAAGCGGCAAGGTAGCCCGCGAAATTCTAATTAACTTAGGGTTTTGCAATGAGGGTGTTCATGAATATTCAAGCCACCAGTTGGCGCCACTTTGACAAGAGGTCTTCCAGTTCGACAATGAACTTAAATTATTTGATGTCATTCGTTTCATCCTTTCGTTCACCATTCAGTCCGTAGGCGCTTTAACACTTATGAAAGGGGCCCGGACCTAACGTCTCAGTGCTGCCACCTAGTGAACATCATTTCAGAACACCCTCATTTGCTTTGATTCGCGAAAGCGCCAAGGTGTATTGACGACACCCTGGACCTATCGCCTAAACAAAAAACTAAGAGATATGAGTTAATTTGATTAGGTACGAAAAAAAGGTCTGGTATCTAAGTACCTAATACCAGCCGTTCGGCTTGATCGAAAGCTCGAAATGATTAAGGTACTCTTGCCGCGGTCAGTCCGTGGATGGGTGACCTTTACAAACCGAGAACCCTCCACCTAAGAAAGCACGTTGAGCCGTTGGTCTCCGTTGTTGTTTGTGGATTTTTACACGCTTTATATTAGCTTCACTTGTATGTTTGTATGTAACCGACTCCTTTGAGCGGGATTTTTACCCACTTTAAACGGTCAGATTTCATTGAAACTTTGTAAACTTGTCGAGGACCGATGACAATTCAATAATTTAAAAAAAAATGAGAAAAAAAAATCACGTTTTTGTAGTTAGCAGAACTAAAAATAGAAAATAAATAATAGTTTAAAAAACACGCTTTAAAAACCAAACTAAAAAAGGAGAAAATAATTTAATTCAATTAAAAAGCGTGGAGTACTTGACATTAATTGATTATAAAGCGTGTTTTTTAGTTTTTTATACTATTTTTTATTGACACATTTTATGGGTCTTCAGAAGCCCGAAAGTTTGACAACCTGTCTTATCAAGAGGTTTAAGTGTTACACAGCAGTGGCGAAAGCACCATATAACACGATTCTACCGCTATTGAAAAATTTGACGTCAATAGTGTCTATTGCCTGTCTATTGCCAAAAAATATAGTCGCACTACGGGTATTTCATTCACCATAACATTCAAACAACAAAAATGGTTATTTTTAGCTTTGTATTACAACAAAAAAAGATGTTCTATTATGATGGACTGCACATTTTATTTGATTTTCAGCTGTTCAATTTTATTGTATTTAATTCTTTATATTCCTATATTCATTTTAGAATTACAGTAAGTATTCTTTATTGATAAGTCAGTAAGTTAAAGACGACTTCGCTTCGTCTTCTCTTTTAGAAAAATTGACACCTCGTCGCTGTTACACAGTAACATGGGTTGTGGGGGTCAGATAGGCAGCTGTCACTCCACGTCAAATACTGGTATTCAGCTCAGTATCAAAATATTTTATTTCACATAAACCTACATGGGTCATGGTCATAAGCTAGGTGCACGGTTCCAATTTGTCGCTTCCTATGGATGGAGAAGAGCCGGCAAGAAACTCCACGGATACTCTTTTAAAAATAATCGGTTTTTACACTGGTTTCAAATTACAGTGATAATAGGTATGGGAGGACAGTGTAGGCCTGTCAACAGTTCGGCTGCGTACGAAGACATTGGAAGCCGACCCCAAAAATAGAAATAGGCTAGGCCGCCGATGATGATCTATAAATAATACTGTAGGAGTTTTTGGCGGGATACGGTTGGAACATGTCGCACGAATTTTCATTTTCATGAAATTTAGTGAAATAGCGAATTAAATTGTATAATTTTGGTAGTGAATTATTCAATTTAGTTACATGTGAGTGCACAAGTGTAGTGAAGGTGAAAATAAGTGACTAACGTGGACTCTTCGTGTTCCCCCCAAAAACTCATATTAGGTTGTTGTAAAGTTACTACCGCTTTACAATAACTTTGACTTGACTGACTAAAGACGACTATGACTGTTTTGTAACTTCGTGCCCGGTATCGGGCCATTTACTTGATCGAAAAGAAAAATTACTTGACACTGGCTAAATGCACCGTGCGAAGCCACAACCGAAAAAAAAAAAAAAAATAATAATACTGTACCTTTTCAGTCGCCGTCTTCAGTTGACATTCCTCATCTGGCCGATAGTCGCAGCAACATTTGTCACGACACTCTTCGTTAGTTTGACATTCGCTTTCTGTAATTTGCATGTTAAAGGTTAATTTTCTTATTCTTTACTACATTTTGCTAGCGGCTTCGCACGGGTGTACGTCAGAAATTAACCCACAGGAACGTACAATTACGTGTGTATTTTTTGAATCGTCAGATTAACGTTCAACGTTGTTCGCTCGTACGGTCGTGTTGTCAGTGGTGTCGGTAACAGTGTCGCGAGTTCAATTATTTTTTCCCATCTCAAAAAATGCCCAACGCGCCTTAAGAAGTTTTGTTACGTTACGTAGTTAAAAGTCCGTGTTCTTCAACATAATCACTAAAAGGAATCGTTTCATATGTAAAAACAAATAAAAATATTTTGACGATTTAAAAAAAAAAAAAACGGCATGAAATTTTTCGTCAAATCGGCAACCAAAACATCATAAATAATTAGCACTATGACCACCTCCAAGGATATTACGGTTAAACATGCCGTTTAGGAGATAATTCAATTTATCATACTAGCTTCATACAAATTTTTCGTAAAAAAATTATATTTCCTTGGTTTTTGGGCAGAATTAACTCGGGTGTCATTTTTGTACATAGTAATGACTAATAGAAGCGATATCCGGCAAAAAATCAGGCACTTGCAAATTGAAATCCCTAAGTCTATGAAAGTCGATTTCCAGCCCACCGTGTACCGCCGAGTCTATGAAAGTCGATTTCCAGCCCACCGTGTACCGCCGAGTCTATGAAAGCCGATTTCCAGCCCACCGTGTACCGCCGCGGTCAAAATGTATGGAACAGCTGGTTTGTTTTCGTATAACCGACGAAAAATTTCTACACTAGGGGGTCTAGAATGATAAGCTGAATTCATGGTTACAGTTTGCGCACTAATTAAGTTTTTATCCTGTATAACAAGCAAAGGGCCGAAAAATTTCTCCAGAATCATTTTTGATTCTTCAATTAACGATTTTCTTACCATTATCAATAAATGAATGCTGTTTCTCCAACCTACCGCGGCGTTTTTCACTGCACGGATCCAACTGGACCTAGAAATTAAATAATAATTTATTTATTGATTCTTTAACTAAAATAAATAAAGCTCAAACATATGTTAATAGATTACAATGCAGTCTACTGAAAGCACTCATGATAGAATTGTCTTGCTTCATCCGGATTTTTTTAAAATAAAAAGCTGCTGTAAATTGATCACACTTATTAGGCAATTTTTTATTCAAAGACATAATATACAGGGGATATAAGGGGAACGCTTCCGAAGCCAGAACAAAGGTTATATACAACCTAAATGCAAACGGATACCAATAAACTTTCGCCTTAAATTGGTTATTTTGCATCAATTTAAAACGTTGGACGCTTCCGTAATATTTCTATTTATTTTATTTTGGCGGCGCTTTACAAAGGATGCCTAAACCTAAAGTCGCCGCCTGGACTCGGGGTCGTTTTTAAATGTGTTTAGTCTCAAATAATAGTTAATTTAACTGTTCTGATAGCACAGTGCACAAAAAATAAAAAATAAAAAATTTGGTAAATATTGTAAAAAAAATCTATCGAGAATCACTAGCCCTATTACCTGTCTTCGTTTTCCGAAGCGTGTCCCTTACACCCTGTATAAGCTAACAGACTGAAAATAATATTAAAATTCAATTGTATTTAACTCCACTGGATTCGAACTTGAGAATTATTTTTTTTCCTTTATTTATTTAAGGGATTTATGTACACAAATGTGACAATGTCAATCCCATCGTGCTTTTACAAATAATCACTTACTCTTAAACTAAATAAACTAACCTAAATCTCACAAAAAATAACCTAATCTTATTTATTATCTAATAAAAAAGTATATAATATTTTTGCTGCTTCAGAAGTTGGATTGGCTAAGATGCCATGAAACATTCCAACATCCATTACCGACAATTTCAAAGAATTCAGCAGTGCGTTTCTTTTGTTAGTATGCCGGACACACTCCACTAACACATGCTGTGCATCTTCTATTTTACCACACACCTCACAGTTTGGAGAGTCCGATTTTCGCATGAGAAAGAATTAAGAATTTTTGCCCACGTGTTTTTAGCCCACGTGTTTTTTTAGCCCACGTGTTTTTTAGCCCACGTGTTTTTTTAGCCCACGTGTTTTTTTAGCCCACGTGTTTTTTAGCCCGTGTTTTTTTAGCCCACGTGTTTTTTTAGCCCACGTGTTTTTTTACCCCACGTGTTTTTAGCCCACGTGTTTTTTTAGCCCACGTGTTTTTTTAGCCCACGTGTTTTTTTAGCCCGTGTTTTTTTAGCCCACGTGTTTTTTTAGCCCACGTGTTTTTTTCTTGAGCACTGGATTTTCAACGAAATGCAATGTCGACAGTTGGAAATCCAACAGAAGCTTTCTTAGAGCGCTGGGATGCGCTCTGTTGGATTCTTAACTTAAGCTTTGGATAAGAAAAAATAAATGGTTTCCCCAAAGACTCACTCTCTGCTCCACACTCTGTTGTTCAGTCTGTGCGACGGCCGGGTCGTACAGCACGGGCGGGTTGGCCGGGTCGAACTGGTATACTGTGCCGTCCGGGTTGGTGAGCGGACGTCCGGTCTGCAATGTGCATAGAAAAAGATTTTTTGCTAGGAGAACTCGTCTCTTTCAAAAGATGGATTAACGAATATTTATCTCTAGAATGCAGTGGCGCAGAAACGTGAAATTTCAGTGACTTAGAGCGAATTTTACCAATGAAACTGAACACGTTCAGAACATGTAAACCACGTTCAAGAGGTTTCAGTGTCTATATTTGTAGAACATTTCTCCTATCGCAAGTCTGCTGGAAGAAATTTCTAAAGAAATAAGCAGTACCTTTGTACTCAATCGTTTGATTATGCCGTATCTGCTATGTATTTTTAATCGACTTTAAAAAGGAGGAGTTTGGAGTTTTTAGTTTTCATTTTATGAACATTTTTGTTTTACATGGACGATGTTATTTTAGTTTGTGTACGGCTTTTTTGTTTAGGAGTTTTTATTTATTGGAAGAGTACTTTCTCGGAGTGGTCCCATTTCAATTTGGTGAAGATCTGATAAAGAACTTCAGAGATAGGCAACGGAACTCCTCAATAAATGATAGCAAATGGACTGGGATTGCTGAAATCTCATGTGTCTCTTGTTTACTCCAGTTCATAACATTACATCACACCGGTACGCTGTGAAGGGGTAAGCAATGTCTTTTTTTTTAAACTGACTTCCAAAAAAACACTACAAAGTGAAAAATAACGTTAATTTCGGAAGGCGGTGACATAAAATTAATATCCCAAGTCACCGACTTCGAAATTAAAGTTATTTTTCACTTTGTAGTGTTTTTTTGGAAGTCGGTTGTTTTTACTGTGTGTAAATAAATAAACATTTTCTATTTCATTAAGTACCTGGTACTTGTTGACAGGCCTACACTGTCCTCGTATACCTATTTATCATTGTAATTTGAAAACATTATAAAAGGCAATTATTTTTAAAAGAGTAGCCGTGGAGTTTCCGTAGGTAACGCACAAGTCATGAGCCATGAGCAGAGATCGGATATTCGGATGCATATTCACCTAAAGTTGAGATGTTGGCTAACATGGAATGCGCTTTTGTATCGAAAAAGTCTTAATTTAGGTAAGTAATTTGTTTATTTTTCGTTTTAACTAATAAAAACCACCCCTCCTCCAGTACATCACATATTTGTATCGGGTTAAACATTAATTTTAAATCAATTCACATATGCAATCCAAGAATCCCGGGGTTTTTAATAAATATTACAAATAATTTATAAAACAGCTTCCATACTTTCATAGCTAAAAATTATCTTTAGGTAAATATGCATCCGAATATCCGATCTCTGGTTATGAGCATGAGGACTGGCAGAGATATTTGGTAGAAAATTATATGTCGCTACTCAAATTGGGAAAAAATACAGAAAAATAATAGTTTAAAAAACTAAAAAAACACGCTTTAAAAACCAAACTAAAAAAGGAGAAAATAATTTAATTCAATTAAAAAGCGTGGAGTGCTTGACATTGATTGATTATAAAAATACCTCAAAAAGCACCCCACGCTTTTTAATTGAATTAAATTATTTTCTCCTTTTTTAGTTTGGTTTTTAAAGCGTGTTTTTTAGTTTTTTTAAATATTATTTATTTTCTATTTTTTAGTTCTGCTAATTAAATGTTACAACAAAATACCTTGTGATATATTGCAATTAAATGAAAGGAAATTTAAAGCTCACATTAAAAGTAAACTTTGTAAACTAGCGTATTACAAATTAGAGGATTATATCCAAGATAAGAATGCTTGGAAACATGCTGGTCCTGCTCCATAGGACAATCTAGAGTCTAGACAAAATCAAACTGGTTGCTAATTGAATTGTACATATAATTAATTATATTTATGACATTGATTTACACTCAGTAATTATTTTAACTCACACACTGACTCATTACTTGTTAATATTGTAGGAAAATCATACCTATACTTACTTTTACAATGTTTGTAAATGTGTGAACACCATGTATCTATCACAGAATTAATTTATCTGATTGCTTCAATTTGATTCTTTTTACCCATTTTGGTATGGTAATTTTATTCTGGGTGCATCGTTTTCACACATAATCATATAATGAATGTAAATATTGTACTTGAAACATTTTAAAAGAGTAACGGTGGAGTTTCTTGCCCATTCTTCTCCATACGAAACTACATTTTGGAAGGGGCGACTAGAATCAATTCTATTTCAATGTAAATGTTGACGTTCAAAAGTGCCTTTTAAGTGCCTATTTGAAATAAATGCTTTGACTTTGACTTTGACTTTACAAAAACGTGTTTTTTTTTTCCCCCAATTTTTTTTAAAATTATTGAATTGTCATCGGTCCTCGACAAGTTTACAAAGTGTCAATGAAATCTGACCGTTTAAAGTGGGTCAAAATCGCGCTCAAAGGAGTCGGTTACATACAAACAAACAAACATACAAGTGAAGCTAATATAAAGCGTGTAAAAAGGACTAATATCTTACGTGTGGGTGTATGACCATAGCGCCGGGTGGTACTGCAGACATGTCAGTGACACACCACACCACGCCTGCGCTCTCCACGTTAGACGTAACGGGCACATTCGTATTGACGGCTGGCTCGGGACTGGCGCCACCTGTGAACAAATTAAGAAAGTTAAATTAGTTATAGGTATGTTAAATTTTAGATCATCGAAAAAAAAATAGAATCCTTACTAATATTATAAACGCGAAAGTTTGTGTATGGATGGATGGATGGATGTTTGTTACTCTTTCACGCAAAAACGGCTGAACGGATCTGGATGAAATTTGGCACACAGATAGATTATAACCTAGGTTAACACATAGGATACTTTTTATCCCGGTAGTACGTTCCCGCGGGATAATTTCCGACCTCGGCGAAGCCGCGGGCGGAATCTAGTATAAAATAAGTCAGTCGTAAGTCGCGGCTGTTACCACTGGGGCGCAATGCCGGTCAGATAATTACACAGGATCTTATCCGGAGGTGATGCTGAAAACCTTCAGCTACAAGAAAACAGTCTATTGATAACCATCAATAGACTGTTTTCTTGTAGCTACAACGGTTAAGCCGTTACCGTATAACCGACGAAAAATTTCTGCGCTGGGGGTCTAGAATGATATGCTGAATTCATGGTTACAGTTTGCGCACTGAATAAAACCTTTTCCTGTATACAGCAATTTCATTTACAGCAGACGGCAATCATAGGTAATTTGCTTCCATCTTATTTATTATCAATTAATCAGTTCCAATCGGTATAAAAGAAAGAAAGAAAAAGAAAGAAAAAACGTTTATTTGCGGTAAACATGACGCAAAAAGATAAGGAACACAAAAAAAATAAGAAAAGGTTGAGGGAAACATGCGTCACATCCACGCAAAACGGCTATCACTCAGCATTATGCTGCGACCCTATGCAACATAACATAACATGTATTTATTTTCTCACCACAATACTTAAAAGTTTATAAGTACATAATGATTAGTACTTATTAAGGTATTGATACACACCGAAGATACAACATACAAAGAAAAAAAAACTCTCATACAGTTCCCAAAATCATAATCGGCCTATACTGTTCCCACTGCTGGGACACATGCCTCCTTTGTGTGAGAGGGTGTGGGCCGTAATCCACCACGCGGGCCTAGTGTGGGTTGGTAGATATGTCTTCGAATTTTTGTTTCCAGGACATTCCTGTTCCTATCTTGGACTTACCGGTTGGCGAAGGAGTGATCGAGTCAGTACTGCGAAGACTGAGGGTCTTGTACCCAGAGCTGGATGGAGACAGGCGCCAACTGCTGGACGCCAGGTCACCTGGAACAACATTATAACATGATGTGTGAGTAGAAAGCGAAAATAACAAGATAAGATTCGATGTTTTTTTTTTATATATAAGTATATGAGTACTACTACCGCGGACATGGTGGTCCGCGCCCTTGTTTACAAGGTTTTATTTATTTATGGGTTTTATTAATTTACATTGCAATTAAAGTGCTCCTACATCGGACACATTTATTAAGCTTACATACTAAACTTAAATCTACGTGAGTCCATATTATTTTATTTTTTAATGTTATGTTATAGTTACACATGCACATACAGATACGATAAATATGTTTTTTTTTATTTACTATTTTGTACACAAGCATTACAATATTAGGTAGGTTAGTTAATGGTATGTTATGGTTATGTTACTATATTAGTTTTTTACAGTTACTACTAATTTGTTACACATTTTACGGAGAGTTGACTGCATGGCAGTGTGAACTGACCAGCCCAGGCCGACGGCATCCGTGCACGGACATGACGTGCACATCCGCGCCGTTTAGCTCAACCATATTTTATGGAACTTAACGTCGAAGATTCGATGTTGTAACATACCAACTGTTATACAGTATGGAAACCACATACTTATATGCAATAAATGAAACCACATGATTGTTCTTGAGTTTTCTGACGATACACAAAAAAAATATATCGGTCCAGTCATTAGGTCAAAAAGTAGAGTTCTAATTTTAATCAAATTTGAACACTCTGTAGAATTGGGATCACTAGGTCAATGATTCAATGAACTTGAATCCTTGAACATTGAAAAGCGAAGTTGCCAAGCAGTGCAAACTATCACGACACTGTTACGTATTCTGCTTATTTGACTAAAATGTAAAATCGGTACACCTAAACGACAAGGTAAAAAGGTACGTTGTGTAAACAGAGTGTTTACTTTTACTTATTTCATTTTGATACATTTTTTTTTAAATTTCACTTTTTTAATTTTCATTTTTTCATTTAATATTTATTTTTTCTTTACTTCTGTGGCCTAGCATTACTTGTAGATTCATTTATTGCATATATGTGGTTGCCATACTGTATGTACACATTATGGAATGCAATAAAGAATTTGAGTGTTGAGTAAGAAGTTAATGAATAAGCAATTTGAAATATGAATATTTTATTTCTTGTTTGACGCCATATTAACTAACAGCGCTTCAACGTGACAAGAGACACAGGAGTTAGATAGTTCATTCGAGAGTGATAATAGTTGACACGACATAACACGAGAGTGAACTGAGGTGACACGAGAAAGATACCAGTTAACACGAGATGACACGAGAGTGTAATGGCTGACATAAGATTGATAAAAGATGACTCGAGATGACACAAGCCTGACACGAGTTGAAAAGAGAGTGACATGAATTGTCACGAGTGACACGAGTTGACACTATAGTGACATGAGAGTAACACAAGTTGATAAGAGGGTGACGAATTGACAAAGGTGAAACGGTATCATTATCTCGGTCACATTATGTGATTGAAATTCAGCTCATACCTTGTCTACTAAGTACCCTTGGAGTGTGCGGCTCTGCTGCAGCATATCCTCCGAAGCTGTGACTCTTGGAGACAGGGCCCCGGGCACCACGCCACGACCCAGTCGATCCTGGAACACTGCCTTCGAGGGATTGAACCTGGGGAAGAATTAAATAGTTAAAATAAACTTCCGAACAGGCACTAACATCACGCCTTGCTTCCCCCAAGGGTCGGCCAGGGGTGTACCTATAGAACAACTACCTTTCGCCATTTATGATTAAGGGGAACCTAGTCGCGGGCTCGAACTCACTGGTGGGCCTGGCTAAAAATCACGCTGTGTCACCAGGCTTCGTGTCCGACAGAGATAGTATCAGTGATGAGCAGTTAGAGGCTAGTCTATACGCACAACGTTATTGAGTGAGATGCAGGATTATTTATAGTAAAAAAAATCGCGAAAAAATTAAGAAAAGTCCTCTGGAAGATCGGGTTTTATGAAAAAGCCAATGCATAAATCAATGACCAATAAAGTTTATTGAACTTTTCGATCATTGAAGTTTGTCGGTACCGACTTGATTTTGGCGATTTTCTACTTCTTTTATTACTTAAACACGCCCAAAGTTAAGTAAAATTAGCAAGAAAAACGAATCTTTGTTGGCTCCTAACTTTTTAATGGGTTTTTATTTTAGTATTCTGTTTCCGTGTAGACAATATTAATAATGAGACAAAGCGATATCATATTTTACTTTGGATGTGCCATGTCAGACAGTGGAGTAAAACACTCCCGAAGTTTGTATGCAAAAAATGTGGACTAGGTTCACCTTAAATCCCAAGTAATATGGGACGAGCTTATTGTAATCAAATGGGCACACATACAGACTCCAGCCTACTGAGAAATTCCAGATAGAAAAACTCAATATCATTTTGCCCGACCTGGGAATCGAACCCAGGAACTAATGCTCAACAGTAGCACTTGCGTCCACTACACCAACGAGGCAGTCCAACCAACCATAGCAACACCCTCTAAGATCGGACGGCGAGTAATGGGTAGCTCGATGTCCAGTAAGGACCAAGCCCGGGTCGACGGCGCGTTGTGTTCCACGCGCGCCTCAAAGAGATGTCAGCACCAACTGGTGGGGTCCGCAAGGGCCGATGCCTGCCAGGGGTGCGGGTTGTTCGAAAGAGATACCGCGGCCCCTGGCACACAGGCAACTGAGGGAACACGGGTGGGTTTTAGTCAGTAAAAGTCTGACACGCCCTCCTGCTCCACCCAGAGCGGGAGAAGTTATTTGATGATTTCTCACCCAGAAAAAAAAACAGAAAAGCTGCTTAGCAGTAGCCCTTGTGACCATTAGACCAATGAGGCAGGTATTGATGTATGGTGTCAATTTTCTTAACAAATATTTCCTTGCCTGTTTTTACAAGAAAATACGCATAAAACACAAATATAAATCTATTTTTAAGAGCCCGTGCATAAAATTTATTCGCTAGAGTTTAGGCAAATTCATTTTGAACTATGTTTGTGTGCACCGTTCACGCACACACGCCTAAAGTTCGAGCGTAGTGATCGCTTAAACAGTTTTGATCTTTTAGTTATGAATATATTTTTTAGTGTGGAGTTCATAAGCAAAATGTTTCCTTTGCATCTTATTCCTGTTTTTTTTTTTAGACTTTAAGGAATTGTAAAGCACTGTTTTTTTTTGGTACAATAAACATTATCTTATCTTTTTAAGTTATATAGGTATGGTTGAGAAATAAAAGTCTAGAATGTTTGTGTATATTCGTTTAGTACCTATATCTATCACAATAAACAAAAATGGTACAATTTCGTGTCAGAAGCATGTAGATACATTTAGACATTCACTAACATTGAGGGAAGCGTTTTACATAAATAGGATTTGTTTGCATTTTTAGGAATTTAATGTTGACTTCATCGATGCCAATAATGGCTAAGATGAACTTAGAAAGTATAAACAAATTGAAAAAGTCTATTGAGACTATGCCCCATATTTGAAACTGTATTTAAAATAAAATAAGAGAATTGGAATTGGATTGGGATAAAAGCTTTACTCATGGAACTGTTGTTGTACAGAACCGATTCCTCCGGCAAGCCACAGGCGCCCCTTGGTTCGTTCGGAACGAGATCCTCCATCTCAATCTGAAAATCCCCACGGTCAGTCAGTTCTTGAAACGTAACTCGATAAAGCCGAAATTCACCGCAATCCTTTGATTGTGAAGGCCACCACTTATGTCCCCAGTAGGATTAGCTCTGTCCGACGATTACCATCCTTCAGGAAAGCAATAGGGCCACCAGTACAGTTCGCACACACCGCACAAAATCGTCCTTCCGACCTCGCCGCCGAGGTCCTCGCGCCCCGTGAAGACCCCTAGTATCGGCGCCTAACGTCGAGACCCCCGACTGACCCTTGCTCGTTGAAGCGCCAGCCCGCGCCGCAGCTGAGCCAATAGCTTTAAATTTCCCGACTAATAATAATAATGCCAATATTTTGATCCAGCCTGTCCCCAATGATAGCTGTCCCCCTATCAGTGACGCCCTGAGCCGAGGTCCGTACCCCACAGGGGGTGCCCCCAGCGTGCAGTCGCTTAGTTTGTAAATTTTAGTTTGTAAGCCCTGGCTGGAGGCGTTAAAATTAACTTCTTAATGGCAGCCCCAGGAAAGCCCGGTTGAGCAGTCACGGCCTCTCAAGGCCAACTGCGAGATGCCCAACAAAAAAAAAAACTGTTGTTGTTGTTATCTAACTTTGAATCTTCCTCACTCTGAAAGTATTAACAGTTAAAATTATATACATGCAGTAGGAATATTATAAATATATAATTTATTTAGATAAGACAACGGCGGCATGTTCATCGATTTCCTAAAATTAACAACAATGAAAATGTGAATGTATTCGTAAATACTTCTTTATGCACTTCTAACGCTGATCAAAAGTATAAACTTACACGTTCTTCAAACGAAACGGTTTGGTTGGAATTACGTTCTGCAAGAATTTTCCTGATACGTACCAATCCCACGTTTCGTCCTTTTTTTTGGTGATGCACTGGTAGTGTGTTCCTTTCTTTCGACCTATTTTATCTACAAAAAAATATTAACATCAGTAACTTATAGACGCTATTGGGCTCAATCACAAAAAAATTAAATCGATTGATTTGTCCTAACTAGAAATTTGGTAACGGGGCCGGGGGAGTCCCGTCGTCAGGAACCAAGTTCCTTACGCTTTTTGATCAACTCCGAATGTAACGTCATTTACTCTATCTTTGAAACTCTCGAAACTTCATTTTGACCTCACTATTGGCTTCAGCACCCACGGAAACCTTAAAAATGATCTCTCTGTCTTTCTTTTTCTATTACATGTCACAAAAAACTTTGATGATTTTAAATTTTTCAAAAATTGTTATGCCTAGCTTAAAAATTATAGAAATCATCACCACACCCGGAGTGTGGCTCCTTGTGGAGGCGATGACTTACGTCCGGCCCTGGTCCAGGCCATGGTACGGAGCGAGAGTTAATGGGTAGCCGTCACCTCCTTCTGCGAAGCAGTAATGCTCGCGAAGAGGGGGTCGGCGCACGTGAGGGAGAGGCAGTATATGCGCCCTCATGGCCCTAATCTCCGCAGGAGACGCCCTGGGCGTCGGGGATCCCAGGCTGATTCCCGGCCACCGTAGGGGCGGGCTTGTGGACGGCGAGTAATTGGTAGCTCGCTGTTCGGTAAGGACCAAGCCAGGGGTCGACAGCGGGTTGTATTCCACGCGCGCCTCAAAGAGATGTCAGCACCAACTGGTGGGGCCCGCAAGGGCCGATGCCTGCCAGGGGTGCGGGTTGTTCAAAAGAGATACCGCGGCTCCTGGCACACAGGCAACTGAGGGATCACGGGTGGGTTTTAGTCAGTAAAAATCTGACACGCCCAGTGCTCCATCCAGAGAGTTATATTTGATGATTTCCCACCCAAAAAAAAACTCGCGGTGTGATGACGATTTCTATCATTTTTATTACGTGATGATTTCTAAAAGTTACTCCTACCAAGCTGCTTTAAAGAACTTCCTTCCAAAAATCTATGAAACATACAATCTAAATATATATAACTAGCGAACCCGTTAGGCAGACGTTGTCCTGCGACACTTCACCCAGGTCCAACAAAAAGCTAAGACGCACACCGGTATAACATTAACATTTTGCAAATAAGCAAAAATAAACAAGCGAAGTACTTAAAATAAAATTAATACTTACTGGATCAAAATGTGGTAGTCGGCGTACAATTTATGGAATATGTTAACGTAGATCACGTGAGCTCCTGCGATGCAAAGCGATACGTCCGCACGCTGGGAAGGCCCGGTCGCTACTGACGGGATCGGTTTTGCGCGGTCGATAATATAGTTAACTTTGACATTAATTTACGAAATGAAGTTGTTGTTTATTATTAAAATAAAATTTATGTTATATTAAATGGTTAACTTAAGATTAAAACGTAATTTTTAAAATTTCATAAAAGTGATTTTAAGTAATAGAAAAAAATACTTATTTTTGTAGCAGTTTCCTATAAATTACGTTTTTTCAATATTTATTTTCTGCTATATTTCGTAGGAAAGTCAAAAAAGTAGTTCTGCTATCTGCAAGAAGACCATTCAATTATGTTATTTATATTTTTTTTATGTGCAGGATCTGTTTTAGTTTTGTGTAACTAGAAGCCAAACATCGCTCGCTTGTTACTTTTCGGAAAAGGGGCTGTGGATATTGGTGATTTTCCAATATTGTATAAGTTAATTGAAAAATCCGTTTCCGCCACATGCAAGAATTAGAACTCAACTCTTATAGTAACAAAAAAAAATGCCTAAATTCCATTTCCCTAGCTCACAACAAGTGATCAAAATTAACCAAAATGAGTTAATTTCGTGCACGGAGCCTTAACACGCTTTTATTAGATTCACTTGTAACTTTTCATAATAAATCATAGTAAATATTTAATAAAGATGATTACCTACATAGAACCATTTCGCAAAGGTAATTATTTATCGTTCATTACGAACTGAAATTGTTTATTTTTACCTGCGATCTAATGAAGATTTAGCAAAGGGAAAACTCTTGAGTCATCAAACTAAATGTCCGAATTATTTTATAATTTTTAGTGCGTGCTAAAAGCGTGTTTTTTAGTTTTTTAAACTATTATTTTTATTCTTTCTAACATTGATCAAAACAAACAGAGAAAGAATAATAGTTTAAAACACTAAAAAACACGCTTTAAAAACCAAACTAAAAAGGAGAAAATAATTTAATTCAATTAAAAAGCGTGGAGTGCTTTTTGAGGTATTTTTATAATCAATTAATGTCAAGCACCCCACGCTTTTTAATTGAATTAAATTATTTTCTCCTTTTTTAGTTTGGTTTTTAAAGCGTGTTTTTTAGTTTTTTAAACTATTATTTATTTTCTATTTTTTAGTTCTGCTAACTACAAAAACGTGTTTTTTTTTCTCAATTTTTTTTTTAATTATTGAATTGTCATCGGTCCTCGACAAGTTTACAAAGTTTCAATGAAATCTGACCGTTTAAAGTGGGTCAAAATCGCGCTCAAAGGAGTCGATTACATACAAACAAACAAACATACAAGTGAAGCTAATATAAAGCGTGTAAAAAGAACATACCTTCAACAGTTTATTCCTCCCGCCACCTTCGGGTGTGAGCACCTTGATAGGTCCAGTAGCAAGCCACGGCCATTGGGATTCGTCTTGCTGCAAGCGAATAAATCAGATAAGAAAGAATTTTAACATGATGAAGTGAGGGTATGAGGAGATGTAAGGGAAGAAGACAGTAGTCTGATAGGAAAGACGAACGTCATATTTTATGAAAAAAAAAAAAACCGTTTAAAATCATTGATATACAAAACACCCAAGATGCACGGTCTCGAACAAAAGTAACAAAACTATCCCCAATTATATATATTTTTAAATTATTTATTTCAATAAAAACTTTTTCCAAAAAAAAACAACCGACTTCCAAAAAAACACTACAAAGTGAAAAATAACTTTAATTTCGGAAGTCGGTGTCTTTGGAGCTGTATTTGAATTTTTTGTCACCGCCTTCCGAAATTAAAGTTATTTTTCACTTTGTACTGTTTTTTTGGAAGTCGGTTGTTTTTTTTTGGAAAAAGTTTTTATTTTTCACTTTTTAGTGGTTCACATGTGCTTACCCCTTCACAGCATACCGGCGTGATGTTATGTTATGAAGTGGTGTAAGCAATAGACAGACAAGATTTCAGCAATCCCAGTCCATTTGCTATCATTTATTGAGGAGTTCCGTTGCCTATCTCCAAAGTTCTTCATCAGATCTTCACCAAATTGAAATGAGACCACTACGAGACAGTACTCTTCCAAAAAATAGCTAAATCGCTTCGTGTGCCTATAAAATTTGAAGAGTTCTCTCTATTTCTCCAGGATCCCATCATTAGATCCTGACTTGATGATCATGGGACCACCTGGGAAGTATACCCTTTCAAACAAAAAAAACAAAATCCAAATCGGTCCAGCCATCTTCGAGTAATCGGGGAACATACATAAAAAAAATAAAAATAAAAAAACAAAAAAAAAAGGTTCTGACGAATTGATAATCTCCTCCTTTTTAAAGTCGGTTAAAAAAGTGTGGTACAGTCTGTTACAATAAAATAATTTTTAAAATTTAGGGTTAAGTGGAATAGAAATAAAGTAACATAATTGAATCAGGCGTCCTAGCTAGGTTACATAGTAACCTGTATTAAGGTTCGCCAGCCCAGGTTCCCACAGGGGTACAAACATTTTAATAGACTGCTTAGAACTATAAGGTACAAACGTATTTAACTTATACTAAAAGTGTTAGTACGTGTGTGTGGATATATCAGTTTTTATAGTTATGATAAAACACATGTCATTGCAAATTCAACCTTACTCGCATGACTTAAAAGTGGTTTAAAAAAGTAATGTCTAAGCAGACTGACTGAAAGATGGCTGACGATACTATTTGACGCCTGCGCACATTGCACCCTATTTATGCGGACGTTTTTGAGACGCTGATTGTGTATCTTGGGTTTTTGTATATAAATGTATTAAAGTAAACTTTTTTACCAAACTAAAAAACAAATGTTTTCATCTTGCGTCGACCCTGAATGAATGAAAGATGAGTTCAAATAGATCAAAGGCTAATGGCACAGTAATAACAGCCGCACGGGTCGATCCGTCAGGTAAAGCTACTCTTGCCGGGGTTGGTCCGTAGATGGGTGACCATTTCTACATACCAAGACCCCTCCGTGGCTCGGAAAGCACGTTAAGCCGTTGGTCCCGGCGGTCATTCGTAGATCCTTGACAGTAGTTACGGGTCATCAGAATCCCGAAACTCTGACAACCAGTCTTACCAAGGGGTATGGTATTACCCAGTTACTGGGCTGTGGAGGTCAGATAGACAGTCGCCCCACGTAAGGCCTCATTTACGGAGACGCGGGGCGTCTCGCGTCGCGTGTGGCGTGGCGTCTCGCGGCGCGTCGGACGTTTTTTCTGTTTACGGTGGGGCGGCGCGTGAAGCGGCACGCATCATCGCACGCGTAAACACAAACTTATAGCAATATACGACCATGTTCATAGAGAAGCGAGACGGGAAGCGTGGCGGTGACGCCGCGGCGCCCGCGGCGAATCCTCTAGCGTGTAGCGAAGAACGCGGCGGGCATCGCGGCGGCGCACGCTCGCCTCGATCAAATCGACTAGTTTTATGTTGGCGAGAGATGGGAGCGGACTTTTCTTCTAAAAAAAAGTCGATCATATCATACTCCATTGCGACGGTGACTACGTCTGTGTTGCGCGATTTCTAAATAAGACTGACAGAAGATTCCGCCTCGGACATAGCTTCATCGAGAATTGCCGCTGCGTGCGCCGCCGCGATAAACGCCGCGTGGGACGCGTCGGTGCCATCCGCGGGCTCGGCCGCAAAAAACGCCCTAATTCAAACAAATGCGTCTAAAATCGCTTCTCCGTAAACGCACTCATACAACGCCATATATTTGAATTCAGTGCGGGCCGCGCCGCTCAACGCAACGCGCGACGCCCCGCGTCTCCGTAAATGAGGCCTTAAATTCTGGTATTCTGGTATTCTGCTGCATGCGGTTAGACTAGAAGCCGATCCACACATGGTTAGGAAAAGGCTAGGAAGATAATTATTTTTTCTTTTATTATTTTACATCGGTTACCTGAGGAAAGTTATGAGTGTAAAATTTTACATCGGTTACCTGAGGAAAGTTATGAGTGTAAAATTTTACATCGGTTACCTGAGGAAAGTTATGAGTGTAAAATTTTACATCGGTTACCTGAGGAAAGTTATGAGTGTAAAATTTTACATCGGTTACCTGAGGAAAGTTATGAGTGTAAAATTTTACATCGGTTACCTGAGGAAAGTTATGAGTGTAAAATTTTACATCGGTTACCTGAGGAAAGTTATGAGTGTAAAATTTTACATCGGTTACCTGAGGAAAGTTATGAGTGTAAAATTTTACATCGGTTACCTGAGGAAAGTTATGAGTGTAAAATTTTACATCGGTTACCTGAGGAAAGTTATGAGTGTAAAATTTTACATCGGTTACCTGAGGAAAGTTATGAGTGTAAAATTTCGACAGTTAAATAATCTATATATATAATAAAATTGTAACAGGCCGATGTCTGTACATTAAAGATATTGAAGAAAAAATTGTATGGGGGGTCTTTATTAGAGCAACAGAAGCCAAAAGACCGGTTTTTAGAATTTTTGTCTGTCTGTATGTTTGTTACCGCATCACGCAAAAACCACTGCATGGAATTGAATCCAGTTTTCAATGATGTATTCCGAGAGGACTAACTTAAAAAATAGGCTATATATTATCAAAAAAATGATTATCTACTTGATTCTAAAGTCCACGCGTATGAAGTCGCGGGCAAAAGCTAGTATTTATATAAAGAGACAGCGTGATTGCGAGATTTACCGTCTTACTCGTACAATTTATGACCGCGACTGTCTCGTTCTTTGTGACCAAGATACTAACTAAACACACACACACACACTCACTCTTCACACCTACATTTTGAACTTAAGTGGCAGTGGGCATGGCATATTGCTCGCAGAACAGATAGCCGATGGGGCCGGAAGGTTCTGGAGTGGTGACCGCGTACTGGAAGTCGTAGCGTTGGAAGGCCTCCCACAAGATGGACCGATGACCTTGTGAAGGCCGCAGGAATCCGCTGGATGCGTGAGCACAGAACCGGTCGAAGTGGAGGAACCTTGGGGGAGGCCTATGTCCAGCAGTGGACGTCTTTCGGCTGAAATGATGATGATGACCAAGGTACTTACCGAGCTGAATATCCTCCGTCTCACTTTCTCGTACTCCCGCTCCCTCTGCTCCAGCGACTTGCTACGGTTGTTAGCGAGCGAGCCCGCGCCCGGCTCGTCCAGGGAGTGGGTGTCGCGTTTTAGTATAAACCTGTTGAAAAAATAGCATTAATAGCATATTACAGTCATTTTTGAAAAGCATCTTAATTAGATTCTAAAATGCTAGTAAACCACGAAAAAAAAAATCATTTTTTTTATTGAATTGATTAGAGGGCCATCCAAAAATTACGTCACACATTATGGTTGAGGAGGGCAAAAGCTTTGTGACGTCATATGTTTAAATCACCATTATCTAAAATATTTGACTTTATCTTGATTTTATTAAATATTATTTTTAATTTAAATAAAAAGAAATTGAAAAGAATGGAATTTTAATTTGATTATGTACTTCTAAATATAAAATTGAAAAATATGTGACGTCACACAAGGGGGGAGGGGGTTTCACAAGTGTGATCACCTGTGATAAGGACGGGGGGGCGGTCGAAAAACCATGAAAATTGTGTGACATAATTTATGGATGGCCCTTAGTGCCATAAAAATGCATGTAAATTTAAAATTTTCATATTTCGCGCGTAATTTAACGAAAACGCTGGACGCAATGGACGCCATATTGCTCTGTGGGCATGAAGTCAGTTTGCTGTGTAAACAAAAGCACTGATATTTTGTATGATAATTGTTTAGTTATTATTCTATTTATCGGTGGTTTGCTGTTCCTGAATGTAAGATATTATTAAAATAAAAAATACTTTGGTTATGAAAATAATAAAAGTACAAAGTTGTTCAGTTACTGTAACTTAGTAGTACGTAGTAAGTACTAACTTGGCATGCGGCACGTCGGGCTGGTGGCGCAGCGGGCTGGGCGGGAACGTGGCCGTGCACCACTCCCTAAAGCTGGTGCATGGGATGCGCCCACCTGAGGTACCTGTCGGACACAATGGTTAAAGGTAACTGTAGCAGCAGCGGTGAGGTTCGGTTAAAACCAAGGTATAAAGCGTAAATTTTTATTCAGTGCGCAAACTGTAACCATGAATTCAGCATATCATTCTAGACCCCCCAGCGCAGAAATTTTTCGTCGGTTATACAAAAAAAAATCTGCTGTTTCATAGAAAAGTGCAATACTTACGCGGTCAAAATGTATTGAACAGCAGATTTAATTAGATGGCCCTGGCACAAGCAACTGCAGGACACGGGTGGGTTTTAGTCAGTAAAAGTCTAACTCGTCCTCCCGTTCCGCCCAGAGCGGGAGAAGTCATGATATGATGATTTCCCACGAAAAAAATGCGTTAGGTTTAACAAGCAACTTATGTATATTGACTACTTTGTTTACCATATCCAAGGAGAGGGGTTTTTTTTTTGGGTGGGAAATCATCAAATAACTTCTCCCGCTCTGGGTGGAGCGGGAGGGCGTGTCAGACTTTTTAGATCCTTTTTTTGTTTGGATGGGAAATCATCAAATAACTTCTCCCGCTCACTGACGCAGTCATAGGATCGTTTTTTTTTTTTTTGTTTTTTTGCGTAAGAAATCATCAAATAACTACTCCCACTCTGGGTGGAGCAGTAGGGCGTGTCAGACTTTTACTGACTAAAACCCACCCGTGTTCCCTCAGTTGCCTGTGTGCCAGGGGCCGCGGTATCTTTTTCGAACAACCCGCACCCCTGGCAGGCATCTGCCCTTGCGGACCCCACCACTTGGTGCTGATATCTCTGAGGCGCGCGTGGAACACAACGCGCCGTCGACCCGGGCTTGGTCCTTACCGGACAGCGAGCTACCCATTACTCGCCGTCCGCAAGCCCGCGCTTACGGTGGCCGGGAATCAGCCTGGGATTCCCGACGCCCAGGGCTTCTCCCGCGGCGACTACGGCCGTGAGGTTGCATATACTGCCTCTCCCTCACGTGCGCCGCCTCCCTCTTCGCGAGCATTACTGCTTTGCAGAAGGAGGTGACGGCTAACCATTCACTCTCGCTCCGTACCATGGCCTGCACCAGAGCCGGACGCGAGAGATCGCCGCCGAACTTTTGTTACTTCAAGTTATAGCTAAGTATATTTACATAATGCAGAATTGCATAATTATGTAAGAGGGCACGCCCTTTATGCCTGGAGGGTTTTATTTAGATTGTAAGTTCTGTTTACATTTATTATTATTTATTTCTACTTGAGTACCTATAGTTTTTAATGTTTTGTTGGTATATTAGCGTGTGCTAGCTGACATAATAATATGGCAAATTTAGTGTTCTTTGTGTTTAGTAAAGTTAATTCCCTACTATTGTATATGATCAAGTTCTTATAACGTAACAGACAGCTGTGCTGCTGGGGAGTTTGTTGCGCCACTTCTTCTTCCCAGCTAAAGCACTAGGAAGTGGTGAAGGGCGGGCGTTTTGGGGGGACTGTCTTATGAAATTTTGACGTTCAAAAACAGCTGACTCTCAACCTAATTTGAATAAATGACTTTTGATTTTAAAATTTTTGGATAACTTCACGTTTACGGCTTCAAAAGAAAAAAAAAAGTGTTAAATCGTGTTAAAAAAATTACATATATGGACCTGGTCTTGATATTGTTGTCTTTTTATACGGAATATTTTGTTTTTATCCAGGTGTCGACTTTTTATAAAGGGCGTGGCATTTTGATACAGAGTCTTAGCTTTCCAGTTACTTACCGCTCTTAGTGACCATTACAGAAGTCTTGTTGGTCATGTCCAGATGATGCGACAGCTGGAACAGCGCAGCGCAGCGGTGCACCAGCATACGGCCGTATGACGTCATCACTGGGAAACGGACGAGGAAGCGGCTGGAACAGAAAAAAAAACCGGTCAAGTGCGTGTCGAACCCATTATACCGCTATAATAAAAAAGGCAAATTTAGACTTTCACGAAAACTTGTAAGTTCCAAAATTTACCTAAATTTTTTGGACTTTTTCCTTCATTTGTGCTGTAAATCTAAATTTGCCTACAAGTTACCTCTAGTGTTACTATTGATTCTCACGTTTTCGAGTTGATGAACATTTTATTAATTATTTTAAACCAAAAAAATCTTTATTTTTTTACTTTTACTCTATGCTTCGAAAGTACTCCTTATGGCAAGTTGTTCTGTCGCGGAAAAACAACCATTAAAATGTATATAATGATTATTAACACAAAAAGAAACACAATACGGTATTACACTCATTTTTGAAAAGTGTCTTAATTAGATTCTAGAGTGCTAATAATCAACTAAAAAAAACACATCATTTTTATTTAATCGATTAGTGCCATAAAAATACATTTTAATTTTATATTTTCAAATTTCGCGCGTAATTTGACAAGAACGCTGGACGCAGTAGACGCCATATTGCTCTGTGGGTATGACGTCAGTTTGCTAAAAACAAATGCGCTGATATTTTGTATGACAATTGTTTACAATGAAAAAAAATTAGTTATTTTACTACTTATCGTTGGTTTGCTGTTCCTGAATGCAAAATATTATTTAAATAAAAATTACTTTGGTTACGAAAATAATAAAAGCACAAAGTTGCTCAGTTGACATGCCGTATGACGAAATAACATGGCGACTACTATTTCATGGTGTTCAAACACAGATTAAAAAAAAACTGAAATCTTTAAATTGTATTTTAAAATTTATTTTGTTGTTTCATGAACTCTAAACCTAACATTTTCCGACTTCATTTTGCCTATGCTATCGCAATAATATATTTTTAGATTTTTTCTCGTATAGAGTAAAATACCATATTGAAGAATAAAATATTCCTGTAGCTCTGGTTTTGCAAGGGGCTTCAAAATTGGATTTTTTACGTTACTTTCCTGTCCACTCGTATAGTAAGAAGCCACTATGATGCTATTAAGATGTCTACTTACCCTGGATCATTAACAAGCGCATGTAATTCTCGTTCTATCTTGAGCAGCGCTATTCTGTCGCGCATGTTCTTATTGAGGGTGTCCCTAATGAAGTACACCAGTTCTGGTCCGGTCGGCTCGTAGCGGTCGTCTGAAATGGGATGATATAGTTAAGCTGTGATGTTGGTAATATAAACATACTATAAGGCAATTCGGTTGCTTTACCTCTGACAGCAACCTATTATGAACCTTATAGTAACGCCTATAAAGGTAAAATAACAGTGAACGGACTGTACGTCAATGTCATCTGTCAAAAGTTTATGTCAAATGCAAAACGTCATTGTGTTCTCTGTCTCTTTCTGCCGTTGACCGTCTTGGAAGATGTGTGTGTTTAGTAAAACCTACCATTTCTTTTTTATATATTTTTTTTTATGTTGGAAAATCATCAAAGAACTTCTCTCGCTCTGGGCGGAGCGGGAGGGCGTGTCAGACTATTACTGACTAAAACCCACCCGTGTTCCTTCAGTGGCTTGTGTGACAGGAGCCACGGGATCTCTTTCAAACGACCCGCATCCCTGGCAGAAAGCTACCATTAAATCTTTTTCAATCTGCTATATTTGTTTATTAAAAACCGGTCAATTGCGAGTCGGAATCGTGCGCCGAGGGTTCCGTACCTACCCATTATACCGCCATGATAAAAAAGTTATGGGCAAATTTAGATTTTTGCGAAATCTTGTAAGTACCATTTACCTTAATTTTAACTTTTTTTATTTTTTCCTTTATTTGTGCTGTAATACCTTGCTTTTTGTCAAATTTCGTGATTCTAGGGCAGCGTGAACTACCATATAGTTTTTCGGCCCAAAACCTATAGGGTACTTCCGGTTGACCTAGAATTGTTAATTTTGGTTAAAAGCAAGGTCATATAGCACAAGTAAAGGGAAAATACCGAAAAATATAAATAGTTGAAAATTAAGATAAATTTAGGTAATTACGATTTTCGCGAAAATCTAAATTTGCCCATATCTTTTTATCGTGTTGACTCAGGACCTTGATTTTTATACACCTAATAGGGACTATAGACCTCAGTATCTGGTATAAATTTCAACTTGCTAGGTCCACCCGTTCCTGAGAAAATCGGTGGTGACACACGGACAAAAGAGTGATCTTATAAGGGTTCCTTTTTGACCTTTTGAGGTACGGAACCCTAAAAATATGAAACGAATAAAATGATGGTCTCACCGGAATCATGTCTGGTTAGCATTCTCGGTCTGGGCTCTTTACGTTCTGGGCATCTGAAAATAAAACAATGTTACTAAATATGATTCAGGATAAATAAGACATTTAAATTGAATAATTGGAGGAAGATGATCAATAGAAAGATTAGTAAGTAGTTAGTTAATATGTCAAAAAAAAGGTTATTTAAAAAAAACGACTTCCAAAAAAATACACTAAGTAGGTCGGGAAAAATAACTTTAACTTCAAAAGTGTGTGCTTTGATTTTATATTTTCGTTTTTTTGCTACCGACTTCCGAAATATCATATGTTTCTTTTTTGTTCAAAAAAACTTTTAAGTTGTGGTATCTACCCCATACAAATTCGTATACCTTCTCTTTCTAAGTAAATAACAGTGACAGGAGATTATTAAAACATCAACCACATCCACGAAGTGGACAAAATACGTATTATCGAAGCTGACTCAAAAATTTGTCTAAAATTATATGGGACCACTCTATAATTTTATTTCAAATCGATTTAGAAAAGACAGCACTGAGGTAAAAAAAAAGTACAACTGAATTGAGAACTTCCTCCTTTTTTTAAGTCGGTTAAAAATGTAAATTATAGAGTTTTATGTAACTGAAAAGAAAGAAAGAAAGAAAGAAAAAACGTTTATTTGCGGTAAACATGACGCAAAAAGAAAAGGAACACAAAAAAAAAGGTTGAGGGAAACATGCGTCACATCCACGCAAAACGGCTATCACTCAGCATTGTGCTGCGACCCTATGCAAGACAGAGCCCCAGCGCTGGTTTTCAGGGATAGCCGGCTTTGACGTAATGACGTCACCCGTTGCATTAAACAATTATTAGGAAACTACTGGCACAGCGAACTAATGGAAAAATTATATAATTTTATGTTAATGTGATACTGAAAGATTTTATTACTCACCTACAGTAATACGGTTGGTCGTCGACATCGAGACTGCTCGATTTTCGAATAGTGTCGTTATTGTTATTAGATGCGCCTGTGAATAAAAAAACGACATATTTTGTTAGAAATTTAATGCCAGACATTTAAGAAGAAAGAAAGCAAGAAAAGAAAGAAAGAAAGAAAAGAAAGAAAGAAAGAAAAATACGTTTATTTGCGGTAAACATGACGCAAAAAGATAAGGAGGAGTAAACCTTCTTATGAATTAGCTCTGTTGGAAAAAAATGTACTCTCGGAATGAACAGGTTAGAACACCGACGATGTAATGCCTATAACTAGCTTCTGGCAGCTAATTAGTCCGCGTAAAATGTCTTGTTTTTACATTGTTCGTCAAATCTTTGAGCTCCTCAAGTTCTGAGTTGAGCTGCATGATTACTGATAAATGCGTGCACTGATTGGACAGGTCCACTCAATCTGTGTGGTTCTTTCCGCAAAAGACCATTTCAGACACCAATCCACATGGTCTTCAAATGATCTGACCAAGATTATGTCTGGACTTTAAAAGAGAGTGTGACCGCTGAGTTTGTTTCGGCCTTTCTTCTCAGAGTTGACAGATAGGAAACGCCGACATCATCTAGTTTAAAAAATTATGTTTGACGTTTATTTATCATATCAACATTATAAGTTTTATATAAGTTTTTTTTTAAACGTTGCCCCACACTAGGAATTTCTCCTGTATTGTGCGTCCGTTTACAAACATTTAAACTCACATACACAAACAGCCAGACCCGGAACAACTACTTGTAGGTCATACAAATATTTGTTCCGTGCGGGAATCGAACCCGCGACACGCAGCGCAGCAGTCAATCGCTTAACCACTGCGCCAACTGTGCTGTCGACTGTGCTATAGCATTGCATCGCTCGGCTGCTATATTACTCGTTTTCTGTTAGCATTCTACCCATTTTTTTTTGCTCGGCTCCTTTGGTTCGTAGCCTTTCTTTAAAATTGGGCTATAAATGCAGAAAGAATTTTCCAAATCCGACTAGCAGTTGGTTCCAGAGATTAACCCCTACATACAAACTTACAAATTTGACCTCTTTATAAAACTAGCACAGATGAAAATGACAGTTCGAAAAATTTACAGCTGAAAAATAAATTACTTAGCCTTTTCATTACGCGAATGTACCTACATTCTTCCGACCGTTGTTATAGTTGTGATAAAACTAATTTTTTGTTGCAAATTCAACCTTACAAGCATGTTTTTAAGTGGTTTTTACAAAGCAATGTCCAAAAACTGACAAAAAGACGAGTGACGACACTATTGGAAACCTGCGCACATTGCGCCCTATTTATGCGGACGGTTTTGAGACGCTCATTGCGTATCTTGGATTTATGTATATCAATGGTGAAGAATGTCAAGATATTATTGCTCCCATATTTCTGTTGTTACCTGGGTCATCAGAGGAGTCGGGAAACTCGTCGGGGCACACGATGCCGGAGTCCTGCTTCGTCGGGTAGTAGTGACGCCGGCGACGTCCTCTGAAATACAAAGCATATTATTTTAATAACCTCGTGGCTAATAAGTAGCATGGGTCGACCGAAGGTTAAGCACGTGGATGACTGACCATCCATTACACACCGAGATACCCCCGTGCCTCTGAAAGCACGTTAAACCGTTGGTCCCGTATTATATTTGTAGATCTTTGGCAGTCGTTACGGGTAGACAGATACCCAATAGTCTGTCTGACTTCGTCTTACCACGACGGCGCGTTGTGTTCCACGCGCGCCTCAAAGAGATGTCAGCACCAACTGGTGGGGTCCGCAAGGGCCGATGCCTGCCAGGGGTGCGGGTTGTTCGAAAGAGATACCGCGGCCCTTGGACACAGGCAACTGACAGAACACGGGTGGGTTTTAGTCAGTAAAAGTCTGACACCTGCTCCACTCAGAGCGGGAGAAGAAAACCTGTTTTACCAGGGGTTATCGTTTTTTCAAGTAAATGGGTTGTGGGGGTCAGATAGGCAGGCGCTCCATGTAAAATACTGGTATTCAGCTGTATCCGAACATAGGTGGGAAAAGCAAGCAGATGATTGATTAGGTAACGGTTATCTCTATAAGTAGCTGGATGTAGGAGAAGTCTCCTTGGTTGCCGTCGCAAGACCCGTGTCGGTTGACGCCAGTGTTTCAACAGTGGTGACGTCATAGGCTGACTATGCTATACCCCATTTATTATAGCTTTAGAAAAAAGAGGCTCGTAGAAGCAGGAGTGCAAAACATTTTATTTCAAAGTTAAGTTATAACTTTTATAGGTAGATTTAAAACAGTACTAAATACTGAGATAAACGAAGTAAAAGTAATGTTTATTTTAAATAATGTTCTATTTACCATAACATCTTCATCACACATTACAAAACTACGGCAAAACGAATGAATGAAACAAACAATCACATGATGATTTAAATCTAATTAAGATTTATATAATTATGTATTTTTTACAATACTTTATTTTAAATAACAACTTACGACCCACAATACGTTGGTAAAACTTCGTCGTCATCAGCTAATTAAGTTACTCGGTGTTTTTCACTCCTGCTTCTTTTAGGTTTTTAGCATTGACACTTTAATTTTTTTGGCATAAATCGTAACTGCAACACGTTTAATGTAATTTTGTTACGAAGCGTACATTATAAAGAACCTTGTTTAACTTCTGTCTAATGCTATTGTAAATGGAGTATAGATGTTAGAAAGATGTCAGGTACCTGCAGTGGACGCAGGCGGCACAGTAGCCGCACACGCAGCTAACACGTGGGTTGTTTGACAGCAAGTCGCGCGGCGCATCCGAGTGCCAGCGACGTGTGCGGTAACGCTCGTGATACGAGTCGTCCCAACCTCCTGATGTTACCTATGACAGAAAGAGATAAAAACTTTTTAAGAGCGTTCATCCGGCGCGGGCTGGCAATGCGCAACGTCACATTTCAAGTGGTTTTTCGGGATTATGTTTTACTACCTTCCGCCCGCGGCTTCGCCCGCGTGGAGGGCGGAAATTATCCCACGGGAACGTAATATCGGGATAAAAAGTATCCTATGTGTTATTCCAGGTTGTTCAGTCGTTTTTGCGTGATTGAGTAACAAACATCCAAACGTCTTCACAAACTTTCACATTTATAATATTAGTAGGAATAGTAGGATGGGATGTTTCAATCAAAGTACCAATTTTTTTCAGCTTTTTGTATTTATAAGTTTGTATGCTATTTGTTTTACAGTTATTTTAGTATGTTTACTTAAGTATAAAAATCGACATACCGTCAATTAGTTTCAAATTGCAATACTTATTACGATTAAATACCAACGATCTAGTTCTTAACTAAAAGAAAATGAACTTTGATTTATATTTCATTAAATAATCACGAAAAACCACTATAAACGCGACGTTACCAGCTTGCGCGGGATGAACGCTCTTAAGTTAAACAGTTTTATTGAAACGAAATGGAATTATGATGTAGACAATGTACTAAAAGCTAGAAAATAAATAGTTATGTCCTAGGTTCTGGTATCTAAAAAATGAAACCCAAACAATTTTACTGTCATCGGAATCAAAGGGTCAATCTGACATCAGGAAGGTAAAGTTTCAATGACTAAATTTGATTAAAAAAAAGAAACATCAAACGGGGCAAGCTAAATGGAACCGTTTAAAATGAGATGGGAGAAACGCTAGGACAGACTAACGTACTAGGGAATCAGGGGATCGCAGTTCAGAGCCCTACTCTTTAACCTATTGAATTGACCGCTTAGTTTTGTATCTATTGGCGTGCCCTCAGCGCCCAGCTCATAAATCAAAAAGTTAATATACCCACAAGGCATAGGGTCGTGCATTGAAATAAACTAAGAACGAACATAGGTTCTCAATCGTATAAATACGACTGAGGCGGCACGGGCAGGAATACGTTTGTCGTATTAATCCGACTGTGAACCTAGTCCACATTTGTTGCATACAAATTCGGGAGTGTTTTACTCCACTGTCTGACAGGACACATCCAAAGTAAAATATGATATTGTTTTGTCTCATTATTAATACCTATTGTCGTCGGTACGGAAACAGAATAATAAAATAAGAAACCATTAAAAAGTTAGGAGCCAAAAAAGATTCGTTTTTCTTGCTAATTTTACTTAACTTTGGGCGTATTTAAGTAATAAAAGAAGTCTAAAATCTCCAAAACCAAGTCGGTACCGACAAAATTCAATTATCGAAAATTTCAATAAACTTTATTGATCATTGACTTATGCATTGGCTTTTTCATAAAACCCGATCTTCCAAAGGGCTTTTCTTAAGTTTTTCGCGATTTTTTTACTATAAATGATCCTGCATCTCACTCAATAACGTTGTGCGTACTGATACTACCTCTGTCGAACACGATGCCTGGTGAGATAGCGTAATTTTTAGCAAGGCCCACCAGTGAGTTCGAGCCCGCGACTAAGTTCCCCTTAAAGGGCTAAGCACGAAATCCGTAGTTTCGATCAAAGTAGCGACAAGGTGCTTCTTTACCAAAACCATTCATTCCACCTGCTGAAAATCTCGCACCTGCACATGAGTTGCGTTGGCTTTCCTGGAAGTCTTTAAGTAGACTCCGGACTCAGTAAAGAAAACCTGCTCAGGTAGAGATTCACAGATGACTCCGCCCTGGAGTGTAAATGTGGTGCTGTCGCACAAACAATGGGGCACTAATAATGTCTTGTCCAGCGTGTCCTGTTGTCTGCACGCTACAGGAGTTGATGGACGCTGCTGACAGTGCTAAGCTCGTACCCAAATTCTGGGCTGACTGTATTTAGATTGCTATCGACACGTTATGAAGAAGAAAAAGTCGCACGAACGTAATAAAATCGCAGAAGATTTTTCACGCACTGAATCTTCAACGCTCTGTTACGTTCCGAGAGTTGATAATCCAACAGCAAAACACACTGTTCTATTTTCGACGCGCTCAGATGCAATCTGTTGGATTCTGAACGTTCGTTTCAAAACCAAGAGTTGAGAATCGAGTGTACCAAAAAAATCCCGCTGCGATTTTATTTCGTCGACTTACGAGTGTTTTCTACTCCGTACACCTACAGACATAAAACTAGTTTAGGGCCCGAACTAAGAATGAATGACAACACGATTTAACAGTTGTCCTTACTCCCTATGTGTTTTGGCCCGTCCGATAAAGTTCATTAATCGGCAGGAGCGTTCATTTCGAAGTACCGGAAGACCAGTTCCATTGATGACGGACTTTGAGAGGTAGCCCTGTGGAGCTCAGATCTGTGGCTCTGAGCTGTACATTCTTATGCCATAATTTATGTGGGACTCTTTGGACTTTCAAGACCAGTTGGAATAGGTTCTATATTGCGTCAAGGGTAGACGGAATCCTGAAAGCTTCTGGCAAAGAAGTATCCTCAACCGAAGTTTAAGTAACGACCTTCAAGTCAGGATTGCTCAATAATTCGGTTGTAGAAGTCAGATTGCAGTGGCTCCATGTGAAAACAAGAAAAGAATATTTTCTGAAAAAATGCATAGTCCACTAGGGTCAAAAGGCTAGCCTGACGAAAATTGGAAGACTTCAACGCAATATTGCCCAAAATTACAAAGGAAACTTAACCACAGCCGTGAAATTATTATTTATTTATGTCTATCGGTACTATATTGTACACCACAAAAATAGATAAGAAAAAATAAATGATTTCTACAAAATATATGTTCAATGAGCGGCCTTATCGCTTTTTGCGATCTCTTTCAGGCGACATTCTGTAGCATAAGCTTATAAAATCATACATTAAAGTTAAATTAAACAAAATATTCAGAAAAAAAATATAAGCAAGTCAAGTATTGCAACACTCACCTGAATTTCAACGGGCAACTTCTTCTTAAAATCATCACTATCACTATTTTTCACATCACTACTATTAACCACATCACTACACCTAACACTAACATGACTAGAATCGTCACTCACACTCCGTTCATTACTCGCTTCCTCTGCTGTAGCGACGGAGTTCACCACGGACCGCGGCGAGTTACCCACGCTAGGCGACGAGTTACCGACGGTAGGCGACGAGTTTCCCAAGCTAGGCGGAGAGTCTTCTATGCTGGCCGACATTATGATATTACTCGAGGCGTTTTCAACGTCATTCGTGCCGTTTTCGATGTTAATCGCAGTATTACCGACATTATTCACCGCGTTTCCGACGTTAGGTGAAGAGTTACCGACGGTAGGCGTTGAGTTATCGACGCTAGAAGTTGAGTTTGTGACGGTAGTGGGCGAGATTGTGACTGTAGGAGTGGTTGGTTGCGCGGGTGATAGCGCGCGCGGCGGGGAATGCGTTTCGCGTATCGCTTGACTTCGTACCAGTTGTTTTGATTTGAAGCTCTGGAAGGATAGAAAGGATTAGTTAGTTATCTAGCAATAGCGTAGAACCATAAAATATTAAATTCAATGCGCAATTTTCTGACAAGCCATTCACAAAAACTTATAAGTTTCGGAAACGCGAACATTGCCGAGGTGTATAATTTATTTTGGTTACTTGCAGATGACTAAATGTAAGAGCCCGTAGGAGTTATCGGAAGTATGAGCAAAGCCATAATTTTCGTATCGATCACTAAGCTAAGGGTATTTTGCAATTATTCTTAAATAATTGCATGCTTCTTTTTATTTATATCCAGATCTATGTCTAGCTCTTGGTCGGGCTTCGCCTGCGTGGAGACCGAAAATTATCTCACAGTAACGCACAACCACCGGTATGAAAAGAATCCTATGACCTAACCCCGCGGGGTTTCATTTTGACAGTTCAGCAACATTCATTGCGTTATTTACGTTGTTGAGCAGACCAGTTTTGCGAACATCTGAAGCAATGGATTAAAAATCAAAATGATTGTCATTATTATTAGTGATTGTCATGGAAATCATGTCACTTGGTTCAAATAGGTTCATTTTATATAGCTAGATTATTTTACATATTGTGAATGAGAGAACGTTGTAGGCCTTACAGACTAGATTTGTAGACGATTTTCTATTGTTTTTTCATTCCTCTAAGTACATGGTACTTATTGATAGGCCTGCACTGTCCTCCCATACCTATTATCACTGTAATTTGAAAACATTGTAAAAGTCAATTATTTTTAAAAGAGTAACCGTGGAGTTTCTTGCCGGCTCTTCTCCATAGGAAGCGACAAATTGGAACCGTGCACCTAGCTTCTGACGTTTCATAAGTGTCCATGCAGGCTTATGTGAAATAAAATATTTTGATTTTGATTCAGATTCTGTAAATAGTGTGTTGCGGTCATGGTCTATCCAACCTTTCATCTAAATCCGTTTAGTTGTTAAGGCGTGAAAAGATTACAGACATACTGACAACAGTTGCATTCCTATACCAACAATGCTAGAATAAAAAAAAATAGTTTAAAAAACTAAAAAACACGCTTTAAAAACCAAACTAAAAAAGGAGAAAATAATTTAATTCAATTAAAAAGCGTGGGGTGCTTTTTGAGGTATTTTTATAATCAATTAATGTCAAGCACCCCACGCTTTTTAATTGAATTAAATTATTTTCTCCTTTTTTAGTTTGGTTTTTAAAGCGTTTTTTAGTTTTTTAAACTATTATTTATTTTCTATTTTTTAGTTCTGCTAACTACAAAAACGTGATTTTTTTTCTCATTTTTTTTAAAATTATTGAATAGTCATCGGTCCTCTATAAGTTTACAAAGTTTCAATAAAATCTGACCGTTTAAAGTGGGTCAAAATCGCGCTCAAAGGAGTCGGTTACATACAAACATACAAGTGAAGCTAATATAAAGCGTGTAAAAAATAAGCCGACATTAATTAAAAACGTCCTTAATCACTTGCAAGACCTACAGTTCCCTAACAGCCTTGTCAGATAACACGTTACATTTATACACTCTAGACCTCACTTCAGACCTTGTGCCTTCGCCTTGGCATTGAGAATCAGGGTGTTGAGGTGTTTTATTATGGGTGTAGACTGCAGACGAATATAAGTTCTAACGCTATGTTGTGTAAGTTTTTAATCGAGATTAGTAAGGTCTGCACACGTAGCAGAACCTACTTATCTAGATTAAAAACTTCTGACGTGTATCCGGGACCTGGGCACAGTATTGATATGGACAGTATGGAAATAGGCCTATTTGTTGATATAATTACCTACACTGCATCGAAGCGTTAGATTTTTTTTTTAAATTCTTTATTTAATTAGGGTTGGGTATCGATATCAAAAACTAAGGGAACAAAAAAATAACAAAACATACGATGGGCGAAGGTCAATGCCCGTAACCGGTTAGCTGTTTTTTTCTAAAAACCACAACAAAACCGTTGTTTGGTTGGTAGCATTTAAAGTTATGATCAAAGTTCGAATTATCATTTTTTTTCATTTGTTTTCAATATCGATACCTAACACGTAGGTAAACTATTGCCAGCGAATTTAATCCGACCCTGTATAGAGGCATTTTAACTCACCCTATTCCTGTTAAGTTGGTTGGTATCTTCGGAGCCAGCGGCGACGCTCTTCTCCACTTCCTTAGTCTCCATTGCTTATGAATTTACACTGGAATGTTGTAAATCTGGTTACAGAACATACGACAAGAAGGAAGTGGTTTTCGACATTTACGTAGTAAGAATAGGGGAAGACCAAAGAATCGATGGATGGACTGTGTGAATGATGATATGGTTAGAAAGGGGGTGACCACCGAGATGACGAATTGACGACTGATAAAATGTGGAAGTAATAGACATGTTGCGCCGACTCTAAATAAATTGAGTGTATGACTAAACGCCGACAGACACTACACCGACAGGACTTTACTTCGACGGGACACTTTCGCCGACAGGACACTTCGCCGACAAGGCTCATCTTTGCGCTATTACAAAATAGTCAAGTAACTGCCACTAACATGGAAGTAGCGCTCGCCGGCCGCTGCCGAGACACCGCTGGCATCGCTCGGCTCGCGTGCGGTTGGTCGCAATTATAACCTAACCTAACCTATTACCTACCTGATGAGCCCTGTCGGCGAAGAGTTCTGTCGGCGAAGAGTCCCGTCGAAGTAAAGTCTTGTCGGTGTTCAGTCTGTCAGCGTAGTGTCTGTCGGCGTTTAGTCGTACACTGAATAAATTAGAATAAGAGCAGGAGAATGATGACATAGTTCGGTCTGGGTAGAAATTCACTTATGATTTCAGACTTCAAGGCAGTTCATATATCATTATCAGCCTACAGCAGTCCACTGCTGGACATAGTACTTAGATATACGCAGATTTTTTTTATTATAAAGGCTTTGAAATTAATATTTCGGACTTCAAAAGATAATAAGGGCTGAAAACAATTAATTATCTACTCATGAACAAAGTTAAGCTCTTCTAAGTAACCATGACAACACTTCTCAAGTTGAGCTTATTATATATGTTAAATTTTTTTTTGCCTACGACACAGGGTAAGGAGATTCCAACAATTTTTTTTTCTAATGAACCGCAAACTCGCAGCTCGCCATTTTTATGGCATTACAAAACGATTTCTTACTCTTTTAACTTTGATCTTTTATTTAGTAGACTGAATCCCAATATATGAGAGTCCATAAAGGAGTGTAGAAAAACTGCACATAACTACATAGGTATTAAAACACTCATTTGATACTATTAAAAATCTGGCCTGCGGCTCCGTTTTTAAACACACACTCGTGTTTTAACTCATCATCACCATCATCTCAGCCGAAAGACGTCCACTGCTGGACATAGGCCTCCCTCAACCACCGCCACTTCGACCACTCACTACACTTCACTAGATCACCCGTCCATCTTGTGGGAGGCCTTCAAACGCTGCGTCTTCCAGTGCGCAGTCGCCACTCCAGAAAGTTCCGGCCCCATCAGCCATCTGTTCTGCCACTTAAGTTTGGCAATTCTTCGGGCTATGTCGGTTACCTTCGTTTTCGTACGGATCTCTTAATTTCTGATGCGATCGCGTAGGGAAACTTTAAGCATAGCGGTCTCCATTGCCCTTTGGGTGACTTTCAGCCTTCTTATGAGGCCCATTGTAAGCGACCACATTTCAGTGCCATCGTGTTTTAATACCCCAGTTTAATTATGCAATAGTTTCATAAACTACTATTCTATTAAGTTAATATTACTATAAATACTAAGAGAAATACTAACCTTCACTCACTCTTTAAATAACACCTCTAAAACACAGTTTTTATTTATGTAAAGGGGAAAAATGATTACTTATTATTTATTAAAGAGATTGGACCAACACTGTCTACTACTAAGAGAAGGCAACTATTTAATATTACACCCATAAACTACAGAGTTAAAGCCTCTTTAGTGAAAAACTTTTTTTTTTCAACAAAAAAATTCGCGCGCTTAAATTGGTAACTATAGTTTGGAACACAGTATTATTTGTATGTTGGTAAGCTCGTATTTCTTTTTTATTTTGAGTTTTTTTATGACTTTCGGTCTGTGAGTACGTGGACGGCTGTTGGCGGAGCGCATTTTTTTTTCGTAAATTCTTTAATGCAAGATGGCGGAAAATAGAGGGAGACAGGTGGAGTTTAGTTGATGTTTCTTCAGTACCACGGACGCCATGTATCTGTAACAAATAGAAATATGTTTATTAGCAATTGAATTTTTACTATTTAGATTTTTCATATGGAAAGATCTGGGTCTAGACGACTGATCAATCGTTGAAGTTCAGTTCCCCCCCCCCCCTCTAACTTTTAAAGTAAGAGAGTAAAAAATCGAATAAAAATATATGCTGTAGATGTCAAAAAACCCTTTCAACGAAAATTGGTTTGAAGGAGATATAGTTAGCAGTTTTTGAGATATAGCCCTTTTAAAAAAAACCGCAAATATAACTTCGTCATTCATACAAACACTATGAACATCATCGTTTAGGTAAAACAGCAAAGCATATTAAAGAAACTCCTAAGTCAAATATAATGTACTAGCAACGCTCCGCGGTTTCACCCGCGTAGTTCCCGTTCCCGTGGGAATACGGGGACAAAATATAGCCTATGTCACCCGGGGATAGTGTAGCTTCCCAAAAGTGAAAGAATTGTTCAAATCGGTTCAGTAGTTTCGGAGCCTATTCAATGCAAACAAACAATCAAATCTTTCCTCTTTATAATATTAGTATAGATAACCCGCAGCACAATGACGTCAAGGTATGAGCAGTAGAACAACGCGTTCACCGTTCACAATGACTTCACCGTCCGCTATCGCAGGTTATGTAAGGCGGAACGGAACGCGGCAATCAGTCAGCGATATCGAACGATCTGAGGCTTGTGTACATTGTCGCACGGTACGGGATTGTGATTTATTTGTGTTAGAATAGAATATAAATAAACTTAACTTTTAGAAATAGAGGACGGCAGGATGGGTTCAGTACATGGTTACATATTTTTTTTTTGTCAGTTATCCTATCCCACTATATATTATTTATCTTAGCTTTTGCCCACAGTTTCGCCCGCGTGGATGTCGGTTATCGCGTTAAAAAGTAGCCTATGTCCTTCTCCATATCCCAGGCTATATCTCGGCCAAATTTCGTGACGATCGCTTCAGCGGTTTAGGCGTGAAAGCGTAGATAACAGACAAGACAGACAAAGTAACTTTTTCATTAATAATATTATAAAAAGTATCGATTTATACAGGAAAAGTTTTTATCCAGTGCGCAAACTGTAACCGTGAATTCAGCAGAACATTCTAGACCCCCCCCCTAGCGCAGAAATTTTTCGTCGGTTATACACAAAAAAATCAACTATTTCATAGAAAAGTGCAATACCTACGCGGTCAAAATGTTTCAATAGTCACTGTCTGTAATATCGTACCGTAAAACAATGGAAATAGCACCCCAATCGCGGTTAAGCCATGACCTAATGCCATGGTCGTAGGCTCGTAGCAAGTTCAGCTGCTACGGGCTACGACAGTGACTCACCGTTTACGTGAACATAAATAATTGTACAACGGTACGGAACCCTCAGAGTGCGAGTCAGAAACAACCAAAAACAATGCTGTTCATTTATTGTTGAAATCGGAACAACCAATGTGTTGTGGCGGATAACACAATAGACATATAAGACGGCTACGGCTACGTTGCTACGGCGTAGAGCCATGACCTAATCGTAGCAAGTTCAGGCGCGCAGACATGTAGCCGTAGCGCTCGTAGCATAGTCTTGCAACTCTTGTATGACTCATTTCTTAGTTGCGTAGCGGCAGTTTCATGGTAAGTATAATAGCTATTTTTATATGCAATTATTATTGTTTATGTAAGCCACGAAGGAATTCGAAAGAACTGAGCCATCGGGCTATTGCAAGCAATAAAATGCTGACGTAAAAGTTTTAAGTATGTGATTTTTTTAGAGCTCGTAGGTAATAAAACTTGCGAGCTCAGAAATATTCAGCACTAATGGAAATTTTTACGTTGGGTCGTCTGCAAGAGAATTAAGAAAATTTGTATGTTGTGGGCTACCCTGCAGCTTTCATATTAATACTCTACGCTAGAAAGGCTCGAAGGGGACTAGAACAATGTGCTGAATGCATGGTTTATCTTTGCGCGTCGACATCAATCGTCGGGCAGTTTCCCACCAGACACAAGACCCGTCTGACCGGAGGATCCAGGATGAGTGAACTATACACCCTGTTCCTCATACCCCTATGACCATTATAAGCAGAGATCGGATATTCGGATGCATATACCCATAAAGTTGAGATGTTGGCTAACATGGAATGCGCTTTTGTATCGAAAAAGTCTTAATTTAGGTAAGTAATTTGTTTATTTTTTGTTTTACTAATACAAACCACTCCCTTCTCCAGTACATACACATATTTGTATCGGGTTAAACATTAATTTTAAATTAATACACATCTGAATAGTTATGCAATCCAAGAATCCCGGGGTTTTTAATAAATATTACTAATAATTATAAAGCCGCTTCCATACTTTCATAGCTAAAAATTATCTTTAGGTAAATATGCATCCGAATATCCGATCTCTGATTATAAGACAAAGACAATCTCCACAGATAGAGTTTTACGGACGGCTCAGAAGGCCAATTCTCGTAACTAAAAACGTTCAAAATCTAGTCGCAATCTCATCTCAGCGACAAGCAAATGTCAAAAATGTATGAATAAATCGAGGTGTTTTTGAAAGATTGACACCGAGATCAAACTGTGAACGTTCTTAAAATTACGAGAATTGCCCCTCTGATCTCAAGTGCGTATGCGGCACCTGCCCACAGACAATGGCTCACCTACCATCCTGTCACCTGTGCATTTGATGATCTTAGAACTGCGTCAGTGAGCGGAGTTCGCGCTGCTGAATTTTGGGCCAAAAATGTTTGATTTTATTTGCCATCGATACGCTAAGATGATTATGAGAAACAATTTGTAAAGTCAGCGTCAAAAATATCAGGACGAACAGACTGTTCAAAATGATCTCAACAACTAAGAAAATTATCAATTGGATAAAGTTCTTGTCAGAATGACATTTGTCCTGTATTGTCTTTATTCTGAAACAATCCTTGTGTGATTGAGTTAATATTTAATTTTCTTAATTTGTTTAGATCATTTTGAATAGTCTGTTCGTCCCGATATTATTGACGTTGACTGTACACATAATATATATGTTACCGGACAAACCCAATTTCAGGCCAAACTAGTTTGTCCTAGGCCAAACTGGTTTATTAAGCCGGGGCACCCCGATTAGGATTAGGGTTAGGTTAGGTTAGAACTGTGACCAAAAGGGCGCGAGCCGAGCGAGCGCAGCGAGCGGTGCCGCAACAGCGGCCGGCGAGCATTACTTCCAAAGGCTGTTAACGAAACGGCTAATTAAGCTATATGGCTGCGACATATCACGCGTAGGATTAAGTCTGTTTGGCCTAGAACAAACTAGTTTGGCCTGAAATTGGGTTTGGCCGGAAACACTCGGCTCGCGCCCTTTTGGTCACAGTTCTAACCTAACCTAACCCATTTAATCGGGGTGCCCCGGCTTAATAAACCAGTTTGGCCTAGGACAAACTAGTTTGGCCTGAAATCGGGTTTGGCCGTTAACATATACATAAACTCACGCCATGGGAGTAAACAAAAATTACAAAAGTGCTACGATCCTTATATACTCGTCCGCTTCGCTCATATTTCGTTAAATTCGGACACATTGATGTATTTGGAAACCGCCCCTACAGCCGTGACCTAATGACCTTGTTACAAGTTCACAGCACTTGTGACTCATCAGTATCTTTGAATTACGAGGCTTATAGGGGCAGAACACTTTTGGTGTTAGTTAGTGATTGCTATGGTTTTTTTTTTTTTGAGGGTGGGAAAACATCAAATAACTTCTCCCGGTCTGGGTGGAGCAGGAGGGCGTGTCAGACTTTTACTGACTAAAACCCACCCGTGTTCCTTCAGTTGCCTGTGTGCCAGGGGCCACGGTATCTCTTTCGAACAACCCGCAGCCCTGGCAGGCATCGGCTCTTGCGGACCCCACCAGCTGTGATTGCTATGGTTGGTTGGACTGCCTCGTTGGTCCAGTGGTCGCAAGCGCTACCGGTCAGCATGAGGTCCTGGAATCGATTCTGATGTCGGACATTGTGTTATTGGAATTTTTGGTTCTCAGTAGCGGACCGGAGTTTGGACTTGTGAATAGAATAATAGGTCTTTATGTGCTTTGAATGTATATACAAAAAAATAAGATGTTAAATTATATAATAGGATCCATGTACATATAGCATGCGAATTTAAAATAAAGTAGAGGATGATAAAGTAATCCACCACGCGGGCCCAGTGTGGTTCGGTAGATGTCACATGTCTTAATTTTATTTTATTTTGAGGGCATGCCTACACAGGCATGGCACGGCAGGCACTCTGAAACAGTGTAAGAAAACATCGTGAAGACACCCTCACGATGTTTTCTTACACTGTTTCAGAGTAGTGGTGATGAAATTAAATACATAAAGTGCCTGTATGGGCCCACAGACGTCTGCCGATACAGGCCCCGAAGAGTTGAGCACAGGTGTACCTATAGAGTTACACCTGAGGTCAACCATTCGGGGAAAAAAGTGTACTTAATGTTATTTATGTCTGTTAAAAAAAGATAAGGAGTATTTGCTTCTGAAAAAGCCTTTGTTTTTTACTAATTGAGCTTAGTTCTGTCAAAATTAACCAACCCAATTCCCACTTCAAAAAAATAATATCTTTAGCAAAATTATTACATACGGGCTGATTTTTTAGTCACCGTCCAAATTTTTCAGGGTGATAGTACCCGTTAAATTGAACAACTTTCTCCAAGGAACATGGGTCGAAATATGAAAAAAAAAATCGACCTCCCATGCAAAATCAATAGTTAGCTGGTCGATTTTGTATGGGAGGTCCGATTTTTTTTTTTCGGTGACTAAAAAATCAGCCTGTATATACTAACTGATATTCACGGATACAGATATTAATATACACATTTGAAATATTGTTTTGTTTGACGCAATAAACAAAACTACTTAATGAGAAATTGTGCGATTGTGGTTCCACTCGATACAGAGTTTCATCAACTTCTATAAAATGTTGTTTGTGTACAGCCAGGTCCTGCAACCAGGTCACCAGCTACATTGCACCGGGGCGGGGTGCATAGTGACCTATTTGTAGGGGTCATCGACTTGCCCGGGACCACCTGGGATAACCTACTGAACTGGGAAGTGGGCTAGTGGGGGAATCATGTGTTCCCGTGTGTGTCCATGTGTCGAGCTATAGATCTGAGCTCAAATGGATGCCCATTCGCCAAAGAAGAGGTTTGCGTGCTTTGACTACGCTTTTCTCCCTTCTCAACTCGCCTACTCCTCCTTCTTACCTTGTGTCTCATTTCCAATATCTATGTTCTTCTCACACTAAGAATCTGCGTTCTTCTAACAATCTGCTTCTACTCTGTCCTTCTCATACTTCTGACTTTGTTCATTCTTCCATTCATATTCAGTCCATTCTCCTTTGGAATGCGCTTCCTCTCGATATCAGGACGGCTACCAGTCGGTATGCATTTAAGCGGAAATTGCAGAGGTATTTTCTTAACAAATAGCGTAGAGTCGTCTCAACACCTCTGTCCCTTGAATTTGTACATATATATATATATATTAAGTATATATTATAGTAGATATGTATGCATGTATGTGTATTATTAGTTAATAACCTATTTATGTAATATTATTTATAATTCATTATGATATATTTTATAGGTTTTTTCATCATTCCTCTCATCCAAAGCACCTGCCATCTAATCTCTGCACCACCCTTGGTTGACTGGTAGAGAATGCCTAAGGCATTAAGTCCGCCTTTGTACCTTTTTTGTGTGCGAGAAGTTTAAATAAATAAATCAAGATTACGGGATATTATGTTAACTTGATGGTGTTGATCTTGAACTCAACCTACTTTAAAACCACATTATTTAATTTTGAGAGCTACCAACCCTATTTATAAAAGCTGCTTAAAGTTAAGAGACGTTTAGACGTCAAAAAGGTATGGTTAAACCAGTCGCTAATCATTTGTGAACTTTAAGCAACGTTTATAAATAAGGGGGCAAATCTTAAGTGTGATTTGAATCAATATCTTCTGAGATGCTGCGCTACAATTACAACACAGTATTTGGGACCTACCGAATCTTAAATGAAATTAAATGTTTATTTATGTAAGTATATCTTTTAAGGGGAACCCAGTCGCCGGCTCGAACTCACTGGTGGGCCTGGCTAAGAATCACGCTGTCTCACCAGGCTTCGTGTCCGACAGAGATAGTATCAGTGATGAGCAGTTAGACGCTATAGTCTACACGCACAACGTTATTGAGTGAGATGCAGGATCATTTATAGTATAAAAATTGCGAAAAAATCAAGAAAAGTCCTTTGGAAGATCGGATTTTATGAAAAGGCCAATGCATAAATCAATGACCAATAAAGTTTATTGAATTTTTCGATATTTGAGCTTTGTCGGTTGGTTTTGGAGATTTTACACTTCTTTAATTACTTAAACACGCCCAAAGTTAGGGTTAATTAGCAAGAAAAATAAAACTTTGTTGGCTCCTAACTTTTTAATGGCTTTTTATTTTAGTATTCTGTTTCCGTACAGACAATATTAATAATGAGACAAAACCATACCATGTTACTACGTGGCCACAAACCATGTTATATATGTCACCGTATGATTGTGAACACCGTTAGTTTATAATCTATCTCGCGAGATTATAAACTTTCGATAAATTGTGAACTGCACCATACTGCTTACCGACCGAATAGTTTAGGTAAGGTTAGAATTGCGACCAACCACGCGCGAGCCGAGCGAGCGAAGCGAAGGGTGCCGCGGCAGCGGCCGGCGAGCGCTACTTCCAAGTTAGTGGCAGTAACTTGACTATGTAGTAATAGCGCAAGGTAACATCCGTGTTGATGTCAGTTCACAATTTGACGGTTTCACTTCGATAGATTATAATCTACCGAAAAATAATGCGTTAAACTGTAAGCAGTATGTTACGGTTCACAATCCTTCTACAGTTCACAATCTCACGAGATAGATTATAAACCTAACGGTATTTACCATTTTACAGTGACATATATAACTAATTTATACGCCCCGCGCGCGCAAGGCGAACACACGTATCTAGTTAGTTGACCTAATTTTTAAAAATCATAACAGGTGTAAAACGTACAATATCTAAGTGTGATAATATATCGATATAAAGACAGTTGAACGTGTATTGTGGTGCACGAAACAGTTCTTCAATCCATTAAGGTACACAGAAGTTATCATCGTTTTTCTTCAACCCAACCGCAAAAATATTTAAATAACTTCGGCTGCGTGTGAGTCATAGCAGCGAGCGGTGCGTCGACGCTTAGTGAGGTCATTGACCGGCCTTCGCTCGCTACTAGCTAGCCATCGCGACGACGTCAGCAGGCGGTCGGGCGCACTCCGGTGATACTCGGAAATATTCGTAGCGTGTGGAACACGAGGACTTGTGAGTTTTTGCGGCGAGCCGTGTTTACATAAAAACACTGATAGCGGTCACTCCTGCGCATCAAGACTCCCAATATGCTCGGCAGTATTAGGCGCACGCCGCCACCTGCCTCGCCTCAATCGGCTTCTGAACCAAACCTGTCATCGAGTACTAATACTAACAACAGCGATAACAATATAAATATAACCCAGAGGAAAAAGATACGCAGTGCTGATGACATGATAAAAATGGAGAAAATGATGGAAGATATGAAGGAAATGTTCTCTGAACTAGTTACTAAACAGAATGAACAAAATGAAAAAATGAATTTGTTACAATTGGCTCTCGAGGATATACGGTCCCAAAATACTGCGATCAGCTTGCAAAACTCTGAAATACGAAGTCAGAATGAAAAAATCAAAGAGACGATAGATTTCTTATCAGAAAAATATGATGATGCTCTGGTGGAAATTAACGATTTAAGGGCGGAATGTAGCAGTAACAAAAAGGTTATAAAAGCGCTTGAAATCAGGGTAGATTTCTTAGAAAAGCAACAAAAAGCCGCTTCGATTGAGATTAAAAATCTACCGTCGTCAACTCATGAAACTCGTGACTCCCTCACGGGCGCAGTACAGAAATTGGGTCAAATCATTAGTCAACCCGTGAGTGCAACGGAGATAAAAAACATCTTTCGTTACAAGAGTAAATCTGATGCGGTGGGCCCAGTCTTAGTGGAATTCATGTCGGCAAACATTAAAGAACAGTTTTTAAAGTCGACCAAAGACTATAACAAGCACAACAAGGAAAATCGCCTGAACACATCTCATCTAGTGGAAAACGGACCTAGGCAACCCTTATACGTAAATGAAGTGCTAACGGCTATGACCAGACGCCTGCATTATCTCGCCCGGGAACTTACGAAGGAATTCGGTTACCATCAATGCTGGGTTGCAAATGGCAAGGTGTACATTCGTGAAAAAGACGGAATGTCAAGCCGCCTCATCAAGACTGACGAAGACATCGCGAAACTACGTAAGGAAAAATGACTAGCCCTGTACCTACCACTACATTCTACCTTTTCCATCGCAGTTTTGTTAACCCTAGTCCAAACTAATACTGTTCTATTAATAATTAATAATAATGCAAAATCTAATCAATTATACAACCACTGTTCAATACAAATGAGCTTGTTACTAACATTAACTATACATACACAATACAATATACACATCATATATACAATCACGTTACTTGCACTCCACACCAATAACGCACACAAACTTCATTGGCCGACATACCTTATAAATAAAAGCCAACTTGGCGTGCTATCGCACCTGATCTGTACCAGTATATTGAACTTTAGGGCTGTGTTAATAAACAGCGCTCAAGACATAAATGTGAAAATGGAAATTATTAACATTAACATTCGATAACGCACAAAACAACCTACACAACCTAGATGCTGTCTCGGTGTCGGATGCTTCGACTTGTGAACTGGAAAACTGTACTCCACCAAATTTCATACCTAATCAAACACTAAAAATCATTACACAGAACATACGAAGTATAAATAAAAACATAGCGGGCTTTATGACTACACTTGCTCGGACCAAAATTGACTGGGACATAATCGCATTAACCGAGTGTTGGCTCCCGAACACCCATAATATTCCAGAGTTGACGAACTATAACTATTACCTTACCAACAATAATCATACACAAAATGAAGGTGTAGTCCTGTATGTGCATAAAAAACTGCAACTAGTTACAGAGGAGCCGTCATTCTTAGATGCTAACTGTCTTCAAGTAAAAATCGATAGAAATACTGTTCTCTTAGCGATATACCGCCCGCCAGGTTACAAAGACTTAGATAATTTTCTAAACTCACTAAATGCTACCCTAATTAGACTATCTAAATACAAAACCATAATTATTGCGGGAGACATAAATATAAATATACATGAACATTGCAAGGATTCCGCTAAACATTCCTACCTAAACTTACTGGCTACCCATGGCCTGTTACCTGCTCATACATTACCTACGCGACAACAAGCTTGTCTTGACCACGTGATACTGAAAACTCGACTACCAGCTTCTACTTCAGTCGCACACTCTGCTCTAACAGATCATGAGACAGTAATGTTATTCTTGTCAAAACGAATGCCTAAAATAATTACAAAAAATTGTATTCGTTATAATTATGATATGATAGACACAGACCTAAAACAGCTAGACTTTAGTGAAGTATACAAGACCCAAGATCCTCATGTGGCAGGGGAAACAATAACTAGATTAATAAAACACGTGATAGACTCAAACTCCAAATCTGGTAAGACCCCGAACCGTAAACAAATATTAAAGCCATGGATTACTCCTGGTTTACTTCGCTGTATGCGGCATCGAGACACATTGCATAGAAAATTTAAACAGGCGCCTAATAATGATATTTTAAAAATCACTTTTACTAGGTACAGAAACTATTGCAATAAACTATTAAGGAAATTAAAAATAGAATTTGAAAAAAATGAGATCAAAAAAGCTGGAAAAAACACTAAACAGTTATGGTCGGCAATAAATAATATCTCAAACAGATCGACAAGGAAAGCCAACACATCATCACAATTATTAGCCTCATCAAGTACACCACAAAACTCTGTAAACCATGTCAATAACTTTTTTGCCAAAATAGGTGAAAACCTAGCTAAAAACATAAAGAGTACACAAACAAGAGTTACTAAGGGAAACCTAAATAACGGAATGCAATCCATGGTAATGCTCCCAACAGATGAGGGAGAGGTAGCCGGAATATTAATGTCGCTCCGCAATAACTGTGCCGCGGGATGGGATGGGATACCCGGTGACCTCTTGAAAAAACATGCGGCCGTGATTGTGCCTCCGTTAACGTACATATGTAACCTTGCTCTGTCCACAGGTAAATTTCCTAACGTGTTCAAGAAAGCTATAATTCATCCGATCTACAAGAGTGGGGACAGGAGCCGTGTCGATAACTACAGACCTATATCTGTGCTAACTGCTTTTTCTAAAATACTGGAACGGGTAATGAACAGCAGACTTGTGAGTTACTTGGAAAATAATAATCTTATCGCACCAGCTCAATTTGGGTTTCGTTCAGGCAAATCCACCTCTGACGCGGTCCATGAGTTAACAAACTATGTGGTCACAAACATGGATAGTGGGGATAAAGTTATGGCCATATTCCTGGATCTTGCTAAGGCTTTCGACACGGTTTCTGTCCCAATTCTTCTACGTAAGATGGAAAACTTGGGAATCAGAGGACTTCCACTGGACCTCTTTAAGGACTACCTGAGTGAGCGTGCCCAGAGAGTAAAGATAGATGAATTCATCAGTGAGGAACAAACAATTAACTACGGCACACCTCAAGGTAGTGTCCTCGGACCTTCACTATTCCTCATTTATATCAACGATCTGGGTATGCTCTCTATCCCCAATGGCAAAATCATTAGCTTTGCTGATGACACTGCCCTCTTGTTCAGCGCGAGCTCTTGGGAGGATGTCTATGAGTGTGCACAACTAGGCTTTAATACGGTATCCAACTGGTTACGCGATAATCTGTTGACCCTAAATACAACCAAAACTAATTATATAGCATTTTCAATGAAAAACCATGGATCCTCCCAAACATTACCTAATACTATTGTAGCTCACTCTTGCACAAATCCACATACCCGTAGTTGTAACTGCGAGTTACTCACCAAGGCTGAGAATGTAAAGTACCTAGGAATAACAATCGACAAAAACCTAAGATTTCAAGACCACATAACCACTCTTAGTAACAGACTACGGAAGTTAATATACGTGTTCAAAACGCTGAGACATGTAGTCGATAAAAATATTATGAAATCAGTGTACTATACCCTTGCTCAATCTTTAATATGCTACTGCATCACCTCCTGGGGTGGTGCTCCAAAAACTACCTTATTAGAAGTTGAAAGAGCCCAAAGAGCTATTCTGAAAGTGTCGTCTTTTCGACCGTTTCGCTACCCCACTGAACAGTTATACAAAGAAAGTAACGTCCTGACAGTGCGTCAACTGTTTATATTGCACACTTTGCTGAAACAGCACACTCTCTTGGTCTATAATTCAACGCTGTCCAGGGGGAAAAGACGATATGACCCAGTGGAGCGCCAACATCTATGTCACAAAACTATTTTTGCAAGGCGTTTCTTTTGTTATCTAGGTGGCTACTTATACAATAAAACGCATAAGGCGTTACATATATTTAGTCTCACAAAGAATAAATGCAAAAAGAGGCTAACTGACTGGCTACTAAAATTAAACTATAATGATACTGAAAACATACTCAAAATGACCTAAACACACAATCACACTCTCTCACACCCACACACTCACACACCCACACAATTACACACCCACCCTATCACCCATACTACACATCTACTAACATTCGTCTCGCATACTTAACTTAAATTATAATCATAATACAGTAAAACTATAAAAGGTCGTATGGACTCCTTACTACATTCTGTCAGCGCGCTTAGTACATAATTTATAAAATGAAAATGTAAAGGGGTGGGATCCTGGTGTCCTGAAACACAGGCCACGTGCCTAGCTTAGGCACCAGTCTCCCACAATATATACTTACCTGAATTGTGTATCTTTGTCGAATCTGACCAATGTAAAATCATTTATGTATATTGTGGTGAGAAAAAATAAAGTGATTGATTGATTGATTGATTGATTGATTAATACAACTTTAAAAAATATTAATACCATACAGTAAAAAACTAAAAAACACGCTTTAAAAACCAAACTAAAAAAGGAGAAAATAATTTAATTCAATTAAAAAGCGTGTGGTGCTTTTTGAGGTATTTTTATAATCAATTAATGTCAAGCACCCCACGCTTTTTAATTGAATTAAATTATTTTCTCCTTTTTTAGTTTGGTTTTTAAACCGTGTTTTTTAGTTTTTCAAACTATTATTTATTTTCAATTTTTTAGTTCTACTAACTACAAAAAACGTGTGTTTTTTTTCCTTTTTCTCAATTTTTTTTTTTAATTATTGAATAGTCATCGGTCCTCGATAAGTTTACAAAGTTTCAATGAAATCTGACCGTTTAAAGTGGGTCAAAATAGCGTCCAAAGGAGTCGGTTACAAACAAACAAACATACAAGTGAAGCTAATATAAAGCGTGTAAAAATGGAAGACCAAAGACATTATGGATGGACTGTGTGAATGATGACATAGTTAGAAAGGGTGTGACTACGGAGATGACGACTAATAGAGAAGTGTGGGAGAAAATACACGTTGCGGCGACCACAAATAAATTGAGATTAGTTCAGAAGAATGAAGATGATGTAAAACTACATTCTTACAAATAAATTAAGTAATTCTAACCTTTTCTATGCAGTAAAATGCTTTACCTCTTCATTCAAACTCGCGGATATTACTGCACTATACAACAGGGCATCTCTATTATTGGGCGAGAGTTTATAGTCGATGCGAGGGGAACGAAGGGAAGGGAGGAGAATGGAGGGAGGCGGGTACAGGTGACCTAGATACAGGATCCAGCCCATCTAGGCCATGTAGGTGAACTATCTATCATATATTCAGGATTTTTATGACGTCATAGTGGACTTCTTTGTTTGAACTGATTTATTTGAGGGCGATTTAAAATATTTGAATGAAATTTGGCACACAGATAGTCTCTAACCTGGAATAACACAGGATAATTTTTATCCTGACATTGCGTTCCCGTGGTATAATTTTCGACCACCACGAGGGCGAAACCGTTAGCAAATGCTAGTAGGAAATATAAAATAACGTTTGAACTTTAAAAGAGATTTACGTCTGAGTTACTTTTGGTATTTCTTTCATTCATAATTTAATCAGATTCGATTTTATAGTGTTCGCAAAGATCGTACAGGGCTCTCCGCGTTCAATATAACAATGCATGCTTACTGTGGTTGGGGTAACTACAGTAACATGCGATGCGGCGCGGTTCACATCGAATATCAATGCGTAGATCCATAAGGCCCATTATCCATCAAAACGGAGACGAGACGGAGCGATGCGGGTCTTAAGATCTTCATTAATAAAAAATTGAATAGGTTTAAAATCAAAGCTTATACATACACTTCAACATCAACACTAACTGGGGTATTATTATTTAGGATACTGGTGGGGCTGCCCCGTTTTCGTACTGAGTCAGGGGTGTAGGGCAGCTCCAATAGTGTCTTAAGCATGGTTGCGAGTCGCCTGGACTGTGCATACGTGGGTAACTGTTGTGCCATCTCTCATGGGATGTTGCAACGGTGACCAACCGTTATTTCTTGTATTGTTTTCCTTGTTTTGTGTATAGTCTGTGTTCACTAACATAGTCGAAAGTTTGACTAACAATCTTGTTGAGTCTCGGTTACTCCAATAAATAAATATTCTATTCTATTAGTTTACTGATGAAAAGTATGTTTTCAGAAGCTGAAGAAGTCAGCAGCATTGTGAATGAAACAGTTTTTCAGGTTTTGTAACGTTTTTTGCAATTTGCAGGTCAGTTTCAGGTTTTGTATGTCGACTTTTTCATGAGATAATCATTCAATGAGCTTGTCTGAACTTTGAGGGTTGTATTAATGAATGTAATGATTATAATTTGGTGAAGCCCGAAGAATTGCCAAACACAAGTGGCAGAGGGAGAGCACATTGCTCGCAGAACAGATGGCCGATGGGGCCGAAAGGTTCTGAAGTGTTGACCGCGTACCGGAAGACGTAGCGTTGGAAGGCCTTCCACAAGATAAACCGATGACCTTGTGAAGGCCGCTCGAATCCGCTGGATGCAAGAAGTTCAGAACCGGTCGAAGTGCAGGAGCTTGGGGGAGGCCTATGTCCAGCAGTGGACGTCTTTCGGCTCAAATGATGATGAAGCCATATTTGTTACGGTTGTGAATCATATTTTAATAACATACAACTAGACACTGAGCTAAAAATGGCAAAAAAAAAATGATTACAGAAACTTAAAGATGATTTTCAAAAGACCTTATACATAGTTCGTCGACTTAATTATTTTACAATTGTCGTTTTTTTTTGAGGGTGGGAAATCATCAAATCACAAAAAAAAATCAGCTGTTCCATACATTTTGACCGCGTAAGTATTGCACTTTTCTATGAAACAGCTGATTTTTTTTTTTGTATAACCGACGAAAAATTTGTGCGCTGGGGGTCTAGAATGATAATATATGCTGAAGTCATGGTTACAGTTTGCGCACTGAATAAAAACTTTTCCTGTATATGACAGAGTTATGCCCGAACATTTATAATATATCGAATCAATAACCTCCTTCTTTTGGAAGTCGGTTAAAAAAACAAAAAGTAGGACAGAGACTTTAGAACCTCCTCCCTTTTGAAGACTATATACTAGAACTGCTATACTATAGACTATATCTACCAAGCTCATATAAAACTTTAAATTACATGGCGCCAGAACATGCAAGAAACACATCCAAACTCAACACTGGATTCACAACAATCTTGAACTTCAAACCAAGACATACGGTAGACCTATTTCACCTTGGTTCGCCTTGGAAGAGCTGACTCATACGGCTTCGGCCTTGACTTCAACCAATGGGGCCTCGTTACCGGCTTTTAACCATATCGCACACTATGCGACTTGCGATTGCGACAGCTCGACGACAAAACGCTGACTTATTGAATCAAAATACAAAGTCATTTATTCAAATTAGGCTGAGCTGAATCAGCGCTTTTTGAACGTCGAAATTACATATGACAGTCCCCCAAAACGCCCGCCCTTCACCATTTCCTAGTGCTTTAGCTGGGAAGAAGAAGTGGCGCAAGAAACTACCCAACAGCACAGTTGTCTGTTTAGTTAGACCAATTTTATTCTATACAATATTAGCTGGTAGGCAAAGTAATTAACATAACGAGACACGGAACATTAAATTAAATTATTTGTCATAATGTCAGCTAGCCTATGATGAGACTGGCATAAGGTGTGCGCGTACACCGTTAGTCTAGACGCTGCGCGACAGTTAGCGAGAATGTTTGACTCCACTAGTCTGTCGTTGTGACTCGGCTACTCTATGCCAAGTGTGTGGAGCTTTGAACAACATAACATAGCATAATCAGCCTATGTTCCCACTGCTGGGACACAGGCCTCCTCTCCGTGAGAGGGAGTGGGCTTATCCATCATGCAGGCCCCGTGCGTATTGGCGGATGACACATGTCTTCGTAATTTTGCTTCTAGGACATAGATACCGGTTTCTTCACGATGTTTTCTTTGATGGGCAAAGATCGTCACTCACTGAGTCACTGGACGTTTGAGGAAGGACATCACCGTCGTGGTAGACCACGGCGAAGGTAGTGTGACGATCTGATAAGGTTTGCAGGGCTAACATGGCCAGAGAACGCACAAGATTTGGGAGGAAAAAGGGGAGGTCTTTGACAAGCAAAGCAAAGTCCTGCTTGGGTTCGAACTCCATTACCTACAGCGCGAAAGTAGCAGAGGCAGTTGCCAATTGGCCACCACTGCTCTTGAACAAGATACATAATGTATTTAAAAAATCTGTCGTTGCTAGTCGTCGAGCTGTCGCAGTCGCGTGTCGCATAGTCTGCACATAATCTTATATCACAAATTATAGACTTTTGTTGGAAAGTTAGTCATGGTTTCCAAGGTAAACTACGGAGGTTCCTAGAAAAAAGGTTTAAGGGTAGAAATGAGGTCGTTATTGGTGATGTAATAAATATTTTTTTTCTTTTTATTAATGGCCTGTTAGATTTGTAGATTACGGTGAAATCTATGTAGGTTTATGAGGTGAATTAGCATATGACTCAGAGGTGAAGATCGATGGAAAATATGGAAATGAAAAATTCATAACGATCGAATGACGAAGTGAAAATCATTTTTTGTGTTTTTTTTTTTTTGTTTTGTCTTCTATAGTGGCTCAGGCTTTCGACCTTTTTAGACAAAACTAGATGGTGTTGCAAAGAATATTATTCACAACCCAACAGCTGGGATGAATTTTTGAAGAAAAGGGTTTTTTTATAGTTTGCCAGTCCCACAAAAGTAAGACTCCTACCTATTTGGTGATTGACTTTGACATTATCATTTCATCACGCATAGTTTCCCTGACGGGATGGACAGAGGTGTCCCTGTAGTACACCTATTTCCAACAGTTATGTTTAGGTCCCATGTTATAGGGGGCGAGTCTATTGCCATCATCTGGGCACAAATCCAGACTTGGTGATTGACCTAAGCAAAAAATTCAGAAAATCAAGTCATTTATTCAAATTAGGCTGAGAATCAGCACTTTTCGAACGTCAAAATACATAAGACAGTCCCTCCAAAAACGCCCACCCGTCACCACATCCTAGTGCTTTAGCTGGGAAGAAGTAGCGGAACAAACTCCCCAGCAGCACAGCTGTCTGTTTAGTCGGATAGACTTGATTCTATACATACATAGACAAAGTAATATAAACATTACGAGAATAAAAAAATAAAAAATACTTAGTCAATAAAAAAATTAATAAAAAATATATATTTATATGAACCCATATAACCTGTCACTAGTTACGCTAATTCTGGAGAAAGAACACAAACATTGTCTTGAGTTAATCACAGCGACCAACTATTCTTGTCAATTAAATAGTCGTTGATGGAATAGTAAACCTTTAAAAAAAATCATCAAAATAGGCTGAGGGTCAGCACTTTAAGGACGTAAAAATTACACGAGACAGTCGCCCAGAAACGCCCGCCTTTCACCACTTCCCAGTGCTTTAGATGGGAATAAGTTGCAACACTGGCAACAACCGTGACTATGGACAATTGATACTGAATTACTGATACGTGCAATGTTATTCTAATATAAATCCCCCTCAGATCAAACGAGCAGCTTTAATACAATCAATAATAGAAAAAATAAATAAAAAACATGCTTTAAAAACCAAATTAAAAAAGCAGAAAATAATTTCAAAAAAGCGTGAGGTGCTTTTTGAGGTATTTTTATAATCAATTAATATCAAGCACCACATGCTTTTTTTAAATTAATTTCTGCTTTTTTAGTTTGGTTTTTAAAGAGTATTTTTTAGTTTTGGTAATCTATTATATATTTACTATATTTTAGTTCTGCTAACTACAAGAACGGGTTCTTTTTTTATTTATTTTTTAACATTATGGAACAAATTTATAAAATTATTGAATTGTCATCGGTCCTCGATAAGTCTACAAAGTTTAAATGAAATCTGACTGTTTGAAGTGGGTCAAAATCAAGTCCAAATGTATCGGTTACAAACAAACATGCTTACATACATACAGGTGAAGCTAATAAAGGCGTGTTAAAAATCAATATCGGCCAATTTTATTGTAGATAAGCGTCATTTCCATTTAATGAATCATACTGCAAGCCAGCTTCATCTAACTTCTTACCCTGAACTCTGGGTTTTATTCGCCATTTATTCTCAAGGGTATAGGATTCTAGCTATTGCCCGTGGCTTCACCCGCGTGGGAGTCGAAAATTATCCCACGGGAACGTACTACCAGGGATATAAAGTATCCTATCTGTTAATCCAGGTTATAAACTATGTGTGTGCCAAATTTCATATAAATCCGTTCAGTAGTTTTTGCGTGAAAAAGTAACAAACACCCATGCATCCATCCTCACAAACTTTCACATTTATAATACTACTAGCTGTGCCCGCGACTTCGTCCGCGTGGAATAGTGTCTTTGGGTCTTTGTCTCTTGTCGCAAACTTATAAAACATTCACATAAACCTTACATATTTCTACACAAACTTTCATCCCCTATTGTTATTTTAAACCCTTGAGGGTAAAACTTTTACAAACTTTGAATGTCATATTTATTTATATCGAATCAACAGCCTAAAAAATAAGTTTCAAGCTTCTAGCTCTAAAAATGACGATACTTCCATACAACTTTTCATCCCCCCCCTTTCAACCCCTTACAACCCTTTTTTCGCATTAAAAAGTAGCCTATGTCCATTCTCAGGCTCTAGACTTTCTGTGTACCAAATTTCATTTTAATCAGTTCAGTAGTTTTGGCGTGAAAGCGCGACAGACAGACAGATATAGTTACTTTCGCATTTATAATATTAATAAGGTTTAGGCTGTCGACTCCATCTTCTCGATCTAGCAAATTTTTTTTAATTATGTCGTGTAAAAGAATAAACAATTTCAATACTACTTAACACTACTGCGTACCTTTATGCGAAATGCAGGCGTGATCTTATGAATACCTAACATCCCCAGATATTGCACAGTAATTGCATGAAGGACAGGGCTGAGAGGATGTACCGCGCGTGTGCGTTGTCCCAATAACCTGGTAACCGGTTGAAACCGGATCGTTCGGCTCTCCCGAGCGTCCCCGAAGTGCCCCGAACGCCGAGAGGTCAGTTTATTGGTTACAAATTAGCGGATTTTTAGTGTCGTTTCATTTTATAGAGTGGCGGTACAGATTGGGTGTAAACAAAATGGCTGGGTGCTGGGTTGGATAGAAAATAGGTCAAAGCTAGATGAATTCAAAACTTTAGGCCGAATCGTCAGTCTTTGTTAGTTACAGTTGCATAATAATTATGCTTTGAGGTCATTTAGTTCATTTTGAAATTAAATGAAATGCTTATTTATATAAGTACCTAGATCTTTAAGGAGGGGGCTTGTGGTTGAGTTATAACAGCTGCACGGTTCAATCGATAAGATTAAGCTACGCCTGACGCGGTTAAGCTACGCTTGCCGCGGTTGGTCCGTGGATGGGTGACCATCTTTACATACCAAGACCCTCCGTGCCTCAAAAGGCACGTTAAGCCGTTGGTCCCTGCTGTCATTCGTGGATGTGTGACAATCGTTACGGGTATTTTTTTTCTTACCAAGTGTTATAGCCCCTTGGTAAGACTGGTTGTCAGACTTTAGGGCTTCTCAAGTCCCGTAAACACTGTCAAAGATCCACGAATGACAGCCGGGGCCAACGGCTTAGCGTGCTTTCCGAGGCACGGAAGGGTCTTGGTATGTAAAGATGGTCACCCATCCACGGACCAACCGCGGCAAGCGTAGCTTAACTAGCTTAGCTTCTCTATTAGTAATCATCTCGGTAGTCACGCCCTTTCTAACCATATCATCATTCACACATTCCATAGATGCAAACGCCTGCACATATTCTCTAGAAAAAACCGTCAGACACATTCTGAGCGCTTCATTAAAAAAAATACACGTCAGCCATTTTGTGAATTTGAAAACCTCAGTTTAGAACACATCAGAAGCACTGGACGGGGTTGAAAGGGGTGGTAAAGGGCATAATAGGGTGATTATAGAGCGTCGGCGGTCGCTAACACAGCGTTCACTCTTATTTTTAGCCCCAAGGGCATAGGGTAATGTGTTATCGATAGAAAGATACGTATTTATTGAAAGACAAGCTGACCCGTGCCCACTTCGTTGGGCGGTTAACATTTTCATATCACTCAATAGAATACAACACGGTCGCGGTTCCATTCCTATGTCGTATTATCTCTTTAACTATTCGTCTAAATTAGATGCAGTAAAAGGGAAAAGTATTTTGTTTTAAACACTTGAGACGATAAATTTATTTATTTTGATAAGAATTCATAATTGTGCATTAGATGACCAATAAACATGACCTAACGATTTAAATGATTTTTTAAACATAAAAATCTACTTTTTGTGACTTAAGTACTTAAATATAAAAGTTAGGCATTATGCTGTCGCTGACTTTTTTGTAGGCATTATCAAGCTCTACGCCTTTCCTCTAGAACTCAATCATATATCTCTCATTGAAAGCAGCGTTTGAAAGAAACTTATTCGTTCGACCGTTTTTTCTCCGACTTACTTTGCAAATACGACTACCACGAAAAAGTCTTTTCATTTTTCGGGTTAATATATAGCCTATGACACTCACAAATAACGTGGCTTTCTATTGGTAAAAGATTTTTTTAAATCGGTTCTGTAGATCCAGAGATTACCCCCTACAACCTCACACCTCACAAACTCACAAACTTTACCTCTTTATAATGTTAGTATATATATGTAGATAAGTAGGTATTTTTAGGCTGTCTGGTAGAAGTGCAAATTTAGCTATGGTCGATTAGAGGTGACTTTGGTTTTCTCCTGCCCTTATCCAAATTTATTTGTTGTCGACGCAACATGTCTTTTTCTCCCACACTTCTCTATTAGTCGTCATCTCCGTAGTCACACCGTTTCTAACTATATCATCATTCACACAGTCCATCTATCGTTTTATCTCCCCCTACTCTTATAGCCATCGACATTCATACTCAAAACTTTCCTCACGTCATTTTCCTCATTCCTCCGTATCACATGCCCATACAAAGACAACCGATTTCCACATAACTTTTCAGTTATCGGTGCCACTTTCAGACTGTAACACCACACATTCGTCTTGACATTCTCATCTCAGCTGCATGCAAATTGCCTTTCATTCATCCCTTTTGTTGCCCAATTAGCATACAGGTTCAAATTAAATTAGCTTACAATACTTTACCCACGTCGTAGGAATCGATATCAAAAACGATTGAAATAAAATAAATAATAGTTTAAAAAACTAAAAAAACACGCTTTAAAAACCAAACTAAAAAAGGAGAAAATAATTTAATTCAATTCAAATGCGTGCGGTGCTTTTTGAGGTATTTTTATAATCAATTAATGTCAAGCACCCCACGCTTTTTAATTGAATTAAATTATTTTCTCCTTTTTTAGTTTGGTTTTTAAAGCGTGTTTTTTAGTTTTTTAAACTATTATTTATTTTCTATTTTTTAGTTCTGCTAACTACAAAAACGTGATATTTTTTCCTTTTTTTTCAGTTTTCTCATTTTCTTTTTAAATTATTGAATAGTCATCGGTCCTCGATAGGTTTACAAAGTTTTAATGAAATCTGACCGTTTAAAGTGGGTCAAAATAGCGTCCAAAGGAGTCGGTTACAAACAAACAAACATACAAGTGAAGCGTGTAAAAACATTTTCATCTCTACTGGGTACAGTCGCATACAGGCGGAGTAAGGCTAAGTAACGTCCAAGGACTGGAAGACGAGATGTCGGTGATCCGGCGGCGGCAAGATTGGCGGACGACATTGTTGCCATCGCGGGGAAAACCTGGATTCGGCTGGCACAGGAGCGAGGGGATTGGCACAAGAAAAGACCGGCCTAAATAAACTCAGCAGTAGATGAAGTCGAGCTTTGGATGGTGATGATCGATACAGTCCGAGCATAAATATATAATTACACTTACGCAAGATTCAAAAGCAATTTTTCAACGCCTTCAAACAGGGGGTTCTAAATTCGACAGTTTTTTTATTGGTATGGTATGCTACGCGATATCTCCGCTAATGGTGGATCGATTTTGAAAATTCTTAGTAGGTAGTTCCAGATATAAGCGTGTTCTAACAAACTATACAGTAGTAAGCAGATGTCGTTTAAAACGTACGTCAAACACGGTGGGTGATTGACGTAAAACGCACATGCAGATTTCACAACCCCTAATTTGCAAACTACCGTTAACATCCCCTCTTCAATACTATAATACGGTGAATGTAAGCCGAAACAAAATTGAAAAAAAAATCGGCCAAATGCCTATTGGACCATGCACAATGAAGGATTCCGTAGTTGATGATGAATTTATCCCAAGAACAAAGTTAACTTTGTAGTTGAGAAACTGTTCTCCCATTCATCGATCAACTTCGCGAAAAATTCTCCAAATCCAAATTTTTAAAATTTTGCGACATTTTTTCTGCAATTTCAGCGATTTTCCCAGCTAAAGCACTAGGAAGTGGTGAAGGGCGGGCATTTGGTGGACAGTCTTGCGTAATTTTAACGTTCAAAAAGTGCTGACTCTCAGCCTAGTTTGAATAAATGACTTTTTATTTTGATTTACCCTTTATTTGTGTTGTGAGAGATTGTTTTTTGTAAAATTTTATGTCAGCGGGAAAACTTATTTAGTTATTCACAAAATCCATAGCTCTTTAACAATTTCACTAGGATAAATAAACTAATCTTACAGCCAATTACGGATTTACAATTTAGTGACTACACTTATTATATGCATCAGAAACAAACAGGAATTCCCTATAGGTTTTTATTTATTTGCGAGTATCAAAATATGTCGTATATTTTTATTGCGTTGACTTAGAAGATTGATTTTTTTAGAGCTCCAAGGGACCGTAGACCTACGTATTTCATATTTCAAATTAATATGATATAAGAGCGTTCCTGAGAAAAGGGTCTTGACAACAGACAGACAGACGGACCACGAAGTGATTCTATAAGAGTTCCGATTTTGCCTTTTAAAATACGGAACCCAAAAAAAATACTCGTTACCTTTCATTTATAAAAAAAAAACCAGACGGTGGCCGTTACAAATCTTCCCTCTCTACAGATGCTGCATGGAGGGTGCCACACAATCTAGATACACAGATGGACCGGTTTCGATTGTAACAGGGAGATTAGCAGACGAGACGGTTATTTGATGACCGTTGATTTTCAAGGATACACTTCAACCCTTTTTTAACCCCCGACGCAAAAAGAGGGGTGTTATAAATTTGACCGCTATGTGTCTGTCTCTCTGTGGCACCGTAGCTCTTAAACAGGAGAACCGATTTGTGTGCGGTTTTTATTATTCAAAAGTTGCTTTTCTAGCGGTGGTTCTTACATGTTTCATCGAAATCGGTTTAGCCGTTTCAAAATTATCAGCTCTTTTCTGGTTGATGAAGGGATTTGAGCAACTTCCACGGGTCTGATCGAGTCGAAATTTGGTATTCTATTACTTCAATGATATGAGACGAATAAAGTAACCTTGTATTAATGCTGGAGCATCACCTGGAATTTCCAGAATACCCAAGTTACTCACCAGCAAACAGCAAAAGTATCGTGTTTGGGCTCATTGAAAAGGTCTCAATGAATAGATTATAGTTAAATGGTGATCAGGACTAGGAATGAGGATAAATTAGTAACAAACTTCAGTGTGGGAAACATACGTAAAGCTGCGCAGATTTAAGCGTGACATGTGTCGTAGCGTGTTTACCTACTACTATTACTAAGTTTAAATTTTTATTAAGTTTAAAAAACTTCTTCCAAAAAAAAAAAACAACCGACTTCCAAAAAAAACACTACGAGTGAAAAATAACTTTAATTTCTCTTTGGAGCTGTATTTGAATTTTTTGTCACCGCCTTCCGAAATTAAAGTTATTTTCCACTTTATAGTGTTTTTTTGGAAGTCGGTTGTTTTTTTTTGGAAAAAGTTTTTTTTTCTCTTTTTAGTGGTTCACATGTGCTTACCCCTTCACAGCATACCGGCGTGATGTTATGTTATGAACTGGTGTAAGCAATAGACAGACATGAGATTTCAGCAATATCAGTCTATTTGCTATGATTTATTTGTCGAATGTTTTTATCGAATGTTTTTACAGAACCGACTAGAGTAACTCCAACTTCTGCTACGAGTACTTGTATCGATAATATTTTCTGCGATTGTGAATATGTAGAGAAAGCCATCGTAAATTATCTGCCGTCTGATCATAGTGGACAAACGGTAAAATTTAGGTTTAGAACACCTTTGCAAAAAGTGCTAATACAATTTAGACCAATAACGACGGGCAAATTAAATAAATTCAAAAATACCCTATACAATAAGTTAAATGTTCTGAGCGATAATAATATGGGCGATGCAAATAAATTGTATGACGATTTCTTCTCAGTAGTGCACACCGAATTTAGTAAAACTTTAGAAAAGAAAACAAAAAATATTTGCCCACATTTTGTATTTAGTGACTGGGCTACTAGAGGTATTAGGATAAGTAGGGAAAGACTGTTCGAGCTGTATGGCCTTAAGCCTTACATTAACACCGAAACTTTCAACAAGTATGTTGCTACATATTCCAAAATTTTTAGAAATACCTGTAAGTTAGCTAAAGCCTTGTACATTAGCAACAAGATCAAATCAGCAGAGAATAAAATAAAAACAGTTTGGAAGATTAATATCATGACGGTACCTTGTCAATATATCTATGAAAACATCATGTACGTCAGGAAAAATCTAAATCTTTTCAGTAAAAGAGGTGAAAGACACACCATTAGGACTAGAAATAGGGACCAATTAGTTCAACCAGGCTTCAGACTGGCTAAAGTAGATTCATCCTTCATGGGGTACTGTTTAAAATGTTACAATAAAATACCTCCCCACATACTCCAACTGAATGAAACGAAATTTAAATCTTGTATAAAACGCACACTATGCAGCCATGCTTATTATAAGTTGGGGGATTATATCGCTGACAAAAATGCTTGGCTAAACGTTGCTTGTCCTGCTCCACAAGGTACCTTAAACTAAATTGAATAGCATTTGTAAACATTGTTGGAGCTGCTGAAGACTGTAAAACTAGATACATTTGCATTGTATAAATTCAAAATTTTAGCATTGTATAATTGCATAGCATATGTGTGAGCACTATGTCCTTACTATATAGCTAACATTTACAGGGTACGTCTTTCATTGACTTGAATGTGCCCTGGCAGCTCAGAGTATGTCATGCTCACTCAAATGTCTCGCTGGTGGTGGCGTGTGTGTTGGATCATTAAGTTCCCTTCAAAATGGTTGAGCTGAATGGTGCTGATCCATACGTCATGTTCGTGAACGGGCGCCGCCAGTAGGGACTGGTCATCTCTTAGCTCCCACGGCTTATTTTAATTTCTAAATTGTTTTTTTTTTTTTTTGTTTTTATTACGGACGCTTATAATGTGCACGTCTTTTTACATCGTTCTCACATTGATAATTTCAACATAATGATGTAACCAACTGATTGTAACAAAATCATGATTTTAAAAGAGTGTCCATGGAGTTTCTTGCCCGTTCTTCTCCATAGGTACCTACGCTTTGGAATGGGCAACTAGCTTCATCTTTCTATCTCACCGACCTTGACAATTCAAAAGTGCCAGTAATTGGTTTATTTGAAATAAATGCTTTGAGTTTTTGAGTTTTGATTGAGGAGTTCCGTTGCCTATCTCCAAAGTTCTTCATGAGATCTTCACCAAATTGAAATGAGACCACTCCGAGAAAGTACTCTTCCAAAAAATACCTAAATCGCTTCGTGTGCCTATAAAATTTGAAGAGTTCTCTCTATTTCTCCAGGATCCCATCATCAGATCCTGACTTGATGATCATGGGACCATCTGGGAAGTATACCCTTTCAAACAAAAAAAAAAAAAACAAAATCCAAATCGATCCAGCCATCTTCGAGTAATCGGGGAACATACATAAAAAAAGGTTCCGACGAATTGAGAACCTCCTCCTTTTTGAAGTCTGTTAAAAAGCAGGAAATAAAAGTTAAATTGAAAATTTAAAAAACCCCCGACCCAAACAAACACCTCTAAAAAAAAAAAAAGGTTCCGACGAATTGATAACCTCCTCCTTTTTGAAGTCGGTTAAAAAGTATAAAAAATCATATTTATTGGCCTTTTAAGTTGTAGGTAATATTTTGATCAAAGCATTGTCACGTCGGGAGACGGCGAATTTGCGGCTGCTGTTTAGCTGGTCTTTAATATTTCAGCTGAAGTCCAAGGTCGAAGTTCGCCAGCGAGCTATGGAGCACAGTATCCTGGAGATGCGGCTTGCAGACCGTATCAGGAACACAACACTGCCCGCCAAAACCAAGGTCACGGACTTTATCCAGAAAGCTGCTCAGCTTAAGTGGGACTGGGCCCGACATATCTGCCGCATGTCAGATGGCAAACGGGCTAAGAACCACCGATTGGGTCCCACTAAACGCATGACGCCATCGCGGCAGGCCCAAACGAAGATGGCGGGATGAGTTTGGCTCTTACCGAAAGGACTAGCAAGACAGAATTGTGTGGAAAGGGGAGTTGGGGGGCTTTTGCCTTGCAGTTGGACAATACAGGCTAGTTGGATTAGATTAGATAAGCAGCAAACCCTGAGAGAGGCCTATGTGAAGTGTAATGGGCTGGGATAGTGACGATGTTGATAAAATACTATTAAAACACGGTAAAATTCTATTGTTTTATCACGACAAAACCTTTCATTGCAAAAATCGTGACCCACCCATCAATTTGTCAACTACAAACCGCAGTTATTTAAAACATTCGCCGACAGGAAATGCCAACAGTGTAATACGTGCTAACACCCACACATGCAAGGTCAGCATATCCACGTCGGCCACAACACACGTCATCAACATACACATAGACAAAACATTAACAAAAACTGTGCCAATTTTTGTAACACGCGGTGGAAATCGGAACTAACGTCGAAATGTTCTGAATTTGATGGCGTTGGCTTAGACAGTGGCGCCACCCCGAAGTGTCAACTTATTATGGTCGGGTCATTCTACCGTCATGCCTGTATATACGTACACACACATAAATAAGTCAGTACATATGGGAGTACGTCATTTTCTCAACGAAATTCTCTCTCTGTTACTAATTCGCATTTTGATATATTAGTACAGACATCTGTTTTATTTTTATTTTCATTATGTCTGTAAACATTGAAGGAATTTTTTGAAGCTTTTTTTTTTCATGTTTATGTAATTTCGTTCTTGTTTCATGTTTGATGGATTATTTAGAAAAATTGTTTCGTTATAACTGTTATGAAAAGTCTGTTTTGATAACTTGAGATCTGATTAGTTAAATGCATCAGTTTTTAACGAGTTTAATATTCGTGGTGTTGTTTTAATATACTTCGATAATCTAAAAACAATCCTCAAAAAAGTAGAAAAAAGAAATTAGCTTTTTAAGTTTAATATGAAGTTGTAGGTAATATTTTAATCAAAGCATTGTCACGTCGAGGAACGGCTAGTTACATTCATTATTGCTGGGCCTTGTCTGTTTGGCGTTTTCATTGACCGTCCCCCGACGTGACAATGCTTTAATCAAAATATTACTTCATCATCACCACAGCTCTGCTCTCAAACTCTAAAATCTACCCCCAATTAAAATTACATTCACTTAATGCATCACCCGAACCCTATTTAACGAAAAATCGATACACGTGTCAAAATAAACCAGTAGCATAGGAGATGAGAGCTTTGTATAAAATACAATTCGAGCTTTCATTTGCTCTAGGGATAACAGGGCTTCGTGGCTAAATGATAACAGCCTCACGGGTCGATGGAAGGTTAGACTACGCTAGCCGCGGTCGGGTCGTGGATGGGTAGGATTCATTACATATAAAAGCACGTGCTTACATTTCCGTCATTGTATGTTCTGAAAATGACTATGTTTGTAAATACCAATAAAAACTTATTTCCTACGATGCTGTCAGAAACTAAAAAACAACCTGTTATAAACCAATACAATAATTTATTACAAATCGCCTCCTGTATGTAACACAGCGCTATTGATAAAAATTGTTATTTGTATGGGTCCTACCATGTTTGCTGCATGCTTACCAGAAACGATTGCTACATAAATTCTGGGGGGCTACTCTCTAACTCCGTCAACGAAAATACGGGCCCGTCCGAAAATAGTTCGAAATGTCGAAGTGACCCCTACAGCTGATTAATTAACTTTTTTGGACGGGTAAAACCATATAAGGAGTAGGGACAGCTGTCAAATCGTGTAGTAATTCATTCTTAGTTTGGGCCCCATTCTAATCATATAAAATAACATGATAAAATTTGTTTGTAAACTATATTTGTATGATGTAAGGGGTATCTTTAACTACCAGTCCGATTAGAAAAATAATATTTGCTTTTGATTCGTGACGAAATTCATAGGCTATTTAACATCAAGCTATGACCCTTAGGAGCCAAGCAAAAATAATAGATAAGTCCTTTAGAAGTTATGAGGCAACAGATGAACATACAAACATACTAAAATACATTGCGGTTAAAATCATAACCTTCGCTGTAATCGGGTGAAAAGCAAAAGGAGATTAAGTTTTAGGACTCAGGCGGAGACGGACCAAATGTAGGTACGTAGGTAAGGACCATCTCAGAAAAAAACAACCGACTTCCAAAAAATCACTAGATACAAACTGAAAACTAACTTTAATTTCGGAAGTCGGTGGCTTTGGATATGTATTTAATTTTTTTGTCACCGCCTTCCGCAATTAAAGTTATTTTTCACTTTGTAGTGTTTTTTTTGGAAGACGGTCGTTTTTTTGGTTCACATGTGCTTTCCCCTTCACAGCGTACCGGCGTGATGTTATGTTATGAACTGGTGTAAACAATAGACAGACATGAGATTTCAGCAATCCCAGTCCATTTGCTATTATTTATTGAGGAGTTCCGTTGCCTACCTCTGAAGTTCTTCATCAGATCTTCACCAAATTGAAATGGGACCACTCCGAGAAAATACTCTTCCAATAAATAAAAACTCCTAAATGAAAAAGCCGTACACAAACTAGAATTACATCGTCCACGTAAGCAAAAATGTACATAAAAAAATGTTCATAAAATGAAAACTACTGGACCAAACTATGTTAAAGTTTTATGAACCCAAATGGCAACTGTTCCGCATCAAACTAAAGAAGAATCACGTAAATCGGATCATAAATCTCAGCGTAATCGGTGTACATACATAAAAAAAAATACCAATCGAATTGAGAACCTCCTCCTTTTTGAAGTCGGTTAAAAAAAGAAACCATGACAAATCCATCTCCCGAAAAACCGATACCTTCTCACGAAAGCACCGAAGCGTGGTATTTGTAAACACGTATACATAGTTGGCACGCTACTCGGGCCGGTGAACGCGAATTATTAATAGAAGACCAAATGTAACGTGACGTCACGTGCGCTTGCGCTACGTGTATTACAAGACGAGTTGCGATGGGTAATTAGCTTTATGGTTCAGGATGAAACGCCTTTTGATATAGGGAAGATGCTAGGAGGTAAAGAGAAAGAATACTGCGCACATCTTTTTGCAAGTCGAGTCTACTGACACTTGGCCCAGGATCGAGATGAATGTCGTGCAAAAAAAGGAAAACCAAGCTCATGAGCCAGCCATGGGCCTTATTAGAAGGCGAAAAGTCACCCAAAAGGCAATAATGGAGAGAGCTATGCTTGGAGTTTCCCTATGTGATCCATTCAGAAATGAAGAGATTCGCAGGAGAACCAAAGTACCCGACATAGCGTGAGGAATTGCCAAACTTAAGTAGCAGTGGGCAGGGCACATTGCTAGCAGAACAGATGGCCGATGGGGCCGAAAAGTTCTGGAATGGCGACCGCGTACCGGAAGACGTAGAGTTGGAAGGTCCCACAAGGTGGGTCGAAGCACAGAAACGGTAGAAGTGGCGGAGCTTGAGCTGTAACGATGATGATGAAGCCCAACAGTTTACGTTATTGTGAACACAATAAACCCAAACAAAACTGAAGCTGAGTGAGAAGGTGTTTTTATCGAAGCGATCCCTACCAGAAAAACTTTGTATTGACAACACTTGCTTGACACTCTGAATAAAAGGAAATTAGTCTTAGGGTAAAATGTAGCCTTTTAGCTGGTTGTAGACAAAAAGACTGAAGAATGATTGTGGCTGTACAGCAGCATCAGGACACTCACGCACGGGGAAACTCTTACCTTTCAATTGCTTACAGCAGAAATGGTCGAATAAGGCCGTTGGGCTACTAAAACTTAAAAAAGTAGCCAGAGAAATGCCTCCTAAGGGCTAACAAGTAATAAATAACTACGAGGAAATATGACGATAGAAATTAGTTATACCCTGGCAAACTACCAGAAAACTGTCACTGTTCGCGCGTTATAACCATTTTTTAAACATGTCTTTGAAGCACGTGCCTTTCATGTGCACGTGCTGGGAAGACTAAGCTTCGAAGTTAACAAGGCCGAAATTTTGAAGGGTGAATATTGAGTGGTTTTAAGAGTCCGTCAAGGTCGACCAACGAGCTATGAAGCGGGCTATGCTCGGAGTTTCTTTGAAAGATAAGATCGAAAATGAAATTATGCGGAAAATAACCAAAATGACCTAAAAAACTTGCAAAGTAAGCAAACTGAAGTGGCAGTGGGCTGGCCTGTACGTAGAAGGATCGATGGCCGGTGGAGCTGAGTCCGGGACGCCAACAAGATGGACCGACAAACATAAAAAGGTGGCTTGTACAGACTGGATGCGGAATGTGGAGGTCAGGGTTTTGTGGAGCCGCCTAGGAGAGGCTTATCCAGCAATAGACTGCGCTAGTGTGGTTTTAGGCTCTTTTAAAGCACCAACTCAAATACATTTCCTGGCTTAATTATTACAGCCACGTTAAGCTACGCTTGCCGCGGTCGTTCCGTAGATGAGTGTCCATCCAATACATATCGGGGCTACTTCGTGCCTCAGAAAGCACCTCAAACCGTTGTTGGTCCCAGCTTTGACAGTCGTTACAGATACTCAGAAACCCAAGTCTGACAACCAGTCTTTCCAAGGGGTATCGTGTTCCTTAGTAACTAGGCTGTGGAGGTCAGATAGGCAGTTGCTCCAGCTGGTTAGACTGGAAGCCGACTCCAAAGTATTTGGGAAAAGGCTAGGCAGATTCACTAGTAGTCAGACTTTCCATCTTGTCGGCAACACCTCAATAAAATTGTATGAAAGGTAAGACAACGATTATGGTTTTCCGTAGTATGGCTTGCTGCCAAAAACTCTCATTAGATTGCGTTGTTAGAATTTTATACATATTGGTAATACACATGCTTTTACCATGTGTCTTGCACGTGTTAATTAGACGTCTGCTCATCATTTTTATGAGTAAATATCTGGATCAGTTGATAAGGCATTCAGACACTGGGCGTGATCTGCAGTGGTCTATATGGAAAGGTCTCAATCGATTGCGTACCCAAGTAGGCGGGTGCAGACACAATTTGTGAAAGTGGGGTATCATTGACTCATCCAACATTCAGTGCCAGTGCCGTGCTTCTGATCAGACCATGCCCCATTTGCTGGAGTGCCGTATGTACCTGTTCACGTGCACCTTGGATGATCTAAATAATGCCACTGATGCCGTTAAAAAACAGTGTACGAGTACCATCGATACGAAAAGACCAAGAAGACACCGAAGGTAAAAAGATTGTACATGAGAGAGTTACCAAGAACGCAATATCTTGGTGTTATGGGAATCAAGGAACCACAGGTCAATTGTTCGTGTTAAAACATTATATTCGCCATATAGTTGTCAATTGTTTTTATTCATAATCGGGCTTTCAAATGCAATAAGAATTTTTCAAACCCGACTGGTACTTCTAGAGATTACTTCCTACAAACTCACAAACATACAAACTTTACCTCTGTATAATATTATAATAATATACAGGAAAAGTTTTTATCCAGCGCAAACTGTAACCATGAATTCAGCATATCATTCTAGACCCCCGCGTAGGTATTACACTTTTCTATGAAACAGCGGATTTTGTTTTGTAAAACCGACGAAAAATTTCTTCACTGAGGGGTCTAGAATGGTATGCTGAATTCATGGTTAAAGTTTACGTACTGAATAAAAACTTTTCCTGTATAGCCTATGACACTCACAAATAACGTGGCTTTCTTTTGGTAAAAGAATTTTCAAAATCGGTAGTAGTTTAGTAGATCCAGAGATTACCCTCTACTAACTCACAAACTTTACCTCTTTATCTATACATATAATAAAATTGTAACAGGCCGATGTCTGTACATTAAAGATATTGAAGAAAAAATTGTATGGGGGGTCTTTATTAGAGCAACAGGAGCCAAAACAACGGTTTTTAGAATTTTTGTATGTCTGTATGTTTGTTACCGCATCACGCAAAAACCACTGCATGGAATTGAATGCAGTTTTCAATGATGTATTCCGAGAGGTCTAACTTAAAAAATAGGCTATATATTATTAAAAAAAATGATTATCTACTTGATTCTAAAGTCCACGCGTATGAAGTCGCGGGCAAAAGCTAGTAATATTATAAATATAGATAACTGCAAACTGCAAAAGTATAAAATGCAATCTTCAATAAGTTTTGTGCACTTGGCAACCTAGAGAGGGGCTCGTGGCTAAGTAATAGCAGCCGCACGGGTCGATCGATCAGATTAAGCTACACTTGCCGGGGTTGGTCCGTGGATTGGAGACCATCTTTACATACCAAGACGTCTCCGTGCCACAGAAAGCACGTTAGCCGTTGGTTCGGATGTCATTCGTGGATCTTTGATAGTCGTTACGGGTCGTCAGAAGCTCGAAAAGTATCGTGTTACCCAGTAGGAACAAATTAGATCAACCACGTTTCAGATTGTCTAAAGTACACACTTCTTTTATGGGGTACTGTGTAAAATGTTATAATAAAATACCAGCCGATATTCTTGAACTAAATGAAAAGAAATTTAAATTAGGCATTAAACGCACACTATGTAGACAAGCATATTATAAGTTAGATGATTATATTGTTGATAAAAATGCTTGGCTTAATGCTGGTCCGACTCCACAGGCACCTGGGCTTGCTATTTAAAATTTTCATATTTGGAAGAGATGCTTCCCTTTTTTATGTTTTCTGACATTATGAACATTTCTGTTCGTATTATTTTTATTTTCTGACATTACGAATGAGTTTTTAATTTTACTGAATCAAGTAGATATTATTAATTAAAATTTCAAAAGATATTAAATATTTTTCTTTCTTTTTGGAAATCAAATTTTATTAATTTCTCAAAAACATTGCAAATTATAATTTTGTATAATTTAGAAGCATTTTGTTTAAACTTTGTAAATGTGAGTACCATGCATCCATATAATAATTATGTTGTTTTGATGTACGTTGACTTGAAAAAGCGTGGCAGTTGAGAGTATGTCATGCTCACTTAAATGTCTTGCTGATGGTGGCGCGTGTGTTGGATCATTCGGTTCCCTACAAAATGGTTGAGCTGGATGGTGCTGATCCACGCGTCAAGTTCGTGAACGGGCGCCGTCGGTTGAGAATGGTCATCTCCTAACTTCCATGGCTAATTTTAAATATTATATTTAGAATTGTTTTTTTTTTACATTTATCTCACATATAGAAGCAACAAGAATAATGTTCCCAAGTTTTTGTAATACTTAACATGATTAAAAAGAGTATCCATGGAGTTTCTTGCCTGTTCTTCTCCATAGAGATCTACGTTTTGGAATGGGCAACTAGCTTAAACTTTCCAACTGGTCGACTTTTTGACAATTCAAAAGTGCCTGAAAATGGTTTAATTGAAATAAATGCTTTGAGTTTGAGTTTGAGTAACTGGGCTGTGGAGATCAGATATGCACGCGGTCCATGTAAAATACGGGTATGCAGCTGCATCCAGTTGGATTGGAAGCTGACCCCAACATAGTTACGACAAGACTGGGCAGATGATAATGAAGATGAGTTAGCAAGCTAGCATGAAAATTAATAGCATTGTAGTCCATTAGAAACTGAATATCGTTAGCATTACATCACTAGCAGGAATGGGAGCATCTGCAGCGGTCAATGTCGAGTTGTGTGCTAGTGTGGGGAAAATGTCGTTGGTTGGAATGTTTATCGATACTTTCACGTTTGTGATAGTTTTGGCCTGTGGTTTTGCGTGGAAATTAGGCGTGAATTTTAAACTACTGTTTTTCAAGACATTTGGGTATGACATGATCAGAGATCGGATATTCGGATGCATATTTACCTAAAGATAATTTTTAGCTATGAAAGTATGGAAGCGGCTTTATAAATTATTTGTAATCTTTATTAAAAACCCCGGGATTCTTGGATTGCATAACTATTCAGATGTGTATTAATTTAAAATTAATGTTTCACCCGATACAAATATGTGTATGTACTGGAGGAGGGGTGGTTTGTATCAGTTAAAACAAAAAATAAACAAATTACTTACCTAAATTAAGACTTTTTCGATACAAAAGCGCATTCCATGTTAGCCAACATCTCAACTTTAGGTGAATATGCATCCGAATATCCGATCTCTAGTCATGATAAAGAGCGATTGTTCTAAAACTACGATATAATTGCTATCATCATCTGCCCAACCCTTGGTAAGACTGGTGCTCAGACTTTCGCGCTGGACTACCCGTAACGGCTGTCAAAGATCTACGAATGATACCTGGGATCAACGGTTTAGCTTGCTCTCCGAAGCACGGACAGTCTCGATATGTTATGGATTGACACCCATCCACGGACCAACCTCGGCAAGCATAGCTTAACTGTCAATCTCCTCGTGCGGCTGTTATTGTTTAGCCACAAGCTCTGTCGCAGAGCGACAGTTCTAAAACTACGACATTATGCTATCTTTGTTAATAAATATTTAGGTAGCCCATAATACCCCATTGCCAAGCTCCCTTTTCTCTTTTCCCCACACGTCTGCCCTCTGGCATTAAGGCGCGTCAACGAAGGTAGGGGCCCGTCCGAAAGTAGAGGATCCGTCACTAGTGTTGCCCAAATTCAGTCTTGGTCTTGCAGTCTTGGTCTTGTTCTTGCGTTTTTGCAAGACCAAGACCAAGAACAAGACCGCGTATTTTTAGCAAGACCAAGACCAAGACTGACCGTGCAAGACTTGAGCAAGAACAAGACATAGCCTGCAAGACTCTTGCGTCTTGCAGCTAGGACTTAGCGCTATTTCACTGAGTAGTTAGGTGTAACAGTTCGGTGTATAGGTAGGTACGCTTAGGAATTCTATGAGACGCAAAAAACTGTATCAAAGAATATGAAAAACTGGACCTATGCGCATTACGACTAATACCATAAACATAGCGAATAAAAAAATATCTATTAAAATCAAACTGAGTGCATGCATAGTTATGTTTTAACCATCGGCACTTTGATAATGCGGCATCAAAGGTTTTGTACTTACTTCTCAAAGAAATTTGCCGCTTTTTGGAAGTACATGGTTATGATACACGCGCCGGCGGCTTCTTTTGAAATCTAAAACAATCGTTGCCGCCACGCCGAAATCATAACATTTGTGACACTATTTGATTGCCGCCATAGGGCGTAGGTATACTCATGCAAAATAATTTCGAATTTTTTTAAGAGTACCTACAGGTGTTCCAAAGAATAAATAAGTTTCAGAGTGCTTAGAATGAAAATGAATACATTATACTGATCACGCAAGTAGTATTATGATTAGGATAAAATGGTAAGGATAGGTAGTAGATGTCATATTAATTCATTCTAGTAAGTATATATTATAATATTGATTACTTATATGGTTTTAAACTAATTACTTAGGTACTATTATTGTGCATTTAGTCATTATATTTCTTAAGTTTTTACAAGAAAAAATAGCAAAAAAGTGTTCAAATATCACCCGTTTAATAAATATTGTAGCCACTTTTAAATATACTTGAAACGTGTAAAAAAATTCTACAAAACTAATAAAATAATATAAAAAGCGTAGGTACTTACCTACTAATAAAATAAAAAGCCAGACAGATAAGTATTGTTCTTTAAAATACAGTCAAGTTATTGTAATTAATTTGTTTTTTTACATGTTTTAGCAAATGTAAGCTTATAAATCATAAATGTTTATTAAGAAACAGTTACTTCCATGGAAAACGACATATAGGTCAGTTGATTTTTCGAATTTCTTATCAAATCTTCAGTTATTTATTAATCTGCTTGATCTTTACTATGGCTATGTTAATTCAAGCTCACAATGTTCCAATTCTAATACGTTTTTCTAAGATTTAAAGTAAACTTTAATAAATAGTAATAGACTAATAGGTAATTGCAAGACTTGCAAGACTCTTGCTGCAAGACCAAGACCAAGACCAAGACTGGGAGCGCAAGACCAAGACCAAGACCAAGACCAGGTGTATTGGCGCAAGACCAAGACCAAGACTGGCTAAGTCTCGTCTTGTTCTTGCATTTGGGCAACACTATCCGTCACAGAAGCAACATATAAAATTTTTGGAACGGGGAAAAACACATCGCGACTAGGGACACCTGTCAAATCGTGTTATCATTTATTCTTAGTAGGTACGGGCTCGCAACTAATCTTATTTCCATGATACGGAGTTGGTAAAATGGAAACCCATAAATTCGACCGAAACTACGGATTTCGTGATTAGGTAGTGAACCCCCTGTAATTTCGGTAGGAGTCAAATTAGACCCTTCATCTTCCCGCTTATTGGGTGAATCCAAATAAATACTAGGCGACATGGCGACAGTACCAAAATGAACACAAGAAATTACGAGAAATAATATTTAAAAAAAACCGAGCATCAGCACTTTTTGGAGGACAAAGTTACAAGAGATAGCCCTTGACACGTCCCCCTTCACTTCTTCTTAGTGTTTAAGCTGGTAAAGCTAAAATGTTAGGAGCAGATTTCCCGTATCACGTGAATGAATTTCACGACCATCGACAAATCACAGCACAACACTACGACATAAACGCCGGAAATATCACGTAAAAGCTATCTATCAACAGATGCCAGTCGGTCGCAGACTAACAGATAATCGCATAAAACATATATGTATATTCAAACTTAACGGTTGTTTTTGATGAAACACCCAGAACATTTTATTTATTTATTTATTTATTAATAACCAACTTATACTAACAGTTTGCACCACACATACAAGTTATCGGTCAATACAGGTTATTACACACACAATCATAGAAACATAGAACAAGCAAATTAAATTACATTATAAAACTAGACAAAATTAGAAGACATTATACGATTGAACAAAATTAGTAAAAATAAGGTAAAATTAGATATTATTAGGTACAATTAGATAACATTTAATAAAATAACATACACAGATCAAAATAATGTTTAACAGTTCAACGGTGTTTTTGGACCTAATACCATCTTAAAAGCTCCAAACAGACGCGACTCTCGTAGAAAAATTTCTATGAAAACTTTATGGAAACATGGAAACTGTTCTACAAGTGTCGTGTCGCGTCTGTTTAAAAAGCCTTAAGGAAGTTGCGAGTTCATTCAATGAATTTTCATGAAATATTCTTATTCAATGGACTTAGATCGTTGTAGTGATTTTTTTTTTTGAGTATTTCAAATCATCAAATAACTTCTCCCGCTCTGGGTGGAGCAGGAGGGCGTGTCAGTCTTTTACTGACTAAAACCCACCCGTGTCCCTCAGTTGCCTGTGTGCCAGGGGCTGCGGTATCTATTTCGAACAACCCGCACCCCTGGCAGGCATCGTCCCTTGCGGACCCCACCAGTTGGTGCTGACATCTCTTTGAGGCGCGCGTGGAACACAACGCGCCGTCGACTTGGGCTTTGTCCTTACCAGACAGCGAGCTACCCATTACTCGCCGTCCGCAAGCCCGCGCCTACGGTGGCCGGGAATCAGCCTGGGATTCCCGATGCCCAGGGCGTCTCTCGCCACGGCTACGGCCGTGAGGACGCATATACTGCCTAAGGTAGACGGGTTAAATGTGGAAGGGAACATAGACGCAGGCAGAGAGGTAAAATACTGGTATCCAGCTGCTTCCGGTTAGACTGGAAGCCAACCCCAGCATAGTAGGGTAAAGGCTTCGCAGATTGATTAGTAAAAGTCAATAATTTTTAAAACAGTAACCGTGGAGTTTCTTGCCGGCTCTTCTCCATAGGAAGCGACAAATTGGAACCTGCACCTACCTTGTGACGTTTCATAAGTGCCCATGTAGGTTGCCTACCCTCACGGGAAAAACGCGTGAGTTTATGTCTGAATTAGAATCATCGTAAGTGGAGTGATCTTCTCACTATACGTACATTTTTTGCACACCTTGAACCGTTGAGGAGACCCAATCTTGGCACCACACGAGACAAATAAACATCAATATCGATGACATCAGTCCAAAACCTTTATTGACCTTGACTGAGTCAGTCACAGCATCGTCATTAGAATGAAAGTCAAAATAAATGTTATGTCGATAATAAAACATATTTTATAAACAAATGCTCATGAGTTTATAATTAAATCTGTGTTGCGTATAAACATTGTTTAAACTTAGTTGTTATTTAAAAATATGTTGATAGGGATGGCACATCGATTCTTGGAAGATTTTTAAGAAACTTTATTTACATTGAACACTTGCTTTTGTTAGCTACGTCCGGGTTGAGGTCGCATATTATCCCAGGGGAATGTACTACCGGGATAAAAAGTATCCTATGTGTTAATCTAGGTTGTAAACTACCTGTGTGCCGAATTTCATCCAAATCCGTTCAGTAATTTTTACGTGAAACAGTAACAAAAATCCATCCATCCTCACAAGATTTCACATTTATAATATTAGTACCTAGTATAAGAAGTAGGATAACTAGCGAAATGTGGATGAATAGGTATATTAACACCACTACCCACCCCGTCGTGGAAACAAGCCGTGATGGTTATGTTATGCTTTAATTGTGATCAGAAGGGCAAATCCTGTATTTGCTACTCAAGTTCACATTGTTATCTAATTCGTAATGTCTCAAAAATCAAACATTGATTTCTCATATCATTTGATCTTAGATTTAGCATGTTTTTTTAGGGCTCCGTAGTTTCAAAGGGTGCCGATCCGATTGCTAGTCCGTCACACCGTCTGTCACAGGTCTGTATCTTTTGACAACATTGAAATTGGACTTGTTCCATGGCGGGAGAATGATGATAATATTTTTTTTTTATGTGGAAGCTTGTAAATTGCTATTCCAAGATACAAGTTCTAACTTAGTTTGGAATTCAGGAGTTCATATAATTTAGCCGTCTACTCGCCTACATTATTTATTTCCTAGTTCTTAGGGATATTACTGTACTAGCTTTTGCACAAGGCTCCGCCAGCGTGGATGTCGGTTATCGCGTAAAAGAGTAGCCCATATTTTTCTCCATATACCAGGCTATATCTCTGCCAAATTTCATGACGATCGGTTCAGCGGATTAGGCGTGAAAGCGTAACAGACAGACAGTTACTTTCGCATTTATAATATTAAAGTAGGCTATATTTTATTATTGACTCCAAATAAATGTTATAGATATTAATTGTAAATGCTATTGTGCATTACTCACCTTTATAAATATATTAAACTGAAAGCTTTCTGAAGAATAAATCCGACTAGCACAATATTAAAAATGTGAAAATTTGTATGTTTAGATGCTTGGAAATTTGTTACTCAATCACACTAAAACGACTAAACGGGTGCGGATGAAATTTGGCACATTGATCGTTTATAACCTAGATTAGCACATAGTATACTTTTATCCCGGTAATTCGTTCCCGTGGGATAGTTATCGCCCTCCGCGCGGGCCAAGCCGCTGGCAATAGCTAGGAACTAAATAACAAAGAGATACAACATTTCCCATTTAATAGGTCAAATCTAGGTCCCAACGCACCTGCAATGCCGATGTTAATACTGGGAATCAGAGGGAGGATAAATTAATCAATAGTTTGCATATAGCTACGAGCACAGAGCTCTTTGTAGAGGAGCCGGGGCACGAGGGGCACTTCGGAGAATCGCTATTCAAGCGGGTATTTCATCTCCGACGCGAAACCATGGATAGCGAAACCACAGTAGTTCGGCCATGATTTCTCCGTTGTACGACAAGCGAACAAGCGAAAATGCCAGTTTCTTTTTTTGGGTTGGACTTGGTTCTAATAGATTCATTTTATATAGGTAGATTCTTTTACATATTGTGAATGAGAGAACGTTGTAGGCCTTAGAGACTAGATTTGTAGACGTTTTTCTATTCTGTATTTTAATTCCTCTAAGTACCTGGTACTTATTGACTAGCCTGCACTGTCCTCCCATACCTATTATCACTGTAATTTGAAAACATTGTAAAAGCCAATTATTTTTAAAAGAGTAACCGTGGAGTTTCTTGCCGGCTCTTCTCCATAGGAAACGACAAATTGGAACCGTGCACCTAGCTTCTGACGTTTCATAAGTGCCCATGCAGGCTTATGTGAAATAAAATATTTTGATTTTGGTTTATTCGGCTGCTTAACCGGACTTGCCTGTGGCTACCTTAATAAATTAAGGCCTCCAGCCAAGGCTTAATAAAAACTAAGCGACTACACGCTAAGGGCATCACCTATCCGCTGGATGCGGGAAGAACAGATCCGGTCGAAGTGACGGAGGCCTATGTCTAGCAGTGGACGTCTTTCGGCTGAAGTTTTAAGATTGTGAATGAAGTCTATTTGAAATTGAAATTTAACATACACTAGCCAACAATACACAAAACTACTGTAACAGTGTCTTTAAAAAAAACTTTACGACACCTTATAATAGTCAGGTATTACAGAAACGTTATATAGACTGAGATCCCAGAGATATGCCGTCACCACTAATTTGGGAATAATTGTTACACGTGCAGTGCAGCTAACGCTATGGAGATCTATCCAGCATCAAACTTTTTAGAAAAATGTGTAGTCGCTTAGAATTGCTCACGCAAAGGGGCTTACATAGCAGTAGCAATATATCTATATTTTATACGCAGAGCGGTTTGAGCTTACAACTAAACTGGACTATTTCCCCCCCCCCCCCCCCCCCACCGAAGCTTCGCAGTTGTGCATAGATAGGGGGTTAGAACAGCTAACCAAGAAGGCGTATCACAAGACTGTAGGCCAGTACCAACGGGTCAATACAAGCAGATTCCCATCAGCTTACGTTTTTCGGAATCCGACCTCCCACCGATCCACCATTCATAATTTCAAAGTACAAATTATTTTGTATGTGTTTCTAAGTAATACTGAAAAAACGCTTGCGCGCAAAGAAAGGCAAATCTTCTACAGAAAAGTCTCTAATTCTATCTCAGTATCAGAGAAAGTGGGGCCTTATCTTCTGAAGAAACTTTAAGCTTGCATCACGCATGTTTTTTTGGAATGGCTTACGTTGGCCACAATACCACTCCTCGCCACTACTGGAGGAGCTACCATGAGGCTCCAGTGGAGCCTCGTGATGCGCTAGCACATAATAACATAAGACCTTTATCCAGACACATCATTTTTTACCATAGTTTTAATCATAATCAAACGATTCTGGCGAGTCGGTGACACCGACAACCAGCACCCTAATTGCGTAACACACGATCAATGATAATCTGTTTCATTTTGACAGTTCAACAATATTCATTGCGTTATTAACGTTGCTGAGCAGACACCTTTTTCGTTCATATGAAGCAATGGATTAGCAATCTGTTTCAAAATGATTCAGATTATGATTGATCGTGCGTTACGCAATTAGGGTGCAGGTCTGTATGCCCAACTTTTGCAAAGGCCTACTCCATATTTTCCCTGCTAAGATCTTTATTTCGTGTTCGCATCTTTGAAATCTCCACAGTATAATCACAGATTGGTATAATGTATAAACCCGCACTAGACTTGCGTGGTGGATTAGGGCCCACTCCCTCTCTGAGGGGAGGGCCTGTGTCCCTGTAGTGGGAATATGGTATGCAAAGCTCCAAAAATGTATAATAGCAGTCGTCTATCTATAAAAAAACACGCTTTAAAAACCAAACTAAAAAAGCAGACAATAATTTCAAAAAAGTGTGGGGTGCTTTTTGAGGTATTTTTATAATCAAGCACCCCACGGTTTTTTTAAATTATTTTCTGCTTGTTTTTAAAATGTGTTTTTTAGATTTTTTCATCTATTAGGTACTCATTTACTTTCAGTTTTTTCGTTCTGATAACTACAAAAGCGTGATTTTTCAGTTTTTTCATCAGTCATCGGTCCCCGATAAGTCTACAAAGTTTCAATGAAATCTGACCGTTTGAAGTGGGTCAAAATCAAGTCCAAAGGAGTCGGTTACAAACAAACATGCTTACAAACATACAGGTGTAGCTAATAAAAGCGTGATCAAAAACGCTACGAGGCTTTGAATTAAAAGAGAGGTCCCTCTCTCTGAGAGCCTTATTTTCTTTCTCGCTCTTTTATTCCTAAGAAACTTTGCGAAGTCCTAAGGAGAACATACCGACAACTGACGAGCATAGACGCATAGAACACCATAGTTAACGTACAATAATAAATCCGAGATTAGCAATGACGTCACACCACCCGGATCTACCAAACACTACGAGTAAACTAATGACTGTTTATACCATACAATTCATTGAACTGGTGTAATTTACGAGTTGATTTGAGAGTTGGAGAAAAACATGGTGTTGTACCGCTGGTCTTTACATCAACGTCAACATCTGCATAGCTAGCCTTTTTAACACCCATTTATTAGCTTGGTATATATTTATCTATGTAACAGAATCTTTGAACGTGATTTTGACCCACTTCAAAAGGTCGAATTAAATTGAAACTTTGCACACTTATCAAGGACCGATGACAATTCAATAATTTCATAAAATTGTGGCATTACCCTTGCCTAAAAAAAAAGAACTCGCTTTGGTAGTTAGCCGAACAAGAAATTAGAAAAGCATGTTTTTTAGTTTATGAAACTATTTTTTATTTTATTCCGGGGTGGAATTGCGGGGGTGATCTTCTAGTACACGGTCATAACTCCAGAACCTTTCGGCCACATCGGGCCTTCACCTGTCTATCTTTAAAGAAGAAACTTAGTAGGTACGCGATTCGTCATCAAATTTTCGGTACATTCAATATTTGCAGCGGGCCCGTAGACCGACAGGCTACCACAGAAAGACTGCTTACTTGATGCATTTGCGAAAAAAAATCCTGTACCACTATCAACGCCCATTCTAATCGCGAAAACTCTAATGCTCTATCAAATTAAGAAAATCGACTCAATCGATCACTCATGGCCAGAGATCGGATATTCGCATGCATATTTACCTAAAGAAAATTTTTAGCTATGAAAGTATGGAAGCGGCTTTATAAATTATTTGTAATATTTATTAAAAACCCCCGGGATTCTTGGATTGCATAACTATTCAGATGTGTATTAATATAAAATTAATGTTTAACCCGATACAAATATGTGTATGTACTGGAGGAGGGGTGGTTTGTATTAGTTAAAACAAAAAATAAACAAATTACTTACCTAAATTAAGACTTTTTCGATACAAAAAAAAGCGCATTCCATGTTAGCCAACTCTCAACTTTAGTTGAATATGCATCCGAATATCCGATCTCTGCTCATAGCCCATTAACATGCTCCTACTTACACTACAATAAGGTAGGAGACCTTAAATCAAAACAAAAGGCTCTCCAATCAAACATAATGTCATGGCCAGTTGACTCATTGCATCTGATTCGCTTGGAGCGGGGATACCTCACCCTTCTTGGTGAAATTATGAGTGGGCGTCGTAAAGGTTAAAGATCAGCTGATAAACCATTATTTATTGCCTGAAGCCTAGAGACCTAGAAAAGTAGACAGACGAAAAAGTTTCCTAGAATAATGGAATAAGGTATTAATACTTAGAGGTTTAGAAAAAAGGGGGTTACAAAAAACCTGGCAGACTAGGTCAGCAACAAATAGACCTCCCTTATTTATTAAAAGGTGTAGATACTAAAATAGCGTTCATGAATGCTGATACTTGTGGAGGGGCTTGTGGGTAAGTAATAACAGCCGCACGGCTCGATCGATCAGGTTAAGCTACGCTTACTGCGGTTGGTCTGTGGATGCGGTTGGTGTGCTGCTGGGGAGTTTGTTCCGCTACTTCTTCTTCCCAGCTAAAGCACTAGGAAGTGGTGAAGGGCGGGCGTTTTGGGGGGACTGTCTTATGTAATTTTATTTTGACGTTCAAAAAGAGCTGACTCTCAGCCTAGTTTGAATAAATGACTTTTGATTTTGATTTTGATTTTGAAAAGATGGGTGAACTTTACATTCCAAGACCCCTCCGTGCTTCGGAAAGCACGTTAAGCCGTTGGTCCTGGCTGTCATTTGTGCATCTTTGACAGTCGCTACGGGTCGTCAGAAACCCGAAACTCTTGACAAGCAGTCAGTCAGTTTTTTTTTGAGGAAAGAACTCAGAACTTGAGGAGCTCAACATAATTATGGTGGCAGGACTTTCACAGATAAGTCCCTTCCCCCAAGGCTTTTCTTAAATTTTAATGGGGTTTTTATGATCCATCCGGATGGCAGTTTCATCACTTACTTAATAATAAAATAGAGAGAGTTTTCTATTTATCCAAAAAGGACTCTAAAGATAGTTAATAGAAGTTTCTTTATAATGGTCACAATAAAAATTACAGATGAAATCGCCTTTTGAAAAAATAAAAAAAATTGCTATGAAAAACTATGATTAACCCCCTGGCTATCATATTAGTTAAAAAGTACCTCATCAAGTAATTTTTCCAACAATATTTTGGACATTTGTTTAAATACAGGCAAACAGTTATTGCCCATAGTATAAATGGACATCATAATATTAGTAATATTAATATTATTTAATCAAAATAAGATTTGTAGTATTTTCATGCGATACTCTTGCTGTAATGGTAAAAAATGTTGATGGAGTGATTTCCCATAAGAAAACTGTGTATTCTTTTTCTGGCCGGCCACTAAAATTTTTGGGCACAATATGTTTGATACCTGAATGATGTGCTTTATAGAAATTTTACATAGCGTGACACAATGGGAGGACTTATTGCTGAAAGCAATCTATTAAAGACAATCTTAGGATGGATTCAATGTAGAAGGAGAGACAATACTGCAGGTAAAGGTTCATTCGAAAACCAGCTTCAACGAGCATCTGTCTGACATAAATGAACCTGTTTGGTGCAGCCGTAAAGCTTCAAATTATAAAACAAAGGCAGATAGACCGCGCAGAACACCAAAGTGAGGCCAAAAACCAAATACTAAAGCGTCGCATTGTACTTACCTATTTGTTTTATAATCTGAGCGTGAAGCATACACTGTTGTACCTAGTTATTTTTTTTTTTAATTTTATTTTGTGTTTCACGAATTGTGTCCAAATAAATGGTATTTTTTCTTTCTTAAGTAGTCAGTGGAATTCAAACACTGTTTTATTAAAACCAGATATTAAGACCAGGATTGGACATAACATATGGCTACTTATCAATCCTATTATCAATGACGTTGGCTAATTAACAAGGCTATGCTCATTAGTTTCACACTACGTAACCTTCTATCATGAAATCAATGAAAAATGTATTTTGAACCAGACTCCATGTTAATTAGTTTTAATTAACACTGCTTTGGTTAACGAGAGATAGGAGGTTGTTACAAATGACGTTACATGATTTTGAATCAGTTGCTGACACAAAAGATTTGGTCCTGCCTAAGCAAAATAGGCATTTCACTTTTTTTTTTATCGTGAAACTTTTTAAATTTTTCTTTTCTCTAATACCCAAGAAAAGCCAAAGAAGAATAGTCAAATTTGTCTAGCCGTTCTCAAGTGATGAAGTTATCAATGTACGGCATTTCATATTTTTTCATTTAGATAGATTACAATATTTCATTGCTGCTAACAGTAGTCACAATGATAGCTGCGGTGGCTAAAAAGGCTGCCCAACTTAAATGGGACTAGGCAGGACCGTGCCTGCCACATGCTAGACACACTATGGGACCAAATTGCATTAAATTGTTGCCTTGAGGCAGTAAGGCCGACTGGTAGAAAATGCCTTTGGCATTAAGTCCGCCTCTGTACATTTCTGTGCTTGAAGTATTAAATAAATAAATAAATAAGGCGGGGTTGCGGGAGGCCACAGCGTAGATGGATGGGACAAACTGAATTGATATTGTCAAAATTGCGAGGGCGGGGTCATGAAAGTTAGAAGGAGCGGAGCGAGGCCTTTGTCCTGGAAAAGGGCAGAATAGGATAGGCTTTTAAATAAAGCAATGTAGGATAGATAAGAATACTCCATAATCGGCCTGTAATTTTCCCACTGCTTGGACACAGGCCTGCTCTATAATTCACCACGCTGGCTCAGTGCAGGGTGGTAGCAGTGACATCTCTTCGAATTTTAAGTTCTAGGACAAGTCGGTCTTCTCACATTGTTTTTCTTCACCGTTTAGAGAGCAGTGGTGAGGAAATAATTTATATAAACTAAAGCGCCTGGGCTGGAACCAATGGGCCCCCACTGCTTCGGGCCACTGCTTTCAAATACTCCAATAATGACAGACAAACTGACATAAGAATCATGAATCATACTAGACAATTAAATTGATAGCGGAATGTTATCATCAAAATATGAAACATTCTTATTGCATAAAGTGTAGCCAACTAGATTCGTAAACAATATACTGTCAAAACATTTTTTTTTTTTTGTATTGTTGTTAATTATTGGTATTAATTTACGTTTTGTTTTTGTGAAATTTTCTATAAGTAGTATTTTTTTTTTATTGTGAAAACCTGCAATATTCTATTTATCCGTTTTTTGTAATCGTGTTTTAGTAATATTTGCAAAAATCGTTATAGCTGTCCATACTTACGTAGTTAAAACCCAACTACAGCTGAAATTCAGTCTGCCTTTGTGTACCTACTATGTATGTAAACATTCGTAAATGTATCTTTTTAGCCTAAATTCATGTGCCTTTGCTTTAGCAACTGCAACCAACGGGTTAATTAACGTACGGACGCTGAAATATCAAAAACAAATGTACAACTTACGCAATTTGCAAGTCTTCATACAAGTAATTCATTAAAATGGAATCACTGTCGTTAAATATAGATCGAAAAACGTAGTCAAAAATAGACAATTAGTTATTCACTATACACACCGTTGTAATAGTCACATCATCTTCGGAATGCGAAACACAACAAGTTAGTAATTGAACAGAACGCACCACACGGAAATTCAGGGGGAAACTGCAATAAAGTCGATTTTCCTTTCAGGATTTGACCACCATGATACACTCCCGTTTTATCGTCCACTAGTGCATTGTCCAGGTTATTCTATATAACACAATCGTCCGTTTATATATGGCACTCATGCCCGAAGACACCACGTCCGAATATTTTCACAATTCGACTCGTTTTTACGATATCACTAAATAAAATGATGTGTGAATGACTGACATGAATTTTTGACATGCGCACTCCAATAAGTCTAGCTAGCGACATCTAGTATTTGAACCATGCGAATTTTTGTAAACCTCTGTTCTAAACATTGACAAAGCGCCGCTACTCGCTAATAGATGCCTCTTACTATGTTGTTTCTATGACCGCCGTTAGATGGCGTCACCAAACAAAAAATACCTTCCGTTATTTGGCATTACAAATCAACTACAAACAATTTTATTATCTAACTACTTTATGAACAGTTCAATGTCAATCTCTCAGTTACATTACATCTCGTATCTATTAGCATTCTATGAATATATTTACATCCAGTAAAGCATAAAGAGGGTAGTTAATTCAGTTATAATTAGTCCGTTAATTACTAGCTTCGGCCTTAAAACCAGATAATCATGTACCTAGGTATTTTATTCGTTTCTCTGTTTAATTTCAACGTGTTTTAAAAGTCTTTGTGTTGACAAACTTGTGGCCTCACATATCAATATGGCGGATCAAACGCGCATATTTGTCCCAAAAATACGAATGACCAAGAATGCGTGGTCGGATACAAGGATGTGGGAAAAATAGATGTGGCATAAACTGACTTTTTTTCTTGTTTTGTAAACGTTGCCCCACACTCGGAATTTCTCCTGTAGTGTGGGTGCGTTCACACACATTTAAACTCACATACTCAAACAGCCAGACCCGGAACAACTACCTACTGTAGGTCATACAAATATTTGTTCCGTGCGGGAATCGGTCACATAATCACTGCGCCAACCGTGCCGTCATATACGTCACATTGTGACATAAACCAATTTTTGTGTCAATTTGTTTATGTTCATGAAGCCACAGATGAAGCTTACCTACAGTAGGTACCCGGCGATAAATATTGCACATCGACCTTTGGAAAGAGACAATCGGCTAATTTCGGCTTCGTAGAGCGTTATCTCTGTCGCACACTACCTATGTGACGTTTTGTCAGTCGTTGTTCGAGTGCGATAGAGTGCGGTCGCGTTCAGTTCAAAATATATATTTAGAACTGGACGCGATTTAGTTAATAGTCATGTCTATTCTTCCGTCAACAAATCGGTGCTCGTGCTAAGCCTGTTGGTTGACATTCATTACATTGTTTTCGTAATAATGAATAGCTATACCAACATTAACTATCGTTAGTAGAGCGCTATGTAAAATATACCACCTCCTCAAATCTTCTTAGCTCCTCAAAATCAGGACTGGTCTAAGTCGTTAGTTCTTAGAAACGTGTTCAGGTAGACTGACGTCATACATACAAACATCCACACATAGGATCAAGAATGCAGTAGGTATTATTAGCTTTGGTTATGTATGGGGTCACTACTTAATGGTGTAGTAGGCCCAAGGTCAGTTGATTATCGCGAGGAGAGTTCAAACTAGGCACGTTAGTACCTATATTCATGATTTTTTTTATTACGATTCCGAAGGTTTATTAGTCGAGTCGCCCGAATTAACTCGCCCGAAATGAATTAGTAGGTGAATCGAAAATTCCAGAAATTCCTATTAGGCAACTGGTTTTTTGTTGACGGCTCTTCTCCATAAGAAACAACCAATTGCAACCGTGCACCTAGCTCCTGACGTTTCGTAAGTGCCCATGTGGGTTTATCTATACAGGTAAATAAAATTGGAGTTTGTAATATTAAAATAACCGCTTTTTCCTAAATGCATACATATCGTCCACAAGGTGGGGTGGGTCGGGCACATACCTGTAGTATGTGTATGTATTATATTATATATGTATTATATTTTAATTAAAACTAAAAATATTATTTTTATAATTTTAATTAAAATATAATTTACACCTGGTTATCAAATTGGTGAAGGTCGTTCTTACTTGGGATCCTCTACTATGTAAAATTCACCCGGAGTCAGATAGGAGGTATTGGGTGCTTGTGGACGATATGGTACGTAAACCAAAACTATACATTATATTTATTGCTCATACATACAGATAAATAAAATTGTAGTGCCTGTTTGTAATATTAAAATAACCGCTTTTTACAAAATGCATATGGATATATACACGGTACTTATTCCAAAATAACATTTTTTTCCATTTTTGTCTGTCTGTTTGTCTGTTTATTCCGGCTAATCTCTGAAACGGCTGGACAGATTTTCACGCGACTGTCACTGGCAGATAGCTGATGTGATAATGAGTAACTTAGGCTACTTTTATTTTAGAAATATTATTTATTTTTATTTAAAAAAAAATCTATTCCGCGCGGAGGAAGTCGCGGGCACAGCTAGTGTGAAATAAAATATTTTTATTTTGATTTGAATAAGCCTACCGAACGCTGAAATATATAAATCTGTTCGTACTTTATTTACTATCCCGCGTGGTAGATTAGGACCTCTAACAAGGAGGAAACCTGTGTCCCAGCGGTGGGAACATTATATTTAAAGAGGTATGAGGAACAGGGTGTAAAGTCCACTCATACTCTATAGAAAAGGGAGGATCCTCCGACCAGACGGGTGTTGTGCCTGGTGGGCAACTGCCCGACGGTTGATGTCGGGATGTTGTTCCTGCAAACCGCGCGGTAAACTTTAACTGCGCGATCTAGGATTTCTTATGACGTGCGTCTTGCGTAGTTCGCCTGTGGCATTGTAGATGGCGCCACTCCTCTTTTTACATTTTTAGATATTGTTGCGAAGTACTTTTCTGTAGTGCCGCTACATATTTATATATTTTTTATTACTGTACTAAGGCATGTACAAAGTATCTAATAATAGCCGCACAGGTCGATCAATCTAGATAAGCTACGCTTGCCGCGGTTGGTCCGTGGATAAATGATCTTTAAATACCGAGACTTCTCCGTGCCTCGGAAAGCACGTTAAGCCGTTGGTCCCGTCTCAGCTGTCATTCGTGGATCTTTGACAGTCATTACGTGTCCTCAAATAGCCCTTAACTCTGACAACCAGTCTTATCAGTGAGTATCGCAGTACCCAGTAACTAAGTTGTGGAGGTCAGTGGGCCTACTCCCTAAGCACGAAGTCCGTCGTTTCGGCCAAAGTAACGGGCGTTTCCAACTCCGTATCATTTACGGACAGCTAGTTTAGGGCCCGAACTAAGATTGAATGACAACACGATTTGACAACTGTCCCTACTCCCGATATGTTTTTGCCCGTCTAAAAAGTTAGTTAATTGGCTGTCGGATTCACTATGAAGTTTCGAACTACTTTCGGACGGGCCCGTATCTTAGTTGACGGAGTTAGAGACTAGACCCCCAGATATGCAGTCGCTCCATGTCAAATACTGGTTTTCAGCTGCATCAACTTACACTGGAGCCTGACCCCAACATGGCTTAGAAAAGGCTCGGCAGCCTGATTTGATTGGAATTTCTTAGTAGGCCCGGATGGCTTCACTCCATAATAGATATACATGCGACTCCGGCGAAATTTCGGTGTTAGTACCTAGGAACTACAGAGAGGGAAGGGACCGTAAGGATTGCCAAACTTAAGTGGCAGTGGGCAGGGCACAATGCTCGCAGAACAGATGGCCGATGGAGCCGAAAGGTTCTGGAGTGGCGACCGCGTACTGGTTGACGCAGAGTTGGAAGGCCTCCCACCAGGTGGAAAGATGACTTGCGAAGGCCGCTGGATGCGGGAAGCACAAAACCGGTCGAAGTGGAGGAGCTTGGGGGAGGCCTATGTCCAGCAGTGGACGTCTTTCGGCTGAAATGAAGATGATGATAATTATAGTAGTTTTAAGTATGTTGTTTGCTTTGTCTCGTCTATCGTAAGCATATTTAAATGTCTTTAAGCGGAATACAACACAGTTGGAGAAAGCCTTCTAGTGCAGTGCACAGTTTCTTTACTTAACCTGCGCCATGGAGCAGTGTTACTAAGAGGTGACAAATAGCAACCGTTGCCTTAGATACACTCAAGGGTTCCGCCTCTGCGCGTGGGCCCAGTGCGGGTTGGTAGATGTCACATGTCTTGGTTCTAGAACATGCCGGTTTCCCCACTCTGTGAGAGGTCTCTCTCTCTCATAGAGAGGAGGTCTGTATCCCAGCATTGAGAACGTTATAGTCTGATTATGCTAAGATACTGAAGGTTCATCTTTGCCTACACCTACTAGGAATAAAGTCGTGATGTTACGCTTTATCAGTATTCTACTCGTCCCTCTTATCGCGAGGTTTGGCGATCTTAGTATAACAGCTGACATACCAGTCATGGTTTATGCATGAGATGACCCGGATGTTCTAGACAACGAGCTAGTGTTGTATTGGCAAAGTTATGTCCTGTCATATTTATTCATAGTTCTTGGTGGGTTTAATGATATGATGACAGAAATAATGTTTGAAGTGGAGTTTTATTAGTTTTCAGACAGTCAATCAACATGGTCTTCACATGATCTGACCAAGATTATGTCTGGACTTTAAAAGAGTTTGTTTCGGCCATTCTTCTCAGAGTAGTTAGATATGAAACGCATCTAGTTTTTAAAATATTATTGACGTGTAAGTGTTTTTACAAACCTACTAAAAAAAAGATACACAGGACTAACACAGACTAATAACAGAACACAACACAACAGAAATAAAACAGCAAAAAAGATATTATTCGTCGAGCCCTTGTCGCCGCCCGCAGGCGTACCAGCGGTATTAGAATCAAACGGCTTGGTATGTGACGATGGGAAGAGACCAGGCGGTATGACGTTATTGCCTTGGAAGGTGGGTAGACCTCTGGTGTGGGATGCAACCTGTGTCGACACCCTTGCGCTATCTCATATTCCTAGCACGGCGGGCTAAGCTGGTGCTGCTGCTGCGGCTGCTGAGACCCTCAAGCGGCGTAAATACCGTAACCTTATGGGTAGCTATAGTTTTGAGCCGTTTGGGGTCGAAACACTCGGATCAGTGAGCCCGAGTGCACGTCTTCTCTTTAAGGAAATTTCTCGCCGGCTGGTCGACACTTCACGTGACCAAGAGGGCTGGGTCATTCTTTGGCCAAAGAATTAGCATTGCCATTCAACGTGGCAATGCTGCCAGTCTTCTGGGCATGTTTCCTGATGACAGCGATGCGGACGAATACTTCGACGCCTAAGTGTCCTTTTGTTTTTGTATTTATTTGTTTAGTTAGTTAGTTATTTTTTTTTACAGAAATAAAATCATTTATGATAGGCATGCTCCAGCATTTTTTTTTTTTTGGCTTTGGCTTCGCACGGTTTGTGCATTTAGCCAGTGTCAAGTAATTTTCCTTTTCGATTAAGTAAATGGCCCGATATCGGGCACGAAGTTACAAAAAACTCATAGTTGTCTTTAGTCAGTCAAGTCCAGTCAAGTCAAAGTTATTGTAAAGCGGTAGCAACTTTACAACAACCTAACATGAGTTTTTGGGGGAACACGAAAAGTCCACGTTAGTCACTTATTTTCACCTTCACTACACTTGTGCACACACATGTAACTAAATTGAATAATTCACTACCAAAATTATACAATTTAATTCGCTATTTCACTAAATTTCATAAAAATGAAAATTCGTGCGACATGTTCCAACCCGATCCCGCCAAAAACTGGCTCCAGCATTTATTTCAGCAGCAATTTCAGATCCCTTTGTAAACTCCAGCATAGCTATTCACAAGCATTCGAACATCTGGGCACGCCACGATAGTGGCGGTAAGTCCCCTCTTTGAGGAGTGGCTTGAGAGGCGGCATGGCGTCCTCACCTTCCGCCTGACGCAGGTCCTCACCGGACACGGTTGTTTCGGGAGGTTCCTGTTTCGTATAAGGCGGGAGGAAACGCCCGGGTGTTTCCATTGCGAAGATCGCCCTGAGGACACGGTGGAGCATACGGTGGCGGTCTGCCCAGCTTGGGCGGAGCACCGCCGTGTCCTCGTGGAGGCGATCGGCGGCGGCGAGCTCTCGCGTCCGGCCCTGGTGCAGGCCATGGTACGGAGCGAGAGTGAATGGTTAGCCGTCACCTCCTTCTGCGAAGCAGTAATGCTCGCGAAGAGGGAGGCGGCGCACGTGAGGGAGAGGCAGTATATGCGCCCTCACGGCCGTAGTCGCCGCGGGAGAAGCCCTGGGCGTCGGGAATCCCAGGCTGATTCCCGGCCACCGTAGGCGCGGGCTTGCGGACGGCGAGTAATGGGTAGCTCGCTGTCCGGTAAGGACCAAGCCCGGGTCGACGGCGCATTGTGTTCCACGCGCGCCTCAAAGAGATGTCAGCACCAAAGGGTGGGGTCCGCAAGGGCCGATGCCTGCCAGGGGTGCGGGTTGTTCGAAAGAGATACCGTCGCCCCTGGCACACAGGCAACTGAGGGAACACGGGTGGGTTTTAGTCAGTAAAAGTCTGACACGCCCTCCTGCTCCACCCAGAGCGGGAGAAGTTATTTGATAATTTCCCATCCTCAAAAAAAAAAAAAAAAAGCATTCGAACATTCGACTGTGTATCCACACAGTAACAGTTTACCCGACTTTTATGGATATAAAAGTCGGGTAAAAATCAAGGCTGAAAAAGGGTGACGTTTCCACAAAGACAAATGCTACAAAAAATTGTATTTTTTTCTAAACTACACATAACTTTGTAAAGACATCTCCTAGCTCCTAAACCTAACTCATTTGATCACAACGGTGTTTCTTCACAATAAAAAACTCCTCAGCATGCGCCCGCGCATGCCGTGGTGACGTCACAACATAACCTTGCTATTCACACGATACCTACTCAGTTAACGGATTCATAGTTACAATGATCTTAACATGACGCCTACATTCCAATATGGAGTAGGCAGAATATACCAACAGAGTTTGTCTCATGTTATTGGGAGCGAGCGTGTTACCATCACCATTATTATCACCATCCTCATCCCGATTTCACCCACTTCTGGGCATGGGCCTATTTTTTTAACCGATTTCAAATAAGGAAGAGGTTCTATGTTCGGCTGTATGTCGGTTATTCCTCCGTATCACATGCCTATACCATGACAACCGATTGTCGCACAACTTTTTAGTTACCGGCGCCACTGTCAGACACACTGTTGTTTAATTTACTCATCCCGGTACCCGAACTCGTAAAGAGCTCACAGTTGGTACTTTAAGTAAGTATGGCACATTATATTTTGGGCACAAAATGTTGTAGTTTTATTTTATGTATTCTGTTGGACCATTAAAATTCCTGAGTTGCTTGATATACCAAAAGAAAAAAACGGAAAAGCGCGATCGCTAGCTATAATGATGAAGGTTACGTACTAAAATTCGCATGACGCTGTGTTTTCACTTAGCGTTCAGAATCGGGGCCTAAACTCAAACTCCGTCAACGAAAATACGGGCTCGTTCGAAAGTAATTCAAAACTTCGGATTGGATTCTACACCTGATTACCAATTTTTTTCAATCGGGTGAAAATACATACTTCGAGCCCTTCCGTAAACTTTTTTTTGTATGGCCTTTATATTTTTTAATGTAAATTGTTTCCAAATTTTAACTAAAATTATTACTTTTACTTTGTTAGCTTAGTTGTTTACTCTATTGTGCATGCTGTGGGCTCCTTTAAGTGAAGGAGTACACCGAATTAATACCTGATGTTGCCCTGTATTAATGTGTCATGTAGGTCCGTATTACAGAACGTTCCTCAAGTACAGTTTGATCTGCAATCAGTCGATCACAGTTTAAGTATAGAATCAATACTTGAGCATCGTTCTTATTCCAGAACGGTAATTAATCTATACTCAGTTAAATCGAGCCTCAAGCAGAGATGTCTACTGTCTATGCATCAGCCTGTTTTCGTTTACGATTTAAAAAAATTACCAAGTTTGTTCTGTCTCTTCACTGGATCAGAAATAATAAAATATACTTTAAGTACCCAATTATTTAGGAAATTAGCGTTATTTTTTCCGGTCTCGAATAGTAGAATCAGTACAATGAAATGCCCCATTTATTGAAGTATCTTATGGTCATTTTGTATGCAAAAATGTTTAGCTTAAAAGACTCTTAACTAAGTCCGTAAATAGGTATGCTATTTAAAAGGTTAGTATGTCAATGTCAATAATGCACCGCTACCACAGAGTACTTTTTTGACCGCTACTAAAATACATAATCAGCAGCGTTGCCGTTAGCGTACATTTTACACATTTGACGTACCTTTTAAGCCTCCCATGTGCAATGTGTAATGGGGTCCATTTTACGTACCTTTTCAACTTATCCAAAATTTGAAACCGCCGCCAAAACGAGATAGGTATTCGCTCCTAAGTACCGGTGGCCTGTGAAGTCACAGACCTACGCAATGTAGGAATAGGAACTAGATCTGTCTCGCTGACTTAAATCCTAACATAGCCGAGATATCTCCAGCTCTCTTTGTAGAAGTTCGTGACAGCATAGACTCTGACTGCAATGGTAGGTCATCACAATATTTAAAAACTCGATAACGAAACAGAAACTGACATAATATATAAAAATCTATGCTCAAGCGCGGTCTCGACCACACTTGGGTGATTACAGATCCAATCAATGCTTGGGTTCGATTCACGAACTGAGTAACGATCTAAAATAAAGCCAAACTCAGCTAAACTATGATCAGTGAATCTGTGCTTGAGGAACGTTCTAAAATTAAAACCAGGCTCAAAACTAGTTTTAAACAGAGATCAATGCTTGAGTTTTCTTCTGTAATACGGACCGTAGAGTGTAAGTACATCTTTTGTGGGAGGTCGTAAATAAATAAATGAATAAACAAAGTAATTCGAAACTCCAGAGTTAACCCTACACCCGATTCATCAACTTTTTAGAACAGGTCTTCCCAGCTAAAGCACGTTCAAGAAGTGCTGACTCTCAGCCTAGTTTGAATAAAAGACTTTTGATTTTGATTTTGAGGTGAAAGCACTTCAGGAGTATAATGGACAACTGTCATATCGTGTTCTCATTCATTCTTAGGTCGGGCCTCAAACTAATCTCATGTTCGTAGGTAATACGGAGTATGAAGCCCGTAATTTCGAAATTACGGACTCCGCGGATTTGCGGAGGGAGTAGATCATCAGTTCTGAGCGAGCAAGCGTTTGTTTGTGCGGTGAGCCAATGTTCCCACGGACGTAATAAAATCACGATTTTTTACGCGCACTGAATCTTCAACGCACTGCTTAGCGCCAAGACTTGAAAATCGGACACTGTGTTTTTCCGACGCGCTTAGCCTCACTCGCTCTGTTTGATTCTCATTCTTCTTAAAAGCTCGGTTCAAACAGACAGTTGAAATCCAGTGAGCGACAAAATCAAAAATGTTATCAAAATGATTACTTGTCTTTAGATCAAACGGTTCCCGCGACTTTCTGGTTTTTGCACCACACAGAGCATTGCAAGATTTTAGTGTTTTAACAATTAGCAACGTAGCATTTAATTTTCCGCTTAAAATGCCAAACTAATTGGTAAAAGCTTCCAGTTAGGTGCAGTTTACTATGAGATTAATCAACGGTTGGGTCCGTATCTACTATTTGTGAGGTCGGTAGGTACCACAGCCAAAAAGTGCAAAATAAAAACTGCTGGGGAGTTTGTTGCGCCACTTCTTCCCAGCTAAAGCACTATATAGGAAGTGCTGAAGCGCGGGCGTTTTGGGGGACTGTCTTATGTAATTTTGACGTTTAAAAAAGTACCGACTCTCAGCCTAGTTTCTTTAAATGACTTTTGATTTTGTTTTTAAGGTTTTACGTTTCGTCTCAAGGATCCCTACTGCTTCAGTCTGATACTGGTATTCGTCCACATCCGCCCAGCGCAACATTTTGAATATCAAACGATATTTACGTGTTTGAGAGGATATTATGTTACATCTGGGAATATAACTCGTGTAACTAGAGAAATAAATTAACAAAAACTTGATTTAAATAGAAAAAAAGTAGTGATACATTAAGTAACAATAATTTTTCTGTCAAGAATCCAAAATTATCCCAGTAGCTGTAAGACTAATTGGTATACATATTAAGATCATAATATTCCCATTAATGGGATACAGGACTTCTATCTGTTAGAGAGGAACGGTGAAGGAAAGCAACGTGAGGAAACCGGCCACGCGGTACTTAACCAGTTTCAGACCTTGTCAATGTCCATATACGTAGTATCTCTATGTAGTCTGTGATGTCCATATTTTGTAAGTATTACATTATCTTAAAAACTATATTAGTCGTTTTAATATACAGGGTGATTGGAAGATGGGTGCAAAGCTTTAAGGTGAAGATAGTATAGACAATTTAGAACCATTTAAGCCATGGTTGTCTTAGACGAAGTCTTACCAATTTTTTTTTTTTTGATAAGGTTTAAAAGACGTATTGTACAATTTTTTTTATTTTTTCTGAGCTTTAAATGTCTGTAAAAAAAAATGTCTAATGACACAGAAGCCTAAAACATGTTTTGCTTGATTGCTTACACATTACTTTAATTAAATAAATAAAAAATGAATTCATTTATCATTCGATTTGGCCATAATTATACAGTTTACATTAAATTTTGAGAATTTCCGAAAAAAAACTTAAAAATTTGGTTAAAAATATTTGGTAAGACTTCGTCTAAGACAACCATGGCTTAAATGATTCTAAATTGTCTGTACTATCTTCGCCTTAAAGCTTTGCACCCATCTTCCAATCACCCTGTATTTCGTAATTAATATATTTTAGGAACATTAAAAAAAAAATCGAAATTAAAAGTAATAATTTACAGAAAATAACAACAAACCTAACTGCTGACATTACAAAATAACGAATGAATGTCAGCTGTGATCGAAATAATTGACATTAGATAATATAACATTGGCATTCAAAGTTTGTCTTTTTACAAAAAAGTTGCGAAATGTCAATTAAAGAATTATTATAGAAGACAAAAATAAACGAAAAATCATTTAGGAAATATTTAATGATTATTATTTCGTAGCTATAAATAAATTTAACACTGTTTATGCTTGTAACTTGTGTGTAACTTAATTCCGTAGCCAAATGACAAAAATGAAACCCTTTTGGTTACAACTGCAGAAGTAACATTGTTTTTCATAGGTTTTTTTGCGAAACACTATGAAATACAAACTTATCTTTAACCAACTACAAAAAAGGAGGCGGTACTCAATTCTTGTTTTCTAATTAGTAATTATTGTTTTATCAGTCCTCCGGCATTTATAAACCGATTTGAAAAATTCTTGTTTTTCTGAGTGGTTCTATATAAATTTAGTTAAGTTCTGATGAGTGATTTTTGAGTTAGTGTCATAATTAATACGTTTTTTTTTCCACTTTGTTTATTTGATGAAGTTACCATAATTGTATCTAACTGTTATTTACTTAGCAAGTGAAGGTAGACAAAGTCGTGTGGGGTACCAAAATTTAAAAGAGATAAATAAAAAGTTTACTAAAAGAAACAACCGACTTCTGAATACACTTTCAATAGTGTTTTTTGTTTTGGAAGTCATTTGTTTTTTTGTTAATAATTCCGGTCCATAACATCATTACGTGTGCTTGCGAAAATATTAACTCTTGGTCCACACTTTGCCGGGTTTTATTGTCCTTTATTTCTTATAATATCACAAAACATTTAAGATTATTTTACAATGTAGGTGTCCTGCCCACACCACTTCGGCCGAATGACCTAGACTTACAACTGACCTTTAGACGAGAAGTCTAGACTTTATACCGAAGACCTAGGCTTTAGCCCTGCTTAAAATTTTAATTATAACGTTCAAGTTGATGTGGGTAGCTTAATGATGTTATTTTTCTAATATCTAGAAAGACGGGCCTACATTTTAATAATAATAATAATCCCTTTATTATCAGGCAACTAAGGCCCATAGATAAAATACACAAAAATAATCTTAAACAATAATAACAAACTAATACATATTAATAAACAGCTTAAAACTATAACTAAAAACTAACTAATTATAAGGTATAATTTTAAGGTACTATGTTTTTATAAGACTTTTTCAAACTTAAAATCATATCATTTAATTCAATTTAACCAACAACAGGCACTTTTGAACGAGTCCCGTACGGTTTATCGAATTACCCTTGAACGATATAATTGTCTACAGAAAGCATGGTTCACCGTTGAAAACTTTTTTTTTTTTTTATTTACGTTGCCCCACACTAGGAATTTCTCCTGTATCGTGGGTGCGTTTACAAACATTTAAAACTCACATACACAAACAGCCAGACCCAGAACAACTACTTGCAGATCATACAAATATTTGTTCCGTGCGGGAATCGAACCCGCGACACGCAGCGCAGCAGTCGATCGCTGAACCACTGCGCCAACCGTGCCGTCGTTTTAGTCGATACCATTATTTAGCGATAGCAATTTTCACCGAATAACGCTACAAAGAATGAATGGAACAGTCAATTATCATCATCATGGGTAACTACAGTTTTGAGCCGTTTGGGGTCGAAACGCTCGGGTCATGGGGCCCGAGTGCACGTCTCCTCTTTAAGGAAATTTCTCGCCGGCTGGTCGACACTTCACGTGACCAGAGGGCTGGGTCGTTCTTTGGCCAAAGAATTAGCATTGCCATTCAACGTGGCAATGCTGCCAGTCTTCTGGGCACGTTTCCTGATGACAGCGATGCGGAGGAATACTTCGACGCCTAAGTGTCCTTTTGTTTTTGTATTTATTTTGTATATTATCATCATCATTTCAATCGAAAGAGGTCCACTGCTGGATATAGGCCCAAGTACGCATCCAGTGGACTTTTGCGGCCTTCACCGGGTCATCGGTCCACCTTGTGGGAGGCCTTCCAAAGCTACGTCTTCCGGTACGCCACTCCAGAACTTTACTGCCCCAGTAGTCATCTGAGGGGCAATTCTCGTAATTTTAAGAACGTTCACAGTCTGATCTCAGTCTCAATCTGTCAAAAATACCTCGAGTTTCCATACATTTTGGACAAGTTTTTGACATTTCATTGTCGCCGAGATAACACCGCGACTAGATTTTGAACGTTTTTAATTACGAAAATTGGCCATCAGATCTCAGTGTCAATCTGTCAAAAATGCCTCGATTTTTCATACATTTTTGACATTTGCTTGTCGCTGAGATGAGACTGCGACTAGATTTTGAACGTTTTAAATTATCAGAATTGGCTTTCAGTTCTGCGAGCAATGTGCCCTGCCCACTGCCAAGTTCAAGAATTTCTTCGAACGCAGTCAGGCGCTTTACTTTAAATAATTTCATCACCACAGCTCGCAAAACGGTGAAGGAAAACATCGTGAGGAAATGTGACATCCGCCAACACGCTCTGGGCCGGCGTGGTGGATCTCGCGCTCTGGCCCACTCCCTCTCATAGAGAGGAGGTCTAGTTCCCAATAGTGGGAACATTCTAAACTGATCATCATGATGATGATGATTTTGGTAACCTTGGTTGTCCTACGGAACTAGTCCCAAATACCGTAGTGTCTCAGAACAAAATTATTTGACCAGTGCGTGTTGCCATTGATGATCTATGGCACTGAATTGTGGTCGCTCACAATGGGCCTTATTACAAGGTGTAAAGTCACCCCAAGGGCAATAGAGAGGCCTTCGGGATCCCAGAAACCCTCTCCATTGCCCTTTGGGTGCACTGGCTTGAATTTACGTTATTTGCTAGATCGAAAAACCGTTTATGATCCTGTCTTCAAATAATGTTATGTACATTTTTTTTCATTTCTATCATCATCTGCATAATCTTTTCCCAAGTTCTATGTTGCGGTTGGCTTCCAGTCTAACCGAATGCAGCTGAATACCAATATTTTACATGGAGCGACCATCTATCTGAACTCCACAACCTAGCAACATGGTAACACGATTCCCCTTTACCATATATTTCTAAATTAAAACGAGCACACGCTCAGCCGACATCATTAATGTTAGACATATTAAATATTCCGTGACAGACACAACCTTGCATTCCTTTGCCGTTTGCCGTTTGATTAAAAAAAAAAGCATACCTAACTAACATGGCGGACTGGTAACAGCTGATTTGTGATATTATTATTCAGCAAATGAGAAAGGATGGGCGACGGAACGAGTGTTAACCACGTTTGATCGCTTCGTGATTTTAGACTAAAATAAGGCATACTTTATATGATTTCCTTCACCATAAGAGTCTTAGAATAGCATAGGATATTTAGCCTGTAACGTTCCCACTGCTGGGACACTGGTAATGGACACGTGGTAATCCACCACGCGGGCCCAGTGCGGGTTGGTAGTTGTCACATGTTTTCAAATGTTTGGTTCCAGGACATGCCGCGGCCGGTTCCTTTACTATGTTTTGATTCACCGTTTTAGAGAGAATGAGAGGTGATGTGACACTCAAAGTAAAGGGCCTGCATAGGTTTGGAACCCACGGCGTACACCTCAAGTCAGGGCAGTCTCCACTGGGCCACCACTGTTCTAATGGGCTACTATTGCTTTAACCAACTTTATAAGACGACGTTAGAAAATATCAGCATACTTAAGGGTGCTTTCACATTTTTTCTTGAATTTGAGCGTTTGATGAGAGATTATGGTTTAGATATAGGCAAAATATAAAAATTAAAATTTGTCGGGGAAAATGTCATTATTTGTCTAGGGAGCGCTCTAAACAAATTTTTCAATTTGTTTACATAAGTCTGTAAAAATCTTGTCTCGGCAAAGGATGTTTCGTAAAATGTTACTTTCGGGCATCTTTTGATGCTCTGTTACAAACATGGAACATAATTATAATAGTTTAGTCATTTATAAAAATGTTTGTGGTAGGACTGTAGCTTGTTATTTGGAATGCTCAAATCAATTTTTTTATATTTCATACAATAATACACCAAAAATAATTCCGTAAAACAGAGAAATAATGATAATTTTTCGTCTGAAATCATATTTTTGATCTATGTATGTTTAATCGAAATTCAAACAAAAAGTATTTAATAACTAAGGTTACTAAGTCAACTTGCTTGAAAAAAAGAAACAGTCTATTTAAAAGTAAAATAATATTTTTAAACAAATTTGAATAAGTAATAAATCTCGGGACGCGCGGGCTTTAGCTGTAAGTCCGCGCCGGTTTGTTCCTGGGCGTCCGAATCATAATGGTTAGCATATCTGAGTAGCATTCTTCACTATACACGCACGCACGATCAGCTACCACGCGCCGTTAAATTTACCTAAAACTAAATACTTCAATTTGTAATAGCCCTCTTAAATCGACTGGCCTTGTTGGTCTAAAAATAGCAAATTTGACTGACGACTGTTGGCAGTGCTGTCTGCTCGGGGTGCCGCGGTATGCATTCGATTCCCAGTTCAGGGAAGCGATATTGGGTTTTTCTTAATGGGATTTCTCCATAGCAGCGTGGACGCTGTACCAGCGCGTGTGGGGGAAGACTATGCTAAAGTTACGTAGTAACTATTCAGTAATCTGTGGCTAAAGATCGAGCAGACATATGGTAAATAATTTAGTTAAATGTTTAAATGTTTAATTAACCAATCGTTTGAAGAAGGAACCTTTCCCAATCTACTTAAAAATGCACTGATAAAACCCATACATAAGAAAAACTCTAAAACCGACCCTAATAACTATCGCCCAATCGCCCTGCTACCAACTGCGTCTAAAATCTTTGAAAAGGCTATGTGTGACCGCGTATACTCTTTTTGTGAAAAATATAGAATACTTGACGACTGCCAAAACGGTTTTCGTAAAAACAGGTCTACAACGTTAGCAGTCTACAAATACGTACAAGAGGCTCTAACTATTATTAACAATAAAAACTATGCCATAGGTATGCTACTCGATATGACCAAAGCCTATGATAAGGTTCAGTTTCAAATACTACTAGACAAGTTACATGGGATAGGGATACGAGGAAAAGCTCATAAATGGTTTGCATCATACCTAAAGGATAGGGTACAACTAGTGGAAATTGAATATTTTAATAAAAACACCCATGAAATAATAAAAATTAGATCCGACAGTAAATCAGTTAACGCGTCAATTCCCCAAGGGAGTGTGGTGGGCTGCCTTTTATTCCTTATCTATGTGAATGACCTTCCTAAAATTATAAACGGACCATGTGTTCTATTTGCGGACGATATCTCTCTGCTCACCTCATGCCAGAAAGATGACAATATAAACGCCAAATTAAACTCCCTTCTAACTACAGCTGTAAACTGGATGGATAACCATAATTTAGAAATTAATTTCAACAAAACAAAATTAATTACTTTTCATCCGCATCAAAAATCTCCATTAAAACTAAATTTCATTTTTAATAATGCAAAACTGGAACAAGTAAACGAATTCACTCTCCTCGGTTTGTCTATAGATACCCACATAAACTGGAAATCCCATATACAGAAAATAAGAGCAAAGCTATCAACTTTTTCGTATGCCCTACGCGAAATCAAAAAAACTACCAACCAGCAAACTGCACTTGTTACTTACTACGCATATGCCCAGGCATGGCTCAGCTATGGGGTGATGCTGTGGGGTAACAGTACCGATTCACAAACCATATTTATTTTACAAAAGAAATTAATTAGAATAATAACCAACATAGGACAAACAGATAGTTGCCAACCGCACTTCCGAAAACACAAAATACTCACACTTCCCTGCTTGTACATCTTGGAATTATGTAAATTTGTCAGAAAACACCCAGAGTTCTACACCACTTGCGAAGAAACACAAACAAAATACACCTTTCGTCATAACAAAAACAAAATAAACATACCTCAATCCCGACTCAAAATGCACTCAACCGGACCTTTAGTTATGTCCATTAAAATGTACAACAATTTGCCAAATGACATCAGAGAAGTTAAGAAAACAAATGTATTTATTAATAAATTGAAACAATTTTTAGAATCCAAGACATACTACTCAGTAAAAGAGTTTTTAGATGACAAATCGATTGGAAAATAAAATTATTCTCTCTATAATTTACCAAACATTATAAAATATATACAATACGGAATATAGAAAATCAAATACATATAAATGTGAAAATAGGATTACATAAATAACAACTTAAACTAATAATAATGTAAATAATAAATAATAACAAATAATAATAATTAATTACCTAGTATTCATACGCAATACCTAAAATTAAAATTACAAAAATATACTATACCTATATACTCACACCTCATCATATATACATAACTACTTATATACCTGTACGTAATTATACATACACATAGATAAGAACTATACACCCAATTTTACATTTAATAATTTAAAATAATAATGAATTGAATTGCTTGAATTTGCACGTAGCCCTCTTCCTCTCTCCTAATTTTGCTGTGCCCGACAGGGTCCATATTGTTCCCACTGTTAATTCCATCTTTTAATTACATATGGAATGCAATAAAGAATTGAGTATTGAGTATTGAGTATTGAGTTTTGTGTTTCGTAATGTTAATTACTTACTTTTATAGATACTTATAGAATCAAGTTTTTCTAACTGAACTGACAGTTTGCTGCTGAGGAGTTTGTTGCATCACTTCTTCTTCCCAGTTAAAGCACTAGGAAGTGGTGAGGGGCGGGCCTTTTCGGGGGACTGTCTTATGTCATTTTAACGTTCAAAAAGTGCTGGCTGACAGCCTAGTTTGTATAAATGACATGCAAAGCAATCGGGAGATTTCTCATATCTAAACTTTTAATTAAAATTAATTGTAAAACTTGTTTTAAGATTGCTAATAAAGGCTATTTGAACTGAATTGAATTGAATGGCAATCGACTCGACCGCTATATCACATGGGACTTGCGAAATGTGGCCGGACTATACCTCTGCCCAATCGCGAAAATAAAATGTGTTGTGAAGATGTATAAACAAAAGTCAGTAAGTACCAAAACTTGTAGAAAAACTTTTCCTTGCAACACACTCGAAGGCTAAATATCAAAGAAACAATAATAAATATTAATCGCTCATCAATTAAAACAAACCTTGTTAGTTTTTTTATCCCTGGCGAGACTACCAGTTGCCAGCAATTATAACTTACGAAGTCACGAGAAAACTAGGAAAATTGTACTTAATGGCCTCAACGTCACCCTGACATGAGGAAGATGACTTTTATTGAGAGACTAGCTGCTGCTCGCGACTTCGTCTTAATGGGATTGAATTGGGTTTTTCTTAAGGGCCTACGTCCCGTGTGGTAGCGAAACACGGTCAATTTATGAACCGTACTGCTCATTAACGGCTTGTCTTGAAGATTTGAAAAATATATGATTTTGCTATAGATTCATATAGATCATTTTGCCGGAGGTACTTTTTTTGTATGGTTAGTACTTTTGCTGTAAAAAAATATTTTCCAACACGCAATATTTTGGCTTCTATTCCATACTCCTACTAAACGGCTTCGTTATTTGGAAAAAAAAATACACTGAAAAATAGATAGTTAGAGGTACCACAGAATCGCCGAAGCACAATTGTAAATTAATCAAAGGAATATCCCCATTTTGAGATAAAGGCTCAGAGGTGCCCTGCGCGGGCGCGGGCGGCAGTCGTCTTTAGCATACAAACGAGAGATGAGGATACTATGGGCCTTAAGAGGGTAAAGGGCGTGCGATTCTCCATACAAATGTATTCCCCTTTTTTCTTCCTGAATAACGCCACTAGAGCAATTTTTTTCCCATAAAATCAAGGTCTGTCGTAAACACGTCCCTGTAATTTTCTTTTTTTAAGCAAGTACCTAATTGTTAATGAAAATATGACCCGCTAAAAATTACAAAAAAAAACTATTTTTACCGCCGTGATTAGAGGACTACCAGACAAATTACAAAAGATTTTTACATAAAAAAAAATGATAGGAACCTAAACATACTCTTTCTTAAAATATTAATGTAAAAAATAATTTAATCGGCTCAGTTTTCGAGGAGAAAAAAGGGGAATACGAAACGTCGATTTCGTCAAAAAAATTGTGACAATTTCGGTCTGAGCTGTAGCACACACTACGGGGACTTACTGACAGCGCGACGGCAATAGTTTCTTCAATTCTTCAAATACCTATTTTTCAAATTCCTCGCAGGCTCCGTCCCCTCTTAATGGGATTTCTCAGTAGCAGCGTGGAGTCCGGTGGTGGTGGTTCCTGGTGAATGGTGCATTGTGGTGTAAGACGAGAGCCTAGAAAGGGTCTATACTGACAAAAAAATTTAAAGTCTTTCTACGTAAAAAAAAGTAAAAGATTTTTAGGTCGAAAATTCACAAAAATTCACAAACAAGATCATAAAACAAAAACTATGAAACATCCCGGAACATATATGGGGGTGATTCGGGTACCCCAAGGCGGGGGGGGGGAGTAGTAGTGGCCCAGTGGTAACGGCCGCGACTTACGAGTTGTAGGTCGTGCGTTCGAACCCAGCCAGGCATTTTACTTTGTGTAAATAATTTCATCACCTCTGCTCTCAAAACGATGAAGAAAAACATCGTGAAGAAACCGGCATTCGAACCAAAAATTCGAAGACATGTGACATCTACCAACCCACACTGAGACCGCGTGGTGGATTACGGCCCACTCCCTCTCACGGAGAGGAGGCCTGTGTCCCAGCAGTGGGAACGTTATATGTTGAGTATGTAAGGGGTGCTCTATCTCGGGACAAGCACTATTTTTTGGGACAGCCTGTATATATCCTACTGATATGATAAATGTGAAGGTTAGTATGTTTAGATCCCTCACGATGAGAGGGGACCGTAATCCACCAAGCGGGACCAGTGCGGGTTGGTAAAACAAAAGAAGAATTCCAAATTGGTTTATAAATGGTGGAGCATCCTTCTTTTTTTGAAGTCGTCTAAAAATAGTAGGCCAATGGGTTTGTAATTGGCTAATGTTTCGGGCGATCACAGACACGCGTGATGACGGCTACGTTACCCATCAAACGGACATGTTACATGAAGAATGTGGTGATGACATCAGCAGCTACAACCGGTAATTTAACCAGTTATCAGTGCTGCCACAAAAAGTGGTGCCGGCAAAAAATGGCGCCGGCGCCTACAGCCTGGTCTATGGTGATTTAAACATAGTCTATGGGCACACGTGTGTATTCATTTTAGTTTTGACTTTATTGATCCGCCTTCAAACGTGAACCTTTTGAGTGACATAACTATTGGTCTGTAAAGTTCCCACTGCTGGGACTGATAATGCCACTCGCAGGTCCTCTCGGTAAATCCATTTGGTTCACGGTTATAATTTTTTCGTTTGAAAATCATTGGACTGGCGAATGTTTAAATATCTGGTGAAAAACATTTCATTCACCTTTTGCCTCTCTGCTAACTCATATGTAATTTTCATGCCTATCCAAAAATCTTTAGCTCCATTAATAAATCCTTTTTCTTCATTAGCAGATTGTGTTAAGGATTTGACTGTACCTTATAAATTTTTCGTACTACCACTTATAAACAGTGCAACTAGGTGGGCAACTATTGGGCGTAGACCGAGGTTGCCGTGATTCACAAAATTCCAAAGTTGCTCAAACATGCACCTGATATTTGAGCAACTTTGGAATTTTGAAGTAATCCCTTACCGCTGGTACTTTAAGTAACTTTTATCAGGGATGTGAAGTTACTGGAGCACTAGTTAACTAAGATGGCACCTGGGAAGTTGATTGTGAATGGTATCATATGATAACTGCAGCCGCAGCCGTGAGGCACACTTTGACGCACTTTACAGTTTTTGTTGGTTTGTTTAATTTTATTATTTTTCTGTATATGTTGTGTGCCTTTTTTAGTCTGTGCTAAATGAATGTATTTTCTTTCTTTCTTTACTCTCTATAAAGTACTTCATCAATACCATGTTTTGTAAATTACGGCGACCTCCATTTCCGCCCAATTCTATAGTTGCCCACCTAGTTGCACTGTTTATAAGTGATACTATGATTGTTTTTCAGGTACTTACAGTCAAATCAAGCCATGCGATACCTCCATAAGTCATACTCTCTACGGGGCAGTTTGCCATCCCTCTGAATCCCAAGAAGAAGGAAATACATAAACATTCACATACACGGGTTCCTCGCAACATTTTCCTTCACCGTTTTGTTTATGCACAAGTTGTAAATCTACTTTAGAATATGTTTGGAAAACCCATGTGTGTGTTAGAGGCCAAATAACAAATTGCAAAATTGTGTTCATTCTGTGACATACTAATAGCTACTTATAACTGGAAATTGGTTTAGTGAGTCAGTCAACTGCGGCTCTTACGTTATGGGAAGCTCGATTTACGACAAAAGTTGATAAAACACAGGGATAGTGTCTATAAAAAATAATGATTTTCTTTAGATCGTCCCTTACTACGTAACACACTATTAATTAGAATCCAAATCATTTTGAAGGTAACCTAATCGAATTTAATAAGCTAATCCATTCCTGATGTTCGAAAAAATTGCTTCACGTAAACAACGCCATGAATATTATGGAACTGTCAAAATGGATGCAATTCCTACTAATAGATTACGCATTTACCCCTCTGGTTTAAACCGCCAGTTTTTGAATTAAGAACCCAATAGTTCTTTTTACAAAACTGACATTTAATGTCAGTTTTGTAAAAAGAACTATTGGCTCTATTGGGTCCGATGCTAAGTTGTCATTATTTACCGATATCGAAATAAAGTTTGGAATGCTAAAACTGGCTCAGAGCTTTAGGCCAAGTAGTACTAAAGTTAGATCGTATTTTGTAATAAGAAGGTATGACTTTTATATCAGAGCTTCTAAATAAAGAACTAATCAAAACACCGCATTTCAATTACTTGTCTTCATCTGTTTAAAAAAAAAAACATGATTTTACTCAAAAATGCTTGTAATGAGGTCATTATTTTGACAACCTTCTTTGAGCAAAGTCGACGTTTTTGCGCTACTTGAATGGGCGCCAGCAAAGTTGTGTGGAATTTCATTGCTGGTGATTTTTAGCCACCACAGTTTTATTTCAAATTAAAAGTCAGGCGCAAAAAGATTTTATTCAGAATTTGGCTGCAGGTATTCAGGCCACGCTATGATGTCGTCCAGCTTTTTTTTTTCATTCAAATTACTTCTCCCGCTCTTCGTGTCAGAATCTTACTGACTAAAACCCACCCGTGTTCCTTCAGTTGCCTGTGCCATAGCCACGGTAACTCTTTCGAACAAATCTGTGACCCTGACAGGCTTCAAGCTTAGCTTAGCTACGCTCTCGGCCTTCAAGCTTGGTTATCATTGCAGCCTATGCTGTTCGCATTGGTTCGCTATATAGGCTTTAACCTTCAATATCGGCCTTTATTCCAGCTTGTCCATCAAGGGCTAATCGGTGGGGCCCAATCGGTGGTTCTCTTAGCCGTTTGTCATCTGACATACGGCAGACATGTCCAGCCCAGTCCCACTTAAAGCTAAGCAGCTTTTTGGGTAACGTCCGTGACTTTCGTTTTGGCGCGCAGTGTTGTGTTTCTTATACGGTCTGGAAATCGAACCCCCAGGATACTGCGATCTATGGCTCGCTGACAAAGCTCGAGCTTAGACCTCTGCTGAAGTGTCAAAGACCAGGTTTGAGCGCCTTATGTGAGAAAGGGTTGAATACATGTCTATAAGTCTACAGAAATGGTTTAGATTTTGTTTTAAATGTCATTGTGTTTCTTTAGATAAGATTTAGAAAACGGAAGTATCTATCAATGGAATTTTGTTACTAACTACGCTTACATACAATGTAATCGTGTGGTTTACAACATTACAATTTACAGAGAACTAATATTTATTGTACGTGTCGCAATTTAAGGCGGCTAGGGGATTTCCTAAAGGGGATGGCCCTATCTGATAATCACCTAGAATCACAAACTCCTCATAGATCAATGTCAAATCCTCAAGTGTTGTGAAACACTAAATGTTAGGACATTATTTAAGTTTTTTGCTAATTATATTTTATGTGTTTTTAAAAATAGACAGTCAGAAGCTTGAGTTATATTCGAGCCGTTTGAGGTTGAAACACTAGGGCCATTGGGTCCGAGTGCCCACTTGGTTTTACAAGACATGGCCAAGCGGTTGGTCGACTCTTCACGTGACCAGAGGGCTGGCCTATTCTTAATCAAATATTAGTCTATAATAATATAGCCAAACGACGATTGCCACATTGTACGCCAATGCTGTTTCTTTGGGCAAATTATAGACTAATATTTGATTGCTGCCAGCTTTTTGGGCACTTTTCCTATTGACAGCGATGCGGACGAAATTTTTTGATACCCTGTGATTCTTTTTCCTTATAATAAGTATAGATACTATGGACCTTTATTAAGTAAATATTTAAATAAATAAATTCAGGTCAGCAGGTAGCTGAGCAGTGGACCCATCATCACTTTTGCAGACAAGTTATTACCGATAATAAGACTACGGCTAGTCATAAACTAGGAGGTTACCTCACCTCACCTCTTTGGAAAAGATCACCTAATACACAAATGCGACCTCATCCAACCAGATTACAATAATATATTATCGTTAAGGCGGCCACTATAGCGACATAAGCGTCTGTGCCTAATATCTATTCACATAATAATAAATAGTTTGACATTTCGGCTCACCGCTTGTCCTTGAACATTGACATTTGAGAGAAGGGGCTTGGCGATCCGTGGGCGAGTGAGAAAACGGCACGAGGCAAAATATTTATGTAACAGTCCGTCAAGAGAACGCGTATAATACCGATCTAGCTCGTTTCTTGCTGCCCACTTAGAGCGTCGTCCTAAGCCGAGGTCCTTACCCCACAGGGGGTGCCCTTAGCGTGTAGTTGCTCAGGGTTAAACTCAAACTCAAACTCAAAGCATTTATTTCAAATAAACCAATTACAGGCACTTTTGAATTATCAAGGTCGGTGAAGTAGAAAGATGAAGCTAGTTGCCCATTCCAAAGCGTAGGTACCTATGGAGAAGAACGGGCAAGAAATTCCATGGACACTCTTTTAAAATCATGATATTGTTACAAACAGTTGGTTACATCATTATGTTGAAATTATCAATGTGAGAACGATGTAAAAAGACGTGCACATTATAAGCGTCCGTTATTAAAACAAAAATAAAATAACAATTTAGAAATTAAAATAAGCCATGGGAGCTAAGAGATGACCAGTCCCTACTGGCGGCGCCCGTTCACGAACATGACGTTGAAGCAGCCACAGGCAAGTCTGGTTAAGCATGCGACCACCTCCTAGGTTGACCTGCGAAATGGCATTTAAAAAAAAAAAGGTTCCAGGATGTGTACTGCCCTGAGCACGAAGTCCATAGTTTTGGCTGAATATATGGCGTTTTCACGCGTATCACCTACAGACATAAGATTAGTTAAGGCCCCAAAAGAATGATTAATTAAATTATTTGACAGTTGTCCTTGCTCCCAATGTATATTTAGTACACTTCCGAAGAATTGACAGTTATTTTAAGGGATCAAATACTTTTGTACGTGCCGTTTGTATGAAACCAGCGGGTGTCAAGACCGCATTCTCTCGACTGACGGACTGTACCTTCATTTTATATAGGTATATTCTTTTACATATTGTGAATGAGAGAACGTTGTAGGCCTTATAGACTAGATTTGTAGACGTTTTTCTATTCTTTATTTTCATTCCTCTAAGTACCTGGTACTTATTGACAGGCCTGCAGTGTCCTCCCATACCTATTATCACTGTAATTTGAAAATATTGTAAAAGCCAAATATTTTTAAAAGAGTAACCGTGGAGTTTCTTGCCGACTCTTCTCCATAGGAAACGACAAATTGGAACCGTGCACCTAGCTTCTGACGTTTCATAAGTGCCCATGCAGGCTTATGTGAAATAAAATATTTTGATTTTGAAAAATATCATCATCATCCGTCTAGGCTTTTCCGAACTATGTTGGGCTCGGCTTCCAATCGAACCCGACTTTCGGGCTTCTGACTACCCGTAACAAACTGTCAAAGATCTACGAATGACAGCCGGTTCCTTAAGGTGCTTCCTGAGGCACGGAGGGGTCTCAGTACCAAAGTATGTAATGGATGGTCAATGGTCACCCGCGCTCAGCAGGCGTCGTTTAACTTTGATGGACCTGTGCAATGGGCAACTGTTTTTTGCCACCTTATTTACCTTTAGCGTATCATCATTCATAATTTATTAGTCGTCTTCATTTTGCCTCAAATTGAATTAACTCGGCATATCATAGTCCACTGCAGCAGGCTTAGCACAAGAACCGTAGAGAAGCTTTTTTTCGACAGAAGAGTAGACAAAAATGACGTTTCCGTGTAGACAATTGACAGTTTTGTACCGAGAAATGTAGACAAGCGATTTCAACAGCGACTTCGACAGTGCTTTTTCAATACAAAGTGACATTTCGTTTCTCAATTTTTGACATCGCACCGTAGATATCCTTCTACAATCTGTCATTTAGTCTTTCATCTTTGTCTAGGTCCTTATAAATGTAGACTATTTCAGAAGAATATTTCTTCTCAAACTGTCAAAATCACACTGACAACAAACTTTCTACTCGACGGCCACAAAGTACATACAATTATCTACAAAATCATGATTCGTTTAGAACGCATAACTGTGATAATTAATAGAAAAACATAGCTATTTTCTCCTATTGTACATCATTTAGTTAATAGTAATGTCTATTCTTCCGTCGACAAATTAATGCTTGTGCTAAGCCTTCTGCTGGACATAAATCTCTTCCAATTTGCGATACTACATCTAGTTCTCCACCTTCTGCCATCCAATCTGTACCAATAGCCCTTAAAAGGCCGTCGGTCTTACGATTTCCAATTTGCGATCTCCACTTGAGGACTGAGGACTCGTCTCCACTTCCCGCTTGGCTGCATCTCCTGTTCATCTTCTTTTGTCTGCTAGCGCAAAAATTCTCATATTTATATTATGGCTCCACTTTCTCCTCCGTGTCATGGGGCCTTCTATTGCACTGCCTTGTGCAACTGCCCTTCTTGCTGGCTTTGAGCTGTAGCTCGTGATTTAGAAGCACGTACTGTGCTTCTAAATCACGAGCTACAACATATAGGTACAACACTTATAAGTTTTTGTTTTGTCTACAATTTATTTAATATGAATACAAAGTTGCTCAACTCTCCAAAGGTTTAATTATTTTCTATATTCAGAGCTGACTCAGACAATGCTGCCTTCCGATGGCCACTACAGTAATTTTCCGTATTAATTGAAGAAAATTTACGGCTACACACACATGCAATGTTTTCTAGAGATTTCACATGCACATCATTCATCATCACCTACAGAACCCATTCAAAAGTTTCCCTCCAAAAGATAAAAATAATTCTCAGCTTACGAATCCGCGCCATATTTTTTTCGAACATGGTTTTAAAATCCGCCAAGAGGCAAGAGTCTAACCTAACAGTCTCATCATAATGCCAGATAATTAAACTTACAACCTGTTTTGTCGATTTTTAATCGATTCTCATATCGATATCTCGCTCCGTAGCGATTATCGTTCAGTTTGGTTTGTGTGTCTGTGTGTACGGACGTATTGAAGGTCTGTAGGATTTTTTAAATATATTTTTTTAATTTTGTGTTGTCTTTGCTCGAAATTCTTGGTTGACGGTGAGTTTCAATATTTTTTATTATTTTATTTTGTCTTCGATTTCTTTTTGTGAATTTTCGAAATTGTATTGATGTATTCTATTTTCAAAAGTGTTCCTAGGAATACTAGTATTGTAGTTTTTTTTTTAAATATTTGATTTTCATAACACCGTTTGATAATTGTTTTTTACCATATTTGGTGACGTGTTTTTTTATTTTTATTATAATAATTATAATTCTTTATTTCACCAAAAAATGTCATCACTTTACAATATTCAAAGACTTAGCGCATATTAGACTTTTAACTACCTAGTGACCTCACAATAATTTTAATTTAACTTTTAATAGATCCTTGACACATAAACATAATTATGACGTAATTTAAATAAAACTATTTCGCAACCATTTATAAACTCTGTAAATGTCAAATTCCTATGCATCTCATTAAAATTGTAAAGTAGGCTTTATATCCAGCGCCAAGAATTTAAAACATGATTGGCATTATACTGAAATACCTTTGCTTATCCCGCGTCTCGGTGATACTTTGTATTACTGCCATTTTCATTGGCAACACAGATTCGAAATTTGCATATTTTCCTCTTTTATAAATTGAATAACCTCCAAGAAATGATAATCTTTAAAGTATTCTTTTAACAAAATGTGGGTAACTTTTATCTTTATTCGCTGTGATGAAATCTTTCGTGTTGGCTCAGCCGTTACTGAGAAAAATGCGGACAGATCGACAAAGGCAGTTTTTGTAGTACCTAACTAATTTCTTAAGTGGCATTGTTTTGTTTATAAAGTGCTAATTAATTACTATTTGCTGACTACATAGACCTTTAGCCTTCCTAAATCTTCAAGACACGTGGTTTTATGGTACTATCGAGGAAACTTACATCTGACTAGGTTGAAAACAAAATCCCGTGCACACTATGACCACACTGTTAGCAAGCGTTACTATAACGGCTGAACGCTGCAAGCAACAACAGTCCTTACGGTGTTTAGGTGTTAGTTTCCTCGATAGTACATCCAACTAATCCTACTTTCTACTATAATATTAAAAATGTTAAAGTTTGTATGCTTGGATGTTTGTTACTCAGTCACGCAAAAACGGCTGAACGGATTTGTATGAAATCTGGCACACAGATTATACGAGTAACCTGGATTATTTATCCCGGTAGCACGATCCCGTAGGATAATTGTCGACCGCCATTTTTAAATTCACAGGTAGACTGTAGCTTTTAACTTTACAGTTTTCGGGCGAGTGGCTGATAGCACATTCTTAAAAGCCATATACCTATGTCAAGAATTTCAAAGCAAAAATATCTGATGTACAGATTTAATAACTATATTATGGACTAGTTTGAGTACAAAATTCGTATTTGTGTGGTATGACATGAGTAATTGTTTGCATTTTCAATAGAGTCTCATTCTCACGTTTTTGTTGTAATAAATTGTCTTTCTTGTTAAATGTACCGTCAAACGGGATTAATAGGGATTCAGTGGTGAATCGGTAAGGGATTTTAACACTGATATAAATAGTTTGTTATCAAAAATGACTGATGTCTTCCATGTAATTTGAACGAACAACGAACGAACTATGTTTCTCTGAAGTGTGTTCGTATGTGTGATTAACGATTCAGTGCCCTTCTGGGCAAAAAACTATGTTGTTTCAACGTTAAAACCCATTTTCAATTTTCGACCCGATTCACCCTATGCATCCCTATTCACCCCATTTTTTGGTACCTACTGTAACATACTACCTTTTCATCCAATTGGAACCGTGCACCTAGCTTTTGACGTTTCATAAGTGCCCTTAGGTATACCTACGTGAAATAAAATATTTCCATTTTGATTATTGACTGTCATTATTATCAATATATTAAGCGGTGTTTTGACACTATTCATCAGGCAGGTACGCACGGCTACACATCAAGCTATACATTTTCAGTATAAGCTGATCTTGCATTGTGTAAAATTTCCGGACAGTGCGAGATCAGCGTAAACTGGAAATGTGTAGCTTGATGTGCCAGTAGCCGTGTGTACCTGTTCTCAATGATATGGTCTAAGTTTCTTATTTACTTGCTAAATCACGTCCTATATCTGTCTTTGTATGAGTAGAGATACTTTTACATACAGACAGGTTGACAGAGCACACTGCAGTAGTAGTATCGACGCATAACCTGTTACCTGGATTCAGTTCTGCTGGATTCAGTACCTACATGATTCTGAACTTAGTTAAAAAAAAAAACATTAGTTATCTATACTTATTAAATAAATAAAAAGAAAAGTCCTGACTGACTGACTCATCAACACCCAGCCCAAACCCTTGGACCTAGAAAGCTGAAATTTTGCACAGAGGTTCCCTTTATAATGTAGGCAAAGAATTAGGAAGGATTTTTCGAAATTCAACCCCTAAGAGGGTTAAATAGGGGATGAAAGTTCCGCGCGGGCGAAGCCGCTGGCAAAAGCTAATTAAAAAATAAATGTATTATACAGAAAAAGTGTGATTGAAACCGACGAAAAATTTCTGCGCTGGGGGTCTAGAATGATATGCTGAATTCATGGTTATACACTTTACGCACTGGATAAAAACTTATCCTGTATAAATAAAAACAATCACTTCATCAAGACAGACATCGTTATACCCTTGGCTCTTGGACTAGGAGTTCCACTACCACAAGAGCCATACTTTTTAGCTTTGTATGAGCAGAGAACCAAGGTTGGGATCATCTTCTATCCCCCGTCCCATGTTACTTGACGTCGGCGCAACACGGTTTCTTCTTCGTTTCATTGAATGAGGACCACGGTGTGCCTTGAGTTAATTTTGTCTCTTTATCCCTCACAGCTTGGGCACGCCACGATTGCGGCGGTAAGTCCCCTCTTTGAGGAGTGGATTGAGAGGCACCACGGCGTCCTCACATTCCGTCTGACGCATGTCCTCACCGTACGGGTGTTTTGGGAGGTTCCTGTTTCGTATACGGCGGGAGGAAACGCCTGGGTGTTTCCACTGCGTAGATCGTCCTGAGGACACAGTGGAACATACGGTGGAGGTCTAACCGGCTTGGGCGGAGCACCGCCGAGTCCTCGTGGAGGCGATCGGTGGCGGCAATCTCTCGCGTCCGGCCCTGGTCCAGGCTATGGTACGGAGCGAGAGTGCATGGGTAGCCGTCACTTCCTTCTGGGAAGCAGTAATGCTCGCGAAGGGAGGCGGTGCACGTGAGGGAGAGGTAGCATATCCGCCCTCACGGACCTAGCACGAGACGCTCTTGGCGTCGGGAATCCCAGGCTGATTCTCGGCAACCGTAGGCGCGGGCTTGCGGATGGCGAGTAACGGGTAGCTCGCTGTCCGGTAAGGACCAAGCCCGGGTCGACGGCGCGTCGTGTTTCACGCTCGTCTTAAAGAGATGTCAGCACCAACTGGTGCGGTCCGCAAAGACCGATGCCTGCCAGGGGTGCGGGTTGTTTGAAAGAGATACCGTGGCCCCTGGCACACAAGCAACTAAGGGAACACGGGTGGGTCTTAGTCAGTAAAAGTCTGACACGCCCTCCTGCTCCACCCAGAGCGGGAGAAGTTATTTGATGGTTTTCCACCCCAAAAAATAATCCTTCACAGCTACAGAATATTCCAAATTAATCGAGAAAAATAAAAAAAGCAAAAAGTAAATTAGGATTTCATAACACCATTTGATGATAGATCTCCGAATCCGTCCAAATTTCGACACCAACTTGACATTGACATTTCTAGGCTTCCATCTTTTATTTTCTGTCACTACGTCACGCCATTCAGATTTCAAATATCGAAGCAGAAACATAAATTAATATCGTTGCTAGCATAATATTCTTAATTGAAAATCAAACAAGTCGACAGAATATCCTTGGTCCGGAGAGCGGTCTGTCCTTACCATTCTAAAAAAAGGTATAATGTGTTTGACCTGTAGTGTTGACTAAAGTGACTTTGAGATGATCTTACTACGTGGCTTATGATGTCATAGACAATCCGGATTCGAAACTTAGGTATCGAGTTATTTATAACGATTTTGTTGAAAACTCGAAATCGATTCTTGAATATTTTTGTGTTTTTTTGTAATGATATGTATTTTGTGATTTTGAGTATGTCACATTGAAAGACTGCCTCATTGGTCTAGTCGCAAGCGCTGCCGCTGAGCGTGTGGTCCTGAGTTCAATTCCCATGTCGGGCAAATTCGGAGAAACAAATCGCGACGTTACGTTATGTCATATTAAAAATTACTAAGAAAAAGAGGGGAGTTTGAATTACTTTTTATGTCTGTCTGTCTGTGCCATCGTTACCACCAAACGGAGGAATCGATTTTAATGCAATTTCATTTGTTCAAAAGCTGGTTTACTCAGGATGTTTTATACGTTATGCTTAATATTATCAACTATATTCCGCCCGCGGCTTCGTCCGCGTGGAAGTTGGAAATTATCCCGCGGGAACGTACTACCGAGATAAAAAGTATCCTATGTGTTAATCTAGGTTATAATCTATCTGTGTGCAAAATTTCATCGAAATCCATTGAGTAGTTTTTACGTGAAAGAGCAACAAACATCCATCCATCCATACTTACAAACTTTCGCGTTTATAATATTAGTAGGATTCAGTTATTTCAAGAGCAGTGGTGGGGCAATGAAATCCGTCGCGACTTGCAAGTTGCAGATCGTAGAATTGAACCCTGAAATGCCCTTTACTTTGTGTAAATTGTTTCATCACCACTGCTCTCAAAACGGTGAAGGAAAACATTGTGAGGAAGCCGGCATGTTCTAAAACCAAACATTGGAGGGTATGTGACATCTAGGCTACCAACCCATACTGCGCCAGCGTGGTGGATTACAGTCCACTTCGTCTCGAGGCCGGTGTCCCTGGAGTGGGAATATTATAAGCTGCTTATGTATCTAGTCATTTAAATATCATCAGCTGAAAAAAAACAAAATCTTTCCCAAAAACATCACTTTTGAGAATAATGAAAGATTTGATTAACATAAAGTCGATTCAATCTTTTCCTTAACTATATTGTATAAAATTTTAAACTGGGTTGTGGAGGGCAGATAGGCAGTCGCTCCATGTAAAACGCTGGTATTCAGCCGCATCCGGTTAGATTGCAAGCCAACCCAACATAGTTGTGAAAAGGCTAGCTTGATCATTGTATAAAATTCAAACATACGTGTTTCTGGATTTGTCAAATCGCCCACAAATAATTATTGTCATGTTACATCCACCAGCATAGTACCCGCGTGGTGGAAAACGGTCTATCTCTCACAGATAGGACGCCTATATACAACAGTTGGAATATTATAAGATTATGGTTATACCAATAATAATTTCGTGCGAATTGACTTACAAGCAGAGATCGGATATTCGGATGCATATTCACCTGAAGTTGAGATGTTGGTTAGCATAGAATCCGCTTTTGTATCGAAAAAGTCTTAATTTATGTGAGTAATTTGTTTATTTTTTGTTTTAACTAATACAAACCACCCCTCCTCCAGTACATACACATATTTGTATCGGGTTAAACATTAATTTTAAATTAATACACATCTGAATAGTTATGCAATCCAAGAATCCCGGGGTTTTTGATAAATATTACAAATAATTTATAAAGCCGCATCCATTCTTTCATAGCTAATAATTTTCTTTTGGTAAATATGCATCCGAATATCCGATCCCTGCTTATAAGCCATGCAAACTTCCCGGGTCGACGGCGCGTTGTGTTCCACGCGCGCCTCAAAGAGATGTCAGCACCAACTGGTGTGGTCCGCAAGGGCCGATGCCTGCCAGGGGTACGGATTGTTAGAAGGAGATACCGCGGCCCCTGGCACACAGGCAACTGAAGGAACACGGGTGGATTTTAGTCAGTAAAAGTCTGACACCCGCTCCACCCAGAGAGGGAAAAGTTATTTGATGATTTCCCACACAATAAAAAAGCCATACAAACTTACAAACCTCATAATAATATTAGTGTAGATGTAGAATATTACCTATGTTAGATTGCAGACTAGATTAACACTTCTAGACTGACTTAATACCTGTCCTGGGAGGGGCTTGCCAAGTTAGTATCGAGGTCAGGTTGAATTGACGACCTTACGTCTCGAACTTAGACACTTTGAGATGTTGAGCTGTTTGTAAGTTATTATTGACTAGTTTCATCTGCGTGAAATTTCTTTTTCTAACATAAAATATATCCCATAGCATCGCATCGCCCCCGACCGCGATATTAGTTCGTATTTTTTTGCGTTCTTTCTGATTTTTTCTTTTTTTACTCGGCGTCTTAGCTTTTCAGCGTGATGATAAATAGCCTCTTCCTTAAGAATTGGGGTATTAAATGGTTTTTTTTAATCCGACTAGTAGTTTCAGATATTACACCGTACATACAAACTTACAAACGAATATTTTTCTAACAAGTAGGTACAGATTTATTCAAAACTAACTTTTGACAGCGGCTTCGCCCGCGAAGAGGTCGAAAATTATCCCGCGGGAACGTTCTATCGGGATAAAAAGTATCCTATTTGTTAATCCAGGCTATAAACTATATGTGTGATAAATTTCATCCAAATCCGTTCTGCCGTTTTTGCGTGATTGAGTAACAAACATCACATTTATAGAAGTAGGATCTGTGTGCGTCATTTTCACAATAACTTACATATAGGTAGTATGCCAAACTGAATAACAGTTTGTCGGCAGTTGCTCCCGTCATAGATTACAAATGTTTATTTTTTATTTTTTTATTAATGTGCCTGTGTAAATAACATAACTGTGCGACTTAATAACTTACTTAAAGTCTGACCAACTGCAGCACAGATTGTCTACAGTTATCTAGTCATTATTTTTAAAAAAATTGTATTTTTCAAGTTGATCTACAATTCTACAGTTTGCGCATCGATATCCTGCTGACCTAATATTAGGTCTTTACCTATGAAATTGCCGTTTTGCAGTACTGGCCATTTCAAATCAAAATAATTTTTGTTTGGGTAAGAATTCTAATTTCAAATTAATTTTATTTTAAAAACATGGATTTTTTTTTCCAAAAGTAGTCATTTGTTTATTGATTAGTGTTACATTTTCATCGCATTTCAATCTTTTTCGTCATCATGGATACGTTAAAAATCCGAGTAATTATGGAATATGAGTACCGTCGTGGCAGCAACGCGGCACAAGCGGCACGCAACATCAACGACGTTTACGGAGCTAACACTACAAACCAACGCACCACGTGTTATTGGTTTGCTCGCTTCCGTTCTGGAAATTTCGACCTGAAAAATGAACCTCGCGGTCGTCCGAAGACTTTGGTCGACAATGACGAATCTAAGGCGATTGTGGAAGCTGATGATACACAATCTACGGCTGAATTAGCAGCAGCTTTCGACGTTAGCGTCAAAACAATATTGGTCCATTTGCGTCAAATTGGCAAGGTAAAAAAGCTTGACAAATGGGTGCCCCACGAACTCAATGATCGTCAGCGCGAGGTACGCGTCGAGACGTGCCTTGCACTGCTCAACAGACACACAAATGAAGGAATTTTGAACCGCATTGTTACCTGCGATGAAAAATGGATTCTGTTTGATAACCGCAAGCGCTCAGCAAGTTGGTTGGATCCTGGTTCAGCACCTAAACAATGCCCTAAACGAAAACTTACCCCTAGAAAAGTGATGGTCACTGTTTGGTGGTCTAGCGCCGGTGTGATTCATCACAGCTTCTTACCAAACGGGGTGAGCATTACTGCAGATGTGTACTGTGAAGAACTGAACACAATGATGGAGAAGCTGGCACATCTCCAACCAGCATTGGTCAATCGCTCGTCTCCGCTGCTCCTGCACGACAACGCGCGACCTCATACTGCACAGCAGACGGTCTCCAAGTTGCAAGAACTGGGGTTGGAAGCTCTCCGTCATCCGCCCTACTCACCAGACCTTGCGCCTACAGACTACTACTTTTTCCAGAATTTGGATAACTTCTTGGCGGGAAAAAAATTCAATACCCGAGAGGCAGTACAAAATGCCTTTGAAGAATTTGTTGCCTCCCGTCCAGCTGATTTCTTTAAGAAGGGCATCAATAAACTGCCACTGCGATGGCAAAGATGCATTGATTGCATGGGTGATTACTTCGATTAATACAAATAAAAAATACATGAAAAAAATTCGTTTAAATTTTTTCATACAAAACGGCAATTTCATAGGTAAAGACCTATTATTTGACGAAATATGAGAAAACTCTGCCAACCCAATCTTCGACGTTAAAAACACACAGTTATGACATCTTGGTAGTGTAGCATGGCACTAGTGTTTACTTTGTTAGCCTGTGTCTAGTTTCATTGTTGGGCAAACGCCTCCCTATCTTTCTCCTATCTTTCGGCGTGTTGGCCCTGCAAACATGATCAGCACCCTCATTGCGTAATGCACTATGAATCACAATCTGAATCATTTTGAAACAGATCCATTGCTTCATATGTTCGAAAATTGTGTCGCTCTGGGTCCAGCAGGAGGGCGAGTCGGGGCAAAATGCAAATAAAATCGTATAAATTTAGATATTAACTATTAAATAATAAATAATCCATCACTGGATGTAGTTTGGTATTTGGAATTTTATGGTATATTTTTAATTATAATTGTTATTGAAGGGATAAATTGCTTTAAAGATAATTAAGAGGTGACTTTTATTATTTTTTTGATGCATTAAAGTATGTTTAATTATGTTTTGCGTTCCTTCACTCTATGCAAAAAAGACTTGAAAATATCATATATTTTTTTGCTTTCAAAATGACTTACGGTTAAAGAGATATAGTGATTTAAAAAACCACCTATTTGAGCGTTTTCAAGAAATCACCGTCTTAACCGACATAATTTGTAAAACTAACCAAACTTCTTTCAAACAGCCCACTCAAAATAAAACTTACAAAGACAACTTCTATTCAAGAAATAAAGAATAATACTTAGAATGTGAAGAAAAAAAACGTGGTTCGCATGGAAAAATACTAGAAAACCTTGAATAGTTGCTATCACAGAGTCGACCAGTTCTCCTAGACATGCCCTGCCCCCCTCTAGTCATACAAACTATGCCCCTCGGTGGAAAACCGGCTTTTGTAAAATGTCAACTTAAAATGGTTATTATTAATGTATGATAATCAGTTAGAATCAGAGACAAGCGAATCCTGAATTGATTTAATTATTATGTTTTATTAGATATTTATACTGGTTTTAAGTGCCTACTTGGTAATAGATGGCACTGGGTATTTTTTGTCTCTGCGTTTAGTATTCTATTGGGTTTTTAAGTACCTAAGTAAGTATGTAAACGAAGTTATATATATGTTTCCACATCTCTGTTAACGTCATTGTAGATTTTTCCAGCGGCTGCGCCCGCGTCTAGAACGAAAATCATCCCACGGGAACGTACTACTGAGACAAAAAATATCCTATGTGTAGTTCCAGGTTTTAAACCAACTGTATGCCAAATTTCGTCTGAATCCATTCAGTTGTTTTTGCGTGATATAGAGTAACAAACATCCAAACATTCATATCTATAATATTAGAAGGTTAAGTGGGCGTAGTCAAGCAGAAAGGGCTCAATCCACACTTTGGCTATAATTCAGTTAAGTATGCCGTCGTACTCCTGAGGGAGAAAATTAAGAGGGAACAGGGCGTGCGATTCTCCATACAAATGTATTCCCCTTTTTTCTTCCTGAATAATGCCTCTTAATTTTTTTTCTTCTTATAATCAGGGTCTGCTGTAAACACGTCCCTGTCATTTTCTTTTTTTCAGCAACTAATCAGTAAAGAAAATATGACCCTCTAAAAATTACAAAAAATGCCCTATTTTTACCGCCGTGATTTGAGGACTACCAGATAAATTAGAAAAGATTTTAATATTTAAAGAATTATAGGAACCTAAACATACTCTTTCTTAACATGTTAATGTAAAAATAATTGAATCGGCTCAGTTTTCGAGGAGAAAAAAGGGGAATACGAAACGTCGATTTCGTCAAATATTTTGTGATAATTTCGGTCTGAGCTGCAGCTGTCCCTATCACACACTACGGGCGTACACTTACTGACAGCGCAACGGCAAGAATTTCTTCAAATACCTATTTTTCAAATTCCTCGCAGGCCCCGTCCCCTCTTAACAGCTCAAACTTCAAACGCTCATAACTCAAAAGTGACTTTGTGTACTAGTAGATTGAGTCCTTTCTACTTAACTACGTCCAAGTTGGAAGCAGCGAGATAATTGCGCTACATACTAACAAAAGGAAAGGATTTCATTTTGACAGTTCAACAACGTTCATTGCGTTATTTACTGAGCAGACACATCTTTCAAAACTGTTGTGACTGATTAGACAGTAAGACTGGTTGTCAGACTTTCGGGCTTCTGATGACCCGAAACGATTGTCAAAAAGCCGAGACTTTCCGAGACACGGAAGAGCCTTAGTATGTAAAGATGGTCACCCATCCACGGACCAACAGGTCGATCCGTGCGGCTGTTATCGCTTAGCCACAATCAGTTTTTATACACAAAAAAACTGATTTATTTTATACTCGGAGATCTTCATATGTACGATAATAGTTAGAATAAATAACATTTTATTATTCCGGTGACCTTCCTACTAGCGAGCGTAGGTAGGTATCTTAACCAATGAAAACGCCATCAAAGTTCGTTCAACTATATTACCTTAAAAGTGTTTATTACATTTCGGTGGATTGTGAAATTCGAATTCAAATTTATTTTATTCATTTGAGAATAATAGCGAATACGTGTAGCTACATATTATTAACTAGCAGCGCTCCGCGGTTACACCCGCGTAGTTCCCGTTCCCGTGGGAATACGCGGATAAAATATAGCCTATGTCACCCGGGGATAGTGTAGCTTCCCAACAGTGAAAGAATTTTTGAAATCGGTCCAGTAGTTTTTGTGTGAAAACATTACAAACATACACACAAAAGTTTCCTCTTTATAATATTAGTTTAAATTGGATATATTAATAATATTATTAAATTGTATTTTTAAATTTTAGAACATAAAATTATTAAAACATTTTAAAATACCAAAATTAGTAGCCCACTGGTATCAGGAACAGCGCTAGGGTCCATGCTACCGCCGCGGTCAGGGCTCCGGAGAGAGGAACCTCCTGACAATGCGAGCTGTGTCTAGAAGTACCGCTTTCTGGATCAAGCCCTTGATCATTATTCAAGTCTGTTAGCTTATATCATCATCATCATTTCAGCCGAAAAACGTCCACTGCTGGACATAGGCCTCCCCCAGGCTCCTCCACTTCGACCGGTCTTGTGCTTCCCACATCCAGCGGATTCCCGCGGCCTTCACAAGGTCATCAGTCCACCTTGTGGGAGGCCTTCCCACTCAACGTCTTCCGGTACGCGGTCGCCACTCCAGAACCTTTCGGCCCCATCGGCCATCTGTTCATTTTGTGTTTAGTTACAGTAATTATTTACTATTGTATTAGAATCAAGTTCAAGCGACCGCGTACCGGAAGACGTAAAGTTGGTAAGCCTCCCACAGGGTGGACCGATGACCTTGTGAAGGCCCCGGAAGTCCGCTGGATGCGAGAAGCACAGAACCGGTCGAAGTGGCGGAGCTTGGGGGAGGCCTATGTCCAGCAGTGGACGTCTTTTGGCTGAAATTATAAAACACAAAACATTTAGTTAAATTATTTGCCATATGTCAGTTAATTGATGATAAACTTGACACTGACAGGCAAATTGTAAAAACGTAAGAACATATTGAATACCGCGGGCTGTCTTAGCGCTTCTTATATATAATACTAGCTTTTGCCCACGGTTCCGCCCGCGTGGATATTAGTTATCGCGTAAAAAGTAGCCTATGTCCGTCTCCATTTCCCAGGCTATATCTCTACCAAATTTCATGACGATCGGTTCAGCGGTTTAGGCGTGAAAGCGTAACAGATAGACAGAGATTTTTTCGCATTTATAATATTAGTAGGGTTAGTAGGGATTGTCGAAGTAATGGTCCAAGAAAAGCCGAGAAAAACAAACTTGCCAGCGATATACAGCTAAAAATAGGTACCAAGTGACGAAACGGTTATATTTGTTAGTACAAGTGTGTGCCTAATAATGTGTTCAAACAGCTGACGAGTACTCATTTTGTAATTTATTTACTGACGTTGCAGCTACCATATTACAAAGGCTTAGCCAAAGGTTTTACTGTACGCCCTTCGTGCTCGGGATAATTTGTTTACGGTGCGGCGTATAAACCGCGCCGTAGATAAATCGACACAGTTCCCCTCTTTCTTCATGTATGAACAAAACCTATCCCATTGTGCTTTCCGAGGCACGGAGGGTTCTTGGTACATAAAGGTGGTGACCCATCCACAGACCAATCGCGATAAGCGTAAACACACAACTACTCTTTAAATTAATTTGACTAAATTTAAGTCCCTGGTTACTTTAGATATTGATGTTATGAGCGATAATAGTTCTTATTGCAATCCGATACGGGTTAAAATCTGTTGTATTAAATTCAAATAATGAATGAGCAAGCATTGTCGTAAAAAAGCAAATAAAATCGTATAAAATTAAATATTTACTATTTAATAATAAATAATCCATCAATAGAGCATTTGGAATTTTATGGTATATTTTTAATTACAATTATAATTGTTATTGAAGGGATAAACTGGTTTGAAAGATAACTAAGAGGTGACTTTGATGATTTTTTTGATGCATTAAAGTACGTTTAATTATGTTTTAAGTTCCATCACTTTATGCAAAAAAGACTTGAAAATATCATATATTTTTTTGCTTTGAAAGTTATTTACGGTTAAAGAGATACACAGGTTTAAAAAACGACCTTATTGAGCGTTTTCAAGAAATCACCGCCTTAAGTTGATTTTCTAATTGTATATGGAGTGAGCCTCGATGTCACCTGGGCCGGGCAGCAGTTTACACAGTGAAGTGCCAAACGCTACAAGTGTCAGTGACCAGTGAACAAATAAAATTAATACGTAATAATCAACAAATCAATAGTTAAAAACAGTTAGAAGAAAAATAAAACAAAATAATAAATTACGTGAAAAGTTAGCGCGCGTTGATATCTTTTGAACTACAGAATTTACGTGCATTTTCATTGAAGTGACATTATGTCACAAGATAGTTTTAATTAAATTGAAAAATAAATTAAGTAATTATATAAAGGCGTTTATTGAATACTAGATTATTAACCAAGTTTTAAAGGTTTTATTCTAGTTCGGGCAGATTCGTGCTAATTCGTGAATCAACTGAATTTGTATTAAAATTGTGTGCTTCGGTTTTACTTTGCCCACTTGTATGTCTGAAAATAGTATATTTTATATCGACGGACTAAACGAAGACATAATATACCAGAGGTGCAAGTTACTCCCGAGCGTGCAAGGGAGTCAATGAAACCGAGGGTATATTAATTTGGCGTTTAGTCTCGAGGTGCAAACTGTACTTTTCACTTTGAGTGCGAGAAAAATAGTCAATTGAGTACAACAACATTTAATAAATATTAAATGTACAATTCGAATTATTTGAAAAACCATGGAACTAAAACTCTCAACATTATCGCAATGAAGATGGTTCACACTCCACAGATTTTATTTTAGTATTTTTACTGGCTGTTTGAGTTTGTCTATGTCACATGAAGGAAATAAAAAAAAACTAATTACTTTTCACTCCCTAGAGACTAAAGTGGTCACTTTAGTCCCGCTTCGTAGGGTTTTGATGGCGTACTTTTAGAGCATGAGAAGTGAAAAAGTAATCTTTTTGTTAATCCAGGTCATAAACTATGCATGCCAATTTTCATCTAAATCCGCTCGGCCATTTTTGCGTGATTGAGTCACAAAAACACAAACATCCCAACATACAAAGTTTCATATTAATAATATTGTTAAAGTTAGTAGGCTAAAAAAAATACAGGATTTCTGGAATAATACACCGATAAAATTATTACGTTTAAACATAACCTCTTATTAATAAACACAGAAAAAAGTTAAAGAATTAGCATTGCCATTCAACGTGGCAATGCTGCCAGTCTTCTGGGCACGTTTCCTGATGACAGCGATGCGGAGGAATACTTCGACGCCTAAGTGTCCTTTTGTTTTTATTTTGTATATCGTAGTTTTAATTATTAAGTACTTTTCATGAATACGCTAAAATATATCCAAGTTTAACGTACGAAAATGTATGGTTATTCCTTTGTTAGTCCTGGTATAACTATATTCCGTGTTTATTAGTAACAGGGTAAGCGTTCGTGATAACATCCACTCGCCTATAATATTTTCACTGTCTTTTCGAAAAAAATCCAATCCAAATTCATTTGAAAGCTATTATGAAAATGTGCGAATGCAACTAACGTTATTTTACCGCCAGCTACTCAGTACTACATAAGGTCCACTTTTGCGAACAACCTATACAGGGTGTCCAGTAAATAGTACGACATAGTGTAGGTGGTGATAGCTTGGGTCAGTATCTAACAAAAAAACATAATATATGTTCCGCAACATGTTATGAATTTACAGTCATACAAAATTTATTTTCCTTCAAAAATCCTTTTCTAGTATTTTTTACATCAAATTATTCCTGAATAGTTACTCTACTCATTGATAAGTTTTTTTGTATCAAAAACAGGAATGTTTTCAAGAAATACTATTATTTGTTTAAATTTTCACTGAACAATTTTCTTATCGATTAACACTATAACTGTAAATCCGTGACATTTTGCGGAACATATATTATGTTTTTTTTGGTAGGTATTGACCCAAGCTATCACCCCCTGCACTATGTCGTACTATTTACTGGACACCCTGTATATAGTACCTATGTGTATGTGTTAGAAATAACTAAATTTCGCAAGGTTAATTTAATTAACAAAATTAAACTCGTGATAATTATACCGTGGGTCACGACTGTAATTTAAATATAAATCGATTAAATGTAAAAGTTTGCGCCATATTATCTTACAACACTGCTGTTATTAGTCCATACGTAATAAAATCGTGGTAGGATTTTTTGCTCAACGGATCTTCAACCCACTGTTTAGCGCCTAGAGTTAAAAATCCATTCATTTACCACCGCGATATTATTACGTTGACTTGCTGTTAACGTAACATAAAATCACGAATTTAATCCCTGAAGGGTTAGGCGGAGGTTCTATCTGTAACAGCCTGGAGTCTGGATTCTTCATCATCATTTCAGCTGGAAGACGTCCACTGCTGGACATAGTCTTCCCCCAATTTTGGGGGGGGGTTTGCCATAATCGCTACGCTTGGCAGGCGGGTTGGTGATCGCAGTATGGGGTGCTTTTTGAGGTATTTTTAAAATCAATTAATGTCAAGCACCCTGCGCTTTTTAATTGAATTAAATTATTTTCTCCTTTTTTAGTTTGGTTTTTAAAGCGTGTTTTTAGTTTTTTAAACTATTATTTATTTTCTATTTTTTAGTTCTGCTAACTACAAAAACGTGTTTTTTTTTTTCATTTTTCTCATTTTTTTTAAATTATTGAATTGTCAACGGTCCTCGATAAGTTTACAAAGTTTTAATGAAATCTGACCGTTTAAAGTGGGTCAAAATCGCGCTTTAAGGACTCGGTTACATACAAACATACAAGTGAAGCTAATATAAAGCGTGTAAAAATGATTTTTGCTGTTGCATACATTTATCGCGTAGGTATATATATGTACTGCAGTTTCTGCCTACCTGCATGGGAAGAGCGTGAAATTTTTTGTTTGTATACAAAATTATTTTTAGTAAGTACCTATATACGAAACCTGAATATAATTTGTTCAGAACAAATAACTGAATGAATTCCAATAATTTTTACACTATGTTATATTATTTTTCAAATAAAAATTTGCAAGTGTGATGGAAAATGATATCACCATTAATTACAATATAATCGCCGAACGGTTAGGTACTTAATGCTTAATTATTATCAATGGGCTCAATACGACGCTGGCGCCGGCGCTGGCAGCCGCGTGGTGCTGATCCATACGTCATGTTCGTGAACGGGCGCCGCCAGTAGGGACTGGTCATCTCTTAGCTCCCACGGCTTATTTTAATTTCTAAATTGTTATTTTATTTTTGTTTTGTTTTAATTACGGACGCTTATAATGTGCACGTCTTTTTACATCGTTCTCACATTGATAATTTCAACATAATGATGTAACCAACTGTTTGTAACAAAATCATGATTTTAAAAGAGTGTCCATGGAGTTTCTTGCCCGTTCTTCTCTATAGGTACCTACGCTTTGGAATGGGCAACTAGCTTCATCTTTCTATCTCACCGACCTTGACAATTCAAAAGTGCCTGTAATTCGTTTATTTGAAATAAGTGCTTTGAGTTTGAGTGGTGACCATGTTTCTCTACACAACTAGGTAACATAACAAGCTTAATAACTTTGTGATTTTTCATGATACAGTTTTGAAATTTTGTACATAGGTAGATTATTTACATAAAATACTAGACACGTGTTTTGGGTTTCGCTTAAACTAAAACTAGGGTTGTATATGTATATAGTAGTTAAGTTAAGTATTTTAGACCCTAAAAACAACTTCAAGCCAGCTACTAATTACCAAGGCACCATTTTGATCACCATGAAGAATACAATAGAGACCCCAAGACCGGCTCCTTCTTAAGGCCCATAGTATCCTCATCTCCCGTTTGTATGCTAAAGCACGACTGCCGCCCGCGCCCGCGCAGGGCACCTCTGAGCCTTTATCTCAAAATGGGGATATTCCTTTGATTAATTTACAATTGTGCTTCAGCCATTCTGTGGTACCTATAACTATCAATTTTTTAGTGTATTTTTTTTCCCAAATAACGAAGCCATTTAGTAGGAGTATGGAATAGAAGCCAAAATATTGCGTGTTGGAAAATATTTTTTTACAGCAAAAGTATTAACCATAAAAAAAAAGTACTTCGGGCAAAATGATCTATATGAATCTATAGCAAAAGCATATATTTTTCAAATCTTCAAGACAAGCCGTTAATGAGCAGTAGGGTTCATAAAGTGACCGTGTTACGCTACCAAACGGGACGTAGGCCCTTAATCTCCGCCTCGCCTAGGACAGCAAGCTCCCACCGCCACCACCTAAGTCCTCTATTTATCACAGGGATCTTGACCTAGCCTCTCCTTGGCTTTGTCTGTATCTTACAGATGTTTCAGACATAGCCTGATAGAGGTTACGTTTTATCCCTTCGTTTCTGCGATGGATCAGAAGATTTCAGAAGATTAAGAAGAAAAGAAGAATTTATTTTGAAGATGAAGATTATTTTTAAACTCTTTTGTGATTATTTTGCGTGTGTCTGTGTTTTCTTGTTTTTTACAGGGATTTTTAAAGATTTAACAATAAAATATCTGTGATGAATTTGTCAGTTCTGCATTGCGAGCAGTGGTGGCTCAGTGGTGGCCGTGACTTACGAACTGTAGGTCGTAGCTTCGAACCCAGACAGGTGATTTACTTTGTTTAAGGTGGAAGCGCCAGGGTAGCCCGCGAAATTCAAATTTTGTTACGTTTTTTGCAATTTGCAGGTCAGTATCAGGTTGTATGGTGATCTAAATATGATTCGCGATCGTATCAAATAAGGCTTTTCAGAATCATAATCATTAGAATCAGTAATACAACTCCATAAGTTAGAATTGCCCTCAAATGTCATAATTTCATGAAATAGTCATTCTTTAGAGTAATATGAACTTATAGAGATGTATTGCTGATTCTAATGATTATGATTCTGTAAAGCCATATTTGATACGGTCGCGAATCATATTTAGATCACCATACAACCTGACAGTGACCTGGAAATTGCAAAAAACGTAACAAAATTTGAGTTTCGCGGGCTACCTTGGCGCTTCCACCTTAAGTAAATTATTTCATCACCACTGCTCTCAAAACGGTGAAGGAAAACATCGTGAGGAAACCGGCTGAACTCTTGAACTGATAATAGCTACTTTCTAGCAATGTGCAAACTACATCGGTTATCAAGTTACTTTGGAGGGTTCCGGCGATTGGGACCGCGGCCCCAGTTGCCGGATCCATTTAATTTTAATAAATATTTCCGGCCACTGGGACCACCCATACAACTAAAGATTAGAAACGATACACGTAACGGCATAACACGATGCAGTAAGCATTATAGCATCATCAGCCAATAACGTTCCCACAGCTGGGACAGGTCTCCTCTCGGTTAAAGGGAGTGGGCCGTAATCCACCACGCGGGCACAGTGAGGGTTGATTTAAAATGTCATATGACTTTGAAATTTTGGTTCTAGCCTAAGTCGTTTTCTGTGGTCATTATCTGTGAAGTGTGGACCATCTTCATTGCGAAAATGTTGAGAGTTTTAGTTCCATGGTTTTTGCCAAGGTGGCGCCAACTGTTTTAAATTGTTAATCTGTGATTGGTTTAGAAGAAAAAACTGACCGCGAATATTTCAGAATTTTTGTCGAGTGTAAATTTGTTCGGTTTTAAATAAATTTATTATGAATGTCCAGTGACAGTTGTGGTATATATTATGTTCCTTCAGTGAAGAGTTTGACGTCGAGCAAAGAGCAAAAGACATAATAGAGATTGTGATTTTTATTTTTCTCGCACTCAAAGTGAAAAGTACAGTTTCCACCTCGAGACTAAACGCCAACTTAATATACCCTCGGTTTCATTGAATATTATGGCTTCGTTTAGTCCCTCGATATATAAAATATACTATTTACTGGCTGTTTGAGTTTGTCTATGTCACATGAAGGAAATTAAAAATTAATTACTTTTCACTCCCTAGAGACTAAAGTGGTCACTTTAGTCCCGCTTTGTAGGGCTATTTTGGCGTACTTTTAGATCATAAGAAGTGAGAAAACTTATTTAACTATTAAAACCTAATTAATATTTAAGCAACACACTTAGTAAAACGTCTCAACAGTTAATCTTCAACTCCATTTTAATTTAATTCCAAATTTCTAAATCTGAATAGAATCAAGCTGCGCGGGCGACTAATGCTGTGACGTCACACCTTGACGCCCTTGGAACACGCGTTGACTATTAATATTTAAAAGTCAAATTATTTACCTGTTTTAAAATATTATTAACTTGGTAAAATGTTGTATTTTGAGGCGTTTGTTGCTATGGTCAAGTTTTTGTAGTATGTCGTAGATTAATAATAATATATCAACATCACGCCTTCTTCCCCGAAGCGTTAGCCAGAGACACCTCGGCCAGTACCCAAACCACCATTGCCAATAATATAGGCAGATTATAGGTACACCCTACAAGAAAAAGAAGAAAGAAAAAGAGCAGATTATGCAATCTGCCTATAATGTTCCCACTGCTGCGACACAGGACTCCTCTAGGGGAATGGGCCGTATGCCCGTAATCCGGGCCCAGTGCAGGTTCGTAGATGTCACATGTCTTCGAAATTTTGGTTCTAGCACAAATTTCTTTGATAGATTTCCAACTTTATTACACAATTTAAAAATTGACAGTTTGAGGTTTTTTTTTGAGGGTGGTAAATCATCAAATAACTTCTCCCGCTCTGGGTGGAGCAGGAGGGCGTGTCAGACTTTTACTGACTAAAACCCACCTGTGTTCCCTCAGTTGCCTGTGTGCCAGGGGCCACGGTATCTTTTTCGAACAACTCGCTTATTATAAATGTAAAAGTTTCTATGGTTGGACGTTTACATGTTCGTTACTCAATCACGCAAGAACGGCTGAACGGATTTGGATGAAATTAGGCACACAGATAGTTTATAACCTGGACTAACACATATGATACGTTTGATCCCGATAGTACGTTCCCGTGGGATATTATCCAACATCCAATCGGGGGAAGCCGCGTGAAAAAGCTAGCAATATATAAATATCACATTAGCTTGCAAATTAATTCGTTAGCAACACGTTCTTAGCACGTGTGGTTGACGGTTGCTCAAATAGTTGCCTGACAACCAGTCGTTTGACAACTAGTTGCAGGTTTTATATTAACAATATTTTAAATGTGAAAGCTGACTGTGAAGGTGGCGCCAATAAGCCACGAACACACAGTTAGATTAGTAATACTTGCTTCGATCTCTATGTGAATGTGTGTAAGCAATTATATTAAAAACTTGTGTGGTTTTATGAAACCACCGTAAAAGTGAAACTTTTTTTCACATTATAGACATTTAACTAAAAACTACACGGTCAGCTGATGCGAACTATAGGCGCCGCCATATTGGCCTCGGCTGCTCTGACGAGCGCCTTTCACTTTATCCCTACTCCGCGGCCGACCGTCACGCGACATGCAACACACAGACGAAAAAGTTTGAGACGATGTAATAAAAGTTTCACTTTAATAAAGCAGGTTTTAACATTTCTAAATGCGTCAACTGTCTACACGGAAACGTAATTTTTGTCTAATCTTCCGTCGACAGAACGCTTCTCTACAGTTCTCGTGCTAAGCCTGCTGCTTCTCTATCCAGATATCAAAATGGCGCCGATACTATACAAGTTACCCGCTAGCCCGACGGCGAACGTGTTGAGAGTACTACGCAGATATCATCGGACTGGAATCGGAGCTCAGAGACCTCGACTTTGTCGCTCTGGAACACAAGTCTCCTCAACACCTTTATAATGAGTTACACTCGAGTGCGGGAACCTCTGCTACGTCAGTATGAGATGGAAGCCGCGGTCATGTCACGAGTCACGCATGTGCGGGACCTGGGGGTGGAGATGGTTCCGAAATTTATGTTTCGTGGGCACATCGTAGATATATGCGGCAAGTCCTTGCGTAATCTTGGGTTTATCCTCAGACAGTGGAAGGACTTTCAGCATACGGCTGTGGTTAAAATCATGTACAATGCTCTGGTACGGGCTGAAACGAGTGCTATAATTTTGAGCCCCCATAAGGCTAAATACAGAGTCATGGTGGAAAGAATCCAGAACAAATTCACTCGGTTTCTCTATTTCAAGCAGTACGGCGTCTATCCCTTCTTTCCGCTGTTGTACCCGAGTCTCATCGTAATAGGGATGGTAGGGTACAGCAGGCTGGCTGTGCGGAGGGACGTCACTCTTTGTAGCTTTGTGTTTCGGGTGCTGCGTGGTTGGCTGCACCACCCCGAACTTCAGATAGGTGGAAGTGCGGTCTTTCCATTTGGAATTTTGTCAGTACCAGCCCGGTGTCTCTATTTGTGCCCCGTTGATGCCAATTTACTCGCCCCCCTATTACATGGGACTTCAACATAACTGGCGAAATGTAAGTGTACTATCGAGGAAACTTACATCTGGCCAATTAGAAAAGAATATACCGTGCACACAATGACCACATCTGTTGGCAAGCGTTACTATAGCGGCTGAGCGCTGCCAGCAATAATAGACCTTACGGTGTAGTTTCCTCGATAGTACCTACTAAAGGTGGCTTTGGGGAATACCACCATGTTTTGAACGCAGGCTCGCGAGCACACCTACAGCATCTTACCACGCATTTCAATAAGATTTTCCGGGATATCGAGCTCTTTGCTGTAATTTTGATGTATTGCGCTTAAAATTATAGCAGAATTTGGAACAGATAAAAATCCATCAAGCTACCCTAAACTGTAAAATTTTCCCAATTGAACATGAACCTTAAGCTCATTGTATAAAGTTGAAAATCTATCAAAGAAATTTTACAGATCCATAGCTTGATATGCTGGCGTCTGTACATAACAATCCTAAAATCATAATTTCTATTATAAATATTCTAATAAATTATTTCCATGTTTATTATTTTTACTTGTATTACTTTAATTTTTATTGCCAGGTGTGCGGGTTGTTCGAAAGAGATACCGCGGCCCCTGGCACACAGGCAACTGATGGAACACGGGTGGGTTTTAGTCAGTAAAAGTCTGACACGCCCTCCTGCTCCACTCAGAGCAGGAGGAGTTATTTGATGATTTCCAACCAAAAAAAAAAAATATCATACTCTCTATTCAATGTTCTTCTATCGCACGCCGTTCTTGTTCGTTTAACTATTTTATATTATGTGGAAAATGTTGTTGGTTATACATTTATAGTCCCATTTTAGTTGTAACTTCTATACCATAATATTTTAATATGTAACCATTTATTTTCCCAAATAGAATAAATTAAAATGTTTGATTTTATACGAGTGAATTTCACAGGTAAGTTCGAGGCAAGCGTGTTCAATATTCGACCGCAACATCACTTACGTCGCATTTTCTGCACAAAAGTCTAAAAGAGTAACAGATAATAATGTTACTAGGATATTTGCTTTACAAACATCGATAAACAGTCTACAGATAAGGATGTTAGTAAATGAAGCAACAATTTGACAATGAATACTAAAACATAATGGTGTATATCAGCTTATTTGGAAGACGTTGCAACATTTTTAAACGTCTTGAGTGGGTGTGTATTGACTGTGACTACTTTTCAAGACTGTTAAGTGGTTAACTTAGACAGAGACAATTTTCACATCAAATCAAACCAGTCATTTATTAAAACTAGACTGCGCCACTGAGCCTGTAGCATTAAATTTGTCCCTGGCTGGAAGCCTTAATTTATTAAGGTAGCCACAGGCAAGTTCGGTTAAGAAGCCGTCAAGCTCACAGGTTTACCTGCGAGATGTCATTACCAAAAAATAATAAGGGCCGCCCTTGTACATGCACATTATTGTATATACTAATATACTACACCTAGTTGCACAAAGACAAATATTAAAAAATTAATGCCAAATTACTTAGTTGAAGATTAGTATCTAATTACGGCTTTAAAAGTTATAGTTCGTTTCTCCAACTGGCTGTAAGTAGTTCTCTTGAATATTTTGGCGATTAAATGGCATCAGTAGCATTTTAAGGACATTGCTGGACAGCAATCAAAAGGGCTCTGTAGGCCACAAGATGCTGTAAGCTACGTATGCATAATACCAACACAATGAGTGGGTGAAATCGTGCAGTCATCAGTGTTAACTGAATGTTCAAAGATTACATTTAAAATGGCGTCACCTGTGATCTCATGGGTTCTAAGAAATGTTACAATTGTGACACTTTTATGCAGATATGTTAGCAATTAAGTCCGTATGCCGTATGACTAGCTAAAGCACTAGGAAGTAGTGAAGGGCGGGCGTTTTGGGGGACTGTCTTATATAATTTTGACGTTCAAAGAGCTAACTTGAATAAATGACTTTTGATTTAATGGTAACTATCAGATTTATTCTTCGACTAGGTTGTTCAGTCCAGTAGGCCGCCCATAATACTGATTTTGAAGTGGATTAACGTAGTACGGAGCTTCAATAGAATGGGAGTCAGGTCTCTGGCTTCAGGTAATACCGTCACCCAACATATATAGGCACTATGCTGGGTGACACCACCTTCTGGCTTGCTACCTGTCTACGTGTGGGACTTCCATGCGGGGCTTCGCATCGCTGCCAGTGCAGTGAAGCTGTCGACTGCTTCAGCCATGGCCTATCTAGCTTAGCACGCCAGTATTAATGACATCATCCGTGGTGCTATTGTCAACATCGGAGTACCAGCTGTTTTAGAACCCAACGCCTAGACACGCGACAATAAGAAGAGACCAGATGGAATGCTTTGGAATTTAGGCAGGCCTTTGGTGTGGGATGCAACATGTGTAGACACCCTTGTGCCATTCCATTTACGTAGTACTGCGGGCTGTGCTGGAGCGGCTGCTGCAGATGTGATTCTTTTTGCTTTTGTGTACGTGTATAAGCTGTTAACTTTTATGTAAATATTTAAATAAATGAAGTATTATAAAGTTATTTCCATATAATAAAAAATATGAGGCCAGCTGATACTAGGTTCGTTATATCAACCATAGCGTTTCCTCTGCTGGGACACAGGCTTCCTGTTTATGAGAGGGAATGTGCCTTATCCACAATGCGTGCCTAGTGCGGGTTGCTGGATGTCACATGTCTTCGAATATTTCGTTCTAGACATGGCAGTTTCCTCACGATGTTTTATTACACCATTTTGAGAGCAGTGGTGATGAAATAATTTACTCATTTTTAACCGACTTCAAAAAGGAGGAGGTTATCAATTCGTCGGAACCTTTTTTTTTTGTTTTTTTTTTTTATTTTTTTTTTATGTATGTTCCCCGATTACTCGAAGATGGCTGGACCGATTTGGATTTTGTTTTTTTTGTTTGAAAGGGTATACTTCCCAGGTGGTCCCATGATCATCAAGTCAGGATCTGATGATAGGAACCTGGAGAAATAGAGAGAACTCTTCAAATTTTGTAGGCACACGAAGCGATTTAGCTATTTTTTGGAAGAGTACTTTCTCGGAGTGGTCTCATTTCAATTTGGTGAAGATCTGATGAAGAACTTTGGAGATAGGCAACGGAACTCCTCAATAAATGATAGCAAATGGACTGGGATTGCTGAAATCTCATGTCTGTCTATTGCTTACACCAGTTCATAACATATAATCACGCCGGTATGCTGTGAAGGGGTAAGCACATGTGAACCACTAAAAAGTGAAAAATAAAAACTTTTTCCAAAAAAAAACAACCGACTTCCAAAAAAACACTACAAAGTGAAAAATAACTTCAATTTTGGAAAAAGTTTTTATTTTAATTTAGAACGAAGTCGCCAGCAGAAGCTAGTACTTAAATAAAAATAAACATTTCATTTCATTTATGCAGTTTTCAGAACGACTGCAGCAATCACCTAAGACCCAATGACGTAATAAAGTCGTTACAGACTGCCCCACAAGCCACAGGCTGTCCCACAATCCACAGGTAGTAATAAATAAACCTATAAAAGTGGAAATATACTTGTTAGAAGTGAATTCTAACATTTTGATCGCTGAAACCAGTCTGCAAGGTTACGTCATGTCAAGGGTAGCGAGTCGCCGCTAGATTCTAATGCAGACGTGCTCAAACTTTGACGAGGCGTGCTTTTCTGATACCTAGTTATAATAAGCTAGCTCTTACCCGCAACTTCGTCTTCGTGGACTTTAGAATTGGGTCCGTTTAAACTATCTGTGTGCCAATTTTCACCAAAATTCGTTCAGCTGTTTCTGCGTGATTGATTAACAAATATCCAATCATCTAAACATTCAAACTTTTACACTACACTATTAGAGTACACCAGAATATTAGTAATATTTTTGAAGCTGCTGAACTGCTCAGGTATCTACCTGAAAACAGTCACGGGTAAGTATTATGGCTCCAAAAAATAGATTTCCTTCTTTAGATTTTCTTCTTTGATTGATGAGTTTCGAAGTTCCATAAATAAGAGGTCTATCACTTCAAGCCTGTTCGAGGTAATCAGATGTGTACCTCTGATTACCTGAGACAGCAGTTATGTCATAAGCTTTCGGTCAGTGATTCTCAAACTGTTTGTTGAATTCCATTAATCCAAACGACTATACAGTAAACACATAAGATACTATTTTGTATCCCAGTAGTACATTCCCGGCAGGCGAAGCCGAAGGCCAAAGCGACTGATTAAATCAAATAAACTTCTTGAAACACGCATAGTGAGTTTTTTTTTACTTGCAACATATGTTACTATGTTATGTATGTAACTATGTTTGTTCGGGTGGAATCATGCAACTCAATTTTGCAGCAGATATCTTTAACCGATTGAGATGAAATTTTGCGTGCATATGTATATTACATGACAATGCAATATTATGATGACATGGAGCTGATATGATGCTAGAGCTGGAAGGTGGCCATAGGAACTCCGCAAAAAAACGAAACAACCCCATCGAGTTTGGGCTCGTTTGATTCGTATCGACGAGTACTTTGATCCTATATGGTAACCAGGGTCTGATGCTGGAGCTGGAAGGTGGCCATAGATACATAACAGTTTGCTGTCATGGCGTAGGCGAATAGAAGTGCGTGGAGATGCTTGACAGTGGTGAGAGGTGGTGAAAGGGCACGCCGACAGTGTTGCCAGCGTCTTAGCAGGCCAGTCTAGATGTAACATATGTATGCATTTTGCAAAGAATTATTATTATTACTGTTTATCTCTGCATCACCCAAAGGTCGACTGGTAGAAAATGCCTTTGGCATTAAGTCCGCCTCTGTACATTTCTGTGCGTGAATTATTAAATAAATAAATAAATAGTTTCAGCGTCAGCCTACCAGCAGTCCACTGCTGGACATAGGCCTCTCCAATCGCACGCCATTCAGCTCGATTCTCGGCAACTCTCATCCAGTCGCTATCAGCCACCCGGCGAAGATCGTCCTTCCGTTTGCCGATTCTAAGTCTCAAGAACTCGTACCTATAAGCACAACGGTTCCACGGCTAATATGGCCGCGGGCCACTGACAATTCAGCTTGCTTGTGATGACACGAAATCACTGAACGTATTCCTAAATGTCTATTGGATATAGATCAAAATAAAGGACTATAGAAACAGCAATAAAAAACTCCCAAAATAATGCAGAAATAATTTATTATTTACACTTTTACATTAAGCCTTTTAATCTAAGCTTTAGGAATACAAAATAAATAAATTTTACATCTACTTAATATTCGTTTTATTTTCTAATACCTACCTTCTTAAATTAGTATTTGTTGGTAACTTACTCCAAGCTAAAAAGCTGACAAAGCCTTTAAAGCAAAAAGAAAAAGAGAAAGTATTTCTAAAATCAAGCACTGACGATTGACAATAGAAATTACTTAAAACCTACGTATTAATTTAGTCATACTTATACTTATTAGTCTTCCACGTAAGGGGCCATTCAAGCATTACGTAAGCACTACAGGGGGGCGGGGGGTCTTTGCTTTGCTTATGTTTGATGACATGGGGGGATGGGGGGGTCTGGATGGTGATTACGTCAGCAGAATTTATTTATTAACTTTTGGATTTTCTACAAATTTTAGTCAATTTTGGTTTGAAAACATATAGCAACCCTACTTGTCTATGAATGGCTCGAAGAAAGCGATGACAATATTCCAAAATCACACGAAAGTGAGAAGACACGTTGTGTGTCTGCTGTCAATGTTTACGTGAGCGTGTGGGAGTGGGGGTAAGAGCTGTGCTTATTTTTGCTGACGAGGGGGAAGGGAGGTCAATAATTGCAAAAAATCTGCTTACGTAATACTTGAATGGCCCCTAATAGGTAAATATTACTGTATTTTATTAACTAAGTATGTATTTATAGTCAATTCCAAAATGATCAGACGAAAGTGTAAACAAACCCAGTACCTAAATTACGTTACACGATATCAATCAGTATCTGAATCATTTTGAAGGATATTCTAATTCACTGCTTCATATGATCGAAACATTTGTCTGCTGAATAACGTAAATAACGCAATGAATGTTTGTTGAAGTGTCAAAAAGAAAGCTATTCTACTTTTAGTATATTTACGCCATTACTAGGCTAAATTCTTACGCAATTACGCACTAAAGAAAATTAGAAAAACATTCATCTAAAAGGTTACAACTTTATATCTCACCAGTCTTTCTAACAATTATTGTTTGAATAACATTACTAAATTGTAATTGACAAATCATCGACGAAAAATGAGGCTATTGTCAAAATGAAGAACATCTTTAAGGTGATGTGAAATAAGAATTTCGGGTTTTAAGTATTCGAATAATCAAATCAAAGCACATTTGTAAGTGGAACGTAATCTGTGGTGGAACTACAAACTTGGCATCCACAGGTACGTTTTATGATCTGTTTGATCTGATGATTTGTTTACATTTTATCAGATAGTTTTGAAACAGACTATACGCAGATTTAGGATTTTTAAACAAGATTTTTAATTTATGGCCTGTTTAAAAATCCCGCCCGGGCGTATCCAAATTCTGGGATATCTAAATTCTAGGAATTTAACATAAACTGAAAAAAAAACATTGCGCTTTCTAGGAATCGATCCCTGAATATCACGGTCGGCAGTTAGCTTTATAATCAAAATGTTCAATGATGCCGGCGATTTTGATTCCTGACTTAGAAATAGCACAAAAGCTATTATTAGTAACTTTAAAATAAAATAAAACTTTAAAAATACTTTCAGAGTTAATCTTGGATATTAGTGACTTTGGTAAAAGAAAAAATCGTGAGGACTTATTATAAAATTATTACTAGTCAGAAATCGCCAACACGTCTTGAGCTAGCGTGGTGACCAATGCTCGCCTTCTCTGTATAAGAAGATTCGTTTGCCGTAGTCTTGTGTAGTTCGTGAACGATGAACGAATAGCAACCGTTTCTTTGCACTGTACTAAAAGAAACGTTTCCGAATGACTTGTAATCGGTCTATTCGTTCTAATAGCTCCTCGTACACTTACAAAGAGCCATACTGTATGTCTGAACGAGAACGAGAATGACAGCGACTGATTTGACTGATACGACTTCAATGAGACTTTTTTGCTCTGTGATCTAGGAAGTACTGACTGAGAGCGAAGACCGAACAAAGCCAATAGAACTAATAGAATGAACTAGTTCACTGACCGAAATGAACTAGTACGGAGCGATCTTTAAGATGACTGAGCAGGCACAAGACTAGTTTGCCGTGCAGTGGGGCGGTCAAATAACAAAATCAGCCTATAAAGTTCCCACTGCTGAAACACAGCCCTCATCTCGATGACAACGAGTAGGCCGTAAGCTACCACGCGGGCCCAGTGCGGGTTGGTAGATGTTACATGTCTTTGAATTTTTGGTTCTAGGACATGTCAGTTTCCTCACGATGTTTTCCTTCACCGTTTTGAGAGCAGTGGTGATGAAATAATTTAGACAAAGTAATGCGCCGGTCTGGGTTCGAACCAGGTATTATTGAGATAGCTGTTTATCCCAACATTTAACTACTAAACATGGCCTATCGAGAAATGAGGAAATGGTAGCAGTCACTAAGTAGGCCGTTCACACTTATTTCACCTCGAATTTTTGCATCACTGTCAAAATGAAAGTGAACTTAGTGTGTGTTAAAATAAGGTTGCTTTTGGGTTGCTGTCTCTAACAAGCCTGACAACATCAAAGTGATCTTTATACTCCTTACAATAAGGTTGGTGTTGTGTTGCTGCTGTCAAAGGTAAAATAACTGTGAACGGAATGTACATAAGTAATACTGTACTAATAATAATTAATTCTCCAATAAATACTCTGTCAATTGGACAGTCAATCATCAGTTGTGACATAATTGCAGTACGAAAATCGCTCTTATTACTAAGACTTATAAGTCAATGTCAAATTGTTCACACTGATGTGCAATTGGTTGTATGACAATTGAGAGGACACAAGACTAAATAAATGCTAACTTTTTTAAATGTGTCATAGTTAAATCCAGATAATGTCAGGGTTTATTGTAAGAAATTGACTACCAGCACAAATTTTCCGGGTATTCAAATCACTAGCTACTGTATTTTTTCACAGTTGTATGAAATGTCTAAGTAGGTATAACACAGCCAATTTACGTAGGGTATCAATTTGTGTTTTTACAATTATCATTGCCTAAATGGACAGATTAACGGATATTTATCTTACAACACACTGTAGGTAGACCACAGTTTTGTTAAAAATTACTTCATTAAGTGTCAAATCATTTTGAATCCCATTCATACGAATTATTCTACGTGCTTAAACTGGATAACGAAGACAAAGCGTTAGGAGTATTATCAATCCTCACGTAGTTCCCATAAGGCGTGCTGATAGTTTGAGGACCTGCGACTGCTGCGTAAGGGTTAATAACCAGGTTGATGTTCTTATTATCTGTTGCCGAAGCTGCTGCTGTGCCATCTCTGTTCCATCCGGCTGTAAAAAAAATAAATTGGTTACAACGCCATCTAGTAGACAGTAGCTGAAGTAAAGAAAAAATATACACGTCGATTTGTGAACCTCCTCCGTTTTTTCGTCGGTTTAAAATAGAGCGCGTGTAACGCCATCTAGCAGTGTAATACAAAGTCAACTTAAATGAATTGGTAAAAGTAAACTGTGCAATAAAACTAGGTTAGGGAAATGGAAGGTTTTGTCATTGTTTAATATTTTTATGATTGAGACGCTATCCAATTAATATTAAATTGATAAAAAAATAAAGCGCGTTTGTAGGGCCACCTAGTTCATAATGATAAAACTATTTTGAATTTGTCGGTTTAAATAGTTGCGCTATTCGATCATAGATGTCGCAAACAGTTTATTAGGACTTAAAAAGTTCTGCTATTTGATCACAGATGTCACAAAAAATAACGCTACAAAAATGTTCCGTAAATAATTTAAATATTACGAAGACTTTTGTATCAGCAACGATGATAAAAAAAAAACGAATGCAGAAACTCGGTTAAAGGCCATTATTTAATAATTCCGTCAACTTACGGCAAGCAAGGCAGAGCTAAATACGTAAACACGAAATAGGTAACATAATAATAATAAGCATTTTTCAATTACAATTAGCGTTTCCCACACCTAATCTTATCTAAACTTTCACTGATTCCATTTTTTTCCATATCTAGGCAACTAGCATCGTTATGCGTCATCAAAAAAACCTACTTTTGCTTTTGGAAAATCACTTTCTCGGCTTATAACTGTTCAATACTACTTCTAGGAATGCAAAAAGTTGGCGATCATATAATCCCAAATGTCTTCTACGGCCTTTGAGACACACGGAAAAGAAGACTAGATTACAATAATATGTTTTTTTCTAAGAAAATACCTATATCGTCGGCCTAATTCGTTAACCTGCTAAGTTCATTTTGACATAGTTTACAAGACAAAGAAAAATCTGCATAATATCTCTATTAATTTAGCAATCAAAATTCTGAAAATCCCGTTGGTTTCCATAATTTTTCTTGATATTTTAACAATATATGTAGCAGCATATCTTATACATATTTTATAAAATTTAGAAAAACAATTATTTAGCAGTTTGTCGAAAAATGGACTTAGCGGGTTAACGAATTAGGCCGACGATATGACAAATTTAAGGATGTGAGTAGGTAAACATAGCTTTGGACGTGATAATTGCGTAACACACAACAGTACGAATGGGTTTCCTTTTTAACCGACTTCAAAAAGGAGGAGGTTATCAATTCGTCGGAACCTTTTTTTTTTATGTATGTTCCCCGATTACTCGAAGATGGCTGGACCGATTTGGATTTTGTTTTTTTTATTTGAAAGGGTATACTTCCCAGGTGGTCCCATGATCATCAAGTCAGGATCTGATGATGGGATCCTGGATAAATAGAGAGAACTCTTCAAATTTTATAGGCACACAAAGCGATTTAGCTATTTTTTGGAAGAGTACTTTCTCGTAGTGGTCTCATTTCAATTTGGTGAAGATCTGATGAACAACTTTGGAGATAGGCAACGGAACTCCTCAATAAATGATAGCAAATGGACTGGGATTGCTGAAATCTCATGTCTGTCTATTGCTTACACCAGTTCATAACATAACATCACGCCGGTATGCTGTGAAGGGGTAAGCACGTGTGAACCACTAAAAAGTGAAAAATAAAAACTTTTTCCAAAAAAAAACAACCGACTTCCAAAAAAACACTACAGAGTGAAAAATAACTTTAATTTCGGAAGGCGGTGACAAAAAATTCAAATACAGCTCCAAAGACACCGACTTCCGAAATTAAAGTTATTTTTCACTTTGTAGTGTTTTTTTGGAAGTCGGTTGTTTTTTTTTGGAAAAAGTTTTAACAGTTCAACAACATTCATTGCGTTATTTACTTTGTTGAGCAGATATTTTTTTCGAACAAATGTATCTGTATCTTTCTAAGATATACCGCGGCCCCTGCCTGGCACACAGGCAACTGAGGGAACACGTGTGGGTCAGTAAAAGTCTGACACGGCCTCCTGCTCCACCCAGAGCGGGGGAAAGTTATTTGATGATTTCCAAACCAAAAAAAAAATGTGATTCAGATTCTGATGGATAGTGTGTTACACAATTTGGGTGCTGAATTCTTGAAAATGCAAACAACAAGAGATAAGAAAATGGCAATTCAATAAGATGTTGAGTTGAAGACGACTCAGAGACAAAGAAGCTTGAATTGCAAGTTATAATCAAGTAAGTCAGCATAGACAATAGACAATGATCAAGCATGCGATAATTTTGCAACCTGTCACTTGTGCTCTCGTGCTTATACCAAATGAGGCAGAGGTCAAGATAATACCTACAAATAAATCAAAAAAACGCGCTTAATTAACGCTATCTCAGTGCTTACAGAAGATTCTGGGGAAGGAAACCGGCCAATTTGAGTGTCCGGATAGATTAAACAGCCCTAAACTGAAAACCAGAAATGTATGATTTGGTGAGACAGGGTAGAATCGAAATGTCAGGAACACCGCCAGGAAAGCCCGCGAAATTCAAATTTTCTCAAGTTTGTTGCAATTTGCAGGTCAGACCAATTAAATTTAAGTTAAGTATATAATCTCATTGAATTACTATTTCATGAAAAAGTCATTCAATGGGTTTATATGAACTTAAAGGGATGATTTTAATGATTTTATTAGGGTATTTTGCAATTTATAAAAAAAAAAAACTATTTTAATTTGGAGATTGGGACGAAATATTTAACAGAAAAATAAAAATAAAAAGGATTTATTATATCCATTTTCTCAATTAAAAACGATTAAAATCAAATTAAATTTTCGTTATTTGGAATTTATCGCCAAAACGCTTCTTACGATGACTTTTTATCACGTGACCACACTCGACGTCAGCTTTGTGTAAACGGCACTGGTACAAATACTTTGTGTAGCGCAGTTTTAGAAGTATTTGTACACAGAGGCACCGCACACCAGTAATACCAGTTTCTATCCATTCAAAATCTTGTTAATTATAAACTCGACATTCACTTGATAACAACTACTTTAGTTTACACAAAGTTGACGTCACGTGTGGTCACGTGATAAAAAGTCATTGGAAGGAGCGTTTTGGCGGTAAATTCAAAACAACGAAAAATTAATTTTTGATTTAAAGAAAATGGATATAAATCAATTAATTTTAATTTTTCTGTTACGTATTTCGTCTCAATCTTAAAATTAAAATAGTTTTTTAATAAATTAGAAAATACCATATTGTTTAAACCATATTTGTTACTGTCGGGAATCATTATTTTAATCAATACATAACTTAACTGACATTGATCTACAAACAAACAACGTAAGAATATTTAGATTTTGCGGATAAATCTTAGCGCATCCTCTTTTAAGAGATATCACAGAGTGAAATAGACAAGCTTCTGTGGTTCCAATCCCTCAAGTAACCACTTACTGATCTTCTTGAATCTTCTAGAACTTAATATTAAGTATTCTTCTGGTTGCTTCCGTGGGGGCAGCTCCGATGAAGAACCCATTATCCACCGGTTTGACCCCTGCTTGATAAGGTTGAGCCCCAAAGTAGTAACGGTGACCCACAGGAACCACAGGGCCAACAGGGGCCACGGGTCTTACCCTTGTAGGGGGTACTTGCTTCCATTCTGACACTAGGTAAAACAAGATATTTTAGGCAATAAAACTGCACAGTGGTTTTTTTTTAATTTGTATGAGTTTCAGGTACACCTGCTGTGTTTGGGGAACTTTCTAACAAAATTCTGGAGTTATTCAGTCCAAGTGCCAAAATATAATGAAGAGTGTATTCAGTTCTTGGTTCTATCCAGCGGCTGAGAACATCTCGTTCATCACTCAGACTGAGTACACAAGCAGATTGTCACAGTTTTCTGTGCTAAGTCGATGCGGTTCATGTCTACAGCATGAATTCATTCGAACCATTAAAATTTGTGTATGACTAAGGGTGAATTTCACCAACGAAACTGAATGCGATCAGCACATCTGAAACACTAGTATAGAAACTGGGCCGCTCCATTCGAGCCCCAGGGTTGTCACTCTTAGTGTTTTTATTAGAATGATAGAGACGCGCGTCTGAGTTAGTGTGCCGTTTTGAACGTTTGTTCGTAGTTTCTGTACTGTCCATATTTATATTGTGTCTAAACCGCATTGCTCTGGAATATTGGACGCTGACAAATCTTGAATGTGGTTTAGTCGTGCCGATCGCGTATACCAAAAAAACAGTACCTACAACTGGAAATTTGCTTCATTATACAAGCACTCAGCAATGGTATATGTCTCAGCCCAACCAACTATGTTGGGGTCAGCTTCCAGTGTAACCGGATGCAGCTGAATACCAGTATTTTACACGGTGCGTCTGCCTATCTGACCTCCACGAGCCAGTTATTGGGTAATACGATACCTCTTTGTAAGACTGGTAGTCAGACTTTCAGGTTTATGACGACCCGTAACGACTGTCAAAGATCTACGAATGACAGCCGGTTGAACAACGGCTTAACATGCTTTCCAAAGCACGGCGGGGTCTTGGTATGTAAAGATGGTCAACCAACCGTGACAAGCGTAGCTTAACCTGATCTATCGACTTTTGCATTTGTTATTACCTAGCCACGAGCCCCTTTACAGGAAAAGGTTTTATTCAGTGCGCCAACTGTAACCATGAATTCAGCATATCGTTCTAGATCCCCCAGCGCAGAATTTTTTTCCATGGTTACAGTTTGCGCACTCAATAAAAACTTTTCCTGTATATCTCAGATATATAAAAAAATAATTTAAATCTTCTTACAAATAGCCCCATGTTCGTCGTGCACCTCGGGATGTCCTCCGTTGTGTATGTGCAGATGTATCTCCTTCTGGAGCGGAGGCTCCCAGCCGTGGCTGCTACCGTGCGTCTTCTGGCCGAAGAGGGCGCCCACCTGGAATGGGAGAGAGATAGTTGATGAGCATATTGTGAAGATAGACATGAATGATATCATCATCACTTCAAACCCTTCAAATCACTTGCACAACTTCGACGAAATTATAATTACATTCATAAATAAACCACAGTGCATCGTGAAAGTTGAGCCCATAATTTAAACACTTACATAAAAAGTCCCCCTTCAATTACGCCTCGAAATCTTCCGTCTCTACAATAGGCACGTGCTCATGTTACCTACACTATAATGCCCACCTGCGTAACTGTCAGAATACCGTTCGTCAACAGCTGCCAACATAAAGGGCCTGAGGCTGTCAGCACAATATACAATAGTATATCAATGTCACTTTCTTTTTCTATTACGAAGAAAGTTATAACTAGGTATGTACTGTTACTAGAAGAGAGGTTGATTGGTCATTTTTTTAGATGCGGATAGTCAATTTAGAAGAAAAAACTTTTTAACAAAAAAATTTAAGCGCCGAAAAAACTGAAAAGCAAAAAATAATATAAACCTTTTTTGTTTATCCTTAATAATTAAATTCGGAAGGCGGCGACATAAAATGAAAATACATATCCAAAGTCAAATTGAAATAAACGTAAGAAAAATTGAATTTCGAGGTAAAATACTCTAACCAAGCAAGTTCTAGTACCTACTTAGACAAATAGACAAATCATAATCATATTTTGATAATCATCATCGTTGACAGTCGTGTTCTATCTATATTGTCAAGTACACTGACTATCTCCCAGTTCAAATCATACTTAAGGGCCTACGTCCCATTCGGTAGCGTAACACGGTCACTTTATGAACCCTACTGCTCATTAACGGCTTGTCTTGAAGATTTGAAAAATATATGATTTTGCTATAGATTCATATAGATCATTTTGCCCGAAGTACTTTTTTTGTATGGTTAATACTTTTGCTGTAAAAAAATATTTTCCAACACGCAATATTTTGGCTTCTATTCCATACTCCTACTAAACGGCTTCGTTATTTGGAAAAAAAAATACACTGAAATATAGATAGTTAGAGGTACCACAGAATCGCCGAAACACAATTGTAAATTAATTAAAGGAATATCCCCATTTAGAGATAAAGGCTCAGAGGTGCCCTGCGCGGGCGCGGGCGGCAGTCGTGCTTTAGCATACAAACGGGAGATGAGGATACTATGGGCCTTAAATACAAGACATCAGGGACTTTAAAAAGTACCTACCTATTAGGTAAGTGGTACGGATCCTAAGCTATAAAAGCAGAACCAGCCTATGAAGGTGCCACTTCTGAGACACCGGCTTTCTCTCAGTGAGCGGGAGTGGGCCGTAATCCACCACGCGGACCCAGTGCGGGTTGGTGGATGTCGCATGTCTTCCAATGTTTGGTTCTAGGACATGCCAGTTTCCTTACGATGTTTTCATTCACCGTTTTGAGGGGTTTACTGCTTGATTTCGAATTTCATATGCCCGAAGGCTAATTCCCCGAAGTCATGCGATCGAACGTCCGAATTGCCGAAATTCCATAGCATCGATGTCCCACAATTTCGAATATCCATTAGATCGAGTGTCCGTTTCGCCGAAAATCCATTACAATGATAGTCCTCATCCATCGAATGTCTATTGGCTCGATGTGCCAGTAAGTCGAAAACTATTCTACATAAAATATTTATGAAGAGAAAAAAGGAATGTAAAATGGGATAAAAAACAAACCAGCAGGGTTTAATCATCATAATAATTATAATAATTGATTCAGAAGGTAGTACTCCTCGATACGGCTCGCATCGTGAGGAGGTTTCTGGCTCTGGAGCCCTAACCACCGGTAGCTTGGACCCTGATCCCGATATCGGCGGATCTCTATTTTATATATTTTGAAGTGTTTTTTTTTTAATCTTTGTTTTATATTTTTTTTAAATGTATTAAAATAAGTAGCAAAATGAATAAAACGAAAATAATAATTGGATATACATACCAGTGATAAACATGACTTATATTTCACATAGTAAAAATGACAGAAATAGGTAACTAAAAATGTTTTGCGACTTCGAGCTTTAGACTTACTTACTTTACTAATTACTTTATTTACTAAATTTAATGGAAAAGGACTACCGTTGCATTGGTTTTTCGGCGAAAGGGGCCATTCAAGTATTACGTAAGTACTACAGGGGGGCGGGGGGGTCTTTGCTTTGCTTATTTTTGATGACATGGGGCTCTGGATGGTGATTACGTCAGCAGAATTTATTTATTAACTTTTGGATTTTCTACAAAATTTAGTCGATTTTGGTTTGAACACATATGGCAACCCTACTTGTTTATGAACCACAAGAAAGTGAGCAGACACGTTGTGTGTCTGCTACTAATGTTTACGTGAGCATGGGAGGGGGGAGTAAGAGCTTTGCTTACTTTTGCTGACGAGGGGGAAGGTCAATAATTGCTAAAAAACTGCTTACGTAATACTTGAATGGCCCCAAACGGACGCTCGATCTAATGGCTATTCGAAGTTGTGGTACATCGATGCTATGGAATTTCGGCAATTCGGACGTTCGATCGCATGACTTCGGGGAATAGGGTATTTTACTCTATACGAGAAAAAATCTAAAAATATATTATTGAGATAGCTTAGCCAAAATGCAGTCGGAAAATGTTAGTTTTAGTTCAGGAAACAACAAAATAAATTTTAAAATACAATTTAAAGATTTCAGTTTTTTTAATCTGTGTTTGAACACCATGAAATAGTAGTCGCCATGTTATTTCGTCATACGGCATGTCAACTGAGCAACTTTGTACTTTTATTATTTTCGTAACCAAGTAATTTTTGTTATAATATTTTGCATTCAGGAACAGCAAACCAATGTTATGTAAAAAAAAATACTAATTTTTAAAATTATAAACAATTGTCGTACAAAATATCAGCGCATTTGTTTTTAGCAAACTGACATCATACCCACAGACCAATATGGCATCTACTGCGTCCAGCGTTTTCGTCAGATTACGCGCGAAATTTGAAAATGAAAAATTTAAATGCATTTTTATGGCACTAATCGATTAAATAAAAATGTTGTGATTTTTTAGTGGTTTATTAGCACTCTAGAATCTAATTAAGACACTTTTCAAAAATGAGTGTAATACCCTATTAGCCTTCGGGCATATGAAATTCGAAATCAAGCAGTAAACCCCGTTGTGAGAGCAGTGGTGATGAAATAATTTACACAGAGGAAAGCGCCTGTCTGGGTTCGATCTCACGACCTATGGACTCGTAAGTCGGGGGCCATTACCACTGGGTTACCACTGCTTTGCCTAAAATATACTATCTCCAAAATCAATGTGACATTAATCCAATTGTTTCTACGAAATCAGCAAATCATAGCACCCACCCAATACTGATACTACACCTATCTCTTTCAAACTCGTCCTAAAGTCATATCTGCGTCCCTTTCCTCAATCCGGTTGTAGAAGTAACTTTCACTCGTATATTATTTGTGCAAATATGTGTGTTATGATATCATCAGTACGTTTTTATTTATTTTACCAGATGATAGTTAATGACCTTGGAGTGTGGGTGAAAGACGATGCTATTTAGGTGATCCCTACTAATTTTATAAATGTTAAAGTAACTCTGTCTGTCTGTCGCTTTCACGCCTAAACCGCTGAACCGATTGTCATGAAATTTGGCAGAGATATAGTTTGGGATATGGAGAAGGACATAGGCTACTTTTTTACGCGATAACCGACATCCGTTATGGTTTTTGGCAATTCGTAATAAATATAGCTATGTTCCACGAAAAATTACGAAAACAGCTAATTGATTACGGGAATTATTGCCCCATCGGATAACGAAAAAAAATGTTTTTTTGTTCCATTAATTTTCGATTTCGATACCCAATACGTATTGCTAGCTAATTTTACCTTGTATTTGATTTGTATACAATACGTTGACACTACTCCGTGAAGTTAAACCTACCACAATTTAAAGCCATTCCGAAAGAATGAATTAAATGCACTTTGACCAGACTCGATTAATCGAATGAACCCCAAGATTTGCACTAGCCCCTGGGGCCTCATGTTTCATGGTGCTACAGAGGCCATTGCATATAAGGAGCAGCCAGGGGGCGCTGTCACGGTAGGGAAGACGTGCCCATGGGATAGAAAAGGATTGCGAGCCGTACCGGATAAGCATCCTCACCATAATTTAAAGCCATACTGTAAACAATTCGTTCAAGATCGACGAAGTGACTTTGACTTTGTGTACAATTGGGTGGTGGGGCAGTGTCAAGTGCAATGACCTTGTGATCAGTAAGTAGTTTGTTTGTTCGGTTCACTTTACATTTAAGTAAGTAGACTGTAGAGTAGTAGTAGTAGGCCAAAAATATTATATTGAACTAGTTTTTGCCGGCAGCTTCGCCCGCGTTACCCAATTTAAACTTCACCAAATTATACACCCAAACCTTTCTCATCACTCTGTATATTGGTGAAACTGAAAACCGCATGAAAATCCGTTCAGTGTTTTTTTTTTAATTTATCGCAAACAGACAGACAGACGCGGTGGGGTACTTTGTTTTTACGCGCTTTTTATTAGCTTCACTTGTATGTTTGTTTGTTTGTTTGTAACCGACTCCTTAGAGCGCGATTTTGACCCACTTTAAACGATCAGATTTCATTGAAACTTTGTAAACTTATCGAGGACCGATGACAATTAAATAATTTAAAAAAAATTGAGAAAAATGGAAAAAAAAGGAAAAAAAACACGTTTTTGTAGTTAGCAGAACTAAAAAATAGAAAATAAATAATAGTTTAAAAAAACTAAAAAACACGCAAGCGTGGGTTGCTTGACATTAAGTGATTATAAAAATACCTCAAAAAGCACCCCACGCTTTTTAATTGAATTGAATTATTTTCTCCTTTTTTAGTTTACTTTTTAAAGCGTGTTTTTTAGTTTTTTAAACTATTATTTATTTTTAATATGTACACCTAGTGAAGACTAAAATAACGAATGCTTCAAAAAGTGTTAATACTTGAATAACTTTACTTAATTGAAATAGACTAACTAATACGAAGTAATGTCACCTTAGCAGCGCCCGCTAAAAGCAGCACCTTCAGTATAACCAGCGCGACGATCAGCGTCTTGACTCCGACCAGCGCGGCGACGACTGCCCACGTGGATGCTGCGCCGATTTGGAACACTAGCGGGATAAGGGCCTGCATCATCTTTTTCATAGGACGACCGAATGTCCGGCCTGGAAATGAAAATAAAAACGTGTTTAAAACAGTAACGGTGGAGTTTCTTGCCCATTCTTCTCCATACGAAACATATTACACTTTGGAAGGGGCGACTAGAATCAATTCTATTTTAATGTAAATATTAACGTTCAAAAGTGCATTTTAAGTGCCTATTTGAAATAAATGCTTTGACTTTGACTTTAACTGCTAGTGAAGGTTTCCTACAAACACTTTTCTCGGCCCCTGGATCGAAACCCGAACTGTACCGAACTCTCACAAGCTGCTCTTGCGAATGCGACCAATAAGGATTCCCATGTAGAAAAAAGTACAGTAACTAGCATCAGATGTATGCCTTCCAAACAACCAAAGTTCATAACCAACAAGGCGTCCTTATTGGTTAAGAACTTTGGTTGTTTGGAAGACATACATCTGATGTTCAAACCAAAGTTCTTAACCAATAAGGAGGCATCCTCATTGGTTAAGAACTTTGGTTGTTTGGAAGGATACATCTGATGTTCAAACCAAAGTTCTTAACCAATAAGGAGGCGTCCTCATTGGTTAAGAACTTTGGTTGTTAGTTACTGCACTTTTTTCTACTTAAGGGTATCCTTCCCCCCACTCCCATAATCTCACGTAAGATTTTTCAAAATGCATAATTATAGTGTCAATACTTTAATCTGTGCTTATTTGCATTGGATTTATGCGTAGCGTTTGGCTGCCCGGTGGCGGCTTAACAATCAAGGAGCTACTGAGCTACTTTGTGGCGTCCGCATTACCGTGATAGATATTATTTTGTAGAATCTAGCCATATTTTAGCGGAGAAACATGTTTTATTTAATTCAATTAAACTCGGATTTCTCACAATTATACATTGTTTTCTGCGAAAAAAATAAACATTTATTACGTGATATTTGCCGAGAACTCCCCTCTCCCTTTAAATGTCTCACGAAATTAATGGACGCTAAGAGCCTTTATTTTCTGGTTGCCACACCACATTAAATGAAATGAAATATGGTATTTGGCACCCATAGCCACTAAACCAGAACCATAAGAATAACATAAGTAGACATACAAATCTTATGGTATTGAACGAGTTAACCATATAGGGTCATGCTCTATTATTTTTTGAAGGGAAGTAGAAATTCTAACGGTTTTTGAGTAATGGTCGAAAAGATAAAGCAATAACAAGTGTTAGCTCAAGAGAATAAAGGAGATTATTTCATAGATTAGGCACTAAAACTTGAATTATGATTTCATTGATTTAATCTCTTTAGGATGCCCGGCACCCTAATTGCGTAACTCACGATTAATCATAATCTGTTTCGTTTTGAAACAGATGGCTAAACCATTGCTTCATATGTTCGAACAATGTGTCTGCTCAACATCGTAAATAACGCAATGAATATCGTTGAACTGTCAAAGTGAAACCGATTATGATTAATCGCGTGTTACGCAATTAGGGTGCTGATCTCAGTAGCAAAAGAAATCGAAATGACATGAAATTATAAATTAATTTTCGATTTTCGAAAATATTTTTATTGATGCTGGATTTTATTACAGATACCTACCTATTATGAAAAGTTGCCACATCTTACGTGTTGGGACACTAAAGTTTTCCAGTCATGACTAATAGTTAGTGGCGTAACTACTTAGTACTGTGTAGTGGTGCGGGGCACTAGGGCCTGCGGTGTTTGAGGGCCGGAAGGTCTGGCAAACCAGCAAAGTACGGTTGGGCCTTAAAGGGTTTTAGAATACTATGTAAAGGCCCTGGTAACTTTTAGATATTGTCGTTATGAGTGATAATAGTTTTTATTGCAATCGAATACGGGTTAAAATCTGTTGTAATAATAATAATAATAATAAGTTGCGGTGGACAAGGGCCTCACCCCGCTCTCCTTGGGTAAAGAGAACTGGCGCAAGCCTGTAGTACTTGACACTAAAGATCGCATGGAGGTATGGCAGAGTAAAGAGCTTCACGGACGCTTTTTCCGGGCCCTACATGGACCCGATGTAGACTTTCTAGCGTCCGTAGCCTGGCTACGTTTCGGTGACCTATTTGGGGAAACCGAAGGTTTTGTCTGTGCAATTATGGACGAAGTTATGATGACGAACAATTACCGGAGATTTATTGTGAAAGATGGCACGGTTGACATCTGTCGGGCATGCCACCGTCCAGGAGAATCAATCAGACACATAATCTCCGGGTGTTCTCGTCTAGCTAACGAGGAGTACTTGCATAGACACAACCTAGTAGCCAGGATTATCCACCAGCAACTTGCTCTGAAATACAGCCTTGTGGAATCAGAAGTGCCGTACTACAGGTATGTGCCCGACCCAGTTCTCGAAAATGGACATGTCACACTGTACTGGGATCGATCCATCATCACTGACAGGACTATTGTTGCCAATAAACCTGATATAGTGGTGGTGGATCGACTAGAACGGCGTGCAATGATCGTTGATATAACGGTCCCGCATGACGGGAACCTCGTGAAAGCCGAGAAAGATAAACAAATAAAGTATCTTGACTTGGCTCGCGAGGTTGTCGACATGTGGGATGTGGACTCAGCGATCATTGTACCGATAATTGTTACAGCCAATGGCTTGATAGCCAAGAGCCTCGACCAACATCTGAGGAGGCTCTCGTTGGGCAGCTGGGTCAAGGGCTTGATCCAGAAAGCAGTACTCCTGGACACGGCTCGCATTGTCAGGAGGTTCCTCTCTCTGGAGCCCTGACCGCCGGTAGCTTGGACCTTGTTCCCGATACCGGTGGGCCACTATTTTTTATATTTTTAAATGTTTTTATATAATTTTATACTAATATTTAAAAATGTAATTTATATGTATATTGAAAGGAATAAAGGAGATAATAATAATAACTATAGCAACACTGATACGTCAACACGTAATAAAAAAATCTTATCTCCTATTTTCCGTTTTTATTAATTCTTGTGAGCTACATAGCACAAGAATCACAACAAATCATTCAGAATAAAACCATAAATAAATCGACAATAAAAAGCATCATTATCATGAAAAAACTAAAAGAAAATACAGAAAACCGAAGAATGACGGCTGTCAAATTTAGACTTCTATGAAGGAACAAAAATTTGGAACCAATATGAAAAACGTAAAAAACATGCAATGTTGACGAGATCAAGAGCTCGAAGTGCACGCCTACCACCTCCGGACTCGTCGCTCAGCTCCGCCTCGCCGCCGCCGGTACCCAGCCCCACTGTGGGCGCTGTGACGACACCGGCCGCGGTAGTTGCGTCGAGCTCGAGCGACGAGTATTTCTCTCCGCCCACGACGCCACCACCTGCTCGCCGACGGGGAGGACGCCGGCCGCCGACATGTTTAGGACCTCGAGGCCCACCGGCCTCTGATAGGGTCCCAGCTCTCGGCGGAAGTGTGCAGCGCATGAGATGGACACGATCCATTAATGAGAATGTCATGCGCTCATACTATGGGGCTACAGAGGGAGGAAACAACCTGACCGCGTACCGTGTTCGGATGCTCTCTCTGTTTCAGGTGCTTGAGCCAGCTATCAACGTTTCATCACAACGACTATCGGATCAGGTGCGGGTCATCCAACGTAACCATATGTTGGATGACACAGTACTTGATCGCCTACGCAATGAAATGCAGAGTAGCCATGTCATCGCTCCCCCGTTACAGAATGTGGTGGTATCACAAATACCACCACAGTTAAATACAGATCAAACTGACGAGGGGACTGATGATAGGGCTACAAACGTAAGTACCCAGTGCAGTGAGGAATTGAGGAGTGCTTTGGATGGTGCGATTCGGGAATATCGGTTCATGTCACCCGAACTTAGACCACGCTTACCTCGTTTGCCCATGCATAACAAAAATAGAGCGCTGGTGGCGGCTCTGGATTCGCAGTTGTCAAACTATTTTGATGACTGCGAAGACCTCACCGATACTCATTCGATTCTGTACTGTGCGGCTGTAGCGGCATGTCGTGTAGCTCACGTCAAATTCGCGAGTGATTCAAGAGCTACACGACCAAAACCAGCCGCACCAGCTTGGCAGTGCAGAATTGAACGCCGTATTGGTGGGGCCAGAGCGCTCATCGGCAAACTAATCTCCTTCAGGGAGGGCAATACTCGCCCTCGAGTGATGCGCTTTGTGAGACGGGCGTTCTCGGGGACTAATATCACTCCTCAAGACTATATGTCCTGTGTCACAGAGCGCATCGACTTCCTGAAGCAGAAAGTGTATGCATGGGCAAACCGTATTCGTAGGTATAAGCGGCGAGTGGATCGATACACCCAGAACCGTACTTTCCAAAGTGATGAAAGGTGGATATATAGAGCTTGGGAGCGATCAGACCAAGGTGTGGCTGACACGCGCCTACCGGATGATGATGCCATGTGTTCTTTTTGGCGTAGTATCTGGTCGGTGCCTGTCAGTCACACCGAAGGTGATTGGGTTCGGGAAGTCGAACGAGCCTGCGATCCGATACCAGAAATGGGGGCTATTACCATCTGCCCCCAAGATGTAGCTCGTGCAGTCCGTCCGTTGCCCAACTGGAAATCTCCAGGGCCGGACGGGCTGCACAACTTTTGGATTAAATGGTTTCAAAGATCGCACGCTCGCTTGGCGGCTCAGTACCAGGTTGCTTTAGAGTCTAGTTCGCTACCCCAGTTTCTCACGACAGGAGTAACCCACCTGCTCCATAAATCAGGTAGTACCGCGGAACCCAAAAATTATAGGCCGATCACGTGTTTACCGACGGTCTATAAAGTTCTTACATCCATTTTGAGAGCTAAGATTTACAATCATATAGACAGTAATTCCATCATGTCTGTCTCTCAAAATGGATGTCGGAACGGGTCCCGCGGTACTAAGGAGCTGCTCCTCATTGATATGGCCATTAGCCAACAGGTTCGTCGTTTCCGAAAGGATCTTTCGACATGTTGGATAGATTACAAAAAGGCCTATGACTCGGTGCCACATACATGGCTCATGAGGGTGTTGGAGTTGTATAAAGTAGATACAACTCTGCGCGCCTTCCTGATGTCATGTATGGGGCAATGGAGGACAGTCCTTCGATATCCAGGATGTCGAAATATCCAGAGGAATAGCGAGCCGATAAGGATTGAGCGAGGCATATTTCAGGGCGACAGTTTGAGTCCGCTTTGGTTCTGCCTAGCCCTGAATCCTCTAAGCACACTGCTGGAGGATTCAGGTATAGGCTATCGACTGAGGAGAGGTGGTCAGGTTATATCTCACCTCCTCTACATGGATGACCTAAAACTCTTTGCCCCCAACAATTTGCAACTGATGGAGCTACTGAAAGTAACTGAAACCTTCAGTAGCGCCATCAGGATGGATTTTGGTGTGGACAAATGTGCGGTCATGCATGTAAAGCGAGGGGAGATTATGGAATCCGTGGGAACCCAACTCTCGGATTCCATAAACCTTCGAGCCCTCTCCGCAGCCGAAACCTATAAGTATTTGGGTATGTCGGAAGCTTTGGGCATCAATGTTACTGACATGAAACAATCGTTGAGGGAACGCTTCTTTGGCCGCCTGAAAAAAGTATTTAATAGTCTTTTATCAGGCGGAAACAAGGTGCGTGCCTTCAACGGTTGGGTCATGCCGGTCTTGATGTACTCTTTCGGCATACTCAAATGGACTCAGACCGAACTCGACGCCATGGATAGGAGGGTCCGTACGCTGCTGACTGCATATCGAATGCATCACCCACGGTCATCGGTAATGAGACTGTATATCCCGCGAAAATGTGGAGGTCGAGGCTTTTTAAATGCTAAGACTCTCCACAATCGCGAAATATGCAGTCTCAGGGATTATTTCCTAGAAACCGACGTGGGGATGCATCGAGATGTGGTTGCGGTGGACAAGGGCCTCACCCCGCTCTCCTTGGGTAAAGAGAACTGGCGCAAGCCTGTAGTACTTGACACTAAAGATCGCATGGAGGTATGGCAGAGTAAGGAGCTTCACGGACGCTTTTTCCGGGCCCTACATGGACCCGATGTAGACCTTCTAGCGTCCGTAGCCTGGCTACGTTTCGGTGACCTATTTGGGGAAACCGAAGGTTTTGTCTGTGCAATTATGGACGAAGTTATGATGACGAACAATTACCGGAGATTTATTGTGAAAGATGGCACGGTTGACATCTGTCGGGCATGCCACCGTCCAGGAGAATCAATCAGACACATTATCTCCGGGTGTTCTCGTCTAGCTAACGAGGAGTACTTGCATAGACACAACCTAGTAGCCAGGATTATCCACCAGCAACTTGCTCTAAAATATAGCCTTGTGGAATCAGAAGTGCCGTACTACAGGTATGTGCCCGACCCAGTTCTCGAAAATGGACATGTCACACTGTACTGGGATCGATCCATCATCACTGACAGGACCATTGTTGCCAATAAACCTGATATAGTGGTGGTGGATCGACTAGAACGGCGTGCAATGATCGTTGATATAACGGTCCCGCATGACGGGAACCTCGTGAAAGCCGAGAAAGATAAACAAATAAAGTATATTGACTTGGCTCGCGAGGTTGTCGACATGTGGGATGTGGACTCAGCGATCATTGTACCGATAGTTGTTACAGCCAATGGCTTGATAGCCAAGAGCCTCGACCAACATCTGAGGAGGCTCTCGTTGGGCAGCTGGGTCAAGGGCTTGATTCAGAAAGCGGTACTCCTGGACACGGCTCGCATTGTTAGGAGGTTCCTCTCTCTGGAGCCCTGACCGCCGGTAGCTTGGACCTTGTTCCCGATACCGGTGGGCTACTATTTTTTATATTTTTAAATGTTTTTATATTTTTATACTAATATTTAAAAATATAATTTATATGTGTATATAATTGAATAAAGGAAATAATAATAATACTGATACGTCAACACGTAATAAAAAATCTTATCTCCTATTTTCCGTTTTTATTAATTCCTGTGAGCTACATAGCACAAGAATCACAACAAATCATTCAGAATAAAACCATAAATAAATCGACAGTAAAAAGCATCATTATCATGAAAAAACTAAAAGAAAATACAGAAAACCGAAGAATGACGGCTGTCAAATTTAGACTTCTATGAAGGAACAAAAATTTGGAATATGAAAAACGTAAAAAACATGCAATGTTGACGAGATCAAGAGCTCGAAGTGCACGCCTACCACCTCCAGACTCGTCGCTCAGCTCCGCCTCGCCGCCGCCGGTACCCAGCCCCACTGTGGGCGCTGTGACGACACCGGCCGCGGTAGTTGCGTCGAGCTCGAGCGACGAGTATTTCTCTCCGCCCACGACGCCACCACCTGCTCGCCGACGGGGAGGACGCCGGCCGCCGACATGTTTAGGACCTCGAGGCCCACCGGCCTCTGATAGGGTCCCAGCTCTCGGCGGAAGTGTGCAGCGCATGAGATGGACACGATCCATTAATGAGAATGTCATGCGCTCATACTATGGGGCTACAGAGGGAGGAAACAACCTGACCGCGTACCGTGTTCGGATGCTCTCTCTGTTTCAGGTGCTTGAGCCAGCTATCAACGTTTCATCACAACGACTATCGGATCAGGTGCGGGTCATCCAGCGTAACCATATGTTGGATGACACAGTACTTGATCGCCTACGCAATGAAATGCAGAGTAGCCATGTCATCGCTCCCCCGTTACAGAATGTGGTGGTATCACAAATACCACCACAGTTAAATACAGATCAAACTGACGAGGGGACTGATGATAGGGCTACAAACGTAAGTACCCAGTGCAGTGAGGAATTGAGGAGTGCTTTGGATGGTGCGATTCGGGAATATCGGTTCATGTCACCCGAACTTAGACCACGCTTACCTCGTTTGCCCATGCATAACAAAAATAGAGTGCTGGTGGCGGCTCTGGATTCGCAGTTGTCAAACTATTTTGATGACTGCGAAGACCTCACCGATACTCATTCGATTCTGTACTGTGCGGCTGTAGCGGCATGTCGTGTAGCTCACGTCAAATTCGCGAGTGATTCAAGAGCTACACGACCGAAACCAGCCGCACCAGCTTGGCAGTGCAGAATTGAACGCCGTATTGGTGGGGCCAGAGCGCTCATCGGTAAACTAATCTCCTTCAGGGAGGGAACTCAATACTCGCCCTCGAGTGATGCGCTTTGTGAGACGGGCGTTCTCGGGGACTAATATCAGTCCTCAAGACTATATGTCCTGTGTCACAGAGCGCATCGACTTCCTGAAGCAGAAAGTGTATGCATGGGCAAACCGTATTCGTAGGTATAAGCGGCGAGTGGATCGATACACCCAGAACCGTACTTTCCAAAGTGATGAAAGGTGGGTATATAGAGCTTGGGAGCGATCAGACCAAGGTGTGGCTGACACGCGCCTACCGGATGATGATGCCATGTGTTCTTTTTGGCGTAGTATCTGGTCGGTGCCTGTCAGTCACACCGAAGGTGATTGGGTTCGGGAAGTCGAGCGAGCCTGCGATCCAATACCAGAAATGGGGGCTATTACCATCTGCCCCCAAGATGTAGCTCGTGCAGTCCGTCCGTTGCCCAACTGGAAATCTCCAGGGCCGGACGGGCTGCACAACTTTTGGATTAAATGGTTTCAAAGATCGCACGCTCGCTTGGCGGCTCAGTACCAAGTTGCTTTAGAGTCTAGTTCGCTACCCCAGTTTCTCACGACAGGAGTAACCCACCTGCTCCATAAGTCAGGTAGTACCGCGGAACCCAAAAATTATAGGCCGATCACGTGTTTACCGACGGTCTATAAAGTTCTTACATCCATTTTGAGAGCTAAGATTTACAATCATATAGACAGTAATTCCATCATGTCTGTCTCTCAAAATGGATGTCGGAACGGGTCCCGCGGTACTAAGGAGCTGCTCCTCATTGATATGGCCATTAGCCAACAGGTTCGTCGTTTCCGAAAGGATCTTTCGACATGTTGGATAGATTACAAGAAGGCCTATGACTCGGTGCCACATACATAGCTCATGAGGGTGTTGGAGTTGTATAAAGTAGATACAACTCTGCGCACCTTCCTGATGTCATGTATGGGACAATGGAGGACGGTCCTTCAATATCCAGGATGTCGAAATATCCAGAGGAATAGCGAACCGATAAGGATCGAGCGAGGCATATTTCAGGGCGACAGTTTGAGTCCGCTTTGGTTCTGCCTAGCCCTGAATCCTCTAAGCACACTGCTGGAGGATTCAGGTATAGGCTATCGACTGAGGAGAGGTGGTCAGGTTATATCTCACCTCCTCTACATGGATGACCTAAAACTCTTTGCCCCCAACAATTTGCAACTGATGGAGCTACTGAAAGTAACTGAAACTTTCAGTAGCGCCATCAGGATGGATTTTGGTGTGGACAAATGTGCGGTCATGCATGTAAAGAGAGGGGAGATTGTGGAATCCGTGGGAACCCAACTCTCGGATTCCATAAAACTTAGAGCCCTCTCCGCAGCCGAAACCTATAAGTATTTGGGTATGTCGGAAGCTTTGGGCATCAATGTTACTGACATGAAACAATCGTTGAAGGAACGCTTCTTTGGCCGCCTGAAAAAAGTATTTAATAGTCTTTTATCAGGCGGAAACAAGGTGCGTGCCTTCAACGGTTGGGTCATGCCGGTCTTGATGTACTCTTTCGGCATACTCAAATGGACTCAGACCGAACTCGACGCCATGGATAGGAGGGTCCGTACGCTGCTGACTGCATATCGAATGCATCACCCACGGTCATCGGTAATGAGACTGTATATCCCGCGAAAATGTGGAGGTCGAGGCTTTTTAAATGCTAAGACTCTCCACAATCGCGAGATATGCAGTCTCAGGGATTATTTCCTAGAAACCGACGTGGGGATGCATCGAGATGTGGTTGCGGTGGACAAGGGCCTCACCCCGCTCTCCTTGGGTAAAGAGAACTGGCGCAAGCCTGTAGTGCTTGACACTAAAGATCGCATGGAGGTATGGCAGAGTAAGGAGCTTCACGGACGCTTTTTCCGGGCCCTACATGGACCCGATGTAGACCTTCTAGCGTCCGTAGCCTGGCTACGTTTCGGTGACCTCTTTGGGGAAACCGAAGGTTTTGTCTGTGCAATTATGGACGAAGTTATGATGACGAACAATTACCGGAGATTTATTGTGAAAGATGGCACGGTTGACATCTGTCGGGCATGCCACCGTCCAGGAGAATCAATCAGACACATAATCTCTGGGTGTTCTCGTCTAGCTAACGAGGAGTACTTGCATAGACACAACCTAGTAGCCAGGATTATCCACCAGCAACTTGCTCTGAAATACAGCCTTGTGGAATCAGAAGTGCCGTACTACAGGTATGTGCCGGACCCAGTTCTCGAAAATGGACATGTCACACTGTACTGGGATCGATCCATCATCACTGACAGGACTATTGTTGCCAATAAACCTGATATAGTGGTGGTGGATCGACTAGAGCGGCGTGCAATGATCGTTGATATAACGGTACCGCATGACGGGAACCTCGTGAAAGCCGAGAAAGATAAACAAATCAAGTATCTTGACTTGGCTCACGAGGTTGTCGACATGTGGGATGTGGACTCAGCGATCATTGTACCGATAGTTGTTACAGCCAATGGCTTAATAGCCAAGAGCCTCGACCAACATCTGAGGAGGCTCTCGTTGGGCAGCTGGGTCAAGGGCTTGATTCAGAAAGCGGTACTCCTGGACACGGCTCGCATTGTTAGGAGGTTCCTCTCTCTGGAGCCCTGACCGCCGGTAGCTTGGACCTTGTTCCCGATACCGGTGGGCTACTATTTTTTATATTTTTAAATGTTTTTATATTTGTATACTAATATTTAAAAATATAATTTATATGTGTTATTTAATTGAATAAAGGAAATAATAATAATAATAATCTTTATTACACAAGAAAGTGGTTACAATAGTGTGAAGTCCCTGACTCTTGTGCTAGGTGATATACCTGTGTTACAAGAGCCAGTGCCCTCTCCCAGTAGGAGATGTTACGGAATCTTATGCAAAAAGATTAACAAAAATAAAAAGAATATGGTGATAACAAAAAAAAAGTAAAATAAACTAAAAACGGTTAAAAGAAGCCTTTGATGAGTTTGCGAGTGTTTGTGTGTATGTTTGTGTCTCAGAGTGAGCATAAGTGTGTGTGCGCGTGTATGTGTGTGTGTGCGTGAGTGTGTGTGTGTGTGTGTATGTGGATGAGAGGGTATGTTTGTGTATGTGGGTGAGTGTTTCTCTGTGTATGTGTGTGTGTGTTAATAATTAATCAGGAGGGGTTTTAATGTTACGAAATAGAAACGATGATTTTCTCTGTTTCGTCATAGTTCAGTGACAGTAGCCATGGCTTAAGAGCCTGCTTGACTTTATGTATGGTTAGTTTATAAATTGAAAGTTTTTTGTTTATTCTATTATATATTACTGCGCTTTGGGCACGATAGTGTCGTCGCGCAAGCGCAGTACGACATTGGACAGACTCACAGATAGGAAAGCCAGTCCGCCGATTACATAGCTTGCTATCCAGTGGCATCGTGGAATGTCGGCGTAAGATAGAGCGAAGAACGTATAATTTTCTCACCGTTAGTACTTGGGCTTCTGAGTACAACTGAGTTGTGGGGTAGTCCCTTTTGCGAAAATAAATAACTTTAAGAACAGCCCGCTGAGCTCGTTCCACCCTCAGCATCACTGTTTTGAAGGTACCGCCCCATACCGGGATGCAGTAAGTAATTATCGACTCGCATAGAGAACGGTATACTAGTGATGCTGTTTCAATGTCGGCCACATGTCTGAGTTCTTTAAATAAATAAATTAGTTTACGAAGCCGGGAGCATAGAGTTTCGGTATGGGTGCGCCAATCCAGTCTCTCGTCAATATAAACGCCTAGATATTTGATACTTGGGACCATGTCAAAGCACTTGCAATTGCAAGGAGAGGAGTTGTGACAAATATGTGCTATTATATTATCCGAGTTCATTGACGGTTTAGGTGAATTTGGTGGTTTGAACTGAATTACTTTGGTCTTTGAGATATTAAGGGTTAGAAGATTAGTGGATAGCCAATCCATAATTGTTCGCAAGGTAAGTTCGGTGGTTTGTTTAGCCCTGTCCCAGGTCACGTCGGATATCAACAGTGCTGTGTCGTCGGCGTAGGTAAAAATGTCACAATGGGAAAGGGAGAGTTGACAGAGGTCATTTATGTATATTTGAAAGAGCGTGGGACCCAAGATACTGCCTTGAGGTATACCGTAGTTGATAAATGCTTCGTCACTAAGAATAGAATCAATTTTAACACATTGGCTACGCCCGCTGAGATAATCTTTGTAAATATCTAGAGCCACACCACGTACTCCCATATGCTCCATTTTGGCCACCAGTCTGGGAATAGAAACCGTATCAAAGGCCTTAGTCAGATCCAAAAAGATGCCATAGCATTTAAAGCGACTATCCAACCTATCAACCAGGGTTTTAGTGAAATCAGAGACAGCATCCTCTGTGGAAACTCCTGACCGAAATCCGTATTGATTTTGGGCAATTAATTTATTTTTACAAAGAAATTTTGTCAGGTTTGTGTTGAGGATACGTTCAAGTATTTTGGATAAGGAGCTGAGGACTGAAATTGGCCGATAATTAGAAACGTCATCCTTAGCTTTGCCTTTGTACACTGGGTGAACAATAGCACGCTTGAAAGCTTTTGGGAAAACACCTGAACTGATGGCACAGTTACAGATGTGGGCAATGGGAAGAGCCAGAATGCAGGCAGATTGTTTTATTATATTTGCTGGGATGTTGTCCCACCCCACTGCACAGTCACTACGTAGTCCATGAATAGTGCTTATTACAAGTGCCTCGTCAACCTGTGGAATAACCAAAGAGTTAACTGGAGATGAGGAAGAAGATGAATAAACTGACGGTGTGACAGTCGAGAACTTAGATGCAAGGTTTGTTCCAACGTTAACAAAAAAATTATTCGCATTATTAACAGATACGTTAGGCGCGACGGAGGATTGTAGAAGGGCATTAGGAGAGTGCCTTTGTTGATTACTGTGTGTGATGGATTTAATTATTTTCCACGTAGCTCTCGGGTTTTTATTTGCCTTTTTAAGTTCTGCTTTTTCATAGGCACGTTTTAGTTTTTTAAGTAGGGAATTACAAAAATTTCGGTACCGTGTATAAGTCGTTTTTAATATTAGATTGTTAGGAGACTTACTGACCCGTCGGTGCATTTTGTCGCGATTTCGGAGGCATCGTACTAAGCCAGCAGTCATCCAGGGTTTTTTAACAGTTTTTCTATTGGGTGTCTGAACAATCTTAGTATGTTTTAATATGACAGCTTGAATATCTGTAATTAAAATATTTGTTGCTTGGTCTGGTCTGTTGTAATAAATTCGAATAATAAAATGAGCAAGCACTGTCGTAAAAATGCAAATAAAATCGTATAAAATTAGATATTAACTATTTAATGATAAATAATCCATCACTGGATGCAGTTTTGCATTTGAAATTTTATAGTATATTTTTAATTATAATTATAATTGTTATTGAAGAGATGAACTGGTTTTAAAGATAATTAAGAGGTGATTTTGATGATTTTTTTGATGCATGAAAGTATGTTTAGTTATGTTTTGAGTTCCATCACTTTATGCAAAAAAGACTTGAAAATATCGTATATTTTTTTGCTTTCAAAGTCATTTACGGTTAAAGAGATACACTGGTTTAAAAAACCACCTTTTTGAGCGTTTTCAAGAAATCACCGCCTTAGGCTACTTTAACAAAAAATCGAGCTCGCTCCACCTGCCTAGGTTCTGAATATCTAAGTCAGCAAAATAACTCCTAATTCTCCATGAATGGTCATAATAAAATCTAAAATATCTCTTGGAGGGTGCTAAAATGTTCGAGCTCGCTTCCCTGGCTCTTACATCCTTAGTTCGTAATCAAGTTCATTGACCAACCTAAAAGGGTTTTTTTTTTAAATCAGCCGCTGAAATGGATGATTAGGGCCCAATTTCCCCTGCACCAGGGATCCTTATTCGAAGTTACACCATTGCCAAACGCCATAAAAAGACATTCTAATAGCCTTACAAAGAGGCTTGAAGGTGCACTGTTTTGGGAACTGCGCTCTGATTCATTCCCCTATCAGAATACACTCCGGAACCTAAGATACGCTTTTGATTCTATGTTTTTTAAAAGTTGCAAAATATAGCTATCATAGCCGATAATGTTCCCATTGCTGGGACTGACACAGGCTTCCGCTCTTCACGAAACTCTCCTATCTCGGCTGTAGATAATCCACCACGCGGGCTGTGCTGGTTGGTAGCTGTCACATATCTTCGAATTTATTGTTCTAGGACATGTCTGTTTCCTCACGATGTTTTCCTTCACCGTTTTGAGAACAGTGATGGGCACTTGGTGGTGGTGGTGCGATAAGTGCTTCACTTGCTTGGGTTCGAACCCATTTCGATGTCACTGCTTGCGGTAGCGACGGGGTCGGGTTGCCTCCTTCCCTCAAATATGGCGAGGGGGGTAATGGCTGATCTTTACGTTATGCTCGTGAACGGGTGCTGCTCGTGATGACTGGTCGTCTTGCTGACCATGGTTTTGTTATTGTTAATTGTATTAAGTTTTTATTAATTTTAGTCCAAAGGTCTTAGTTTAACTTTTGTTACTTCAAGTTATAGCTATATTTACATAATGCAGAATTGCATATGGAAGTGGGCATGCCCTTTATGCCTGGAGGCTTTCATTTAGATTGTAAGTTCTGTTTACGTTTTATTTTAATTTTTTATTATTTATTTCTACTTGAGTACTTATAGTTTTCAATATTTTGATGGTATATTGGCGTGTGCTAGCTGACATATGTTTTTTGTGTTTCGTAATGCTAATTACCAACTATTGTATAGCATCAAGTTCTTCCAACTTAACAGACAGCTGTGCTGCTGGGGAGTTTGTTGGCTTGTTGGGACTGTCTTATGCAATTTTGACGTTCAAAAAGAGCTGACTCTCAGCCTAGTTTGAATAAATGACTTTTTTTTTATCTTCCTACGCTAGCTACGGTAAGTCGAGGCCGTCCGCGTCACCACTGGGCCACCATTGCTGTTATAGCTATCTTGACATGGTAAATATAGATAGGTATGGGAAGAAAGTGGTTCAGCGGCATGCTGTAACAGATTCAAACCGGTTGGTACGGTAATTATGTATGTATGTAGCACTACCTACTGCTATCTACGACATCGATCGTATTGGATTCGTTCTTCTTCTTATTTTGTTTATTTATGTGGTGATCAGCCGTGTGCCCGGGGTTACCCATCGGCAAACATTACGAGCGAGCTTATAATTATGTGGACGCCACACACTTTTTTTTGGGAGAATTTGTAATATTCTGTGAACAAGGCTGCGAGTCTTTTCAACCGACTTCAAAAAGAAGGAGGTTATCAATTCGACATGTTCTTATTTTTTTTTCGTGTGTTTCCGGACGTAAAGAGTAGCAATATCCCATTTCTTCCCGTGGGTGTCGTAGAAGGCGACTAAGGGACTTACTAGAGAATGGGCAGCAGCGTTCTCTATGCATTTCACCACCATACTACGATCGCCAACCCGCCTGCCAAGATTGATGATTATGGCAAACCACCTCCTTTTGGGAGACGCCTATGTCCAGCAGTGGACATCTTTCGGCTGAAATTATGTGTGTAATGTGATAATTTTTTTTAAATGTATGTTTGGGCATAATAACTCCGTCATATATAGATGGATTTGCAAAATTCTTTTTTTGTTCGTAAGGGGTTTATTCCGGAATTATTCCATTTAAATTTCATATAGATCTGATGATCCGTTTCGGAGACAGACAACGGAACTCTTCAAAAAATAACAGCAAATCAACCGCGATTGCTGCTATCGCATAAATATGTATGGTTTTGACCCCAAGAATGATGAAATTTCGAATTGGTGTGAGGTAGGTACTTTAACTAAAAAGCGAAAAATAACTTTATTTTCGGAAGCGGTGACTTTGGATATATATTTTATTTTTTTGTCACCGCCTTCCGAAATTAAAGTTATTCGTTTTTACACGCTTTATATTAGCTTCACTTGTATGTTTGTTTGTATGTTTGTATGTAACCGACTCCTTAGAGCGCGATTTTAACCCACTTTAAACGGTCAGGTTTCATTGAAACTTTGTAAACTTATCGAGGACCGATGACAATTAAATAATTTAAAAAAGAAATAGAGAAAAAAAAACACGTTTTTGTAGTTAGCAGAACTAAAAAAATTAAAATAAATAATTCACTTTTTTTTAGTTTGGTTTTTAAAGCGTGTTTTTTAGTTTTTTAAACTATTATTTATTCTAAACAAAGTCTATATTAATCCACCCCTTATGAGGAAAAGGCGTGATGTTTTGTTATGTTATTTCTGAGAATATCAACAAAGTATTTTACTATATTTTAGAGGTTGCTGTGTCTATGTCAATAAGACAAGGTGAAGTATCTCAACTAACTTTGAAGGAAAACAAATATTATGTATGAATATTTGCAAGTTTTTGACCATGTTGGTAGCATCCACTTTCAGGGTCATGAGTTCGAATACCCAGCTGGTCAATAGAACGGTAGTCGTAGTGGCAAGGATGAAGGCTTCTGCGCTACGTGTCTCGGGTTCGATTTCCGATTGGAATCAAATATTTTTTATAGTCACGGAGAGATTATTCCGAGAATAAACTCTCCTCACCAATATAATCGCCCACCCCTATTTAAATTAATTATTATTTTATCAAATTTTATTTCGGATAAAAATCCATATGTGTTAGTAACAATAACTTAGCCTAATGTTAGTAGGTAACTACAATGTAATCGTTTTAGTTTAATCATGCGCCGGGTTGAGCGCGGGTTGATGCGGGAAGCACAGAACCGGTCGAAGTGGCGGAGCTTGGGGGAGGCCTATGTCCAGCAGTGGACGTCTTTCGGCTGAAATGATGATGATGATCTGCCAGTGAAAGTCTCGTCAAAATCGATCCAGCCGTTTCGCAGTTTAGCCGGAACAACCAGTCAGACAAAAATGTAAAAAAATTGCCAACAAAATAGGCAAGAAGTCTGAAGACTTATTTGCTTAACACTTAATTTTTCATACTTAGCGTTTGGACGTCCATAATGAGCAAAAACGATACTTAAGGTGAACCTAGTCCACATTTTTTGCATACAAACTTCGGGAGTGTTTTACTCCACTGTCTGACATGGCAAATCCAAAGTAAAATATGATATCGTTTTTTCTCATTATTAATATTGTCTGTACGGAAACAGAATACTAAAATAAGAACCCATTAAAAAGTTAGGAGCCAACAAAGATTCCTTTTTCTTGCTAATTTTACTTAACTTTGGGCGTGTTTTTAGTAATAAAAGGAGTGTAAAATCTCCAAAACCAAGTCGGTACCGACAAAGTTCAATTATCGAAAAGTTCAACAAACTTTATTGGTGATTGATTTATGGAATGGCTTTTTCATAAAACCCGATCTTCCAAAGGGCTTTTCTTAATTTTTTTATTATAAATGATCCTGAATCTCACTCAATAACGTTGTGCGTGTAGACTATAGTGTCTAACTGCTCATCACAGATACTATCTCTGTCGGACACGAAGCTTGGTGAGACAGCGTGATTTTTAGTCAGGCCCACCAGTGACTTCGAGCCCGCGACTAGGTTCGCCTTAAGAACAAAACAACAATAATTTATATCAGTTATGTAGGTACCTAAACTTCAAACGTGTATATAATAACCTTATTAGGAGCCATAATTATGTTTGAGCCATTTGGGATAGAAAAACTAAGGCCGTGGGATCCGAGTGTTCATCGAGTATTTCCGAACATCGCCAAGCGGTTGGTCGACTCTTCACATGAGCAGAGGGCTGGCGTATTTTTAGGTCAAAGAATCAGCATTGCCATCCAATGTGGCAACGCTGCCAGTTCTTTGATGCCCTATGAGCTCTTCCCCTTTTAGGGTTCCGTACCCAAAGGGTAAAACGGGACCCTATTACTAAGACTCCGCTCTCCGTCCGTCTGTCTGTCCGTCTGTCACCAAGCTGTATCTCATGAACCGTGATAGTTAGACAGTTAAAATTTACACAGATGATGTATTTCTGTTGCCGCTATTACAACAAATACTAAAAAACAGAATAAAATAAATATTTAAGGCGGCTCCCATGCAACAAACGTGATTTTTTTGCTCGTTTTTGAAGATAATGTACGGAACCCTTCGTGCGCCAGCCTGACTCGCACTTGGCTGGTTTTTAACTTTATATATGTACTTGTACCATGGGGTAGGATAGGGACCTTATGCCGAACATATTGTGCAGAAACACACACAAAACAAAGCAGAATTATGAACCACTGAACGGTAAATTAAAACATCATGAAGAAACTGGCATGTCCAGCATGTCCTAGAACTAAAATTTCGGAGACAAGACTTCTACCAACCCGCACTGGGCCCACGTGTTGAATTACAGCAGGCTTAGCACGAGAACCATAGAGAACCGTTTTGTCGACGGAAGAGTAGACAAAAATTAGGTTTCCGTTTAGACAATTTATATTTTTGTACCGAGAAATGTAGACAAGCGATTTATATAATTATATATTATATATATATAATAATTATATTAGTATATATTATAATATAACAATTACCTATATTATTTACACTTCTTCTACCCATTTCTAATAATTGCAATCTCAACAATTTCCGCAAGATACATAAATACTAACACTAGAAAACATATACAGAATTATTTTTTAGTCACCGTCTAAATTTTTCAGAGTGATAGTACCCGTGAAATTGAACAACTTTCTCCAAGGAACATGGGTCGAAATATGAAAAAAAAAATCGGACCTCCCATACAAAATCGACCAGCTAACTATTGATTTTGCATGGGAGGTCGATTTTTTTTTTCATATTTCGACCCATGTTCCTTGGAGAAAGTTGTTCAATTTCACGGGTACTATCACCCTGAAAAATTTGGACGGTGACTAAAAAATCAGCCTGTATACATATGTGAATATATACAAACTCATTCATACACACACCCATACTCACTCTTACACCCCATAATACACATGCTCACTCTCCAATACACACCTCCACGCCCACACACACACTTACACATACATTCTCACATTACAACTCCGTTTTTAAATTCCTTTACTCTTACTTTAATTAATTTTTTTGAAATAATTTCATTGTACTTTCAAGCCTGTGTTTTTTGCCATGATTTTATATACCGATATAACACACTTTTTTTTAGTAATGTTTTTTGGTATCATAGTGACAGCAGAACACTGTGACTCCTAAGTCACAGGATTTCCTAGTTTGTAAGTCAGGGTTTAGTCTATCTGTACAACCTTTGTTCACTGTAGTTTATGTGACTTAGTTTTTAAGCATTGTTGAAGGTTTTTGTATAAATAAAGATTATTATTATTATATTCTACAGTAGAGTAGAAATAGAAAGCGTCATGCTAAGCCAGCAGGCCTCCTATCTGTGAGAGGGATCTCACAGAAAGGAGGCCTATGACCTGGGCCTCAAGTCTGCTATTACAATAGTGTCAGAATGGTCTATCATTGATTTCATAATTGTTGATTTTGACAAGTTTGGTAATCTACTAATATAATGGCGTCATTATGACTTTCCAATGGTCAGCCACTGACACTCCATTGAAAGAAATGGCATTTATTGGTAATCTCGTACATCATGACAAATGAATGACTGAAATATTTACGAACTTCCTACTACTTTAGATTGCATAAAACACTAATAAATAATATGTAAAAATATAATGAAATCTGGCATGAATAAATGTTCAAATTTAGTAGTAGTTTTTCGAAAAACATTTCTACTAACGAGTTTTATAATAATGGCAATACGAAAATGCCATTATAAGTATTATTATAACACAATTCTATTACAACACCATTGACCGACCAATGATCGACCATTATGAACTTAGCAGATTACGAACTTTTAGCAAAATGACAATGAGATCGTGTTGGAATGACGAATTTATAAAAATAGCAGACTTGAAGCCCTGCTAGTGGGAACATTATAGATTGATTATGCTTAGAACCTTCTTATTTTAGCAGTAGATTTAAAAGCCCTTTACAGACACCCCTCTTCATCTTTTTGCCCTTGACGCATATTACTTAGGATCAGCGCAGTACTATTTTCTTCTTCCATTCTCCCTCCAAAGACAATTTACTATAACAACAGCTTTCCACAAGCATGAAATGACCAGGAAATGCTTCGAACCACTGACCCTAATGCAGTAAACGGAAAAACTTATAGCTGAGAGAGAATTAGAGGTAATCGCTATGTTATGATGTTTTTGTTTTATGTCATTTGTTCCGAGTAATGATGATTTAAAACTTGGATGGATCAAAGATGTCATGGTTGTAAGAATTTTGCCCATTCCAAACCGTAGTAGGTTTTTTTTTTGGGTGGGAAATCATCAAACAACTTCTCCCGCTCTGGGTAGAGCGGGAGGGCGTGTCAGACTTTTACCGACTAAAACCCACCCGTGTTCCCTCAGTTGCCTGTGTGCCAGGGGCCGCGGTATCTCTTTCGAACAACCCGCACCCCTGGCAGGCACCGCTTTTCTATGAAACAGCAGATTTTTTTACAGTTACTTTGGTATTTAATTTACTTATAAAAATCAACATATCGTCAATTATTTTCTATTTACATTACTCAGTACGATTAAATGTTTTTAATAAAGAGTAAATGTTAAAAATAATTATTACCAACGATCTAGTGCATGGTTGAAAAAAAATCTACTTTTGTTTATATTTAATTAAATAATCACGAAAAACTACTACATGCGTTGTTGCCAGTCCGCGTGGAATGAACGCTCTTGAGAGTAAAAGCGTAAACAATGATAATTAACGACTTCGTTCTGATGTAATTAAGATTGGTTTCGTTTTTATAACTTTTAAATAAGTAACGAGAATGATTAAAAATGTTCGCTTTCTACTTTTCGCGCATGAATCTATTATTATTTTTATTTAACACGCAAGCTTGATGCAGAGGGGCTTCATCATCATCATCATCATTTCAGCCGGAAGACGTCCACCGCTGGACATAGGCGGTCCCCAATGTGGAGGGGCTTGTGGCTAACTAATAATAGCCGCACGGGTCGATCGATCATCAGCCTTACATACGAAGACCCCTCCGTGCCTCGGAAAGCATGTTAAGCCGTTGGTCCTTGACTGTCATTCGTGGATCTTTGAACGTCGCTACGGGACTTCAGAAGCCCGAAAGTCGGACAACAAGTCTTACCAAGGGGTATCGTGTTCCCAGTAACTAGGTCGTAGAGGTCAGATAGGCAGTCTCCCCTTTACTATTCCAGCTCCGTCGACACTACAAGCGATTCTCCTACTTATTACTATGTTGTAAGGATCAATGTTCTGTGAAGTACTACTTTTACTTTAAAGGATTGGCAGTTTATATTAGTGTGTGGGATTTTGCATCATATTTATATCCACTTACGAATCAATGTTCCATGCAAGTATTTTTCTTGCTGCAAGGCTTGGAAGCATCCTTTTTTGCATACGCGATTGTACTCCGTAATTGAATGAAGTGACGAATCAATTTCCAATGCGGAAATATAATACTTAAGGTGAACCTAGTCCACATTTTCTGCATACAAACTTCGGGAGTGTTTTACTCCACTGTCTGACATGGCACATCCAAAGTAAAATATGATATCGTTTTGTCTCATTATTAATATTGTCTGTACGGAAACGGAATACTAAAAAAAAACCCATTAAAAAGTTAGGAGCCAACAAAGATTCGTTTTTCTTGCTAATTTTACCGTGTTTAAGTAATAAAAGAAGTGTTATCTCCAAAACTAAATCGGTACCGACAAAGTTCAATTATCGAAAAGTTCAATAAACTTTATTGGTCATTGGCTTTTTCATAAAACCCGATCTTTCAAAGGACTTTTCTAAATTTTTTCGCAAATTTTTACTATAAATGATCCTGCATGTCACTCAATAATGTTGTGCGTGTAGACTAGCGTCTAACTGCTCATCACTGATACTATCTCCGTCGGACACGAAGCAAGGAGAGACAGCGTGATTTTTAGCCATGCCCACCAGTGAGTTCGAGCCTGCGACTAGGTTCCCCTTAAGTATAATTCTCAATAATTTTCATTGATACAGAAAAAATATCACACGGTCAAGCCAATATCAATTAACTATTAAGTTAGCACTTAGCAGTACATTTTCTACTAGACTTGGGTAGTTCGCGAACGAAAGACAATAATGAACTAGTTCATTATGAAAGCAGTAACAAATCTTTCGTTCAGTTCCGTACAGACTGTATCTCTAGTTCACTAGTTCGCTTCACGATTCACCGCTCATTTTGACTCGGGAACTACTAACGACGATCGCTCGTTTCGCGGAACTAAATGAATCGCGACAAGAACCGATCGTGCACGAGCGTGTGCCGAGTTGAGAGCGCGAAGTATCGCCTATCGGCTGTCTCGTTTTTATTTACGTAATAATGTGAGACAGTTGATATGCATCGCTCGCTTTGCCGAACGAGCAATAATATACATTACGCACTTAACAATACGATACAGTTTTCCAGAATTTTGTCAATAGACTATAATTTCAATTTTGCAATTTTGGGTATTATTTTATATTGAAAATTGAAATGCACTTATTTAGTTCATAGTTCGTAATCGTGTAACACTGACCGGCGAACTAGTGACCTAATTATATGTGAAAAAATACAGTAGAACTTAGTTAATTAGTAGAATAGATAAGATATCATGTTGATGTAATGTATCTTTAAAAAGTATAGAAACCAATATCTGTTGACCTCGAATCATATAAGCGTACCCAACAGTGATAGGTCAGTTTATACTGGTCAATAGTGAACTAAGTGAACTAGTGAACTAGATGAAAGATATAGTTCATCGTACCGGAAAGATACGTATCTCTCTTTTCTTCTCATTGAACTATTATTCGCAACTCTATTTTCTACATTTTAGAGCGATGTTCGTCACATTGAGCAACGATTTCGCTATCAAAAATAGTATTATTAGCCTATTAATCCAGACTCCGGCTTTTTGCCAGTTATCAATGCAAATTTCTCACTACTACTTATACAAGCCGTGGTAACGAAACCATAGCGAGTTATAATTCGACGCCAACGCCATCTAGTTACGTTTTTGGAAACTTTTTACTTTATATTGATTTTAAGAGGCATTTTGTTTTTTTTTTCGAATTATGATCAATGGTCATCACCGCCTGCCTATGGACATTTATTTTACCAAAGGAATAATTGTTTGTCTTTGGATTACCGACAAAAAAAAATGTTTTTTAAAGAATAGAAAAAGTACTTAACTGTTGTTTTTTTCTGGATATATAATAATATGTACAACAAGTAACATAATGCCCCAATTAGAGTATTGAGTTAAAAGCATAGTAGGTACAATGACCAAAATGTTTTATTTTTTAAAGCTTAGTAAGTATAGATATCTGTTATTATAAAGAAAATCGTATTGAACCTAGCAATACTGTGTGCATTTAAAATTGTAGTATTATTGCCTTGAAATAAGATTTACTTTTAAATTTTTGAAAAATATACCAGTAGGTATTAAAATTTACTGAAATCGATTCAGTAGTAAATTTTCAACAAACTACTTTCAGGACTTTCTGGCAATCCTTGTATTTAATTTTAAGGTTTATAGAATCTTCAACATCATCATCATTTAAGCAGTTTGCTGGACATAGGCCTGCGCCAAGAAAATAATAATCTATACCTACATCTATACAGCTTCGAGATCTATAGAGATAAATAAAATTGGAGTGTCTGTTTGTAATATTAAAATAACCGCTTTCTACTAAATGCATATGGAAGTATACACGGTATCTACATATAACAAAATAATTTTTTTTACAATTTTTTGTCTGTCTGATTGTTCCGGCGGTATCTCTGAGACGGCTCGACCGATTTTGACGGGACTTTCACTGGCAGATAGCTGATGTAATAAGGAGTAACTTAACTACTTTTATTTGAGAAATTTTATTTATTTTTATTAATAGTTTTAAACTTTTTTGTTAAATTCCACGCAGATGAAGTCGCGGGCACAGCTAGTCTAATCTAAAATATATTACAAATGTGAAAGTTTGTATGTTTGGATAAATATTTTTTTTCTTAAAAAAAAAACGTTCCCCCACACTAGGAATTTCTCCTGTATTTTGGGTGCGTTTACAAACATTTAAACTCACATACACAAACAGCCAGACCCGGAACAACTACTTGTAGGTCATACAAATATTTGTTCCGTGCGGGAATCGAACCCGCGACACGCAGCGCAGCAGTCAATCGAAGCACCACTGCGCCAAAGCGCCAAGCTGCGCTGTTTGTTACTCAATCACGTAAAAACTACCTTACGGATTTGTATGAAATTTGGCACACAGATACTTTATAACCTGGATTAACACATAGGATAATTTTTATCCCGGTAGTATGTTTCTGTGGGATGATTTTCGACGTTCACGCGGGCGAAGCCGCTGGCCAAAGCCAGCAATTTATTGTTTATCTATAATAATTTTTAAATTGGTTTCAACTCTCACTCAAACCAATCCAGTAAGTTTTACCGTTGGAGAGATTGCGCTCCATTCTAATCAAATTATTGATTGATATTTAAATTAAACAACGTATCTACTTAATTGATTAATTTTGATTATATTTTTATAAAGATTTTGAAGCATCAACTTAGATTTCTCAGGGGCAGTGGTGCTCAGTCCCTTCGCGCGGAAGAAGTGAAACCGACTCACTCTCTTTTTCTCTCCTACTTTGTACTTTTGTGTATCTTTCTTTCTCTCTCCCTTGGTTGCGTTAAACCTTTAACGCAACCTTGTTGGAAGTCGCATAAGAAGTTTCACTTCAAAAGTGCGTGGAGTTCTTCCGCGCGGAAGAAGTGAAACCGACTCACTCTGTTGCGTCGATTGCGTTAAACGTTGAACGCAACCTTTAGCGTTAAACGTTTAACGCAACCTTGTTGGAAGTCGCATAAGAAGTTTCACTTCAATAATTCATTCTTAGTTTAGGCCCCAAACTAATCATAGGTCCGTAAGTGATACGGAGTAGGAAACGCCCGGAACTTCGACCGAGATTAGGGATAGTGGGCGCGGCAATCTACCACGCAAGGCCAGTGCTGGTTGGTTAAAAATGTGACATCTACCAACCCGCACTGGACTAGCGTAGTGGAACACGGCCCACTCCCTCTCACAAAGATGAGGCCTCTGTCCCAGCAGTGGGACCTAATGAGCTGCTTATAAGTTAGTGCCGCTGGTTTTCAACTGGAGCTGATGATTAATGTGACGGAAAATCTGATTGACGACATTTTAGTATTTTATAATAGGATAACAAAGTCATTGAAATGACCACTAATAATGTACATTGTGGCTTTTAGCAGATATATGTTAGTTAAGCTCTAATTTGACTCTTTGTGTGCTTCAATCAATGAACATGTTTCTTTGGCACTTAAGTATGTGTCGTTATCTTCTATACATATAATAAAATTGTAACAGGCCGATGTCTGTACATTAAAGATATTGAAGAAAAAATAGTATGGGGGGTCTTTATTAGAGCAACAGAAGCCAAAACAACGGTTTTTAGAATTTTTGTCTGTCTGTATGTTTGTTACCGCATCACGCAAAAACCACTGCATGGAATTGAGTGCAGTTTTCAATGATGTATTCCGAGCGGTCTAACTTAAAAAATAGGCAAAAATATTATCAAAAAAAAATATTATCTACTTGATTCTAAAGTCCACGCGTATGAAGTCGCGGGCAAAAGCTAGTTTTACTTATAAATGTCAATTTACAAACATGAGACATCGTCTTCCTTTTGGTTGTCGGCTTCAGGCTGACGTCGGTAACCTCGACGTGATTTCTGCCGTGATAGAGTCACCATTTTTAGGTAACCAAGATAATAATGCTGTGATTTTATTTGAGGTTGGGCTATTTTTTATTTATTTATTAAATCTCTATGCACAAGTAAACAAAATACTGTACAAAGGCTGACTTACTGCTTGATGCATTTTCTACCAGTCAACCTTGAGTGATACAGAGACAAAACATGGCAGGTACAACATAAGGGATAGATAATAAGATAGCTCGGAAACAACTATAATATATAAAATACAACAATAAATAGGTACTAATACATAGATTAAAACATACATACATAAAGAAAATAGGTACTCTTTGTCAGGAGAAATTACGATCAATATAAAGGAGAAAACGAATCCAGCAATGCAGCGCTGGGATGTTTCGGCCAACTTCTGACGCATATATGGCATGACTTGTTGATTGACTTGGCGACTCGATGCGATACCACAATTTGTTAGGGTATCTATCGAACAATAAAATAAAATTAAACGTTTATTTATGTAAAGAGATCTTTTAAGACACTATATTTTGTTGGTCAATATTTTCAAACTAGTTGACGCTGGCATTAAATAGCTGACTGATCCCTGTGATGAAATGCCGAAACAAACTCTGAGGTCATAGTCTCTTTTACTTAAAGTCCCCTCGTCTGTTAGGCAGACTCATTAAGCCTGTTAACAATAGAAAAGTATGATACTTGCTTGACAGTTTATAAGGATTTTATGTACTTACGTCTAACAATACAGGGCCATGCCTGGATGGGCATTTTGGCCATTTCTGGCTGCAGCTTTGAGCTGACCTATCTCAACGGACGCCATGCATAGGTACATTAATCATCCATTGCTGCTGGGGAGTTTGTTGCGCTACTTTTTCTTCCCAGCTAAAGCACTAGGAAGTGGTGAAGGGCGGGCGTTTTGGGGGGACTGTCTTATGTAATTTTATTTTGACGTTCAAAAAGAGCCGACTCTCAGCCTAGTTTGAATAAATGACTTTTGATTTTGATCCATTTTCATTTACTTTTGTGTAATAACTGTATTATATTTTATTGCTTATTTTATTTATTTTTATTATCCTCTAGTGGGATTTATTTTATATCCCTGGCATAACAGCGTATCCTATCAGAATACCAGCGCTGATTTTAAAAAAAATGTCAAATGTATTCTTTTTTGCTTTTTTTTAAATTGTTTTACTTAAAGGTTTTTTAGATTTCTTTATCCTTGCGCGTCCCAAAAATATATTATTCTTCCTCGTCGCACAGTGTCCGGCGTAGAACAAGCCAGATGGACAAAAATATATTTTCATGGTTTTGGAACTATATCTTTATAATAGTTATTTATATAGTACTATATTTTTTTTTTTAAGAAAATGCGTAGGAATTGTGTATAAATATTTTATTTTATGTATACACGATTATAATACAGCAAAAAAATAAGAATAAAATTATCTTAATCGCTACAAATATCAACGCTAATTATATATTATTATACAATCTTAGACTAACATATTAAATACAAAAATTATAAATCTAATACTAGAGGTATCTATTTAAAACTACAATTCTAACTAACTAATTACAATTCTAACTAAGTAATTACAATTCTAACTAACTAATTACAATTCTAACTAACTAATTACAATTCTAACTAAATAATTACAATTCTAACCAACTAATTACTATTCAACTAACTAATTCTCAATATCAGAATCATCGGAATCAGAATCCGATGAATCTCGGAAGGATAACACGCTTTTTTTGATTTAACAATGCAATCATATGATGGAAACACGTGATGCCCTACTTTCATAGTCCACTTCCTAGTCTGTTTATATGAGTGAGTTGTTGATTTTGAATCAATATAATACGCTAATGCCTCGTCACTACTTAGCGGTCTATCACTCTTCACAGCACTTGGTTGTTGAAGGCTACTGCATGCACTTGCAGAAGCTGGATTTTCGCCAATGTCCTTTGTAACTCTGGCAACGTTTTTATGTCCAGTTGACCGTGCAGCTACCTCTGCAGCAGTCATTAATTCCCCAACACTCCGCGATTGAGCTAGATCAGCAACTCTACGTTTTATAGTTTTAAACGATGAATCTTCAAATACTTTTTTAGGTCTTCCGGGTCGAGAAAGGTCAGCGGATGAGGTAGAAGGTTGCGGTTGAGTCGATCGTAGGCAGAATTCTATCTTCTCGCCTTCCAGCCACAACTTATTCTTATTCGGGAAACGCTCTTTTGACTTTCCTGAAGACACCCACTTGGTAGCAATTTTCGAAGAAATGCTGGCTAATTTCATCTTAATTTCTCTTTGACATTCTTCAGTGATGTCAGAGAAATTACACTTAGACAAAATAAATTCAAATACACAATCATTTCTTTCGTCTTTTTCGTGCTTATGCGACTCTTCGAAAAACTCTATTTTACAAATAGAGTAAAGCTTTTCTGCAAAAAAAGAAATAAAAATGTTGTACTCAAGTGTGCTACATAAAATATATGTCATAATCATCTATAGTCATGTAGCTAAAACATATCAAAAATTCAGAGTGGATACAAGAGGATACATGGCTTTTCCAAGCCTGATAAGTTCGAAAACAAAGAAAAACATTGTTTTTTTTTGTGTATTCACAGATAGTCTACTTTATGACTGTTTATGACACATCAAAAGATTCTAATAAGAAAATAATATAGTACATACCTTCAGAAGTAAAATCCATCACTAAAACTTTCCACAAAATTAGAACTGCCACCATGAGATGTTAGTGCAAGTGTCGCAAAAATGCAACTGACTTATTTCTTTAACTGCAATTACCTCATTAGCTTACTTTGATAAACGATGACTCATCAGTATGGAATGTTAGACGTAAACAATTCTTAGAATCAGAGGTTTAGGGGTGTTGTTTACAGGTAGAAAGTACAAATTCCCGGGAATTTGATAATGACTTCTGTCCACCTGGCTTGCTCTAGAGCGGACACTGTGCGTCGTGTAGCTGATGGGCATGGGGAGCTCAATGACTACTTGACTAGGTACGTTATCGTGTGAGGTTAGTCATGTAAGTATACCTAACGATCTTTTCATGCAAAGAGGACACAAACCAACAACAATCAGAAAGACATTAGGCCACGTGCTTCCCAGTAAATCAAACCAAGATGTCTCACTAACAAATAAGTTAAGCGTTGGATCAATTTGTATGTCGTGTCGTGTCAACGCAGATGGTTGAATGGTTATGACATATTTTAATGGTCTATTGTTTCCGTCTTCTTTATGTCAAAGTTATTACACCCGGGCGTTTCCCCCCGCCTTATGCGAAACAGGAACCTCCCGAAACACCCGTGTCCGGTGAGGACCTGCGTCAGGCGGAAGGTGAGGACGCCGTGGCGCCGCTCAATCCACTCCTCAAAGAGGGGACTTACCACCACAATCATGGCGTGCGTGACTGGGTTGCGACAATCACATTCTCCATGTATGTCGCCATGAGATACCGCCGGAGCTCTGTCCGCTGTGCCGCGATTTCTCGCGGCAACTTAGAGGGTTGAATTGATGATTTTAATAATTATAATTATGTAAAGCAATAATAGTAATAATTATAAAAGTAATAATTATATTTTGTTCAACATACAGCCTGCCTAACACTGACCAGCTAATTGCAAAAAATGTAAGAAAATTTCGGATACCTTGGCGCTTCCCCCTTATTTTTTTTTTCGAAATGTTCGTTCAATTGACAAGACCAGACAAAGGCTGGACGAAGTGCCAAAGCGGTACATTAAAACTCGGAATTATTTGTTACATTTTAGTTGAGGTAAAATATTATTTACATCTGATAAATGAACATAGATTAAATATTCCACGTTTGTGCTTAACTATTTGACTATGATGTAGTTTTAGGTACTTACTTACTTTTATTTATACCTGTCAGTAGATAAGTCATAACGAAAGATTTGAATAAATAATCAATCAATCATTTACAAAAAATGTTTAACTTACCGACCGATATGTCAAATCTTCCTTCATTCCTTTGCATTTTCACATCAAAATAATCACTTTGGTTATTTTTATTGTCTAAATAACTAAAATTAACTACATTTTTGGTATTTATATTACTATCTTCACTAACTAGGCTGTTTGCGTTCGCGCCATAACTGGGTCGCAAAATAAAAAGTAAAAACAAACAGATGTAAGTCAAACGACCGCACATTTTCACTTTTTTTATTAAGAAAATATGGAAACACGGTATAAACCACTTTATTATTTCTTTTAAATCCATTATTTATTTAGTAAACGTATTTAGCAACGTTTTTTGTTAAAATACACGCGCGTCGAATTAAAAAGTACGTCAAGCCGTCAGGCGACATTTCGCGCCAAATGCTTGGTCAGAACTAAGCGCGCGAACCACGAAGAGGTCGGTAACCCATTTCTTCTTTCACCTAAAGACGTCTGCATACTGCGGTACAAAAAAATAAAACAACTCCGTCTCGACTTTCGCTTTTTTACACATTAAAATTCATGTCCTGTCCGATTTACCTTAAAATGTGCAACCAACGAGCGATTTTATGAAAATGGGAGAAAATGCGAGAATTTGAGAAAGTTTTTTTTTATTTGGGTCGCGTTCGCTTTAGGCACTGTTTAAACAATGACTAAGACGGAAGTGTATTGTTTTTACTTAGCTTTTATGTCAAAATCTGTCAATCATTAGTCCGGTTTAACTAGGTATTTTGTTACACAGTTTTAAAGAATAATTACGAAATTCAACGTCATCACTTTCTAAGGTGAAAATGTTTCAGTTTGCATAACAGTCGGTAACAGTATGATCCAGGCTTTATTAGAAGGGGCCATACTTTCAATGAAATTAAACGAGAGTTGATAACGTTGCGTTGGGCTAATTGCGATTATTACCGATGTCCACCACTTGACACTTCCTGTATCCTTATTTGAATCAACTCACGGACATTAAAGGTGGATGGGCTAAAGGTTACACGAGCAACTAAATTGGTCCAACCTGGTCAATTCTCGTCAAAATCAAAGTTAAAGCATTTATTTCAAATAGGCACTTAAAAGGCACTTTTGAACGTCAACATTTACATTAAAATAGAATTGATTCAAGTCGCCCCTTCCAAAATGTAGTTTCGTATTGAAAAGAATGGGCAAGAAACTCCACTGTTACTCTTTTAAAATGTTTTATGTACAATATTTAACTTAGTACACCCAGAATAAAATTACCATAGATACCAAAATAGGTCAAAAGAATCAAATTGTAGCAATACAGATAAATTAATTCTGTGATAGATACCTTCATGGTGCTCACACGTTTACAAACATTGTAAAAGTAAATATACGATTTTCCTAGAATATTAACAAGTAATGAGTTAGTGTGTGAGTTAAAGTAATCACTGAGTGTAAATCAATGTCATAAATATTATTAATTATACAATTAAATTAGCAACCAGTTTGATTTTGTCTAGACTCTAGATTGTCCTATGGAGCAGGACCAGCATGTTTCCAAGCATTCTTATTAGGATATACTCCTATATTTTGTAGTAGGTACGCTTATTTGCAAAGTTTACTTTTAATATGAGTTTTAAATTTCCTTTCATTTAATTGCAATATAACACAAGGTAATTTGTTGTAACATTTAACACAGTACCCCATAAAAGATGTATGTACTTTAGCTAATCTGAAAAATGGTTGATCTATTTTGTCTTTGTTTCTAGTATTAAAATTATGTCTATCACTTATTTTATTAAAAAAATGTAGATTGCTGGATGTTGTCGTGACGTCAACTATGACGTCACGACAACATCCAGCAATTTAGGGCAAAGGCAACATGTAGCAACCTACTGCCTGAGATACGGCCACACAATACCATGCAATATGGAGCAACTTAAAAAAACCCAAGCAACAAAAACTAGTACCTACTATAAAAAACTAGTACTATAAAAAACTAGTACTATAAAAAACTAGTACTATAAAAAACTAGTACTATAAAAAACTAGTACTATAAAAAACTAGTACTATAAAAAACTAGTACTATAAAAAACTAGTACTATAAAAAACTAGTACTATAAAAAACTAGTACTATAAAAAACTAGTACTATAAAAAACTAGTACTATAAAAAACTAGTACTATAAAAAACCATAGAACGTTTTGTAAAAAACTGTCCTTGGTCCTATAAAACCCCAAAGAACGTTTCTTTTATTCGGAAGTGGCGCATTTAGATCTCTGTTTAGTGACAAAATAATTTTATTGCAGTGTTCCAAATGATGAAACAGTCCAATAAAATCTTTGTAACAGTGATGCAGGTCTCCAAATAATGATGTACTGGCTACTGTAGGACCTTTTATAGTACTTTTTCATACTATACAAGAGTTTAGTTTTCTTTACCTCACATTTTTCACTCACCATTCATTATTTTACATTCGCGACAGTGCAGAGTGCAAAAAATAAGTAAAATAATTTTACAAAAGGATACAAGCAATCGGAGGTGAGTAAGATTTTATTTTGTTATTATAATATTAGTCTATTACGGTGGAAATGATGTGCGACTGCAGCTTTACTGATAAACTTGGGATAGGTTTACTATGAATTTTAAGTGCCCCCCTCAAATTGTTGAGCTTTTACTAAAATATTTATCATATAAAGTGATTTCGATATTCTAAGAGCCATTATAGTACTTGCCGTGATAATGTCTTCACTGTCAGTCATCGTGAATTCAACCTAAAATTGGGGTTCTGTGTGAGCATGACTGAATATTTAATAGTGTTTTCTTTTTACTATTGTTCTGAAGACAGAATGAAGGTAATGAAAAACTAAATTATAAACTGTTTACTGACGAATAGTGTGAATTAATCATGTAACCAGTTTTTTTTCGTCGGGAAGAACTTACGTAGTTATATCAAGTTTTACGAACCTAGTGTTTATATTTCTTTATATGAGGTGCCTATGTGTGTATCTAGTAGCATCACTGAACTTTAGAAGCAATACCTTTATAAATATAAACTGCAGTCAACATTGTGTTTTTTCGGTGTACCTAATGGACGCCAATATGGATATCGATAAATTTCTTAGTCGAGACGATTTCATGCTGCTTACAGCAGCGGAATGGCCGTGGAAAATCACACATTTTATATTAAGTGCAAACTGTGTTAACTGTGGATTATATACTAATTCATCTTTACCGAGTCACTTCACCATATATAAAAGAAATATGGCCCAATTGTTAAATGAATTATTTTTCTGGTGTCGGGGTTGCGATTTTATGGCTATTTATGACCATTATCCTTCCGATGAATGTCGGCTTTGCAATTAAATAGCATTCTCATACATAATAAAAACTTTTTATAAAGCAACTCTGACCATAAAATCTAGAAATTTTGTTCACACAGTAAGCCCAGCAAGTCCAGCGCCATACCTACACATTGTCTTTCAGGGGATTCCCCGCACTATTTCGCTTGCTCAACCGTTCCCCCACCTTGCGCCCCGCACCGCTAATCCTCGATCCTCCGCTCGGAAATACACGTTAGAATAGAACGCGCTGTTTCGCTAGAATGCTGTCTAGTTAGAATGCACTCAGGATAGGTAGTGCTTGTTTTGAATAAATCTATATCAGAATAAAATTAAGAAAATACGCTAGTTTACTTCCTGAACTAAGCCAAAAGGTACCTAATTATTTAATTAAATGTTAAATGTAATGTGTTTACCTATTTGTTTTAAATTCAAACTTTTTAAAGATAAACATTTATTTCAGATGCCGTTCAAAATAGTACAGACGCTTGAAAAAGGCAAACACACAGGTTTAAGGTTGATTTTAACGTGAGATCAAGTCTGATAGAAGAATGAGAAATTAAAGGTTTTTCTTTTTTAGTTCAAAATAAAGAACCATTTACTTAATTTATAAAGATTTTTATTTATATACCATCTGCGTAAATAACCTTAGGAATTAGTAAAATGTCTTTATTATACAGTATGTAATAACACAAAATAAGTTGTTGAGTTGTAAGAGATCTGTCTAGTTCCCACGGGAGAAGTTGTAACAGTCTTCTCTGTTTTAAGAAGCGTTCGGGGATCGTTAGGTAATGTATTCGGTATTCTATTGTTAATTAATCGTACTAAACTTTTTGTTGCTTCATGCGAAATATTATAATTAATGGCCCAATTTTTCACGCCATCACGAAATTGTTGGTCTTTTTCGAATGTTGAATCATTGCTTGAAGATTCAGAAATATCGCTGGAGTAAGGACTCTCTTCAGAAATAATATCTTTGTAAGACACATTTTGTACGGAACCGTTTCCTGTAATTGTGATTCCAACTTGATTTTGGCTACTATTACTGCTTTGATTGTTTGATGATGACGAAGCTTTTTCAAAACGTCTATTCACTTCTCTTCTATAAGTTCCACTGCGTTTATATCTTTTCCAATTCTCTAGATCCATTTTTTTTTGTTTTTAGGGCAGAATGCACGTCGCATTAATTCCGTATCAAAATTTCTGAATATTGTTGTAAAAGCGAGCTAATGATTTTTTTGGGACTTAACTGTAATTTAATAGAAACATTTATCTACATGTATGTGCCACTTTTGCGTCATTATAGTGATAGATACTCATTTATAATACTAACAAGCACATTGCTAGGCACCAAAAAAGTTGTTATACAATAATTCTGCTCTATTATTGTGTCTGTGTGATATGCTTATCGATAAAATTATGATATGCATCTAAAAACTATTATAGTACACTTACGTTCTATTAGCGTGATCTGAAATTAGACTACATCACAAAAACACTCTATTGTAAAGTCTTTGTGACTACTAATGCACACGTACTATAGCAGCGATCTGAATATCCACAATGTCAAAATATCGCCCTGTAGTTGAGTGTTCATCACTGCTATAACGAAACTACTATTGTAGTTCGTTTGGAACCCTTATTACGCTAATCAGATAAATAAAGGCACCTGTTAACAATTTTATAGAGCAATATTATTATGTACTAGTTATACTAGAACTTGCTATAGTACTTGACTATAACGGTTGTATAAAATGGCGTAGTAAACGTTTACATCCTTTGTTTATAGGTATTTTTAGCTCTCTTAGCATTTAGAGCAATAATGTACTGTCGAACGCTTTTATACAACACTCTGGCACCGCTAAAACCTTAATAAATCGTTTATAAAGCTTTTTAGAGTTATAAGCTGAAATTATCGGACTGAATTGCTGGTTGGGAACTAGGCAATACGCCCGCACCCCGCCGCCTCCGCCGCCGGCCGGTTCCTCTCGCAAAAACGAGATGTAGTTACGTACAAACGAGATAGAAAGAAAATTTACTAAAAAATTTCCAAACCGATTGGATATTAGGTAACTCATATTGGCGACATTGAGAAATGTATATATGGAGCAATCAGAAGCAATATTCCCGAAACAATCTCCGCATTTTATTGTTGTTGCTCCAGATTGCTCCACTTAATTGATTCAGAGCAAAAAAATTGCCCATGTAAAGTGCTTTCACGGGCAATTCTTTGAGCAATTTTTGCTCGGCAACACTAATGGATCAATCTGGATCAATTAAGTGGAGCAATCTGGAGCAACAACAATAAATTGCGAATACCTATGTTTCGGGAATATTGCTTTCGATTGCTCCATATATTTCATGAGTTGCCGAATATCCAATCGGTTTGGAAATTTTCTTTCTATCTCGTTTGCAAGTACGTAATAACTACGTCTCGTTTTTGCGAGAGGAACCGGCCGGCAGCGGAGGCGACTTTTTCCACTCAACTCGATCCTGGACCAATATGGGCCAATTCCTCATGTCAACGTCAAGTTCGTCCCGCCATCAACGCCTGGGTCTTCTGCGATGCCGTTTGACGTTTTCAGGGACCCATGCTGTAGTAGGCATGCGGTGGGCTTAGCCCACAATGCATCCGACGTACGGCAAACGTGTTCGGTCCAGTCACATTTAAGCTTGTGCTCCTAATTTCATGTCTTAACAAAAAAACACGCTGGAGAGAGTGGCTTGTCTTCCTAAAGATGAAAACGATCGTAAACAATAAAGATTTATGAATTCATCAACCGGTACTAAGTACAGTTAAATGAACTATAAATAGTAAGTCTCTCTGCACGTAACAAGTTAATCACGCGTCGCTGACCATTCATATGGATGCGATCCGTTATTTTGTATCTGTTTTTAACATGATTTTGGTGTCAAATCATGCATAATGCAGTAACTATTCAAGTATTACGTAAGCAAATTTTTTGCAATTATTGACCACCCCCTCCCCCTCGTCAGCAAAAGTAAGCAAAGCTCTTACCACCCCCTTCCATGCTCACGTAAACATTGGTAGCAGACACAACGTGTCTTCTCACTTTCGTGTGATTTAGGAATATTGTCGTCGTTTTCTTCGAGCCATTCATAGTCAAGTAGGGTTGCCATATTATGTGTTCAAACCAAAATCGACAAAATTTTGTAGAAAATCCAAAAAATAATAAATAAATTCTGCTGACGTAATCACCATTCAGACCCCCATCCCCCCATGTCATCAAAAATAAGCAAAGCAAAGAATGTAGTGCTTACGTAATACTTGAATGGCCCCTAGGTGTCTAGGTATAATTTTGGTCACGAATAGTACCTAAGACATTGTAGTGACCTATACTTACTCCATTTGAAATAAAATTAGACATTTAACTAAACCTTTTTTTACAGTCCGATCAACCGATTTTGACTTCTATTTTGTTGGTGGCATCACAAATGGCAGCTGCAGTAAACAGTTGGTATTGTAACTACTTTTTTGCCATCCTTATGCCTACGGTATAGGAGTCAGAATCGGTTGAACTGACTGTAAAACAGGGTTGTTAAAATGTCTAATCTTATTTAAAATGGAGTATACCTTTATTTAATATTAAAATTTATTCAATCCTACATCGCGCAGTCAGACTTTACCACGAAACGGACATGTATACAACATCCCGACATCAACCGTTGGGCAGTTGCCCACCATTGACACAACACTCGTCTGTTCGGCGATCCTCCATTTTCTATAGAGTATGAGTGAACTTTACACCCTGTGCCTCATACCTCTATACTGGTGACCCCGACCTGAGATTTTGATCGATAAGATATTAGAGCGACTTATGTCAACTAACACTTTAGTTGTCTATATCTTAATTGTGGAGCTAAATATTTAGGTTATTAAAATCGGGACAGAAGTAGGTAACATTAAAATAATTATAAAGTACCTACTCTTAGCTAATTCTTATGAAATATCTACTGCAATACAATGTATTTTATCGTTTTGTGTCAATTTAACTACTTGCTGAATACCAGCATTCTACATGAAGAAACTGCTTATCTAACCTCCACAACCCAGTTACTGGGTAACACGATACCACTTGGTAAGACTGGTTTCAGACTTTAGGGCATCGAACCCTAATGACTGACAACGATCCACGAATGACAGCCGGGGCCAACGGCTTCACGTGCTTTCGAGGGTCAGAGGGGTCTTGGAATTTAAAGATGTTCACACGTCCACGGACCGAAAGACCCGCGGGGCTGTTCTTGCCTGTTTAGCTAACTGTATAATAAGAATTAGTACCATTAATTTGCCGCAGGAAGGCTCTCGAGGGACGGACTCTAATCGCCAACGCGAATGCTGAACATGGAGTTTGGTCTTCAGCTTTGATAGACAGTGTCATTAGGTTTACCTGATATTTCAGTCTGCTAACATTACTGTCTAATTTGTTTCACTATAAACCTCTGCCTACCCCTAATGGTGCCAAACAGCTGTCAAAGACATCCACGGAGCAATACTCCCGTGCGAACTCAACCGTGGCAGACACACACGCAACACGTCGGCGACTGACAGCTGTTAATTTTCACATCGTGTGCGTCGAACATCACTTACGCTTTCCTCTCTCGGAGTAAAAAACCTTTAATAATTTAAGCAAATATTAACGTACCTTGAACGAATTTGAAGGTGAAACTTAGGTAGGTACCCCATATCATGCCGTCCAACGTGAATCTAATCTACATTTTTCCCATACTGGGGAGTGTATTACTCCATTGACAATGTAAATCAAAAATTACACATGGTATGGTTTTGTCTCATTAGTCATTATTAATATTGTCTGTACGGAAACAGAATACTAAAATAAAAAGCCATTAAAAAATTAAGGAGCCAACAAAAAATAGTTTTTCTTGCTAATTTAACCTAACTTGGGCGTGTTTAAGTAATAAAAGACGTGTAAAATCTCCAAAACCAAGTCGGTGCCGACAAAGCTCAAATATCGAAAAGTTCAATAAACTTTATTCGTCATTGATATGCAGTGATTTTTTCATAAAACCCGATCTACCGTAGGACTTTTCTTAATTTTTTACCCGCCTGTGTTACTTTAAATGATTGTTGTGCGTGTAGACTTGCGTCTAACTGCTCATCACTGATAATACCTCTGTCGGACACGATGCCTGGTGAGACAGCGTGCTTTTTAGTCAGGCCCACCAGTGAGTTCGAGCCCGCGACTAGATTCCTCTTAAGACTCACATAAAATTCGAATACTAAATGTTTGGTTTTTAAAAGAGACCATGCATGACCTATAACTTTGTTTCAACATTTCTTCTCAGGGCTCAGTCCGTTAGGAAATGCCGGGCTTCACCTAGTTTTAAAATATTTACCAACAAACTATTGCTTCAATAGAATAAGACGAAGCTTATAGATAATACACTAGCTTGTGTCTGCGACTTCACCGTCATCGTTCTTGGGATCCTGGCCCTCGTGGGTGATGTACCTTCGGGTGTGAGGTATAACCTATCCACTTGATTCAGATAATGTAACACTCTGTGGTTTGAATCGGTACTAAAGAGTACCTACAAGGAGTCCGGTTATCCTCTAAGCGAGACGAAACGGTACCATAGAGATTCCCAACAAAAACGGCTGTTGAGAACAGGCAAGGATGAGTAGGTAATGGAAAATTTTAGAGGTCGAAGGAGAAACTGTTTTATCTGAATTTTTGCCGGTCGTCACTCTCCGATATTTTTTCTTATGCTGATAGAAGGAAGTTCATTTATATAATAGGGTATTACACTCATTTTTGAAAAGTGTCTTAATTAGATTCTAGGGTCATAGTAAACCACTAAAAAAACAACATTTTTATTTAATCGATTAGTGCCCTAAAAATGCATTTAAATTTTACATTCGCGCGTAATTTGACGAAAACGCTGGACGCAGTAGACGCCATATTGCTCTGTGGGTATGACGTCAGTTTGCTAAAAACAAATGCGCTGATATTTTGTATGACAATTGTTTATCATTTAAAAAATTAGTTATTTTTCTACTTATCGTTGGTTTGCTGTTCCTGAATGCAAAATATGATTTAAATAAAAATTACTTTGGTTACCAAAATAATAAAAGTACAAAGTTGCTCAGTTGACATGCCGTATGACGAAATAACATGGCGGCTACTATTTCATGGTGTTCAAAAACAGATTAAAAAAACTGAAATCTTTAAATTGAATTTTAAAATGTATTATGTTGTTTCATGAACTAAAACTAACATTTTTCGACTGCATTTTGCCTAAGCTATCTCAATAATATATTTTTAGATTTTTTCTCGTATATAGTAAAATACCCTATTATCTTAAGTAACGGGAACTCAGAATTCATCAGCAGTTGGCAATGTCGTACCTATTATAAATAGACGCGTCATACACGAACATCAGAGCACTCAAAAAAACTTAAAAAAAAAAAAACAACCGACTTCCAAAAAAACACTACAAAGTGAAAAATTACTTTAATTTCGGAAGTCTTTGAAGTCTTTGAAGCTGTATTTGAATTTTTTGTCACCGCCTTCCGAAATAAATGTTATTATTCACTTTGTAGGTAGTGTTTTTTTGGAAGTTGTGTTGGCAATTTCGTGGAGCGAGCGCCATCTGTTATTGGCGACCGGAATTACAAGCGCTGGCGCAGCTAGCCGTGACGTCGACATCGGACCATCGTGGCTCGTGGTGGGGAGGAGACCGGCTCGCTCGGCGCGCCCGGCCTTTCCTTCTTCTTACCGGGGCCGCCGGACGGAACACTCACCAATTAACCTCCATTATTTTTGGAACATTTAATTATTATTTATTCTGAAAGGTTTTGTTTTAAGTTTATCTAATAGTTTGATTTATTTGCTCAAGATTAATTAAAGTGAATCACATTTAAAATATCTACATCTTGTATTAATAAATTGATAATTGTGTACTAATATTGTTTCTCTTAATATCAGAAGTGGAAACCACGTGTCATGGGAAAACGCAGACGTCATCGCAAGCGAGCGCAATCGTCGTCAAGTAGCAGTAGCACGACGAGTACAAGCTCCAGAACGCCGTCACCTCTGCCCAGAAGGAAATCAAAGGTATCACGTCATAAAGATACCAAGACTGTGAGTACCTTAAACAATATAATACCGGAGTTTGACCCCTTAAATGATGATATAAATGCATGGCTTAATATTATACAATCCTATGCGGCAACATTTGATTGGACCGACGAAACGATACGTTATCAAGCTCTTAATAAGTTGAAAGGCTCTGGGAAAGTCTGGTATGATTCGTTGTTGCGTACTGATAGTCAGTGGCCTACATGGAAATGGAGTGATTGGAATCTGCGTTTGGCTAATAGTTTTCAAATACGTCGTAATATGTTTGAGTTGTTAAAAGAAATTATTAATAAAAAACCGTTAGAAAACCAATCACTTTACGAATTTTATTTTGATATTAAATGTAAAGTTGACCGATTATCTTTAAACTTTACTGAGCAGGATATTATATCTATAATTGTCGGGAGCATAGGCGATAGCAATATAGGAGCATCTATTGAGGCGAGTAATTTTAAATCTTGTCATGATTTAGCTAGTTACCTTCATGGTCGTACCTACAAGGGCAAAAACTCAAAACAAACCAATTCGGGTAGTACACGTGAAAACCAACATAAAACAGTGGATCAAACGAATATTTCTAGCCCGCCGTCCACAAACGTTATATCTTCAAATAATAACGCCAATGCTAGTCATGCGCATGAAAGTAATCAAACCAGTTCAACGCTTATTCGGAAATCTATTAAATGTTACTCTTGCGGTGGGAATCATAAAAGGAATCAATGTGATCTCATTAAATGTAATTATTGTAAAAAAAAAGGCCATGTTGAGGCTGTGTGCCGTAGTAAGCAAAGTACAGGATTAATTAAACCAGAAACTGAGGAAACTAAATTGATCCTTACCCCTGATCCGCGAAATAAATTTGTAAAAACGGTTAACATTGATCACTTTGTCCACGAGGCATTTATTGATACGGGAAGCAGTTGTTCCCTGATTTCTGAATCGGTAGTTCAAAAACATTCGCTTCAGACTAGTATATTACCCTCGCCAGTTTTGTTACAAGGATTTTCTAGTCATAATTCTAAACCGGTCACTCGAAAGGTCACTTTAGATTTAAAGATTGACTGCGTGTCTTTAACCGGTGTGAACTTTTACGTTATTGATGACCTAGTAGGTTGTGATATACTTATTGGCCGTAACATAACGGAGCGAAATGATTTGATATATTCACGTGTAGGTAATTCATTCAAGTTTGACTATGCGCAATCACTTAATGAATTTTGTGACGCTATTCATGAAACTAAAATAGATACTGACACTCACTTAAATGAATTGATTTATTTATTTAGACAATATAAACAGTGTGTCGCGTCAGACATAAAAGAGTTAGGGAAAGTGAATAACCACGAGATGGTTATTACACTGACAGACCCACGACCGGTGCAGTGCAGACCTTTTCGAGCCTCTCATACAGATAGAAAGATTATTCGAGATATGGTTCAGGAATTAGTGGATAATAAAATCATTCGAGAAAGTAACTCCCCTTACCCGCTCTGCTCGTGAACAAAAGAATGGCGAGAAAAGACTCTGCATTGATTATCGCGCATTAAATAAAATAACAGTCAAAGATAAGTACCCAATGCCTCGAATCGAGGATCTTATAGATAGACTACAAGGTTATAAATATTTTACAAGTCTTGATCTAAAAAGTGGGTACTATCAAATTATTATGAGCTCACAGTCCATAGAGAAGACGGCATTCATTACCGAAGATGGCCATTATGAATTTCTGCGACTCCCATTTGGTTTGGCTAATGCACCATCTTGTTTCCAACAGATGATGAATCGCTAGTGGACGTAACGGAGTTGCGAGCAAAGGTAGATAAAAATATTAAAGCTAGTGCAATATCACAAAAACAAAGGTTTGATAAAACTCGATCAAAAGCTAAGATTTACGAAGAAGGAGATTTGGTATTAATCAGGATACAGAGTCAGAGCAACGATGGTCGAAGCAGGAAACTCCTGCCTATCTTCAAAGGACCGTTTCGAGTAAAAAAAAGTTCTGGGTAATGACAGATATGAGATAACCGACCTAAGGGGTTCTGAAAGGAGCAGTAAACCGTACAATGGCGTGGCAGCTGCTGAAAATATGAAGTATTGGATACAAATCGATGACTGGACATTGGAGTAGGCTAGTTAGGCTACTAACAATAAGGTCCGTGTTGGCAAGTCGTGGTTTTAAAGGTATGTATGGCACTTTCCTGGCTGTAGTAAATAATGAAAAATAATTTTATTGTAAATAAAATAAAGTGACAGTCTCACATATGGTATTCCCTATATCATACTCGCGAGACTAGATAAAACACTTGTACCATAATCCTCGTCAGGATAGAAACACCAGCAAATGTGAATAAAGCTTGGAAAACAACTTGGTACATTTAAGTGTAGCGAAAAGCTCTTTAGATGCAAGTGATTCCAAGTGGTAAGCTCTAGGTAAACCAGGACTCTTAAGTGTGGCATAGTCCCTTTAAGTACGGTTGACCTAGTAGTAATAGAGTAGGCAATTGCTGATGGTTCAAAAGCGTATTTATAGCTTGTTGTTCATACTTGCAGATTTATAAAACTAGTTTTGATATTGCTTTTGTTTCAGTGTTTTACCTAGACTCGTGGGGCGCCTGGGACATGCGCCTTGCAGAATGGCCGTGTTGGCAATTTCGTGGAGCGAGCGCCATCTGTTATTGGCGACCGGAATTACAAGCGCTGGCGCAGCTAGCCGTGACGTCGACATCGGACCATCGTGGCTCGTGGTGGGGAGGAGACCGGCTCGCTCGGCGCGCCCGGCCTTTCCTTCTTCTTACCGGGGCCGCCGGACGGAACACTCACCAATTAACCTCCATTATTTTTGGAACATTTAATTATTATTTATTCTGAAAGGTTTTGTTTTAAGTTTATCTAATAGTTTGATTTATTTGCTCAAGATTAATTAAAGTGAATCACATTTAAAATATCTACATCTTGTATTAATAAATTGATAATTGTGTACTAATATTGTTTCTCTTAATAGTTGGTTGTTTTTTTTTTGGAAAATGTTTTTTTTTTACTTTTTAGTGGTTCACGTGTGCTTACCCCTTCACAGCATACCGGCGTGATGTTATGTTATGAACTGGTGTAAGCAATAGACAGAAATGTGATTTCAGCAATCCCAGTCCATTTGCTATCATTTATTGAGGAGTTCCGTTGCCTATCTCCAAACTTCTTCATCAGATCTTCACCAAATTGAAATGAGACCACTCCGAGAAAGTACTCTTCCAAAAAATACCTAAATCGCTTCGTGTACCTATAAAATTTGAAGAGTTCTCTCTATTTCTCCAGGATCCCATCATCAGATCCTGACTTGATGATCATGGGACCACCTGGAAAGTATAACCTTTCATACAAAAAACACAAAATCGGTCGAGCTATCTTCGAGTAATCGGGGAACATACATCCTCCTTTTTGAAGTCGGTTAAAAACAGCGTAAACCATGAATGTATCTACCTACTAGTACATACAATCATACAGCGCGCGAAGATCAGGAAAGACCCATACCGAATCCTGATGTTTGAAAAAGATAAACATAATTATATACTTAGTAACGTCACTAGCGTGTCGCCACGTCACTGGATGGTACGTGACTAATAACAACGACAGGCAATTACCTTGCATTTATCTTGCCAATATTGAGCGCCACGTACGCATAATATATCTTGGTATTTGGACTGTCGGTTATAACCACATTCCTCCAAAAAAATTAAGTACCTAAGAATTACCTACATTTATGTATTTTGCGGCGTAGCCACAAATGAGAAAGAATGTAATAAACACAAATGCAAATAAATAAACTATGCTAAGTGAAGCTAAACGACACTTTCGCTACTCGCGGCCATTTCTCCTGGCCACATGTCACGAATTCATGATTTATTTATCTTCTTGAATGAATAAGTAACAGAACTGCCATATAGCCCATCTCATGTCTATCTCAGCCTTTGACAACTAATTTTAATCAATTCTCAATCACAGCAACTCCTGCAAACCAGCACTCTAATTACATAACACACTATTAATTTAATCACAATCATGTAATCAGGCTTGTAAATATTATATCTATTTATTTGACATAAAGTATACAGAAGGTGACACTTAGTTTAAACGTGCAATTAGCCTCGTACAGAATAAATTATCAATGATCACTACGCTAGGAAAACCTATGTTACAAGGGTCATACATCCGTCTATTATGGATGTTATAAATAATAGTTACATTCCAATTTAGTTTTATTACAATACGATTAATAACATCGTGCGCTAAAACTTATAAATGGCTTGTGTTGCGGCGCAGCGCCTGACAGTTTCTAAATACTAATTCCACACGTTTATGTGTCTACGCATAATCATGGTTTTGGTAGGCGCTAGTTAGTTATTCGTTTAAAGATTTGATGTGTCATACAGCTAGTCTACCGACCACCTTCATATTGTACGCATGATATTTTTTATTAAACCTTTTTTAATTGTTTTAGGACTTTAATTAGCCCCAGTGTATAGTCAAAATATACAGCTTGTAAATGGCTTGTCGTAAAGTACCTTACTAATATACTTTGGTACTGATAGCTGTAAGCCACCCAAACAATAAAATAAAAATAAACAATCTAAATAATTTTGAAAGGTATTGCTAATCCATTGCTTCATATGTTCGAAACATTTGTCTGCTCAACAACGTAAGTAACTCAATGAGTGTTGCTAAACTGTCAAAATAAAACTAATTTCTACTGTTAGTGTGTACGCATTTATCCCGGTGTTCCTTACATTTTGTGGAGGTTTTGAACAAAATGGAGGAAACATGTTTTTTCAGAAATTATGAATCACTAGATTCCGCCCGCGGCTTCGCCCGCGTGGAGGTCGGAAATTATCCCGCGGGAACGTACTACCGGGATAAAAAGTATCCTATGTGTTAATCTAGGTTATAAACTATCTGTGTGCCAAATTTCATCCAAATCCGTTCAGCCGTTTTTGTGAGAAAGAGTTACAAACATCCATCTATCCATCCATCCATCCATACTTACAAACTTTCGCGTTTATAATTCTAGTAAGGATAAGGATTTATTTATTCAAAATATTTACCCTCATTATCTTTACATTGCTGCCATCTAAACGGAAGTTCATTTTCGATAGAATTCTGAGGATCTAGGTCGGAAATTAACCCGCGGGAACGTAATACCGGGATAAAAAGTATTCTAGGTTATAATCTACCTGTGTGCCAAATTTCATCCAAATCCGTTCAGCCGTTTTTGCGTGAAAGAGTAACAAACATCCATCCATCCATGCTTACAAACTTTCGCGTTTACAAATACCTTTTAAATAGTAAGGATATTGATGAGTATCTTCTACAATGATTCCAAAAGCTGTCAGTTACGAGTCTGGTCGATTTTGTATGGGAGGTCCGATTTTTTTTTTCATATTTCGAACCATGTTCCTTGGAGAAAGTTGTTCAATTTAACGGGTACTATCACCCTGAAAAATTTGGACGGTGACTAAAAAATCAGCCTGTATTATATTGAATATAAACCTTTTATTAATAAATTGTTGTTTAAGTTTAGTTAAACAGTATTTTTCTTTCTATCAGATTTCTGTTACAATTTTATAGGTGGAAATAGTCGAGTAAATCCAGCTGGGATGATGAACTTGGCTACCGCTAGTTTAAGAACAGCACCTGCCTCGGCTGCAACACTAAAACATTTTCAAAATATGTTTATAACTTTACTCTATATACAGGTTGAAATTGAAAACATGCGACAAACCGAAATGGGACATTGTACTCATCATTATGAACAACTTTTACTAAGGGACCAAAGATGCAATCGCAAAAAAAAAACAGCTGTTCCCTACATTTTGACGAGTCATGCGAACATAAATGTAGGGAACAGATGTTTGTTATTTCGCGATTGCATCTTTGGTCCCTTAGTAAAATTTGTTCATAATGATGAGTACAATCTCCCATTTCGGTTTGTCGCATGTTTTCAATTTCACCCTGTATGGAGACAAAAGTCTTATGTGTCAGTATTTATGTAAGTACACACATATAAACAGACAAGAAAAAAGGAACAGAAAAACGAGTACAAAGGTGATGTTTATTTTTAAGGCCCTGGTTACTTTAAATATTGTCGTTATGAGCAATAATAGTTCTTATTGCAATCCGATACCGGTTAAAATCTAATCGTTATAAATTCGAATAATAAATGAGCAAGCGTTGTCGTAAAAATGGAAATAAAATCGTATAAAATTAGATATTAATTATTTAATAATTAATAATCCATCATTAGATGCAGTTTAGCATTTGGAATATTATGGTATATTTTTAATCATAATTATAATTGTTATTGAAGGGATAAACTGGTTTTAAAGATAATTAAGAGGTGACTTTGATGATTTTTTGATGAATTAAAGTATGTTTAATAATGCTTTGAGTTCTATCACTCTATGCAAAAAAGACTTGAAAATATAATATATTTTTTTGCTTTCAAAATCATTTACGGTTAAAGAGATACACAGGTTTAAAAAACCACCTTTTTGAGCGTTTTCAAGAAATCACCGCCTTAAAGAAATCTCTTCCAGCATACCTGCGATAGGAGAGTAGATGAAAGCGATTTATAGTCTTCGGCACACGAGGAACACGGATCCAATCTACAATGTTGCCAGGTGGCATATTAAAGTAGGTAAGTACTACTCGCATTTGGAAAACATAATTAAACCAATTTCACTTCCACAGGTAATTAAGAACAATTCTAATAACAAAATGGTTTACCTACAAAGTAAAGTTTATCTTGAAATACATCTAGACATTATCTGTGGACAGATCTTGACATCAGTAGCCGTGAAGAACATAGGAAGGAGAAACATTTGAAGATTAAGTAGAATTATATTTAATGCACTAGAAAAGTAGGGCAAGAAAAAATTTCACCGAATCTAAAAAGAAATGGTGGATACTGACCGGCGATACGGGGCGTAATGTAACATTCGCAGCGTGCATGTAATGTAACATTCGCAGCGTGCATGTAATGTAACATTCGCAGCGTGCATGTAATGTAACATTCGCAGCGTGCATGTAATGTAACATTCGCAGCGTGCATGTCGTTACGCCGTGTCCTAAAATCCATGTTGCTCTTTCACTTGTTTCCCCGTACTGACTGCACGAATGCTCGCTTTGCTCGCTTTGCTTCGCTTTGTTTGCTTTGCTTTGCTTTGCTTTGCTTTGTTACATTATGCCCCGTATTGCCGCGCACATACCGCGTAATCGCACGCCTTGTTCCCTCTTAAGTAGAATTATATAAAAGTAGGGCAAGCAAAAATTTCACCGTATCTAAAAAGTAAGACGAGTTTGTTGAGTAATCAGTGTGGTAGGGACATCGATGCGCTAGCTGTAGCCATGGATTCAGTACATTAGGCTGTCTAGAACATTGTGTTGAATTAATGGTTTCATTTTTCGCGTCGATGTCCCTGCTACCTTGTGATCATCAACATCGCCCTGCCTTGTCCCACCTATATCGTGTTTGGCTTCTAGTCTAAACAGAGAGCACAATGCCAGCATTTTACACGGCTTCGGACTACTCGTAACGACTTCGGATCAAAGATATACGCATAGCAGCCGGGGCCAACGGCTTTCGGAGGCATGGAGGGGTCCCGACATGTAGTGGACACCCATCCACGAGCCGATCGCGGCAGGCGTAGCATAACCCTCCATCGACCCGTGTCGCTGTTATTATTTATATAGGAACCAGGTGCACAGGTGTAAGTAATTGATATACTCGTAACTGACAGCTTTTGGAATCATTGTAGAAGATACTCATCAATATCCTTACTATTTAATAGGTATTTGTAAACGCGAAAGTTTGTAAGCATGGATGGATGGATGTTTGTTACTCTTTCACGCAAAAACGGCTGAACGGATTTGGATGAAATTTGGCACACAGGTAGATTATAACCTAGAATACTTTTTATCCCGGTATTACGTTCCCGCGGGTTAATTTCCGACCTAGATCCTCAGAATTCTATCGAAAATGAACTTCCGTTTAGATGGCAGCAATGTAAAGATAATGAGGGTAAATATTTTGAATAAATAAATCCTTATCCTTACTAGAATTATAAACGCGAAAGTTTGTAAGTATGGATGGATGGATGGATAGATGGATGTTTGTAACTCTTTCTCACAAAAACGGCTGAACGGATTTGGATGAAATTTGGCACACAGATAGTTTATAACCTAGATTAACACATAGGATACTTTTTATCCCGGCAGTACGTTCCCGCGGGATAATTTCCGACCTCCACGCGGGCGAAGCCGCGGGCGGAATCTAGTGATTCATAATTTCTGAAAAAACAGGTGTTTACTCCATTTTGTTCAAAAACTCCACAAAATGTAGGGAACACCGGGATAAATACGTACACACTAACAGTAGAAATGAGTTTTATTTTGCCAGTTTAGCAACACTCATTGAGTTACTTACGTTGTTGAGCAGAGAAATGTTTCGAACATATGAAGCAATGGATTATCCATACCTTTCAAAATTATTTAGATTGTTTATTTTTATGTTATTGTTTGGGTGGCTGTTTTCAATTTCAACCTGTATATAGAGTAAAGTTATAAACATATTTTGAAAATGTTTTAGTGTTGCAGCCGAGGCAGGTGCTGTTCTTAAACTAGCGGTAGCCAAGTTCATCATCCCAGCTGGATTTACTCGACTATTTCCACCTATAAAATTGTAACAGAAATCTGATAGAAAGAAAAATACTGTTTAACTAAACTTAAACAACAATTTATTAGTAAAAGGTTTATATTCAATATAATACAGGCTGATTTTTTAGTCACCGTCCAAATTTTTCAGGGTCATAGTACCCGTGAAATTGAACAACTTTCTCCAAGGAACATGGGTCGAAATATGAAAAAAAAAATCGACCTCCCATGCAAAATCAATAGTTAGCTGGTCGATTTTGTATGGGAGGTCCGATTTTATTTTCATATTTCGACCCATGTTCTGGCTCGAACACATGCGGTGATCCTCCTGGGCATGCTGAGAATCAAGTTATCCAGCATTTCTTGGGGTAACCTGTCCCATTCTTGAATAGCGGCTTCCCTGAGCTCTGGCACTGTCTAGGGACGTGGCTGACGGTTCCAAACAGCTCGCTTAAGGGGAACCTAGTTGCGGGCTCGAACTCACTGGTGGGCCTGGCTAAAAATCACGCTGTCTCACCAGGCTTCGTATCCGACAGAAATAGTATCAGTGATGAGCAGTTAGACGCTAGTCTACACGCACAACGTCACTTTGTAATGTTTTTTTGGAAGTCGGTTGTTTTTTTTTTGGAAAAAGTTTTTTTTAACATTTTAGTGGTTCACATGTGCTTACCCCTTCACAGCATACCGGCATGATGTTATGTTATGAACTGATGTAAGCAATAGACAGACATGAGATTTCAGCAATCCCAGCCCATTTGCTATCATTTATTGAGGAGTCCCGTTGCCTATCTCCAAAGTTCTTCATCAAATCTTCACCAAATTGAAATGAGACCACGACGAGAAAGTACTCTTCCAAAAAATACCTAAATCGCTTTGTGTGCCTATAAAATTTTAAGAGTTCTCTCTATTTCTCCTGGATCCCATCATCAGATCCTGACTTGATGATCATGGGACCACCTGGGAAGTATACCCTTTCAAACAAAAAAAACAAAATCCAAATCGGTCGAGCCATCTTCGAGTAATCGGGGAACATACATAAAAAAAAAAAGGTTCCGACGAATTGATAACCTCCTCCTTTTTGAAGTCGGTTAAAAAGTATGTTTTATTTCCCTGCATTCTTTTGAGAAAAGCACTTTAAATGCCTCGGCGGAAATGGCAATTGCCTGTCGGCTGTCTCGTATTATTGAGATAATGAGATCCTCGCCTACGGCTCGGCCTTCAAACTCATACTTGACCTCTAATTGCCGATTTAAGTATTTACTACGACCAATAATATTCAGTATCCACGTTTATAAGCGATGTTGTCACATAAAGCAACGACTTCGCTGTCAAAAATTCCTTTGAATGTGTGAGTGAATTGTGCGTTTTCACATTAAAGTGGATACATTCGTGTTACGTAAACAACCGTTGAAGTGTTGTACCATACAAAAATTCTCGCTGGTACTTATACTAGCCGCGGTAACGAAACCATAGCGAGTTATAATTCGACGCCAACGCCATCTAGTTACGTTTTTGGAAACTTTTTACTTTGAACTGAATAAGACATTTTGTTTTTTTTAGGAATTGTACATCACCGCCTGCCTATGGACATCTGCTTTGCCAAAGGAATACAAGTTTTGTCTTTGGATTAAGAAAAAACAGTTTGAAAAATAATAAGTACCTACCAACCTAGAGAAAAAACTGTTTTTTTTCTGGCTATGTTGTAAACTTTATGGTTTATGGATTCTTCAAAATCATCATTTTAGCTGACCACTGGACATAAGCTAAGAAAATAATAACAATCTAACCTAAAATATTATAAATGTGAAAGTTTTCATGTTTGGATATTTAGATATTTAGATATTTGTCACTCAATCACGCAAAAACTACCTTACGGAATTGAATGAAATTTGGCACACATACGGGCTGTATTTTTAGTCACCTTCCAAATTTTTCAGGGTGATAGTACCCGTTAAATTGAACAACTTTCTCCAAGGAACATGGGTCGAAATATGAAAAAAAAAATCGGACCTCCCATACAAAATCGACCAGCTAACTATTGATTTTGTATGGGAGGTCCGATTTTTTTTTTCATATTTCGACCCATGTTCCTTGGAGAAAGTTGTTCAATTTAACGGGTACTATCACCCTGAAAAATTTGGAAGGGTATAAAAATCACTTACTGTATAGTTTGTAACCTGGATTAGCACATAGGATAATTTTCATCCCGCTAGTATGTTTCTGTGGGATAATATTAGAACTTCACGCGGGCGAAGCCGCTAGCAAAACCTAGTAGAAATAATCTATTTTTATCCAATGTAAAATAAAATAAAAAAATGGTTTATACTTATAGTCAAATAAAATAAACAATGATATGAAGTAACTCATATTATTATGATCCGTCAGTAGGTAAGCTTGTCGCCTGGAACAAACAACGTGAAACGACAATAATTGCTTATGAAAACTAGAGGTGGGTCATTGACGGTTTTTTGGTTAATGTAATTTAACTGTTAATCATCAATGGTCAACAGGTTAAAAAAGCTGTTAAATTATTAACAGGTTTTGAATGTTCAATCGGTAGCGTTTTGCGTCAATTTATGTCAACGTTTTTAGTCATTGACAATTTTTATGAATTAATTTGATATACGATGTTCGGTAACGTTCGCAAGTATTTGTTTTGCATACTACCTAGTTGAAAAGAAAAAACAGAAATTAATAACATTATATTGAAATAATCCGTTGAGCCGTTGACGTAAATTAGCAGCATTTTATTTTCAACTGGTTTTATTTGGAACTGAATAAAATAATGACTATTGAACTAATGCGTCTTGTGTGTTGACGTAAATTAACAGCTAATATTTTCAACCTGTTTTTTCATTGATGATTAACAGTTATCTCGTTGACGAATGAAAAGTCGTTAAAAAAAACAGTTTATTGATTCAATGACCACCTCTAATGAAAACATTCTCTTATTGTGTTCATCTCAACGTTTTTAACAGTAGGATATATTATAATATGAATCACCCACCCCCTTTTTTGCTTACCTACCTTCTAATTGCCTAACACTTGGGAAAAAGGCATGAGCTAATGTATGGGTATGTTAAATGTAGAATAAAACTGTGATATAATTTGTAGAGAGCAGTGGTGGCCCAATGGTAACGGCCGCATCTTACGAGTTATGACAAAATCACCTTTTTGACCGTTTTCAAGAAATCTTCGCCTTAAGGCCCATAGAATCCTCATCTCCCGTTTGTATGCTAAAGCACGTCTGCCAACCGCGCCCGCGCAGGGCACCTCTGAGCCTTTATCTCAAAATGGGGATATTCCTTTGATTAATTTACAATTGTGCTTCGGCGATTCTGTGGTACCGCTAACTATCTATTTTTCAGTGTATTTTTTTTCCAAATAACGAAGCCGTTTAGTAGGAGTATGGAATAGAAGCCAAAATATTGTGTGTTGGAAAATATTTTTTTACAGCAAAAGTATTAACCATACAAAAACAGTACTTCTGGCAAAATGATCTATATGAATCTATAGCAAAATCATATATTTTTCAAATCTTCAAGACAAGCCGTTAATGAGCAGTAGGGTTCATAAAGTGACCGTGTTACGCTACCAAATGGGACGTAGGCCCTTAAGTGTTTATTATTCAGTGTGGTAGGGACATCGATGCGCAAGCTTTTACCATGGATTCAGTACATTAGCCTGTTTAGAACATTGCGCATTAATGGTTTCATTTTTCGCGTCGATGCCCCTTCTACCTACCTTGTGGTCATTGGGAATCCCAGGCTGATACTGGGCTACCGTAGGCGCGTGTTTGCGGATGGCGAGTCATGGGTAGCTCACTGTCCGGTAAGGACCATGCCCGGGTCGACGGCGCGTTGTGTTCCACACGCGCTTGAAAGAGATGTCAGCACCAACTGGTGGGTTCCGCAAGGGCCGAAGCCTGCCCGGGGTGCGGGTTGTTCAAAATCAAAATCAAAATATTTTATTTCACATAAGCCTGCATGGGCACTTATGAAACGTCAGAAGCTAGATGCACGGTTCCAATTTGTCGTTTCCTATGGAGAAGAGCCAGCAAGAAACTCCACGGTTACTCTTTTAAAAATAATTGGATTTTACAATGTTTTCAAATTACAGTGATAATAGGTATGGGAGGACAGTGCAGGCCAGTCCACTCGAGTAGTTCCATGCATGCTGACACACACATTTCACATTACCAATTTACCTTTCCCTGACGGGTTAGGTACATCTGAATGATCATCAGTGCAGGCCAGTCAATAAGTACCAGGTACTTAGAGGAATGAAAATACAGAATAGAAAAACGTCTACAAATCTAGTCTCTAAGGCCTACAACGTTCTCTCATTCACAATATATGCATTATACGCACACTATGTAGACAAGCATATTATAAGTTAGATGATTACATTGTTGATAAAAATGCTTGGCTTAATGCTGGTCCGACTCCACAGGCACCTGGGCTTGCTATTTAAAATTTTCATATTTGGAAGAGATGCTGCCCTTTTTTGTTTTCTGACATTATGAACATTTCTGTTCCTATTATTTTTATTTTCTGACATTACGAATAAGTTTTTATTTTTACTGAATCAAGTATTATTTATAAAAATTCAAAAGATACTTATTAAATATTTTTCTTTCTTTTTGGAAATCATATTTGATTAATTTCTCAAATACATTGCAAACTATATTTTTGTATAATTTAGAAGCATTTTGTTTAAACTTTGTAAATGTGAGTACCATGCATCCGTATAATAATTATATTGTTTTGATGTACGTTGACTTGAAACAGCGTGGCAGTTGAGAGTATGTCATGCTCACTTAAAAGTGTCGCTGATTGTGGCGCGTGTGTTGGATCATTCGGTTCCCTACAAAATGGTTGAGCTGGATGGTGCTGATCCACGCGTCAAGTTCGTGAACGGGCGCCGTCGGTTGACACTGGTCATCTCCTAACTTCCATGGCTAAATTTTAAATTTTATATTTAGAATTGTTTTTTTTTACATTGTTCTCACATATAGAAGCAACAAGAATAATGTTCCCAAGTTTTTGTAATACATAACATGATTAAAAAGAGTGTCCATGGAGTTTCTTGCCCGTTCTTCTCCATAGAGATCTACGTTTTGGAATGGGCAACTAGCTTCAACTTTCCAACTGGTCGACTTTTTGACAATTCAAAAGTGCCTGTAAATGGTTTAATTGAAATAAATGCTTTGAGTTTGAGTTTTGAGTTTGAATATGTAAAAGAACCTATATAAAATGAATCTATTTAAACCAAGTGACTTCATTTCGATGACAATCACTAATAATAAATAGTCGAAAGTAAAATTGATGTATATTGGTGCCGATTCTGTTGTACACCGAACTAAACTAACTAAACTATCACTAAAATTCCTTACTTTTGGCTATAAGAATCTTAAAGCTATTCTGCAAAATAAAATCTCTAAACTTAAAAATTATTTTGACATAACTAAAATCGAATTTGACAATCGCGACTCTTGCAGGCTTAGCATGACGCTTTCTATTTCTACTCTTCTGTAGAATAGAAATCGCTTGTCTACATTTCTCGCTGAAAAACTGTCTACACGGAAACGTCATTTTTGTCTAGTCTTCCGTCGACAAAACGCTTCTCACACAATGATTTTTTCACAATTGTATGGAAAAAAAATAAAAATATTACCTACATGTTGAGATTATGGGGCTTACGGATTTATTAAAGGGGGTCGAAATTATCATAATTTTTGCGATAGGACACACCATTTTCGAGATATAAGCAAACGAAAAAAAAAAAAAGATACAGTACTGTTTTTGCATCTGAAGTCGAAGTGTTGGTGTGAATTTTAGTTCATGACCACTAGTTTTATTCCAAACTTTTTAAATCGTGATTAAAATTAGTCAGATTTAGTTAGAAAAATTAATATAGGTAGTCAAAATTTTTGGTGAAAAACGGCAAACTCAGAATAGCAAAATTACCATTTTCACTAAATTAATAATGCAGTACAATCTTAGTGCTGTCAAACTAAAATATAGTTAAGTTGTGTCACTTTAGTCAATTTCAGAATAGGAAATCGTCGTTTGACAGGACTAAACAAAATTTTGGTGATTTTTAGTTTAGTTTAGTGAATTTTGTGACAACAGAATCGGCACCAATGTCAAATAATGACGAGAATATGTCAGACATTGTAAAAAATAAAAAGAATAAAAATTAACATTGCAATTTGGGAGCAGTTAATAGTCTTTCACACAGTTTTGCTGTTTATGAGGTACCAGGGAAGCTACATGTGCAGAAGGAATTAATGCCAAACTTCCCTGTCTTCAACGTAGTCTCTTTTATCTTATAATATGCTTTTTTGATAAGGACACGTTTGATGTGAGTTTTAAACTTTCCATCGCTAAGTTCTGTGACCGACTTGGCAACTTGTTATAGAAGCGGATACTGTTTATTAGAAATGACTTGCTAGTTTTAGTTAATCTAAATTTTGGAATCACAATTTGATCTATACTACGTGTATTTAGATTATGGAAATCGCATCTTTTTTTGAAAAGACCTAAGTTTTTGCGACCATACAAGATATTTTCTAGAATACAAAGAGAAGGCTGAGTAAGTACATCAATTTCGTTGAATTTGTTTCTAAGACACTCGCGAGGCCCCATTTTATAGATTGCGTGGATTGCCCTCTTTTGTAAAATAAAAATTGAATCTACGTCCGCTGCCGATCCCCACAGCAGAACGCCATAAGACATAATACTGTAAAAATAAGCAAAGTATACTAACCTAGCTGTGGCTACATCAGTCAACTGCCTTATTTTTCTTACTGCGTAAGCAGCTGAGCTTAATCTGCTTGAAAGAGGTCTAATGTGGGCACCACATTGCAAATATGAATCTAAATAAATTCCCAAAAATACAGTTTCCGAAATAGCATCTAGTTTCTTGCCATCAAGTTTTAAATGTAGACCTACTTAGGGTACATTTGGTAGCGAGAACTTAAGACATTTAGTTTTGTTCGCATTGAGTAAAAGATTATTAGCAGCAAACCATTTCGATAGACTTTCGTTGACATGTAAGATATCCGTATCTTTTCTATCTATTCTAAAATAAGAGAAGTGTCATCAGCGAATAAAATTATATCCGAGAAGTTAGCCATCAGATAGGGAAGGTCATTAATATAAACTAGAAATAAAAAAGAGCCAAGAATTGAACCTTGAGGCACGCCCACCCTAACTAGAGACCCCGAGGATGTCGCCCCGCCCAAGCAGCACAAATAGCTGTATAGCCACTGGACAACAGAATTTTTGAAAACTCGAGGCTGTTATGCTGTTTGTACAAGGGCTGTCTATCCCGCTACACAGCTCCTATAATTCTACATTTGGCCCCAAATTAACCAGCGCTGAGAATTATAGTAGCTTGTTAAAAGCATTCCAGAGCATTGTAAGAGATGTACATGGGCTGCACAATAGCTTAGACAGCTGTTAATAGGCCACTATCCAGCTCCTTTAATTCTCTTAGACAGCCACTAGATGGTGTATGGTTTCCTTACGGCGATTAATAAATCTACAAAGAAATAGCAACAAAAGACTATTTGTGCAGTGCAAGTGTTATGTCAAACTCTAATCTGTGGGCAAATATATAATTTCCAATTTAAGGTAAGTAATTTTTCACGTTTCTTTGTATCTCTATCGCTAAATTGTACTGCGGGTGCCAGTTTACTGTTAATATATATAGGTGTTATTAACAAATATTACACGCGCCACAGAAATAATATGGTTTTACTAAAAATATTATACAAAATAAATACGGTGTACGAATTATTCATGGATTTTTATTTTCATATCTATTTGTAGCTAAAAAATAATGTATTTTTACTTTAATAGCTTTGAAATATCATGAAAATTTTACAGATATCAGTAATTTTTTTCATATATAATCGGCTTGTTTACATTAAAATGGCGTTAATTTGTTATCCAGCAATCATTCTAACTAAATTCTCTTGAAACTCTCTTTTCTGTGCAATGGCCATATTTAAGTCTGAGAACTTTACGCTAGCTGTACAATGGTTTTCAGTTATTCTAACGACTGGTGAAAGCAGCAAAGTGAGAGTATACAACAGCGTCTTAGGGATCTCTAATGTTGATAGAAAACTATTTCAGGCATTTCGTACTCAAGTAGCTTAGGTACTTCACTTGATTTTGTGATCCTACTTATTCTTGCCTGGTATTTCAAATCAGAGAGCCATTACTTGCCATGTTGCTTAGAAATGTATGTTATAAAGTAAGATAAAAAAAAAACTATAACTTCATTTAACCTAGCTAAGTGAATATTTAGCTAGGTTTAACTTTACGCTCTCCCGGCCGTGTGAAACAGATGAAGCGAATTTGGACTGTCGCTTATTCGCGAATTTGCTTTGTCGCGAAGGATTTGTTAGCGCCATTTAAATTTAACCAATCATATTGATATATATATATATATTTTATTGAAAGAAGTTATTCAAACTTGTGTTAGCCAGTTTTTGCCAAATCTTTACCATATTATCTTTATATATTGTGAATTTGTTACCCGTCACGCGCTACGCACCGCACGTATTATTATTGTTTCTATTTTGTTTACGAATTTTTTTTTGTCTTGTAAATTGCGAGTCGTACGCACTCTTGCACACTTACACACTTCTGCAATTCAAGTATGCGAACGAAGTGAATAACTTAGTTTGTTTTATAATTTATCAATTAATAATAGTGTACATATTTTTGTGATAGTACCTGTAATAGGTGTAAATATTTTAATACTATAGAGCATTTTACTTATTGGCACAAATACTAAATCCGCATACTTAATGATCTCTTACTTCTGACGTAGTAGGTAAAGATGCTAATGTTATTGCTAAATAATTGTTCTTGTTTTCAGAAAATAGAAATGCCGTTCAAAAAGTGAAGACAATAGAAAGAGGGGAAGGAAAATTATCTGTCATACAAGTGCTTGAGAAAAAGGATGGATGGTTGAGATGATATATTAAAAACGTCACTTCGAAATTGATGAAACTAGAATATTCAAAGCATCATACAGATTGGACAAAAATGCAATGCATAGTGAAACGGTCATCCATTGCAACATATAACAATGCAGAAAAAGAACTAAGTGGCATGATGAACAATAGTGACACGTCAGATTACCCAGATGATGGAGAAATAAAACCAACTAATGGTTTAACATATAGAATTACCAAAGCCAAATCTGGAGTATGTGATTAATAAAATAAAACGCAGTAAATGTATACCATTACTTTTATTTTTACTGACCATTCCTTAGCCAACAGCTATAAATAAATCTTTTGAGCGCCACTGACACGGCTTTATTGTTTTGTAACGGCCACACAATATTAAAATTTGTCTTCTCATAAAGACGTGGCGCTGAGGGCTTGAAAATGCACATACCTGTTATAAAAGCCCTTGCGGGTGAATCGCAAGTAAAACATCTAATCTTGACTTTTATAATCTCGCTTGTTGATAGAAGGATTCCGTCATTCAATAACTGTTTCATTTCAACTACAATGGTGCCGATTCTCTTGTACACCGAACTAAACTATCACTAAAATTCCTTACTTTTGGCTATGAGAATCTTAAAGCTAATCTGCAAAAAAAAAATCTCTAAACTTAAAAATAATTTTGACACAACTAAAATCGAATTTGACAATCGCGGATCCTGGAGGCTTAGTAGCATGACGGTTTCTATTTCTACTTTACTGTAGAATAGAAATCGCTTGTCTACATTTCTCGGTGAAAAACTGACAAATGTCTACACGGAAACGTCATTTTTGTCTTGACACAAAACGCTTCTCTACGGTTGTCGTGCCAAGCCAAGGTGGTATTTTTTTTTCTTTTGGCTTCGCAACGTGGTACTTGTGTGCCCTACGCAATTATTTTTTTAAGAGCTGAATGAAGCGTGCGCAGGAGGGCAGCCTCGACATTTTTTATGGAATTTTTCACTTATTGTATGGAAAATTAAAAAAATATTACCTACATGTTGAGATTATGGGGCTTTCGGGTTTATTAAAGGGGGTCCAAATTATCATCATTTTTGCGATAGGACACACCATTTTCGAGATATAAGCAAACGAAAAAAAAAAAAGATACAGTACTGTTTTTGCATCTGAAGTCGAAGTGTTGGTGTGAATTTTAGTTCATGACCACTAGTTTTATTCCACACTTTTTTAATCGCGATTAAAAATAGTCAGATTTAGTTAGAAAAATAAATATAGTCAACATTTTTGGTGAAAAACGGCAAACTCAGAATAGCAAAATTACCATCTTCACTAAATTAATAATTCAGTGCAATCTTAGTGCTGTCAATTTAAAATATAGTTAAGTTGTGTCACTTTAGTCAATTTCAGAATGGGAAATCGTCGTTTGACAGGATTAAACTAAATTTTGGTGATTTTTAGTTTAGTTTAGAGAATTTTGTGCCAACAGAATCGGCACCATCTTCTAGATACAGATCAAGATTCTTCGGTTTTCCGACACCATAATAAACACCATAAATAGTTGGGTATTTCAAAAACATTACGGAAAATCGGCCAGAACTCATATTTCGAATTTTTATATAGAGGCAAGCCATCAAAGGTTATATTCAAATCAATGCTCTTAATATTTTCTAAAACGTCTAGCCACTTGTTTAAAACTATAGTTAGCGGATTGATTAGTCCATTGTACCAGTATTCATCAACAGATTCGATTTATTTTAAAGCAATTATTCTAGCTTGTAGAATCGTTCTCGGATCATTTGGTAAAATATCTGGAAATCTCTTATTCACAATTATTAGTAATTTCTTCAGTGCATCTTGAGCAACATTTCTCTTTATTGCCCATTCTTTTATATTTCCTTTAAATAAAATGTTTACCATGTAAATATTTTCTCCCTCATGTCTGGTTTGATTCATTACTTTCAGTATTTCGCGTTACAATTATTTTTTTAGAAAGGTCACTGACCGAATCCATTAAATGTACGGAACTATGATCATTGGTAACAAAATCTATGTGATTAAGTCGTGTTGCGAGGTTATGACAAAATTGACGTTATCATAGCACTACTAACCTATGTCTACTCTTCAATAATTCTAGAGGCTGTGAAATAGATAATATTTACACTATAAGCTTTGGAATTAAAGTGGAGTAACACTACACTAATTTACAGCTCATGCAGTCTTAAAATGCTTTTAACCAGCTAGTGTTAAGCTCATTGAGGAAGCATTATAATAGAATTTGTGTACTCCATAAAAAAATGCCAATGGCAAAATTTTATTCTCTAATACAGTTCAAAGCTTAGAAACGGTGTGACGTTACCCCGTTATGCAGCTGTTTACAAACTTTGGTCTTCTTAACCAGCTAGTAGCATTATACGTAGCCAAAAGCTGGACAATAGTTCTTTCAAGTTCTACTAAAATGCATTTTGTTGTTTTTTTGTCCATTGTACAGCCATTAGTCAGCTGTGCTGTTTAACAGTGTAGAGATCGCCCCCCATACAGTCCCAAGAATCGTCTTATCCATTAGTACAGCTACATAAGAGCCTTTGACTGTAATATAGCTTGTTTATGGATGTAATTTCCGCTAATGTGCTGCTTGGGCGTTAACGTTTACTTTTTGCTGCCTGTTTGATAAATAGGAAAGTACAAGATCAGCAGCTTGTCCACGAATTCCGTAGTGGTGTAATTTACAGATCAGTGTATTGTGGTCAACGCAGTCAAACGCTTTTGTGAGGTAACAGAAAATGCCAATCGCATCCTGGGAACTCTCCCAGGATTCCAAAATGTGACTGATGAGTTTTACTCCCGCGTCAGTCGTCGACCTACCTTTCGTGAAACCAAACTGTCGACCATGTAAAGTTCCATTTGAGTTAAAATGTGACAACATCTGGTCTAGCATGATTTTTTCATAAATTTTGCTCAATGCTGGAAGCACAGATATAGGTCTATAATTAGAGGGATCACTCTTACTACCCGATTTGAAAATTGGTACTACTTTACTATGTTTCATTAATTCAGGAAACGTACCGCTGTCTAAACATTGATTAAATATGCCTGTTAGGACAGGGGCAATTGTGTCAGTGACATTTTCAATAACCTTAACGGAAATCCCCCATAAGTCTTCAGTGTTTTTTATGTTAAGACTTTTAAATGCTATTTACACAGGCAACTGAAGGAACACGGGCATTTTACACGGCTTCGGACTACTCGTAACGACTTCGGACTACTCGTAACGACTTCGGACTACTCGTAACGACTTCGAATCAAAGATCTTCGAATACCAGCCGGGACCAACGGCTTAACGTGCTTTCGGAGACACGGAGGGGTCCCAATATGTAATGAACACCCATCCGCGAGCCGATCGCGGCAAACGTAGCTTAACCTTCGGTCGACCCGTGCCGCTGTTATTATTTAGCCCCTTAATTATACAACGTGTAACGGAAAGGGTACCTATATATGTTACCGGCCAAACCCGATTTCAGGCCAAACTAGTTTGTCCTAGGCCAAACTGGTTTATTAAGCCGGGGCACCCCGATTAAATGGGTTTTTTTTTGTTTTTTTTTTTTTTGTGTGGGAAATCATCAAATACCTTCTCCCGCTCTGGGTGGAGCGGGAGGGCGAATCAGACTTTTACTGACTAAAACCTACCCGTGTTCCCTCAGTTGCCTGTGTGCCAGGGGTCGCGGTATCTCTTACGAACAACCCGCACCCCTGGTAGGCATCGGCCCTTGCGGACCACCCCATTTGGTGCTAACATCTCTTTGAGGCGCGCGTGGAACACAACGCGCCGTCGACCCGGGCCTGGTCCTTACCGGACAGCGAGCTACCCATTACTCGCCGTCCGCAAGCCCGCGCCTACGGTGGCCGGGAATCAGCCTGGGATTCCCGACGCCCAGGGCGTGTCCCGTGGCGACTACGGCCGTGAGGGCGCATATACTGCCTCTCCCTCACGTGCGCCGCCTCCCTCTTCGCGAGCATCACTGCTTCGCAGAAGGAGGTGATGGCTAACCATTCACTCTCGCTCCGTACCATGGCCTGCACCAGGGCCGGACGCGAGAGATCGCCGCCGCCGATCGCCTCCACGAGGACACGGCGGTGCTCCGCCCAAGCCGGGCAGACCGCCACCGTATGCTCCACCGTGTCCTCCGGGCGATCTTCACAATGGAAACACCCAGGCGTTTCCTCCCGCCTTATTCGAAACAGGAACCTCCCGAAACAACCGTGTCCGGTGAGGACCTGCGTCAGGCGGAAGGTGAGGACGCCATGCCGCCTCGATTAAATGGGGGACGCGAGCCGAGTGTTACCGGCCAAACCCAATTTCAGGCCAAACTAGTTTGTCCTAGGCCAAACAGACTTAATCCTACGCGTGATATGTCGTAGCCAACTAGCTTAATTAGCCGTTTCGTTAACAGCCTTTGGAAGTAACGCTCGCCGGCCGCTGCCGCGGCAACGCTCGCTCGGCTCGCGCCCTTTTGATCACAGTTCTAACCTAACCTAACGTGCCAAACCAAATGTCAAACCAAAACCTGCTATGTGCAAAAAGTATACTTTAGAGATATTGACAAAAGAAGTTTTCCTGAAAATTTTTACATGAGAGTTAATTTTTTTAAGTATTTTATTTCAAAGTTATCATTATTAAACTTAAATTCGTTTGTATGATAAACACATAAAACTAGTAATTTATTTATTTTTTAGATTAACGAGAAAAAAAAGCACATAGCAGATTTTAAGTAGTCAAGTAAGGCACTTAACAGGTTTTAATAAAAATAATATTGAAATTACGTAAATATTGAATGTTGACCCAAAAAAAAGACTGTATTAATTAGGCTTATACATATTTAAGGCAATCATAAAATGGATGGTATAGTCACGATCTATAAATGGTTTCAATTCTTAAAATTGATTATACTTTGATTGAGTTATTTCCAATGGACCATCATACAATGGCGCAGGTTCAGGGTACTTTTGATGAAACCTGCCTTCGCTGCAGAAGAATTGTATAATCTTCTGGATGACGGAGTTTGAAATACACATCTCCAGACGGCGTGTATTTAAAGGATCTGATGTCATTTACTGTAGGATCACCCTTCCTTTTACCTGGTCTAATAGACTGGTAAATTGTCAATAGATTTTCATAATCTTTGAAAAAATCATAGTGAACAACTCTATTATCATAAGGTTGTTTGGGCCGTGCTTGTTGCATTTTTGTGATGTAATCCTGAGGTGCATAAATAGGAGGTTTTATGTAATGCTCGAATGCAGAAAGGACACTATCGACCTCCATTATAGTGTGTCCCTTTTTAACCGACTTCAAAAAGGAGGAGGTTCTCAATTCGTCGGAACCTTTTTTATTTTATTTTTATGTATGTTCACCGATTACTCGAAGATGGCTGGACCGATTTGGATTTTTTTTTTGTTTGAAAAGGTATACTTCCCAGGTGGTCCCATGATCATCAAGTCAGGATCTGATGATGGGATCCTGGAGAAATAGAGAGAACTCTTCAAATTTTATAGGTACACGAAGCGATTTGGGTATTTTTTGAAAGAGTACTTTCTCGGTGTGGTCTCATTTCAATTTGGTGAAGATCTGATGGAGAACTTGGGAGATAAGCAACGGAAAACGTTTACGGTTACCGTCGAAAACAAAGTATTTTTAATTAAAGCCCCAGATGATATATTTAGCGATAAAGGTAAATATAATAATTATTCATTATTTATTTGAGACTTAGTTAAGCCAAAATGGCTGGATGGATTTGGATGAATTTTTTATACACAGGATTTATGAGTCTTATTAAATATACTGTCCGTGGTTGTAGCTTGATATTTAGTTTTGTTTGATACAGGTTGCTATGATATTAGGCGTTGACGGAGCATGTCGGAGTATAGAACTCTATAATATTACCACAAAAGACATAATTTATTGATGACAAAGCAATAATAACATTGCGCGACACTAAAACAAAGATTGACCGGATATTTGTAATCCAAGGAGAGTTCCTAACATATGTAACAAAATATTATAATCTTCGTCCCGCGAACACAACATCAGATAGGTTTTTTCTTAACTTTCAGAAAGGGAAGTGCACGAAGCAGGTCATTGGAAGACACAAAATAGCTAAAATACCTAAAGAAATAGCAACTTATTTAAACTTGACCAATCCTGAATGTTACACTGGACATGGTTTCCGTAGGTCTTCAGCTACTCTTCTGGCTGATTCTGGAGCGAATTTTACGACTCTGAAAAGACACGGAGGCTGGAAGTCCCATAAAGTGGCTGAAGGCTACATTGAGGACTCAATTGAAAACAAAACTGATATAAATAATACAATAAATCAAAACATCACATTGCAACCTAATTCGGAAACAGAATCTCACCCGCTGGCCACTTGCCAACATCTAAGTCATCCACCTCAAAACAGCATATTCAGCCATCTACCACTACATCCAATGCCCACCTGCATACCTCATAAGAAGTTCAACAAACAAACATAAATGTACCGGGGAAATCGATAACATTTTCTTTTAGAAATTGCCCCAATACGACTAATGTAACTTTTATTATTAATTAAATTAAATGTATAATATAAAAGTATGTTTTATTTCCCTGCATTCTTTTGAGAATTAAGCACTTTATATGCCTCGGCGGAAATGGCAATTGCCTGTCGGCTGTCTCGTATTATTGAGATACTGAGATCCTCGCCTACGGCTCGGCCTTCAAACTCTAACTTGACCTACTACGTCCAAAGAAAAGACCAATAATGTCCACGTTTATAAGCGTCAGTGTTGCCAACTCCAAAAGTTCTAATTATCGAGTTCCCACGTCGAAATTATCGTATGGTGGGTAAAATTATCGTGCAAAAGAAAAATATCACGAAAAATACCTAAAACATTAATCAAACATTAATAACAAACGACAATGACTATTCAAAGGGGAAAATATGCCAAGTTCCACCACAAACCGCCAAACTTTACACACAACCACGGAGTGTATCACAGGTCACAAGATGAAGTTATCTGAGAAAACCACAAGAATACAATACAGTATGTTAAATAACAGAGGGCGTTCCCCTAAACTCGTTAATCTATATCATTAATAGATTAAATAAAAATATCACCATAGAAAAATAAGCATAAAATAATCCGAATTCAAAAAAATAATTAATTGACATATTTATGGTATAAAACGCGAAGTCGCAGTCGTATGGAAACAAGTGTTAATATTTTTAAACGACTTCAAAAAAAGGAGGAGGTTCTCAATTCGACTGTTGTTTTATTTGTTATCTCAGAACTTTCGACTGGGTGAACCGATTTTGATGATTCTTTTTTTATTTGAAAGCTGGTGCTTCCCGTGTGGTCCCATTTATATAGAATTTCATATAGATCTGATGATTAGTTTCGGAGACAGACAACGGAACTCTTCAAAAAATGACAGCAAATCAACCACGATTGCTGCTATCGCATAGATATACATTGTTTTTAATCCAAGGATGATGACATTTCGAATTGGTGTGGGGTAGGTACTATAACTGAAAAGTGAAAAATAAAAACTTAATCCAAAAAAAAACAACCGACTTCCAAAAAACACTACAAAGTGAAAAGCAACTTTAATTTCGGAAGTCGGTAACTGGTGACAAGGAAATTAAAATACATATCCAAAGTCACTGACTTCCGAAAGTAAAGTTATTTTTCACTTTGTAGTGTTTTTTCATGTGAAAAAATGTGAAGGAAAGAGAGAGAGAGAGCGAGACATTTACATGTCGATGTTGATATATTTGACAATTTGTTGACTTTCTGCGTTTTATTTTCTCTGACAAATACGTTTTGTTTATTGAACTTTATTTTTTTTTCAAAGCTCAAAATTATCGTACATTGGACAATCACTATCGTACATCGTACCGTTGGCCAAATTATCGTACGCCCCCATAATTATCGTACGGGTTGGCAACACTTAAGCGATGTTGTCACATATAGCAACGACTTCGCTGTCAAAAATTCCTTTAAATGTCAAGTGAATTGTGATTTTTGCGTATCACATTCAAGTGGTTTTATTCATGTTACGTAAAAAATTCTCGCTGCTACTTATACTAGCCGCGGTAACGAAACCATAGCGAGTTATAATTCGACGCCAACGCCATCTAGTTACGTTTTTGGAAACTTTTTACTTTGAATTGAATGAGACATTTTGTTTTTTTTTGGAATTGGTCATCACCGCCTGCCTATGGACATCTGCTTTGCCAAAGGAATACAAGTATTGCCTTTGAATTAAAAAAAAATGGTTTGAAAAATAATAAGTACTTACCTACCAACCTAGACAAAAAAAAAATTATTTCTTTCTAGCTATGTCATTAACTTTATGGTTTATGGATTCTTCAAAATCATCATAATTTTAGCTGACCACTGGCTAAGAAAGTTTGCATGTTTGGATATTTAGATATTTGGATATTTCTCACTCAATCACGCAAAAACTACCTTACGGAATTGAATGAAATTTGGCACACAAATAGTTTGTAACCTGGATTAACACATAGGACATTTTTTTATCCCGGTAGTATGTTTCTGTGGGATAATATTCGACCTTCACGCGGGCGAAGCCGCTAGCAAATGCTAGTAGTAATAATCTATTGTTTATCTGTAATCATTTTTAAATTGGTTTCAGCTCTCACTCAAACCAATCCAGTAAGTTTTACCGTTGCAATAATTTGATTGATATTTGAAATAAACAAAGTGTCTACATAATTGATTTATTTTCAGTATCTTTTTATAAACATTTTGAAGCATCATCATAGCGCTTCTCCCTTAATTTATGTTTTCGAAAAGTTCGGTCACGACAAGACCAGACAAAGGCTGGACTCGGAATTAAAACTCGGAATTATTTGTTGCATTTTAGTTTAGGTTAAATATTATTTACCTACGTCTTATAAATGAACCAAACCGGGGTTACTTTGATTAGCGGGATAGCTTGATCAAAACTTCCATTTCATATAAAATCGCTAATTGCGTAAGACGAAACGCAAAATGGTAGTTTTTTTTATAGGTTAGCAACACTGAAGAACTGTCAAATCCTTTTCTGAGGACACGCTGGGAATTCACTAACAATTTTAATTATAAATAAATGTTTAATTGTTTTTCCTGTTGACAGATTTTGATTTTTTTAATTGTATTGGTATTATAATTGGGGTTACTTTGTAATTACGCAATAAAATAGGGGATATCAAAGTAACCCGTCATCCAAAGTATAACTTTGATCAGTCAGGTTTTATTTTTATCTCAAAATAAAGCAATATTTTTTCACTTAGGAATCGAGAGTTATAACAAAACCGATTATCGGTAATTTTTTGTATTTTTTTTGTTTAAAACCACAAGTTTAAGAGATAGACCTTAAGTTCAAAATTGATTAAAGTACCCGGCTTACCGGTATATAAATAAATATTCCACGTTTGTGCACATTTATATCTTCATCGCTGCTGGACTCGCTCATACTTTATGATTTCTTACGATTTTATCAAAAACAAACCAAAATTATGGAAAGCGAACTGAATAGAGATGATTTTTTTTATAGTTCTTCCTTTTTTCGTGGAGTCGTCCTAGCTGACCAGTGTGATTATTCTAAAAATAGGGTTGGCGGCGCCAACCCTATTTTTAGACGCGCCAAGTCAGCGCGCCAACTTGGCGCGCTGACTTGAAATAGGGTTTTTGTTTATTGACGGAGTTATGCCCGAATATTTATAAAAAAAAAATACATTAAGTATATAAATAATTATGTCAAATTGATAACCTCCTTCTTTTTGATGTCGGTTAAAAATGAAAGCCATTTCTACTGTTAGTATGTTACGCAATTATCCCTCTGTTACCATGGATTTAGTAGAATTATGTGTTGAATTAATGGTTTCAGTTTTCGTATCAATGTCCCTGCTACTCGGTAGGTATACGTCATCTACATCTGCCTGGCTTTTTTTACCTATGTTGGGGTCTGCTTCCAGTCTAACCGGCAGCAGCGTAATACCGGTATATACATACATGGAGTGACTGCCTGTCTGACCTCCAAGACCTACTGGGTCTTAGAGGTCAGATATCCAGTCTCAAGACTAATAAAACATCCCCAAACTCAACCACAACGTCTCTGGGACAGTTGTCAGCTGTCAGCCATAATAAATTCCTGCAATCTGGCTTACAAGAGTTTCTGTAATTGAAAAATATACCGTGTTTCTGGTAAATAAAGACAAATTCATTCAAAGGCAGAGATTGCCCAACATATTGTGATGGGTATATGGGTACACGTCAGTTCTGTTACTTATTCATTCAAGAAGATAAATAAATCATGAATTCGTGGCATGTGTCCAGGAGAAATGGCCGCCAGTAGCGAAAGTGTCGTTTAGCTTCACTTAGAATAGTTTATTTATTTGCAATTATGTTTATTACATTCTTTCTAATTTGTGGCTACGCGTAAAACGTTTACTTACAGTATGTTATTTATTGGTATTTTCATATTTTAAGTTTCAAAAAGTATATACCACCTCTCTCCCGCGTCGATAGGTACCTACCTTATTCTTTTTAATGCTCTTAAGAGCATTTATTCTGAAAATGGGCAACGTCGCAAATAGCTGTCAAATATATCACTGTTTTGATTAATTTGGCAATATTACTGTATGGAAATATGAAATTTCGCTAACTAGTGACCTAAAATATTGATTATGAAATGCAATAATTAATATATAGGTACACAATACACCGAATATTTAGTTTTAGATGTAAAAAAGAACTTTGGAAACTTTCCAAATGCCCTTTTTAGACCTAAAACGGTTTTAACATCAAATTCAGTGTTATAATTGCAAATCATTATTCATATTTTAGGTCACTAGTTAGCGATATTTCGCGTATCCATACAGTAAGTAAATATTTGACAGCTAATTATGTTCTGTGGCAGCAGAGGATGCAAAAAAAGAACGATTTTATTTATAAGAATTTAATTAGTACCAAAAATTACAATTATATATATTATAAATCTAATTAATTACTATAGGAATTGTTCAGTCGACGATTGACCAAAGAATATATGCATGAATTTCGGAATCGGGTAGCTAGCGTCCGGTGTCAGCTTCGCGACGACACGAGGCGCGTGTGCAGCGTCAGCTTCTAGATATTGCGCGGTGTTGTTGCCGTATGAAATCAGGGCGATGCATGCTCTGCAATTTGCCTCGGCTATGCTTGCGTAACACCTCCCCCCGAAGAACAGCGACTATTGAAGACCTTGGTCGTAAATTGCGCTGGGAGATGATCTGTTCTATCCCTTTGTGTCTCTGGTATAGCGTAGATGATCTGCGGTCGAACTTCCTTGTCATCGGAGGATTCTTTCTTAAGATCGATCTACTTCGGATAACATCTTCGATAAGTGAAGTATGCAGCTAGTGCACATGCACTGAGTAGTAACACGTACAGCGGTATAGTTGTATGATAGATGCTGCTATTTGAGTGTGTATCGAACTGTATCGGTGACTGCAGTAAAATCTCCTTATTGGTAGCGTGAAGATCATCCAAGTTAATAGAGTTGAGGTTGAATAGTGGGCGTGCCATTAATGATAAATGATAAATGATTTTATTTCTGTAAGTAGGTTTGTAACACTTTTACACGTCAAACATATTTTTTTAAACTAGATGAGGCCGGCGTTTCCTATCTGACTACTCTGAGAAGAAAGGCCGAAACAAACTCAGAGGTCACAGTCTCTTTTAAAGTCCAGACATAATCTTGGTCAGATCATGTGAAGACCATGTGGATTGGTGTCTGAAATGGTCTTTTGAGGAAAGAACCACACAGATTGAGTGGACCTGGCCAATCAGTGCACGCATTTATCAGTAATCATGCAGCTCAACTCAGAACTTGATGAGCTCAATGATCCGACGAACAATACCAAAGAAAGGACATTTGGGTAGGCCGCATAAATTACTCAAACTGCCAGACCATGGTTAAAACTAAACGAGAAAGAAAAAAAAAGAAACCAAATTAAAATAAAAACACCCACACAGTCATCACATTCACAATAATTAAAGCAATATAGTACTTTACAAAGTAAATATTCATGTCCTAATTTAAATAAAATTCATCAATGTCGATGTGTATATACAAAAAATAAATTTTTGGCATTGGGCTGGGAATATCTTCTTTAGGAACATCTATTATCTTCAAAGTTTGACCTTTCAATCGATCATTGGAGTTTGAGATGGTGAACTCTTCTGTCTGAATAAAACAGTTGTGAGGAAGTATGGCAAGGTAACTTCCTTGCAGTAACTTGTGGAGATCTTGTTCGCAGGATAGACGTACTTTCGTCGGAGTCGGGAAGCTGATGGTATAGTGTCGATCATCGAGTTTCTCGTAGGCTAATTTTTGAAGAGATATCGTGACTGGTTTGCATTCAGGAAGTCTCTTCTGCGTGGTGATGAGGGCTCCAATGCAGTCCGGCGAAGTTCTGCTATGTACGTTGTGTATCTCTTCACATAGATACCCTTTAGTGGACTTCGGGCATTTAGCGTCTATGTACTTGAAATCTTTCGGATGGATTGCAAGGAATTGGAAGTGAGGGACGAGTATTTCGTGGTTTTTGTTAGGGACTATGGATATCTTGTATAGAACATAATGTCTGGGGTAAAATAATCGGGAACTTGTAGACTATAACTATTTCATTACCTATATAATATGAACCTAATTGTATAACGTCATAATATTCTCTAGCTCCTACATCTAATACCTTATCACTACCATATAGCCTAGTTAATTTGCCTATTATAGATCTCATGCTATCTAAACTAATAACGTCATGGTGTGCTGTTGACGTTCTTATGAATGCTAGTATGGTCTGTTACTTCGATATCTCTCGCGATAGCCTATCAACGTTGTCACTAACTATTAAAATGGTTTGTCCTCGATGAGCATACTGAACTAACTCTTGATTTCCTTTATCCAAATTCTGACTAATGTTTCTAACCAAGGCTGTTAATCTGTTCTGGTTGTCTACCATGCTATCTACTCCTTTAGAGTGTTGTGTTACCCAAGTTTTGGTCAGACTCACGTGATTATTAAATAATGTTAATAATTTGTTTTCATTATCTTGGAGAGATTTTATAGCATTATTGAAATGTACTGCATCGGTATAATCAAGGTTACCGGTTATGCTTTTAACGACAGAACCGAGTCCATCTACGAGACCTCTTTTAGAACGGGTAGTTTCAAATGACTGCAATTGGTCAAGGACGGTTTGGAGCTGGTCCTTTAAGTATTTAATATGGGGCTGGAATAAAGAAAGGCTTCTATTATTAAGGTCGGGGCTTATTTCTCTTAATTGATTATGAACGGTGTTGACTTTATGTTGCAATTCTTGAAGGTTTAGATGTTGTAAAAATGTATGGTGGTGAGATACTATTCTACAGGGGCCTAATTTAAAAGGTAATACACCGGAGCCATCGTCGAGATTTTCATGTTTTATCTCCTGTGTTAGGGCTGAATGCAGGAACCAGGAGCAGATGAAGTGCTAGGAGGCTCCTGTAACAATCGGGCACTTTTAGGTACTCTTTTTAATCTTGATTTAGCAATGGGTCCACGCTTTTTGCGCGTATATATATGAATTGGTAGGTCAGTCATGACAGTATCGTGCGCGTGTAGCGGGGTACCATATTTTGGCGAGAGGCAAAGGGATTTTTCACAAATATTTGTTGTTCCGGTGGGTACTAGTTTTCCGTCTCTCTAGATTTGTTACGAGCATCTATTAAATTTTTGCGTTGGGTCATACTAGACTCGTGAATTAAATTATAAGCTTTAGTCATTTTGTTTTTAACCGACTTCAAAAAGGAGGAGGTTCTCAATTCGTCGGAACCTTTTTTTTTTCTTTTTTTATGTATGATCCCCGATTACTCGAAGATGGCTAGACCGATTTTTATTTTTATTTTTTTGTTTGAAAGGGTATACTTCCCAGGTGGTCCCATGATCTTCAAGTCAGGATCTGATGATGGGATCCTGGAGAAATAGAGAGAACTCTTCAAATTTTATAGGCACACGAAGCGATTTAGGTATTTTTTGGAAGAGTACTTTCTCGGAGTGGTCTCATTTCAATTTGGTGAAAATTTGATGAAGAACTTTGGAGATAGGCAACGGAACTCCTCAATAAATGATAGCAAATGGACTGGGATTGCTGAAATCTCATGTCTGTCTATTGCTTACACCACCATTGCTTACCACCATCCAAAAAAACAACCGGCTTCCAAAAAAACACTACTAAGTGAAAAATAACTTTAATTTCGGAAGTCGGTGTGTTTGGAGCTGTATTTAATTTTTTTGTCACAAAAAAAATAAAAAAAAAATAAAAAAAAAATACGTGCGTGCCAAATTGAAGAAAAAGAAGCCAAATTAACCAAACCAACCAACCAAACCAAACCAAACCAACCAAACCAACCAAACCAACCAAAATAACCATAGTTAATACTTTTGCTGTAAAAAAATATTTCCAACACGCAATATTTTGGCTTCTATTCCATACTCTTACTAAACGGCTTCGTTATTTGGAAAAAAAATACACTTAAAAATAGATAGTTAGAGGTACCACAGAATCGCCGAAGCATAATTGTAAATTAATCAAAGAAATAGGGATAATTTTGAGCTATAGGCTCAAAGGTGCCCTGCGCGGGCGCGGGCGGCAGTCGTGCTTTAGCATACAAACGGGAGATGAGGATACTATGGGCCTTAAGAAATAGGCTTGAGCATACTTTGAGAAAGCATCAACAATAGTTAGAAATTTTTCACTCTGAATAGTTAGTAGATCTAGATGGACGGTTTCAAAAGGCTTACTAGGTGGAGGGACGAGATGAAACTGTTGTTTTATGGGATTTTTCCAATTCGGTTTTTGCTAGCACAAGGTTCATGGCTGAGTTCTTAAAAGTCTTTTGGATTATGGGAATAACTGTGTACATTGCTAACGGTGGATTTATTAGTAAGCCTGTTTTGATTTTGGGGTGAACATACTCTTTAATAGCATTAATGACATCTTCCTCCAGATTGGATTCCGCCAATTGAACGGCGGTACGCGTGTGCGTGTCAAAGGGTTTTGTGACGGTTGGCCTTCCTTTGATGTCGCCTACGATAGTGAATACTAGCTGTTTAGTAAAGTTGAGTGGTTGCTCAGTGATAGGGACTTCTAGGACAGGATTTTTACCGTCGGTATGGACTGTTAAGGTGTTTAGAGTCGTTTGCGGCGTCTGAGGCTGTAATCGTTCTTGAATCGTCAGCTGATTGGTTCTTTTCAGACGGGTTTACAGCTATTGAACTTACTTCTTCGTTATGGAGCTCTATGCGGGATAAGGCGTCGGCATTGGTGTTTAGTTTGCCTTGCTTATAAACTACCGAAAAATCGTATTCCGATAGCTTCAAACGCCATCTTGTAAGTCTGGAATTGGGTTCTTTGAGGCTCATAACCCATTGTAGAGGTTTATGGTCGGTAATAATTTTGAATTTTCTACCAAATAGATAAGGTCGAAAGTATTTGCAAGCCCACACAATAGCTAGTAACTCCTTTTCTATTGTGCTATACCAAGTTAAGTTCGCTTAAGTTTAAAGTTCTGGAGGCGTATGCAATGGGTTTATCCAAACCTATTGGACCCTGCGATAACACGGCCCCTAATGCGACATTGGAGGCATCAGTGGTCAATAAAAACTCTTTGGTAAAATCCAGGTATTGTAAAATTGGGTAATTGGTCAACAGCGTCTTGCAATGCTCGAAAAAGCTGATGTAATTTTGGTCATAAACTATTTTGGATCCCTTCTTTAAACATTGGGTCATGGGTTTTGTGATACGTGCAAAATCCGGTATGATATCCAAGGAGACCAAGGAAACGTTTAATTTCTGTAGTATTTTTAGGTAATGGGTAGTTATTTATAGCGCTAATTTTTATCTGGATTTGGTTTAACTCCATCTCTACAGACGAAATGTCCTAAAAACTGGGTCTCTAGCTTCAAGAACTCGGACTTATCCATCTGTATCTTGAAGTTGGATTCTTTTGAAAACTTTTTCTAAATTAATAATGTGCTCTTGCAGGGATGTACTGAACAGAATGACGTCATCCAAATACACTAAGTAGATGTCCTGAAGGTCTCTTAGGATATTATCCATTACACGCTAGTAGGGTATTATTGGGCATTCTACCCCACCTTCCGTTCCATCGGCTCACTCCGTTCGCCTCGTCACTCTCGGTGGAGTAGAATGCCCAATAATACAAATTAAATCTGTGCAGCGAAATACTGGTTCGGCGCCTATTCCGCCCGATGGATTGGATGGAACTTATCAACATAATCTTTTCCTTTTACAGCATTTAAATATAAGCAATCAGGAAAGTGTGTAACATGCTGCAACCAAGGATCATCGTAAATCTCCCAATCTTTGATACTACCTCCACAAGAAAAACACATAACTTTATCGTTTACACCATTTCCACAATAAAAAAAACCTGCATCAGCCATTTCCATCACCAATCTTTTTCGTGAATCGGTTGTCGCCCAATAATGTCTGAACGAAAATACACGAATTTGGTGTTTGTTATAAATTTCATATCTAGGACAGTATTTTTTTGGATTCATTTCAAGAGCTCTTGATACGTCTGTGTATAGAAAAATAATGAAGACAACTATATTTTGTAGTGACTAATAAATATACAATAGAGATGCGTGGACATATTATTAATATAGATATCGATGACTTACCTTGCTCGATCCGTGCATAGGTACTTACATACTAAATAGTAAACTATACGTTCACAAAATTTATAACGATGTATAAATGTTGATGTAATTTATTTATTGGCCCATTATTGTTATAACCATTTCAATGAGACGCCATGAAATTTGTAAAACAACCACAATCTTTACATGTAAATAAACTCTGCGTCCAGTCTCAGGAAACTGGTTTTCGTCATGGAGAATTATTACCTAAATCCATACGATGCATCATTTGCGGGCCGTCAAATTGTGGAAAAACCAATTTACTAGTTGGTCTTCTCATACATGAGAATGGATTAAGATTTCAAAATGTTTATGTTTATACGAAAACCTTACAACAACCCAAGTACGTATTTTTAGAAAAAGTTTTGCAACGAGTGCCAGATATTTCGTTTCAGAAATACCATGAAAATGAACAAGTACTAAGTGTTCAGACCACAAAACCGAATTCTGTGATTGTATTTGATAATGTTAATAACAGAACCTCTCAACCTAATTGCTAATGCTAGTAAGCAAACTCCGTTCCTGCGTGCTAGTAATGATTTTGCTGATGTTTCGTTTACTAACGAAGCTTTGAAAGAAGGAACTGGTAGCGCAGGAAATAATGATAATAATAGTGATGAAGACAAATATGAATCTGATATCAACAGTGACTCTTCTTATGAATCAGTAGTTGAAACGAATCAAGATTGTGATACGTCATCCTGGTCAATATCTTCAGAAGCGTTGGTAGATATTCCATTTGGGGTTAGAGCAGACCGCGGGAAACTGATGTTAGGTTCTGCTTGCATAGCGATCAACGATCAAGACATCACCGTGGCTGGACGTAAATACCGAAATACACCTGGTTTAAAACAGTTGTTGCTTAAGAAAGATGTAAACTTAAGCTTGGTTACTGATAGTGATATGCAAAATTATAAGTCGATGCTACTTAATACAAATGCACATCGTCGAGACTATGAGCCAAGTAAACCAATAAAAAGTAATAAAGGACAAAAATATTTGCAAGTTATTAAACCTCTTTTTAAACTAAAGAATGCAGTTCAGGGAAAGGGTATACCATTAATAAAGAGGTGGAGAAAAAACGTAGATTTAGTGTACTGGGATAATCCTAATGAATTAGTGGGAAGGTTGAAATTATTAATTGCGTCTAGAGATGCTGGTAACACAGGATTAGATAATGAAATTATATCTATCATTGAAGAATTACGTGAATGTAATGTTATAAATAAATAAATATTGAAAAATGTTTTTATTTTAGTGTCAGCCTCTCGATATAATACACCTTAAACATGAACGTAGACAAATTCGGACACTATATTCACAAAAGAATGCGTTTATCAGACTTATTTGAGTTTAATGAGAATGCATTGCTAAAATCAGAAAACGGAGATTTTGATTTAAAAACTTTAAGACTGAGAGGAATTAGATCTCCAGTAGAAGCAGACGATGCTGTGAACAAGGATTATGCAGATCGATTGAATGCTAACATGTTAAAAGAATTAAATAATCTGGCTGTGAAGAAGGATTATGTAGATCGATTGAAAGCTAATATGTTAAAAGAATTTAATAACATGATTGGTTCATTGCGTTCTCAAATCATAAAAGATGCAAAAGGTACAGTTCAGGCTACTTTAAAAGCAAGGATACCTGAGGTTTCATCTCATTTGCAAGATAAGTTTTATACTAAAGCAGAGGTAGATAAATTACTTCAAAAAACTCCGTAATGGTAAAACAGCAAATTGTAAATGAAATACACAAAGCGGCCCGAAAAAATTTTCTACGACGTTCTGTTATTCTGAAAGGAATTAATGACTTATGGCAAGCAGACTTGATGGACATGCAAAATCTGAAAAAGTATAACAAAGGTTACAATTTCATCTTAGTAGTGATTGACTGCTTCTCAAAGTATGCCTGGGCTGAACCGTTAAAATCGAAAAATAAATTTGATGTTACTCGTGCATTCGAACATATACTGCTCAGTAGTCGTAATAATCCTCTTAACTTACAAACTGATATGGGGACAGAATTTTATAACATTATTTTTCAAACGCTCATGAAAAAGCACAACATTAACCATTACTCATCATTTTCTACTAAAAAAGCATCAATTGTAGAGAGACTGATTAGAACTGTAAAAAATAAATTATATAAATATTTTAGTCTCAATGGAAACTATAAGTGGTTCGGTCCACCATTGGAAGATACATTGAAGAGATATAACAACGCAAAACATCGCACTATTCAATTTAAACCGGTTGATGTGAATAAATGTAATGAACAAGTAATCAAAGAAAACATACGAAAAATAAACAAACATGATTTAGTTCAGCGGAGACCTAAATTCAAAGTTGGGGATTGTGTTCGTATAAGTAAATACAAACATAATTTTGAGAAAGGTTACACTCCTAATTGGTCAACTGAATTATTTAATATAAAAAAGGTAAATAAAACCTTACCAGTGACATATCACATAGAAGATCAACGAAAGCAAAACATATTAGGAGCATTTTACGAACAAGAACTGCAAAGATCGCATTATCCTGATGTTTACTTGATAGAAAAGGTTTTGAAAAAGAAAGGAAATAAATTGTATGTCAAATGGTTAGGTCTAAACAGTGCGGAAAACAGTTGGATTGAAAAAGCAGCAATAATGAACTAAGATATTATATAATAATTTTTTATTTGAAATCCTATCATTATAATTTGAGTAATGCAAGGAGGTGGACTAGTTAATCGCATAATTAATAATCTACCATTCGAAGTTCATTTGCCAGGATACAATTATTGTGGACCCGGCACCAAACTTCAGAAACGTTTAGCGCGAGGTGACCGAGGTGTAAATAAGCTAGACGAAGCTTGCATGCAACACGACATTGCGTATACAAACCATACCGACTTATCAAATCGTCACAAAGCAGATTTAAAACTACTTAACATGGCTAAACAAAGACTTAAATCAAAAGATGCAGGGAGAGGTGAAAAACTAAGCTCTTGGCTAGTGAACAAAGTTATGAAAGCGAAAATAAAGTCTGGATCTGGCATTAAAACATTTAAAAACCTAGTCTCAAAAATAAAATCAAAAATTAAAAAAATCAAACGCAAAGATAATAAGACTATAATAAAAGTAGCTTACTTAACCGCAAAAAAGTTATTTCCAAACATTCATCATCGAATTCGAGTACCCCGAGTAATCCCCATACCAAAGACTGGAGGAGTTCTTCCTTTAATTCCAATATTTGCTGGTTTATCGGCTTTAGGAACTTTAGCTGGTGGTGCAGCTGGCATTGCAAAAACCGTCAATGATTACAAAGCAAGCAAGCAAAATTTGCAAGAAACAGAACGACATAATAAAGCTATGGAGGCTTTAGTGTTAGGCAAGGGATTATACATTAAGCCGTATAAAAGTGGTAAAGGATTGTTTATATCATCTCCAAAAAACTGAAGAATTTGTTACCCAATCGCCCTCTAACTAATGTAGACATCCAAAGGTATTCAAGAGACATTCCATATTTTCGTGGGGTCTACATGAAGGATCGACTACCTAGCACGCCGAAACGCATTGAATGTGGTATCGTTAACTTAGACGATTCTAAGAACGAAGGAACGCATTGGGTAGCTTATGCTAAAGTATACGATCACTGCGAATACTTTGATAGCTATGGAAATTTAAAACCTCCAATGGAATTGATGCAATATTTTAAAAATTGTAAAGTGTTTTATAACTACACAAGATATCAAAAATTTAACGCAGTCAATTGTGGTCATTTATGTTTAAATTATTTGCAAACATTTTGGAATAAAAATGTATTATAAAAATATATGCTTTTCTTTCATTTCAATCATTTGCAAGATGTCACTCACTTTGTCGATAACTGGAGACTCGTCAGTATTAACTACATACTATCCTAATACGTTGCAACTAGATGGAGAGTATGAGTGTGCTTTATTGCACTTTTCAACTTTTAATTCTATTCCAAACATTGATAAAAGTAATAATACGTTCTATTATGGCTTTAATGAAGTTACTGAAATACCGGAAGGTACTTATGAATTGCAAGATATCAGCGATTATTTAAAATCCGTAATAAAAGATGCTGTGATCAAACTACAGTGCAATAATAATACTTTAAAAACTACCATATTCTGTACCAAAGACATTAATTTTATCAAAGAAGACTCTTTTAGAAGACTATTAGGATTTAACAAACAAATCTTGAAAGCAAAAAAATGGCATGTATCGCAGTCTCCAGTCAACATTCTACCTACGACCGTAGTCAGGATTGAATGTGATATTGTAAGCGGTTCATATGTAAACGGTGAACCAAGTCATATAATTCACGAATTTGCACTTAATGTGCCGCCTGGATACAGGATCATAGAAATCCCGAAGAACGCAATTTACTTTCCAATCAATCAAAACAATATAAGCTGCATACATATCAGACTGTTAGATATAAACAAACGATTAATCAATTTACGTGGTGAAGAAGTACAGGTATATCTGCATCTTAGAAGAAAAAAATGATTGACTATAATAAAATTGTATCTCAACAAGTGAAGAATATCAGTTCTGCTCGAGCTACCTATCAAATAAGACCTATCTCTAAGAAGAAAATAAAATTAACGAAAGACAATAAAGCATTCCTTAGAGCGATCGGATTGTTAAAATGAATATCTTAGACGTTTTATCCGCTCCAACTTACGACAATACCATAGAAGGAATCGAATTTCATTCCTACAAGCCTTATGTAACGAGTTTCAACAGGAACGATGAAATCCGCATACCTATCAACCAACAGGACTTGTACATATTACCTTCAGCTAGCACCTTATATTTAGAAGGAACTGTTATCGTTACCAAAAAAGATACGAAGGACAGAGCTACTAGTATCAATTTCACGAACAACGGTCTACTCTACTTGTTTCAAGACATTCGGTATGAGCTAAATGGAGTGGAGATTGATAAAATAAAAAATGCAGGTATAACAACAACCATGAAATCACTCATTTCAATGAATGAAAGTGAATCAAAAATATCTAATGCCTGGGGCTGGAATATTGATGGCATAAAAAATGTCAATGGAGGAAGATTTTCTGCTTCCATACCACTTTGTAACCTCCTCGGTTTTGCTGAAGATTTTAAAAAAGTCGTGATAAATAGTAGACATGAACTGATATTGTTACGAAGTAACACTAATTTGAACGCTGTAAAACTTAATACTGGCGAAGTAGTGGAGGATGTTCAGATCAACAAAATCATATGGCGTGTGCCGCATGTTAAAGTATCAGACAAAGAAAAAATTGGTTTGTTAAAAGTGTTAGAAAAAGATCGACCACTTCAAATGATATACAGAAATTGGGATCTCTACGAATATCCAGCTTTGCCTAAAACTACAAAACATACCTGGTCTATCAAAACTTCATCTCAAATAGAAAAACCAAGATACATTATTATAGGTCTACAGACAAATAGAAAAAACAATGCAAGTTCTGACATGTCTCAATTCGATCACTGTCATGTTCGAGATGTTAGAGTGTATCTCAATTCAACTTATTTTCCGTATGAAAACCTAAATGTGAGTTTTGCTAATAACAGAATTGCTTTATTATACGAGCAATACATCAGATTTCAACAGTCGTATTACGGACGTCGGTCGGAGCCCATACTAAGCGAGAAACAATTTAGAGATTTAGCACCGCTGTTTGTTGTCGATTGCTCTAGACAAGCGGATAATCTAAAGACAGGTCCGGTTGTGGATGTGAGAGTAGAAATTGAGAGTGATTCAGAGATACCAGATCAAACTTCAGCATACTGTCTCATTCTGAACGACTGCATTGTTGAATACAAACCATTAAGTAACATTGTTAAGAAGATATCATGAAGGCGGATACCATTATAGTAGAACTCCAAGGATTTAAAGATTCTATAAATAATTTTATAGTCAAAGAATTGACCATTGCGAGTCAGGATCATTCACAGACGTTCTTGGTAAAACCCCCATATTCATTCCATTATCTAACACAAGAAGAAAAAAAGCATGTGAGGTGGTTAGAAAGAAATCGAGGTATTTACTGGAGTGAGGGGTACATAGACTACAAAGAATTTCAACGCCTTATTTTACCATACTTAGAAAATAAAAAAATTATTACAAAGGGTTTGGAAAAGATTAAGTGGATTAAAGAGTTATGTGAAAATTGTGAAGTGATCGATATAGGTGAGAAGGGATGTCCTAATTTAGAGACATTAAAAAAAAGGTTCTGTAAAAATAAAACTGATTTTAATTGTGTGAACCATAAAATGAATTGTACATTAAATAATGCTGTGTGTATTAGAAAATGGTATGCTGACAATAATATGTCTGTATTTAATTTATTTTAATCATTATTGTTTGAATATTTAATAAAAAATGTCTAGCTACTTATGAGTGTTTTATTTAATATAATCAGGGTAACCTACATAACAAACTTTAAATTATCTGCAGCGAAATGATATTTCTTGTTCATTTTAAACGATTATTCTAAAACAAAAAAATATATATATTGATAGCAAATAACCTATAGTTATATCATTACACTAGAGCTAATTTCGAGTTCGAGTATAATTAAGTAATACAAAATAAAACATAATTTAAATTATTAAAGAATATTTTTTTTATTAACTTTTTTACATTATTTACAATTATTACAAACTAATTATAATTACCTACCCAATAATAATAATAACTTCCCCACATAGCTATTTAATGTTTTCTATACATACATACATACATACTTAACATACAAACTTGTGATGTATGATCATTATCCTAAATAAATACACAAATCTTACAATTATTACAAACTAATTATAACTACCTACCCAATAATAATAACAACTTTCCCCACATAGTTTATTTAATATTTTCTATACGTACATACATACTTAACATACAAACTTGTGATGTATGATCATTATCCTAATATTAGATACACAAATCTTACAATTATTACAAACTAATTAAACTATCTACCCAATAATAATAACTTTTAACACATAATTTATTTGATTGTTTTCTATACATTCTACATACTTAGATGTATGATCATTAACTTAACTAGATACACAAATCTTACAATTATTAACACTAATTATAACTGCCTACCAATAATAATAATAACTTTCACACATAGTTTATTTAATTTTTTCTATACATTCTACATACTTAGATGTATGATCATTAACTTAACTAGATACACAAATCTTACAATTATTAACACTAATTATAACTGCCTACCAATAATAATAATAACTTTCACACATAGTTTATTTAATTATTTTCTATACATTCTACATACTTAGATGTATGATCATTAACCTAACTAGATACACAAATCTTACAATTATTAACACTAATTATAACTGCCTACCAATAATAATAATAACTTTCCCACATAGTTTATTTATTTTTTTCTATACGTACTACATACTTAACTTACAAACTCGTGATGTATGATCATTATCCTAACTAGATACACAAATCTTATACAATTACTTATAAAGTAGATACTTACAAAATAAAGACAGCAGTTAATAATAACAATTTTCTCCACAAAGTTTTTTAGATATTTTATGAATTAACGATTGCGTCTCCTCCATAACATGGTCCACCGATTCAGTCACTATATACTGCGCACTTAACATTACCACATCCTGATTGTCACTTGCAGGTTCTTGTTGATCACTGATATCCAACACTTGTACCTGGATCAGTCGTAAACCTTTTTTCTTCTCATTGTTTATGACGAATGATTGAAATATAGGCTGAGATGGCTTCTGTTTTAAACATTCTCGTCTTGTTCTAGGCTTCTTGTTAGCAGGTCCACAGTCTCGTCTTGCTCTAGGCTCGTTGTTGATAGGTCTTTGTTGTTCTGGAAAATCTGGAATATACCAGCTTAAACTCGGAGTCGGAAAACCTTGAGCGTATTGGGAGAAGTCGATAATATCCGGAGAATCACACATTATCAATGATCTGAAACAAGTGAAATAATAATTAATTAAACTATGATAACGTTAACGTTATAATAGTAGTAGATGGGTACTTATACAATACTTACAATTAGTTTCGTTTTTATTCGACGTGATATGACCGCTCCGACTGTCTGCCTAATGATGAATGTTCTACGCAATAATATTACTGTGGAACGTAGCTAATATGTAATTAAACTCTGATTTAATTTCATGTTTCTACATGTTCGTGCCCATGCAAGCGCACCTGTTCGGCGTCAAATTCTACGCTGCGCGTGTGAACTTCAAGCCATGAGTGCTTTGTTATCAAAAATGACCTTAACATGTTTTAACAAGTTGGAGCCTGAATCCTCGTGCGCAACACGCAGCGAGCCCTGTGTGTTTTGTTATCAATCACGAATGGAAATGAAACAGATTTAATTATGATAATAAAATACTATTTATTCACTACAAATAAAAGAAAACTTATCACGTTCGACACAGCATTTCGTACATATTTTTAAGTTCGATGTTTTGGAAATGAATGATTTAATAAAACTTGATGCGTATAAGCACGATACGGTATAAAAAGTTAGTAGATAATATTTTAGTAATTTTACGAAATGCCGTGTCGCGTAATCATTTTTAAAACTAGATAAGCACTAAATAAGTCCTAACATTATTTGCTACAAGTAATAAGATAATATTATCTATTTGGGGCACCAAGAAAATACATATTTTACAATTATTTTTTATACATTACTTGTGTCTGGACCCTGCTTAGGTAATTGTTATTAGTAGGTACATAATATTTATATTTAGAACATCACCTAAATTCACTGTAAAAATGTAATTACTTACATTTAAAAATAATGGTAATGCATTACTTAAATATATTTGCATTACCCCAGGCTAAAGTAGATACCTTATCAAACGATGGCAACCGCTTGTCATCATTGCATGAAAGTGCTATTTTATTCACGTCCTGAGTGAATATTTCATGTTTTATTGACTTAAACAAGACATTTCTTTTGCGAATGACATTACAATTGTACAAAACGTTTTTATAATCTAACATGTCAAAAATTTTCGTAACACTTTTTTTTGTACCTTTTGCTTTCTTTATTGTTTTATCTATAGTTTTAATACAATAAAGCTTTGAGCGCAGCCCCACGAATTCTTCGATAACTTTTCCGCCCATTTCATCCTTAAATAGCCCTGGAACCTTCTTATTAATAATTGGCAAGTTAAATTCGTTGTTTAAGGCATAGTTGCTGCTATCAAAATATTTAAGAAAATTTTCATTGATATCTTCATAAATGTCATCGGTATTTACATCATAAACTAAACTATCCGTATCAGTATAACACAATTCAATTCGGTTACCGTAAAAAGGTTTTACGATTGAATAGTGGAAGTCGTACATGTGACTCTTAGATAATTCCAATACAGTAAATCCTATGTATATTGGTTTATTAAGAATAACACGCGAAGGCTTCATTTGGATTGCCACCAGATCATCAGAAAATATAGTGGCGCTATGAAAATAGGGATTGCCGATCAATTTCTCAGCACAAGTGGCTTTTTTTGTTTTATTGTTCAAGTAACACCACTTGTTTACTAACTTTACATCTATTCGATGTTCATTATTTTCCAGAGTCTTTCCAAAAATACTATTGTTTAATAATTTGAAAAAATCTTGTTCAAACGTTGACTCTGCTTTTTGACGTAACTGAGTGTTAATATCAATATATTGTTTTAAAAAACAACTTTGTTTAAATACAATAGCGCGATGGATCCTTTTCAATATTAAACCGTGCTGTAAACACTTTTTTAAATGTATGTAATGAATAACATAGTGATATTTATCGTATAAATTCGGTATTAGTTTTTTATTCTTACCACCAGGTGGCATAAATTTTTCTGGACAAAATGGAAAGTCATTGTGTTCAATATGTAAATTATCTGGATATATTAAATCAACTTCTAGAATATAACCGTTTTCCGCGGTATCACTAATACCTGTCAAATTCAATTGTAAATTATCTATTTCTTGTCTATTCATAAAACTGAAGTCGGAATAGGGCAAGGATTGACACATACTGTATCCGTATAAATTGTTACAGTCTAAATAAATGATAAATGAATTTGGGTGGGTTGGGTCGTAGGTATCTAAATATTTATGGTTGGCTTTGGCATGTCTTTTGGAACACATACAAACACCTCCACGAATACCTTCTTGTATCATTCTAAAAATTTCTACATCGCTAATTAATTCTAATTGAACTCCTGTTTTTAAAAGCATTGCATCAAAAGATAGACTTGGTGCTGTAAGATAGAATGCGGGATCGAGATTGTAATGTCGTTTACAAGTTTTTCGAAAATTTTCAAATACATCTGTTAGCAACAGAACGTCTGTTTTGAGATATAAATCGGTGTACATAGGTACCCATGTTTCGAATATTAAATACTAACCAAACGGAACGAGCGTGTTCATAGTCTTCGTTAGTAATTGGCTCATTCATCAATGAGTTAAAAAAATTTTTTTTAGATGGTAAACACGTTTCTTCATATCGTTCCCATTGAGACATATAGTCATAAGGACACACTCCTTTACGAGTAAGTAGGTTAAATTGGGTTTTATTAGGAAAATAAGATTTTAATTGCTTGAAGTCTTGTTTTTTCATTGTGCTAACTAACTTTTCTAAACTAGTGCCTAAAAATTTGAAAGAATCTACAAACCGAACCTGAATGCTTTCCTCAGGTGAAATCGGAATAAACTTTGTGAATGAAATATAATTTTCTTTTGTTTTCGGTATCACTTTAATAGATCCAGGAGCTTTACCTAATTCTTTTATAAAAAGGTGACAATCGTATCCGGACAAATTATGAAAGAAAACCGGCAAAAATGTTGGTAATCTGTATTGTAGGTTACAGTAACTATGAGCTGCGCCACGGTACTTTCCAGTCAAGTGACAATGATCGCGAACCCTGTCGCCGAACAAGAAGCGTTCACAAATGTGACAAGTCGTAGCGTTTTCAAAGTCGCGAGCATTATCATCTGAGTATATCATAGGAACATTATTTTTTAAAATAGCGTAAATCGTTTTTGCATCTTTATAAATAGACTTCACAAAATTAGATACACAATCCGAACCGCGATAAGAAACGTAACGATTGTAGCTGTCGTCTAGCGCACACGTAATATGGTAAGCGTAAGCTACAGGCACGTGTCGCTGTCGCGTAACAGTGTTCGCCTTAGTGGGATCAGGATCACAAGATTCATATCGTTCTAGCATTGTTTCAAAATCTGCGTATATAACAAATGGTACAATTTGCTTTCTGTTATAATTTTTAAACTGTATGAAAGAACCTTTTGGAGGCAGTTCCGTGGCAACACCTCCACAACTATGGGAACTAAGATCATCGCATGCATTAAAAAACATTAAACAAACGTCACAAAAGTGCAGTTTACTGTGGTGCTTTGTTATTTGATTCTTCACAAGTCGCGGCAAGTTTTTAATGAGACAGTAATGTGATAAATCATCACTTTCCAAATAAAGTAAATGAATTACCTTCCCGTTTAAGGTTTTTGGTTTATAAAGAGGTCCTACTATGGTATTATTTTTTAAACCATATATATAAATACAAATTTCAGGGTTATTCCCTTCAAACCGTGTAATATCTGAGAAATTCATTGGGAATGATATATCCTTTACATTTAATACGTTACGAAAATCAGGATAAGACGATACTCTTTCAGGATGACTTTTAGTTGGATATAAAGCAGCAACAACGGACCATAAAAAACAATACTCATCATTGTTACAACTGATTAGACACAGGGTTTATATGTAATAAATGAAATCCTAACCAACTTGGTAAATTATTTTAATTAGCTATCGATAGAAATCACAGCAACACATTTGAAATAAAATCCATTATAATTTAGTCACACGAAAAACAACTTGATAATAACTATAGGTAGGTACATAAATATTTAAGTTCTACTATTTTATTAGACACAATATAAATCAACGGATAAGGTTTGATTAATAATTAGTACAAATATAATCAAATAGTTAATTGACGGAGGTTCGACCTGTTCAGTTGTCCTTGTGAAAAGAGAGCGATAATGAGACGTGCAAGCTTATTTATGCACGATTTCCCGTCATGGCATAGTGAAGTGCGTGGAGGGGCTTGACAGTGGTGTGAGGGCACGCCGACAGTGTTGCCAGCGTCTTAGCAGGCCAGTCTAGATGTAACAGCTCGGCCGTCCTGAAACAAAGTGTCCACACGATGTGCATTAGTTAACTTTCTAATAGATCTATAAGATCTTCTGTATCTAATTCACTGTCAGCTTCATCACTATCAGAACCAACAACAGCTACATACGGCCTCAAAGAATCTACAGCCACTACTGTGCTAAATTTCTTGTACCCACGAAACCCTTTTACGCTGTGTATCATATACCGGTCATGGCCAAGTGACTTAGTTATTAAATACGGCCCAGCATACGTAGCATCAAGCTTCGTATTTACTCCAGACTGACCACAGCCTTTAGGATTACGCCATAAGACCAAGTCCCCTTTCTTGTAAATACGACCCTCTTTACGTTTCTTATCAAATTGACGTTTCATTAATTGTTGTTTACGTTTAATGTTAGCAGTGGCATTTGCTCTTCTATTTTAAATTTATTTCACTATTTTCTAAATTTGATACTTTACTCTTATGTTTGAACATTAAATTAAAGGGGGCCTGGCCTGTGGTTTCATGGCACGTGTTGTTAACACCAAAAACTACATCAGGTAGGCAACAGTCCCAGTTGTTTTCCTCACTGCTAGTTCTTAAACCATTTAAAATTGTCCTATTGACCCTCTCAACCTGACCGTTAGCTCTTGGTGTTGCAACTGACGTCAGTACATGTTTTATAAGGTGTTTAACAGCAAAGTCTTTAAAATAACGGCTACAAAACGCAAGACCACGATCGGACACTATGGTGGAAGGGAAACCAAATAATGAAAATACATCATGTAAAATGTGAATAGTTTCAGCTGAACTTAAGGTGCGTGTTGCTCTGGCAATAACAAATTTTGAGAAGGAACATGTAATTACTAAAATATATTGATTATGTTTACTAGACTTCGGAAAAGGCCCTAAGTGGTCAATATGTAGAGTATCCATTGGCAACTCAGGTTTTGGGATAGGATTTAATTTTCCTTCCAGTTTTCCATAATGTCCTTTCCGAAAAGCGCACTCCAGACACGAAGTGACATATTTCTTAATGAACTTAGTCATTTTAGGAAACCAAAATTTTTCTTTTATGGTACTATCGCATTTCTTTAATCCACTATGCCCCATATTGTCGTGATATTTTTGCAAAAGCTTCCAACGAGCATTACATGGGACTAACAAACGATCCCCATGTAAAGTTTTCTTATACAAACGTTCATTACTTATTTTATAATTATTCAATATGTCTGGATTCGCATTAGATCCACGCAATTGGTCGATAATGTTACATAGCTTAGGATCCTGCATTTGAACAGTAAGAAACCAATCATCAGCAGACAGAACATAAACGTGGGCATCTACCGGGTTACGGCTCAGCGCATCTACGTGCCTCATTTTGTCTCCAGCCCTATATTCTATTTCTAAATCAAACTCTTGAATTTGCAGCCACCAGCGTGCAATTCTCGGAACTAAATCTTTTTTGACAAAAGTGTGACGAATAGCTACACAATCGGTTAATATTTTTACCTTAATACCTAACAAATAAACTTTGAACCTTTTTAGTGACTCAACAACTGCCAGAGTCTCCAATTCGTAACTGTGATAATTCTGTTCTTCACGGGTAGTGGTGCGACTAAAGTACATTACAGGTTTTAAAGAGTTATCTACTTGACGCTGAAGCAAAATTCCTGCAACACCGAACTTACTTGCATCCGTATGGAGTTCTGTGTGCAAATTTCTATCATATATTGCTAAAACTGGTTGCGAGACTAAACTAAACTTGAGATCTTTAAAAGCTTTATCTTGGGCTTCTCCCCATGACCAGGACATATTTTTCTTTGTGAGGTCTGTAAGGGGTTTCGCAATAAGGGAAAAATTACGTATAAACTTTCTAAAGAATGAACAAAGACCAACGAATTGCCTCACTTGGTGAACATTAGATGGGGTAGGAAAATCACGCACAGATTTTATTTTATGGTCACCTGGCTTAATGCCATCCTTAGAAACGTAATGACCGAGATAATTTAATTCAGTTTGAAGAAAAGAACACTTTTTCATATTAAGTTTAAGATTGGCCTCGCGTAATACTTTCAGGAGAAGTTCTAGTAGCTCTAAGCCTCGTGGAATATCGTTGCTTGGTAATAAAATATCATCCATGAATGCCAGAATATGATCACCGTCACCCATTTTATTAACCTTATTAATAATTTTATTCATTAGACGTTGAAAAACTGCAGGTGAATTGGCTAAACCGAACGGAACCCGAACGTATTCATATTGCCCGTCGGGTGTAATAAAGGCGGTTTTGTGAATCGAATTTTCGGAAACGGGCAATTGATGATAAGATTGTGACAAATCTAAACTAGTGAAGAAGTTTTTACCTGTTAATTTAGAAATTTCGTCATCAATTATAGGCAAAGGAAATCTATCTTTTATTGTAACTGCATTCAAGGCCCGATAATCTACACATAGCCTTAGATCTCCATTTTTCTTTTTGACTAATACAACGGGTGACGCAAAATCTGAATTAGATTCCCTAATAATACCGGCTTCTAACAGATCTTTAACTTTTTCACGAACTTTTGAAAGTTCTGGTAATGAAAGTCTATACGGGCGATGATACACAGGCTTATCAGTGTTCAATTTGATTTCCATCTCTGCTAGGCTTGTGAGCCCCTTTTTCCGATGTTTTAGACGCAAAACAAGAACTATATTGAGACAAAATAGTAAACAAACGTAGCTTATCGCCGTCGCTTATGTTACCCACGTTTATATTTGCCAAATCAACACCACCAATACACATATTATCAGCACATAAACCATCCACTAAAAGTATATCCTTTTGGTCCAATTTTATCGCATCTGTATCAGCAAAATTCGGTACGAAACCACCAACAGCTATATTATTTTGGCTTTGAAGCCCAGCTTCAGAATTGGACCAACAACAAAGTAAGATTTGACTCACCAAGCCAGCTTCAGCTTCTTGCAATATTTCGGCACAGCATTGCCCTCTTGCCACCACTTGGCCAGCTGCAAACTCCACAACTTTTGACCCAAGGTTGTAAACTCTGAGCAAACCCTCGGAGCCCTCCACCACAGACGCCGGGATAATGTACTCATGATCTGCGAGGTTAAAGTAACGGGGATTAATATTTACAACTCCCTTTGATCCACCATTAATTAGCACCGGAACCATTGCTGCTTCGTTAGGGAGAATATTTAGACTAGTTTTGGAAACGAGGTCTATTCTTTGTTCAGTATTTTCTACGACTATGCCTTGGATATTGTTGTGATTTTGGGAAAGGATCACAGAATTGCCATTTATTACGAGGGATATATCATCTCTATTAATGACAGGCTGCCCTAATAAAATATCGATTTTTCCCAGGTCGACATGAGTAACTAGAGCACTCGTTCTTACAGATAAACCATCCATGGAAACATTAATTTTTATTTCGCCTAGTGCGGGTATTGGGGTGCCAGTAAAACCTTTTAAAATTTTATCACTTGGTTCGATAATGCACTGTAATAACTTCGCAAAACTATAACTTATGACATTACTTTGTGCTCCAGTGTCTAAGTATGCAATAGCCATTAACCCATTTACCGTTATTTCTTTAAAGTATAAATCGTTAAAACTTTGTATAACTTTTATTTCTTTTATTTTATTCGAGTCAGTTTGAACATTCTGCCTACAAAATCTTGCAATATGTCCTGCCCTGTAATGTGCCCTGTCTTCCCACAGTTTTTACATGACCGAGTGTCAGGGTTAGTGCAATCCCTAACCAAATGGCCTTCAGTATTACAGCGGTAGCATTTAATTTGACCCGAAGGAGAATCGCTTGTTTTTTTCTCAGTTGGCTTCGAAGTACTGGTTACATTATAAGGATGTCTCAAAACACGTTGATCGTTCTCACGAAATCGTAATGAGTGGGACTGGTAGTTTTCCATAGATACCAAAAACTGACAATAAAGTTCTTCTGGGTTTGTACTTTTCATAGCTTTAGCGCTAGCTTGTAAATCAGAGGGTAGGCCGCGAATAATACACGAAACCGCGGCACTGTCATCGAATCTACATCTACGGCACATTGCTAATTTATCATAAAAGTATTTACTCATAGTCTCTTTTGGTTCTTTCTTACGACCGACTAACTCTTCAATTAATTCCGCAAATTCAAACATCCTAGGAAACGTACGTTTCAAAAGTTCTTGCCACTCGCACCACGTATGATCGTAATTATCTAGCCTATTATACCAACGTCTAGCTGAACCATCTAATCTAGTCTGCATGTAATACGAGCGCTTTGCCTCATCCCAGCCATAGATATCACCCAACTGGTTGATTTTCTTCAGCCAAACAAACACGTTATTTTCTTTATCATCCGGATCAAATAACGGAATAATTATGTCGCCTTTAACACTGTCACTTCTATTTTCACGTGTTGTGCTAAAGAATTTGTTCATCATACCTTCAACTTTTTCGTTTACCAATTTTTCTAGCTTACTGCTCGATGTTTCTCCGTAGGTAGACGGTACTGCCCGCTTTGCTGCGGCTTGCACATCAGAATCATCAGATTCACTGCTACTGTTTCTAGCTCGATGCCTCTTCATGATGAACGAGTAATCCCACTTCTGAAACTGTTACAACTGATTAGACACAGGGTTTATATGTAATAAATGAAATCCTAACCAACTTGGTAAATTATTTTAATTAGCTATCGATAGAAATCACAGCTACACATTTGAAATAAAATCCATTATAATTTAGTCACACGAAAAACAACTTGATAATAACTATAGGTAGGTACATAAATATTTAAGTTCTACTATTTTATTAGACACAATATAAATCAACGGATAAGGTTTGATTAATAATTAGTACAAATATAATCAAATAGTTAATTGACGGAGGTTCGACCTGTTCAGTTGTCCTTGTGAAAAGAGAGCGATAATGAGACGTGCAAGCTTATTTATGCACGATTTCCCGTCATGGCATAGTGAAGTGCGTGGAGGGGCTTGACAGTGGTGTGAGGGCACGCCGACAGTGTTGCCAGCGTCTTAGCAGGCCAGTCTAGATGTAACATCATTATTGCGGATATTAACACATGCTTTTTTCGATTTTATTGATGCAGGCAATTCGATAAAACCTGAACCGCGCAAAGGTTGATATTTGTTAACATTGATTTCCAAATGGGAATTGTTCAAGAACGTCCATCCACTATCTCGATCCTGAAATTCTTCTATTTTTTTTGTTAAAGTGTTTTTGACTTGAGACAATAGTGAAACCAATTCATAATTCTGATGCAAAGTAAAGTTTTTTGTGGCAAATGATTTTATCTCCTGAGAATCATTTTTAACCATTAAAAACAAAGCGAAATATTCGAAGTTAACTTTTAAACAAGTGTGTTCTTTAAGAGACCTATCAATTAAAGTTTTAATTTTGTTCTCAATATTATTAAAAAATGTTTCTAGAGAACAATTCTCAGATGGATCGACAATTCTATAAGAAGCTATACGATTACGAAATGCAGAATGTATTATTTCAACACCTTCGCAAAAATGCGATATATTTTTGTTTTTATGATTAGTACTACGTAAGTGACCTGTCCAGTGACTGCGCTCAATAGATGCGTTACAAACGGTACAGAAAGGCATTTTAGATTATTATTACGTAAGCAAATTTTTGTACTTACTCTAAAATAGGTTTAGATTTACATACTATTAAATTCTGCAATAATCGGTACAATTAATTTGATGTCCCCAACAATTAAAAAAATTGTTATTTTATATTTATACTATCGCTATAAAAGACAGGCTCAGAATTGTCAAACAATTCGTGAGTCCGTCTCATAAACATTTGCAGCTCATCCCACTGGGGAGTGTTGCGATTTAGTTGAACTTTTAGCGCCACTTGGGCTTTCTTCCACCGTTCTTCCTTGGGGGTTGAGGCAACTTCGTCTTTCGAGTATACTCGGACTTCCACGTAGAAGTCTCCCTTAAGGTCTGCCGTTCGCCGTACTTTACCGTTAGCGACACGGCTGATGAGCGATGAAGCGAAGTCCCCACTTAAGGTCGACGTCTTTTGATCATTCTCCAGACCAAAAAGGTCCGACGGCAAGCTGCGTCTTTTACTGTAAACAATTACACATTTCATTTATTTCTTAACTATCAAAATTAAGGTGTATGATACACTCTGTTGAACCTTATGGGGAATACGAAGCGTGATACATATTAGGTTATAATAATTTAAATAAGAATACTCATGAAGTAACTGTCAACATTCCCGCATTGAATGTAATCAGAAATTGATTTTATCGTTTTCTGCGTTATAGTTCTGAATTCATTAACTATCATCTACCAGTGCACATGACTTATCATACACCTAATCATCCAAGCAGCTATATAAATTACCTTGACTTAGACTCTGATGGGTGGGCGGTGCTTTCAAGTGCTTGGCGCTTCACCGCCTTTTTCTTAGGCTGCTTTTTTATCACCTCGACTACTGCAGCTGTGGGCCGTGGTGTTTGGTATTCTGATTCCGAGTCAGACCTGAAATAGATCACACTAAGATTAATTTTATAACTATATGCAACCACAATAATTATGGAGAGGAAAATTTCAATGGAATACATCTCGCTAGAAGATGATATGGATGGTATGATAGTGATAGTTATACCAGCCGGCAGGCAGAAACCAGGTCCGTAGCTGGATAGCAATTAATCACATTAACAAATGCCAAGAGTTAGGTACACCAGCCGGCAGGCAGAAGCCAGGTCCGTAGCTAGGTAGCAATTAAACACATTAACAAATGCCAAGAGTTAGGTACACCAGCCGGCAGGCAGAAGCCAGGTCCGTAGCTGGGTAGCAATTAAACACATTAACAAATGCCAAGAGTTAGGTACACCAGCCGGCAGGCAGAAGCCAGGTCCGTAGCTGAGTACCTACCTATTAAACACATTAACAAATTCAGAAAACTTAGTAGTACTTACTCACATTTTATAGTTGTAGGATGATTTAGTATGTAACGAAAAAGGTAAGTAGATCACTGGAAGATACTGGAGCGAATGTAATTTTATGATCAAAATTGAATGGTTTTATACATAAAAAATACCCATTTCAGCAATATTTACCTCATAACAAAATTAAACCTTAACTACATGTCCTTACAGGTGTATGAGTAATTTATGTTACTTACATCTAATTAAACCTTTAAAGATTGAAAACTCCTTCTGTCAAATTGCAATTTTATCGTGAGAAATGAAATACAAATCCAGGTTCTTGGGTGAATCCGATACCAGGCTGTTACTTATAATTAACACAATAGGTATTATAATAAAGTATGTATGTTTGTTTAATACGTCTTGATATAAAACTTTGAATGACATCACACTCGTGAAATAAATAAAATCGCATTTTTGAGAGTTAGCTATCAAGATGTAACTAGAGATGAAAAATCCATATTATTTTTTTTGTGTGCAGAACAATCCGCGTGAACAAATTCGCGATAAAAACTTAGTTAATTTTATGTTGCAGTTAAACTCAAAGCTGATGTAAAATCATCAAACTACTAAAACTATCAAACTTTATAAAATATTTCATGCAAAAGAAAGCGGTTTCTAAATACATCAAGGACATTAAGGGTTCGCGTTTTCAAAGAATTCCTAGGATAAAACCAGCTTATTACAAAAAAATCGTAAGGTTATGTCAAGAAAAGAATCACTAATTTCTAACAAGTTAGCGCAATTGGCATTGTTCTTTGTATTGTTTTTTTTTTAAGGAACACTTGATGAATTTGATTATAGACAGATCCCTAAAACTCCAATTTTAATTACGGACTACAACATGTACGGCGATCGTCATACAATACACCAAAGTTCGAATAAGCAAATTATACATGATGCAATTTTGCTGTCTTAGACATTGTAAATGATCATTTATACATACACGGCGGGTACCTGATACGGTTCCAGACGCTTATCGTCATGCGATTCACGAATGAATACGGCACATCGACTAACCGTTGAACGGCGCATGCTCCGTTTTGACGGTGATTATGCCGGCAGAGTAGACGGAAGGATGGTAAGTGTATAAGCATGCGAAACTAGCAGAATGTTTGGGACAGCAGAGCGTGAGAGAACTACTCAATTCATTACTTGTACGTTAACGAGTAAGGTAGTGTCGTCTGTTTGAATTAATTAAATTAAAATTTGGATGTCCTTGGTGCCCAATCTGGGGTCATAGAAATAGATTGTGTGTGTGCCTGAAGGCGCATGCTATTTCTTACTCTGTGAAGAGACATGAGACAATCTGTCCCAAATCTTAGTTTAATGTTTACAATATCCTAAAGTTCGGATGTCCTTGGTGCCCAATCTGGGGTCATAGAAATAGATTGTGTGTGTGCCTGAAGGTGCATGCTATTTCTTGATCTGTGAAGAGACATGAGACAATCTGTCCTGAATTTTAGGATAGTGGTTTAAACAGCGAGCGCTCTTGTTTGTTTAACGTGTAAGGTAGTGTCGTCTGTTCGAATTAATTAAATTAAAATTTGGATGTCCTTGGTGCCCAATCTGGGGTCATAGAAATAGATTGTGTGTGTGCCTGAAGGTGCATGCTATTTCTTGCTCTGTGAAGAGACATGAGACAATCTGTCTCAAATGTTAGTTTCATGTTTACAGTATCTTAAAGTTCAGATGTCCTTGGTGCCCAATCTGGGGCCATAGAAATAGATTGTGTGTGTGCCCTGAAGGTGCATGCTATTTCTTGATCTGTGAAGAGACATGAGACAATCTGTCCTGAATTTTAGGCTAGTGGTTCAAATAGCGAGCGCCCTTGTTTGTTTAACGTGTAAGATAGTATCGTCTGTTCGAATTAATTAAATTAAAATTTGGATGTCCTTGGTGCCCAATCTGGGGTCATAGAAATAGATTGTGTGTGTGCCTGAAGGTGCATGCTATTTCTTACTCTGTGAAGAGACATGAGACAATCTGTCCCAAATCTTAGTTTAATGTTTACAGTATCCTAAAGTTCGGATGTCCTTGGTGCCCAATCTGGGGTCATAGAAATAGATTGTGTGTGTGCCTGAAGGTGCATGCTATATCTTGATCTGTGAAGAGACATGAGACAATCTGTCCTGAATTTTAGGCTAGTGGTTCAAACAGCGAGCGCCCTTGTTTGTTAACGTGTAAGGTAGTATATGAATAAATTAAATTACAATTTAGATGTTCTTGGTGTTCAATCTGGAGTTATAGAAATAGATTGTGTGCGTAACGGTGATGAGATATGACATGAACAGCTGAACTTTGAACTATATCTAGTCACAGAAAACGGGACTGATGTGAGTATATAGTTAGCAAAGGTAACAAGGTAACATTTTGTTTTAAAACTAAAATAGTGGAATAGGCGCCGAACCAATATTTTACTATATTATGTAGGATACTACTACTACTATACTCCACTTTTCGTTCCATCGGGTGGAATAGGCGCCGAACCAGTATTTCACTGCACAGATTTAATTTGTATTATTGGGCATTCTACTCCACCGAGAGTGACGAGGCGAACGGAGTGAGCCGATGGAACGGAAGGTGGGGTAGAATGCCCAATAATACCCTACTCACGCTGAAATGTTGCCGGAGAGTTTTTCAAACCCATCGGCATTCTTAGAAACTCGTAATGTCCATTTTCTACATTAAAAGCAGTTTTGTGTATATCAGAAGTATCCATTTTGACTTGGTAAAATCCGCTGGCAAGGTCCAGGGTGCTAAAGTATTGGCATTTGCCTAACTTATCTAATATGTCTGAAATGTTCGGTATGGGATACTTGTCATCAATAGTTTTTTCGTTGACTTTGCGAAAATCTATCACAAGGCGCCACTTGGTCGTACCCGAAGCGTCTGCCTTTTTGGGGACCACCCAAACGGGAGAGCTCCATGCAGAATCCGACGGTCTGACTATATTCTGCTCGAACATCTTATTGATCTGGTCTTTAACTTCTTGTTTATGGATATACGGATATCTGTAGTTTTTAGCATGGACGGGGATTTCGTCAGTTGTCCTAATCTTATGCTTAATTTTGTTCGTAAATGTTAAAGGTTCTCCTTCGAGATAAAATACGTCTGAGTACCGTGCGCATAAAGCTCTTAGATTTGCCAATTCTTCTGGATTTAAATGGTCGGTCCGAAGGCGCGATAAAACTTCCTGTGTGCGGTCAGACAATTGCTCTACATGTTCGCTCTGTACGTTAAATAGTTCGGCAGTAACGGGACGGTCCATAGAAAAGATTACGTGATTAAGTGACTTATTTGAGATTTGTACCCATCCTCTGTTTTCTTTTGCTGTGGTCAAGCAATCAGAAATTAAACAGTTACTAATTATCTGGTCAGGAACGAATAGGTATTCGTTCCTGACCAGACGTGCCGGTGAGGTCACCATCGTGAGAGTTTATGGGCAATCTTACTAACTTAGCTGTCTGAGCTGGTATGATTTCCTCATAGAGATTAGCATTGCGAGAGTCATACATAGTCAAAGTCAAAGTCAAAGCATTTATTTCAAATAGGCACTTAAAAGGCACTTTTGAACGTCAACATTTACATTAAAATAGAATTGATTCTAGTCGCCCCTTCCAAAATGTAGTTTCGTATGGAGAAGAATGGGCAAGAAACTCCACCGTTATTCTTTTAAAATGTTTCAAGTACAATATTTACATTCATTATATGATTATGTGTGAAAACGATGCACTCAGAATAAAATTACCATACCAAGGCATATATTGGTGGCAGTCGAAGTCTATCTTTATGCCGTGTTCGACTATTTGGCCTGTCAGTGCTAGCTTCAAATAAATTGTAATTTTTCCTAACAAAAATACACATTTCAAAAATATATAAACATGGCAGAGGTAAAATTCTTAGTCTTTGAAAAAGTGGCTTACGGCTGTCTATAAAGTGAGCTCCACAAATTGTTCGGATACATTTTTTTTGAGCTTTAAATACTCTGTCAAAATCTACTGAGTTTCCCCATATGACAATGCCGTATCTGAGTACTGATGACACATAAACATGGTAAAGCCATCATTGCCGTATCATAGTTTACTGTTTGTCTAATTCTTTTTAGAACATATATAAAACGATCTATTTTTGCAAGAATTTTATCTATGTGCGTTTTCCAGTTGCAATTTTTATCGACCGATACCCAAAAATACACAATTGTCGCTAGTGGTCAAGTGAGAATCTTTATAATTAATGTCAATAGTATTTATGTTTGAATTGTATGTCTGAAATTGTATTATGTTTGTTTTAGTCATATTTATTTTTAAGTTATTTTTTTCTAGCCAAACGATTGCATTATCCAGAGCTTGGACGATTTCCTTTTCTAAATTTTTGCTATTGTCACTCTTAATCATTATTGTAGTGTCATCAGCGAATAGTATGCAATCTTTGCCTATCGCCTCTGGGATGTCGTTTATGTAAACTAGAAAGAGTAGTGGGGATACGATACCTCCCTGTGGCGTGCCATAATTATTTTGTTTATATTCCGACCTATAGGTTTTTTTTTCATTTTGATAAGTTTTTGTTATTTCCACGCATTGTACTCTTTCAGAAAGATAACTTTTGATCCAGTCGTTGGCCTTACCCCGGGCCGGCGAGCGTTACTTCCAAAGGTGGCTAATTAAGCTAGTTGGCTGCGACATATCACGCGTAGGATAAGTCTGTTTGGCCTAGGACAAACTAGTATGGCCTGAAATTGGGTTTGGCCGGTAACATATATATTAATATTTGTGTATTGTGTATATATATATTAATTATTGCATTTCATAATCAATATTTTAGGTCACTAGTTAGCGAAATTTCATATTTCCATACAGTAATATCGCCAAATTAATCAAAACAGTGAAATATTTGACAGCTATTTGCGACGTTGCCCATTTTCAGAATAAACGCTCTTAAGAGCATTAAAAAAGAATAAGGTATGTATCTATCGACGCGGGAGAGAGGTGGTATATACTTTTTGAAACTTAAAATATGAAAATACCAATAAATAACATACTGTAAGTAAACGTTTTACGCGTAGCCACAAATTAGAAAGAATGTAATAAACACAATTGCAAATAAATAAACTATTCTAAGTGAAGCTAAACGACACTTTCGCTACTGGCGGCCATTTCATGGCCATTTCTCCTGGACACATGTCACGAATGATTTATTTATCTTCTTGAATGATTATGTAACAGAACTGACGTGTACCCATATACCCATCACAATATGTTGGGCAATCTCTGCCTTTGAATGAATGAATGAATGTCTTTATTTACCAGAAACACGGTATATTACACGTTTTATATTAGCTTCACTTGTATGTTTGTTTGTATGTAACCGACTCCTTTGACCGCGATTTTGACCCACTTTAAACGGTCAGATTTCATTGAAACTTTGTAAACTTGTCGAGGACCGATGACAATTCAATAATTAAAAAAAAAATGAGAAAAAAAACACGTTTTTGTAGTTAGCAAAACTAAAAAATAGAAAATAAATAATAGTTTAAAAAACTAAAAAACACGCTTTAAAAACCAAACTAAAAAAGAAGAAAATAATTTAATTAAATTAAAAAGTGTAGGGTGCTTTTTGAGGTATTTTTATAATCAATTAATGTCCAGCACCCCACGCTTTTTAATTGAATTAAATTATTTCCTCCATTTTTAGTTTGGTTTTTAAAGCGTGTTTTTTAGTTTTTTAAACTATTATTTATTTTCTATTTTTTAGTTTTGCTAACTACAAATACGTGTTTTTTTTTCTCATTTTTTTTTTTCAATTACAGAAACTCCTGTAAGCCAGATTGCAGGAATTTATAATAGCTGACAGCTGACAATTGTCCCAGAGACGTTGTGGTTGAGTTGAAGATGTTTTATTAGTCTTGAGACTGGATATCTGACCTCTAAGACCCAGTAGGTCTTGGAGGTCAAACAGGCAGTCACTCCATGTATGTATATACCGGTATTAAGCTGCTGCCGGTTAGACTGGAAGCAGACCCCAACATAGGTAGAAAAAGCCAGGCAGATGTAGATGACGTGTACCTACCGAGTAGCAGGGACATTGACGCGAAAACTGAAACCATTAATTCAACACATAATTCTAGACCCCTTACTGTACTAAATCCATAGTAACAGACGGATAATTGCGTAACACACTAACAGTAGAAATGGCCAGTCGGTTAAAAATGAAAATTTTTAACCGACTTCAAAAATAAGGAGGTTATCAATTCGACATACGTATTTATATACTTAATGTATTTTTTTTTTAATAAATATTCGGGCATAACTTCGTCAATAAACAAAAACCCTTATTTCAAGTCAGCGCGCCAACCCTATTTTTAGGATAATCGCACTGGCCAGCTAGGACGCCTGCACGAAAAAAGAAGAACTTTAAAAAACATCGTCTCTATTCAGTTCGCTTTCCATAATTTTGGTTTGTTTTTGACAAAATCAACAGCGATGAAGATATAAATGTGCACAAACGTGGAATATTTATTTATATACCGGTAAACCGGGTACTTTAATCAATTTTGAACTTTGAAGGTCTATCTCCTAAACTTGTGGTTTAAACAAAAAAAACAATACAAAAAATTACCTATAATCGGTTTTTTTTTATAACTCTCGATCCTACGTGAAAAAATATTGCTTTATTTTGAGATAAAAATAAAACCTGACTGATCAAAGTTATACTTTGGATGAAGGGTTACTTTGAGACCCCCTATTTTATTGCGTAATTACAAAGTAACCCCAATTATAATACCAATACAATTAAAAAAATCAAAATCTGTCAACAGGAAAAACAATTAAACATTTATTTATAATTAAAATTGTTAGTGAATTCCCAGCGTGTCCTCAGAAAAGGATTTGACAGTTCTTCAGTGTTGCTAACCTATAAAAAAACTACCATTTTGCGTTTCGTCTTACGCAATTAGCGATTTTATATGAAATGGAAGTTTTGATCAAGCTATCCCGCGAATCAAAATAACCCCGATTTAGTTCATTTATAAGACGTAGGTGAATAATATTTAACCTAAACTAAAATGCAACAAATAATTCCGAGTCCAGCCTTTGTCTGGTCTTGTCGTGACCGAACTTTTCTAAAACATAAATTAAGGGAGAAGCGCTATGATGATGCTTCAAAATGTTTATAAAAAGATACTGAAAATAAATCAATTATGTAGACACTTTGTTTATTTTAAATATCAATCAAATTATTGCAATGGTAAAACTTACTGGATTGACTTGAGTGAGAGCTGAAACCAATTTAAAAATGATTACAGATAAGCAATAGATTATTACTACTAGCATTTGCTAGCGGCTTCGTCCGCGTGAAGGTCGAAAATTATCCCACAGAAACATACTACCGGTGCCAAACAGTCAATTCCGTAAGGTAGTTTTTGCGTGATTGAGTGACAAACATTCAAATATACAATATACATGTGTAATATTTTAGATTAGATTATTATTATTTTCTTAGCCTATGTCCAGTGGTCAGCTAAAATCATGATGATTTTGAAGAATCCATAAATTACCATAAAGTTTACGACATAGCCAGAAAAAAATATATTTTTTTTTCTCTAGGTTGGGTAGGTACTTATTATTTTTCAAACCATTTTTTTTTCATTCAAAAACAAAATGTCTCATTCAATTCAAAGTAAAAAGTTTCCAAAAACGTAACTAGATGGCGTTGGCGTCGAATTATAACTCGCTATGGTTTCGTTACCGCGGGTAGTATAAGTAGCAGCGAGAATTTTTGGTATTCTTAAGAATCTATGTTTATAACTTACTGTGTATTCACTAATTGCACTGTGAATTCACTCAATTCACCGAACATTCTTTTGAATTTTTGACAGCGAATTTGTTGCTTTATGTGACAACATCGCTTATAAAATAAATGTGGATTTTAATGGTCGTAGCCGTCGTAGTAAATACTTTTACACGTCAACAAAAGAAACCCCGTTACGAATCTGGCTAATAGGAGTGGGTCGTTCACGTATTTACCGTCGACGAAACGAAACTGGTTTACCGTACTTATACAATAAACTAGTTCATAAAACAGTTTAATTTTCGACTAGTTTACGTAATAGACTGAACAGCATTTATACGAATTTATGTTCACGGAGTTTATCCACCGTTTAGTGTACGATGAGATTATGTCGTTTAGTTATAATAACATCATACTACTTTGTACACCTACATTTTGGCAAATAAATTACTTACTTACTTACTTAAACGAACTATACTTGCGAATCGAAATGAACTTCCCTTCATACTTTATCCAGGCTTAGGACTGGCAGGCTGACTGACTAATAAACTTGTATGTATGATAAACTATATCGTACGTAGGTACTAGGTACACCTATAAGCCTGGCGTATTTAAAAGTTCAATTGATTTTATGTAGGTACATAATCAGCTGCAGGTATTTACAAATATATATGTACATATTTACATGACATTATTTTACTATTTAAATATAATTTTGAAATCTCTGTTCATCCAGGTTTACATTTAAAAACATTAACTGGGGGCCGATTCTACTAACAAATTTGTTAAAAAAACGCAATAGAACCGCAACCGAATCACCACTTTTAACACTTTTAAGCGTTTTCGCATTCTACTAAAATGAACAACGGTCCAGCTGCGACACAGCTGCGGTTACGTTTTAGTTACGCCAACGATCGATTGAAACAATGTCAAAACCTATTCTACTAACAAAATCGAACATGAGCGTGACGTTTACTATAGGACAAAGTTAATGATAAAATTATGATCATTATGTCTTTTAATTATAGAAAATACTTTTAGTGCCACATATTCGTGTTTAGTAACATTTTTAGATTCAACTTTTTTCTTTTTGGTATTAATAAAACATATTATTTTGGCATGTTGGTAACGCGGGTTACCCGCTGTGTTCCCGCTACAGTTCAGTTGCAATTCGTTTTAAGTTTAGTTTCCATTTTGCTTATAAAATAGTAGAATGACTTTTTATGTAACTATCGAACGGCGATCGAAATCGAACTGTTGTGGAAACACAGTTTAACGTGTAACGTTGCAAATTAGTAGAATCGGCCCCCTGGTTTACTGTATCCGTCGTTAATCTGGTTCTTCTTTGGTTAAGTATCAGTCCCGATTTTGAAAACATCCGCTCGCAAGGAACCGATGTTGCGACTATGTTGCGTTTCTTGATTAACAGTTTCACAAGATTGGGGTAGACATGTTGGTGGTTTTTCCACCACTCGAGTGGGCTGTTCCACTCTCCATTTTTATTTTTTCGGGGCAACATCTCGTCTGATAAGTACATATCCACCTCTTTTATTGCTTTAGAAACAGGAGTACCAACAGATGTATTTTCTTTTATGAAATTGTCAAATATATCCCAAGCGCTGCAACCATCGTTCTGTGAATCTGCAACCACAGTTGGTGTATCGGTAGTCTCATTTTCCGTTATCAAAGCAGCGGCAGCGACTAGTCTCCTCACCTTTTCTTTCGTTTTCGTTGCTTCGTTTGTGTCGGAAAACGCCTGCATTTTGAAACGGGGATCCAAAAAACATTTCGGACATTTCAGAATTTTCTATATTTTTTTTACAAGCTTCTTTGAGGCAGCGAACCATAATAATAACGGAACTGCCTGTCAAATATTTTTGGCCGCTCATTGCCCTAGTCATTTCATAAAATGGGCGCAAAACTTGACAAATTTGAGCGCAATTTGTCCAGTCGTCATTGGTAAGATGTGGCAAATCCTTGTCCACAAGTGCCACTGTTGACCGCACTGCTTCTTGAAGTTCGACCATTCTTTCCAACATATATAATATGTCGAATTCCAACGTGTTTCGACTTGTTGGATGAGCCGCTTAGGCTCCCTATTTTGTTGTATTTGGTATTTAGCAAGTCTCTCTGAAGATAACGAGCTTCGTTTGTAATGCGCTACGATTTTCTTTATATTTTCTATTAGAGTTCGGTGTACATCGAGAGCGTCATTCACTATCAAATTAAGTGGGTGGGCAAAACACCCAAAATGCTTAAATCCAAGGCATTCTTTAATACCCTTTACCATATTGGCGGCATCCCCCCCAGTGGGTTCCCGCATTGTCGTTGCGGGGGGGCTCAGTAGCCGTGGTCCGCTCCCACGGTGAAGCGAATAGGAACCCAAAGGTGGGGCCGCTCGTCAGGGCTTTGGTCTCCAAGCCGACGACGTAGCGGCCAAAAAGTAGGTTGCGGTGAGGTGCACCGCAACTGAGGCGGGCCGCGATGTCGAATGGGAGGCATCGCGGCTGAGGGTTACAGGCTGCGGCGGAGGAGGAGTGCCGGTACTTTTGAGTAGCGTTCTTCCCTTCCGTGGCCTGGACGGGGCCGCCACCGTTTGATGGCGGACGCGGTGGGGCCGCAGGGGAAGAGGAGTGTCGGTATAGCGTTGGCCGCTCTCCCTATCCCCTGCGGCCGAGAAGTGGTAGGCGGCGGGGCCACTGCGCTGACCCGTCGCAGGGGGCCAAGGGAGCCAAGGGTGCCAGGGTAGTCTGGGGCCCTTGTGCTACTTGGTTCCTGGGGTGGTCACGGCGTGCCATGTGTCCTGGTGCGCCGGACTGGTGGGGTCCGCAAGGGCCGATGCCTGCCAGGGGTGCGGGTTGTTCGAAAGAGATACCGTCGCCCCTGGCACACAGGCAACTGAGGGATCACGGGTGGGTTTTAGTCAGTAAAAGTCTGACACGCCCTCCTGCTCCACCCAGAGCGGGAGAAGTCATTTGATGATTTCCCACCCAGAAAAAAAAAAAAACCATATTGGCGGCATTATCGGTTACCGCAAAATTTACCTTGTATCTTAAATTCCATCTATTAAGAATCCCTTCTAATTCAGATGCGATGTTCGATGCTGTGTGGCTCCCAGAAAAACTGCAGCAACCCAATAACACAGTTTTGAATTCGAATTCCCGGGTAATATAATGACTCGTGACGTCCAAAGGTCAGTAGTTATGCATACCTATCGTTTCCACTTCATCAGCTACGCGAGTCTTGATGTCGTTTTCGACTTTGTTATAACATTTCCTTGCCGGCAATTTATATCCGGGAATCCATCTACAGAACTTTTTAAAAGCTCGTTCCTCTACGATGGAAAACGGATGGAATGAATCTATACACAAATCAAGCAAATCTTTGTCGATCAGTTTTTTTTGCTCGATGCTGATTTTTTTATTAATAAAGGTATCCATTACTTTTTGCCGCTTAGCTGGTGGTGGCGCGAGTCGCGAAGAACAAGAAGAAGTACCTAGTATGGGTTCCGCTTGCAATGCCTCAGATCGAGTTTCCTGTCCCCTTTGTGATGAGAGACTGAACTGGTCCTCACTTCCAAACACTGACAAATAAATTGAAGGATGTTTTCTTCTTAAATGGCTTTTTAAATTTGCGGTTGATGATTTAAAACTTAAAAGAGAATGCCCATGGACAGTACTCTTGAAAAATGTCTTGTGTCTCAAGAACTTGAACAGTATGAAATATCTAAAATATATTTATATTTTTTGAAAAGAACTTAAATGATATTTATAATGGGATAGTTTTTTGAACAATTATTAGTACTTTTACGTCTCCGACTGTAAAGTACGCCATTTTTTTTACAATCCCCTGTCATTTGTCAATATTAAGGAATTAGGGATGTCCATTTTTCTATTGCGTTTAATGTGCCTACCTATTTGATATCGATTATATGATACCGCCCATAAATTATATCGATTCTGTATTGATTAGCAAGATAAAATAAATAAATCAGTTTCTAATATCCGATAGAACTAAATCATAGGTAGGTAGTAGGTACATCTGTATATTTTGTTTTCATTCAATTATGTGACGGACGAAACGATAGTGTGTGGTGAGCACCGCACACTGGCATCCATTGATAAAGTCATATTTTTTTTTATTGTTGGTTTGAAATCGGAATAGTTTCAAACGTCTCAAGAAGTAATAAGTACTATTCGACCTACGTTGATAAAAAAAAACAAAGATTTTCATCTGCATCAATCGAACAAGTCATAATCGGATGTTTCTTTTATTAACACAGGTACAACCCTGTTTGACATTATATTTATTTTCTGTCATACTTTTTCAATATTATGTCATGTCAACGGTCAACCAGAATGTTTTTTCTGATGGTTTTGGTACGTTGTGCGTCGAGTTTGAGTTTTTAGTTCCTCGGCTACTGCTCCAAAACCCATTGAAAATAATATAGATACTTCCTTCGCCGCTACACCATGTATGTGTGTTGTGTTTGTTGTATATTACTAAAGACAGGACTTTTTGTGTACAAATATTCACAATAGTATTATGTTGTGATATAATTAACACCCCGAGTGCGATTGTGGGGCGATGTCTCAACTGCTCCTTGAGATTTACGCCACCTATACGCAGACTCATGTTGTCGGAGATTCCTGATAATATCATGAACATTTTATGTATTTTTTATGTACCTAGTGTAGCTGTTTTCCTGCCATTCATACTAACTTAGACCATTTCATGATACATACTGCAATCAATGATTTGATACCCAAAATCTAAAACAGTAAGATTTGTGAGGTGGTCAGCAGTAACTGGGCACCTAACATAGCCAAACTGCTACAGATTTTACACAAATGTATTTCTAAGGCACAAGGCTCACTCGTAAACCCATTTAAACCCTTTTTTCAGTTCATTTTGTGTTTGAACATATCCTCAAAATAGTCATTTTATTTTTGTAAATATCTCGGAAATGCCGTTGTAGATTGTGTTGAATTTTTCAAGGAAGTATTTAGACATGTCATCGAGTATTTTGAAGAAAATTTGATGAAGACACAAAAATGTTGAAATGAGTACATTTGTCCATAGTGCCGTGGGCATTCTCCTTTCTTTGCAATCATTGCAAGTTGCTTTAAAGGTATTGGTATTGTCTTTTTCAAAGTGGTGCCAAATAACACTGCTATTTTTACGAATCGACTTATGTATGTAAATAACAAATCAAGACGAATTTTCAGCTTTGCCGCCAATTTTCTATTTATCGTCTGTGCCGAAAGGCAAACGCATTTATGGCTATACAGCAACGTAAACGCAATTTGTACTAAGCAAAGACTTACTTTGGTATGCCAAGAATGATAAATGAGATCCAATCAAAGAGTATTTAATAACCCCAGCACGCTGTTTCATATTTTTTTGCTGGAGCGTTGTAATGTTCCGAATTCAAAAAACGCTCCAGCAATGGATTTGATTTTCTTTGTCCGTAAATTCGATACTTCGCGTGTTCTTTTTTCGTAAATAATGACAATATTTCCATGCATGTTTGAGAAAAAATACATTAGGTACTTATAATATTATAACTGCAGATATTGGTCGTGTGATGAATTTTCTATATCAATAAAAGAATGTTACACTAACCGTATTACAGAAGAAAACTCAAGCATTGATCTCTGTTTAAAACTAGTTTTGAGTCTGGCTTAAGTTTAGAATGTTTCTCAAGCATAGATTCATTGATCATAGTTTAGCCGAGTTTGTCTTTATTTTAGATCGTTACTCAGTTCGTAAATCGAACCCAAGCAGTGATTGAATCTGTAATCACCCAAGTGTGGTCTAGACCGCACTTGAGCATAGATTTTTACGCATTATGGCAATTTCTGTTTCGTTATCAAGTTTTTAAGCTATTGAATAGCTTTTATCGCGGGCTTGAGCGCGGCGACCGAATCAAGAAATTCCGTAACGAAAAAAACCTAACACCCCCCACTCCGCCTACCATGTAGCTCGGCCGAGTACGTACGACTGTACGAAGCTCGCACGGATCGAGACGAGCTGCTCCGAAATCGGACGAATACGTAAACAGCTGTTTGTGAGTAAGTATATAGGTGTATAGGTTCTAATTATAATTGCATAAGTTGATAAAAAATGCTATTTATTCAAACTCAAACTCAAAGCATTTATTTCAATTAAACCATTTACAGGCACTTTTGAATTGTCAAAAAGTCGACCAGTTGGAAAGTTGAAGCTAGTTGCCCATTCCAAAACATAGATCTCTATGGAGAAAGGACGGGCAAGAAACTCCATGGACACTCTTTTTAATCATGTTAAGTATTACAAAAACTTGGGAACATTATTCTTGTTGCTTCTATATGTGAGAACAATGTAAAAAAAAAAAACCATTCTAAATATAAGATTCAAAATTAGCCATGGAAGTTAGGAGATGACCAATCTCAACCGACGGCGCCCGTTCACGAACTTGACGCGTGGATCAGCACCATCCAGCTCAACCATTTTGTAGGGAACCGAATGATCCAACACACGCGCCACCATCAGCGAGACATTTAAGTGAGCATGACATACTCTCAACTGCCACGCTTTTTCAAGTCAACGTACTTACATCAAGACAATATAATTATTATACGGATGCATGGTACTCACATTTACAAAGTTTAAACAAAATGCTTCTAAATTATCAAAATAATAGTTTGCAATGTATTTGAGAATTTAATCAAATTTGATTTCCAAAAAGAAAGAAAAATATTTAATATCTTTTGATTTTTTTATAAATAATACTTGATTCAGTAAAAATAAAAACTTATTCGTAATGTCAGAAAACTTAGAAAAGGGAAGCATCTCTTCCAAATATGAAAATTTTAAATAGTAAGCCCAGTGCCACACGTATTTTTTATATTTTTATATTATTGTTTTGATTTAAAACTATCGAAATGGATATATTTGAAGAAGTAGATCATTACAATATTTTTTATTTTTTATTACGTGTTTAAAATCTTTTAGTATTTCTAAAAGAAGGTTTTTTTTTAATGTATAAAATTTTTTCTTTCGTCCTGCCATTTTTAAATGAGAACATTAATTAAATCAGCAAATCAGCAGCTTTTTTTTCTGACTCTTGTGTCTCGGAACGACAAGACGTGTGCTCTACAGAAATTTAAATAATTTTAAATAGGCAATTTGAATATCTAAGGATTTTGAATTCTGTCAAAACAACATTATGCTATGCGCAGTGATAGAGCGCGAAATTCAAATTTTGTTACGTTTTTTGCAATTTTGAGGTGAGTGTCAGCTTGTTACTTGATCAAAATATGACGGTTGAGTTCGTACGGGAGTATTGCTCTGTTGATGTCTTTGACAGCTGTATTCTCGATATTTTTAAATAAAGAATCTAAAAAGAAGAAGAAATCCTAATACCGTAACAAAAAAGATTTAGATTTTTCAAAGTGATCGCTAACTTTTTTTGATGTGTGTATGCTCCACCGTGGCCTCAGGGCGATCTTCGCAGTGGAAACACCTGGGCGTCTCCTCCCGCCTTATCTGAAACAGGAACCTCCCAAAACAACCGTGTCCGGTGAGGACCTGCGACAGGCGGAAGGTGAGGACGCCGTGGCGCCTCTCAAGCCACTCCTCAAAGAGGGGACTTACTGCCGCAATCGTGGCGTGCCCAATCATTGCAAGGCTTCGCTTTAAACTATATTTGATGTGCTATTCGTTTGAAGTAACGTTAGTTATAACAGCCGCACGGGTCGATCGATCAGGTCAAGCTACGCTTGCTGCGCTTGGTCCGTAGATGGGTGACCATCTTAACATACCAAGACTCCTCCGTGTCTCGGAAAGTACGTTAAGTCGGTGGTCCCGAATGTGAATCTTTAACAGTCGTTACGGGTCGTCAGAAGCCCGAAAGTCTGACAACCAGTCTTACCACGGGGTATCGTATTACCCAGTAACTGAGTTGTGCAGGTTAGATAAGCAGTCGCTCCATGTAAAGTTCTGATATTCAGCTGCAGCCGGTTAGACTGGAAGCCGACCCCAACATAGTTGGGAAGGCTGGGCAGCTGATGATGAAGCAATTTTTTATTTTATTTTATTTATTTTATTCTCTTCTTACATCTACCATTACAGGGTAACCCAATGCGATAAATGCGCTTATCCTAACTTAATTATCTTATACTAACATTCATGTACCTACACATAACAAATTACAAACAATGCATTCCTTGTGAATTCACTCAGAGAACAACTGAATAAGTCCGTCTCAACCGCTACGAGATTGAGCGTGCGGAGTGCACGCGTCAGCGGCGCCTCCCTTACCAGGTTTGTCCGAGCGCGCGGTTCCACTAGCAATGGCGGCTGCCTTCTTCGCCACACGTACCTGTCCGGAACACACAGACTCACCTGCGCTAAAATAACTGCATTATGCACCTTCCCTCTCAGTAATTTAAATATATATGAGGTGAGTGCAAGATCCCTCCTAACCCTTAGCTCATTGTATCCTACCTAGAGAATGCAATCCCGGGATCCCAAATCTCGGGATCCCGGGATCCCGACCGTTTTCTGGCCCCGAAAATCCCGGGACTGTACTTGGCTAATCTCGGGATTTTCGGGATTGCCACAAACAAGTCTAGTTTGTATTCCGTAGTCCGTTGCGTCTTGAAAATAACCTTGCCTAGATTATTTTAATACATTACGACAAAAAGCAACTCGTACAATACGTAGGTAGGTACCCACTATTTACTACACAGGTACAGTCCTAATAATATGTTTGTCGTTGAACTTAGAAGGGACTTCCCCACTCGGAATACTTTAATACAATACTCTTAAGGTACTAAATTGTAATTCCCCAACGGACCAACAGGGGAATCACCCGATCATCTCATATCATAATATTGTTGCGGGTATTTCCCGTCGGGGATTCCCTGTACGAAAGTATAAATATGCAAATCAGGTTTTATTTTTTTCATTTATTGTTCTGTCAGTGACGGGTTACGTAGGCTACGCCATTAAAATTTAAAAGTCAATTATCTGAAATTAAGTATTTCAAATGGCGGGAGACTTTGTTAAACATAAAAAAGACAGTGATACGACGTCAGTGTGGAGTTATTATTTAGTTGCGAAGGACGGGAATAGTGCTAAATGTAAGCGATGCCCAGCCATCCTCAAGACTTTGGGTGGATCAACTAAGGGATTACATACACATTTGTTATCAAAACATAATATCAAGGTTATATCAGCTTCAACAAGTCAAGATTCTGAAAATCTGAACACAGCACCGCCGCCAGCCAAGCGAAAGTTAGATGATTATTTTACTAAAAGTGCCGACGATAGCCTGGATGATATCTTGGCAAGAATGATTGCATTAGATGGATTTCCATTCAGTGTATTCATAACCTCAGATGATTTGAGAAAATTGCTCTTAGCAAAATACACGGATTTACCAAAGTCAGCCGTCACTGTTCGAAAACGTGTTATGAATTACAGTGAAAAAATCAGAAAGCAAGTAACTGCAGAATTACAACATTTGAAAAGTGCAGGTGAAAGATTTAGTCTTTCTTTCGACGAGTGGACTTCAACTTCCAATAAACGATACATGGCGGTCAACGTTCATTCATATAAAAAATTTTGGAACTTAGGACTTGTTCCTATTTACGGAAGTATGACAGCTGAAAATTGTCTTCGTATATTGCAAGAGCGTCTAAGTAAATTTGACATTTCCCTAGAAACTGACATCGTGGCTATTGTAACCGATGGACCGAATGTTATGATAAAGGTGGGGCGGCTTGTTTGCACTGAACAACAACTGTGTCTCGCACATGGTATCAATTTGGCGGTCTGTGATGTGCTTTATGAAAAACATAATAATTTGCAAGATAGCCCTACCTCAGATGATAGTATAAATGAACCAGCTGTGAATGTTGATTATATGGACGACAGCGATGATGAACACCATTTAGAAGACTTAGACTGTCCAGAATCAGGTTTAATCGTAATGTCACAAAATGATCTTGCGCCAGAAGTGCCAGAACACGTACCAGAGTTAACACAATATGAAAATATGAATGAGCTGATAAAGAAAATCCGCAAAGTTGTAGTGTATTTCAAAAGATCTCCATTGAAAAATGAAACAGTACTTCAAAAATATGTGAAAATTGAACATGGAAAAGAGCTGTCACTTCTTTTGGACTGTAAAACCAGGTGGAATAGTCTTTTAACAATGCTGGAGCGATTTTATCTTTTAAAAGCATGCATTCAAAAAGCTCTTATAGATCTCAATCATCCAATTCGTTTAGAAGATGTTGATTTTGAATTGGTAAATAAAATTGTTGATGTGCTGACCCCAATTAAATTGACAGTAGAAGCAATCTGTCGGCGAGATGCTAATTTATGCACAGCTGATGCCGCTCTGAAATTTCTTATAAAACAACTGTCTAGCAAAAACTCAGCACTTGCCAAAAAAATTAAAACATCCTTAGTGGAACGTATAAAGCAACGACGAAGTGATGATTTAACTGGCGTGTTAAATTATTTACAAAATCCACGAATGGATGATGAAAATCAGTTATTATCGGATTTGGAATGGCACGACTTATTTCCAGTTCCGACACAGGCTTTAGTGAGGAAGCAAATAAAGAGTATTGTTAAAAGACTTAATAGTCGAGATAACACGGAAGAAGAAGCAAGGTCAGGATCACAAACAGATGATGAGCTAAGGTCAGAAACCTCCCAACCCCAATTGACATTAAAGGAAAAGTTACAGCTGGAAATTAACAAGAGTATGAAATCCCCAGATCCTGAAGTACAAGTACAAAATGAATTGGGGTTGGCAAATAGTATTAGACGTGAAATGAGCCTGTTCGAAAATGGAGGAGTTCGTGGATATCACTTAGAAACAGCATATAAGTATCTATTGTCTATTCCTCCAACCAGCGTAGAACCTGAACGAGCGTTTTCAGCTGCTGCTTATGTTGGCAATAAACTACGAAGCAGGCTCGGAAGTCAAACATTGGATGCTTTGATATTTCTGCGACTATATTTTCGAAATTCTAAATAGTTATTTTGTGCTGTTTTTTAATTTCTTGCAAAAGTATTGTATTTTTTGGTTTGTGTTTTTTCTTTTCTTATTATTGTTCTGATTTGTGTTGTGCAAAGACATTAAAGAATTTTTTTTTTTATTACTCGTTTTTTTAAATTTTAGCTCAATTAGAAACCACATAGTCTAATCCCGGGATAGGCCCGGGATCCCGGGAAAAGGCTTCAAAAATCCCGTAAGCCCGGGATTGAAAAACATGCTCGGGATTGTATTCTCTAATCCTACCATACCTAAAATAAATAAGGTTGGATACAATAACGGGTAAAAGGGATAGACTGACAGAATTGTTTGGTCAGCTACCAAATTCGATATTTCTGAATTGACAAATTCAGACAACTCGTTAACATAATTATTATGATTGTAATTGTATAGTATCTACAGCATTTTGTGATTGATTGGGGGAAGGTAAACCTAAAGTCTTATAGTTAGGTATTTGTAGTTCAGTTCTAAAAGTTTTCGCGTATTGCATTGCTATACTCGCATTAACTTCGAAATCAAATGTCCGATTCGAACCAATTAAAAAGTATTTTACTGGTACATAAATACCATTGATCACTATTGACCGAAATCTTTCCTTTAAACCACACCTAGAAATCCTCGTGACCAGGTTACGTAAAGTAATTTACATTTTCAAAACCCTAAGACGGTCGGCTAACCGGAAAACTATTAAGATGGTTTACTACGCATTATGCCAATCACTTATTGATTACTGTATCACATCATGGGGAGGTGCCGCAAAAACACACCTCATCGAAGTTGAAAGGGCACAGCGTGCCATACTCAAGGTTGGAGCTGGTCTCCCCTTTCGTTTTCCGACTTCTGACCTATACAAAGAATGGGACACTGTCACTGTCAGAAAAACGTTCATACTACGTACTTTACTTAAAAAACATTCTGAAATGCAGTTTGACGCTTAATTACTCAAAAACAACCGGTATGTCCCACGGCTCAATTCAAAACCACGCTCCCTAAAAGATTCTATTGCTTCCTTGGGCATTATCTATACAACAAATTAAATAAAGTCCTAAACCTATATCCAAAAACTCGATCAAGCTGCATTAAAGAAATAAAAACATACCTAAAAACACTAGACTATCATAAAACTGAGAATCTTTTGACCGTTCTGAAATAAAACTTATTTTTGACCAACCCCAAACATACATAGCTGTTCCTCGCCTACTTCAAAAACAACGCTCGCTGCACTCAATCCACATAAGTCATCTTCACTCACTCACTGCTCATCTGAATTACTCACATACATCTCCTACTAGTCTAATACTTCACACAAGATAAACACTCACTCACACATCGTCTCACAACATGACTCAATAACTTCTGCACAATTTTATTACTTATAGTTAGGTTAAATTTTTTAAGGTTTTCCTTAGATTTAAAAAAATATGTATTGAAAAATAATAAAGGTAGAGAGAGTTTTTGGCGGGTCGCACCAATTTTCATTTTCATGAAATTTAGTGAATTAGCGAATTAAATTGTATGGTTTTTGGTAGTAAATTATTCAATTTAGTTACATGTGAGTGTACAAGTGTAGTGAAAGTGAAAATAAGTGACTAACGTGGACTTTTCGTGTTCCTCCCAAAAACTCATATTAGGTTGTTGTAAAGTTACTACCGCTTTACAATAACTTGACTTGACTGACTAAAGACGACTATGACTGTTTTGTAACTTCGTGCCCGATATCGGGCCATTTACTTGAACGAAAAGAAAAATTACTTGACACTGGCTAAATGCACAAACCGTGCGAAGCCAAAACCCAAAAGAAAAAAAAAATAAGAGAAAAACTGTTTTTTTTTCTGGTTATGCCGTAAACTTTATGGTTTATGGATTCTTCAAAATCATCATAATTTTAGCTGACCACTGGACATAGGTCAAGAAAATAATCTAATTTAATCTAAAATATTATAAATGTGAGTTTATAATGTGGATGTTTGTTACTCGAGTTTTTGTAATACTAAACATGATTAATAAGAGTGTCCATGGAGTTTCTTGCCCGTTCTTCTCCATAGAGATCTACGTTTTGGAATGGGCAACTAGCTTCAACTTTCCAACTGGTCGACTTTTTGACAATTCAAAAGTGCCTGTAAATGGTTTAATTGAAATAAATGCTTTGAGTTTGAGTTTAATCACGCAAAAACTACCTTACGGATTTGAATGAAATTTGGCACACAGATACTTTATACCCTGGATTAACACATAGGATACTTTATATCCCGGTAGTATGTTTCTGTGGGATAATTTTCGACCTTCACGCGGGCGAAGCCGCAATTTGTTGTTTATCTGTAGGTAATCATTTTTAAATTGGTTTCAGCTCTCACTCAAACCAATCCAGTAAATTTTGCCGTTGCTGGGAGAGATCGTGCTCCATTCCAATCAAATTATTGATTGATATTTAAATTAAGGTGGAAGCGCCAGGGTAGCCCGCGAAATTCAAATTTTGTTACGTTTTTTGCAATTTGCAGGTCAGTATCAGGTTGTATGGTGATCTAAATATGATTCGCGACCGTATCAAATAAGGCTTTTCAGAATCATAATCATTAGAATCAGCAATACATCTCTATAAGTTCATATTACTCTAAAGAATGACTATTTCATGAAATTATGACATTTAAGGGCAATTCTAACTTATGATTCTAATGATTATGATTCTGTAAAGGCATATTTGATACGGTCGCGAATCATATTTAGATCACCATACAACCTGACAGTAACCTGGAAATTGCTAAAAACGTAACAAAATTTGAAATTCGCGGGCTACCTTGGCGCTTCCACCTTAAACAAAGTGTACTTAATTGATTTATTTTGATTATAGGTATCTTTTGATAACACTATTGAAGCCAACCATGATTGAAGCATTCTCTTCGATTTTTCAGGGGCAGTGATAGCCCAGTGGTAGCGGCCCCAAATTACGAGTAGTAAGGTCGTGGGTTCGAACCCAGGCGGGTGCTTTACATAACACTAGTTTACAAAATTGAACTTTTTTTTTATACCCCAAAATAAATGTGTATAAATATGTTAATCTACCTTCCTTAAACCTGAAAGTGTTGGCAGAAATATTTTATCACGTCATAATTTCTTTCTACAGACAAATGTTTTTTTTTTAACTACCTAACGTGGTGCCGACAGTTTATTGTTTATTCATTCACTTCAAACGACAATCATCTGTTTCGGATTAATTTAAAATGTCGAGTAGAAAGTGTAAACAAAGTTCTAATCGTTTTTATGTTTGTGGACAGTTTATATTTTCAAAAAAGAGAAGACCCATTGTAGATTCATTAAAAAGTGCATATCTTCATTATTTTGGATTTCCTGTTGCAAATCAAGACAAAAAGTGGATGCCTCATGTGTTTTGCGAAAGCTGTAGAATCGTCTTACTCCAGTGGTCATCAGGAGAAAACGTTCACCTTCCATTTGGTTCACCAATGCTATGGACAGAACCTAGTAATCATAAAAAGGTTTTTGAAGTACGACATCAAGGATTTTGGGATGAAAACATGTTAGGGTATTACTGTTGGTCCTTAAAAGAGAAACTGATTGAAATAACTATAAAAAGAAGGCAAAAACTTGTAACTTTTTTTTTGTCTATATACCAAAATGATGTAAGTATTCCAGATAAGTAAATAAAATATTTCTTTAACCAGACGTGACAGATTTTTTTTATTATTTTTTCAGGATAATTCTACCTAAATGAATAACGAAATAATAACTTTCAGCTGGGGTATGAAAACCGTGTAAACTAGTGTAATCAGCCTATAATGTTCCCAATGCTTGGACACAGGCCTCCTCTCCGTGAGACGGAGTGGGCCGTAATCCACCACGCCGGCCCAGTGCTGCTATGTAGGTAGATGTCAGTCATGTCTTCGAATTTTTGGTTCTAGGACATGCCGGTTTCCTCACGATGTTTTCCTTCACTGTTTGAGGGCGCTTCACTTTGTGTAATTTATTTCATCACCACTGCTCTCAAAACGGTGAATGAAAACATCGTGAGGAAACCAACATGTCATCACCATCTGTCTAGACTTTTCCCCACTATTTCTGGGGTCAGCTTCCAGTCTAACCGCATGCAGATACCAGCAGGTTACGTGGAGCGACAGTCTATCTGACCTCAACAACCTAGAAACGGCCATGTCCTAGAACCAAAAATTCGAAGACATGTGGTCTACCAACCCGCACTGGGCCCGCGTGGTAGCCACTACACCCCACTCCCTCTCATCTGTGTCCCAGCTGTGGAAGCACAATAGGACTATAGGTACTTAATAAATTATTTGGATTATTATTATAATCCTCTCAATCAACTCAGCCTACCGCAGCCCACTGCTGGACATAGGCCTCTCCCATGCTGCACCACAACAACCTGTCCTTCGCCTGCCGCATCTAGTCTGCCCCAGCCACTTTCTTTAGGACATCAGTTCATCCAGCTGGGAGACGCGGGCGTCCCACGGCACGCCACGCTTTTTAATACACGGTTTTCGCTTGCTAAGTTTTCAGCCAGTCTTTTGCCTACACTAGCAAAAAAGGTGTTAACCTCATTGAGACTCTTTTTAGGGTTCTCGTTCGATATGAGGTTGGATGAAGTCAGGCTGGTTTGATTTGCCACAAATCATTTTGATTACCAGTTTCTTTTTTGTCCTTGTTAGCCTTTGCAGTCTCTTACCTTTCAAACATAATTTTTGCGTTATAGTAGTGGATTGCAATAATTTCTGTATCGCTTATAGGTAGTTAAGATGGTTTCATTATCTGGGTTCTTTTGAACCTTTTTGTTGCTTTTTGTAGAGATTATCCCTATTTTTCATGCAGCGCAGCAAACCATCAGTTATCCAAGGTTTGTTTATTCGTCTTCTTGATGGTGTTTTAATTGTTTTGGTATTCTTTCCATGGTTGATGTCGGGACGTTGTTATTTTAGTCGCGCGTCAAACGTCGTGTTATGCGTAGTTCGTATGTGGCCATGTAGATGGCGCTTAACTGTCATGGCAACTGAATCATTACCGGGGACCAGGACCGAGCGTCGTCGGTAGATCGTGCTCTTCAAGGTACCTACTTTAAAATATATCTACACTACAGGAATAAACACAAAGAAAAAAAAAACAAACCAATTTACATATATAACATAAATTTATTTCAAATATAAATTACAAGTTACAACGAAAATTTGATAATAGTTCATAACTAATCTAGAAAACGTAGGAAATTATTGTAGCCTTGACCCATTCAATGTGATGTTACAAAAAAAAAAAAATAAGAATGGCCGCCATTTTGGAAAATGAAAGTTTGGCGCGCTAACGAAAAGGTTAGTTTTTTTTTTTTAGCACGAGGCGTTCTCTGTAGTTTCTGCTTATCCCCATGTATTTTTTTTTTAGTTTTTAAATACTTATTATAGCAGGGTTTTCAAATGAGAGTAGATATTAACAAAGGTCAAATGTAACACTGAACGGGTCAAAACTTTTCATTTAAATTCTTCAACATGAAAACGTATATAAAACGTAACGAAAATAATATAAGAATCGTCCCCGTTTTCATAGCTGAAAACAAAATGCAAAGAAATACTTTAATTTCCAACTATTTTTACAATTATACATATTTTTTGTAACTCGAAAGTTCGAATTTTATAAATTTTTTAAACATTGGTCAATATATACATAGAAAATATTCATACATTTAGTTTATAGTGACATTTCATTTTAGTCAAATATTAATATCTAATGTAATATTTAAGTTTAATCACTCTTATTTCACATGCAATAAGTGTTTATGCAGAGTATGATCTTAAGTGATATGAATGCAAAGTTGCAGATTTAACGTACAGCACATCAAGCTATCATTGAACATGAACCTTATACTTTTGTTATAAAGTTGAAAACCTATCAAATAAATTTGAAAGATTGGGGCAGCTTGATGTGCTGGCCTCTGTACATATTTATACTAACCACAGTATTATTTCGTGACAGTAATTCAATGCTAATGACAAGACCATTGACAGCTGTCAAATGGCACAGATAATAAATAAAAACTTATTTTCTCAAACTTAGATCGCGTCGCCCTTTTTCTACATCCCAAGTTGCAATGTGACAAGTCGGGACGCCCATTTCTCTTTGCATTGAACGACTGTACATATTAACTATTTCAGCAAGTATCTGATATGAAAGACTAATAATTAATAAAAATAACAGTCAAGCGTATTTAAACACCTATAGTGTTGCAAATCATATTAACAACTTTTCATAAGTTTGCTGTGATTTTCAAGACTCTGCAGTGATCAATCATTCCTTTCAAACCGTTATAATTATAATTGCAGAGTATCCCTGCTCTATATGACATCCTAAGGCTCAGTTTAACCGCAAAATCTGACAAATTATCGAGCGCGGTCCTGATTGGATGAAAGATTTATCGACAGCCAATCACAGCCATTTACACTTGAGGATCTGGACCTAAGGCCCGGCGCACACTTGATACTTTTAGCACCGCAAAAGGCGATTTGGTCGCTTATCTGAAGCGAGATTTAAATTTATAAAGCACCAGAGTAATATCTTAGTTACTCAATAAGCAACGACGCGTCCCTGTATTTGCAGACTTTTATCATGGATGCTAAAAGTATAGCATTCGCACCGGGCGAATGGAATTGTGATACTCATATTATGTCAAACGAGGGACATACTTTAAGGTAGTGTAGTACTCATGAAAATAAAAATAAACTTTTACTAAGGGACCAGCACTGAAATCGCGAAAATAAAACCAACGGCTCTATACATCTGCCAGGGGTGCAGGTTATTCGAAAGAGATACCGTGGCCCCTGGCACATTTGCAACTGAAGGAACACGGGTGGGTTTTAGTCAGTAAAAGTCTGACACGTCCTCCCGTTCCATCCAGAGCGGGAGAAGTTATTTGATGATTTTCCACCCTCAAAAAAATAGAAAGACCTCTCTATACATTTATGTTCGCATATTTAACTGGTCAATTTTTTTTTTCCTATTTGATTTTTAAGTCCCTACTGTATTTTAGCTTTTTTGGTATCTGGAACGCTGTAAGCTCCGTCTGGAGGTGGGCGTTAATACCTGCGACACAGTTTTTTAACTAATGTAGATATTTACGTACGAAATCAATTTGTAAAATGTGTTTCTGTTCCATTATAGATTATCTATAATATAAAAATGAATCGCTGAATGTGTTGCTAAGCGCAAATCTCGAGAGCAGCTGAACCGATTTCGCTAATTCTTTTTTTGTTGTGTTTATTATTGTCAGGAGAAGGTTCTTATGAAAAAAAAAAATGTTGCGCGTAATATTATATTCATATTTAAGACAGGACAACGTCAGTCGGGTCAGCTAGTATTATATATTCTTTAAATTGTGGTGTCCACTGCATAGTAAAAGTTGTATATTTTCATGAGTACCACACCCCTTTGAAGTATGTCCCTCGTTTAACCTATCATACTGTATAGCTATCAGTCGATCGTATAAAAATCTTAGTGTGAAAACTTATTCCACATCAGTGGCGCGCAGTTCATAAAGACAGAAAGACACTGCCTACCTAAATCAAGTAAAGGTATTATTTAAAACTAATATTATTTTATCAATAAACAAAAAATCTTTATTCATAAATCAGCTCCACCTGTCGAGCGCCAGTCGTATCATTAGTATCATCGATACAATACCCGTTCGTTCGTACAATTTGACGCAACTTCGCATTGTGCTGCTGAGTGCTTCGTGAGAGACACGAACTATTCGCGGCTTAATATTTATATGTGTGCTCTCGTGGTCATGCAGATTTATTGTGTGTGCGTTCCTATACATAAGTGGCACACAATGTAACAATTTACGCAAACAACCGTACAGGGTAGTCACTGGCTTTTGATAGGACGAATTACGAAAGTTACCGAAGTATTCCGAACAAAGTTGGTTATGCAACTATTTTTAAAAGTAGCATTGTTTCATTAAATTGTCGCTACATAAACTACCATTACTTTTTTGTCGTATTACTTTTATATTCCGATTTCCGACGCCATTGTTTGTTTATTATTTATTTATTTATTTAATACTTCACACACAGAAATGTACAGAGGCGGACTTAATGCAAAAGCCATTTTCTACCAGTCGACCTATGGGTGATGCAGAGACAAACAGTGGAAGGTGCAATTACGTGCGTTACTGAGCTACGTTAGCATGTATTTAAAGTTTTAACGTTGATAATAGTGTGAAAAATTTATAATATTCACTGTGAAAGTTGTTCAGGTGTGTATACAGAAAAGAAAAAAAAAACCTGTGATCGTGAAAAGTAGTTGTATACACCGGATTTGCAATTAATACAAACTAAAGGTAAAGTTAAATCATAAATTCAATACACAATAATATGATTCATTTAATTGCCTCACAGGTTGCATGCTGTGTAGATACAGCAATCAGTTATTCTGTTTTTTTTTTAATTTCTGCCTACCCTGTCTAAAAACTCTCTGCACGCCACTGGTCGACATCCACACGTACGTTATTTGCGGCGGGATTTTACCGCGCACTGGATTTTCAAAGCACTGCTAAGCGCCGAGAGTTGAAAGTCGAACAGTGTATTTTTTCGACGCGAGAATGGATTCTCAATGCTCGGTTCAATACCTAGAGTTTAGAATCCTATGCGCGATACAATCCCGCAGCGATATTTTTCAGCGAAGTTATTTATTATTCCACTTGAAGTTAGCAGATGCTAGGGATTGAAAGTTTTGACAGGCAAGTTTTCACAGTAAGATTTTTACAGAATAGTTCGGCTGGCCGAAGTGAAGCGACTCCCGCGCAAGATGCGGCACGAAATGCGCTCACGCCGATTGTGTGAACCAACTTGTATGGAGATGTTCAAACTGGCGCAAATATAATGCCGTTAAAATGAACGACGAACGACGTAAGACTTCTTGCTGAAAATCCTAAGTAATAACATTGATAACCCTGAGTTATTGTCAAAATTTTATTTTAATGTGCCAAGTAAGACGCTTCGTTTTAATCCACCCATACGTATACCTCATACATCTTCGAATTATAGGCAGAACAGTTATATTGTGCGTGCAAGCAGGAATTTCAATGATATTTGCAAGGAATTTAATTTTGATCCATTCACAATTAGTGTGAATGCGGCCAGAAGGTGCTTAAGCCTTAAATTTTTCACGTAGCGGTAGTTTACATTGTTTTTATTATTTTGTCTATTGTTTTAGTTAAATATTTGCGTACTAAGTATTTATATTATTCTTCTCTATTTATTAAGGCGATGTTTTTCTTTGTTTTTGTGCTCACACATAAATTATTTTTATAATATTTCTATACGTGAGGATTTGTAATTGGTTTTCTGGTGACTATAGTTTCCTTTCTTTTGTCTGTTTTTATTAGCTGTAAGTCCTCCATGCGCTTAAATAAATAAATAAAATATGGCGCACACGATTTTCGACTCTTGCGTGTTAAGCCAAGCGTTGAGAATCTGACAGAGTGCATCCCAGCGAGTCGAAAAACATACTGTTGGATTTTGAACTCTCGACGCCTAGCAGAGAGTTTAAAATCCTGTGCGCGATAAAATTCTACCGCGATGTTTTTACGTCCTTGCGTCTGTTGGCTTTGTCATTGAAACAAACGACGAAATCGCTTCCTGAGCAGGATTCACATGATTGTGGCCAGACCTTAAGGCTGGCTACACACGCGCGATAAAATGCGTAAGCAATACTTGCTTGGTTGTTCAAATAACATTCTTTTGTAGTAACATTCTTGAGTAGGTATCTACTCAGATTAGTTCTACAACATTCTCATCCATAAGCAATAGTCAAGCAACTTTAAGCGCGATCGCCAGTCGCAATTTGCTTCGAGCATACTAACTAGATGATACCACTTACGCGATAATTGCCAATGTGAGGCCAGCCTTATTCCAAGGAAAATGCGCAAAACTAGCGCATTTTTGGACTCATATTGAATGGCGTAAAGTTCACAGTATGTTCAAGCCATGCCCGCATTAGAGCAATATTTAAAAGCATCAAATTCCCGGAAAAAAAATGGTCGAAAAGTAATAAATAAAATTATTATTGTCGTGAAAACTAACTAAGCTAAAGATTTTATTGACAATTTGAATGTAAATGACTAACGAGCTCGCAAGAAGAGCTGCGACTAAGTTCATACAACGTAATAAAACCACAGAAAAATATTACAGGAACAAAATAAATTTTACATAGATAATAAATATACCCTAGTGCGGATTAGCCTATACCGCAAAAAAGAAATTACACTTCATATAGAAACGAAACGATCTCTGATTGGATTTTAAAAGCTTCAATGCGTATAATGCTCGTATTTGCGAGTTAAAGTCGAGTGATTTGGATGACAAACAATCTTACGCCCTGATGTTAAATCGTCAGAGTCTAGACACATCTGCAATATCAAAGGCATCGGCGCCACCTCACCATCCCACACACTAAGCTGAATTTCACCAACGAGCAGAGAGCTTCGTTCATAAACGAAGTCAATTCTTTTCCTTATACTATACTTTTTCCACATCGTCGCGATTACATTTGCTGAGTAGAATTACCATTCCATGTATTGTTGTCGTCGTCGGGCGCGCGGTCGGAGGGCAGGCGGTGGATGTTGCCGCGGCGCCGCGCGGACGGGGGCGCGGCCGGCGCGGGCGCGGGCCCGGGCCGCGCGGCCGCGGGCCCGGGCCGCGCGGCCGCGGGGCCGGGCCGCGCGGCGGGCGGCGCGGGGGCGCGCGTGCGCGGCGGCGACGCGGGCGGCGGGAACAGGCGCGCGCGCAGCCAGTTGAGGAGGTTCTGGGATGGCTCCAGGATTATGGTGGTGAAGATTTGTGTGAAGAACGCTGTGGAAGAGAAGAGTTTTTTATTTCGAAAGTTGTTTTTTTGTTTATACTGTATGTTGGCAATAAGATCATCATCATCATTTCAGCCGAAAGACGTCCACTGCTGGACATATGCCTCCCCCAAGCTCCATCACTTCGACCGGTTCTGTGCTTTCCGCATCCAGCGGACTCCTGCGGCCCTCACAAGGTCATCGGTCCACCTTGTGGAATGCCATCCAATTTTACGTCTTCTGGTACGCGGTCGCCACTCTAGAACCTTCCGTCTCCATCAGCCATCTGTTCTGCGAGCGATGTGCCCTGCCCACTGCCACTTAAGTTTGGCAATTCTTCGGGCTATGTCGGTTACCTTGGTGCTCCTACGAATCTCTTCATTCCTGATTCGATCACGCAGGGAAACTCCAAGCATAGCCCTCTTCATTGCCCTTTGGGTGACTTTAAGCCTTCTTATGAGGCCCATTGTGAGGGACGACGTTTTGGTTCCATAGGTCATCACTGGCAACACGCACTGGTCAAAGACTTTCGTTTTGGGACACTGCGGTATTTGGGACGAGAAGATATTGCGAAGCCGAACGCTGGCCAGCCGATTCTGATTCGACGATTGACCTCTTTCTCGAAATTGGACCTACCTAACTGGACAGTTTGTTCTAGGTAAACGTACTCGTCCACAACTTCGAGTGTAGCACCTCCGTTCGTCATGAGAGTGGGTGTTACATGGGCATTTGACATGACCTTTGTCTCGTCCATGTTCATTTTAAGACCCACTTTTTTGGAAGATCTACTGAGGTCATCGAGCATTGCATTGAGGTCTTCCATGGTCTCAGCCATGACAACTATATCATCGGCAAACCGAAGGTAATGATGTACTTGTCATTGATGTTGATGCCAGCCCCTTTCTAGACCAGAACTTTGAAGACATCCTCCAGTGCAGCGGTGAACAGTTTCGGAGCGATAACGTTTCCCTGTCTCACACCTCGCTGTAGAAGGATAGGTTTCGAAGTCTGGTCCTGGAGTCAGACTGACATAGTGGCGTTTTCATACAGACACATTAACACCTCGATGTATCGATAGTCGATCTGGCACCGTTAAAGTGACTGCAGTACAGCCGATGTCTCGATCGGAACAAAGGCATTTTCGTAGTCCACAAACGCTAAGCAGAGAGGCAGGTTATACTCTTCGGTCTTCTGTGTAACCTGCCGCAGCGTATGCATGTGGTCTACGGTGCTAAAGCCTTTACGTAATCCGGCTTGTTCGGGAGGCTGGAAGTCGTCAAACTTGCGCGCGAGACGGTTCGTGATGACTCTCGAAAACAACAAACGTGGTCGCTCACGATGGGCTTTATCAGAAGGCTTAAAGTCACCCAAAGGGCAATGGAGAGGGCTATGCTCGGAGTTTCCCTACGTGATCGAATCAGGAATGAAGACACCCGCAGGAGAACCAAGGTAACCGACATAGCCCGAAGAATTGCCAAACTTAAGTGGCAGTGGGCAGTGCACATTACTGGCAGAACAGATGGCCGATGGGCCCGAAAGGTTCTGGAGTGGCGACCGCGTACCGGAAGACGTAGAGTGGGAAGGCCTCCCACAAGGTGGGCTGATGACCTTGTGAAGGCCCTGGGAATCCGCTGGATGTGGGAAGCACAAGACCGGTCGAAGTGGAGGAGCCTGGGGGAGGCCTATATCCAGCAGTGGACGTCTTTCGGCTGAAATGATGATGATGAAGGCACTTGAGCTCTTAGACTAATGTCAATTTCTAACAAATTCTAGTTGTTTTAAAATACTTAAATGTTTGTTTTTATATTATTGTAACTATGATAGTTACACTAATATAAATATAATATATAATTTACCTTCTCGCAACTAAGTTTCATTTTTTGTTGGTAATCTTGAGTTATTTTTGGTATTCTGTTTGTAATATTGCATAATGTAGCTGTTTGTAGTTCCTATCGAATGGCATACGCAATAAAACGCTATGATACTCATATATACGCGCTGATGAGGCTATGATACTTACTGATAAGGCTGGACACAACGGAAGGCCTGGCTATGATGGCCGCAGTGCGTCGTGATAGGACTAGCAAGGCGGCAGAGGGCGCTAGTTGTAAGCTTATAATACTTATAAGGCTATGATACTCACTGATAAGGCTGGACACAGCGGAAGGCCTGGCTATGATGGTCGCAGAGCGTCGTGGTAGGACTAGCAAGGCCGCAGAGGGCGCTAGTTGTAAGCTTATAATACTTATAAGGCTATGATACTCACTGATAAGGCTGGACACAGCGGAAGGCCTGGCTATGATGGTCGTAGTGCGTCGTGGTAGGACTAGCAAGGCCGCAGAGGGCGCTAGTTGTAAGCCTCGCAGACTTGCGTCGGCGTCCGTTAGTTCGCGACGAGGGAATGCTGTCCAGAGAGCGAATGATGAGGCTGAGAGCTGAAAAAGAAAACATTTATATGAGAACTAGCTTTTGCTAGCGGCTTCGCCCGCGCGGAACTTTCATCCCCTGTTTAACTCCCTTAGGGGTTGAATTTCGCAAAATCCTTCCTTATTCCTTGTCTTCATTATAAAGGAAATCTCTGTGCAAAATTTCAGATTTGTAGGTCCAAGGGTTTGGGCTGGGCGTTGATGAGTCAGTCAGTCAATCAGGACTTTTCTTTTTATTTATATAGATGAATGAATATATAAATACAGAGGAGACATCGACGTAATGAGTGAACGGGCGCCGTCGGTTGAGACTGGCCATCTCCTAATTTCCAGGGCTTATTTTTAATCTTATATTCAGAATGGTTTCTTAATTTTTATACCGACTTCAAAATATGCACGTGAAATAAATGCTTCGAATGTTGTTACTCACACGTAGATTGTCAGAGACATATCGCTGGACATCGCGAAGAGTGCCTTCTGCGTCGAAGTGTGCCGTGTGCGATGTGCCGTCCGGTAACTTGAACTGAATGCGAGCCCGGCCACCGCCGTCACCTGATGCTGGAAAAAGGACCCACTGCTTAATGAAATTAAAACATATTTTTAGGGGCGAACTAGGGGTGGGACTATTCCATACGGTGACATTTTTACGGGCGTTTCGTCACACAATTAACGTGACCTTACAGAGCACATTACTTTTCAGCCAAGATAGCCACATAACCAGGGGCCTACTCTCTAACTCCGTCAACGAAGATACGGGCCCGTCCGAAAGTAGTTCGAAACTTCTTAGTGAATCCCACAGCCAATTAACTAAGTTTTTGCGACGGGCAAAAACATACCGGGAGTAGGGACAGCTGTCGAATCGTGTTGTCATTCATTCTTAGTTCGGGGTCCAAACTAATCTTCTATCCGTAGGGGCCATTCAAGTATTACGTACTTAAGCAGATTTTTTGCAATTATTAACCCCCCCCCCCTCCTCCTCGTCAGCAAAAGTAAGCAAAGTAAACATTGGTAGAAGACAGACATCGTGTCTGCTCACTTTCGTGTGATTTTGGAATATTGTCATCGTTTTCTTCGAGCCTTTCATAGACAAGCAGGGTTGCCATATGTGTTCAAATCAAAATCGACAAAATTTTGTAGAAAATCCAATAATTAAAAAATAAATTCTGCTGACGTAATCACCATCCAGACCCCCCCATCACCGATGTCATCAAAAATAAGCAAAGCAAAGACCCCCCCGCGCCCCTGTAGTGCTTACGTAATACTTGAATGGCCCCTAAGTGATACGGAGTTGGCAACGCCCGTTACTTCGACCGCAACGACGGACTTCGTGTTTAGTGAGTAGGCCCCCAGAGATCGGATATTCGGATGCATCATCATCATCTCCCAAGCTCCGCCACTTCTATCGGCTCTGTGCTTCCCGCAACCAGCGGATGCCTGCGGTCTTCACAAGGTGATCAATCCACCTTGTGGGAGGCCATACAGCTCTACGTCTGCCGGTACGTGGCTGCCACTCCGGGGCCCTACTCCCTAAGCACGAAGTCCGTATCACTTAAGGACAGAAGATTAGTTTGGAGCCCGAACTAAGAATGAATGACAACACGATTTGACAGCTGTCCCTACTCCCGATATGTTTTTGCCCGTCCAACAAAGTTAATTAATTGGCTGTAAGATTCACTAAGAAGTTTCAAACTACTTTCGGACGGGCCCGTATCTTAGTTGACGGGGTTAGAGAGTAGGCCCCCAGAACCTTTCACCTCCATCGGCCATCTGTTCTGTGAGCAATGTGCCCTGCCCATAGCCACTTGAAGTTTGGTAATTCTTAGGGCTATGTCGGTTGCCTTGGTTCTCTTGCGGATCTCTTCATTCTTGATTCGATCACGTAGGGTAACTCCGGGCATAGCCCTCTCCATTGCCCTTTGGGTGACTTTTAGCTTTCTAATCACCGAAAAATTGTAAATACCGTTAGATTATAATCTATCTTGCGAGATTGTGAACTGTCGAAAGATTGTGAACCGTAACGTACTGCTTACAATTTAACGCATTATTTTTCGGTAGATTATAATCTATCGAAGTGAAACCGTCAAGTTGTGAACTCAAAATCAAAAAAATCAAAATTAAAATATTTTATTTCACATAAGCCTGCATGGGCACTTATGAAACGTCAGAAGCTAGGTGCACGGTTCCAATTTGTCGTTTCCTATGGAGAAGAGCCGGCAAGAAACTCCACAACTGGTATCAAGACTTAGAAGTAGCGCTCGCCAGCCACTGCCGCGGCACCGCTCGCTTCGCTCGCTCGGCTCGCGCGCGGGTGGTCGCAATTTTAACCTAACCTATTCGGTCGGTAAGCAGTATGGTGCAGTTCACAATTTATCGATAGTTTATAATTTCGCGAGATAGATTATAAACTAACGGCGGTGACATATTTACCCGGCAAACTTCGTACCGCCGATAAAAGATTTTTGAACTTTTTGTGAGACTAACATACGTCAATATTTTTTTTTTTTATTATAGATTTTCTTTGTATTTTTTCACCGTTTAAACCTTCCCTGGACTGCCACAAATATTTCAAACCCAAAATTAGCCAAATCGGTCCAGCCGTTCTCGAGTTTTAACGAGACTAACGAACAGCAATTTATTTTTATTTATACAGAATTATTTTTTAGTCACCATCCAAATTTTTCAGGGTGATAGTACCCGTGAAATTGAACAACTTTCTCCAAGGAACATGGGTCGAAATATGAAAAAAAAAAATCGGACCTCACATACAAAATCGACCAGCTAACTTGTTCGGTACAATATTTGCGACCGAACAGCGAAGCACTTTTTCCTGCATGCATTTCCATAAATGCATGTATCGCAACTATTACCAGTTAGTTCGTGAGCGACTACCAATCGCGTAACTCAAACCAAACCAAATCAAACCATCTTAGTGCTAATTTAGCTTAAATTTACCATTTAATATTAGGATAAATTGTAGTATTCAATATAACCTTTTGAACCATATAATTTCGTATCATTAAGTCAGTGATCGTAAACCAACACCCAAACCATAACCATTCTAAGATAATATAATATCAAATTAACCAAATATCAACCAACCCAGAAGTTAGTGCTAAACCACGCAGGTGCTAACTTCTACATGGTCCTTCGAGCCGGATGACAAGTTCATCTTTTCCTGGGTGGACTTCCATCACACGACCACTTTGTGCACTATCAGAAGACCCAGAAGATTTAAATTTCCTCACACCAGCCCACTTTCTATCAGCACGACCAGGTTCAACCATAATTGACACAGCAGAAGACGCCAGAACCAGGTGGCATCTAGTGTCAAAAGTATTTGAAGATTTATGGAAAAGATGGAAAACAGAGTACTTGACTCAACTATCAACCAGAAACAAGTGGATGAAATACCAGAAGAACATCAAGGTGGGTGATCTAGTAATGATACATGACGATAACTTACCAGCAGGGAAATGGCCAATGGGTCGTGTGATGGAAGTCCACCCAGGAAAAGATGAACTTGTCAGAGTAGTCACTCTAAAAACCAAAAATGGCTACATGAAGCGCCCTATAGTAAAACTATCAGTTTTACCTATGGACCAAACGGAACCAACCATACCAGAAATCAAAAAAGGCGAACCACTACAACCACAATATACTACCACTACTAGAGCCGAAATGGAACCACGTAATCGCCCGCAACCAAACACCACAACGTTCGGTACCTATCCCAAGATAGTCAACATTGCACTGGCGTTGTTACTATTCTTAAGTATAATATCACCAGCAACAGCTTCATACAATATTACGCAATTTGATACCAACAAAGCATTGTACTTTGATACCGTGGGGAAAGTACAATTGATTCGGGATAAATGGAAACTAGTCACGTATTTTGACATGTCTCCATATTGGCAAGGAGACAAAGCCATCAACGACTTTACAAGCTATCTCGACAAAACATGTGAAACAATCAGGGAATCAAGTCACTGTCATATGATACTCCTACAAATACGTCACGATTACAATGAACTGCAATACTACAACCAGCTGTTGCTTAGCCAGCATTACGGCGAGCGCTTGCGGACACGACGCGGCCTTATCAACGCTGTCGGCTCAATTGCAAACTCATTGTTCGGAGTATTAGACGAAAGTTTCGCAGAAAAATACAGGCAGGACATTGAACTTGTGCATCGTAATCAAAAACACCAAGGTCAGTTATGGAAGAACTTGACATCTATCGTAGAAGCAGAGCACAATGTACTACAAAGAACTGAAGACATAATAGCAAAGCAACACAAAACCATAAATAAGCATCTAAATGCGTTGGATAACGCCAATAATAAGATGCAACAAGAAATCGATGTGATGACAACACAACAGGACTTCACATTGGTCTCGATAGCTACCATTAATATGATGCAAAACTTGAAACAGATACAGACTACCTTAATAGATACAATCTCGGAAATCTACCATGGTCAAATCAGTCTGCATCTACTGACACCAGTGCAGCTCAAACGAGAACTACAAATTATCTATGGGCAAATGCCTCAAGATTTAGGCTTACCCATCGATAACATAGAGACAGACCTTCAGCACATCTACAAACTGCTGAGAACAAAGGCCCGGGTCACAGAAAAATATATTATCTTTGAAATAACATTCCCGCTCATAGCAAGAGAAAGTTTTCAATTATATAGGATAATACCAGTTCCGCAACAAACCAATTACAGTATGACCAGCATAATACCAATATCGGAATACGTCGCAGTGAACCTAAAAAAGGATGCATATTTTGTAGCAACCATACATGAACTTGACACATGTTTGTATCACGGAGAATCCTTCATGTGTGAGCTCTTCAAACCTATCCTGAATTTGGAAAATGACGAAAACTTTTGCGAGACAAGCCCAATAAACCAAAGGTGCAAAACAGAAAGAACAGTGTGTAAAAATAGATGGGTAGAATTACACTCAACGTCACAATACCTATATTTCTGCTGTAACACATATTCTATCAAAATCATATGCGACGATCAAGTTACCGTTCGTCAGCTGACTCGAGCAGGGGTCATTAGCATGACACAGAAATGCTTCGTTAAAAGTAAGGATTTCACGCTGTATTCTTTACAACAACAATCAAACCAACTAATTTTCTCACCAAATATCCTCGTACCAGAGCTAGACCAGATAAACCATATTGTAAACGTTGAAATACCAACGGAAACAGCATTACCAGAAGACATGAGTCTGAATAGATCCCTATCCATTCTGGGAGAACAGATCAAAACACTGAAATCCACCAAAGCAGAGGTCGATGACATATCAGTTCACGACATTCACCAGTACACCGTCGTATACATACTTTTGGGGGTTGTCCTATGCGCGGCAGCAGTCTGGGTCTGGAGAAGAGTGAGATGCTGCTCGCATTCTGCAGCCAGCCGGGCGGAGCCCCACCACAGACAGGAGTCTGTGGCGACTACATCAGAGTCAACCAGGGTGCATAGTGAAGTGCAACCGCGAAAGCAGAGTACTGCTGACCGTCAGCAAAGTGAGAGTGAACCGATAGGTTTAAGTGCATATTTCGCCAGACGGTGGCCCAGTGCTATGCGTAGTGCGGGTAAGAAGGAAAGGGCTACGTTGCCTAAAGTGCGAAAAGAACGTGTGCTTACAGTTGAAGACTCATTAGTGTAAAGAATTTATGTTTTTTAAGGACTTCTTTAATTTTACCTATGTTTAACATTTTATACCACTTTTACTTTGTTTACCATTTTATACCACTTTTACTTTGTTTACCATTTTATACCACTTTTACTTTGTCTACCATTTTATAATTACTTTATTTTTGTTTACCATTTGACATGTATTATTATTTAACTAAGGTGATTTGATGATGATTACTTTATTCTTTTCTTATCTCATCTCGTGCTCGGGAATATGTTCGGTACAATATTTGCGACCGAACAGCGAAGCACTTTTTCCTGCATGCATTTCCATAAATGCATGTATCGCAACTATTACCAGTTAGTTCGTGAGCGACTACCAATCGCGTAACTCAAACCAAACCAAATCAAACCATCTTAGTGCTAATTTAGCTTAAATTTACCATTTAATATTAGGATAAATTGTAGTATTCAATATAACCTTTTGAACCATATAATTTCGTATCATTAAGTCAGTGATCGTAAACCAACACCCAAACCATAACCATTCTAAGATAATATAATATCAAATTAACCAAATATCAACCAACCCAGAAGTTAGTGCTAAACCACGCAGGTGCTAACTTCTACATAACTATTGATTTTGCATGGGAGGTCATTTTTTTTTTCATATTTCGACTCATGTTCCTTGGAGAAAGTTGTTCAATTTCACGGGTACTATCACCCTGAAAAATTTGGACGGTGACTAAAAAATCAGCCTGTATAGATTATAGAAGTAGTTGTCCATACTGGGTGCGGGCTGCGCGGCCTGCGCCGGCAGCGCACTGGGCGGCACGTCGCGCGCGCGTCGCTCGGCGCGGTCCTGCGCGATCTGCTCCAGGATGCGCTGGCGCGCCAGGTTGTCCTCCATCTTCTCGCGGCGACGTTCCTCCTGTGGAGACCAGGAATTATAATAGAGTATTTTCTATTTTTTTAAACTATTTTAATTTGAAGATTGAGACGAAATATGTAACAAAAAAAAAAGAAATTGATTTATATACATTTTCTCAATTAAAAACGATTCAAATCAAACTTATTTTTCGTTGTTTTGAATTTACCGCCAAAACGCTTCTTACGATGACTTTTTATCAGGCACAAATACTTTGCGTAACGCACTTTTAGAAGTATTTGTGCACAGATGCACCGCACAACAGTAATACCACTTTTTATTTATTAAAAATCTTGTTAATTATAAACTCGACATTCACTTGCATACTAACTACTTTAGTTTACACAAAGCTGACGTCATGTGTGTTCACGTGATAAAAAGTCATCGTAAGGAGCATTTTAGCGGTAAATTCAAAACAACGAAAAATTAATTTGATTTTAATCGTTTTTCATTGAGAAATAGGATATAAATCATTTATTTTTTATCTGTTACATATTTCATCCCAATCTTTAGATAAAAATTGTTTTTGAAAAATTGGAAAAAACACTATTATATCTTCTTCCCAGCTAAAGCACTAGGAAGTGGCGAAGGGCGGGCGTTTTGGGAGACTGTCTTATGTAATTTTGACGTTCAAAAAGAGCTGACTCTCAGCCAAGTTTGAATAAATGACTTTTGATTTTGATGTTTTCCTTTATCGTTCTGAGAGCAGTGATGATGACATGATTTTACACAAAGTAAAGTGCCTTATATGTATTTAAATGTTTTTAGTACTGTACTGTATTTTTTTAAATTATAAGTACTTTGTTTATTTTTTAATTAAGGAATAAAGAGGCATTATTATTATTTTGTTCAATAAACCAATCATAACAGGTAACATGAAATTTTACAGCTCATGACTTACCACTTTGATCTCAAAGCTTTTCAAAATGAGGGTATTATAAAGAAATATTTCTTACCTGTATCTGTTTCAGCTCCTGATCTGCCTGCCATCTCTTGAGCTCTGCGACTCCCTTGCCTGCCTGTCGACGCTCTATCTCTTTCTCTTTCTCCAACTACGTGAAGAAAAGAGAAGGAAAACCGTTAGAACTGTAGCAATAAGTTGCCGTCTATAATGTTCCCACTGCTGGGACAGAGGTTTCCTCTCGGTGAGAGGGAGTGGGCCGTAATCCACCACGCGGGTTCAGTACCGGGTGGGTAGATGTCGCATGTCTTTGAATTTTTAGTTCTAGTACATGCCGGTTTCCTCACGATGTTTTCCTTCACCATTTTGAGAGCAGTGGTGATGAAATTATTTAAAAGAAGTAAAGCGCATTTCTGGGTTCAAACTTACGACCCACAACTTGTAAGTCGCGACCGTTAGGGGCCATTCAAGTATTACGTAAGTAGTTTTTTAGCAATTATTGACCTCCCCCTCCCCCTCGTCAGCAAAAGTAAGCGCTCTTAATCCCCCCTCCCATGCTCACGTAAACATTGGTAGCAGACACACAACGTGTCTGCTCACTTTCATGTGATTTTGGTATATTGTCATCGTTTCCTTCGAGCCATTCATAGACAAGTAGTGTTGCCATATGTGTTCATACCAAAATCTACTAAATTTTGTAGAAAATCCAAAAGTTAATAAATAAATTCTGCTGTCGTAATCACCATCCAGACCCCCCATCCCCCATGTCATAAAAATAAACAAAGCAAAGACCCCCCCGCCCCCCTGTAGTGCTTACGTAATACTTGAATGGCCCCTTGCCACTGGGCCCCCACTGATGTTTAACTACTCTAAAATAAACATGCAAATGTCTCTAATTACTTTAGAGAAAACATGCAAATCTAATAAAAAAGGCATGTATTTAATGCGGCAACTAAGTAAAATGAATATAGGTTTAAAAAAAAATAGAGTGGGTACCATATATAATGGGTTGGCAGCTAATAAGGAGTATCGTAATAAGTAATAGGTAGCATATTAATATATCAGTAATAAGCTCCGTTTTAATTTAAACTAGCATCAAGTTTTTCTTTTGGGAACAGAATTAATATCTAAGCGGAAACTTAATGGCGAAAATAAAATAGAAAATGGGCATTCATAAATAATATATTATTATTGTATTATTAGGGCAGGTTTAGATTTTTTCTATACAATCTAGTCGTTTCTGGCACTCGCCGGCCGCTACCGCGGCACCGCTCGCTTGGCTCGTGCGTAGGAAGTCACAGTTTTAACCTAACCTAACCATTAAAAAAAAAATAATAACCTACTCTAACTAGACTGGTAATATATTATCTTTGCCACCCTACTAACATTATTAGTCGCCAAGTCATTATTTATAGCTCCTCACCTAATATTTTATTTGACTGGTATAGTTTATTTGCTACCTAAACGCAGCTGCTAGTTTTTAGTTTTTATAACACCTTTAATTTTGAACCTTACATAATATAATAGTCGCGAAATTATTTAATCGCTGGCAAGTTATTTTATTTGTTGCAAACATTTAGTCGACTTTTAAGTTATTAGTCACTCGGAAAATTATAAGCTAATAAAAAATACATGCATTTTTCGTCACCATACTAACTCTCAAACTTGGTACACATTTATACGGCAATGTCTCCTTCAAGTAAACCCGTGTATGTTCAAAATTACTTGGACATATCCGACAGCATACAGATATACCAAAATAGGTTTGCGCTTCGGGAAACATCGTCAATCTTCGGAATTACGAACTGTATCTAATATAGAGTTGTTGCAACCATGGATGACCTTATCTATTTTGTATTACTATGATTACAAAACATGGATTAACAACTCTATGCAATATAAAACAAAACTATTAAGTCACATCATCTGCCAAGCCTTTTCCTAACTATATTGGGGTCGGATTCCAGTCTAACCGGATACAGTATACCAGTATTTTATATGGACTGCCAATCTGACCTCCACAACCCAGTTATTGGGTAACACGATACCTCTTGGTAAGACTGTCAAAGATCCACAAATGGCAGCCGATACCAATGGCTTAACGTGCTGGTATATATTATATGTTTTTGAAACATATTTTTTATTTTGCTATACCTACCGCCAATTGAGCCAAAGAAAATTCAATCTTATTTCAAGTTGATAAGACTCAATTTTAAATGCATAAAGTAATGCTAAAGTCAACACGCCAGGGGTGCGAGCCCTGCCAGGGTGCGGGTTGTTCGAAAGAGATACCGCGGCCCCTGGCACATAGGCAACTGAAGGAACACGGGTGGGTTTTAGTCAGTAAAAGTCTGACACGCCCGCCTGCTCCACCCAGAGCGGGAGAGGTTATTTGATAATTTCCCACCCTAAAAAAAAAACACGTTTTTCTTTATATTTACAGTTAGCTTTGGTCATTGTATTGTGCTTTAAACTCAATACTCTAATTGGGGTGTATGAGGTCTTTCATAGCTGATTCCCGGCCACCGTAGGCGCGGGCTTGCGGACGGCGAGCAATGGGTAGCTCGCTGTCCGGTAAGGACCAAGCCCGGGTCGACGGCGCGTTGTATTTCACGCGCGCCTCAGGTGTCAGCAGTTACTGAAGGGGTCCGCAAGGGCCGATGCCTGCCAGGGTCGCGGATATGTTCGAAAGAGTTACCGTGGCTCTGGCACAGGCAACTGAAGGAATACGGGTGGGTTTTAGTCAGTAAAAGTCTGATACTCCCTCCCGTTCCGCCCAGAGCGGGAGAAGTCATTTGATAATTTCCCACCCAAAAAAAAAACTGTGGGTTACACGTTGTATATCAGACCACCCCAGTTACTTATCTCTTTCGTGACGACTGATAACGAAGTTAAAGATATCCCCGCCACCACCTAAAAGTACTGGTGATAAGGACTCCCTACCTCTTTTTCCTTATCAGCTTTTTCTCTTCTCCTTGCTTCTATCAACTCCTTAGCGCGTTCCATCTTCTCTTCCACACTTCCTGTACTTTCTGTAGCGTGAAGGAAAGATTCCTGCAATATGGTTGCAAATTAAGAAAAATAATTGTGTCTAAAACTGTGGCCTGTTTTCAGCCAGTTGCAGAAACTCCATTATCGTCCATTAACTTGTTGGAGAAAGCAACATTATACTCTTTCTTTAATTTTAAATAATGAAGTGTCAAACGAGACAATCTGTCACAGTTTTTGTTGCACAAAGCAAGCGCCTCACAACGCCTTACAGTTGTTTTGTGCAAAATAATTAAATTAATGAAAACATTGGCGTTAATGATCAATTATGTAATGTGGCATTAATGTTTGTCTTCGTGCAACTGGGTGTTTGACGTGAGGATTTCATTGATGCATTAAAAAACTATACAGGCTGAAAGGGGAACGCTTCCGAAGCCAGAACGTAGGTTATATACAACCTAAATGCAAACGAATACCAATAACTTTTCGCCTTAAATTGGTTATTTTGCATCAATTTAAAACGTTTGACGCTTCTCTAATGTTTCTACTTATTTTATTTTGGCGGCGCTTTACAAAGGATGCCTAAACCTAAAGTCGTCGCCTAGACTTTGGGTCGTTTTTAAATGTAAAATCTCAAATAATGGTTGATTTTACTGTTCTCACAGCATAATGTACAAAAAATTCAAAAAAAAAAAAAGGAAGATTTTTTTATGGTACTGAATCGAGAATCACTTGCCCTATCTCCTGTCTTCGTTTTCGTAAGCGTTTCCCTTACACCCTGTAGATACACAGTTATTTAAGACAAAAATAAAGCAAACTGGACTTATTTCTATTTTTAACCGATTTCGAAAAGAAGGAGGTTATCAATTCGACATGTTTTTTTGGCATAACTCCGTCATATACTTACAGGAAAAGTTTTTATTCAGTGCACTGGATAAAAACTTTTCCTTTTCCGAAATGGTTTCATATAAATTTTGTATAGATCTGAGGATGAGTTTCGGAGACAGACAACGGAACTCTTCAAAAAAATGACAGCAAATCAACCGCGCTTGCTGCTGTCGCATAAATATGCATTGTCTTGACCCCAAGGATGACGAAATTTCGAATTGGTGTGTACTATAACTAAAAAGTGAAAAATACAAAACTTATTTTTCACTTTGTAGTGTTTTTCCGGAAGTCGGTTTTTTTTTAAATCTTCATTATCTGTTTAGCCCTGTCCCAAATATGTTATACAAAGAGCGACTGCCTATCTGATCACCACAACTCAGTTACTGGGTAACACGGTACTGTAAGACTATGCTATGCCCGTGAACGGGTTCTGCTTGTGGTGACTGGTCGTCTTGGTGACCATGGTTTTTGTTATTGTTAATTGTATTAACTTTTTATTGAGTTTAGTCGGTCCTAGTTTAACTTTTGTTACTTCAAGTTTATATAGCTATGCAGAAAAAGTTTTTATCCAGTGCGCAAACTGTAACCATGAATTCAGCATGTCATTCACCCCTTAGTACAGAAATTTTTCGTCGGTTATACAAAAAAAAAACAACTGTTCCATACATTTTGACCACGTAGGTATTGCACTTTTCTATGAAACAGCTGTTTTTTTTTTTCTTCGCTGGGGTCTAGAATGGTATGCTGAATTCATGGCTAAAGTTTGCGCACTGAATAAAAACTTTTGCTGTATTTACATAATGCAGAACTACATAATATGTAAGCGGGCACGCCCTTTATGCCTGGAGGCTTTTATTGAGATTGTATCTTCTGTTTACGTTTTTTTTATTTATTTCTACTTGAGTACCTATAGTTATCAATGTTTTGATGGTACATTGGCGTGTGCTAGCTGACATTTATGGCAAATTTAATGTTTTTTTTTGTGTCTTGTAATGTTTATTACCTACCTACTATCGTATAGAATCAAGTTCTTCTAACATAACAGACAGCTGTGCTGCTGGGGAGTTTGTTGCGCCACTTCTTCTTCCCAGCTAAAGCACTAGGAAGTGGTGAAGGGCGGGCGTTTTTTTGGGGACTGTCTTATGTAAATTTTGACGTTCAAAAAGAGCCGACTCTCAGCCTAGTTTGAATAAATGACTTTTGATTTTGATTTTGACTAGTTGTCAAACTTTCGGGCTGCTTACAACCCGTAACGACTTTCATTTTTTTTTCGATATTGTTCAAACAAACGTATTAGGGGCCATTCAAGTATTACGTAAGCAGATTTTTGCATTTATTGACCCCCCCTCGTCAGCAAAAGTAAGCAAAGCTCTTACCCCCCCGTCCCACGCTCACGTAAACATTGGTAGCAGACACACAACGTGTCTGCTCACTTTCGTGTGATTTTAGAATATTGTCATCGTTTTCTTCGAGCCATTCATAGACAAGTAGGGTTGCCATATGTGTTCAAACCAAAATTGACTAAATTTTGTAGAAAATCTAAAAGTTAATTAATAAATTCTGCTGGCGTAATCACCATCCAGACCCCCCCATCCCCCATGTCATCAAAAATAAGCAAAGCAAAGACCCCCCGCCCCCCTGTAGTGCTTACGTAATACTTGAATGGCCCCTTATGCGGGTAAGTTTAAAATTAAAATTCATATCAAATTGAAGTTTGTGATGTAATACTTTTGTTTTTTTTTTTTCAAATCAAATCAAAATATTTTAATTCATATAAGCCTGCATGGGCACTTATGAAACGTCAGAAGCTAGGTGCACGGTTCCAATTTGTCGTTTCCTATGGAGAAGAGCCGGCAAGAAACTCCAGGGTTACTCTTTTTTATACGCTTTATATTAGCTTCACTTGTATGTTTTTTGTTTGTTTGTTCGTTTGTTTGTTTGTATGTTTGTATGTAACCGACTCCTTTGAGCGCGATTTTCACCCACTTTAAACGGTCAGATTCATTGAAACTTTGTAAAGTTGTCGAGGACCGATGACAATTCAATCATTTAAAAAAAAAATGAGAAAAAAAAACACATTTTTGTAGTTAGCAGAACTAAAAAATAGAAAATAAATAATAGTTTAAAAAACTAAAAAACACGCTTTAAAAACCAAACTAAAAAAGGAGAAAATAATTTAATTCAATTAAAAAGCGTGGGGTGCTTTTTGAGGTATTTTTATAATCAATTAATGTCAAGCACCCCACGCTTTTTAATTGAATTAAATTATTTTCTCCTTTTTTAGTTTGGTTTTTAAAGCGTGTTTTTTAGTTTTTTAAACTGTTTTTTTTTTAACAATTGGCATTTACAATGTTTTCAAATTACAGTGATAATAGGTATGGGAGGACAGTGCAGGCCAGTCAATAAGTACCAGGTATTTAGAGGAATGAAAATACAGAATAGAAAAACGTCTACAAATCTAGTCTCTAAGGCTTACAACGTTCTCTCATTCGCAATATGTATAAGAATCTACCTATATAAAACAACTAGTCTACCTATATAAAACAACTAGCTGACCCGGCCACGCGTTGCTGTGGCTAAATTGAAAAAAAATCTGAAAAACTTGTTATCATAGCACATTGAAATAATAAGTGCTAAATATTTTTTAATAGAGGTTAAATAAAAACAATAAAAAAAAAAATATTTGTACAACTGTTGAAAAAGTGTAGGAAATTGTGTTTTGATCAATGAAGCACAAATAAGTAAAAACAGGATTAATTTCACTGTATTATCTTCATTATAATATGAATTCAATTTACACTTCAGTCTAAGTAACACGTGGCCGGCTATGCTAACACCAAAAATTTAAAAAGTGGAAATAATTGAATTATACGGTATTTCGTTCACTACAAAATAAATTTAATTAATTTTATAGCGTCAACAACACGTGGTAATTATGCTGTTAAAATGTAGCTTATACGACACGTTCGTAGATTTACCATAGCAGCGCCATCTATTGATTACTTACTCAACCCAGTCGAAAGGTATCGACATCTGTTAGAATCATTTGGAGTTAACAGATAATTGTGACTGTCAAATAATAACAGACAAATAATTAGCTGAATTTTATAGCGTCAACAACACGTGGTAATTATGCTGTTAAAATGTAGCTTATATGACACGTTCGTAGATTTACCATAGCAGCGCCATCTATTGATTACTTACTGAACCCAGTCGAAAGGTATCGACATCTGTTAGAATCATTTGGAGTTAACAGATAATTGTGACTGTCAAATAATAACAGACAAATAATTAGCAATAAATTAAAATTGCGACTATAATTTGAGATTTAAACTATCCTATCTCTCAAGTTGGATCGAACTGCACATGGTGTGCGAATTTTATTATAATCGGTTAAGTGGTTTAGGAGTCCATTGAGAACAAACATTGTGACACGAGATTTATATATATTAAGATTTTACCAATAGAAGACTCTTTTAATTGCTATAATTTCAAGGAATTTTGTATCTTAGGTTTTTTTTATACATCAACGACACGCTTCCATAGAAAAAACCAAAATCTGTTCAAAGCAAGCTTTATCTAAAATTAACGTGCATAAAAAATGTTGACGATACGCATTATCAATTAAGATTTCCGTGTCCAGGATCCTGGCTGCAGCATCAGCGAGATAATTGCGTAACACGCTAACAATAGCAATGCCGTTCATTTTGACAGTTCAACAATATTGAATGCGTCATTTACGTTGTGCAACTGACGAATTTACCAAACATATGAAGCAATGGATTAGCAATTTAGGGGCCATCCATAAATTACGTCACACAAATTTTATGGTTTTTATACCCTTGTAACATGTGGTCACACTTGTGATACCCCCTACCCCCTTGTGTGACGTCACATATTTTTCAATTGTGCATTTATAAGTACATAATTAAATGAAAACAGCAGTTTACCATATTTTTTTAAATTTAAATTAAAAATATTTTTTAATAAAATTAACATAAAGTCAAATAATTTAGACACTTAATGGTGATTTTAACATATGACGTCACAAAGCTTTTGGTCCCCCTGGCCCTTGTTACACAATGTCACATTTCATTGACCCCCATCCCACCCCCTCAACGTGTGACGTAATTTATGGATGGCCCCTTACATCAAGATCTTTTGAATTGTGTGAGAGTAAGCGTTACGCAATTGGGATGCTGGTAATTTCTACCAAATAAAGAGAATGTCATTGGAACGGAGAATTGACTAAAATTGACTAATTACATATATTAGCTAAACATGCAGTGCAGTTGTAGTTAAGTATACAAGTTGTAACTGAATAGACGCAAGACCTGAAAGTAGTTTGTTCCTAATTGACTATTGAATCGATTTCAGTAACTTTTAATGTAAGTATTTTTTTTTAAATTATGTATTTTGCCAGACCTACCGCTGATTACTTACGCCAAAAAAAAAAAAAATATTTCAAGGCAATAAGACTCAATTTTAAATGCATAAAGTAATGCTAGAGTCAACACGTTTCTCTTAATAATAACAGTTAGATTTAAAAAAAAAATGTTTTAGTCCTTGTATTATGCTATTAAGGGGAATCTAGTCGCGAGCTCGAACTCACTGGCGGGCTTGGCTAAAAAGCGCGCTGTTTCACCAAGCATCGTGTCCGACAGAGGTAGTATGAGTGATGAGCAGTTAGACGCTAGTCTACACGCACAACGTTATTAAGTGAGATGCAGGATCATTTATGGTAAAACAGGCGCGTAAAAAATTAAAAAAAATCCTTCGGAAGATCGAGTTTTATGAAAAAACCACTGCATAAATCAACGACCAATAAAGTTTATTGAACTTTTCGATATTTGAGCTATGTCGGTACCGACTTAGATTTTACACTTCTTTTATTACTTAAACATGCCCAAAGTTAGGTTAAATTAGCAAAAGAAACGAGTCTTTGTTGGCTCCTAACTTTTTAACGGCTTTTTATTTTAGTATTCTGTTTCCGTACAGACAATATTAATACTGAGACAAAACCATACCATGTTTAATTTTTGATGTAGGTACATTGTCGATCAGTGGAGTAATACACTCCCGAAATTTGTATGGAAAAAATGTCGACTAGATTCACCTTAACTCAATACTCTACTTAGGGATGAATGAGGTCTTGCGTTAATTATGTTACATGTTGTATAAGCTATACAGGAAAAGTTTTTATTTTGTATAACCGACGAAAAATTTCTGCGCTGAGGGGTCTAGAATGATATGCTGAATTCATGGTTACAGTTTGCGCACTGAATAAAAACTATTCCTGTATACCTAGATATCAATAATATTAATAAAAGCTTGTGAAATAAAAAGTTTGCGTTACGTAAGTCCACGTTCGGTCGGACGTACGAGATTTGAAAATCGAACAGTGTATTTTTTGACGCGCTGGGACTCACTCTGTTGGAATGTCAATGCTCGGTTCAACACCTAGAGTTCAAAATCCAGTGTGGGATATAATCCCGGCGCGATATTTTTAAAACTAAAACACCTAGATAAAGACCTACAAAAATTATCATCATCAAAAAATCATCATCAAGCAGGCTTAGCATGACGCTTTTTATTTCTATAAAGTAGAATAGAAATCGATTGTCTACATTTCTCGGTTCAAAACTGTCACCTGTCTACACAGAAATGTCATTTTTGTCTACTCTTCTGTCGACAAGACGCTTCTCTACGGTTCTCGTGCTAAGCCTGCTGCCTGCATTTTCCCAACTATGTTGGGGTTGGGTTGTTCGAAAGAGATACCGCGGCCCCTGGCCCACAGGCAACTGAGGGAACACGGGTGGGTTTTAGTCAGTAAAAGTCTGACACGCCCTCCCGCTCCACCCAGAGCGGGAGAAGTTATTTGATGATTTCCCACCCAAAAAAAAAAAAAAAAAAAAAAAAAAAAAAAAAAAAAAAAAAAAAAAAAAAAAAAAAAAAAAAAAAAAAAAAACGGATTGTCTGGATGCAGTAGAATATGGCATGTAAAGATGGTCACCCATCCACGGACCAACCGCGGCAAGCGTAGCTTAACCTGATCGACCCGTGCGGGTGTTACGACGTAGCCACATAAAAAAATCCTTGTTTTATTTTAAAACGCACCTGTACATTTTCCGTAGAGTCGGGCAGACTGGGCGTGGGCGCCTGGCTGGGCCCCGGCTCGTCGGGCTTGCTGGGGCGGCGCACGCACTGGTCGGCGTCACACACCATGTCAGCAGGAGCCAGGGGCGCGGCCGCGGGGCCGGTTTTGGGGATCTTGGCGCGAGGGGAACCGGATGCTGGAAATTTATTTTATTTTATTGTTTGGGTGGCTTACAGCTATCAGTACAAAAGGAATAGTAAGATAATTTACGAAAAGCCATTTACAAGCCTCCACAGATAGTGTGCGTAGTCCCAGCGGAAAAGTGTCGAATTTCGTAATTTTAGTTTAGCAGATATTTAGTGTATGACGTCGTGTAATTGTGTATGGTAAATAAAAATTTGTGCATCCAGCCATTGAGGAGCTATTCAACAAAAACTGATTCCGCTGGGACTACGTCATCCCAGCGGCACTTTTTTTTAAAAATGGACGTAGAAGAAAAAAAAATAATTCAATAATTAGTGTGTAACGAGAGGTAAATGTGTATGTTTAAATGAAATTTGTGTGTCAATAGACTGCGGAGATAATCAAGTTGCCGCTGCGCTGACGTTTTGCTATTTGATGAAAACCATATAAAGCAGTTTAGTGTACAGTTGTAATTTTTTACACACGTTGCTTTGAATTTGTGTATATAGTGTGTGAAAACAGAATTTGGAAAAAATATACCGTTCAGAAGATATACACGTAAAAGTAAAATAAGGTTTTTAGGTCCAAGTACTTAAAATAGGAAGTCTAGAGCCTAACTTATAACGTTTATTTGTTTCTTGTAAGGGGCTACAATGTCTTGCCAAGTTTAATTTATGTGCTCTTTGTAATTAATGAGCAATGGCATAATTTACTACGACTGGACCGCTATATTTTTGACATCCGATTGTAGGATTTTTTATTGGAAAAGAAGAATACAAAATATGCAGATATTTAGTGTATTAATGCAACTATTCACGCGTAAAATTTCAGCTCATTACACTAAATAATTAAAGAGATATAATCAAAATGCTAGAACAACCGCAAAACGTGAATAAACCGACCAAGTTTGAGAGGCTACGAAAAAGCGGGCCTGCAGTATATAGAGCTAACGTTCTACATTTTCCAGTGTTATGTGACCATGTGACCATTATTGAATCGGTACAGGTGGGCACACTCTCTATACTGCAGGCCCGCTTTTTCGTAGCCTCTCAAACTTGGTCGGTTTATTCACGTTTTGCGGTTGTTCTAGCATTTTGATTATATCTCTTTAATTATTTAGTGTAATGAGCTGAAATTTTACGCGTGAATAGTTGCATTAATACACTAAATATCTGCATATTTTGTATTCTTCTTTTCCAATAAAAAATCCTACAATCGGATGTCAAAAATATAGCGGTCCAGTCGTAGTAAATTATGCCATTGCTCATTAATTACAAAGAGCACATAAATTAAACTTGGCAAGACATTGTAGACCCCTACAAGATACAAATAAACGTTATAAGTTAGGCTCTAGACTTCCTATTTTAAGTACTTGGACCTAATAACCTTATTTTACTTTTACGTGTATATCTTCTGAACGGTATATTTTTTCCAAATTCTGTTTTCACACACTTTATACACAAATTCAAAGCAACGTGTGTAAAAAATTACAACTGTACACTAAACTGCTTTATATGGTTTTCATCAAATAGCCAAACGTCAGCGCAGCGGCAACTTGATTATCTCCGCAGTGTATTGACACACAAATTTCATTTAAACATACACATTTACCTCTCGTTACACACTAATTATTGAATGAATTTATTTTCTTGTACGACCATTTTTTCAAAAAAGTGCCGCTGGGATGACGTAGTCCCAGCGGAATCAGTTTTTGTTGAATAGCTCCTCAATGGCTGGATGCACAAATTTTTATTTACCATACACAATTACACGACGTCATACACTAAATATCTGCTAAACTGAAATTACGAAATTCGACACTTTTCCGCTGGGACTACGCACACCCACAGATAGCAATGGGGTATTGTTATGCGAGTTATAAACTATGTTTAGACTAAATAACTAATTATTATGTAAGTGATAAACTAAGCTTAAAACTAACTAAATAAACAATTAAACTATTACATTAAGTAAATACATAGGCAGGAATGCATGATCAACTACTAATTGGATCAATCAGAAACTAGTTTTTAGATAAAATGGTAACAATAGACGCCAAGCTGCTTGCAAACAAATCGATTGAGGAGTGTTCATTCTTTACAATTCTGTTGAATGCTTTGACTGAGCGAATCATAAAGGAATTACTGCGGTAAATTGTGCGAGCGTAAGGAGCATGGAGAAGATCTCTCAAACGAGAGTGTCGAGGTGGAACATTCAAAGATAGCTTAGAAAGAAATTCAGGACATTCAATCCTTGATTGTGCTATTTTCACTAAGAATCTTATGTCGGATATATTTCTCCTAGTTATAAGTGGGAGTAAGTGGAATCGAGCACATCGTTCATTGTAACACAGATAAGGGATTTTAAATTTGTAACCTAAGTATCTCGTGAATTTCCCTTGTATTCGTTCCAATTTATTAAATGATAATATTCTTCGTCGCCGCTTCGAAGAAGAGCAGTGGTGGGTGGTCCAGTGGTAATGGCTGCGACTTACCGAGATGTAGGTCGTAGGTTCAAAACCAGATAGGTGTTTTAATTTGAGTAAATTATTTCATCACCACTGCTCTCAAAACGGTGAAGAGAAACATCGTGAGGAAACCGGCATGTCCTAGAACCAAAAATTCGAAGACATGTGACATCTACCAACCCGCACTGGGCCCGCGTGGTGGATTACAGCTCGCTTCGTCTCACAGAGAGAAGGCCTGTGTCCCAGCAGTGGGAACTTTATAGGCTGGTTATGCTTATGCTAAATAAGCTTCGACCAGAATTCAGCCACTTCGATAGCGTTATCGTTAGCCTCGCAAAGGTCTTTTATAGTGCAGGTGTTAGTACACAGAGAGCACGACAAGAGATGGAATATAGTTTGCGATGTGGTTCCACAGTAGACATGGGTAGCTCGTGAGCAAGTGATAGAAAAGAGCTAGCTCTTTTTGATGGACGTCGCTCTCGCTCACTCACTCGTTCGCTGAGTAGCTCACTAGCTCAGTTAGCTCTTAGACTCTCAGTACTTCAGCGAGACTCCGATGACCGACTGAAGTCAGCGGCCGAACGGCTCATTCGGTTCGCTTCGGAATTTTTCGGATCGCATCGTTCGTTCTGCACAACAATAGCTCTTCGATACACTACGTCATTGTAGACTATCATACGAAATAAATCACTGTAAATCTATCTTTATGGCCATAGCTTTAAAGTAGAAAATACTTTGGCACATTATAAAAGGTTCCTTTTATAATGCGCCAAAGTATTTTCTGCATTGTTTTTTTTTTGCGTGTTGTTTACGTAAATTCATAACATTATATAAACAAAAAGAAAAAAATATTTAACTTAACTCCCAAACTTGAGCTATTGAGAATGATTAATGAGCGGGCCGAGCCATTTCCTTCGACACGCGTGCAGTGTGAGTCAAATGAACTAACAGTCGGCGTTTGAATCACTGAGCTATAGAAGAGCTAGTGAGTAATAAAGAGTCCAAACTTCCAAAGAGCTACTCACTATTAAGCGAGCCGACCCGTCTCCTTCGACGCGCGTGCGGCGTGACTCAATTGAGCTAACAGTCGGCGTCTCGGCGTCTGAGTCACTGAGCTATAGAAGAGCTAGTGAGCTAGAAGAGTGATATAGCTCTTTAGAGTGAAAGAGCTAATCGCTCTTTTTCTTTTCAGTGAGCTACTTTGCCCATGTCTACTCCACAGTCGCACTGGATCTCATCGGAGTTGAGATGCCTGACCAAGTTGTAACGGCAGCAGCCCATCTGGCTTCTTAGCCGATTATGAGATTTCCAGGTGAGCCATGGTAGTTGTTGGTCCGCTGGAAGCCTTTCTGCAAGCTCAACATAATCAGCTGGAGGGCTATGTTGAGAAGCCACTGTTTCAATTGTGCCGCCTTAGAGATACTGTCACGTAGTGGGATGGTCGATTTTTTTTTTGTTATTACAAACACTTTTGTCAATCATATTCTTAAAACTAGATGAGGTCGGAGTTTACTCTGAGAAGAAAGGCCAAAACAATCTAAGAGGTCAGTCTCTTTTAAAGAAGGGCCAAAACAATCTCAGAGGTCACAGTCTCTTTTGAAGAAGAAAGGCCAAAACAATCTCACAGGTCACAGTCTCTTTTGAAGAAGAAAGGCCAAAACAATCTCAGAGGTCACAGTATCTTTTGAAGAAGAAAGGCCAAAACAATCTCACAGGTCACAGTCTCTTTTAAAGAAGAAAGGCCAAAACAATCTCACAGGTCACAGTATCTTTTGAAGAAGAAAGGCCAAAACAATCTCACAGGTCACAGTCTCTTTTAAAGAAGAAAGGCCAAAACAATCTCACAGGTCACAGTCTCTTTTAAAGAAGAAAGGCCAAAACAATCTCACAGGTCACAGTCTCTTTTAAAGAAGAAAGGCCAAAACAATCTCAGAGGTCAGTCTCTTTTAAAGAAGAAAGGCCAAAACCATCTCACAGGTCACAGTCTCTTTTAAAGAAGAAAGGCCAAAACAATCTCAGAGGTCACAGTCTCTTTTAAAGAAGAAAGGCCAAAATAATCTCACAGGTCACAGTCTCTTTTAAAGTCCAGACATAATCTTGGTCAGATCATGTGGAGACTGTTGGGGTTCAAAAGGATTGTTAATTGAGTGCACCTGTCTAGTCAGTGCACGCATTTGTCAGAAATTATGCAGCTCAACTAGGGACACGACCAATTGAAATCGTGCACCTAGCTTCTGACGTTTCATAAGTGCCCAGGTAAGTTTATCCTACTATAATATTTTAAGTGTGAAAGTTTCTATGTTTAGACGTTTGTCACTCAATCACGCAAAGATGGCTGAACGGATTTGGATGAAATTTGGCATACAGATAGTTTATAACCTGGATTAACACGTAGGATATGCATTAAATTTGGCATACAGATAGTTTATAACCTGGATTAACACGTAGGATATGAATTAAATTTGGCATACAGATAGTTTATAACCTGGATTTAACACGTAGGATATGAATTTAATTTGGCATACAGATAGTTAATAACCTGGATTAACACGTAGGATATGAATTAAATTTGGCATACAGATAGTTTATAACCTGGATTAACACGTAGGATATGAATTAAATTTGGCATACAGATAGTTTATAACCTGGATTAACACGTAGGATATGAATTAAATTTGGCATACAGATAGTTTATAACCTGGATTAACACGTAGGATATGAATTTACACTTTTTATCCCTGTTGTACGTTACCGTGGGCTAATTTTCAACTTCTTCGGCGGGGGAAGCCGGTGGTAATAGCTAGTGTGAAATAAATATCTTGGTTGTGGATAATTTCCGACATCCACGAGGGCGAAGCTGCCGGCGGAACTAGTTCCATATAAGCTAGGAGTGAGGCGTATATATCGTAACAGCTAAATACAACAGGTATCTGATGATAACAGACTGTAACTGTGACAAATGATAACAAACTGAAATAACAGCTACTGATCCTCGAAATAATAAAATCCCGTACACACGACATTCACAAGTTTTCTATATTCATGCTTATGACCAGAGATCGGATATTCGGATGCATATTCACCTAAAGTTAAGATGTTGGCTAACATGGAATGCGCTTTTGTATCGAAAATGTCTTAATTTAGGTAAGCAATTTGTTTATTTTTTGTTTTAACTAATACAAACCACCCCTCCACACATCCACCACATCCATCACATAATACATATTTGTATCGGGTTAAACATTAATTTTAAAATGAATACACATCTGAATAGTTATGCAATCAAGAATCCCGGGATTTTTAATAAATATTACAAATAATTTATAAAGCCGCTTCCATACTTTCATAGCTAAAACTTATCTTTAGGTAAATATGCATCCGAATATCCGATCTCTGCTTATGACAGTTACCTTAGCATAAGATAAAAACTGTTACTGTAACACCCTGTTACATCGTCACAACCTCTTTCCTTTTCTCACATAGGTGTAGCACCTTAGTTAGAAAGAGAAGTACCTACTCTGTGTACATGGAACAGGCATGGGCGGAATAGATATGCGATTATAGCTGTTCCCACTCCTAATATAAGTTACTTACCTAGCTCAGCTTCCCCCTTCGTTTCATCAGCAGCAGCTTGCTGCACCATAGCAGCTTGCTCAGTCTGCATGAAGCTGACAGTCTGCTGCATGCTCTGTTGGACGACGGTCGGCTGGGTGCTGGGCGGGGTGGTCTTGGTGGCAGACGTGGTTGCCTGCACCGCGGCTGGGGCTGTGGACACGGATGGCTGCTTGTCCTTGACTGGAAGAGCAGTATGCTGGGTCAAATTAAATTAGCTGGCAATACTTTTTTTTTTGGGTGGGAAATCATCAAATAACTTCTCCCGCTCTGGGTGGAGCGGGAGGGCGTGTCAGACTTTTACTGACTAAAACCCACCCGTGTTCCCTCAGTTGCCTGTGTGCCAGGGGCCGCGGTATCTCTTTCGAACAACCCGCACCCCTGGCAGGCATCGGCCCTTGCGGACCCCCCCATTTGGTGCTGACATCTCTTTGAGGCAGCTGGCAATACTTTACCTACGTGTTGGGTAGGTATACCCTAATATTGTCAGTGAAAGCTTTTAATTGGCCTTCTTTCACTAACGGTCAACTATCGGTATCCTAGCTGTAAGTTTTCTACAGAAATAAAATAAATAAATATACAGGTTGAAATAGAAAACATGCGACAAACCGAAATGGGAGATTGTACTCATCATTATGAACAACTTTCACTAAGGGACCAATGATGCAATCGCGAAAAAAAAACATCTGTTCCCTACATTTATGTTCGCATAACTCGTCAAAATGTAGGGAACAGCTGTTTTTTTTTTTGCGATTGCATCATTGGTCCCTTAGTAAAAGTTGTTCATAATGATGAGTACAATCTCCCATTTCGGTTTGTCGCATGTTTTCAATTTCACCCTGTAGATATCAAAAACTAATAAAATATGTTTTTACCTCATTCGCGATGCTCGTAAACGGTTAGCGGGGTCAGCTGCTTTTGTAATTTTTCGAGGAATTTTGATAAAAATGTTTACCAATTTTCAGTAACCTTAATCCCAAGCCTTAAAGTACGTGTCATTTTAAGTTTCTAACAAGAAATATTTTTTTTTTGTTTCGTTATTGGTCAATATAGATACCCAACAAATGGGTAAAGTATTGCCAGTTTCTTAAATTTGACCCTGAATTTTATAATGAATCTTCGAGATTTCATTCTACACCTATAAGACGTCAAGCCTTCAAAGATACAGTGAACAGGCATCTTATGGGCTCACTCGTTCTATCGTAGACGTTATCCATGGCTTTCCATCAGGCGTGATCGAGGCACATTTACTAATAAAAACCCTTTTAGGTTTAATTTATGCAAAGCATGCTCTAATGCATGTACTATTGCTCACCTCATGCATACCGCTCTGATTCTTATGTACTCACATTCACACACCCTCACAATTACACACTCACATTCACACACCCTCACATCACACACTCTCAAATTCACACACTCTCACATTCACACACTCTCACATTCACACACTCTCCCATTCACACACCCTCACCCTCACCTACTCGCATGTCTGCGTGCGTGCTATACTGCATGTTTAGCTTTATTATCAGAATCGGCAACTGGACCAGCGATGACACAGTGGTAACTGCTGCGACTAACGAGTTCGTTCGAGGTCGTAGGTGACCCTGGCGGGCGCTTTACTTTGCGTAAATATTTCATCACCACTGCTCTCAAAACTGTGAAGGAAAACATCGTGAGGAAACCGGCATATCCTAGAACCAAAAATTCGAAGACATGTGACATCTACCAACCCGCACTGGGCCCGCGAAATTGATTATGGCCCACTACAACGTCTTCAAGTTGCTGGGTTGCACGCCAGCGCAGACCACTTCCAGTGGCGCGCCATTCCGACCTATGAACCACCAGGAACAGGAAGATACTTACAGTGCTCCTCAAGGAACCTATCTATCCTGGTTGCCAAGTTGCTGGGCTGCACGCCAGCGCCGACAGATATCGTGCCGTTCCAACCTATGAACAGGTAGGAACAGGCTGATACTCAGTGCTCCTCAAGGATCCTATCCATGCGAGTTGCCAGGTTACTGCGCTGCATTCCAGCGCAGACCACTTCCAGTGGCGTGCCATTCCGACTTATGAACTGGTAGGAACAGGAAGATACTTACAGTGCTCCTCAAGGATCCTATCTATCCTGGTTGCCAGGTTGTTGGGCTGCCCGTCAGCGCAGACTACTTCTAATGGCGTGCCAATCCGACCTATGAACCGCCAGGAACAGGAAGATACTTACAGTGCTCCTCAAGGATCCTATCTATCCTGGTTGCCAGGTTGTTGGGCTGCACGTCAGCGCAGACCAATATCGTGCCATTCCAACCTACGAACTGGTAGGAACAGGTTGATACTCACAGTGCTCCTCAAGGATCCTATCTATCCTGGTTGCTAAGTTGCTGGGCTGCACGCCAGCGCAGACCACTTCCAGTGGCGTGCCATTCCGACCTATGAAAAACAGTGAGGGCACGGGCACGAATTGATCTGGTTGTGGAGTTAGGGATTGATTGCGTTAAAGATAATGTGTACAATTTATTGTAGAACTCAGAATAAATGCCGTTAGTCGATCACGAGAACCGCAGAGAAGCGTTATGTCGACGGGAGAGTAGACAACGACAGTTGACAGTTTTTCACCGAGAAATGTAGACAAGCGATTTCTATTCTACGGTAGAGTAGAAATAGAAAGCTTCATGCTTGCCGCTGTTGGTAGATCAGTGACCATCCTTAAATACCAAGACCCCTCCGTGCTTCGAAAAGCACATCAAGCCGTCGGTCCCGGCTGTCATTCGTGGATATTTGACAGTCGTTACGGGTCGTCAGAAGCCCGAAAGTCTGACAATAACTAGTCTTATCAAGGGTCAAAGTCAAAGCATTTATTTCAAATAGGCACCTAAAAGGCACTTTTGAAAGTCAACATTTACATTAAAATAGAATTGATTCTAGTCGCCCTTCCAAAATGTAGTTTCGTATGGAGAAGAATGGGCAAGAATCACCACCGTTACTCTTTTAAAATGTTTTAAGTACAATATTTAACATAGTACATTCATTTTATGATTATGTATGAAAACGATGCACCCAGAATAAAATTACCATACCAAAATAGGTCAACAGAATCAAATTGAAGCAATACAGATAAATTAATTCTGTCATAGATACATGGTGCTCACACATTTACAAACATTGTAATAGTAAGTATAGGTACGATTTTCCCAGAATATTAACAAGTAATGAGTCAGTGTGTGAGTTAAAGTAATCACTGAGTGTAAATCAATGTAATAAATATAATTAACTAGCTTCCGCCCGCGGCTTCACCCGCGTGGAAACCGGAAATTATCCCGGGGGGACGTACTACCGGGATAAAAAGTATCCTATGTGTTAATCTAGGTTATAATCTATCTGTGTGCCAAATTTCATGCAAATCCGTTCATCCATTTTTGCGTGAAAGAGTAACAAACATCCATCCATCCATCCATCCATCCATACTTACAAACTTTCGCGTTTATAATATTAGTAGGATTATACAATTCAATTAGCAACCAGTTTGATTTTGTCTAGACTCTAGATTGTCCTATGGAGGGGTATCTTGTTACCCAGTAACTGGGTTGTGGAGGTCAGATAGACAGTCGCTTCATGTAAAATACTTGTATTCAGCTGCATCCGATTACGCTGAAAACCAACCTCAACATAGCTGGGAAGAGACTAGTCAGGTTGACTCAAGCAGGAATCCTACTAATATTACAAATGTTAAAGTTTGGATGTTTGTTACGCAATCACACAAAATCGGCTGAACGGATTTGAATACAATTTGGCACACAGATAGTTTATAATCTGGATAAACACATCTATAGGATAATTTTGATCCCGGTAGTTCCCGCGGGATAATTTTCGAAGCTACTAAACGATAAAAACGTAAACGAAACTTAGTGTACACACGGCTAACATTAAGCTATACATTTCTAGTATAAGCTGTACTCGCGTTGTATACGATTTCCGTACAGTGCGAGATCAGCGTAAACTGGAAATGTACAGCTTGATGTGAAGCCGTGTGTAACTCTTTTTACAAGAGTTACGCTGACGGAGGAGTATGAAATATAATAACTAGCTTTCGCCCGCGGCTCGTATTAATTAAAAATTCTAAAATCAATTCCGGTTGTACTCTGACTTGTACTGATATAATTCAATCATGATTCGAAAGACATGTCATGTAGCGCCATCTATTATCATAAGAACGATATTGTTGGTTTCCTCGGAAACAAAACTTTTCTTCGGGATGAAAGGTACTCTATATCCGGAACAAATATTTGTATGGCCTACTAGTAGTTGTTCCGGGTTTGGCTGTTTGTGTACATGTGAGTTTAAATGTTTGTAAACGCACCCACAATACAGGAGAAATTCCTAGTGTGGGATAACGTTTAAAAAATAAATAAATGAATGATACTTTCGCATTTATAATATTAGTTAAAATGCATTTTTTTTTTTTTTTTTTTTTTTTTTTTTTTTTTTTTTTTTTTTTTTTTTTTTTTGGGTGGGAATCATCAAATAACTTCTCCCGCTCTGGGTGGAGCGGGAGGGCGTGTCAGACTTTTACTGACTAAAACCCACCCGTGTTCCCTCAGTTGCCTGTGTGCCAGGGGCCGCGGTATCTCTTTCGAACAACCCGCACCCCTGGCAGGTTAAAATGCATTAGAAATACATTACTTAAGTTTTAAACGAATTATGGTCGACTTTCGACCACTGGGCACCACTAGTCTAAATCAAAACGTCCAAACAAAGGGTCTATCGTTATAAAGGATACAAATCTGCGCGAAGTGTGTGTAGTTGTCGGACCCACTCTTCAGCTTGACAGCGAGGAAGTTGCCCTGGTCAGACAGGCGGTCCAACACTACGCTGTCGTCGATTGTGGCCGCCATCTCCACTGACATTTCGTTGTCACCTGAGAACAAGAGCAAATTCGTTAAAACAAAGGATACTAGTAACCGTTAAAAAAGTTATGTTAAATCAAATGCTCAATCATTTTAATCGTAATAACATCCTACACGATCAACAGTATGGTTTCACCAGAGGACGTTGCACAACCGACGCCGGTGTCACCTTATTAAAACACATCTTCACCGCATGGGAAGAGGCGCAAGATGCAATAGGTATCTTTTGCGACCTATCCAAGGCGTTTGATTGCGTGAATCACGAAACACTTCTCTTGAAACTTGGGCATTACGGACTGGGTGAACTTGCGCTTAGCTTTGTAAAATCGTACTTGGATGATAGACTGCAGCAAGTTCAAATAAACGGTGTGAATTCCTTGGGCTTAAAAGTCAAAATGGGTGTACCGCAGGGCTCAATATTGGGTCCGTTCCTCTTTTTAGTATATATAAATGATTTACCTCATTTACTTAAAAACCGACTACAAATGGTGTTATTTGCTGATGACACATCACTGATTTTTAAAGTTAAGAGACATGCACAGGAGCTTGACGACGTAAATAACGCTATAGTTAAGGTCCATAATTGGTTTACAGCAAATAATTTGGTATTAAATGGAAAGAAAACTAAATGCATAAGATTCACGTTACCGAATGTTAGAAGTAGTGAATGTCACGTTGTATTGAATAAGGAGATTCTAGAATTCGTCGAACAGACGGTTTTCCTGGGGATCACGCTTGACTCAAGGCTACAGTGGGGTTCTCACTTAACATCACTTGCAGGGCGGCTAAGTTCTGCCGCTTACGCTGTTTGGAAGATCCGTCAATTAACAGACGTGGATACCGCGAGACTGGTCTATTTTAGTTACTTTCATAGCATCATGTCTTACGGTATTTTGCTATGGGGACGTGCTGCGGATATTGAGTCGATCTTTATTCTGCAAAAGAGGGCTGTCAGAGCCATCTACAACCTACGCAGACGCGAATCTCTTAGGGAACTGTTCAGAACAATTAACATCATGACGGTACCTTGTCAATATATCTTTGAAAACATTATGTATGTGCGTAAAAATCTACATCTTTTTAGTAAGATAAGTGACAGGCACAATTTTAACACTAGAAATAGGAACAAATTAGATCAACCACGTTTCCGATTGTCTAAAGTACACACTTCGTTTATGGGGTACTGTGTAAAATGTTATAATAAAATACCAGCCCATATTCTGGAACTAAATGAAAATAAATTTAAATTATGCATTAAACGCACACTATCTAGACAAGCATATTATAAGTTAGATGATTATATTGTTGATAAAAATGCTTGGCTTAATGCTGGTCCGACTCCACAGGCTCCTGGGCTTACTATTTAAAATTTTCATATTTGGAAGAGATGCGCCCCTTTTTTATGTTTTCTGACATTATGAACATTTCTGTTCCTATTATTTTTATTTTTTGACATTACGATTAAGTTTTTATTTTTACTGAATCAAGTATTGTTTATTAAAATTTCAAAAGATGTTAAATATTTTTCTTTCTTAATTTTATATAATTTAGAAGCATTTTGTTTAAACTTTGTAAATGTGAGTACCATGCATCCGTATAATAATTATGTTGTTTTGATGTACGTTGACTTGAAAAAGCGTGGCAGTCGAGAGTATGTCATGCTCACTTAAATGTCTCGCTGATGGTGGCGCGTGTGTTGGATCATTCGGTTCCCTACAAAATGGTTGAGCTGGATGGTGCTGATCCACGCGTCAAGTTCGTGAACGGGCGCCGTCGGTTGAGACTGGTCATCTCCTAACTTCCATGGCTAATTTTAAATTTTATGTTTAGAATTGTTTTTTTTTTACATTGTCTCACATATAGAAGCAACAAGAATAATGTTCCCAAGTTTTTGTAATACATAACATGATTAAAAAGAGTGTCCATGGAGTTTCTTGCCCGTTCTTCTCCATAGAGATCTACGTTTTGGAATGGGCAACTAGCTTCAACTTTCCAACTGGTCGACTTTTTGACAATTCAAAAGTACCTTTAAATGGTCTAATTGAAATAAAAAAAAAAAAAAAAAAAAAAAAAAAAAAAAAAAAAAATCAAAACCAAACGTCATTATTTAAACTAGGCTGAGAATCAGCTCGTTTTGAACGCCAAAATTACTCAATACTCAAATATTTATTTCCATTCCACAATGTGTACGTAGGTAGTAAATTTAAAAAAAATAGTGATCCTTATGGACCCTCTGTCGGGCACAGCAAAAAATAGTAGGAGAGAGGAAGCTTTAAATAAGTAGCTAAACTTACATCTAAACTAAATCCAATAATACCACTATATTGGTTATTTATACCTACAAGCTATATGATGTAGAAGAACTCTAATTTTATTGAGATAATCTTGAGCTGTTTTATTTATGATTTAAATTATTATTTTATTTTGTTAATTCTAATTTATTCTACATAAGACAGTCCCCCAAAACGCCCGCCCTTCACCAAAAATAACGAAAACAATTTATATTGTTTTAGAGCAGGGATGACCCTGGCTTACGACTGATGGAGTTTGCCTGGAATATTAATACTTAAATGGCGACATCGCATTCGCAATATCTTCTCGTCCCAAATACCGCAGTGTCTCAAGACGAAAGTCTTTGACCAGTGTGTGATGCCAGTGATGACCTATGGTACAGAAACGTGGTCGCTCACAATCAGAAGGCTTAAAGTCACCCAAAGGGCAATGGAGAGGGCTATGCTCGGAGTTTCCGTACGCGATCGAATCAGAAATGAAGAGATCTGCAGGAGAACCAAGGTAACCGACATCCGAAAAATTGGCAAACTTAAGTGGCAGTGGGCAGGGCACATTGCTCGCAGAACAGATGGCCGATGGGGTCGAAAGGTTCTGGAGTGGCGACCGCGTACCGGAAGACGTAGAGTGGGAAGGGCTCCCACAAGGTGGACCGACGACCTTGTGAACGCCGCGGGAATCCGCTGGATGTGGGAAGCACAAGACCGGTCGAAGTGGAGGAGCCTGGGGGAGGCCTATGTCTAGCAGAGGAAGTCTTTCGGCTGAAATGATGATGGATGATGATGTGGCGACATCTATATCGCCACATGCGAAAAGTTTACAGACCCTGTACACCCTGTTCCTTATACCTCTATACTGATTACTACATTTATTTACAAGAATCTAAATAATGGTTGTTGAGTATTTCAATGAAACCATAGTAGACGTCTGGAAGTTAAATTCGTGCTAGCGCGACTAAACAGCAACAGGCTCTCTCTATACAGGTTGGCAAGGACATCGGCACGCCAAATTTGAAACCCCTGCCTTGAAAATTGAAAAGAAAAACAGCACGGTGTTTTATGAAAGCCAAAACGCAGAAAAAAAACACGTTTTCTTGAGTGTTATTCCTTTAATTTTGCAACTTTATTATACTTTTATTATTTGTTGTTATAGCGGCAATAGAAATACACTATGAAAATTTCAATTGTCTACCTATAACGGTTCATGAGATACAGCCAGCTGACAGACAGACGGCCGGACAGACATTTGAACCGACATGTTATGATGGGTTTGGAAGCCAACAAAAGAACTAGTATTATTGAATTATCTAGAATCTAGATAATTACCATTCATATTGGCATTACAATCATGTTGTTTTATAATTAAACTAGATGTGACTTATATAAATTATGCATGACACGGTGTTTTCAATAACACACAGTTATTTTGAAGGTTTTTTTTTAAATCAAGGTCTGCTGCAAACATGTACCTGTCATTTTATACTAATATTATAAATGCGAAAGTAACTTTCTCTGTCTGTTACGCTTTCACGCCTAAACCGCTGAACCGATCGTCATGAAATTTGGCAGAGTTATAGCCTGGGATATGGAGAAGGACATGGGCTACTTTTATAAGCGATACCAGACATCCACGAGGGCGGAGCCCCGGGCAAAAAACTAGTAATTTATAAAACGCAACACTACGATTAGGGGCCGTATTATGCCGTTTTCATGGTATCATGGCTCCAGTGGCAGAGCAAGATGGAGCTGTACAGGACGAGTAGCACCATCCTATTTTCTCAAAAGAACAATGATGGCTTTAACACTTAAGGTGAACCTAATCCACATTTTTTGCATACAAACAACTTCGGTAGTGTTTTACTCCACTGTCTGACATGGCACATCTAAAGTAAAATATGATATCGTTTTGTCTCATTATTAAGATTGTCTGTACGGAAACAGAATACTAAAATAAAAAACCCATTAAAAAGTTAGGAGCCAACAAAGATTCGTTTTTCTTGCTAATTTAACCAAACTTTGGGCGTGTTTAAGTAATAAAAGAAGTGTAAAATCTCCAAAACCAAGTAGGTACCGACAAAGTTCAATTATCGAAAAGTACAATAAACTTTATTGGTCATTGATTTATGCAGTGGTTTTTTCATAAAACCCGAACTTCCAAAGGACGTTTCTGACATTTTTCGCGATTTTTTTACTAAAAATGATCCTGCATCTCACTCAATAACGTTGTGCTTGTAGACTAGCGTCTAACTGCTCATCACTTATACTACCTCTGTCGGACACGAAGCATGGTGAGACAGCGCGATTTTTAGCCAGGCCCACCAGTGAGTTCGAGCCCGCGATTAGGTTCCCCTTAATAATACGTCTTCTGGTAGCGGATGCTAGGGAGTTTGTTGCGCCTGTTGCGGCATCTACATCGCCACATGCGAACTACGCGTCACACTGACTTCACATAAAATCCTGCATCGCGCAAGCAGAGTTTACCGTGTAACTAGCATACCTATGTACAATGTCCCGACATCAATCGTTCCCCGACCATTGCTCGAGCCAGCCCGCGCCACTGAGCCTGGGAGCTTTAAATTCGTTCCTAAATAATAATCATTCCGATCCAGCACAGCCGTTGCTGCCCTGTTCCAGCAACGCCCTATGCCGAGGTCCATAGCTACCCCACAGGAGGTGCCTTTAGCTTATAGTCGCTTAGTTTTTAGTTTTTAAGCCCTGTCTGGAGGCTTTAACTTATTGAGGTAGCACCAGTATAGTCCCTTTTCTATAGAGGATGAGTGAACTTTAAACCCTGTACCTCATACCTTTATACGTCACTTCTTCCCAGCTAACAGTAAGAAGTAAATGTGCTTTCACGTTCATAAAGTGCTGATTCTCAGCCTAATTTGTATTAATGACTTAATTTGATTTGAATGACGGTGAATTGTCTAGCTGTTTCGGAGATAAGCCGGAACAGACAACCAGAATGAAAATAATAAAAAATGAATTGGTATGAACACCGTATAATATACTTTCATTTGCATTTAGTAAAACACTTTCAGTTCAGTTTTCACTTCTAATTTTAACCCAAAATAAGTTAAAAATATACCAAATGACATTTTTAACTGCAACTTTAACCAATAAAACGTTTTTTGTCACGGCCAGGCGGTGCCAATTGCCAATTCTCGTACAATGATGCTGCAACGTGGCATACTGCCAGACTAATACAGTTGAGAGCAAACATATGTACACCATGTAGAAAACTACAAAGACAAGATTCATTCAGTCAATCTGCCAAGCCTTTTCCCAATTATGTTGACGTTTTTTTTTTTTTGGGTGGGAAATCATCAAATAACTTCTCCCGCTCTGGGTGGAGCGGGAGGGCGTGTCAGACTTTTACTGACTAAAACCCACCCGTGTTCCCTCAGTTGCCTCGGTGCCAGGGGCCGCGGTATCTCTTTCGAACAACCCGCACCCCTGGCAGGCATCGGCCCTTGCGGACCCCACCAGTTGGGCTGACATCTCTTTGAGGCGCGCGTGGAACACAACGCGCCGTCGACCCGGGCTTGGTCCTTACCGGACAGTGAGCTACCCATTACTCGCCGTCCGCAAGCCCGCGCCTGCGGTGGCCGGGAATCAGCCTGGGATTCCCGACGCCCAGGGCGTCTCCCGCGGATTATGTTGGCGTCCAATCCAACCGGCGTCAGCTTCCAATCCAACCGGATGCAGCTGAATACCAATATTTTACACGGAGCGACTGTCTATCTGACCTCCACAACCCAGTAACAGTAACCATACTCCATTTGAAATAAGATTAGACATTTAAACAAACCTTTTTTACAGTCCGTTCAACCGATTCTGACTTCTATACCGTGGGCATAAGGATGGCATTATAAGCAAAAAAGTAGTTACAATACCAACTGTTTACTGCAGCTACCATTTGTCATGTCACCAATGCAATAGAAGTCAAAATCGGTTGATCGGACTGTAAAAAAGTTTTAGTTAAATGTCTAAACTTATTTCAAATGGAGTATAGGTAATACGATACCTACACCATAAGTTAGAATTGCCCTCAAATGTCATAATTTCATGAAATAGTCATTCTTTAGAGTAATATGAACTTATAGAGATGTATTGCTGATTCTAATGATTATGATTCTGTAAAGCCATATTTGATACGGTCGCGAATCATATTTAGATCACCATACAACCTGGCAGTGACCTGGAAATTGCAAAAAACGTAACAAAATTTGAATTTCGCGGGCTACCTTGGCGCTTCCACCTTAAGCGTAATATGTTAAAGTAAAAGTTGAGTGTGTAATTGAGTTTTTCGATTGCTGCTATAGCAACAAATAATTAAAATGATAAAAAGGAGGTGTCCATAACAGAAAAGTGTTCTTTTCTGCGTTTTTTGCCTTCTACAACGGAACCGTTCGTGTGCAAGTTCAACACGCATTTGGGCGGTTTTTTCGATATTTTGCCAACTTGTAGGTATTTTCTAAATATTCATGTACCTACTTAATATAATATGGTTTATTAAAATTTAATCGTGTTTTATCAAACCAAATTAAAAAATTATCTACATATCCTTAAACAAAGTGTCTCCATATTTTTGTTGTTGAGTGTACAGTTGGCAATGTAGCGTGAGACATATGGGCTGACTCACTAACAGGTGGGTCATCATCACTGTTTATTTGTGTTGTTGATAACTGGTTGTTATGATGGGCACTTGTTTGTACTTATAAGGTAAATGTTTACTTTGAATGTACGAAAGAATTCATTTAAAACAAAACTTGTGAAGTAGACATTCGTTTGTCAACACTTTCGACATCACCAAAGTCAAAGTCAAAGTCAAAGCATTTATTTCAAATAGGCACTTTTCATGGAACTGCGTTATTCCGGCGACCCTCCAAGTATCACCAGAATTACGTTTGCGACTTGAGTGAGCCCTGCAGGGGGGCTCCCGGCACTGAACGTGTTAAACCACTAAGCCAGTTTCTTAATTAGGAACTTAATATGTTAGATAATAATTAGAAATGCAGTTCTTTTTACAAAACTAACAACTTAGTCCGGTACTAATTTGTCATTTTTGTATTAAGAACTTTACACAAATCGAAATAAAGTTGCTAATGCAAAAATAGCTGAGCTTTAAACTAGAACAAAAGTTAGATCGCGTTTTGTAATAAAATGGATTAAGATTAAATTCGTAAAACGTTATACTTGTTTGTATGAAGCTGACAGGTGTCAGAAAAGCATTCGCTTGGCAGCTGCACTGTAGGTATAAATTGATTTTGTCATAGAATCTTCATAAATCTGATAATTGTGGGTAGGCATAACAATATGTATTTGAATACGAACCAAGAGTCGACGAGTTAAAGATAAAAAATTGTTGTCCCATACTTTTGGACTGCATAAGCATTGCATTTTTGTAGCCAACCACAGATTTTTTTTTTATTACTGACGAAAAAATTCACCGGACCTTGGTACAGAACTACCTACTTAATGAATCCATGATAACAGGTGGTGCGTCAAAATTCCTGCCACCATGTGTTGTGAGTCACTGTATAACTCACATTTGAAACTGTTTTACTTTTTAATATTAATGGTTGGTTGGATAAACTGTCAAGGGTCAAGTAATTAACACAATTACTTTTATATTGTTATCAGACTCAATGAGTCTGCCTAAAAGACGAGGGAAATACAAGCAAGTAGCCAATGAGATGGTAGATGATCATCAAAGCCTAAAGGGCCGATGCATGCCAGGGGTGCAGGTTGTTCGACAGAGATACCGCGGCCCCTGGCACACAGGCAACTGAGGGAACACGGGTGGGTTTTAGTCAGTAAAAGTCTGACAAGCCCTCCTGCTCCACCCAGAGCGGGAGAAGTTATTTGATGATTTCCCAGCCAAAAAAAAACAAAGCCTAAAAGCATGTTATGAATATGAATCACAAACTTATTGAAGTGAAACTTGTTCTACTTCTTCTTATCTTATTCGCATTCAATATTTGGATGAGAATTGAGAGTAAAATTTCAAGCATGTGTCACATAGGCCTTTTTCGTTACATGAGAGAAAAGAAAGGTATGTAACTCTCTGCTTCATGCTGGGGCCACACTAACGTTCAACGTCAATGCCCATCATCGCGATAAGCCACGCAGTAAAGTTTCTGATAATTAAAGCGATAAATTCAGTGGCCACACTTGAACGGTCAATGTCAACGTCCACCGAGTTATCGCCTAATGTCAAATGGCAATGTGAATGCCGTTGTTAAATTATCACTATAAGTTGTGGCTACACATACGGTTAACATCCATCATCGCATCCATCATTGCGATAATCAATGGTGTTTCCCGTTGGTGTGGCCCCGACATCACACATTAAATTTCTTATTTAATTTTTTATATCTTTCGATTTTATCACGCGTACGAGTTTAAATGTAGTGTAGTGTTTTATGAGTAATGGATTACTCGAAGTTTGGAGAGATTTGGTATTCCCCATAATAGGTATACCTGACCAGTAGGTACACCGTTGGGCCATTGTTTCTGGTATTCTATAATAACTCCCTTTTAGAAATAAAAAGAATAGAAAAGCAAGTAGGTACTAGTAAAACCATTTACTTACAAAATTAAAGAAAACACTGCATGCATGATTTTTGTGACTATGCACAATGCACATACAAAAGGTGATTTATCTTTTACAGTTAACAGTAGACACCGGTACGTAAGTTTAATCTATTGTTTTTCACACTATTTACCTACTTTATACATACTTATGTACATAACGAAATGTTCCTTTCTATGACGTCAAAAAGTTTGTCACTAACCTCACAAACTTGACATAGGAATTGACCTCCATTTGTACAAACAAAAACGCGTAAAATACTGCATCAGTCAATATTGCACAAGTCTTGAAACCGAAACACAAAAGAAAAAAAAAGAATTACCTTCGACGAATACCACGAAAATGGCATTTCTTTGCTTTGATAAATTCACCGCTTCCGCGATGCTGCCCCCGTACCAATGCATGGTGGTGAGACCGATGCGGTAGTTTTCTAGCTCAGTTATAAACTATGAGGGTTAATTATTTATATTTTAGACAAATTCACAGTGTATAATACAGCGACATGACACAACAAATTTTGACAGCTGACGTGTTTATTTTTGTTCTTTTTTCTTGCCGCGGCAAAAGTGCGTTTGGAAATCATTATTTTTACGAAAAACTACTATGAATTACTTAAATATTTGAACGATTTTAAATATTTTTCTAAATATTTCTTCTCTCAAGTAAATTACAAATGTATAAAAATGTTAAAGCTATATAATTTTTAAAGTAACTTTACTGTAATAAACGTATTGTTTTAGTTTTAATGTTTTGAACGTGACCGTGAAACTGCTATTGACCGACTCAATTATAAAACCGTACTTTCAGCAATATTTTCATATTTGAATCGAACTATGAAAATAGCCGAGATAGACTTGAAACCAGTTGAATGATTTATGATATTGTCTATGATTCGCTCCATGTGACCTTGGAAAATAGCTACTCGACACTAGATGGCGCTGCACGTTTCATAAGTTCAACATTTCAGATCTAAACAAGTGCTATTGAATAACAGATGGCGTGCCTGGTTGGTTTAATGGTCGCAACTGTCAAACGCGAATACTGAGTGTGAGTTCCTAAGTTCGATCCTCCGGCCGCCGCGCCGTCAGGGAAAAATTATATTGTGTTTCTTCTATTACATACCTAACTCGCGAAAGATAGTATTTAGTACAAAAAAAACTTGAAAAAAAAATCTGGAGTCGACACCGCAGATTTCAATTCACTTTCACTATCTAGAAGAAACTAAGTAAGAGGTGAAACAATGGCTTGGAAGGTAGGCAATATTATGTATGACCAATGCTAGGTTATTTCAGCAACTTCAAAGTTTTTAACCCGTTAGGGTATTTATGTTCTGTGGTTTTTAAGGTCCGCACATTCATTTTACTCAAACTTAAAGCATGTTTTTCAACATTTACAGGCACTTTTGAATTGGCAAAAAGTCGATCAGTTGGAAAGTTGAAGCTAGTTGCCCATTCCAAAACGTAGAATCTCTGGAGGATCTATGGAGGATCTATGGAGAAGAACGGGCAAAAAACTCGAGGACACTCTTTTAAATCATGTTAGGTATTACAAAATCATGGGAAAATTATTTTTGTTGCTTCTATATGTGAGAGCAATGTAAAAAAAAAAAACAATTCTAAATATAAGATTTAAAATAAAGCCATTGAAGTTAGGATATGACCAGTCTCAACCGACACGGCGCCCGTTCAATAACTTGACGCGTGGATCAGCACCATCCAGCTCAACCATTTTCTAGGGAACCGAATAGTCCAACACACGCGCCACCATCAGTGAGACATAAGTGAGCATGACATACTCTCAACTGCCGCTTTTTTAAGTCAACGTACATACATACATTACATACATATACATATACATTATATACATTACATAGATAATTATTATACGGATGCATGGTACTCACATTTACAAAAATTAAACAAAATGCTTCTAAATTATACAAAATTATAGTTTGCAATGAATTTGAGAAATTTTTGATTTCCAAAAAGAAAGAAAAATATTTAATATCTATTGAAATTTTAATAAATAATTAGTACTTGGTTCGTAAAAATAAAAACTTATTCGTAATGTCAGAAAAAATATAGGAACAGAAATGTTTGTAATGTCAGAAAACATAAAAAATGGAAACATCTCTTCCAAATATGAAAATTTTTACTAGTAAGCCCAGGTGGCTGTGGAGCCGAACCAGCAAAAAGCCAAACATTTTTATCTACGATATAATCATCTAACTTATAATATGCATGATTTAAATTTCTTTTCATTTAGTTCAAGAATATCGACTGGTATTTTATTATAACATTTTACACAGTAGGTACCTACCCCATAAAAGAAGTGTGTACTTTAGACAATCTGAAACGTTGTTGATCTAATTTGTTCCTATTTCTAGTGTTAAAATTGTGCCTGTTACTTATCTTACTAAAAAGATGTAGGTAGATTTTTACGAGCTTACATATCTAATGTTTTCATAGATACATAAACTGACAAAGTACCGTCATGATGTTAATTGTTTTGTACCCTTTGAGATTCGCGTCTGCGGAGGTTGTAGATGGCTCATACAGGCCTCTTTTGCAGAATAAAGATCGACTCAATATCCGCAGCCTCTCAATAGCATCTCAATATTACTCAGAGACTATTTGCATTCCATCGATGATATTGAAAAAAAGGTGTGGTGTACCTAAATATTTTGTACACAGCTTATCACAATAGTGTAATAAAGTTACGAAAAATAAAACCATTAGGGTCTCCCCATTGTAACCGAGGGATGAAATTAAAATGATCTACAACATATCGTCGACCGTAAGTTCAATTGAGGTAAGGGACAAAATACGATTTTTCAGGAGAGGCCGACAAAGTTTTTTTTCGGACTAAATCGCCCATAACTTTTTTTGTTATTAACCTTTTTCGGGTCTGATTTCAGACAGTATCTTGTATTTTAGTGCTCTATCTACATGTGTAACATTTATTTAAATAAGTTAGCCATTTAAGAAAATAGATGTCCCTTACAACAACGTATTTTGTTAGTAATGTCCCTTACTGACCAAGTATCTTGTAGTCCCGTCCCTTACATTAAATTTTCCTCTACGTTGGATCCAATCTATCAATGAAAAAATTGTGTAAAGGACTTGTTGAAAAAATTTATGAAAAAAATACAGTGTAAAGAGATTTTTGACAGAAAATTAAGTAGGTACACACTTTCGACAATTCGTTAATTGGGAAGACCCTTACCTCATTTGAAGTGGATTGGCGGCGATAATTACACCATTTCAAGTTCCTATATTGCATAGTTTTTCAGTTACATTGTTATTAAGGGGCTGATTCGAAATTTGGATCCAAAAATCATTAGGGTAAGGGACATTTTTCTTAAACTAGAATTTTTTCATATTCATCATTCGATAGAGCGAAAAATTCTGAACAAAACTGTATACTCAACTCATTTTGGGTATTTTGTCCCTTACCTCAATTGAACCTACGGTCGACGTATACAAGCTTATTTTTGCACGCACTTACTTACCCGATTTTTAAACCCAGTAATCACCATTAGGAAATGTAGTCCACGTTATCGCGACGATGTAGCATCATACTTATACAGCGAAAGCACGAAACGCCACATCCTCCTACGGATTCCAACAAAACATTCACAAAACCATCCCGACACATCCCTGTTAAAAGAATTCAAATTAACATGCCTCGCACCAAGAGGCATGTCAGACAATCAATCCGATGTCTTTATAACGTTAGTTTGTTTCATTCGTAGGTATCTAATTCTGTGTCCGTTTGCAATTAACGAAGCCATCAATGCTTAACGAGCAATTTTGGGGTGTTAAGGGCTGTGTTTTGAACTGATAATGACGTAAGTACACACACATCCGTATAGGTGTATCTACTATAAGTACACCACGGCCTATCCCTTCGGGGAAGTAAGGCGTGAAGTTATAATATATTTTCATAAATAAAATATTTTTATTTATGAAAATATATTATAACTTCACGCCTGAAGCTAGGTGCAGGTCTTTTTTTTATGGAGAAGAGCCGGCAAGAAAGTCCACGGTTACTCTTCTAAAAACAATTGGCTTTTATGTGCAATGTTTTCAATTTATAGGTATCGGAGGAAAGTGTAGGCCTGTCAACAACTTAATAAAAGCAGAAAACGGTCAACAAATCTGCAGTCTACAAGGTCTACAACGTTCTCACATGTTATGATGTTAAGGTGAACCTAGTCCACATTTTTTGCATACAAACTTCGGGAGTGTTTTACTCCACTGTCTGACATGGCACATCCAAAGTAAAATATGATATCGTTTAGGCTCATAATTAATATTGTCTGTACGGAAACAGAATACTAAAATAAAAACACATTAAAAAGTTAGAAGCCAACAAAGATTCGTTTTTCTTGCTAATTTTACTTAACTTTGGGCGTGTTTAAGTAATAAAAGAAGTGTAAAATCTCCAAAACCAAGTCGGTACCGAAAAAGTTCAATTATCGAAAAGTTCAATAAACATTTATTGGTCATTGATTTATGCATTGGCTTTTTCATAAAACCCGATCTTCCACAGGACTTTTCTTGATTTTTTCGCGATTTTTTTACTATAAATGATCCTGAATCTCACTCAATAACGTTGCGCATGTAGACTAGCGTCTAACTGCTCATCACTGATACTATCTCTGTCGGACACGAAGCCTGGTGAGACACCGTGATTTTTAGCCAGGCCCACCAGTGAGTTCGAGCCCGCGACTAGGTTCTCCTTAATGCCGTATGTTGAAATATTTTGCGTTACTAGTCAACAGTGGTGGGACCAGGATTACCTATTATTTTGGAGGGGCTTGATCCCGCTGAGGATAGTTAAGCAAAGTAAATAGGTACAAAAACAACACACAACATTTTATTTTGCTTAACGCGTAACAAGCCTCCTCGGATTACTTATGGCATATTCCTCACAGTGTTTAAAAGTCACAAGTATGTTTTCTCTGTCTGTTTATTCCGGCTTATATTCAAAACGGCTGGACCGTGTATGACGGGATTTTCACTGGCAAATAGCTGATGTTCTATGGAGTAACATGGGCTACTTTTTGTCGCTGTAGCACGTTTCCGTGGATTAATTTCCAATCGCGGCGTAAAGCCGCGGGCAGAATCTAGTACTTAATAATTAAGTAGTTAGTGATATGCTTGAAAAAAAATAATGAAATAGAATAATACAAAGTTCACTTTAAGATTTGTCTCTACTTGCTGCTCAGTAGACTTGGCTAGAGATAAGAATTGAACAAATGTACCTACCTACATACTTAAAAGTTTTATTGCTATTCATTTTTAATAGCCGTAATTTAAAATAGCCATTTGTGAATTTATTTTTCCATTTATCATTATTTGTCAACCCTATTCTCGAGCTGTCAAAGTGATTGATACAGATGGGCGGGAATTTTGACGTTTGTTTTGGCGCGAACAGATCGAGGCGCGTTCGTTTCATGATGCGAGTATTTAGTACAATCGATGGCTAATTTATTTTTAGTGATTTTAAATCTTGTGTCACCGTTTAGGATCCTGATTTCGTAGATAATGAAGCTTATAGAGTTGGCAAGTACTGCCACAAGTGCCTAATTACATTGTAAATAACCATAACATATTACACCAAGCTTATGAAAGAGGACTCAATAAAACATTGTACAGCACCCTAATTGCGTAACTCACGATTCATCATAATTTGTTTCGTTTTGAAACAGATGGCTAAACCATTGCTTCCTATGTTCGAAAAATGTGTCTGCTCAGCAACGTAAATAACGCAGTGAATATTGTTCAATTGTCAAAATGAAATCGATTATGATTAATCGCGTGTTACGCAATTAGGGTGCTGGCTCGTTGGTGGGTGCTAGCTTGAAATCCTTGGTTCGATTACCAAAACCAGCCATGTGCTATCTGATTTTTCCGTCAGGAATTTGTCAGTAGCAGCCCGGGGTTTAAAAGCTGAGGGTCAATTCTCGTAATTTTAAGAAACGTTCACAGTCTGATCTCAGTCGCAATCTGTCAAAAATTCCTCGAGTTTCCATAAATTTTTGACAAATTTTTGACATTTTGTTGTCGCCGAGATGACACTGCGACTAGATTTTGAACGTTTTTAATTACGAGAATTGGCTTCTGGTGGTGTGATACCCCGAGCCTCGGTAAGCACGTTAAGCCGGTGATCCTGCGCCGAATCTCTCTCCGGTCGTATAGGATTCCCGCCCCGTCAGGCTATGAGAGTGAAAGAAGAGAGTGCACCATCTGTGCACAAACTTGTGCACTATAATATCCCGTGTCGATGGCTAGTCTCTGCTAAAATTGGTCATCATGGTCGAAATTCGGTCAGGAGGACATGAGTTGATCTTTTCCTCCTCTTAGCGTGTCGATAGCAATCTAAATGAACTTCGTCCAGAATTTGGCTACCTACGTGTTTGGTATTTCCGTAACGTGCAGCTGACACAACACGCAGGACATGATATAAAGTGTCACATCGTTTGTGGAACTTTTAAAACTTTCCACCGAAGCAGGTTTTCATTGCTTCGTCAACGTACGTCCGAATATGAGCTTTGGGTTTCATCGAGATAGAACCCTAAGCCGGCCACACATTCCTGGACTTATGCTTATCGCCGAGATCTGTCGTTAGCATACTATCCAATAAGTGTTGTGTTGTGTTGTGTGTTGTGTTGTGTGTTGTGTTATGTGTTGTGTTGTGTTTGTTGTGTTGTGTTGGTGTTGTGTTGGTGTGTGTTGGTGTTGTGTTGGTGTTGTGTTGGTGTTGTGTTGTTGTGTGTTGTTGTGTGTGGTGGTGTTGTGTTGTGTGTGTTGTGTGTTGAGTGTTGTGTTGGTGGTGTTGTTGTGTTGTTGTTGTGTTGTGTTGTTGTGTGTTGTGTTGTTGTTGTGTTGTGTTGTATCATTTTAGAAAGTTGTCTTTTCTAAAAGATTACTATTGAAACACTTTATAAGTTTACACAATGCATTTTGTATTCGAATTAACCCAGTCTGACACCCTAGGTAGCGGATGGACCATTATCACTGCTTTATTTGGCAAAAGTTGTTGTTTGCCCATCAAAGGTAAATTTTAGTCAACAAGATTTTTATCAAATCTGCAGTCTAAGTTCTAAATTACCCTGCCACCATAATTAAAACAAAAGCACCAAATCACTAGGTATACTTAGCAAGTTGAACAAGACTAATAAAACATCATCAAGACAACCAGAACGTCTGTGGCACAGCTGTCAGCTGTCGGCCATTTTTAGATTCAAAGGCGCGAAAACACTCCATTTCACGACTCATTGACATTTTAAAACGTAATTCACACTTGCAAGTAAAATGTTGCTACAGTAATAAACTGCGGCAAGCGATGCGTGTTGCCAGCGTCGAAAACAAATTGTTTAATTGCCTTGTTTATTATTAGAATGAAGATTTCTAATTAGGGCTGTTGACAATGTGAGTTGACAGAGTTTTAATTATGTCATGGTGCTTTTTTTTGGTGTGGGAGATGAGTCAGTTTTTAAGCTGTTTATTTTTAAATTGTAGGAATGTTAACAGGTATATTATAATTAATTAGCTGCTTATTTTTCTAGCGGAGCTACAATTGTTCAATCAGCACCCTAATTGCGTAACACACTATCGTAATCTGAATCATGAAGTAGGATACCTATTGCTACGTAGATCGCCCTGAGGACATGGTGGAGCATACGGTGGAGGTCTGCCCGGCTTGGGCGGAGCACCGCCGTGTCCTCGTGGAGGCGATCAGCGGCGGCGATCTCTCGCGTCCTGCCCTGGTCCAGGCCATGGTACGGAGCGAGAGTGCATGGGTAGCCGTCACCTCCTGCGAAGCAGTAATGCTCGCGAAGAGGGAGGCGGCGCACGTGAGGGAGAGGCAGTATATGCGCCCTCACGGCCCTAGTCGCCGCAGGAAACGCCTTGGGCGTCGGGAATCCCAGGCTAATTCCCGGCCACCGAACCCAGGCGCGGGCTTGATGGGTCGTCGCCTTGTGTTCCACGCGCGCCTCAAAGAGATGTTAGCACCTACTGGTAAAGTCCGCAAGGGCCGATGCCTATCAGGGGTGCGGGTTGTTCGAAAGAGATACCGTGGCCTCTGGCACACAGGCAACTGAAGGAACACGGGTGGGTTTTACTCAGTAAAATTCTGACACGCCCTCCTGCTCCACCCAGGGTGGGAGAAGTTATTTGGTGATTGGGAAATCATCCTCAAAAAAAATAAAAACTATAATACCGGAAGTAAAAGGTTTAAGCATCAGCTTTATGCTTAGGTCGCCCTAGCGGGTTCCTAAGCGCTGGTTTTCAGGCCAAACCCTTGACTCCTGTGTACAAAAAAAGAGCTACATTAAGCAACAACGGATTAATAATAAAACATTAAAAAAAATAGAAATGAAAAAAAAAATAGAAAGAAAAGAAAAATCTAGAGATAGAACAATTATGAGCATCTTTATAATAATTTGGTGCTATGAAGATACCACTGCGATACTTCACGATCGCATTACCTCGATGTCAACTCCATGTATAACAAAAACATGCTAATAGACACGCAGGCACATGTTAAGGATATTATACCTCACTACGATAGTTACATCGCGGGCAGCTTGGGAGTATACCTTTACCTGGTGTCGTCTGCGTGAAAACCAAATATTTCGTTTTTATATCGCGGTCGACGTCAAGCATCGATGTGATCTGTCTCCGTAAAATCAGCCTATAAAGTTCCCACTGCTGCGACACCGGTCAGGAGACGGATAACGAGCCACTCTCCCTCTCACGGAGAGGACTCCGTAAGAGGGAGAGTGGCTCGTTATCCACCACACGGGTCCAATGCGGGTTGGTAGATGTCACATGTGTTTTTGGTTCTGAAACATTTCTTTCTAACGATATTTTCTTTCACCGTTCTGAGAGCAGTGGTGATGAAATAATGTACCTACACAAAGTAAGCCTCTATCATGGTCTGAACCTACGACATACCACTTGTAAGTCGGTGCCAGCTCTGCTCTCCACTGAAAGCTAAAGCTAACTAATATTGTTCCAACAACACCTGTTTGTATTAACCACCTGTAACAAACAAGAAGTGTATGTGTTTGTCATAATGTCTGTGTCCTTTGATTACTTTGTTGCTAATAGATTGTCTCCTTGGGAGCTGGTGACAGATTTAACGGTAATAGCTTCCCGGTTTGTTGCAAAGCTGGTGTTATGCCCCCTTTTGCTCGGGCAGTTTGAACTCCTTAAGGCCCTGGTAACTTTAAATATTGTCGTTATGAGCGATAATAGTTCTTATTGCAACCGGGTTAAAATCTGTTGTAATTAATTCGAATAATAAATGAGCAAGCATTGTCGTAAAAATGCAAATAGAATCGTATAAAATTAAATATTAACTATTTAATAATAAATAATCCCATCACTAGATGCAGTTTGGCATTTGGAATTTTATGGTATATTTTTCTCCTAAACCTCGCAACCCACTCTTCAGAGAGGGGACTTACCGTTCTCATATAGTTATACATACAGACATAAACTCACACCTTGTTCCCATGAGGAGCCAGAAACTGTGGAACGCCACCTGCTGCGATCCCAACATACTCTTTATGCCTCGTTTACGTTCATACATCAGCACCCTAATTGCGTAACACGCGACTAATCATAATCGGTTTAATTTTGACAGTTCAACAATATTCATTGCGTTATTTACGTTGTTGAGTAGACACATTTTTCGAACATATGAAGCAATGGTTTAGCCATCTGCTTCAAAACGAAACATCTATCTGTGTGTCAAATTTCATCCAAATCCGGTCAGCCGTTTTTGCGTGATTAAGTAACAAACGTCCAAACATCTAAACATACAATCTTTCACATTTATGACATTATTAGGATAGGTAAGGCTAAGTTTTCTCGACTTGTCTCCTTCACCGATGTCAGTTATGTCAGTAATAGAATTCCAATTTGAAATGTTATTGATGGCGTGACTGACAATGAATCGATGCTTAAGCGCAACTCAAACCCGTTCATTATCAAATTATATATTGATTACACCAATGAGCGCGTAGAGCTATGAAGGTGTAGACTTGTCTATTTGTGTAAAAAATGTTTGAACTTTTCTGAGTTAAAATACAGGAAAAGTTTTTATCCAGTGCGCAAACTTTAACCATGAATTCAGCATATCATTCTAGACCCCTAGCGCAGAAATTTTTCGTCAGTTATACAAAAAAAAAACAGCGTTTCCATACATTTTGACCGCGTAGGTATTGCAGTTTTCTATGAAACAGCTGATTTTATTTTTGTAAAACCGACGAAAAATTTCTTCGCTGGGGGTGGCTAGAATGGTATGCTGAATTCGTGGTTAAAGTTTGCGCACTGAATAAAAACTTTTCCTGTATAATAGGCAAACTTCGGTTTTATTCAAAGAAAATGAGACTAGTAAGGTACCATAGACCTCATCTATCGTTTTCCATCAGGGTTGATCGAGCTCAAAAGCATTCAGCAATACAAAAAAAAACACGCTTTAAAAACCAAACTAAAAAAACATTTTCTCCTTTTTTAGTTTGGTTTTAAAAGCGTGTTTTTTAGTTTTTTAAACTATTACTTATTTTCTATCTTTTAGTTCTGCTAACTATAAAAGTGTGATTTTTTCAGTTTTTTTCCGTTATTTTTTTAATTTTTCTCTATTTTGTTTTTTAATTATTGAATTGTCATCGGTCCTCGATAAGTTTACAAAGTTTAAATGAAATCTGACCGTTTAAAGTGGGTCAAAATCGCGCCCTAAGGAGTCGGTTACAAACATACCAACAAACAAACATACAAGGGAAGCTAATATAAAGCTTGTAAAAAGGTATCGATTTAATATTTTGGTTCTTACCTAAGTTCAGACGACCCTTAAAAAATTTGGATGTTTCGATTTCTTTACTTTCCGTTACTTCTTAGTAGTGATTAGTACAGCACAGCTTTTCTTTGTAAATTTTCCAGAAACGTTATAAAACATTTTGTATGCCTGTATTTTCCCACTACACGGCACAGGCTTGCAGACTCCCTTTCTACTTCCCTCTCGCTATTAGCTACTTGGGACCAGTTTTTAAAGACCCATCATGCTTAGCATAAGCGGAACCATAATCAGTCTATAATGTCCTCACTGGTGGGACACAGGCTTCCTGTCCGTGAGAGCGTTATTCACCACACGGGTCTAAAGAATTGGCCGGTGTCACATGTCTGTCTAACCTGCCGATTTCCCCACTTACTTAGATTTTTCTTCACCATGTGATAGCAAAGGAGACGAAATAATTTACACAAAGTAAACCGCCTATCTCGTTTCAAACTTATGACCTATTCGTAAGACGCAGCCATTCCCACAGTGCAAGTTGTGCAACTACCGCTCTCCCATCATGTTTATTTTAACCACAAGCATTTTTAAATCAATTTATCTTTCAACTTATGAAAAGACAACTTATTTTTTTTTTTAAACGCCAGACGCAAACAAAAACCTCTAAAAGTAAAAAAAAATATGTGTATGTATGAATTGGACCTTTAAGTTTAATATAAGTGGTTTTAATTAAAGCATCGTCGCGTCCAATATGTAGTTTTCTATGTATAATAGCACACATTCATTATTGCTGGGTCTCGTTTGTTTGGCGTTTTCATTATTGACCGTCAGTGGCGTAACTATACCGTTCGAGGTCCATGGCAAATTCATCGGATCCCCCCCCCCCCCCTCCAATATAAAGAAGCAGAACCAACAATAGGAGTATTTTTTATTTTATAAGACTTATTTATACACTTTTACTTGAAAGAGTTTAATCATAAATGTTGGGAGATGGGATTCTCCTCTGACCGGGGGCCCCTTCCGGCTGGGGGCCCGTGGCATTTTGCCGACTTGCCACCCTGTAGTTATGCCACTGTTGACCGTCCGTCCTCCAACGCGGGGATAAATTGATTCAGTCACTCTTCAGAAAAGTAAAAAAAAACCGCATCCGTGCAGGGCCTCAAGTCTGCTATTACAATAGTGTCAGAATGGTCTATCATTGATTTCATAATTGTTGATTTTGACAAGTTTGGTAGTCTACTAATAAAATGGCGTCATTATGACTTTCCAATGGTCAGCCACTGACACTCCATTGAAAGAAATGGCATTTATTGGTAATCTCGTACATAATGACAAATGAATGACTGACTTAATTTACGAACTTCCTACTACTTTTGAATGCTTATAACACTAATAAATAATATGTAAAAATATATATAAATAAAATCTGGCATGAATAAAGGTTCAAATTTAGTAGTAGTTTTTCGAAAATCATTTCTACTAACGAGTTTTACAATAATGGCAATACGAAAATGCCATTATAACACAATTCTATTACGAGACCATTGACCGACCAATGATCGACCACTATGAGTTTAGCAGATTACGAACTTTTAGCAAAATGACAAATGAATGACAATGGGATCGTGTTGGAATGACGAATTTATAAAAATAGCAGACTAAGGCCCCTGGAGCTTTGATGCCATAGACAGACAGATACACACTACAAACTTATAACACCAATTTTTTTCGTCGGGGGTAATTTTTTTACAGTAGCTGTACCTAACTAATTTTCAGTATTGGATATATCTCTACAATAATGCCAGTTCTACCAACCCAATAGGCTATATGACAAAACAAACAGTACCCTACCGTTTGGGGCACAAATTACACGCATTGAGCCATGAGCACCCATCAATTACGGCTTTATGAGTACCTCCACACATTGGCAACCGTGTGGCACTGTAGACAGAGGGTGTTGGTCGCCAATGTTTACTGAATATTTGAGCCAAAGTTTTCTGGTGGATCCGACAGTTGTTACGGGTGGTCATTAGCTCCAAATCCTGAAAACTAGTCTTACTAAGTAACTGGGTTTTGCAGGTCAGATAGGCAGTCGTTCCATGTAAAATACTGGTATTTAGCTGTATCCGGCTTGACTGGAAGCCGATCCCTTTGGGTACAAATGCTATTACTACAAGACGAAGTAACAATCAAAAGCCCAGATATCCAGAGGATCCTATTTCGTACTATCCCTACTAAACTAATTAAATGCGAAAGTAACTCTCAAAATCAAAATCAAAACCAAAATAATTTATTTCACATGATCGACGCAACATAAATCTTTTTCTTCTCTTTATAAACGACTTCAAAGAAAGGAGGGGGTTCTCAATTCGACTGTATTTTGGTTTTTGTTTGTTGGCTCATAACTTTCGACTGGGTGAACCAATTTTGATGATTATTTTTTTATTTGAAAGCTGGTGCTTCCCGTGTGGTCCCATTTATACTCAAAAAAAGGAGGACTTCCCGACTTCAAAAAGGAGGAGTTGTCATTTCGACATGTTCATATTATTATTTTTTATGTATGTTATAACTGCGTCATATTGTATAGACGAATTTGCAAAATTCTTTTTTTGTTCAATAGGGGTTCATTCCGAAACGGTCCCATTAAAATTTCATATAGATCTATCTGATGATGCGTTTCGGAGACAGACAACGAAACTCTTCAAAAAATGACAGCAAATCAACCGCAACTGCTGCTATCGCATAAATATGCATTGTTTTTAACCCAAGGATGATGACATTTCGAATTAGTGTGGGGTAGGTACTACTTATAACTAAAAACTGAAAAATAAAAACTTTTTCCAAAAAAAAAACAACCGACTTCCAAAAAAGTCGGTGACTGGTGACATGAAAATTAAAGTAGGTACATATCCAAAGTCACCGACTCCTGAAATTAAAGTTATTTTTCACTTTTTAGTGTTTTTTTTTTGGAAGTCGGTTGTTTTTTTTCCGGAAACAGTTTTCATACTTCTCTATTAGTCGACATCTCCGTAGTCACCCTCTTTCTAATCATATCATCATTCACACAGTCCATCCATCGTTTCTTTGGCCTTCCTCTACTCCTAAAGCAATCCACATTCACACTCAAAACTTTTAGAAAAATATTTAAACTCCTAACATTCGTCCACACATCGGCCCAAACATTGCCTCAATAATAACGAATGAATATTAATTCGATAATTGGCTACAATTTGTACTGGCCGGTAATTGGTACGTACACCCCAATGCTACGAGGTAGCCATTACCTTCATTATTACTTTCTATTGTTTACTTTTTAGATGGCTGTTTGCTTTTTTTGTGAAGTTTAAACTTAATTCTTTTGTAAGTATTAATGTTGATGAAATAATTTACACAAAGTGTCTGCTTACGTTCGAACCCAGCCCAACTGCTCTCAAAACTGAGAAGGAGAACATCCTGAGGAAACTAGCATGTCCTAGAACCAAAAATTCGAAGACTTGTGATGTGTAAGACATGTGAGATTGGGTTTTTCCATGTGGTATTTTTCAGTATTAGCTCGGCGTGAATTTGTGCCCGGTGGATGGCAAAAGTCTCGCCACTATTACATGTAAACTAACAGGCTCTGGGCCCTAGTCAGTCTATAGACCCTCTCTAGGGCCCGCCGTATCAACACTTACTATCGGTAGGTAATTTTCCCTGCAAAAACGTTGAGTAAGAAACATTAATTAAGAATTATGTTTCACACGTCGCAACACTAAATTAAATTAGCGTAAAAACATCTCAGCCGCATCACTAATAATTTGTAAACTGATCTCCAAAAATATTTCAATTACTTTTTTTATCTGTAGTCAAAATGGCGGCGTGTCGTCGTTCCGTTCCAAGCGATAAATCTTGACATTATTAATTATCCCATTAGTGTAGATGGCCAGTTTTCGAAGATCTCTCGTCATATTGTTAAAGATTATTTATAGGAGACCACCCTTAATGGTGGTTTATTTTGGTAAGTATGATTATTAAAGGAAATATTTAGAGGCATTAGGTTCTTTTGTCAAGTAATGGATGCGGAACGAATGTCATTTAGCCTCAGCAATTGAATTACTGGGCCATTCAGGAGTCTTATGGATAAACGATTAATGGTTTTTGACAAACTTATGCTCTGTCCACCATGACGTACGGTGCTGAGACGTGGACGCTCACGCAGCAGGCGTTAGTACAGACTGAGGAGTTGCACAGTGAGCCATTTAGCGTTCCATGCTTGCATCATGCTAATAGACCGAATTCCCAAAGAAATTCCCCGGATTTTTCCACGTAAAGCGTAGGTAATAAGAAACTCAAATGGAGTTGGGCAGGACACCTGGCAAGGCGCAGTGATGACTGGTGGTGGTGGAGTAAGGCTGCGACAGAATGGCGTCCAAGGACTTTAAGACGAGATGTTGGCCGGCCAGCATCGAGACGGGCGGATGACATTTTTGCAATCGCGGGAAAAATCTGGATAGGGCTGGCGCAGGAGCGTGGGGATTGGCACAAGAAATAAAAATAGTACTTTATTTCCAAACTTCAGTACACGTTACTTCAATGACGTCTCGACCCCTGAACTAGGACATCCTATATGACAGGGGTCGAGGTTTCTCAAGTCACAAGGATCAACTTGAGAAGGTGTAGACTAGGTATATACAATGTACACATAGTTTAAAAAAATAATTAAAGGAGAAATAAAATTGGAAAAAAATCAAAATTAAAACCTAAATTGTTAACCATTCTAAAATACATTCAGTTTCTGCTAAGAATAGCGGTAGCATGAGTGGTGAGATGTGTACCTAATGGGTGTGTGGATGTAGGTGTGTGAATGTGTGTGTTGCCTGAGTCTGTCTACTAGGTTACATTACTAATAATGTTTTCAATGTCATCATAGCTATAGCTTTCCAGCCAAATAAAGAAAAAAGAGGAAACGAGAGGCTCACGCCCAGCAGTGGGCGAAGTCAGACTGTGGATGATGCTCAAGAGTAAAAAATTGTGACAAATGTAGACAATATAGTTACTGCAATAAGAGCAAATTTATTTCCAAATACGAAACTAATACCGGTTTTCACTAACACAAATCAACACCTTAAAGGTCTTAAAAGTGCGCACGGTTTAGCACCTTAAGGTGAACCTAGTCGACATTTTTTGCATGCAAACTTCGGGAGTGTTTTACTCCACTGTCTGACATGGCACATCAAAAGTAAAATAATAAGAATATCGTTTTGTCTCATTATTAATATTGTCAGTACGGAAACAGAATACTAAAATAAAACCCATTAAAAAGTTAGGACCCAACAAAGATTAGTTTTTCTTGCTAATTTTACTTAACTTTGGGCGTGTTTAAGTAATACAAGATGTGTAAAATCTCCAAAACCAAGTCAGTACCGACAAAAGTCAATTATCGAAAAGTTCAATAAACTTTATTGGTCATTGATTTATGCATTGGCTTTTTCATAAAATCCGATCTTTCAAAAGACTTTTCTTAATTTTTTCGCGATTTTTTTACTATAAATGATCCTGCATCTCAGTCAATAACGTTGTGCGTGTAGACTAGCGTCTAACTGCTAATCACTGGCACTATCTCTGTCGGACACGAAGCCTGGTGAGACAGCGTGATTATGAGCCAAGCCCACCGGTGAGATCGAGCCCGCGACTAGGTTCCCCTTAAGTTGAAAATCAGCACCGCATTCAAGCTCGACACTGCTCATTTATGCCACATAGGTAAGTGGGATCTAAACCTATGTGTTGTTGTGGTAAACCCCTATTCAATTTGTAATAGTTCACTATGAAGAACTCTATCAAAAAATCTGAAAATTCTTACAAAATCTAACAAGAAATCAACCATAAAAATATACCCAAAATGTAATCAGTCAACAATTCAAAATACCCACTTCCCCAACCACTTGAATCTCAAAGATTGTCAACATTTAAGATCAAAGCAAATCGGAGGGTAGTCCAAGTAAGACTGGTCGATTTTAATGGGTCGTGTCATTTTGCGAGCGTGCGTTAAGTAAAACGGAACGCGGCCGGAAGCCACGCCCCTTCCGCCGAGCTGTCATCGTGACAGCGCGCCAAATTACATGCCACAGATTATGTTGTGGTTTCGAGTTTGCGGAAAACAGGGTTGAGTTAGTGTATTACTATTAAGTATTTTGTGTTTTATGTTTAGTTTTGATCGATCTATCTTTTTAGGTGCACCTGAACTTGATGGTTATGGTATATAAAAACTTTTATCAACAAAAAAAAAAACGACTTCCGAAAAACCCTACAAAGTGAAAAATACCTTGAATTTCGGAAGTCGGTGACTTGGGATATGTATTTAAATTGTTTGCCACCGCTTTCCGAAATTAAAGTTATTTTATGAAATTTTATTGGGACCATTTCGGAATAAACCCCTTTCGAACAAAAAATTACTTTGCAAATCCGTCTATACCTATATGACGGAGTTATGCCCGAACATACATTAAAAAAAAACATGTCGAATTGATAACCTCCTTCTTTTTGAAGTTGATTAAAAATACAGGTACAACCAGTATATTGAAACTAATGCGTTCTATAAGACCCCTCTAAGTCTTTAGTTGTTAACAAACTGTTTTCATATTTATCGTAAAATAATTTTCCCGAACATGGAGATCTTTCCCATTTAGAAAACGTTACCTAAAAGATGTTTGTAATAAACTGTCTAACTTCTTGTATAAGGGGTCAGCCACACTACAACCCATACTGGTAAGATGGAGATAGCTGAGAAACCTGCACCCTAATTGCGTAATGCACGATTAATCATAATCTGTTTCGTTTTGAAATAGAGTGCTAAACTATTGCTTCATATGTTCGAAAAATGTGTCTGTTCAACAACGTTAATAACGCAATGAATATTGTTAAACTGTCAAAATTAAACAAATTATTATTAAGCGTGTGTTACGCAATTAGGGTGCTGCTGAGAAGTGCTCAAAACCTTTATTAAATAGCGAAAATATTCCAACCTTATTGGGAGTTTTATGTTCGAGCCGTTTGGGGTTGAAACATTAGGACCATGGGATCCGAGTTCCCGCTTAGTTTTTAAGACATAGCCAAGCGGTTAGTAGACTCTTCACGTGATCAGAGAACTGGCCTAATTTTGGGCCAAAGAATCAGCATTGCCGTACAACGTGGCAACGCTACCAGCCTTTGGGGCACTTTTCCTGTTGACGGATAAAGTGTTTAATGCCCAGAGATGTACCTTATCTAAGATACAAGTATCTGAAATACAGTTACAAGATACAAAATACGTATCTTGTATCTGTATTTCAGATACTTTTTTGAAATTCATTTTGTATCTTGTATTTAAATACCTGTTCTTTGGTATCTTAGTATTTTGTAGATACTATGTTTGCTAAAATACTTTTAGTAATTGATGAACAATAGCGAATGAGTGATAAACTGTTTGAAGAACTAGTTTTACTTAAGTCTCAATTAAAACCTTAAAAATATAATATTATGTTGTGTAACGTTTGCGCAATCAACGCGATTTACATGTAAAAAAATAAACATTCATTTTATAAAAATGTTTTTTTTTACAACAGTATCTTATCTATAAAAAGTATTCGAAAGATACGTACTTTATATCTAGTATTTCAGATACCATTACAGAAAGTTATTTGCATCTGGTATCTGAAATACTTAATTTAAAAGTATTTTGCATTTTGTATTCCAGATACTTTATTTAAGGTATCTTGTACATCTCTGTTAATGCCTATGATTCTTTCCCCTTTTTTAGAAGCATTTGTTTGTCAGACTTGCGCGATACCTACTAGTCGATAGGCATATAGCATCCGCTTTTTGATTCAGCCTCAGTATATTAATAGATCCTGAGAGTTTTATGTTTTGAGCCTTCGTGGCATTGTTGGTTCATCCATAACGAATCCAGTATTTTTTTTTTACTGAAGAATAAAAAAAATAACGGGTGTCTTTTTCAAAATATTTAAGTCAAATAAACTCGCTCTTCACGTTTCGCTATAATATGGATCTAGCTTTACCACAATGTTTTCCCGAAAGTCCCCCATCCCCCTACGTGTTTTGTGGTTAGCTGGGGGACTCGTGCAGTCGTAGTCACACTTAAGTGGCGAGACGGCCATGTATAAATCAATAAACTGTTATGATCTGTTTAGCTTTTCATATTTTGTACAAAATATTTTATACAGAATGCTCAAAATGTTCATGTAACTGTTTTATTTAGACTGAGGGAGCCTTGTTCTGTCCTATACCTTGCGTCAATGGAATCAGATTGTTAAATAAGAATAACATTTTTTAATTAAAATAAATAATAGTTTAAAAAACTAAAAAACACGCTTTAAAAACCAAACTAAAAAAGTAATAACTATATCTACTAAATAAAAATTAAGCAGGCGCAATTCGAGTCCACGCCGTTTGTTTTCGTGAAAACGTTATGCAAGATGTTTTTACACGCTTTATATTAGCTAGCTTTATTTGTATGTTTGTAACCGACTCCTTAGGGCGCGATTTTGACCCACTTTAAACGGTCAGATTTCATTTAAACTTTGTAAACTTATCGAGGACCGATGACGATTCAATCATTTAAAAAAAATTAGAGAAAAACAGAAAAAAAATCACGCTTTTGTAGTTAGCAGAACTAAAAAATAGAAAATAAATAATAGTTCAAAAAACACGCTTTAAAAACCAAACTAAAAAAGAGAAAATAATTTAATTCAATTAAAAAGCGTGGGGTGCTTGACATTAATTGATTATAAAAATACCTCAAAAAGCACCCCACGCTTTTTAATTGAATTTAAATTATTTTCTCCTTTTTTAGTTTGGTTTTTAAAGCGTGTTTTTTAGTTTTTTAAACGATTATTTAAACCAGTGTGTCTCTTTAACCGTAAATAATTTTGAAAGCAAAAAAATATATGATATTCTGAAGTCTTTTTTACATAGAAAGATGGAACTCAAAACATAACTTAACATACTTTAATGCATCAAAAAAATCATCAAAGTCACCTCTTAATTATCTTTAAAACCAGTTTTATAATTATAATTGTTACTGAAGGGATCTTCAATAACAATTACAATTATAATTAAAAACATACCATAAAATTCCAAATGCCAAACTGCATCCAGAGATGGATTATTTATTATTAAATAGTTAATATCTAATTTTATACGATTCTATTTGCATTTTTACGACAATGCTTGTTCATTTATTATTCGAATTTATTACAACAGATTTTAACCCGTATCGGATTGCAATAAGTACTATTATCGCTCTAACGACAATATTTAAAGTTACCAGGGCCTTAAGTGATCATGACATACTCTCAACTGCCACGCTTTTTCAAGTCAACGTAGGTACAGACGCCAGCACTTCAAGCTACCCCAATCTGTCAAATTTCTTTGATAGATTTTCAACTTTATAACACAAGCATAAGATTCATGTTCAATTGGGAAAATTTGACAGTTTGGGGTAGCTTTATGTGCTGCCGTCTGTACATCAAAACAACATAATTATTAAAAATGTTACGATGCTGTGTGTGTGATGATGATGATGCAGCTTATCGTTTTTCATCGTACTCCTAAGTGGACGCTGCGTCACTGCATCTCTTAATAGGCAATTAGTTATAATTAGTTTGAACAAAATTGTTGATAAGTATATCGTAATTAGCTATTATTTTTAACTTACTGTTTACATTAAATTCGAGGTATGGGTTAAGGCCCCGGTAACTTTAAATATTGTCGTTATGAGCGATAATAGTTCTTATTGCAATCTGATACGGGTTAAAATCTGTTGTAATAAATATGAATAATAAATGAGCAAGCATTGTCGTGAAAATGCAAATAAAATCGTATAAAATTAGATTTAACTATTTTATAATAAATAATCCATCACTGGATGCAGTTTGGCATTTGAAATTTTATGGTATGTTTTTAATTATAATTATAATTTTTACTGAAGGGATAACTGGTTTTAAAGATAATTAAGAGGTGACTATGATGATTTTTTTGATGCATAAGAATATGTGTAATTATGTTTTGAGTTCCAGCACTGTATGCAAAAAAGACTTGAAAATATCATATATTTTTTTTGCTTGCAAAATTATTTACGGTTATAGAGATACACTGGTTTAAAAAAACCACATTTTTGAGCGTTTTCAAGAAATCTCCGCCTTAAACCATAGTCATAAGAAAGAAGTTATCTGTTTTTACACGAATGCACGACGCAAATGAGGGTAATGTGTTTATCAGCTTATAATGTATGTCTGTATGTAAATGTATGTGCGTTTGTCCCTTTAAATTGTGACGCTCTAGTGGCCAAACACGGCCGTTTTTGATGATTCTTACATCAATCGATTTGTCTCAATCTCGTGAGTGTCACCACAAAATACTTAAGGGCCATAGTATCCTCATCTCCCGTTTGTATGCTAAAGCACGACTGCCGCCCGCGCCCGCGCAGGGCCCCTCTGAGCCTTTATCTCAAAATGGGGATATTCCTTTGATTAATTTACAATTGTGCTTCGGCGATTTTTTTTTCAAATAACGTAGCCGTTTAGTAGGAGTATGGAATAGAAGCCAAAATATTGCGTGTTGGAAAATATTTTTTACAGAAAAAGTATTAACCATACAAAAAAAGTACTTCGGGCAAAATGATCTATATGAATCTATAGCAAAATCATATATTTTTCAAATCTTCAAGACAAGCCGTTAATGAGCAGTAGGGTTCATAAAGTGACCGTGTTACGCTACCGAATGGGACGTAGGCCCTTAACAAGCTCAAAGGTGTCAGTAAAGACATGACAGTTTTCAAAATTCAAATTGGCGACGGTTGAAAAAGAAAGAAATGAAAGTCGACGAACTCTGTCAAGTAGGTAGGGTATAACCACTGAATATCAGCGCGGTGGTGTGATGCATTCCATAGTACCTACAGCATCATGCTGAGAGGAAGCCTTCTTGTCTGTTACAGTCGGTATTTGAAACCCTTTTAGGTCCTGCCTATCACTCTAGGAATAACTTATTTAATCACAAATATGACTTCCTTTTAGCTACTGTCAAAAATGTCAAAAGACCGACATTTTCGAGGGTAAAGCGCGCAGATTCGCATCGTTATTACAAAAATAACTTGTTCTATTGATACAATTAAATTTAACCAATTTTGTGCTCTATTTCTTGGTCAATAAAATTCTGCAACCAATGTATTAAGTGCATCCTTATTTTGGTTCTACATCAGTAAAATGCCGACTGCATTTCTTTGGAAAATACAGAGTATTCACTAAGTTGTAAGATTCAATTTCCTTTGCCTCACAACTATAATATAACACCGACTATTATATTCCGCCAACAAAACACAAATACCCTTTTCCTGTCATGTAAAACTTATTTCCTTAGCAACAAGGTTCATTTTCTTTGGATTTAGATATAATAATAAGTTTGCAATCAACATGTGACATTAGTAACGGTTTTTAAGTGCACTCAAATAGTGATGTGAGATGACATTCGGATTCGCGTAACGAAATGTTTTATTATAATTTTATCGAATATCCGTAGGGATGTAAAAGTGTTTGTTGTTAGCATTTGCAATTCATATTTTCTGTGATGTTTTGAATATTTTATTGGTCCTAGTGATTTTTTTGGGGCGAGCTGAGAAGGAAAAACAAAGTGGGGTAGACGAATTTAGTGTAAAAATAATAACAAATGACGAATGAAATAGTGTGGTATGTTTAAACAAATGTATGTAAACTGTTTTTTATCCCTACTATCCGTACTTATAGGTATATATATTTTATATAAATGTGAAAGTAACTCTGTCTGTCTGTTACGATTTCATGCCTAAACCGCTGAACCGATCGTCATGAAATTTGGCCGAGATATGGTCTGCGATATGGAGAAGGATATAGGCTACTTTTTTAACCGCGATAACCGACATCCAAGCAGGCGGAGCCGCAAGCAAAAGCTAGTTTTAAATAAAAAAATATTGATAATTAAGCAAAATCATTGCTGGATACACGATCCACCGAGACCTAGGTCCGTTGGTTTTCTAAGAGATATCGTATGCAGCAATTCATAAATAAGTAGGTAGGTAGGTACCTACTATTGTAAAGTATATTGGTCATAGTTATTCTTTCTTTTAGCAAAGAGTATCAACAAACGGAGATATCGATAATAATTTAGCTTGGGTGGGGCATTTAAAAAACTGGACGACAGTTTGAGATCAGACAAAATTACATAATGTCTGAAGTCCTGCCTCTATAAGCGTGTTCTGCCCACCATGACGTGGAGGTTGACGCAAGAGGCTGTGTATAGGCTGAGAATTGCACAGAGAGCCATGCAGGAGCGTTTCATGCTTGGCAATCGGTAATAAACCGATTTCCATCAAATGTCAACAAACGAAGAGGTGTCTTCGATATCAGAAAACGTACTATGGAGCTCAAGTAGAGTTGGGCAGGACACCTTGCAAGGCGCTTTGATAACAGGTGGAGTAAGGCTTTAACAGTGTGGCGTCCATGGACTGGAAGACAAGATCTCGGTCGTTCGGAAGCGAGATGGGTTGTCGACATTGTTGCCATCGCGGGCAAAATCTGGATGAGGCTGGCACAGGTGCGTGGGGTTTAGCAGTAGTATGTGAAGTCGGGCTGTGGATTGGATACGGATGATTATAAAGAAATCAAACCCATAAAACTGAAAAGAATCAGGGACCTCGGTGGAGCTAAAACTTTACTGAAGCAAAAAACAGCAAGAAGTACGAATAAGTATAATTAATCTCCTGTATGTTAGAAGGAACCTAGAACTACAAACTATGAAAAAAAAACATGTTAATTAAGTATCGCCACATTTTGCACCCCAAAGTATCTACGCCTAAACAAACAAACAAACATACACACATACAAATATGAAAAACAAACTATCCAAAATTAAATTACCCACAATAAACAAATTACAAAACAATTTAATGAATCGTAAACTCACTAACGAGATTAAAAAATTACCGTCGGCTGAACGCGTCATTTACACATAGTCCAAAATAATGAACGAAAATTACAGCGAAAAAAAAGAGCGTTTCAAACTTCGAACCCTGTTAAACGACCAATCATGGCGCCGGAATTTGATTGCGGGGCGTGACTGTCCTCATTACTTACAGAACAACTGCAGCGTCGAACTGACAGATATAGTGCTGTCTCAGTCTTTTGTATGGGAATAAGAAAGGGATGGGTGGATACGGAAAGCAATTTGCGTGGATCGTTGAGCACTACACAGCGTGTTTTAATATTTAATTTTATAGCGATATTAAGTTTGTTATGAATAAGTTTATTATATTATCGTGGATTTATGTCGGGGGCGCGGTAATGGCGCGTTCCCGTTTCGTATTAGTGCTTGGAAGTGTCATTTGTTTGGATTACACGTTAGATGTCGCTGATTCGATTAGAGGTTGTGTTCGGTGCGAGCGCGCGAATGTCAATGATTGGGAATCGTTAAGGGTTACGGAGTCCCAGGAGATAGTTTATTTTGGGAATTAGTTGCAGAGCTATGCTTGTGGGAATTGAAGTCGATTTTGACTTTGAATGTGTAGTTTGATGCTTCGATGATCTTAGTGTATAGGTTTATCTATGTTCGGAAAGGTTTTGATAAGTATATATTAGTGATGTACCGATTAGTTGCCGTATAGTCGGGAAAGCCTTCTAATCGGCCATATTTGTAGTCGGCGATTAGTCGGCTAATACAACCGACTAATCGGCCTATTTTTTACTCGTGTTAATATGCTTCAAAATTTAAAAGACGATCATTGAAATGAAATTGAAATCTTTACTATGATTATTTTTATTATAGAATCAGTTTTACAGTTTATTTTCAGTGCAATCTAGAAAAGGATAGCAAGAAACGCCGGCTCGCACTTACAGAATGATAGACAAATGCAGAGTAAATAAAAACATGATCTGACAATTCCGCCTGATCGCCGGGCGCCGCGCCGCGAACCCGGTCGACTTACAAGCCGAAAGTAGTCACGAACATTTACCGATGTCACCCGAACTCAACCGAAAGTAATGATCGGCTGGCATAATGGCCGACTAGTTGGCTAGTCGGCCAAAGTCATAGTCGGCCCATCTCTAATAGGTATATTATCTTCCCAGTCTCCAATAACCTAAAGGTCAATTACCTTATTATTAAAAATATTAAATTGTCGGATAGTGACCAAATTGGATAGTGTAGGTAATAATTATCTATTTGGAGTGGTTTACAAAGAGTTTCTTAGAATATATCCGACGTTATATTATTGCATTATCTACCTACTCGCATTCATTCATCATCATTTCATTTTTCATCATCAAAAGGGGGGGGGGGGGGGGGGGTTTCCATAATCGCGTTCCATATTCCACGCTTGGCAGGCGGGTTGGCGATCGCAGTATGGTGGTAAAATGCATAGAGAACGCTGCTGCCCATTCTCTAGTAAGTCCCTTAGTCGCCTTCTACGACACCCACGGGAAGAAATGGGATGGTGCTATTCTTTTATGTCCGACACCACACGGTACTGGCATTAGCCTTACCTTATAGGTATGCTAATAAGATTCTAATGATACTACTAATTCAATACTTTAGTAATAAATATCTACAACAATAACCACGGTATCTTTGATACCAAACAAGGCTCTATGCAACTATTAAAAACATTACAATAGAAATAGGATATGACTAATCACAAGTAAAGACCCGTCTTACATGAATGCAAATGGAATGACAAAACATAGATACAATGATGACGTAAGGAGACAATAAAGGACCTTGTGACGTCATCGATCTATCTATAGTTCCAGACTTGTTGAGTTCCTGTTGAGCTCCTCAAGTTCTGAGTTGAGCTGCATGATTACTGATAAATGCGTGCACTGATTGGACAGGTTCACTCAATCTGTGTGGTTCTTTCCTCAAAAGAACATTTCAGACACCAATCCACATGATCTTACCAAGATTATGTCTGGACTTTAAAAGAGACTGTGACCTCTGTTTGTATCGGCCTTTCTTCTCAGAGTAGTCAGATAGGAAACGCCGACCTCATCTAGTTTAAAAAAATATGATTGACGTGTAAAAGTGTTTGTACAAACCTACTTACAGAAATAAAATCATTTATCATTTATTTATCATTTGTTAGGGCTACGTTCCGAGATACGATAATATCGATTTGAGCGTGCTCACACCCGTTCCGGATTGGCGTGAGCGCGATAACGATGTCCCATGAATCGTCATAGATGACGTCATGACATGCGCCATCTTGCGATAACGCCGACCATGCTTAGTACTAATATCACCGTGAGCGCTGTCAAAAATGACAGTTGTGCTGTTTTGTTTTGAATCATACCATATCTTTATCTATGTAACTTAGATAGTGCTTCTTAAGAAGACGAAATTTGTGGTGTATACAAGTTTTATATGGTGTAAATTGGTTTTAATAATGAGTGAGCACTGTTAGCGCGTTCACGAGCGTTCCGTATTGTTAACAAAAATGACAGATCTTAGCTGCCATAATCGTGATATCTATCTCGGAACGCAAATTATTGATGTGAGCGCTCACAGCGCTATTTTTCTTATTCGGAATGTGGCCTAGGTCTTGAAATTACACTCAGAATACTTAAAAGGTTATTATTTTATTTAAGCAAAGAAGTAAACAGTGGTGGCCGGGGTGCGGGTTGTTCGAAAGAGATACCGCGGCCCCTGGCACACAGGCAACTGAGGGAACACGGGTGGGTTTTAGTCAGTAAAAGTCTGCCACGCTCTCCTGCTCCACCCAGAGCGTTAGAAGTTATTTGATGATTTCCCATCCAAAAAAAAGAACAGTTGTGGCCCAGTGGCAAAGGCTACGACTTACAAGTTGTAGGTCGTAGATACGAACCCAGACAGGCGCTTTATACTTCGAGTACTTCAATTATTATTTCATCACCGCTGCTCTCAAAAGGGTGAAGGAAAACATCGTGAGGAAATCGGCATGTCTTAGAACCAAAAAAAATCAAGGACATGTTTGTGAATGTGTGACGTAGCATCTACCAACTAGGGACGCGAAAAACGTATCGATACTTAATGGTATCGAGTTTCCTTTTGATACCGATACTTTTGTAGGTACTCGATACTTTGCATTCGATACTTTTACTCAATGAGTAGGTACTTTTTGACAGGTATCGTATCGAACAAGAAATTAAGTTTTAAATGGGTAATCTTGCGACCTTACGGCTCATGGTCAAGGTTATGGCAACGCCATCTAGTTCACTCGTTCTGAACCTTCTAAAACATTACTATTCTGCTCTATTTTTGTTTAGGGCAATGGTGCCGATGTCGACAATTCTGTCAATGTCAGATGTGTTGAGAAAACGTGCGAAGGCAAGAAAAAAAAGAATAAGTACTTACCAAAAAAAAAACATGAAACCGATACTAAAAGTTGATTTAATGTGAACTTGTTGTTAATAGAAAATAGCGTGGGGTGCTTTTTGAGGTATTTTTATAATCAATTAATGTCAAGCACCCCACGCTTTTTAATTGAATTAAATTATTTTTTCCTTTTTTAGTTTGGTTTTTAAAGCGTGTTTTTTAGTTTTTTAAACTATTATTTATTTTCTATTTTTTTGTAAGTATCTGCTAACTACAAAAACGTGTTTTTTTTTTCTCAATTTTTTTTTAAATTATTGAATTGTCATCGGTCCTCGACAAGTTTACAAAGTTTCAATGAAATCTGACCGTTTAAAGTGGGTCAAAATCGCGCTCAAAGGAGTCGGTTACATACAAACATACAAACAAACATACAAGTGAAGCTAATATAAAGCGTGTAAAAATGAATTAGGGGAAGGTGGGGGGACACCGGATAGTTAATTTTATTTTATTTTATTTTATTGTGTTTGGGTGGCTTACAGCTATCAGTACAAAAGGAATAGTTATATAATTTACGAAAAGCCATTTACAAGCCTCCACAGATAGCAATGGGGTATTGTTGTGCGAGTTATAAACTATGTTTAGATTAAATAACTAATTATGTAAGTGATAAATTAAACTTAAAACTAACTAAATACACAATTAAACTATTACATTAAGTAAATACATAGGCAGGAATGCATGATCAACTACTAATTGGATCTATTATTAAGTAAATACATAGGCAGGAATGCATGATCAACTACTAATTGGATCAATCAGAAACTAGTTTTTAGATAAAATGGTAACAATAGACGCCAAGCTGCTTGCAAACAAATCGATTGAGGAGTGTTCATTCTTTACAATTCTGTTGAATGCTTTGACTGAGCGAATCATAAAGGAATTACTGCGGTAAATTGTGCGAGCGTAAGGAGCATGGAGAAGATCTCTCAAACGAGAGTGTCGAGGTGGAACATTCAAAGATAGCTTAGAAAGAAGTTCAGGACATTCAATCTTTGATTGTGCTATTTTCACTAAGAATCTTATGTCGGATATATTCCTCCTAGTTATAAGTGGGAGTAAGTGGAATCGAGCACATCGTTCATTGTAACACAGATAAGGGATTTTAAATTTGTAACCTAAGTATCTCGTGAATTTCCCTTGTATTCGTTCCAGTCTGTCTGAATGCACTGCGTAATTCGGATTCCAAATTTGACTACCATATTCGAGATGACTGCGGACGTAAGCACAATACAGGATTTTTAAAGTTTTCATTTTTTTAAACGAACTGGCATTACGAATAATGAACCCCAGGCCTTTGGCTGCTTTTTTGGCGATATGATCGATATGACACTCAAAACTGAGTTTACTATCCAGCAGAATTCCAAGATCTCTGGTGACATGAGTTCGAGATAAAGGCTGATTTGCAATTGAGTAGTTAAAGATGACTGAATTATTTTTTCGGGTGAAGGTTATAATTAAGCATTTGGATATGTTAATATCTAGTTTATTTCTGGTACAATAACTTGCTAACCTAGAAACGTCTGCCTGCAAAAGTAGAGCGTCATTTAAACTTTTAACTGATGTATAGATTTTCATGTCATCTGCAAACAATAGGTGTTTAGAGTGTTTGAAACACTCGCCGATATCATTAATGAATAGTACAAATAATAGCGGCCCTAGTAAGGAGCCCTGTGGTACACCAGAGGGGATGCTCGACCAGGAGGACATATAGCCACTGAGAACTACTGCTTGTGTTCTATTTTGCACATAAGACGTTATCCATCTATATAGGTCCCCCCTAATGCCCAAGTCAAAAAGCTTCTTCAGTAAAATGTCATGATCGATTCTATCAAATGCCTTGCTATAATTAGTGTAGATTGCGTCGACCTGGGATCCATTATCCATGTGTTCTGAAATATAATCTGTGAAGAGAACCAGGTTGGAAACTGTAGACCTTCCTTTCAGAAAACCGTGCTGTTGGGGACTCAAGCTAGCAACCACACTGCTGTACAACTGATTGTAGATTATGCGTTCCAATACTTTAGCTAGCAGACAAAGCTTTGAAATTGGCCTGTAATTTCCAATATTATCTTTAGGACCCTTTTTATGGATTGGTGATATAAAAGCTGATTTCCATAAAGAAGGTACAACACCCTCCGATATTGACCTTTTGAATAAAAGTGATACAGGTAATGCTAGTTCATCAGCGCACTTAACTATGAACACAGCGGGAAGGGCATCAGGGCCGGCAGATTTGGTTAAGTTAAGGGATTTTAAATGTCTATGAACGATTGCTATGTCAATTTCGATTGTACTTATATCGCAGCTTGAAACAGAGCCGGTCGAACCACAGCTGTGACTTGCGGAGGAAGCATCTAGAAATGTAGTAGAAAAATAATTAGCAAAGAGTTCACAGATACCTCCCCCTGAGTCACTACGATTATCACCATAAGACATACTTGATGGGAAATTACTGTTCATGCGTTTGTTTTTCATATACGACCAGAATAGTTTTGGGCTGGTAGTTATTGAGGCTTCAATCTTAGTCATGTAGGCTTTATAGCAAAGCTCCTCGATATCATTGGCTCTGTCGCGGAGTAATTGATATGATAAGCGATCCGAAATATTACCGTACACTTTAAATTTCTTATAGTATGTATATTTTTCTTTAAGTATCTTGATGAGTGCTGAGTTATACCAGGGTGGGTATTTAAAAACTTTACACCGACGCTGAGGGACATGCTTATCTCTGATGACGAATAACGTTGAATAAAACTTCCGGACAGCTTCGTCAACAGTTCCTTTCAAAATTATGTCGTCCCACTTAGTGCCTCGCAAGTCGGATCGAATAAACTCGTAGTTTCCTTTGTTATATTGATACATCATGCGTGCACTAGCATTTAGCGCCTGAGGCTGTTCAGTAACAAGCTGAATTGACAACGCTGGGTGGTATGAGTCCTCAACAGTTAAAGGTTCCGAACACGCCGAGACAAACACGGGGATATTCGCGAGGACTAGATCTAGAATTTTGCCGTGCCTGTTATCAATAAGATTAAATTGCTGTAAATTACAAAAATTTAAGGTGTCAACAAAATTAGTAAACAAGCTAGTTTGAGGTGCAATAGGCCTAATTCCATCACATGTAGTCGTCCATTTTATGGAGCTCATATTAAAGTCCCCAAGAATAATAAATTTGTCTGAGGGGTGGTTATTTATTAAGTCCGAAAGGGTGTTCAAATAAAGCTGTAACTGACTAGCGAAGCTATTGCCTGAGTTCTGTTCACAGAGATACAGAGTACATATGTGAAGTCGGTAGGTACGTTTATCACAGCTGGTTCTCAATTGAATAGAAATCCAAATGTCTTCCGCACTGGATTGCCAGCCAACATTCTCAACTGCAGCGAGTGAACGGCGGACCGCCACCAACACGCCGCCACCACGCGACTGCGCTGTGGCCGCGTAGTCACGGTCGCGCCGCCACACTAGGTACCTATCGTCAAAAAGTTCACTGTTTAGAATCCCATCGACGAGCCAGGTCTCAGTTAAAGTGATTATTTCATAGTTACATTTTGCTAAGTTCCTGTAAAAGTTAATTGACTTCGTCCGCAGTCCTCGAACATTCTGGTGATAAATATTTAGTTCATACATTAAGGAATGTGATATCTACAAATAAGTAGTACATTAGAAAAAGTTTGTAAATAATGTGTCCCAATCCTGAACAAAAAATAGGCTTCCGTTTATCAACATAAAAATCTGAGCTCCATCCAGACTCGACCATAAGTAAAAAAATATATTTTATTGAATAAAAACTACTGGTATAGGCGTAATTATTTGTTATTATGGGTAGGTCAGTAAAAAACTCAAAATGTATGCTTATTCTAGTAAAACCTAAATAGTTCATATTTATCTCTAAACTTAATACACAACGCTTGTAGAAAGGCAATTCAAAAGAACAGAAAAACCGCTCAACATCCATCAAACCATTATGTTTTAGCAAGCCATTGAATATTACTATAAAAACAATAAGTTACACATTCGAACATAAAAATTAACCGAAGGTACACACAGCGAGTACGATCAAATGGACTTTGGACTGAGATAAGCGAGAAGGCGCATTCAATGTTTCTCAAACAGCTAATTGTTAATTCTTTCGTTATTCGATTTAGTCTTAGCGTATTATTTTCAAGGCATAGCAAAGATGATATGAATTTTAAGCAAAATAAACAAGTAACGTTGAAATTAGACGTGAAATAAAAATAGATTAGTGTATTTTTTGCAAATCCCGTTCCGTTGCAACTATGAAAGTCTTGGAAGTGGCATCCCGTCTCACAAAAATCTTCATATGTTTCACCCACACAAATTGGAAATTTTGTTCCTTGGCAAGGGATTTGGTTTGTGAGAGTAACATTTTGCTCTTTATAGTAAGGTGATCATTGACGAAGATCCTTCCTGAACCAGTGATTCCAATGTGCTCCGGGAGTAGGGGATCTTTGCGGGAACGGGCAGCCGCGATAAAATCCTCTTTCACATATCTGTTCATAAAGGAAACAATAATGTTCTTATTGGTAGATACGTTCGACGGTACTCTGTGCAAAAAATTAATTTGGTTCTTCATAATGGGATAAGAAACTTTTTCACCGATTTTGATAACAATATCAAAGAGGTTCTCTCTATCCTTCAGCGGTACTCCCTTAATTTCCACATTATTGCTGCGGAGCCACTGATCAATGTCCCGATGGCCGTCCTCGAGTTTGACAATCGCTGCCTTTGTGTGTGTTACGTCCATCTGCACTGATTCGACTTTACGTTAAGAAAAAGACACCATAAAAAATTGACTATGTTATTTATTGGGGTAATCAATGTCATAAATGTTTAAGTATACTTTAAGCATAACTTTGGCATAAAAATGTTTGAGAACAATCTTAGTAATTACAAAATATATATGTTTTTAATAAAAATTATAAATCCGAATTCACCCCATACCTATGGGTCAAACCGGATAGGCATTTTTTATTCAAGAGGTGAATACAGATACTAACAATAAAACTAAATAATCACTTTATTCGCAGTTTTTGCATACAAAAAATAATAATTCTAGCTCGGAACAACTGACGCAACTTTTATGAGACCATTTAAGACAAGCAGTGCATTGGTACCATGCATCTGTGGACTTAGTTTGACTGAACTTTTCGCCACCAACCAAACCCTCCGAATCCTCCTGATAGTTTTCTTTATGCGTCTTTTTTACCGATACCTTTACCTTTGCCTTTTTTTTAATTACTGATGACATAGACATGACATATCTGCCAGTTCATTTTTATATGGTGATTCAGTCAAAATTGCGGTTTTTCCTCGACGCGCTGATAGCTTTTAGGTTCTTAGTGTGAGTGGCGTGACCATCTAATACGAGAAGCACAGCATCTTCATTGCTTGGTTTGACATGGCTGATAAAGTGAAGCATCCATTCAGTGAAAATATGTTGTTGCATCCAACCACTTGGATGGCATGCAGCTACTGTGCCTGGTGGGGCACCATCCAAAAGTTCACTCTTCATTCGTACGCGAGGAAAAATCATAAGAGGTGGAACATAATGTCCAGCTGCAGAAAAGCAAAGCACTGCCGTTACCACATATGTTCGTGGCACTGGCACGTTGATGCTCGCAGTCTGTTAAAAGTAAAAAAAATATAAAAAATAAACAGAGGAATAAAACAAACGCCCGCAATACTTACATATAAAATGAATCGGGGTGAAACCGGATAGTCGAAATCACCCCGTCCGCTTGTACCCCACAGGTGCCATGTTTGAAATTGTAATACTAACAGAGATTGTGTTTACACTCATAGCAACAACTAATACCGTTTCAAAAGGTTAATTATGTATTACTTCAGAAAAATACAACTGTTTAAGATAGCACATAGCTAAACTTAATGATGACACTTTAAAAAAGTCAAAATATTCGATAACTCACCTTTGTTTACAATTTTCGTTTATAGACGCACGCGCTGAGATGTTACCGTCGCTGCCATTTGCAACTGCACTAAGTAAGCGTTCGTGCGTATTTCACCGCTAGCTAGAGCAAGACAGCTGTACCCTGAGTAATAAAATAGCAACTATCAGGTTTCACCCCCTGTCCGGTTTCCCCCCTCGTTCCCCTACTGTTCGTTAGTCTCGCTAAAACTCGAGAACGGCTGGACCGATTTGGTTAATTTTGGTTTTGAAATATTTGTGGCAGTCCAGGGAAGGTTTAGGTAAACGGTGAGAAAATATAAAGAAAAAAAATGTTTTTTAATCTCACAAAAAGTTCAGGCAACTTTTTATTAGCGGTACGAAGTTCGCTGGGTCAGCTATTATAAAATAAAAATTTAAAATAAAGTCCCCCGCCGCGTCTGTCAGCGATAAACTCAAAACGTTCTGATCGGAGTTTCATGCAGTTTTCAGCAATAGACAGAGTGATTTATGAGGATGGTTTGGGTGTATAATTTGTTAAGGTTTTGTTTAAATTGGTTAACGTGTAGCGGCACTACAGAAAATACTTCGTAACAATATCTAAAAATACAAAAAGAGAAGTGGCGCCATCTACAATGCCACAGGCGAACTACGCAAGACTCACGTCACAGAAGTCCTACATCGCGCAATCAAAGTTCCCGCGACTCGCATAGATACAACATCCCGACATCAACCGTCGGGCAGTTGCCGACCAGACACAACACCCGTCTGGTCGGAGGATCCTCCTTTGCCTATAGAGTATGAGTGTACTTTATACCCTGTTCCTCATACCTCTATGAACATCGGCGAATCCGCTGGCAAAAGTTAGTACTTTCGTAAAACTCCCACTACCAAAGCAGAACAGCAAAAATTTACAAACCAATATCTTCCGGCTGTATTGCAGACAGAGTCTTAAGTCCAGCGTCAGCTAGTACCTACCTACCTACTTAAAAAAATAACAACTGACTTCCAAAAAACACCATAAAGTGAAAAATTACTTTAATTTCGGAAGTCGGTGACTTAGGATATCTATTTTATTTTTTTGTCTCCGCCTTCCGAAATTAAAGTTATTATTTTTAACTTTTTAGTTATAGTATCTACTCCACACAATTCGAATTTTCATTTCTCCTTGGGGTCAAAACAATGCATATTTATGCGATAGCAGCAATCGCGGTTTATTTGCTGTAATTTTTTGAAGAGTTCCGTTGTCTGTCTCCGAAACGCATCATCAGATTTATATGACGGAGTTATGCCCGAACATACATAAAAAAAAATCTATATAAACATGTCGAATTGATAACTCCTTCTTTTTGAAATGAGTCACTTCACCTCTCTTTACGATCTAAGCCCAATCAATGATTTCCCTCACGATTCTTAATATCGGCATTAGAATCGTTACGTCCTAAATCCAGTATCAACCGTTAATGGGCCGATATGACAAAATGAGCTATTCCAAAAAAAAAACAATCGACTGCAACTTGAATTTTGGAAATTGTTATCTTTGGATATATTTTGGTCACCGACTTCCGAAATTAAAATAATTTTTCACTTAGAATTGTTTTTTTTGGAAGTACATATTTTGGTTTTTTTTTTGGAAAAAGTTTTTATTTTAAATATATTACAGTTTATCACACCAATTCATATACCCTACACTACTTGCCATGTAAACAAGCGACAGGAAGTAAGTAGTCGAGTAGGTATCATCAAAATACTTACTTACAATGGATTAAAAAAACATATTATCGAGGCTAACGCAAAAACTACCCAAGCAAAGTTAATAAAATACGAGACTACCCCTGAGGCATACCTACACAAACCACGAAAAAACTAATTTTCAAAATCGATCTACAATTGCCGGAAATAATAAAGAGCAACAAAAATACAAGAAAAATCATATAGCTAGACGAATTGAAAGACTTGTATGTAGGTAGGTCCTCCTTTTTGAAGTCAGTTAAAATGAGTCACTTCGCCTCTCTTTACGATCTTAACCCAATCAATGATTTCCCTCACGACTCTTAAATATCAGCATTAGAATCCTTACGTCCTAAGTCCAGTATCGACCGTTAATGGTCCAATATGGCTGAATGAGCTATTGTTATAAAATTTATAGCCATTGCAATAACGCATTCAGTTCGTGAAGATATTTGGGAAGTAAATTTAAAGCTTAGGTAGCTATAGTTTTATTTGTGAGAACTTTATACGAGACTGGACTGGGAAGTTTCTGATGGTCGAAAATGATTTGGAGCTGTGCATAAATGATTAATAAATAAAATAAATAAAAACTTTTATTTCGGACTGGTAAATAATCCAAAGATGTTAGTAGAGTACAACTTATGAAACTAGTGTTAGTATATTATATATTTATTTAAATCCTAATGTGGGTATTAACCCAGTGCTGGACGATTTGCTGTCATTTTTTTAAGAGTTCCGTTGTCTGTCTCCGAAACGCATCATCAAATCTGTATGCAATTTAAATGGGACCATTTCGGAATAAACCCCTTTCGAAAAAAAAAATTGCCCATCGTCTATAAATGACAGAGTTATGCCCAAACATACATAAAAAAAAACATCCGAATTGATAGATAACATCCTCCTTTTTGAAGTCGGTTAATAAAAATGAATAAACAGTTAATTACTAATAACAATAGCAAAACCATGGTCAGCAAGCCAACCAGTTCCCACAAGCAGCATTCACGAGCATCACCATCATAATATTAAGTCAATAAGAACAATAAATACATCAAATTCCATATCAAGGCAAACCTTTAGTGACACAAGAAGCCATCAAACTACCCACACAAATCGTAAATTATCTTGTATACATCAGCGGTGTACCAAATAGCCACAATCAATTTAGAGGGGGTGGTGAAGTGGTGGGGCGAGGGGACAAATTGCTCGCTAATGACCACCGCGCCAGCCAAGTGGCCGTGCTGGCTTTAGATGTGGGAGAGTGGGTTTGAGAGACGGAGAGTTTAAACGGGGATAGTAAGGATTTTAATTAGAACGAGTAGGTAGAGGCACAATGCGGTCAAAATATTGTGCCAAAGGTGGTTCAGAATTCAAAAAAGCTGAATTTTTTATAATATTTAAGTTTTACTAGGTTCCGCCCGCGGCTTCGCCCGCGTGGAGGTCGGAAATTATCCCGCGGGAACGTACTACCGGGATAAAAAGTAGCCTATGTGTTAATCTAGGTTATAATCTATGTGTGCCAAATTTAATCCAAATCCGTTCATCCGTTTTTGCGTGAAAGAGTAACAAACATCCATCCATCCATCCATCCATACTTACAAACTTTCGCGTTTATAATATTAGTAAGGATACACCTTACCCGAAGTACTTAATAACAATCGCACGGGTCCTACTTCTTCTTTACCTACCAAGACCCCTCCGAATCTTGGAAAGAACGTTAAGCTGTTAGTCCCGGCTGTCTTTCGTGGATCTTTGACAGTCGTTACGGGTAATCAGAAGCCCGAAAGTCTTACAGCGAAGGCCTGAATTCTCTATGACTACGTAACGATTCCTTACTCATCACCACGTCAAACAAAAGAAAAAGAAAGAAAGAATACCGTTTATTTGGACACAGTCTGTGAAACACAAAATACAATAACAAAAAGAAAAGTGACAATACATAAATAACTACAACAGTGTGTGCCTTACGGCTGCGCCAAAAAGGTTCATTTCAGCATTAATGCCAGACAGACTGATGCTGATGCTGTCTGTCTGTCTTGGAACATACAGAATGTGACATTTCGATTTCTTACCGTTAAATTGGTGTCTAAAGAACACGATATTGACGTAGTTTGAACGTAGTAAGATTCCGCGGGGAACCATTATAACCATACAGAATTGGGGCCCAGTCTTGCCAAGGGTTATCTCGTGTTACCCAGTACCAATTGGGCTGTGGCGTTCAGATAGACAGTCGCTCCACGTAAAATACTAATATTCAGCTGCCAGACTAAAAGCTGACCCTAATGAAAAGGCTAATTCACGGACCAACCGCTGACAAGCGTCGCTTAACCTGATCGATCCCGTGCTGCTGTAAAGTATGTATTCAAATTACTTTGTGCTAAACGCCGATTGATGATAGGCGTAAAAGACGTTTTTTTTTATTTTTTTTTGGGTGGGAAATCATTGAATAACTTTCCCGCTCTGGGTGGAGCAGGAGGGCGTGTCAGACTTTTACTGACTAAAACCCACCCGTGTTCCCTCAGTTGTCTGTGTGCCAGGGGCCGCGGTATCTCTTTCGAACAACCCGCACCCCTGGCAGGCATCGGCCTTTGTGGACCCCACCAGTTGGTGCTGACATCTCTTTGAGGCGCGCGTGGAACACAACGCGCCGTCGCTCCGGGCTTGGTCATTACCGGACAGCGAGCTACCCATTACTCGCCGTCCGCAAGCCCGCGCCTACGGTGGCCGGGAATCAGCTTGAGATTCCTGACGCCCAGGGCGTCTCCCGCGGCGACTACGGCCGTGAGGGCGCATATACTGCCTCTTCCTCACGTGCGCCGAGCGTAAAAGACGTTGAATGGTCTCCCACAAGTGGAACCGGAAACTATGAGGACGATGATGCAACATCGATCATAGTTCCATAGAGCATTTATTTTCTAATTACCATAATAACCAGAGATCGGATATTCGGATGCATATTCACCTAAAGATAATTTTTAGTTATGAAAGTATCGAAGCGGCTTTATAAATTATTTTTAATATTTATTAAAAACCCGGGGATTCTTGGATTGCATAACTATTCAGATGTGTATTAATTTAAAATTAATGTTTAACCCGATACAAATATGTGTATGTACTGGAGGGGTGGTTTGTAATAGTTAAAACAAAAAATAAACAAAGTACTTACCTAAATTTACTTTTTCGATACAAAAGCGTTCCATGTTAGCCAACATCTTAACTTTAGGTGAATATGCATCCGAATATCCGATCTCTGATAATAACCTGCCTTATTAAGAAAACGTTTATGCTGATTTTAATCTCAACAATAAGGTACAAAAGCACTGCAAGAACCACAATAAACAAATTCCCAGCTGTCATAGCTTGTGGTACAGATTGCGTGGTTATATTCCCTCGAGACATAAGTGAGATGTAGGTACGCAAATAATTCCTGACAGTGATAGACGTTGAATTAAGTGGTGCTGCTTATACACTGGGGATTAAAGGCGTGAATGTTTTGGAATTATTGTATTACAAAAGTAAGTAGGTAAGTAGGTACTTACTTTTTCTAACCAACTTCATAAAGGAGGTCCTCAATTCGTCTGTGGGTATGTTTTTTTAACCGACTTCAAAAAGGAGGACGTTAACAATTCGGTATGTTTTTTTTTATGTATGTTCGGGCATAACTTCGTCACATTTGTATAGTCGTTAAAGCCGTTTGTATAGTCGTTTTCACTTTGTTGTGTTTTTCGGAAGTCAGTTGTATCTTTTTTGGAAAAAGTTTTTGTCTGTTATAGGTAATCACGTTCTGGCAATCATGGTTTGTAAAAGAGGATGCCTTAAGTAAGCCTCTTGCCTTTCCAGCCGGGGATCGTGGAATCCCCGGCTCAAATCTGGAAAGGCAACACCGGGGTAGTCTTTAATCAGTATGAGTCTGACAGACCCCTTTGCCAGCTCCAGGGGAGAAAACATTCATGAGGATTTTCCAATTGGAAAAAAAGGCCTCTTGCTCATGCTTATGAAAATGTCGCAGGGGTTAACTATCACGCCTAATATGTTGTAGTACTTAGAACTATGACCACCACATCATCTGACATAAAACATGACTCTAAACGCTGTTGTATAGAAAGGCACTTATGTTTATTTTATTTATTTAAGTATTTACTAGTTTCTTTCCCCTACTTTGTTCGCGTGAATTCTCGGCCCACGAGCCACCGCGTCGCATCACATCGCCCGCCCGCATCTGTAGGTAGGTTCAGCTCGATAAAAATTTTAGCTCGGAACACGAGGCAAGTCGCTGCGCAGTAACAAATTCATGGGTCAGCGGGGTTGAGGGCTGGGGTACTGCGCAGCGAGTAGCGCACTTCAGAGCTGTCATAAAGTTTGACGCGAAGTTACTCCTAAAGGTTGCAGCGTAGTAACCTACAGTCTTACACAAGAATTAGGCTATCAAATGAAATAAGAATTTTTCATATCTGACTTGTAGTTTTAGAGATTAGCGCGCTCAAACAAACAAACTCCTCTGCTTTATTATTAGTTTATAGATATAGATGTACACAGTAAAATAAATAGAGATACGACATAATAACATTTGAGTACCTACAAAACAAGTTAGTTGATTCTTTAAAAAAATATATTCTGTAGTCTAACCTAGCGCATGTAATTAAAGTACCTAAGCACTTGCTTAGATGATTCACAGATCTTGCGCAGCCGCAAGAGCTAAAGAAGATTCTCATATGTGAAGCAAATAAAATAGGTGCATACCTACAATCTAAATCGACAACGAATAATATTCCAAAGAAACGAAATGATAAGGAAACCACCAATCATAATTTAGTAGGTACCTATTCTTATCTTTAACTGCCCGACGGCAGTTCATAATTTTTAACAGATAAGACTTTCGAGATCATCGTACACTCTGAAGCTGAACGACATTTTACTACACAGCAGCGTAAAAAGAACATGTCAAACTAAAATTCCTCATTTGAAAAAAGAAAACGTCAAAATCAAAAGTGAAAAGTAAGTAATCTGTCCGCAACCAAACGGGGCACAAAACGATGAAATTTATACCCCGTGCTGACACCGGCAAAACATTGTGATCACCACCAATTACCACTGCACACTGCCTCCACAAATATCACTACCACTATCTCCCTCTAACCTATCAAACAGAAACTAGCTATCCCTTTCGCGCCTCACACAAAAGTGTTCTTAATCATTTGTTTGACAGAAGCATAAAGTCGTATTTTCATGTAGGGTTTTTTTGTGTTGGACGTTGTGTGAACGTGGATAGGGATTAAATTGCAATGATAATTGCTTGGTAACAGTGTATATCGGTGCTTAGCAAAAGTGAACTTAAATGTGATAGAGGTAAAGGTGGTTTTCTGTTTTAGTAATAATAGATAATAGGCTCGTTAGCAATGCAGTTGGATGATAATGACAGAAGTATTATGAAGCTAGCAATAAAGCTTACATTCCCTCGTCCAGTGGTTAGTACTAATAAAATAACGTTTTGACTACACCCCGTATGTAGGCGTGGCGACCCGCTATAGAGTTTACGCGCGATGCTCGCGGAGTGAAGACGTATGGATAATGCGTTTAGTGATTTTATATTTTAAAAGTTTAAGTTTAAAAATAGAACTTTGATATTAGTTTTAATAAAATTGAACAGTATTTTTTGCCAATGTATGAGTGATATTATTAAATTCAGTATTATTAAGATACTAAAATATTAAACTTCGGTGTGCTAAGTATAATAGTTTTTTCAAATTAAATATTCTGCAAGACAGTGACAAAATAAAACCTAAAAAAAAAAATTGACTCGTATTAAAAAATACATTAATAGAAATAAAGATGGAACGTTACGTAAAGAATTATTAAAAAAAAAGACTGTTTCTTAGTGATTTATGACACAAAAGTGACTTGAAAAAAAGTGTGTGATAAAAATGGAATCAAAAGTAGAACTAGGCGAGACTCAAACCCAGAAGAAAGTACCAAAACCATTTTCGATCGAATCGATAATCGGAGACAGAAAATCACCTGAAATCGATATAGAAAACAATATATCTGAAAGTTCCAGAAATTCAGACGAGGATGAAAATGAAAGATTAAACGGATTGAATCGGATGCGATATTACGCGCCATTTTTGCAACAAAATGGTTTCCCATTTTTACTAGGGTATCCTGAGCCGTGGTTGTCAAGGGTGCTAGGGTCTGGAGCAGCTCCTGTGAGGGAGAACAGAGAGGAGGAGAAGAGAGAGAGCCCTGTCAGTGTGGGAAGTGAAGCAGAGAGTGATGGTGGGGAAGAAACTAATCAAGGTTTGTAAAACACTTAGTCCTTTAAGTGGACTATTGTCTGTGAGCCATGGCGGCCGTGTTTAGTCGTTGCAACCAGCCCACATCCGTCCAGAAGCAAATTAGGTCTCCTAGTCTGTTCAGAACATCTGTAAAAGATCTGAGACTAGATCTTTTACATTATTTATTTACGTATTCTTAAACATTTTTATTACTAATTTTCAAGTAATCTATTTTATTCACCTGCGTCAGTGCGTCACTGCGGGGTGCCAACTGAAAACCAGCGCTGGGTGTCTAACGCCCAGCAAATGCTGAGATGGTAACCCTTTCGGTATGGGCACGCTCAGCACAATTTTACTGCAGTTTTATTGTTCTCTTTTTTATGTGTTTGTTGCTGTTGTTTTGTGTCGGTGTCGAATAAATGTTTTCTATTCTATTCTATTGAATATCGAACACTAACTAAATAAAAAGACCAATCTGAAATCTCTGTTAGGCTATCTGTCACAATTTGATTCTCCTAGCTAGAAATAGACAAGAAACCAAGATTTTAATAAAAATCTTATATTTGATGACAGACAACGTGTCAACCACGTCAGTGTGCGTGTATGACCAGATGTATGAACGTAAACGAGGCAAAAGGAGTAGATAAATGTAAGGATCGTAGCTAATGGCTTCTGAAGCTCCGAAAACGGAAAGAAAGCGTGAGTTTATGTATGTAAGACAGACAACACACAGCCTAAGCCGCTGGAACTAGACGCACAGCTAGAAGCATGAACTTGTGCGCAAGAGTTTCATATAGGTACAACGAAAGTGAGCAATCTAGTCGCAGGCTTGAACTCACTGGTGGGCCTGGCTAAACAGCACGCTGTCTCACCAGGCATCGTGCCCGACAGAGGACTATCTCTGTCGGGTACTAACCTATGATGAGCAGTTAGACGCTAGTCTACACTCACAACATAATTGAGTGAGATGCAGGATCAGATAAAATAAACCAGGCGCGTAAAAAATTAAGAAAAGTCCTTCGGAAGATCGGGTTTTATGAAAAAACCACTAAATAAATTAATGACCAATAAAGATTGAACTTTTCGATATTTGATCTTTGTCGGTACCGACTTGGTTTTGGAGATTTTACTCTTCTTGTAACTACAACACGCCTAAAGTTAGGTAAAATTAGCTGCAAGAAAAACGAATCTTTGTTGGCGCATAACTTTTTAATGGCTATTTATTTTAGAATTCTTTTTCCGTACAGAAATATTAATAACGAGATAAAACTATACCATGTTTAATTTTTGATGTACATTGTCGAACAGTGGAGAAATACACTCCCGAAGTTTGTATGGAAAATATGTCAACAAGATTCACCATAAGAAATGGTTTTTCAAAATTCATCCCTTAAAGTAGTTCAATAGGGGATGACAAACATGGCTTCATAGAATCATAATAATCATTAACAACCCTCTCAGTTTATTAAATCCCATTGAATGACTATTTCATGAAAAGTCATCCAGTGGGATTTAATGAACTTAGGGTTATACAGGGTAAGTTAACCATTGCGCAAACTGTAACAGAAATGTTTCGTCGGTAATACAAAAAAAAAATTGCTGTTCCATACATTGTGACCACGTAGGTATTGCAATTTTCTATTAAACAGCAGATTTTTTTTTTGTGTAACCGACGAAACATTCTGCGCTGGGGATCTAGAATTATCTGCTGAATTCATGGTTACAGTTTGCGCACTGGTTAAAATGTATCCTGTATCCAAACTAACACTAAAATAAATATATTATGTACAAGTATATAATAATGTAACAAACAGGGGAAGAGCTCACTGGGCATCAAAGAACTCGTCCGCATCGCTGTCAGTGGAAACAGTGTCGTTAGGGCTTAAATCTACTTAAGCCATTAAATCAATCCAACAAACACCGCAGGATGTGAATATGATGGACTAACCAAATCTATTAGCAACTAAAACCATGAACACCTGCCAGGGGTGCGGGTTGTTAGAAAGAGATACCGGGTCCCTCGGCACACAGGCAACTGAAGGAACACGGGTGGGTCTTAGTCAGTAAAAGTCTGACACGCCCTCTTGCTCCACCCAGAGTGGGAGAAGTTATTTAATGATTTTCCACCAAAAAACAAAAAAAAACCATGAACATGACGCAAAATTTAACAGTTAGTACAGAATCAAATCTTAAATAAAATATATTAAATGTATAGGTATAATTACTAAAATAGATATTATGTACAAGTCTGTACAAGTATAAAAAGGAAAAAAGAAAGGGAAGAGCTCATTGGACATCAAAATATTCCTAAGTGACCTTAAGGCTGGCAGCGTTGCCACGTTGTATGGCAATGCTGATTGTTTGACCTAAATAGACCAGCTGGTCACGTGATGAGTCGAAAAACCGCTTAGCGATGCCCCGAAATACTCGATGAGTAGGTACTCGGGCCATACGGCCCTAGTGTTTCAACCCCAAATGGCTCCAACATATTAATTTCAAGGAATAGCTACGCAATATATTCTGCAGAGTCTACACACACACGCAAGCGAGACACATAAGAAGTGTTAAATCCAGCGACCGATACCACGGACTACTCCGTGTGACAGTGAAACATGAAAGAACCTCTACCTAGGGTTAAAATTTGTAGAAACTCCAAATAATAAACCGTTTGTCTTCCTTAGGGCAAATAATTTCCGATCCATCCAAGAAAACCTTTAAAACCAAACGACTTCCGGAAAGACACTACAAAGTGAAAAATAACTTTAATTTCGGAAGACGGTGACTTTGGATATGTATTTTAATTATTTGTCACCACCTTCCGAAATTAAAGTTATTTTTCACTTTGTAGTGTTTTTTCGGAAGTTGATTGTCTTTTTTTTGGAAAAAGTTTTTATTTTTCACTTTATAATAATAGTACCTACCCCACACCAGTTCGAAATTTCAACACGACGACGCCAACGACGATTGATACATAATTTTTATAATTTAGATGACTAACACCATAGTACACTCTTATAATTTAGATGGCTAACACCATAGTACACTCTTATAATTTAGATGGCTAACACCATAGTACACTCTTATAATTTAGATGACTAACACCATAGTACACTCTTATAATTTAGATGGCTAACACCATAGTACACTCTTATAATCCACTCTGTTACTGTCCTACTGCAATACAAAGGCCTCTTCTCGTTAATGGCATTGATCAGCACGCTTGCTCAAAAGAGGTTGGCGATTTCATACTTATCCGGGGTAATTCCGTAACGCACTAACGGTAGGACTGGCTTTAATTTTGACAACAACATTCATTGCGTTATTTACGTTGTTGAGTAAACAAATTTTCTTTCACAGATGTCAGTATAAATGTCCTAGATTGATTCTGAAAGAACATAATTATATGAATTGAAAAAGTCAGATTGTTACTTGCCCGGCCACCACGACATTATAAACTCTTAGATTCCCGAAAATGCGTTGAAATAAATGCCCGTCTCTACCTAATAGATTTGTAATCCCCACATTTTCCCGGCTATATATCAAGTAGAAATTGACAAATCGCCCTACTCTTCGCGGCAGTTCGGCTATTATGAACACACCTTAGATATTATTCGTCTGGTTCTTCACAAGGTTTTTTCGTTGTAGCTTTATTTAACTCCTGTCATTTCTGGAGCTGCCTTGCTCCGTTTGAAAAAAATAATTTAAAAAAACAATTTTTAGCTGTGGTATGCCCCACACAAATTGGTATACTTGTAGAAGTAATAACAATGACAAGAAGTTATTCTTTTGCTCCTTAGCGTATTGATGGCAAAAAGTTCAAACATCCTGGGCCCAAAATTCAGCTGCGTGAACTCCAATCACTGACGCAGTCATAAGATCATCAAATGCTCAGATGACTGGGCATGCGGGCCAGGATGGAAGGTGGGCCATTGTCTGTGGGGAGGTGCCGCATGCGCACTTGAGATCTGAGCCGTACGTGAACCCCATCTGTGGAGGATGTCTCTGCTCCAGCCGATTTGGGATCGAAGTCTATTAAGAGATTTCCAAGTCGGCCACGGTACCGCATGTCCAGGCGGAATGGTCTCAGATGGTTCAATAAAATTGTCAGCTGGTTTATACAGCTCCCGCCACAGATTACATCTTTCTGTGGAGCCATTACTATTGGCTGGACAAGCTGGACCCACGCACCCTAGATTCTAGAAAACGTTTTCGGCTCGTCAGCCTCATCGTCAGAAAGGTCGGTAACCTTTCCGTCCTTCTTCTCTTTATTATGGCAGTCTTCTACCGTATGACCAAAAAACTTGCAATAAGTACATTTTGGTCTAACACGCCTTTGCCCGTCACTTTCGCTATTAACATAACGTTGTTTACTACCCGAAATACGCGAGTCATCTACGGCATTCGTAGGGTTAACGTTTGTGTTCGAACGTTCCTGCGCGGCGACAGGAGGGTTATTGTTTACGTTGTCGCTATTATAATGGGTAGAAGGGTATACCTCCGCCAACGACTCCTCGACTAACCTGGCCTTCGCTATCAGCTGATCCAGCTCGTACACCGCGTCGCGAGACACTCGTTTTCTTATTCTCTCTGAGGCACCAAGACGTAGATGGCGAATATAAGGAAGTTATTATAACATCATTAACACTAATCAGAACTTGTCCAAAAAAATTCAAATCGGTTTATTAATAACGTAGTTATAATAATAATAATTTCTTTATTCAGATGACAAAGATCCATTGGGTTACTAACAATAGTCTTAACCTATGTTAGTACCTAACTAATAACACAGACAGTGTACAGGTGACAAGTGACCTTGCACCAACGGGCTGTCATGTCCCCCGCCTATAGTGTATTAAAAGAAAAGCCCTGATTCATTCACTGACTGACTCACCAACGCCAAGCCCAAAACCCTTAGACCTAGAAATCTGGAATTTTGCGCAGAGGTTTTCTGTTTTTCTTCAAAATGCCCACGATATAATATGATGGACTAAGTTGCTGACAGAGTGCTAGTTCCATACAAACGCGTTCCTTTGTTTTCTCCAGGGTGATGATGACACTAGAGCTCATATTTTTAACCTAGACCTGGATGATGCGAAGAGTCTGTTCAGATGCATGGCCTAAATAAATAAACCATGCTTCTGATTACAGAAGCATGGTTTATTTAGGGGGCTTTGGTACTGTCATTCGCATTCCGGTTATAAAAGTCCATAATTAAATGAAGATTTAAAAAAATCTAGATCTGCCCTGCAATTGATTATGGTACCTCCATAAATTGTTTTGCCCTTAACATTAATTTGCCAATTTGTGAACATTGAGGCAATTCAGCTGCTAGACAACACGGACATAGTGCGTAGGCTAAAGGGAATTAAACCATTTGAATTAATGTAGTGTATAAATAGTGAATAATAGTGACAGTGATGTGCTATACATGTAACACATGAACAAAGTGTTTTTATTTTTAATTATCAGACTCTAAGAAAGTGCTACGGAATTGTGTAAAAGTGCAAAATGACACTATTCTTAGATAAAACGTAATCTACCACGTAAAATATTAAGCTATAGTTAAATTGCTTATTAGTCTATTATGCTAGATTGTAATAAATTACTAAGACCTTAAGTTCTTATCAAAAATGAAAAACTTGAGAGGTGTCAAGGGACATCCGCATGGAACGAAGTTAAAAAAAAATAGGCTTACAATAGCTTACTATAGCAAAAAGTGTCGTTACAACTTTTCGTATGAATTTTTGCCGTCTAGCCCCCTTTCACAACGCGGGATAAGGAACTTCGTTCCAAAAATAAACATTAATTTGCCAAATTAATCATAAAGTCAGTCTTAGTCAGTGCGCTCTTTGAAGTTAAAGTGGAAGTATCTCGTGCAGCTAGATGGTCTGCAACTTATTTGTGTTCAAACTCACAATCAAAATGCTACTCGTTTTAAAAGTTTCAAGGGAGTTTGTTGCGCCACTTCTTCCCAGCTAAAGCACTAGAAAGTAGTGTAAGGCGTTTCGGGGGACTGTCTTATGTAATTTTGGCGTTCGGAAAGTGCATTTGAATAAATTACTTTAGATATATATTTTTTTTATCTATGTACAGATGTCAGCACATCAAGCTACCCCAATCTGTCAAATTTCTTTGATAGATTTTCAACTTTATTACTATTAAGGGCCTACGTCCCGTTTGGTAGCGTAACACGGTCACTTTATGAACCCTACTGCTTATTAACGGCTTGTCTTGAAGATTTGAAAAATATATTATTTTGCTATAGATTCATATAGATCATTTTGCCCGAAGTACTTTTTTTGTATGGTTAATACTTTTGCTGTAAAAAAATATTTTCCAACACGCAATATTTTGGCTTCTATTCCATACTCCTACTAAACGGCTTCGTTATTTGGAAAAAAAATACACTGAAAAATAGATAGTTAGAGGTACCACAGAATCGCCGAAGCACAATTGTAAATTAATCAAAGGAATATCCTCATTTTGAGATAAAGGCTCAGAGGTGCCCTGCGCGGGCGCGGGCGGCAGTCGTGCTTTAGCATACAAACGGGAGATGAGGATACTATGGGCCTTAATGATAAAGTTCATGTTCAATTGGGAAAATTTGACAGTTTGGGATTGCTTGACCTGCTGGCGTCTGTACAATCACTGCCGCGTTGTCAAACGTAAGATGTTTAAACATACATAATTATATCGTCAGTTGCAGGTTCAATTGGGGTAACTGACAAAACACGACTTTTCAGTAGAAGCATTTAAAGTTTTTTTTTTTTTGTGTTAAATTTAACATAACCTTTTTTGTGTGTGGCCTTTTTCGGTTCTGTTTTGACAGAATAGCTTAAAATTCACTAAGTTTTCAGCATAAATATATGATATTCTTCATAATACGTCGCGCAGCATGCATGCACAGGCAGTGTGACGTCATAGGGAAATTATATCTTTCTTAAAAATTATTATAAATATGACCTATATTTTGAATAGGTACTCATCTATTACTCTGTCACTAAAACTCTTGTAGTTATTAGCGGTTGAAATCCTTACTATATATTATAATATAATGAACGCGAAAGTTTGTATGTATGGATGTAAGAATGTTTGTTACTCTTTCACGCAAGAACTGCGGAACGGATTTGCATGAAATTTGGCACACAGATAGGTTTTATTACCTAGATTAACACATAGAATACTTTTTATTTTTAAAGCCGTGGGCGGAAGCTAGTTTTTCATATTTCGGTCGGTTAAAAATATTGAACATACCACCATTACCTACCCCAAGCGCAAAAGACATTTTCATGTCAATTTATAAAATATTTACCAATAATTAAAATTGCCGGAGAACTGAGTGACATGTGAATCATTTCCAGATTTCACAAAATGTTCCCTGCTTTGGTTATCGCAATTTCGAATCCAAATTGGATGAAACTAATGCTAACAATTCTTCTCCCTACAATTCATAAGCACTCGAAACAGTTCACATGCATTCCCCTAAACGTAGAAAATCAACAAATAAACCAATTAGAAATGGCTGCTTGACATTACAAAGATTATTTCACGCCACTCGAAAGCATCTGTAGCGTGAAATTGACGCGTATCCGAACGCATCTGAACTATTTAGCTTTCGGCGCGAATCGTTCAGGTGACATCTGTCACTTTTTGTTTTTTTTTTGTGATTGTTGTTGACATAACGTTTTTATTTGTTACTAAACCTTATGACTGCAGATCTGCCTGGTAATTAGGTACCGCCACAATCTCGGAATATAATTAGTGCTTTCAGTCTGTGTCAAATATACCTAAATTTATTTCATTTCTCCACAAAGAGGAGTTACCATTGTATAAACTTTATCACGATTTATCAAAAACAACTGCAGGAACGTATGTATTCGATTAAAAAAAAAACATTACAAGTGGTCTAAAAGGCCTTTTCACTTCTCATTCTCTAAAAAGACACCAATATAGCCCTACGAAGCGGGACTTAAGTGACCACTTTAGTCCCTAGGGAGTAAAAAGTATTTTTTTTTTTATTTCCTTCATGTGACATAGACAAACTCAAACAGCCAGTAAATATACTATTATCCGTGGAGTGTGCACCATCTTTATTGCGAAAATGTTGAGAGTTTCAGTTCCATGGTTTTTTAAATAATTCGAATAGTACAGTCAGCGTCAATAATATCGGGACAAACAGACTGTTCAAAATGATCTAAACAACTATGAAATTTAAATATTAACTGAATGACACAAGGAATGTTTCAGAATGAAGACAGTAAACGACAACTGTCATTCTAACGAGATCTTTATTCAATTGAGATCAAGTTTAATTTTCTTAGTTGTTGAGATCATTTTGACCAGTGTGTTCGTCCCGATATATTTGACGCTGACTGTACCTTCAAGTACCGTGAAAATTTCAGAATTTTTGTCGAGTGTAAATTTGTTCGGCTTTAAATAAATTTATTAAGAATGTCCAGTGACAGTTGTGGTATATTATGTTCCTTGGAGAAGAGATTGACGTCGAGCAAAGAGCAAAAGACATACCTAATAGATATTGTGGTTTTTATTTTATTAAGTAATATTTATTAGGTAAGCACATGTTTTTGTACTAAATTGACTATTTTTCTCGCACTTAAAGTGAAGTACAGTTTGCACCTCGAGACTAAACGCCAACTTAATATACCCTCGGTTTCATTTACTCCCTCGCACGCTCGGGAGTCAAACCACCTCTGGTATATTGTCCCTCGTTATAAAATATACTATTTTAACGGGGTAACCCACAGTATAAAATAATGTCAAAGTAATCATCTAAGTTTACATCAAGTAATCATCTAAATTTACATTTCGTCTCAGGGATCAGTTGGCTAAGAAATGCCAGAGCCATCTAGTTTTAAAATATTGTCCAGCAAAATGTTAACGTGTAAAAGTATCTTAAAATATCTACTTACAAAAATATACATTTCATTTCATTACAAATTAATTAAGACTCCAAAAGTCTGCCTTGAGGCACTCCATAATTTAATTTGAAGTTATTATAAACCTTTTCCTTGTTAATTGTCGGTAACCTGTTTTTAAACAAAACTTACCTACACAAATTTACTATGCATATCAATGAACTTACATAATCTGGAAAAAACAGCATTACCTATGCAGTCAAATGCTTTAGTTAAGTCTATTTACATAGTGCTTCTAAAAGTAGGTAAATTATGTATCCCTTGTTGATTTTTTTTAGTTAATACAATCATGTCAATGTCAATCAAGTAACTCTATCGATCAGAAAAGTTCTTGACCGTTTTGTGTAGTTTTTTTTAGACAAGACTGGCTAGATGATCATTTTTGTCTATGAAATTTGGACTCTGCAATTGAATAAGGAACGGAATGGAACGGAATTTGTAAGAAATAATTAGTCTGATTTTCTTAATCAACACGAACACAGGGAGGATAAAATAAGGTTCAATCTTTGCATAATCAATCAGCCTATAATGTTCCCACTGCCCGGACTCAGGTGTCGTCCGGTGAAAGGACGTGGACCGTAATCCACCACGCAGGCCCAGTGCGGGTTGGCAAATGTCACATGTCTTCGAGTTTTTGGTTCTAAGACATGCCGGTTTCCTCACAATGTTTTCCTTCACCATTTTGAGAGCGGTGGTTATGAAATAATGTATATAAAGTAAAACACACTCGTAAGTTACGGCCATTTCCACTGGGCCACCACTGCTGTCAGAAAAAAAAAAAAAAATTATACCACGTCCTATTGATTTATTTAATTACATTAATTAAGTTTTTCCCTTGAGATCCGGTACCGTATACCAAGTAAAGCTACGGTTTCTGAGCAGATTCATTGGAGAAAAATGTGTGCAATGACAACTACAATGCTTCGAGCATCTTGAAAGCCCTCAGATAAGAAAATTGGCGGAGAGTTTAAAGTAGGAATAGCATTAACGCTAAAATAACCAAGTAAACCAATATATCATCAGTTTTACGCCACATTGATTCCAAATTCATCTTTCATTCGAGGAAAACTGCCAAAGTGACAGAGAGAAAATTTAAACTGAAATATAACGTGACTGCCATTTCGAACGGACTGTTTAACGTAATCGATACATCTGATTCGACTAAAATGCATTCGACTTCACAATCGATTTAACTCGCCGCTCAAACAATATAATTTAAAATTCGAAACGCGATCGCGCGGGGACTTTATGCGTCTACAAAGTTTGCTTATGCAGTTGTATTGTCTATTCCCCGTTCAAATCGTTCTTTTTTGACGGCAAATTAAAGATGGCGGATTTTACAATTCATTTGGCGCTCTCGATAACTGTCAATCGCTGTTCGGTCGTAAGGAATAAATATATTTATTTGCTAAAGGGATCCTTTATCGTGGTTTTCATGGAAACTGTTGGTGCGGTCGGTATTTAAGAAGTGGCTACGTGTTTGCTAGCACGTTTTTAGTATCGTAATAGGTATTTTATTTTGATTATAAAGAACTTATTACTTGTTTCTAAGAAAAAGTCTATGCTTGCGTCAGTATTGTAGAAACAGACGACCTGGGGCCCAAGTCTGCTAATTTTATAAATTCGTCATTCCAACACGATCCCATTGTCATTCATTTGTCATTTTGCTAAAAGTTCATAATCTGCTAAATTCATAATGGTCGATCATTGGTCGGTCAATGGTCTCGTAATAGAATTGTGTCATAATGGTATTTTCGTATTGCCATTATTTTAAAACTCGTTAGTAGAAATGTTTTTCGAAAAATGACTACTTTATTTGTGCATTTATTAGTGTTCTATGCAATCTAAAGTAGTAGGAAGTTCGTAAATTGACTCAGTCATTCATTTGTCATGATGTACGAGATTACCAATAAATGCCATTTCTTTCAATAGAGTGTCAGTGGCTAAGCATTGGAAAGTCATAATGACGCCATTTTATTAGTAGATTACCAAACTTGTCAAAATCAACAATTATGAAATCAATGATAGACCATTCTGACACTAGTGTAATAGCAGACTTGAGGCCCTGGGGGCCGATTCTACTAATTTGCAACGTTACACGTTAAACTGTGTTTCCACAACAGTTCGATTTCGATCGCCGTTCGATAGTTACATAAAAAGTCATTCTACTATTTTATAAGCAAAATGGAAACTAAACTTAAAACGAATTGCAACTGAACTGTAGCGGGAACACAGCGGGTAACCCGCGTTACCAACATGCCAAAATAATATGTTTTATTAATACCAAAAAGAAAAAAGTTGAATCTAAAAATGTTACTAAACACGAATATGTGGCACTAAAAGTATTTTCTATAATTAAAAGACATAATGATCATAATTTTATCATTAACTTTGTCCTATAGTAAACGTCACGCTCATGTTCGATTTTGTTAGTAGAATAGGTTTTGACATTGTTTCAATCGATCGTTGGCGTAACTAAAACGTAACCGCAGCTGTGTCGCAGCTGGACCGTTGTTCATTTTAGTAGAATGCGAAAACGCTTAAAAGTGGTGATTCGGTTGCGGTTCTATTGCGTTTTTTTAACAAATTTGTTAGTAGAATCGGCCCCCAGGACTTACGCGGTTAGCACACTAAAAAGAAAATCTATAGAAATTTATTGCGGTTTAAAAAAAAAAAAATACGGAAGCAAGCGTCGCCCGCAGTCGCGGTGCGCCTTTCGTATTTAGATACTAAATAATCTTCGAGTAAGTGGATCTTTCCAGTGAAATCAGAATAAATAATCGCACGCACACACACACTAGCATTAATAGAAAGAGACAAAGAGAGAGCCCTACCTGTGTTAATTATTGTAGCGTAGGTATGGTACTTGTGGGTTGCAGCTGAAAGTCAGCGTCAGGTGTGTTTTCATCTGACATAATGCTGAGCTGAGGCCCTTTTGGGTTTATTATTGTTATTATTTTCTGTTTATTTTATAGTTTAAGGATTTTTCTTGCTTTAATGCCAAAAAACGCATTTTACTTTCTTTTCTTTCTTAAAGGTTAGCTGTGCGGGTTAAGTCACACAGCGCAATAAACGAGAATGGGTTTCATTTTGACAGTTCCACAACATCAATTGCGTTATTTTTGTTGTTGAGCAAACACATTTTTCGAACTTACGATGCAATGGATTAGCAATATTCTTCAAAATTATTCAAATTGTTAATGATAGTGCGTTAGATACCTAAGCAATTAAAATGTTGAACAAAAAAAAAAATGAGCTTTTATTAGTTGTGGCGGTTAGATAAGCGGTCGCTCCGTGTAAAATACTGATATTCGGCTGCATCTAGTGAACTAGAAGGTGACCCAAACATAGATGTGAAATGGCTAGGTAGATTGACTGTGGCTGATAATTAGATACTTACTGTTAAACACAAAACATAGAAAGACTACGTAATTTTTTTTTTTTTTTTTGGTTTTGGCTTCGCACGGTTTGTGCATTTAGCCAGTGTCAAGTAATTTTTCTTTTCGATCAAGTAAATGGCCCGATATCGGGCACGAAGTTACGAAACAGTCAAGGTCGACTTTAGTTAGTCAAATCAAAGTTATTGTAAACTTTACAACAACCTAGTACGAGTTTTTGGGGGGAACACGAAAAGTCCACGTTAGTCACTTATTTTCACCTTCACTACACTTGTGCACTCACACGTAACTAAATTGAATAATTCACTACCAAAATTATACAATTTAATTCGCTATTTCACTAAATTTAATGAAAATTAAAATTCGTGCGACATGTTCCAACGCGATCCCGCCAAAAACTCCAAATTGTTTTTATTAAGGAACCTATCTATGTCTTCTGCGTTATATCTTCTTCATAATGAATTTTCTAGATAAGTACTTACCTCCTTACTAAGTATGGCAGCAGTTAGGTACTTACCGTGTGTGTGCATAAAGTTGTTTTCTTAGCAATAGACCATTGACATTCATATTAATAGATTTTTCTTATGGTTGTACGTTTTTTAATATTATTTTAAGTGATTCATAGCCTCTAGCTTGTAGCAGGTCATTAGGTAGGTTTATAATTATGCCGTATTTTTTTCTTGTGGTTAAGGACAGATTTTCTTACTCATTTTTCAAGTTCTTAGAAGATCATCCTTAAAAGGTAAACCATATACAGAAAGACAACGTAAAATCGAGTCTCTCTGCCTGTGTTGTGTATCAAATTATCTGCCACAGTCATTGATTTAGACGCAGTCATATACAGGGTATCCGGTAATTAATGGATAACCTTGAAATGGTTCATGTTAGAACGAATGGCCATTCAGAAAATACATTTTTTATTTGTATTTTATCTGTGAAAAAAAACCGAAATCCGAAAAAACATTAGAAAGTGAAAAATAACTTTAACTTTGGAAGACGGTGACAAAAAATTTAAATACATACCTATCCAAAGACAACGACTTCCGAAATTAAAGTTTGTAAATTTTTCACTTTGTAGTGTTTTTCGGAAGTCGGTTGCCTTTTTACAGATTAAATAGAAATGAAAAATGTTTTTTTTCTGAATGGCCATTAGTTCTACCATGAACCCATTCAAGATTATCCATTAATTACCGGACACCTTGTGTATGGGTCAATGGCAACAGTCGATCTGTCCTAACTTTTTCACAGCTATGTTGGGGTCGGCTTCCAGTCTACCTGGTGCAGCTGAATACCAGTATTTTACATGGAGCGACTGCCAAACTGACCTCCTGAACCTATCAACTGGATGCGGCGATCTCTCGCGTCCGGCCCTGGTGCAGGCCATGGTACGGAGCGAGAGTGAATGGTTAGCCGTCACCTCCTTCTGCGAAGCAGTAATGCTCGCGAAGAGGGAGGCGGCGCACGTGAGGGAGAGGCAGTATATGCGCCCTCACGGCCGTAGTCGCCGCGAGAGAAGCCCTGGGCGTCGGGAATCCCAGGCTGATTCCCGGCCACAGTAGGCGCAGGCTTGCGGACGGCGAATAATGGGTAGCTCGCTGTCCGGTAAGGACCAAGCCCGGGTCGACGGCGCGTTGTGTTCCACGCGCGCCTCAAAGAGATGTCAGCACCAAATGGGGGGGTCCGCAAGGGCCGATGCCTGCCAGGGGTGCGGGTTGTTCGAAAGAGATACCGTCGCCCCTGGCACACAGGCAACTGAGGGAACACGGGTGGGTTTTAGTCAGTAAAAGTGTGACACGCCCTCCTGCTCCACCCAGAGCGGGAGAAGTTATTTGATGATTTCCCATCCTCAAAAAAAAAAAAAACCTATTAACTGGATAATACGATACCATATAAGAAAGACTGGTTGTCAAACTATCTGACTTCTGACGACCCGTAATGACTGTCAAAAATCTACGAATGACAGCTGGAACCAACGGCTTAACGTGCTTTCCAAGGCATGGATGGGTTTTGGGATGTAATTTCACCACGGACGACCCGCGGCAAGCGTAGAGTAAACTTCACCCTAATTGCGTAACGCAGGATCAATCATAATCTGAATCATTTTGAAACAGATTGCTAATCCATTGCTTCATATTTTCGAAAAATGTGTCTGCTCAACAACGTTAATAACGCAATGAATATCGTTGTACCGTCAAAATTAAACAGATTATGATTGATCGCGTGTTAAACAAATAAGGTGCAGGTCTATCGACCCGTGCGGATCAATCAGATCTCCAGAAATTAAAACTGTACATATTTTTTTTTATCTCACAAATGTCGTAACAAATTCCTCACTAAATCTTACAAACCACGTCAAGTCCGTCTCACCCCGAGACCTCACCCCAGCTATCTAATCATTAGATTTGTCCACCACGGGGCGTGGCGCTGACTCGGCTCTCGGCTTTTGGTTCTCGGCCGTCGCTTTTTATCGTCCATTCGGCCCCGGGGTTATGACTGCGCAAAAACTAAGGGAGAGATTGACATCGACGAAAAACATGATTTGACGTCGGAGAGGGACGTATTTAAGTATCGTTGGGAAGTGAGATTTGTAAGAAAATCAAGAAGTTTATTTTATAAGTTTTTCTCACGTTTTTTGTTTCGATGTGCCGGGTGATGTCGGGGAGCTACAGAATTGTGAAACATATCTTCCCTGAATAACAAATGGTTAAATGAATTATGAATGATGAATTTAATGTAATAATTATTACAAACTAGTCCTTCTGATATAGGCAACGCAACATAACATAACATAATTTGTTTCAATGTCTGTTTTACAGGTTGGTATGAATTTAACACATGATTCTAAACGTTGAAATCTTTCGTCGATTTTTTGGGAGTAAGTACAGTGGGCTGCATCAATTGGGTACCCCAGTTTTATTAAAATTTTAATACAACTGGTGTACCCAATTGATGCAGCCCACCGTACCTATAGGAAGTAGGTACGTGTAGCAAAAACTTTTTGTACCCCTTTTTACGAAAATGACGCTGACGGAGGAGCACAGTTAAAGTTTATATGGAGAAGGAGAAGAGCAAGCTAATATTATATAGGTAACTAGTTTCCGCCCGCGGCTTCGCCCGCGTGGAAGTCGGAAATTATCTCGTGGGAATGTATAACCGGGATAAAAAGTACCCTATGTGCTAATCTAGGTAATAATCTATCTGTGTGCCAAATTTTATCCAAATCCGTTCAGCCGTTTTTACGTGAAAGAGTAACAAACATCCATCCCACTCACCCACTCACTTACAAACTTTCGCGTTTATAATATTTGTAGGATAATAATGCATTAGAAATACAATATTCAAGTAAATAAAAAAAATTAAACATGTTCGTATCTCTACCACTAGGCTACTACTAGTATAGTAAGGTGTAAATAGGCAAAATAGGGTATTTTACTCTATACGAGAAAAAATGCAATCGGAAAATGTTAGTCTTAGTTCATGAAACAACAAAATGAATTTTAAAATACAATTCAAAGATTTCAGTATTTTTAATCTGTTTTTGAACACCATGAAATAGTAGCCGCCATGTTATTTTGTCATACGGCATGTCAACTGAGCAACTTTGTACTTTTATTATTTTCGTAACCAAAGTATTTTTTATTTAAATAATATTTTGCATTTAGGAACAGTAAACCAACGAAATGTAGAAAAATAACTCATTTTTTAAATTATAAACAATTGTCATACAAAATATCAGCGCATTTGTTTTTGGCAAACTTTGACGTCAGTCTACTGCGTCCAGCGTTTTCGTCTAATTACGCGCGAAATTTGAAAATGTAAAATTTTAATGCATTTTTATGGCACTAATCGATTTAATAAAAATATTGTGTTTTTTTTAGTGGTTTATCTAATTAAGACACTTTTCAAAAATGGGTGTAATATCCTATTAGGCACCTATCGGTACTGTATAAAAATTCATAATCGCTTGAAACTAAACGACATACCAATAAAATCGACTAAACGACCAACCATAAAGTTCCCGCCGCACCGCCATTACTACAGAGAGCGCGGGAAATGGGGAGCCCATTGACTAATAGCTCTGTTGACAGATACAGACGTATTATTTTATAATAGTTTTTCGCTTTTTTTTTCGGTCATTGATTTTATAAATAATGGCTTCAACATAGTATTGCGATAGGTTTATCGAAAATAAAGCACATTTTGTAGCGTAGTTAAGACAGAATAGGTATCACAAGATGACGCGACGACGTGACGTTCTATGAGAACACTTAAGAGGGAACAGGGCGTGCGATTCTCCATACAAATGTATTCCCCTTTTTTCTTCCTGAAAAATGCCTCTAGAGCAATATATTTTTTTTTATAAAATCAAGGTATGCTGTAAACATGTCCCTGTCATTTTCTTTTATTCAGCTACTAATTAGTAAAGAAAATATAACCCTCTAAAAATTACAAAAATGCCCTATTTTTACCGCCATGATTAGAGGACTACCAGACAAATTAGAAACGTTTTTAACATTTAAAAAAAAATGATAGGAACCTAAACATACTCTTTCTTAAAATGTTAATGTAAAAAATAATTGAATCGGCTCAGTTTTCGAGGAGACAAATGGGGAATACGAAACGTCGAAATCGTTAAAAATTTTGTGATAGTTTCGGTCTGAGCTGCAGCTGTCCTTATCACACACTACGGGGGCAGACTTACTGACAGCGCGACGGCAATCGTTTCTTCAAATACCTATTTTTCAAATTCCTCGTAGGCCCCGTCCCCTCTTAACCTCTTGGGTTTTTATCTACATGAATTCTCCCATAAGAAAGTAGTCATTATAGCCAGAGTTGGTGTCCTATAAATGGCAATAGACAAGTCCATTTCCATTAACTCACTATTACATGACACACTCAGATATTTCGCAAGATGTGTTGTCGTGTGGTGCGATAGATCTCTGCCTACACAACATAACATCACGCCGGTAATCTTCGAAGGGTTGAGCAGAGGTGTTCCTATATATAGCACACCCACATTTCGCCAGTTATGTTTAAGTCCCATATAATAAGAGCGAGTCTTCAACCATTGTCTACAACTGGGCACAAAACCAGACACGATTGCGGCGTGATTCTATCTTACTAATCCTATCCTATCCTATCCTATTCTTCTTTAATTAATAGACATTATTAATGTGAAAGTTTGTATGTTAGGATGTTTAGATATTTGGCTGTTTGTTACTTAGTCACGCAAAAACAGCCAAACGGATCGGATTACATTTACTACACCGATAGTTAAAAATGTGGATTAGCATAATAGGATACTTTTGATCCTGGTAGTACGTTCCCGCTGACGCTGGCTAAAGTTAGTATTATTCTAGAAATCTTAATAAATCCTCTTCTTCTCCTCCAGGTAACGACTCAGAACCTGACCCAGAAGATTCAAGCACGGACACAGCACGAGAGAGCAAAGCGCGCAGAAGAAGAACCGCCTTCACTTCGGAACAACTTCTGGAGCTGGAGAGAGAGTTTCACGCTAAAAAGTACTTGAGTCTCACTGAGAGGTCGCAGATCGCTTCCGCTTTGAAGCTAAGTGAAGTACAGGTGAGGGATATTGCTTATCTGAGGCACGACATAATCTCGTTCTCACTTATTCTCGGTGGTACTTAAATGTATGCCTAAATTAAAACACACGGTTCGATTTTCAACGCTCAATATAATATAAGCGTTCATTTAGGATGTACTATGCCAAATCGAATGCCAAATAATCGAATATCAATTGATCGGCCACTATAAATCGAACGTCTAAATACTCGAATGTTCATAATATCGAATGGTTAATAAATCGAACATTCAATAGGTGTTTCCCAGTCTAAGAAGAAACGGGCAGTAGTCTTGATAATTAATTAATTATTGTCTAAAATGTCGTGAGGAAAATTTTGAGCGTGTGTGTCGAAGGCTATAATAGAAAGAGAACACTAAAGAAATGATGGATGGACAATGATAATATGATTTGAAAGGGGGTGAGTACCGAGATGAAGACTGATAGAGAAGTATAGAAGAAAATGAGATGTTTCGCTGACCCTAAATACATTGGGATAAAAGCAAGATGATGATGTTATTACCCAAATTGGTAATTCTTCACTGGATTGGAATAAAATTGAAGAGTGACATTCCATGACAGCAAAAGAGATGATGACCCTTCTAAAAACCTCAAAAATGGGTCCCCTTTTTTATTACGGGACTTTTAAATAACTGCTTGCTATTTTTAAACCAATGCTTAACACTTGTCCTTTACCCTGTTGTAAAATAATAGTTGAATGAATATGTCAACTAAAATTAAAGATTTTTCAATGCTATCGATTTCAGAAAAAAGTTTTGCGTCTACTGTAATTTTCTTAGACTGCTAGGAATTTCTCATGAGCGTAGCATTATTACCAAGACAAACAGTTTCCATCATTACAAATCAAATTCTCTTCCCCAGGTGAAAATATGGTTCCAAAATCGCCGCGCAAAATGGAAACGCGTAAAAGCCGGCCTTGCATCCGGCAGTCACGCAAGCAAAAACGGATCTGGCACCAAAATAGTCGTACCAATACCGGTTCACGTCAACCGATTTGCGATTCGAACTCAACATCACCAAATGGAGAAGCAGAATCTACAATACAGACTTGAAAGACAGCAGCCTTTACCTGGCAGCCTGCTCCAATCACAGACGTCAGCTTTTTTGAGTGCAACGAAAATCGATTCGAATAATCGACTAGATCGCGAACCGATTGTGAACGGTCGCAGCACTATGTATGATGTGTCCATGCCTGGAAGAATGGCGCCAATGAGTCAAGTAAATATGAGACATTTTCAAAACGGCCGACCGAGCTAATTATCGGTTGGATATTTTTGTTTATGGACCATGGTTTTTTTGGAGCTTGCTGGTTTAGAACTGTAGTTTCGGGATAACGAAAATAATGTACTTATTTGTTTATTTCCAATCCAATCTCTTTTCCTATATCACTAGTTCTTTCAATGAAGAATCGAAAAGGTAAACATACAAAGGAAAAGTAACCCTAGGTACACACGTAGTGACTTTAGTCGCCGGCGATTTCAAAGCAGCCTAAATTCACTGTTTGTGTACCTATCTAGCATTAGATTGAGCTCCGGTAAATATGTTGAAACCCAGTAAAATTAAAAAAAAATCTTATCTGTGATGCATCTTTAAGGGGAACCTAGTCGCGGGCTCGAACTCACTGGTGGGCCTGGCTAAAAATCACGCTGTCTCACCAGGCTTCGTGTCCGACAGAGATAGTATCAGTGATGCGTCTACACGCATAACGTTATTGAGTGAGATGCAGGATCAATTATAGTAAAAAAATCGCGAAAAAAATTAGAAAAATCCTTTGGAAGATCGGGTTTTATGAAAAGGCCAATGCATAAAGCAATGACCAATAAAGTTTATTGAACTTAATTGAACTTGGTTTTGGAGATTTTACACTTCTTTTATTACTTAAACACGCCCAAAGTTAAGTAAAATTAGCAAGAAAAACGAATGTTTATTGGCTCCTAACTTTTTAATGGGTTTTTATTTTAGTATTCTGTTTCCGTACAGACAATATTAATAATGAGACAAAACGATATAATATTTTACTTTGGATGTGCCATGTCAGACAGTGGAGTAAAACACTCCCGAAGTTTGTAAGCAAAAAATGTGGACTAGGTTCACCTCAAGACCAGCCCCTTAATCATTCTGAAGGACCATTGTTTCATAATTTTGAAGAATTGGTCTGCTCAACAACGTAATTAAGCAATGAATGTTGTTGAACTGTCAAAATGAAAGCCAGTCTTAGTGTCAGTGTGTTACACAATTCCTCTGTTTGGACCAGTCTTTGAATAATTTCAAACAAATTCAGCTCGGAAGCTGCTTTTGACTTTTGATAGGTAGGTACGCTATCGAATTACTTACAAGTTATTAAAGTAGTTAAATAATTATGGTCGCAATCAGTTCAGTAAAGTAAAGCTCCAGAAACCAAGTAGATATATAGCTGTAACTTACATGTATAATATTTAAAATATAAAAGCAATGCCTATAATGTCAAATTATTATCAATATTAAAGAATGTGTGATCAAACTTCTGTGATTTTATTTACCTACCCTATTACCTACATCGGTAAATCCGAAAGTGTTGAAAAGGACCGACTTGGGTTAGATCCTTCCCATTTTCCCTATTTGCACTTTGAGATATTTTTTTTACTACCATCATACTGTCGCGATTCTGAAATAGCTATTGCCACAATTATATTGAAACGTGTAATATTATATACGCGGTCATAAGATAGGATATGACCCCTATCTTATTTCTGAGTTTGTTGAAGAAATTCTTAAGAGGGGACAGGGTCTGCGAGGAATTTGGAAAATAGGTATTTGAAGAAACTATTGCCGTCGCGCTGTCAGTAAGTCTGCCCCCGTAGTGTGTGATAGGGGACAGCTGCAGCTCAGAACGAAATTATCACAAAAATTTTGACGAGATCGGCGCGGCGGCGGCGTTTCGTTTCCCCTTCTTTCTCCTCGAAATCTGAGCCGATTCAATTAAGTATTTTTTACATTAACATTTTAAGAATTCTAGGTTCCTATCATTTCTTTTTTTATGGTAAAATCTTTTCTAATTTTTCTGATAGTCCTCTAATCACGGCGGTAAAAATAGGGCACGTTTTGTAATTTTTAGAGGGTCATATTTTTGTTACTAATCAGTTCCTGAAAAAAAGAAAATGACAGGGACGTGTTTACAGCAGACCTTGATTTTATGAAAAATAAAAAAATATTGCTCTAGAGGCATTATTCGGGAAGAAAAAAGGGGAATACATTTGTATGGAGAATTGCACGCACTGTTCCCTCTTAAACGCCCCCGTAGGGGCGTTCTCGCTCACGTTGAATACCTATGGGTTATAAGCATAAGCATAGATAATCAGTCTAATCTTCCCACTGCTGGGACACAGGCCTCTTCTCTGTGAGAAGGAGTGGGCAGTAATCCACCACGCGGGCCCAGTGCGGGTTGGTAGATCACATGTCTTCGTATTTTTGGTTCTAGGACCACGTTGTTTGCCAGTTTCGACACGATGTTTTCCTTCACCGTTTTGAGAGCAGTGGTGATTAAATTATTTACACAGATTAAAGCGCCTGTCTGGGTTTAAACCCACGAGTATCACCCATGGGTAAGATTCCCAAAAAGTTTTTCATTGCGGAAATGAATGTCTGAAAGATAAAAATAAGAATATTGTAGGTTTTTTTTTTGGGTGGGAAATCATCAAATAACTTCTCCCGCTCTGGGTGGAACAGGACGGCGTGTCAGACTTTTACTGACTAAAACCCACCCGTGTTCCCTCAGTTGCCTGTGTGCCAGGGGCCGCGGTATCTCTTTCGAACAACCCGCACCCCTGGCAGGCATCGGCCCTTGCGGACCCCACCAGTTGTTGCTGACATCTCTTTGAGGCGCGCGTGGAACACAACGCGCCGTTGACCCGCGACAGTATTATAGGTTTAAGGTGTATTTCGAGGATTTATTTAACACATTATTGAAAGCACAAAGTAACGAAGAATTTTTGTGAGAGTTATTAATTTATATATCTAATAATCAACATGTGTCGACACCCTCGTGCTATCTGATCTTCCCAGCACGACGCGAGCGCTGTGGCGGCTGCAGGAGTAAAAACCCTCCAAACGGCGCAAATAAAACAACCTTTTAAGGAGCTTATGTTTGTGCTGTTTGGGGTTGAAACTCTAGGGTCTGAGTGCTCATCGAGTATTTCAGGACATCGCCAAGCAGTTGGTCGATTCTACACGTGGCCAGAGGGCTGGCCTATGTTTAGCCCAAAGAATCAGCATTGGCGTACAACGTGGCAATGCTGGTAGCCTTTTGGGCACTTTTCTCATTGACAGAGATGCGGACAAATTTTTTGATGGCTAATAAAAAAATTGTTATAATAGGCGACGAGACGTTGCCGTTGGTGACTAGGCTTCGGGTTAAAGATATCTTTATTTCCCATAAGAAAGAAATTTCACTTACCTACATGAGAAATATTTACAAAATTTAAAAAGATTATTATTGATGTAACGTACAGTTTTGGTACGGAGAAAGTAAAAAAATACAACATTCAGAAATAGTCAAAAAGTAGAGGGTAGTCGCTAATATATTGAACACAGCTAAAATGTAAACATACACGGAACGCGCGCAACCAGATGTGGTATGCAATGTAGGTACTAAGGTGCGCTCGTTTTATATTTATTAAACATATGTAATTTTAAATGTTTCTTAAATATTGACATGGTTTTTGCATTACCAGCTTGGCTCATGTAATGTTATGGTTGCTTGCCCATCAGTCTTCTACAGACTTCGTGTGCGTAGGAGCTCCATGATCTGATCCCACCATCGCCCTTTTACTACCGGACTACCAGGTGTACTGCAGGGTACCATCAGCGCTTGGTTGATATCCCGACCAGTATTACTCGACGCTTCTCCTCCAAATTTATTAAGCACACAGCCAAAGTGTGGAACCCTCTGCCAGCGTCAGTGAACAGGCATCGTCTGGGCACGCTAGTTACATAATAGACCTCATCCATTGCTTTCCATCAGGCGTGATCGAGGTCAAGAGCAGGCCCAACAATAAAAAAATTTAAAGTACGTAAGTATCGATGCTTGTGGCTCGAACAGGTTTGGCTACGCTTGCTGCGGTTGGTCTGTGGATGGGTGACCGTCTTACGCTCCAAAATCTTTCCGTGCCTTGGAAAGCTCGTTAAGCTATTGGTTTCGGCTGTCAATCGTGAAACTTTGACAGTCTCAACGAGACGTCAGTAGCTCTAAAGTCTGGTAGGCAACCAGTCTTACCAAGGGGTATCGTATTTCCCAGTAACTACCCCTCGACACCTCCCCCCCCCTTAAATATAGTGACTCGGTCTATGTAAAATACTGATACTCAGCTGCAACCAATGCAGCCTACTAGGCAAACAGAAGTATCGATGGCTATAAACTATCTTTCTAAGTAAAGCCAAGTATTTATAAAAGAGTAACCGTGGAGTTTCTTGCCGGCTCTTCTTCATAGGAAACGATCAATTTTGGAACCGTGCTCCTAACTTCTGACGTAAGTAACTTACGTAACTTTCATAAGTCGTAAGCCCATGTAGGTTTATGTGAAATAATATAATATTTCCATTTTTTTGATTTTATCCATGAACCTTGCAAAATTTGACCTGACTCCGGAATCAAACCCTCCATACCCTCTATAGATGACTTCCTCGTAACCAGTCAATCCTAGCCAAAAGCCTGATAACTAAATTTAATTCTTCACCCATACCAAAACTATTGGCAGGTACGACAAAAAGTGTATGATGTCTCAAAAAATAGTCCTATTTTGGAAACACCCTATATTTGTATCGCAAGGGGCGTGTCTGGCCAATATTACTGTATTTAGACAACACCTGCGTGCTAATTTGAACCTTATGGATACATGTTAAGGTATATTAGGTACTGCCTTTACATATGAAACAGACACATTCTGTCCACAATTCGATCTGATAAAATCTATCCCGGCGACCACATTCAATTTTGAACCATGTGTTGGTTTTGCTAAAGTTCAGTTTGTTTGAAATCAAGTAAGAACTAGTCCGTAGTGTGTTTCCTTTACCGAAATCAAACTTAGATGCAAGTATGTAAGGTTTATTTTACTCTGATTTAGAGTCGATCGTGCTTTCAATATTGTCATAAACAGACTATGCGATTGCTCTTTGAGAATGGCAATACATTTGTGATTTATTTATGGGAATTGAGCTAGTAACGTTAATTCTATAGAGTGCCTACGTATACACTCTTACACATAATATCAACGTCATCATTTCAGCTGAAAGACATCCACTGCTGGACATAGGCCTGGCCCAAGGTCCGCCACTTCGACCAGTACTGCATGTGCTTGCCGCATCTAGCAGAATCCTGCGGCCTTCACAACGTCATCTGTCCACCTTGTGGGTTTTCTACGTCTTCGGGTACGCGGTCGCCACTCCAGAACCCGCCCCATCGGCCATCTGTTCTGCGACCTATGTGCTCTGCCCACTGCCTCTTAAGTTTGGCAATTATTCGGGCTAAAGACGGAACAAAGAGATCCACAGAAGAACCAAGGTAACCGTATCTTGGTTCTTCTGTGGATCTCTTTGTCTCTGTCATAGTAAACTACGAAATAAATACCTTCGGTTATTAAGTTTCTGATGATGCAACATACCTTTTTTGCTTTAAGTATTCTTGGGTAGGTACTGTAAGACGGTAAAAGATTGGGTAATATTGCCATACCACGTGGCAATGCTGCCAGCCTCTTGGGAACCTTTCCTGTTGAAAACAATGCAGACGAATTTTTTGATGCTATTATTCTTTTCTTTTTAACCGACTTCAAAAAGAAGGAAGAAGGTTATCAATTCGACATGTTTGTATTTTTTTTAATGTATGTTCGGGCATAACTCCGACATATACAGGAAAAGTTTTTATTTTGTGCGCAAACTTTATCCATGAAATGAATGCAGCATACCATTCTCGGCGAAGAAATTTTTTTGTCGGTTTTACAACAAAAAAATCAGTTGTTTCATAGAAAAGTGCAATATCTACGCGGTTAAAATGTATGTAACAGCTGTTATTTTTGTTTTTGTATAAACGACGAAAAATTTCTGCGCTGGGGCTCTATAATAATATGCTGAATTCATGGTTACAGTTTGCGCACTGGATAAACACTTTTCCTGTATAGATAGATTTGCAAAATTATTTTATTGTACGGTTTATTCCGAAATGGTCCCATTTAAATTTCATATAGATCTGATGATGCGTTTCGCAGACAGACCACGGAACTCTTCAAAACACGACAGCAAATCAACCGCAACTACTGCTATCGCATAAATATGCATTGATTTCATGAAATTTTAAATTGTTGTGGGGTAGGTAAGTACCTACCTACTATAACTAAAAAGTGAAAAATAAAAACTTTTAAATTATGTAAATATTTTAAGTTCTTTTGATTAAAAAACAACACTATACGATGATGATGATAGGACTCCCTTTTCCGCACGTAGACTCCCATTCGGTCCGTTGTGCGTCGGGATTCTGGCTAACAAAGCCAGCCTAGCTCCGCCCAAAAGCACAGAACCTTTCTGGGAGCTTCACAGGCTTCGCGGAGCGACCTCACTGTTCCGAGGATTTCTTCACGTTGAGAAGCCATGGCCTCGCATTCCAGGATGACGTGGACGGCTGATTCCTCGGCGATTCCAAAACTATACGAAAAAGTAGGCGAAATCTCGATCATGAACCTTCTCGAAATCTCCAGAACGAGATATTGCCTCATTGCAAGACAAGAGCTCCGGTTGTCAAACTCGTCTCGGGATTGCATTCCCTGTGGATACTGTGTTAAACAAGAGCCCAAATCATGTAACAATCCAGTTGACTTTCAAAATTGAGCAGCTGACAAACACCATTTATTTGTGACTTGTTAAACTCCCGATTAAAAGCATAATGTCGTATAATGTGTCATTGTTATTGAGCTCACTCCCTGCGCCCGCGCCGGTGCCACGCCCCCAGATTAGCGACATATACACCTATTAACTGCACATCTGTCGCTAATGTTGCTTTTATGTCTGCCAGTAATTATTTTTCTACTATAGAGCGTATACTGGGTGGTAGAGGCAGCGATGCACAACCTAATTACCATAGATTTAGTAGGTAAATGATTTTGGACTCCAATGAGCTGAAATTTTTCGGTAGTGGCCCAATTGTAACGGCCCCGAGTTACGAGTTATCGTATGCGTCGGGAATCTTAAGCTGATTCCCGGCCACCGTAGGCGCGGGCTTGCGGACGGTGAGTAATGGGTAGCTCGCTGTCCGGTAAGGACCAAGCCCGGGTCGACGGCGCGTTGTGTTCCACGCTGGCCTCAAAGAGATGTCAGCACCAACTGGTGGGGTCCGCAAGGGCCGATGCCTGCCAGGGTTGCGGGTTGTTCGAAAGAGATAACGCGGCCCCTGGCACACAGGCAACTGAGGGATCACGGGTGAGTTTTAGTCAGTAAAAGTCTGACACGCATTTGACGAATTCCCACTCAAAAAAAAAAACCGAGTTATCGTAGGTAGATTCGAACCCTGGCAGGCGTTATACTTTGCGTAAATAATAATCACCACTGCTCTCAAAACGGTGAAGGAAAACATCGTGAGGAAACCGGCATGTCCTAGAACAAAAACAAAATCGAAGACATAAATGACATCTACCAACCCGCACTGGGCCCGTGTGGTAGATTACGGACCACTCCGTCTCACAGAGAGGCCTGTGTCCCAGCAGTGGGAATATTATAGGCTGCGATGACGATTAATAATAAATAATAGTTTAAAAAACTAAAAAACACGCTTTAAAAACCAAACTAAAAAAGGAGAAAATAATTTAATTCAATTAAAAAGCGTGGGGTGCTTTTTGAGGTATTTTTATAATCAATTAATGTCAAGCACCCCACGCTTTTTAATTGAATTAAATTATTTTCTCCTTTTTTAGTTTGGTTTTTAAAGCGTGTTTTTTAGTTTTTTAAACTATTATTTATTTTCTATTTTTTAGTTCTGCTAACTACAGAAACGTGTTTTTTTTCTCATTTTTTTTTAAATTATTGAATAGTCATCGGTCCTCGACAAGTTTACAAAGTTTCAATGAAATCTGACCGTTTAAAGTGGGTCAAAATCGCGCTCAAAGGACTCGGTTACATACAAACATACAAACAAACAAACATACAAGTGAATCTAATATAAAGCGTGTAAAAATAATAAAAAATTGTAGGAGAGAGCAGTTTTTTTTTTGGACATAGCAGCTATAGCGTAGTAGCTACCGCCACGTATCAGCCGTATCAATGATACGGGGCCCCCGGGCTACAGAGGCCGCTTTTTTTTTTTTTGGGTGGGATATCTTCAAATAACTTCTCCCGCTCTGGCCGTGGCCAGCCGTGGCGTACTGGCGTACTGGCGTTCGTACCACCGAAGCCGTGGCGAGCATTTGTCCGATATTTTGTTTCACAGATAATTGTCATACATCTTTAAATCATAATAAAAAAAGAAGTTATTTCTATGGAAACTTTTTGTTTTATTTACAATTAACATCGAGCGTTATGGTTGGACCACCCTTTATAAAGATGGTCACACATCCACAACTCAACCTATGCAAGATCGACCCATGCGGCTGTTATTACTGAGCCACAAACCTCTAAAATGAAAACGGGCGTCAATTCATCAAACAAAAGCTATCTTTTGACAGACAACCGATCACTTGACATGGGTTTTTATATTTTTCTTCTAAAGCACCCTAATTTTTCGCACTGGCAACAATTTATAAGGTCACAATGGATGAATTAAAGGACTACGCCCCTTTGCAGTTACAAATCCTACTGATACTGTTAATCGTTAAAAGGCGTGATGATAGAATGACGTAAGTATTGTCAATAGTAATGTGGGGTTTATGGTTAAGTATGGTACGAGTTTGTGGCAGCTGACAGAATTAGTTTAGGTATAAGAAACGAAACATGACTTATGAGTGGAAGATTTTTATAGCTATAACATATTGAAAATATTAGTAAGTTATATACTTATATAATATGTCCTACTAATTCTACGATGTTTTAAATATGATAGTTTGTATGTTTGGATTTTAGATGTTTGGATAGGTACTGGTTATTAATAATCACGCAAAAACGGCCAAACCTGCGAAGCAATAATGCTCGCGAAGAGGGAGGCGGCGCACGTGAGGGAGAGGCAGTATATGCGCCCTCACGGCCGTAGTCGCCGCGGGAGACGCCCTGGGCGTCGGGAATCCCAGGCTGATTCCCGGCCACCGTAGGCGCGGGCTTGCGGACGGTGAGTAATGGGTAACTCGCTGTCTGGTAAGGATCAAGCCCGGGTCGACGGCGCGGGTTGTTCAAAAGAGATACCGCGGCCCCTTGCACACAGGCAACTGAGGGAACACGGGTGGGTTTTAGTCAGTAAAAGTCTGACACGCCCTCCCGCTCCACCCAGAGCGGGAGAAGATATTTGATGATTTCCCCACCCAAAAAAAAAACCTATAGAAAATATTATATTATTTAGAAGTTACGATTCGCTGGATTCGGTCTAATTAATTTGTGCAAATCTACTAATAAGCTGAAGGTTCAGGTATTCAAGGCTCGTTTACTTGGGGAATAACAGTACTATTCTTGGACCTATACAAGATGTAGCTTAAATAGCGCACAACCTCTTAAGGGGTCATTGTACTCATCATTATCAACAAGTTTTACTATGGGACCAAACCTGAAATCGTAAAAAAAAATCAGCTGTTCCATAAACTTGTATTCGCATAAATCGTCAAAATGTAGGGAACAGCTGATTTTGTTTGATAATGACCCCATAAGAGGTTGTGCGCTATTTAAGTTACATCTTGTATAAGTACACCAGCAGATTTGTCGACGGAAGAATAGACATGACATATTATATTAACTAAATGTTATACAATAGGAGAAGATAGCTATGTTATCACAGTTATGCGTTCTAAACGAATCATGATTTTGTAGATAATCATAGGTTTAAACTTTGTAGCCATCGAGTAGAAAGTTTGTTGTCAGTGTGATTTTGACAGTTTGGGAAGAAATATTCTTCTGAAATAGTCTACATTTTTAAGGACCTAGACAAGGATCGTTAGGAACGAAAGACAAAATGGCAGATTGTAGAAGGATATCTACGGTGCGATGTCAAAAATGGAGAAACGAAATGTCACTTTGTATTGAAAAAGCACTGTCTATTCTTCGTAGAAATAGAAAACGTCATGCTAAGGCTGGTGTTGACGGATGCGTTACTACGTTTATGTTAGGTACTAAGAAATCCTACAGCCACAGTCTTTCGTTTTTATTAACCGACTTCAAAAAGGAGGAGGTTCTCAATTCGTCGGAACCTTTTTTTTATGTATGTTCCCCGATTACTCGAAGATGGCTGGACCGATTTGGATTTATTTTTTTGTTTGAAAAGGTATACTTCCCAGGTGGTCCCATGATCATCAAGTCAGGATCTGATGATGGGTTCCTGAAGAAATAGAGAGAACTCTTCAAGTTTTATAGGCACACTTGAACCGATTTGGATATTTTTTGGAAGAGTACTTTCTCGGAGTGGTCCCATTTCAATTTGATGAAGATCTGATGAAGAACTTCGGAGATAGGCAACGGCACTCCTCAATAAATGATAGCAAATGGACTGGGATTGCTGAAATCTCATGTCTGTCTATTGTTTACACCAGTTCATAACATAACATCACGCCGGTATGCTGTGAAGGGGTAAAGCACATGTGAACCACTAAAAAATGAAAAATAAAAACTGAACGATATTTTTCACTTTGTAGTGTTTTTTGGAAGTCGGTTGGTTTTTTTTTTGGAAAAAGATTTTTTGGCGTAAAAATTTGCTGTTTGTCGTAATACGCAATGTGACACACGCAAAACATTACGGTTGCCACAAAGATTGGTTCCGTACAAAAAAAAAATTATAACAATTACAGAGAGTAGGTACCTACAAGTGACTCGGCTTCGCTAAGTGTTTTTTTTATATCCGGTTTGTATGTACCTACCATCTTATCTTTACAACATATAGATAAGTACAAAATCATATTAATATCTCTACTTGTGAACTTAGAACACCCTCAATATTTGCAGCAGACTAATTATAATTGCAACTTATAGTCGTAACTCGTAATCCATTAACCATAACGGTAATACCAGTATAACAAAACGATCAACCACATCCCCCTCAGCTCACCACAGCTCACAGCTCAAAGCTATAGCTCAACATTATATCCACCCCACACCATGGCGTTATCCACGCGGCGTTTAAATCAATTTCCATGTCTTATTTGTTATGCAGATGCCCGTTTGTGTAAACGATATCCCCCTGTAGGGAGGGGACGAGTTGTCGATAGACTTATTCTTGAATAAAATATATTTTTATTTTTATTAAATTGACAACAATGCGGAGGAACTTTCTGATGCCTTATAATTCTTTTTTTTTTTTTAATACTTGTACATATTATTATTTTAATACCGCTAGTCTTTAAATTATGTAAATATCTATACAAATAGAGGTTACATTTTACTAAAGATTTAGATCCCAGACTAATCGCAGTAGACCGGCAACACTGAAAAGAGGGATGGGAGGACTTTGCCCTATGCTGGTACAACACAGGCTTACAATTTAGGCACACAAAAAACAAACACATTAGTATTATGCGCTAAAGACGTGTCTGGCACGAATGGACGATTGAGTATCCAACTTGGATGTTTGTTACTCAATCGCGCAAAAACGGCTAAACGATAGATTATAACCTGGATAAACATATAGGATACATTTTATCTTGGTAATATGTTCCCGTAGGATAAAATTGGACCTCCAAGCATGCGAAGCCGCTGGCAGAATCTAGTACTTTATAATTTCACAACTGTTCTCTTCCACTGTCTAATAAATAATGACCGGCACGCCATTTTACCATAAAAAAAATCATTTCTGTCCCTATCCAAAAATAACGACATCCTAGCCGTTTTTTTTTGGGTGGGAATTAACTTACCAAATAACTTCTCCCGCTCTGGGTGGAGCGGGAGGGCGTGTCAGACTTTTACTGACTAAAACCCATCCGTGTTCCCTCAGTTGCCTATGTGCCAGGGGTCGCGGTATCTCTTTCGAACAACCCGCACCCCTGGCAGGCATCGGCCCTTGCGGACCCCACCAGTTGGTGCTGACATCTCTTTGAGGCGCGCGTGGAACACAACGCGCCGTCGACCCGGGCTTGGTCCTTACCGGACAGCGAGCTACCCATTACTCGCCGTCCGCAAGCCCGCGCCTACGGTGGCCGGGAATCAGCCTGGGAATCCCGACGCCCAGGGCGTCTCCCGCGGCGACTACGGCCGCGAGGGCGCATATACTGCCTCTCCGTCACGTGCGCCACCTCCCTCTTCGCGAACATTACTGCTTCGCAGAAGGAGGTGACATCCTAGCCGTTATTTCTGAGTGTTGCCAAAGTACAATAACATATTAAACTGGTTACTTGAACACAATTATATTGACTCAGAGCGGCTTCTTCTTTCTGGAGGAAAGTCCTACTAATGCAACTATCCCTCACTTACTCAACACACACACTCCACACGCTTCAGCATTTTGTATTTTGGCTTTTGATTACTCCTCGTTGATTTTATTTTACAAATTTTTCATGTATTATTTTGTGACCATTTTTTGGTTTTATGTATATTTGCAATGCCTTAAATATATACATATTATGAAACAAGGGTTGGACTTGTGCCCTTAATACAAGTTATCCTGATAACTTAGCAAGCTTCGATAGCTTCTAGTTGTATGCTTACAATTAAGTCATATGTATGTAACTCTAAGTAGCTGTATTGGTTGATACGAATAAATACTATTATTATTATTCAATTGCATGTGTTGTCATAATGATAACATACCAAAAAATAATAATTGAATTCATGATAATACCTTGACAGTGCTGCCACAATGGATATTGTAATTCGGTATTAAAATAATACACTTTTTCCTAACTAAATCAATGAAATCACGATAGAATGGTAAAACAAAATAATGATAAGTCCTTCTACTATACAATGCTAGTTTTACTATACCTATGCGAAATCCGAAACACATGTCTTGTGTTTTTATGTAAAAAATCTATGTACCTACCAAATTTCAAAACAGTATCATGAAAAATCACAAAGTTATAAGCTTGTTATGTTACCCAGTTGTCTACACAAACATGGTCAGCACGCGGCACCCCGCGCTACCCGCGTGTCCAGCGTCGTATTGTGCTCATTGATAATAATTAGGCAGTACCTAACCGTACGGCGATGGGATCTGGAGGCAAAGGTCCTCGCGCATATCTGGGAGTGGCGCGAGGAGGCCAAACGCCGGGGCGTTACTCCGCTGCCGCGAGAAATCGAGGTGCAGCGGACAGAGCTCCGGCGGGATCTCATGGCGACATGGAGAGCGCGATTGTCGCAACCCAGTGCTGGGCACGCCACGATAGTGGCGGTAAGTCCCCTCTTTGAGGAGTGGCTTGAGAGACGGCATGGCGTCCTCACCTTCCGCCTGACGCAGGTCCTCACCGGACACGGTTGTTTCGGGAGGTTCCTGTTTCGCATAAGGCGGGAGGAAACACCCGGGTGTTTCCATTGCGAAGATCGCCCTGAGGACACGGTGGAGCATACGGTGGCGGTCTGCCCGGCTTGGGCGGAGCACCGCCGTGTCCTCGCGGAGGCGATCGGCGGTGGCGATCTCTCGCGTCCGACCCTGGTGCAGGCCATGGTACGGAGCGAGAGTGAATGGTTAGCCGTCACCTCCTTCTGCGAAGCAGTAATGCTAGCGAAGAGGGAGGCGGCGCACGTGAGGGAGAGGCAGTATATGCGCCCTCACGGCCGTAGTCGCCGTGGGAGACGCCCTGGGCGTCGGGAATCCCAGGCTGATTCCCGGCCACCGTAGGCGCGGGCTTGCGGACGGCGAGTAATGGGTAGCTCGCTGTCCGGTAAGGACCAAGCCCGGGTCGACGGCGCATTGTGTTCCACGCGCGCCTCAAAGAGATGTCAGCACCAAATGGTGGGGTCCGCAAGGGCCGATGCCTGCCAGGGGTGCGGGTTGTTCGAAAGAGATACCGCGGCCCCTGGCACACAGGCAACTGAGGGAACACGGGTGGGTTTTAGTCAGTAAAAGTCTGACACGCCCTCCCGCTCCACCCAGAGCGGGAGAAGTTATTTGATGATTTCCCACCCAAAAAAAAAAAACCGTACGGCGATTGTATTGTAATTAACTGGTGATAAAATTTTCCATCACACTTGCAAACTATTTTGGGAAAAAATATAACATGGTGTAAAAAATATTGGAATCGAAACAGTTAATTACTTATATGAATTAACATAATTTGATAAACACAAAGCAAAGCTATTATTATGTACAGGTATATAAAAAAGAAAATAATCATAATGCATCAAAAAATAAGTTACTTACTTATTTTGGACAAACTATATTCAGTTTTCTAATTTATTAAAAATAATGTTGCAGACTATACCGACAACATCGACGCACAGTGACATCACTACCCCGGAAAGCGAACAGACGATGCATAAAATTCATAGCCGTGTTCCCCGCGGCAGCCGCCGACGAGATTTGCAACATGACTGATAAGTCACTTATGAGAAGACTTTGATTTTTACACACTTTATATTAGCTTCACTTGTATGTTTGTATGTAACCGAGGAGTCGGTTACATACAAACATAGAGTGCGATTTTGACCCACTTTAAATAGTCAGATTTCATTTAAACTTTGTAAACTTATCGAGGACCGATGACAATTCAATCATTTAAAAAAAATAGAAAAAAAAGGTAAAAAAAAACTAAAAAAATCACGCTTTTGTAGGTAGCAGAACTAAAAAATAGAAAATAAATAATAGTTTAAAAAACTAAAAAAACACGCTTTAAAAACCAAACTAAAAAAGGAGAAAATAATTTAATTCAATTAAAAAGCGTGGGGTGCATGACATTAATTGATTATAAAAATACCTCAAAAGCACCCCACGCTTTTTAATTGAATTAAATTATTTTCTCCTTTTTCAGTTTGGTTTTTAAAGCGTGTTTTTTAAACTATTATTTTTAATCCCAGAGACTTGTCCGACATTTCAAGCTATTTGTGTCTGCTTTTTTATTATACAGGAAAAGTTTTTATTTAGTGCGCAAACTGTAACCATGAATTTAGCATAGGTATCATTCTAGACCCTTCAACGCTGACATTTTTGGTCGGTTATACAAAAAAAAAACAGCTGTTTCATAGAAAAGTGCAATACCTACGCGGTCAACATGTATGGAATAGCTGATTTTTTTTTGTACAGTTTGCGCACTGACTAAAAACTTTTCCTGTTTAAATGCGATTGATATTAATTTGAAATTACACTTGTCAAATTAGTATCCTGGTTTGAAAATGAATACTAGGCTGTACATTTATGTTAGTCTTGAATCTGGTCAGTATTCATATAATTAGCGGTATTCATTAATTAATTAGACTGGATACGGGCATGACACTAAAACATACTTGTTAGATTTTAATATTTACCTATTTAAGATACTCCTTGGTAAGACTGGTTGTCAGAAGTTTGGGCTTCTGACGACCCGTAACAACTGTCAAAGACCCACGAATGACAAGCGGGACCAACGGCTTCACGTCCTTGCCGAGGTACGGAAGCACTAGCATAGCATTATTCTCACGATTTTGGGAACATGTTGTACAATGTTCAAATACCTTTTGGCGCCATCTATTATCCTTTCTGCATACTAAACAGCGGAACCATAGACTAAATAAATTACAATATTTTTTCTGACATAATTCGTATTGTTCGATTTTTTTCTTAACGCTGATGGCGGCAAAGGCGCCAACTTCTTTTTTTAAATAAAATTAATATTAAAAAGTTATTGTAACAGTTTTTTGTCAAATCCGGCGGGATTAAAAAAGATCTCTAAGAAATTTTGATTAAATAAGACAATGGCGCCGGGAAAATACGTGTTTAGAATGGAAATGAAAGGAATTATCATTGTGTTGTTGTAATGAAACTTTCTTGTTGGCACATTAAGTATTGATCGGTAATTTAGTTACTTTGTCTGAGAATGTGACTGATATTTTTATTCTGTATAAATTTTTAAGTACTTATTAATTTATTTAATACTAGCTTTTGCCACGGCTTCGCCCGCGTTATCCGATTTACACAAATCCTTCCTCATGAATCACTCTGTCTATTGGTGAAAACCGCATAAAAATCTGTTCAGTGGTTTTTGAGTCTATCGCCAACTGACAGACAAACGCGGCACGACTTTGATTTATAATAATGTAGTGACGTACATATAGTAAAATAGATATAGATACAACCTCAGATTATAAAACAAAGGCATCTAGACCGCGTGGAACACCAAGAGTAAAGCCAAAAAACCAAATACTAAAGCGTCGCATTGTATGTAACATACAATAAGACGCTTTGGTATTTGGTTTTAGGATAATAGATGGCGCCAAAAGGTATTTGAACATTGTACAACATGTTTCAAAATTGTGAGAATAATGCTATGCTAGTGCTTCCGTACCTCGGCAAGCACGTGAAGCCGTTGGTCCTGGTTGTCATTCGTGGATCTTTGACAGTCGTTACGGGTCGTCAGAAGCCCAAAATTCTGACAACCTGTCTTACCAAGAGGTATAATAAAAAAATATTAAGCAGACGCAATTCGAGTCCGCGTCGTTTGTTTTCGTGAAAACGTTATACGTACTTGATGTTTTTATTTAGGGTTTGGTAACAAATGTTCCTATGTTTCCCGATACAGGGGGCCTACTCTCTAAGCATGAAATCTGTAACCTCGGTCTAAGTTACGGTCGTTTCCTACTCCGTATCACTTATGGTCCTATGATTAGTTCGGGGCCCAAACTAAGAATGAATTACTACACGATTTGACAGCTGTCCTTAGTCCCTATAAGGTTTTACCCGTCCTAAAAAGTTAATTAATCAGCTGTCGGAGTCACTTCGAAGTTTCAAACAATTTTCGGACGAGCCCGTACTTTCATTGACGGAGTTTATTTATTTATTTATTTATTAATTTACACATACAATTATTTTTACAGGCAGAACCCAAGGTAATAAAAGTAGTCTTATACAATACGACACCCAGAGACGCCACTCAAGAACTGATCTACACGGGTCCATGACTGACCAGTCCCAAGTAACGGCTCCGTGTGCCCCAAGTTACATAGAGGACAACACACTAACTGTCACTCTCTGGAATTCCGCCAATGAGCAGGAAAAAATGTCCAACCGCTGAGAGATGGTATTAATTGTTTTAACCGCCCGACACACGGGTGCAAACTTTAATAGGTTTGTACGGGCTACCGGAATTTTAAACACTGTAAGTAGCCCCCCAGCTGTAGCCGTTGTATTCGCCCGATACTAGATTTAGTAGCCTCATTGCATTCTTTATAAAGTAAGCTTTCACTGGTTATGTTTTTTTTTCAGTTATGAGCAGATATACAGCCAATATTAGACGACATCAAACTATTTTGCTATTTGCAACAAATTTTCTTAAGGTTTCAGGCACTGCCGCAGGTATTGTATTTGCTCGATACTAGATTTTTTAAGCTCATTGCATTTATTTTGATGCAAGCTTTTTTCGAATGGGAATTTTTTAATTTCTGAAGATATTTACGGCCGATATGACACGATATATGGAGTTATTTTACTATTGTCAACTTCAAATTAATTTTTAACCCTGTTTTTGCCAACATTTTTGTTGTTTCTCTCTATCCCCTAATAGTGCTTTGTCAACTCTTGACAACGACTACAGAATCAGTGTTCTACCTAAACACGTTTTTCTGCTATATGAATTGGAATTTCGACTCAATGTGAAAAATAGAGGGTCGTGCGCATGCGCATGCACACGCCGCGTGACGTCATTGGCAAATTATATCCCGCTTGATTTTTTTTATAAATATGACATATATTTTAAATGCTGAAACATCCAGCACTAAAATTTTAGTTGTTATTAATAATAAATACTTTATTTTCTCTTCCACAAATAAAACAAGTAAATACATACAATTAAAAGGAACTGAAGTTGGACTTACAACATAATTATTTTTAGTAATTTAACATAGAGGCAAAAATATTTTATTTGTGGGGAGACTGGCGCCAAAACTAAGCCGAAGCCTGTATTTTAGGACACTAGCACCCTAATTGCGTAACACACGATTAATCATAATCGGTTTCATTTTGACAGTTCAACAACATTCATTGCGTTATTTACGTTGTTGAGCAGACACATTTTTCGAACATACGAAGCAATGGTTTAGCACTCTGTTTCAAAACGAAACAGATTATGATTAATCGGGTATTACGCAATTAGGGTGCAGGACTCACCAAGAAGCAGAGATGGAACTAACAATATTAAGTGCAAAGAACAAGTTTACCAATTTGGTGTTGGGTTTGGTATTAGCGTAATCTTACATGTTTTTGTCGGTCAGAAATAGCCATTGAACTTACCACCAGTACTCCAAGCGAAAAGACGTTTTCACGTCAAAATTACAATAACAGTTTTCTATAGGGAAGAGGTTCCGTGTGGTGCCGGACGCGGACGTAAAAGAATAGCTCCACCCCATGTCTTCCCATGGGTGTCGTAGAAGGCGACTGGGCAGTAGCGTTCTCTATGCATTTGACCACCATACTGCGATCGCCAACCCGCCTGCCAAGCGTAGCGATTATGACTAATCCCCCCCCCCTTTTGGGGGAGGCTTATGTCCAACAGTGGACGTCTTTCGGCTGATATGATGATGATGATGATAGGAAAGAGCCCGCAAGAAACTCCACGGTTATTCTTTTAAAAATAATTGGCTTTTACAATGTTTTCAATTAGTGTTACACTTACCAGGTAAACTACTGGTTTCCTAAGAAAGCGTTCACGGCCACACAATAACGGCAGTCCAAATAGGTACAGAGCCTTTTTCGACACCATAACATCAAATACTGGTGAAAATGACAGATTTTCATGTCGGCGGTTACAATAATATGACGGCCAAAGGCTTCTAGGAAATCGTAGCTAAAGTACTTATACAAATAGAAAATTGTCAACAAAACCGGACACAAGCCGACGATGCAGTAAAAAGGCATGAAGAGAATGTTGAAATGGCTCAAGCTGCTATTTAAAAGGTAATTCAGTAGCTGCCCAAAATTAAATATTTTCGACGCAACGCCCAATTGACTTAAAATTCAAACAATTACTGTTTCAAATAATCAAAAGCGACTAATCAAATTCATTAGAAATTCTGTGTTGCATCGAACCTTCTTTGAGGCGCCGCCATAGACAATGCGGTGTTGTCTATGCCCCTATTTCTTTTTAATTTCTTTACAGCGCCGCCGATCATGCGTTCGGTGAATATTGTGAATAATCGACAAGAGTACGTGAGGAACATTTTGATCGATTCGGCTTATAAGCAGGGAAATCGGCCATGTTGAATTTTTCGATTATCTATCAATATTTGAACGGTTTCCTTTGGCTTTAGTGTGGGCTAAACTTTGGTAGGAATAGGCAGAAATCAACTTGTCATCAGCAGCTAATTAATACCCATTTCAAGTTGGATATTTATGGAGTCTTTTTTTTTCGATTTGTTGTACTTACATAAATTGTTTTTTTTTTTTACATTGTCCTCACTTTTGCAGGGTGGCAGGGACATCAAGACACAACCTGTTACCATGCAACGCTAGGGACGTTGCAATTTATCATCAGTTATTAAAATAAATAATACCTAGTTTAAAAAACTAAAAAACACGCTTTAAAAACCAAACTAAAAAAGGAGAAAATAATTTAATTCAATTAAAAAGCGTGGGGTGCTTGACATTAAGTGATTATAAAAATACCTCAAAAAGCACCCCACGCTTTTTAATTGAATTAAATTATTTTCTCCTTTTTTAGTTTGGTTTTTAAAGCGTGTTTTTTAGTTTTTTAAACTATTATTTATTTTCTATTTTTTAGTTCTGCTAACTACAAAAACGTGTTTTTTTTTCTCATTTTTTTTTTAAATTTTTGAATTGTCATCGGTCCTCGACAAGTTTACAAAGTTTCAATGAAATCGGACCGTTTGAAGTGGGTCAAAATCGCGCTCAAAGGAGTCGGTTACATACAAACAAACAAACCAACAAACAAACATACAAGTGAAGCTAATATAAAGCGTGTAAAAAAAGAAATGCTTTTCCACACATTTTAATTGCTATCGCTTCCACGCATTTTAATAGCTCATATCTAAGTACAATATCTCTAGATTTTGTAAATTCAATTTAATTAAAAAGGTTCATAATTGAAACAAACAGTTTGTTCCGCCACTTCTTCTTCCCAGCTAAAGCACTAGGAAGTGGTGAAGGGTGGGCGTTTTTTAGGGACTGTCTTATGTAATTTTGCCTTAAATAAATGACTTTTGATTTTGATTTTGTTTCCTCACGACAGCACAAAAGTAGAGTGTACCTGACCCAGAAGACAACATACATACGTCTCCACCTCATACACCATACATACGTCTCCACCTCATACACCATACAAAGTAAGCTACTGTCTGGTCATAATCAGCTTGAGCCCCAAGTAGTGTTTGTTCACAGCGGTATGTTAGATTTCCAATCAATCTGCCCGGCCTTATCCCTACCATGTTGGGGTCGACTCCCAGTCTAACCGGGTGCAACTAGGCTTGCCAGGTCAGGCGCGTTAACATGGAGCGATTGCCCCCATCAAACCTCCACAACCCAAAGTCACACAATACCTACCGCTTAGTAGGTCTGGCTGTCAGACTTTCGGCCTTCTACCCGTAACGACTGTCAAAGATTTACAAATGGTTCGACGTCCAACATACCTATGCACAGACCAGCACTTCAAGCTACCGCAAACTGTCAAATTTTCCCAATTTGAACTTTATGCTTACCTACGCTATAAAGTTGAAAACCTATCAAAGAAATTTGACTGATCCCGTAGCTTGATGTGCTGGCGTCTGTATAAATGTCTCTCAATAAGTTAAAACAAGCGCCGCTGCCTCTTTGTCAGTCATTCTACTCAGTAGCCACTAATCCACGAGCCCTTCTATGAAAGTATTAACAGGAAAGTTTAGAAAGTCATTAATATTATTGTCATTCTTTACGATCGTCGTGTGCGATAAGTCACAGTTGTAAACAATCGGATGCCGACGACGCGGCGAGGGCTTGAAGAATGCCTACATAGTTCAGCGAAGGATTGACTTGTTTATATTAATTAAGAGTTTTGAGGCAGTTTTGGGGGACTGTCTTATGTAATTTTGATGTTCAAAAAGTGCTGACTCTCAGCCTCGTTTGAATAAATGACTTTTGATTTTTTTATTGCAGCTCCATTTTCTTGAGAAAAAACCCTTCATAGGCGCTAGGGTTACTTTTAGTGAGGTCAAATTCTCAGACAGTTTTCACACCAACGGACTTCAAAAATAGAAGGTGAAATGTTTTTTTTTTTTAAGTAGATAGTTTTCAGCGATATTTTTTTATTGCGTCAATCGATGTCGATGATTATTTTTTATTAGAAAGGGGGAATTATAAATATAGTAAAATAAATAAAATTTCAGTGTCTGTTTTTCATGTCAAAATAACAGCTTTTTAATAAATGCATTTGAACGTGTCATCCTCATCATCATTTCAGCCGAAAGACGTCCACTGCTGGACATAGGCCTCCCTCAAGCTCCGCCACTTTGACTGGTTCTGTGCTTCCCGCATCCAGCCGAAAGTACATACGGTACCTACTCGTAACAAATTAAAGCATCTCAAAGTAGCAAGCTGGAGCGTCACTAAAACCACCTCATGAATAACCAAGACTCCATCTGTTGCCAATAACAAGAAGCTCAGAAACACTCATTCAAACGCAGAAATCGTTTAAATAAAACACAACCATTTAAAAAGGGCTACCGTACTGCTTAGTATTTAATACGCGTACGCCTGATAGCATCCGTCTTCGATGCACATACAAAGTTAAATGCAACGTCAGTGAAGTGACAGTTGAGGAATAACAACCTTATGCCCTTTGCCTTGGACGTGAAAAAGTTAGCGCTTATTGTCTATGATTGGAGCGTTTTCGCTACAAAGTAGACGGCCAGTATATGTTGAGCTTTGAGCTGAGAAAATTAGAAATTTTTCTGGTTTAGTAGAGGAAAATTGTTACAGAAGTTAAGAGGCCATTTAGTCAGTGGTCTTGCTAAACTTGATGCTACAATTATGTAATATGAATTAAGGTATTAAAGGTTTAATGGGACACATTCAGGACGAAAACTCCCCATATCTGTACTTGTTCGAATGATTCGATTAAAACTTTATTTTTTTATAAAAGTTCACGTTCAGAAACAATGGAAACCCTCTAAAAAAAAACCCGTATTTATGAGAAATAACTTTTCATTGAATTTAGAATGTTTAGTTTTAAATATTCTGTTTTCCGTTTATACTCACGGAGTCATTATGTTACCTTATTAGGTACCTACTACATGATTTTACAGGAATACTAGGTTTTGCCAGCGGCTTCGCCCTCGTTAACTAATTTACACAAAACCTTAACGAAATCTTCCTCATAAATCACTCTGTATAGTGGAAGCCGCATGAAAATCTGTTTAATAAACGCGGCGGGGAACTTTGTTTTATAATATGTGCAGACGCCAGCACATCAAGCTACCCCAATATGTCAAATTTCTTTGATAGATTTTCAATTGTAAGGTGCATGTTCAATTGGGAAAATTTGACAGTTTGGGGTAGCTTGTTGTGCTGGCATCTGTACCTAGTGATTTTTTAAACCGAACTTTTTGCAATCTTTTTTCAACATTAAGTATCTAAGTAGGTACCGACATTTTTCTTTTCCCATAAACTATCTGCAATTCCACTTGAAAATATTTCCTCAAAAAAAACCGCGCCAAAACAGACAGCTCAACGCAAGATGGCGCACTTAAAATGGCCGCCGCGCGCGTATTTATGTTATGGTAATTGATTAATTGGAATCGAGCGGTCGTCGGCGCTACAAAGTGCAGTTTTGTGCCGATCAAATAAAAGGAAACTTCGCTTTAATTTAATTTTCACATCACTCCGCGGTACGTTCATGGAATTGTCTTGGGAAGCCATTTTTGTACGATTTCCCGCCGTATTGCTGTCAAATTGTTGTTTCGATTTGAATCTACTGATTTTTTGTGGCGATATCAGTTTGACACTTGAGTTATTGTCGAAAATACGCATTTTCTATTCGATTTAGTTAGATTAAAGTACCAAGAATAAGTCTGTGTGGAATCTTATTTATTATTCATTATGATATAATTTGTATAGTTCTTTTCAATCATTGTTTTTCTCAACATAAGCACCTGCCATCTAACTTCTTCACCACGCTTTTTTTATTTATTTTTTTGGGTGGGAAATCATCAAATAACTTCTCCCGCTCTGGGTGGAGGGCGTGTCAGACTTTTACTGAATAAAACCCACCCGTGTTCCCTCAGTTGCCTGTGTGCCAGGGGCCGCGGTATCTCTTTCGAACAACCCGCACCCCTGGCAGGCATCGGCCCTTGCGGACCCCACCAGTTGGTGATGACGACTCTTTGAGACGCGCGTGGAGCACAACGCGCCGTCGACCACTTGCACTTGTAATAAAAATATTTTAGAAATAGTTTATTTTTAGGCACTATAATTTACTACTGTTGACTAAATGTACTCGTTTTGTATACGTTTTATTAAATAAATTATATTTAATGAAAAGCCAAAATAACGTCTTTATTTTCAACCCTCCTACAGCTTCACAGCTCATGCAGAAATGATGTGACACTCTAATAAAGAAACAATTCCAAAATCAAACTTCAAAACAACAAATGACGTTACAAAAAATGATAAGCATTACCAACATGACAGGCGTGTACAAATCAATTAGAGGCGCGTTCATTTCAAGTGCATTACGAATGCAATGCTGTGCGTTGACTCCTTTATACTGCCGACGGGACGCGCGACGCATACTACTAACGCACATTGAAGGGGCCGCAATTAAAAATCGTAGGTTAAGGTTGGTTTCACTGGTGGTTATAATTTTTATTTGAAAATAGAATTTTTATTAGGAGTTCTAGGACTGGCAATACTTACGCCCCGATTCTGGAACGTAAATTATCGACGCGTCAAAATAAACGCATAGGGCATGCGTTTGGCAGTTCATAATTTTTAACCGACTTCAAAAATGTAGGAGGTTTTTTAATGCCATTCATCGTTATTTTCATTATTAATGGACCAATTTTGACATTTTTATTTTTACTCGTATTTTGTGATTCCTAAGGTGATTTCATATAAATTTGCTCAATTTCTGATACATAATGTAATACCTACAATACTTACATTATTTTTCCACTTACTATACAGATGCCAGCATATCAAGCTACCCCAATCTGTCAAATTTCTTTGATAGATTTTCAACTTTGATACAATATGATAAGGTTCATGTTCAATTGGGAAAATTTGACAGTTTTAGATGGCTTGACCTGCTGGCGTCTGTACGTTGATGATGTTATAATAACTCCCTGTCAGCTGTCATCAATTAGCTAGGTAGAGTGTAGTGGTTTACAAATTTGTTTAGGGTAGGTATACCACAACCTAAAAGTGATAAGTAAAAATATATATAGAGAGACTTCCGAAATTACAGTTCTCTTTACTTTGTACAGACGACAGCCACCTCATGCTACCCTAATCTGTCAAATTTCTTTGATCGTTTTTCAACTTTATGGCAACACAATAAGATCCATGTTCAATTGGGAAAATTTGACAGTTTGGGGTAGCTTGATGTGCTGGGATCTGTAATTAACTACTTACGTAGTGTTTTTTAAGTCGGTTGTTAAAAAAAAATTCTTTGTTTATTTTTGCTCTCTAGGAAAACCTACCAACTTATTTATTTAATTTTTTTTGGGTAGGAAATCATCAAATAGCTTCTCCCGCTCTGGGTGGAGCAGGAGGGCGTGTCAGACCTTTTCTGACTAAAACCCACCCGTGTTCCCACAGTTGCCTGTGTGCCAGAGGCCGCGGTATCTCTTTCGAACAACTCACACCCCTGGCAGGCATCGGCCCTTGCGGACCCCACCAGTTGGTGCTGATATCTCTTTGAGGCGCGCGTGGAACACAACGCGCCGTCGACCCGGGCTTGGTCCTTACCGGACAGCGAGCTACCCATTACTCGCCGTCCGCAAGCCCGCGCCTACGGTGGCCGGGAATCAGCCTGGGATTTCCAACTTACTTTCATAAATAAAGTCGAAATTGCGGACGCTGTGCGGCAGCCACCGTACTTCTAGGAAACCCTAGCGGAGAGATTTTATAGCGCACTGCATTTTCAACTCTCGGTGTTGAATCGAGCATTGAGAATGCAACAGAGTGCATCTCTACGCATCGAAAAACACGCGTTTAAGTTCCAGTGCGTGTAAAACTCCCGTTGCAATTACTATTACGTCGGTGTGTTTACGCTGAGCTTATGGCATAAGAATATTAATTAAATTATTCTCATGCGTGTGGTCAATTGCGAGCTTTTAAACATGCTTATTGCAATAACCAAATTGTCTGTTTGTTTGTCTGTCCATTTGTTTCGTTATAAATCCCAAACTACGCAACCGATTTTGATGTAATTTAGGAGACAAGTCAGTAGATTACATAGGATATTAATTTACAAGATAATATTTACATAATTAAGTTCCATGTGGTGCCGGACGTAAAAGAACAGTACCATCCCATTTCTTCCCGTGGGTATCGTAGAAGGCGACTAAGGGACTTACCAGAGAGTGGGCAGCAGCGTTCGCTATGCATTTTACCACCATACTGCGATCGCCAACCCGCCTGCCAAACGTGGCAATTATGGCAAATCCCCCCCCTCCTTTTGAGGGAGGCTTATGTCCAGCAGTGGATGTCTTTCGGCTGATATGATGATGATGAATTTAAGCTAACGGTCTCAAAATCATATGTAGATACAGACGCCACTAGCCCATCAAGCTACGCCAATCTGTCAAATTTCTTTGATAGTTGTTCAACTTTATTCCAAAAGAATAAGGTTCATGTTCAATTGGGAATATTTTACAGTTTAGGAAAGCTTGATGTGCTGGCGTCTATACCTACATGTTAATAAAAAAACGGGTGCAAAGAATCACATGATGAATGATTTTTTTGTTTCTGTAAGTGATTTTAATTTTTACACGTCATTCAGGCATCAAAACATTCTTTTGAATCGCCGTCAACAGGAAAAGTGCTCAAAGCCTGGCAGTATTGCCACGTTGTATGACTGTTGTATGACGAATTAATATGTTCTATTGGCGAATTGTCGCCTATAGAAAATATAACACAATTACATTTATTATTTAAAACGACAATACGCCCGCTTCGGGCGAGTAAGTTCATGTGAATCGGCTAATAAGCCGACTGACAAGTAATAAGTAAAATACAATTTTTTTTTTGTCAGAAAATTGCAAACTTCACTCGTGGATAAAACCATAGGCAACTTGTCAATAAAAACATCAACCACGACTGTGCCATCAGGTAGTGTGAACAGCCCCTTAAATTCAGGACGATGACCATAAAAATAGATTTTTTAAATGGCTTCCATTTTATAGCACACAGGTGTTGACATAAAAGTCAATACAAAATTATTTATTATTACTTTTTATCTCTGTTTAGTAAGCAATAAAATTTGACTCTTTTTTTTTCTATTTTAATGGTACATAGTGACTCATACGTAAAGGATTTCCTGTGCCATCCAGACTGCAAATCATCCATCAAACACTCAAATCAGGCAGATAGACAGACGCGGAAAAAACAGGAATGGGACTTGCATGGTATCGACTTCTGTATATTCTCTGCCGATAACTTTTAGAATGCTCATAATATGAATGGGCATGTGTCTCTGAGAGAATAGTTAGAAAAGCGGCCGAGTCGGACCCGCACACGAACCACAATACAAAAGACTTCATGAGGCGAACTCGATCATTTTTGCACCTTAAGGTGAACCTAGTCCACATTTTTTGCACACAAACTTCGGGAGTGTTTTACTCCACTGTCTGGCATGCCACATTCTAAAGTAAAATATGATATCGTTTTGTCTCATTATTAATATTGTCTGTACAGAAACAGAATAATACTAAAATAAAAACCCATTAAAAAGTTAGGACCCAACAAAGATTCGTTTTTCTTGCTAATTTTACTTAACTTTGGGCGTGTTTATGTAATAAAAGAAGTGTAAAATCTCCAAAACCAAGTCGGTACCGACAAAGTTCAATTATCGAAAAGTTCAATAAACTTTATTGGTCATTGATTTATGCATTGGCTTTTTCATGACACCCGATCTTCCAAAGGACTTTTCTTAATTTTTTCGCGAATTTTTTATTATAAATGATCCTGCATCTCACTCAATAACGTTGTGTGTGTAGACTAGCGTCTAACTATTGTAGTCTTGCTACTGCTCATCACTGATACTATCTCTGTCGGACACGAAGACTGGTAAGACAGCGTGATTTTTAGCCAGGCCCACCAGTGAGTTCGAGCTCGCGACTACGTTCCCCTTAAGTCGGATATGTTATGTTATCGCTTGTCTATTAATACAAGCATTAATGCGTAACTTTGTCTAGTAATGCAGAAAAGCTTAACAATTTAGAGAATATATGATGATCAAAAAGCGTTTGAATGATACCTATAGGTTTTGTTAGGGATTTTGTAGGCTCTTGCACCTCGCTCCCGGCGCCCTTGCATCAAGTTAGCAGTTTTGAATTTGGTTTGGTACCTGATTTTGGCCTCTGTCAAATTAAACTATTCTATTCTATTTTTTTAATATGGCAAGCAAAACAAATTAAACTTAGCAAGCAATCTAATAGTCACCAAACGTCAAAGTGTCACATACCACAGATACTTAATACAATATTTCGGAGTGGTTCACACACGTAAATTGATATTTGCTGGACCAACCCGCGTTCCTTCACGAAATATGTACTGACTGCAGGTAAAGATGAAAATTTATTTATTTTATTTTTATTACCGACAGTTGTTCGAATCCATTTAATACTGACAATAAATAAAGTATGATACGACATAAATAATGCTTAATGCGAATGTATGCACAAAACCGAACGGACCGAACTAAACGTAGGTACTATTGAGGAAACTAACATCTATACACGGTAGGACTATTATTGCTTGCAACGCTCAGCCGCTATAGTTACGCTTGGTAACAAATGTGTTCAATGTGTGCACGGGATTTTGTTTCCAAATTGGTCAGATGTAAGTTTCCTCGATAGTACATTTGTGACTCATACATTCGTGAGTGCATTTTACAGAAAGACTAAAAACAATAGAACAGAACAAAAAGTTTTGCTTTAGAATTTAGACTTTTTAGGTGGACACGCTAACGTAGTCCGCGGAACGTTGTTTGTTGAACAAAATTATGATTTCCGACCATAACAAATACTTGTGGCTTTATAATCTATACCTACTAATAATAAAATTATAAAGCTGAAGAGTTTGTTTGGTTGAACGCGCGAATCTCAGGAAGTACTGGTTCAAATTGAAAAATTATTTTAGTGTTGGATAGCCCATTTATCGAACATCACGCTAGAACCTTAGGGAACCGAGCAACAAGAAATACAGTCACGAATACGAAGTACTCGCATGGGCGATTCGGTGCGACGGGGTGGGTCGGGGAGCAAGTAATTGGCGCGGTCGAAGTCACGGGCTGAAGCTAGTCCAGAATACAATGGGATTAAATCAACTTAGAGGGATAAATTGATCTGTAAATACATCAGTATTCGAGAATCATTATTTTGTTCAACATATAACGTTCAAATGTATCAGAGGAGAGCCCATTGCCATGAACTGGGTACATATCCAGACTCCAGTTTGCTTCTGAGAAATTCCAGATGAAAAAAAAGTCAAAGTCAAAGATCTTTATTGTGAGACAGTGGTTTTGGAGTTATTATTGTATTATTTTGGTGTGCATTTGCACTGCTCCACCATGTTAGGCATACAATAGTTTGAAAATAATTTGTTATCTTAGACCTAAGTTTATATGACATATTTTATATTAATTCAAATAGACATATTTTTTAAATAGAGCTACATTTTGCATAAAGACATAAAAACAGTTTGCCACTAACTCATTACGAATCTGTCGGACAAAAATTCGTGTACTGTATAATATGGTCTATTCACCAAGAAGTCATTTAGTGTTTTCTTAAAAAGTTTTATGTTTTCAATTTCTCTTATTTGCTTAGGAAGCTTATTATAAATTCTTGAGGACATTCCGAAGAAACTTCTAGAAAGTAGGGATCTTTTTGAGGGCATATTTGTTATTTTGTCGGCATGTTGACGGGAGTGCAGGTTACCAAACAAACCCAATACAACTTAGCCGAAGGAAATCGAACCCCGGGATCTCATGCTCAGCTGTAGCAAGGCAGACCACTACAAGGCAGCAAAAATCTAATCAGTAAGTGTGATTTTAATATTCTAGCAACATCAATTTACTTGCTGACCCTACGCTAGGGACAGAGTGTCCGGTAGACGCGGGCGCCGACAAATGTATTTATTATGATAATCGCCGAACACTGAGCCTCTGAACGGATATATTGATGGTTTATTAACAAATTATTGATTTTTAATGTGCTATCATTATTTTTTATGCGTTCGAAGCAGTAAATCGTACGATGCTACATTCATTTGGCTCACTATTTAAGAACATTGTTAACTGTTCGCGACACAATCACATTAGTAGCGAAACGAACTATAACTTTTAAAGTCGTCATTAAATACTAATCTTCCATTAACTTGCTGCAGAAAGCAAAATTAGACTCGATTTTAATGGTTCTTTAATTTTAATTAATAAAGTGTCAAACGAGGCAATCTGTCACAGTAATTGTTGCACATAGCAAGCACCATTAGCGCCTTAAAGTTGTTCTGTGCAAGAAAAAATTTTTTTTTTGGGCTTTGGCTTCGCACGGTTTGTGCATTTAGCCAGTGTCAAGTAATTTTTCTTTTCGATCAAGTAAATGGCCCGATATCGGGCACGAAGTTACAAAACAGTCATAGTCGTCTTTAATCAGTCAAGTCCAGTCAAATCAAAGTTATTGTAAAGCGGTAGCAACTTTACAACAACCTAACATGAGTTTTTGGGGGAACACGAAAAGTCCACGTTAGTCACTTATTTTCACCTTCACTACACTTGTGCACACACATGTAACTAAATTGAATAATTCACTACCAAAATTATACAATTTAATTCGCTATTTCACTAAATTTCATGAAAATGAAAATTCGTGCGACATGTTCCAACCCGATCTCGCTAAAAACTCTCAATTAAATTAATTAAATCACTGGCGTTAATGATCCAATGTAATTTGGCATTTTTTTTTGTGGATCTGGGTGTATGTTCTATAATAATTTGTGGGTCATACATAAACATCAATAGCAGTGGTGGCCAAGTGGTAACGGCCGAGACTTACAAGATATAGGACGTTGGTTCGACCCCAGACAGGTGCTTTACTTTGTTATAAATATATAAGTATATAATTATTTCATCACCGCTACTCTTAAGGCGGTGATTTCTCGAAAACGCTCAAAAAAGTGGTTTTTTAAACCAGTGTATCTCTTGAACCGTAAATAATTTTGAAACCAAAAAAATATATTATATTTTCAAGTTTATTTTGCATACAGTGATTGAACTCAAAACATAATTAAACATACTTTAAATGCATCAAACAAATCATCAAAACCACCTCTTAATTATCTTTAAAACCAGTTTATCCCTTCAATAACAGTAAGTATAATCACAAGTGTAGTAAGTGTGTGTGTGTGTGTAGTAAGTGTAGTCAGTATAATTATAATTAAAAATATACCAGAAAATTCTAAATGCTAAACTGCATGCGGTGATTGATTATTTATTATTAAATAGTTAATATCTAATTTTATACGATTTTATTTGCATTTTTACGACAATGCTTGCTCATTTATTATTCGAATTTATTTCAACATATTTTAACCCGTATCGGATTGCAATAAGAACTATTATCGCACATAACGACAATATTTATAGTTACCAGGGCCTTAAAACGGTGATGGAAAACATCTTTTGGAAACCGGCATGTCCTAGAACCTCGAAAACATGTGACATCTACCAACCCGCACTGGGCCCGCGTGGTGTATTACGGCCCACTCCCTTTCGAAGATAAGAGGCCTATGTCCAGCAGTGGACGTCTTTTGGCTGAAATGATGATGATGATGATGACATAAACATCACAACGCCCGTGTCGGTATCTTATAGTACACCTAAATTTCGCCAGCTATGTTTAAATCCCATGTAATGGAGGCGAGCCTATTGCCAGGAGTAATTCCAGATAGAAATACCCAATAACACTTAGCACGACCTGGGAATTGAACCGACGATCTCCTGCTCAGCAGTAGGGCTACCCATAGGTCGCTGGTCGCTGTTTATGGTCAAATTACATACAATACAGTATTTTATCATTTTGTTTTTGAGGGTACATAGGAAATTAAATGTTTGTATTCATTTATTACGTTTTATTGTTTGATCTAACTACACAATATTTTGTTGCTTTTCTATTTTTGGCTATTTTATAAACTTTCTAAGTATAAAATGGTGGGCCCATAAATACGAAAACTTACGAAAGACACGGGTTTCGAAAAAAAAAAATCAGTGCCATCGAATTAAAATGCGTGCTTGGAAATCGTTCAAAAACGTAGCAACGCAATTTTTGGGTAATAAGAAATCAGAAAACTATGAACGTATTGTTACAGAGTTATTAGAAAACTACCAAAAAATGGTATGTAGAATGTCGTTGAAAATTAATTTCTTATACTCTCATTTGATTTTTTTTCCACAAAATTTAGGACACATAAGTGACGAACAGGGTGAGAGGTTCCACCAGGACATTCTTAATATGGGACAACATTACTAAGGTTTGCTGAGACCCAGGGTTGTTGGGAGACTACTGTTAACCAACAGTAGTCTCCCAAAAACCCAAAATCCTGGTCATTCTCTCTAATGAGGAACCCCTCATAAGAGAGAATGACCAGGATTTTACAAGTAAATCACACACATCAATAACATGGCATAAAAATTATTGGAATCGATTCAGTTACTTATTCTGAATAAACTATATTCAGGTTTCGCATATACTAAAAATAATGTTATTTATTAAAGACTATTATAACTATCTACTTATCTTGTATCCAGGTGACGTCATAATCAGACCATCTTACGTCATCAGTTAGCAATGATTAGAACGGTATGAAACAATTGACATTCACACTAAGTCCGCAATTTGCACTTATTATCATAATCAGCGGTATGGAATAACTTAAGTTTGTGGCTAAGTTATCTTAGTCATCAGGTAACTTGACACATTTGGACAGATCGAAATTGATTGCCAATCTAAGTAGTCTGTACGTTATTTAAATTAAGTTTTTGAAGTGATAACTTCTTTAGGCGTGTTGAGCACTTTTTGGGTGAATCAAAAGCATGGAACTCGCGTCATTGTCACCCAACGCTTGAGCAGACAGATGAGCCGCGCATTGATATCTTTTGGAAAAGTCCCTTTCTTCTAATTATTTTTAACCGACTTCAAAAAGGAGGAGGTTATCAATTCGTCGGAACCTTTTTTTTTTGTTTTTTATGTATGTTCCCCGATTACTCGAAGATGGCTGGACCGATTTGGATTTTGTTTTTTTTGTTTGAAAGGGTATACTTTCCAGGTGGTCCCATGATCATCAAGTCAGGATCTAATGATGGGATCCGGGAGAAATAGAGAGAACTATTCAAATTTTATAGGCACACGAAGCGATTTAGCTATTTTTTGGAAGAGTACTTTCTCGTAGTGGTCTCATTTCAATTTGGTGAAGATCTGATGAAGAACTTTGGAGATAGGCAACGGAACTCCGCAATAAATGATAGAAAATGGATTGGGATTGCTGAAATCTCATGTCTGTCTATTACTTACACCAGTTCATAACATAACATCACGCCGGTATGCTTTGAAGGGGTAAGCACATGTGAACAACTAAAAAGTGAAAAATAAAAACTTTTTCCAAAAAAAAAACAACCGACTTCCAAAAAAACACTACAAAGTGAAAAATAACTTTAATTTCGGAAGGCGGTGACAACAAATTCAAATACAGCTCCAAAGACACCGACTTCCGAAATTAAAGCTATTTTTCACTTTGTAGTGTTTTTTTATCCCTTTCTTTCTCTTTGTATTTTTATCGTAAAAAATCTGTGCTGTTACCTTTAATGGCTGAAGTCGAAGCAATCAGGACCCAAGGACCCAATGTGTAATCCTGTATTGACAATTTAAAAAATATACACGTAGTTCATGTTTTCACTTCTGTCGGCACTCCCGGAGTGTTTTTTTTTTTTGAGGTTGGGAAATCATCAAATAACTTCTCCCGCTTGGGTGGAGCAGGAGGGCGTGTCAGACTTTTACTGACTAAAACCCACCCGTGTTCCTGCAGTTGCCTGTGTGCCAGGGGCCACGGTAACTCTTTCGAATCAGCCTTTGCGGACCCTACCAGTTGGTGCTGACATCTCTTTGAGGCGCGCGTGGAACACAACGCGCCGTCGACCCGGGCTTGGTCCTTACCGGACAGCGAGCTACCCTTTACTCACCATCCGCAAGCCCGCGCCTACGGTGGCCGGGAATCAACCTGGGAAATTAAATATGTAGGTTTCTAACTTAATAAGCCGACGTTCAAAAAACAGCGGGATTTTTGCGCACTCGATTTTAAATTCTCGGCTTCCAGTTATGAGGATTGTACCTCTATCTGATTAGCCTTTTCCCAACAATGTTGGGGTCGGCTTACAGTCTATCAGGTGCAGGTGTATACCAGTATTTTACATGAAGTGACTGCCTATCTGACCTCCTCTATAAACCACTTACTAGGTAATACAATACCCATAGGTAAGACTGGTTGTCAAACTTTCGTGCTTTAGAGTATAGACCCGTTACGACTATCAAAGATCTACAAATGACAGCCGGGACCAACGGCGGAACGTGCCCCCTAAAGAGACTCAGGCCTTGCCGGAAAAACTCTTCTATTTCTTAGTAAAGAGTATATTATCTGTTCCAAAAATTACAAATGAAAGTGTAAACAAACTCTGCTTATGTTAAGTTCTTACGCAATCACCTATTGACACGTTCATATGTATTTTACAGGTTTCATTTTTATATCTTACCACTTTGCCCAATAATAATCGCTTGAATAACCAAATTTAATTGTGAATATTTGAAAAATCGTAGACGAAAATTGAGGTTAAAAATTCACAACACTCAATTTGTAAGTGGCACCACAAATTGGCATCCAAAGGTATAGGTAATTCGGTAGAAAGTTCTATACATGAATGTACAGGCTTGATTGAACACATAACTTTATAACTGTCTGGTGGTTTTGAGTATTTTGTGAATGGCCTACGCAAATGTCCTGCAGATCTGGTAACGTCTTGTGACGGGTCGTCGAGCTATAATATAAGGTTGCGCTACACGAATTTACACTATGACTCATACTTACATACATGCCGTCTGTTGGAACGGGTCAGCTGAAAGCTGCAGTGGCTCTTTCTTCAAAAAGCTCTTCCAGACATGGGCCTGCATTGTAAGACTCTTGTCACTCTCTTAGACGACTAGAACTGGTTGGTTGTTTTTATTTTTGTACAAAAATTATATGTTGACTTGTGCTCTTTAGGAGAACACACCAACTTACCTTCATAAATAACGTGTCAGTGACGTCATCCGCCGGTAAATTGTGACGGGTCGTTGAGCTCCCTAAAATAGGGTTGAGCTACACGTTGACTGATACATGCCGTCTGTTGGGACAGGTTAGCTCAAAGCTGCAATGGCTCTTTCTTCAAAAAGCCCTTCTAGGCATTGCCTTGCATTGTTAGACTCACATAAAATTCTAATGATATAATGTTTGGACCATAAAAGAGACAGAGAGAAAATAAACTTTTAATTAAACAGTCAGTTAGGTTAGGAAGCGCCGGCGGGCACCATCTACATATTTTTCTAAATATTGACCAACAAAGTATTGACTTGTAAAAGTGTCATATAAGATCTACTTACTTACATAAATAAACAATTCATTTAATTTCATTTCATGAAGACGCGACCCACTCTTTCACACTTGTACCTACTATGACCGGTCAATAACAAACGATAGGGACAGGGTGAGGCGCGCCATCGTGGATGGAACTATCTGTACGTTTTCTGATACATTTGTTTACATTTTCTTCAGATACTTTTGGGACCGACTATAATTATGTCAGACACTTTTCTCCTCGCCTCAGATACACGTCCTTTATTTTCGCACACGTCAACCGCCTACTAAGGTCAGTTAGGAGACCATTCTAGTCAAACACATTAGCGAAAAACAATCAAGCTACCATAACACACAATTAAACAAAATAACATTGTCAAACAATTAAATGTCGTCATTAATTAATTAATATTAAAGTAATTGCTGCCATTGTTACAAATTGGTCACAATGGCGGCGAGCGCGAATTGGCGCGAATGAAACCAATATGGCCGACAATTATGAGCCATGGAATTAGTATGTACTATATATTATGAGTCGATTGCGCGCCGAATACGTTCCGAAACGATTGTATGCAAAATTGTTATGCATTGGAGGTTGATTGATTGTTTTCTGTGTGTGCCAAAGTTATGGTGAACTGCCTAATTTATCGTTTTGGGTTCAAAACTGGAGTAACGCAACTGGTGCTATGATTCGGTCCTCATATGATCTGACCAAAATTATGTCTGGACTTGAAAATAAACTTGGACCCCTGAGTTTTTTTTGTCATTTCTTCTCAGGAGTCAGAAATGTCGACTATTTTTGGGATCTGCTTCTAGTCTAACCGGATGCAGCTGAATAACAGTATTTTACGTAGAGCGACAGCCTATCTGACCTTTACAACCCAGTTACTGGGTAATACAACCCCTTGGTAAGCCTGGTTGTCAAATTTTCGGGCTTAATTCTGACTATCTGTAATGACTGTCAAAGATCCGTGAATGCCGGGACAAATGGCTGAACGTGCTTCCCGACGCACGGAGGGGTCTCGATATGTAAAGATGGTCACCCATCCATGGCTGACCGCGGTAAGCGTAGCTTAACCAGATCGATTGGCTCCTGCGGCTGTTATTACTTAGCAACTAGACCAAACTTCTTAGTTCCACTCTATTTTATTTAACGTCTAATTTTGCATCACTGTCTTAGTACTGCTGTTGGTTGGCTGTCAAAGATAAGAAATACTTACGTGTGTAGTCGGGGGACCCCCGTGCCCACCACGGGTCCCATGCTTTTTCTTCAACACCGAATGTAATTCGGCATAGAGATTTATATTATCGACCACTATGAAAACGACACCCATGATGTTTTTTTTTTAATTCGCAGCCGCCGTCTTAGATTTTTCATTTTCACCTAACAATCGGCTTTGGCACCCTCGAAAACGATTACTACTACTCCACTATACTTTTCTACGCTATTACTCAATGGGTCTGCTCTTGACGTCGGTCGATCACGCCTGATGGAAAGCGATTGATGAGGTCTATGATGGAACAAGCGTGCCCAAAAGAAACTATTTCTCGTTCTCTCTCTCTTTCTATTACAAAAATAAAAGTCGCTTGGAGGGGTCATAATGCTTTTTTGTTATGTGACGATTTCTACAATATTCTACAGGTTTTCTCCTACCGCAAGCTGCGTGAAAGAACTTCGTTGCAATAACTTAAAAAAAGACTTTAATAATTCAACTATTAATAGTGCATTCAGTCTGTCTTTGTCTTTCCAACCCTATCTACAAGGTAACATATGTCTTGAATTCATGATGCAATGTCAATTTTTTAAACAAAAATGTTGAGAGCCACATCCCACAAATCGATTGCATACAAATATCGCGATTACCGATTAGAAATCGATTTTCAAGAATCGATTTTACGATATAAGGATATAGATTCTTTAATGGTACTTAATTAAATTATTAGGTATTTTTTTATTGTGTTTTTATGAAGCTGCTATTGTGTTGGCACATTAGGATTCTGTGTTGGTTTGGAACCAGACTGGTTACTGCATTGTTTTATTTTTAGCGCCATTTTCCTTGTCGCTAGCGCAGATTCAGTTTAATCTAAAAAAAGTTTTTTTACATCCGTTGTTAAACGTACAAACATCTCCGATTTTCTGCTTCTTTTGCTGTTTTTTCAGATTCTGATGTAAGCAATTTTTTTTCTGATAGCCATACGTATTATTGTGTCCCACTGCTGGGCCAAGGCCTCTCTTTTTAACCGACTTCAAAAAGAAGTAGGTTATTAATTCGACATGTTTATATAAATAGGTATTTATTTTTTAATGTTATTTTCTTATTACTAAATGGGCCCGCTCTTGACCTCGATCACACCTGATGGAAAGCGATTGATGAGGTCTATGATGGATCGAGTGTGCCCAGAAAATTGCCTTTTCACTCTTGTTCAAGGCACTGATACTCCCACGCATCGACGAAACACAGCAAGCTGCTTGACGCCGGACTCCGGTGGGAGGACGGTCGCGAACAGGCGGGCGTTATCCCTACCACTGCAAGGGAAGAATTGGCCAGTCATCAAGGTATTGGGTGTGACTGTCTAGGGCGCGCCGAGTGCTCGGTTCATTCTAGTTACTGGTGGAACAAATTGCGCTACACGAGGAGGCTTCTTCATGCATCCATTTTTTTATGTGTCATATTAAAGACGGATTTGCAAAATTCTGTTTTTGTTCGAAAGGGGTTTGTTCCGAAATGGTCCCATTTCTATTTCATATAAATCTGATGATGCGTTTTGGAGACGAGACAGACGACGGAACTCTTCAAAAAATGACAGCAAATAAACCACGATTGCTGCTATCGCATACCTAAATACCTATGCATTGTTTTGACGCCAAGGATGATGAAATTTCGAATTGGTGTGGGGTAGGTATATTACTAAAAAGTGAAAAATAAAAACTCTTTCCAGTTGTTATTGCTTCCAAACCTGGGATGTCTTGTGCGATCTCTCACCATGTCGGCCCTGCAAACTTTAATCAGGGCAAGCACTAATGTTACTTTTCAATTCATTTGTACTTTCTGGGTTTATCTTGGACATTACTAAGTTGGCATCCGTGAAAGAAAACATAGTTGGGAAAACTTACGGTTTTCAGCCGAATATACAAATCAAGCCGAATTTGTTTTCATTTCGGACGAAAAAATCATTCCTGGGCCTCAAGTCTGCTATTACCATAGTGTCAGAATGGTCTATCATTCATTTCATAATTGTTGATTCTGACAAGTTTGGTAATCTACTAATATAATGGCGTCATTATGACTTTCCAATGGTCACGGTCACTCCATTGAAAGAAATGCCATTTATTGGTAATCTCGTACATAATGATAACACTAATAAATAATATGTAAAAATATAGATAATAAATGAAATCTGGCATGAATAAATGTTCAAATTTAGTAGTAGTTTTTCGAAAATCATTTCTACTAACGGGTTTTATAATAATGGCAATACGACAATGCCATTATAAGTATTATAACACAATTCTATTACGACACCATTGACCGACCAATGATCGACCATTATGAACTTAGCAGATTACGAACTTTTAGCAATATGACAATGAGATCAGGTTGGAATGACGAATTTATAAAAATAGCAGACTTGAGGCCCTGGTCGAATTCTACATTTAACTTACACCTAATTTTAATCAATTATTTCATCACCACTGCTCTCAAAAACGGTGAAGGAAAACATCGTGATGTTTTTCGCTCGAAGGTTCGAAGACATGTGACATCTACCAACCCGCACTGGGCCCGCGTGGTGGATTACGGCCCACTCCCTCTCACAGAAAGGAGACCTGTGGCGCGGCTGTGGGAACATTATTTGATGATTTGAATCTCGGGGTCACAGGACATTCTCCACCCATAAACTACATTCTCTATGACTCACCAACTCATAAAGACATCAATAAAACTATGCCAACCATAAACAACGATATTAATAATCAGCCAGGTGTGTCTATGGTACCTGTTAGCGGTCATAAAGTGTCTATGATTGCTTCCGAATTAAATGTCGTATTGAATAGTAATTGTTTTATGGTTTCTGTGTAACTGAATATAGTTATAGTTAAGTGGCTTTATGTTAAGGTATTAAACGGTCTAAACGTATGTTTGATTTTCTTGGAACATAAATATCGTTGGCTCTATAAAAAAACTACCTTGCCTTTTTAACAGACTTCAAAAAGGAGGAGGATCTCAATCGTCTAGGTATCTATACTTATGTTTTTTTTTCTTTTTATGTAAGTTCCGCGGTATCTCCGTTAATTGTGGATGGATTTTATAAATTCTTTTTGTAATGGATAGGGCATGCTTTAGGGGTGGTCCCATATAAATTTTATTAACTTTGCTTCAGTTGTTTTTGTGTTAGCTGGTAGATCTTGATGACATTCTGCTGCTTCCTGTAACTGTTGTTTACATAGCTAGTAGTGGTATATGAATTCTTATGGGGTAGGTACCATAACTAAGAAAAAAACAACAGACTTCCGAAAAAACACTACAAAGTGAAAAATAACTTTAATTTCTAGTTGAAGTCAATTGTTTTTTTTTTGGAATAGTTTTTATTCCAACCCAACATAGTAGTTTTTTTCGGTTCGGCTGCTAGTCTAACTGGATCAAATCTAATCAATTCATTTATTTGTATAATACCTACAGGTTGGTATAAACAGATGTTACAAGGTTGGTATAAAAGGATTAAAAATACAAATTGTCAGATGAATTATAATATTTATAATTTTTGTCATTAAAATAATGACGCAACTGAATATTCGTATTTTACATGAGGCGACTGCTTAACAGTACCCTAGTTCAGAATCTGAATAATTTTGAGAGTTATTGCTAATATATCTATACATATAATAAAATTGTAACAGGCCGATGTCTGTACATTAAAGATATTGAAGAAAAAATAGTATGGGGGGTCTTTATTAGAGCAACAGAAGCCAAAACAACGGTTTTTAGAATTTTTGTCTGTCTGTATGTTTGTTACCGTATCACGCAAAAACCACTGCATGGAATTGAATGCAGTTTTCAATGATGTATTTCGAGAGGTCTAACTTAAAAAATAGGCTATTTATTATAAAAAAAAATGATTATCTACTTGATTCTAAAGTCCACGCGTATGAAGTCGCGGGCAAAAGCTAGTTCTTTCATAAAAATTATGTTCGAAAAAAAAATGTCTGCTTAGCAACGTAAACAACGCCATGAACGTTGAGGAAATATCAAAATTAAAGCGATTCATACTGATAGTGTATTACGCAATTACCCATCTAATCTCCACAGCCCAGTAACTTCATAATAACTTTTTCATGGAAAAAATATGCATTCGAATTATATGAACTTAGAGTGGTTGTATTGATGATTGAAATTATTATAATTACGTAAATACACAATGGGCCCTATCAGAAGGCTTAAAGTCACCCAAATGGCAATGGAGAGGGCTTTTCTCGGAGTTTCCCTACGTGATCGAATCAGGAATGAAGAGATCCGCAAGAGAACCAAGGCAACCGAATAGCCCGAAGAATTGCCAAACTTTAAGTGGTAGCGGGTAGGGCGCACATTGCTCGCAGAACAAATGGCCAATGGGCCCGAAAAGTTCTGGAGTGGCGACCACGTACCGGCAGACGTAGAGTGAGAAGGCCTGGAACAAGGTGGACCGATGACCTTGTGAAGGCCGCGGGAATCCATTGAATGTAGGAAGCACAAAACCGGTCGAAGCGGAGGAGCCTGGGGGAGGCCTATGACCAGCAGTGGACGTCTTTCGGCTGAAATGATGATGATGATGATGACGTAAAGACATACGTTTGGGTTATTTTAATCAGCACACACTGCACTGACCTGCAAATTACAAAAAAATTAAGAAAAACGTAAGACAAATTGATTTCGCGCACATAAAAATTTCTATAAATAATTTTAACATTTAGATACAATAAATAACAACATAACATCACGTCTGTAATCCCGAAAGAGTTAGGCAGAGCTGTGACTGTAGTACACCCGCATTTCACCAGTGAACCGGCGACAAATCCAAATTTCGGGAAACATCTGACGGATAAACCCAATAGCACTTTACCCTTTATCAATTGACCTGTCCTACAATCAGTAACGTAAGTATCACAGTTTTTAAGACCCATAGTATCCTCATCTCCCGTCTGAATGCTAAAGCACGACTGCCGCCCGCGCCCGCGCAGGGCACCTCTGAGCCTTTATCTCAAAATGGGGATATTCCTTGGCAAATGTTGATTAATTTACAATTGTGCTCTAGCGATTCTGTGGTACCTCTAACTATCTATTTTTCAGTGTATTTTTTTTTTCAAAATAACGAAGCCGTTTAGTGGGAGTATGGAATAGAAGCCAAAATATTGCGTGTTGGAAAATATTTTTTTACAGCAAAAGTATTAACCATACAAAAAAACTACTTCAGGCAAAATGATCTATATGAATCTATAGCAAAATTATATATTTTTCAAATCTTCAAGACAAGCCGTTAATGAGCAGTACGGTTCATAAAGTGACCGTGTTACGCTACCAAACGGGACTTAGGCCCTTAAGAAATAAAGATTCGCGCGTTTTTTGTCAGTTTCTCGGAAACAACTTTTAGGGCTTTAACGCCTTAGTTTCTTGAAAACGCTCAAAAAGGTGGGTTTTTTAAACCAGTGTATCTCTTTAACCGTATAATTTTGAAAGCAAAAAATATATGATATATTCAAGTCTTTTTTGTACAGTGATTGAACTCAAAACATAATTAAACATACTTTACTGCATCAAAAAAATCATCAAAGCTACCTCTTAATTTTCTTTAAAACCAGGTTTATCCCTTCAATAACAATTATAATTATAATAAAAAATATACCATAAAATTCCAAATGCCAAACTGTATCCAGTGATGGATTATTTTTGATTAAATAATTAATATCTGATTTTATACGATTTTATTTGCATTTTTACGACAATGCTTGCTCATTTATAATTCGAATTTATTACAACAGATTTTAACCCGTATCGGATTGCAGTAAGAACTATTATCGTTCATAACGACAATACGACGAGTACATTTAAAATTACCAGGGCCTTAAAAGACGGCAGTATTTCTATCTGAGCTGACCCTAAATAGACGCATGCGTCGTGCGTGACTCAACGTATACCTTGAGTTTCCACGAAAAGTAAAACCATGTTGAAACACACGTTATTGTTTTGCGTGCACATCAAAATCACGACATTACGATAATCTGTGTAAATGCTTATGAGATACCATAAATAAACAGGTACAACACTACAGGGCGCTTCTTTTTTATTTATGTGGCAACACCAAGCGTTGACGTTTGACAAGTGTTCAAGTAAGGCGCGATCCGGCCAGCGATACATTCACTTGGTTTTGGGGCGAGCTACGGGTTGGTCAAACTGAATTGTGTTTAGAGTTCTAAATAATAATTGTAGCTGGTTGATTAGAGTAGGTAGTTGTAAGGATTGTTGGAGTGTTCACCCGCAACGTGTGGGCACGCACTGTCAATGTCACGAGGAGCGCCTCGCACTCAGCATCCTGCTGTTACAATAATTTCACTGGAACAGTCTGTCTATTTTTATTCTATATTTATTATCAGAATACCAGCGCTGCGACACTTTTTTTTAAATGCCACGGCATCATGCTGAGATAGGGGCCTTTTGGCCTCGTATGGGACTTTGTTTTTACTTTCCTTTTACCTTTTTTTAAAATATATATTTTATTAAGCTTATTGTGCAGTTAAGTTTGTGATATTCCTGTGCGAATCTAATAAATACTTCTTTTTTCTTTCTTTCTTTTCTTTCTATTAAGGTAGTCATATTCCTAGTAGGACAGTTAGTCGACATTCACACGGACGTAATAAAATCGCGTCGGAATTTTTTCGCGCACTGGATCTTGAACTTCCAGTGTTAAACATAGAGAATTAGGAGTGAGGCATATTTATCGTAACAGCTAAATATAATAGGTATCTGATGATAACAGACTAACTGTGACAAACTGAAATAACAGCTACTGTTCCTTGAAATTATTTTAAGATCCCTTACACACGACAGTCACAGCTTTTCTCTATTCATGCATAAGAGAATTAACTTAGTTAGAATGAGCTAAAAACTTTTACTGTTACACCCTGTTCCATCGTCACAAGCTCTTTGCTTTTCTCGCATAGGTGTAGCACCTTAGTTAGAAAGAGAAATACCTACTATGTGTACATGGAACAGGAATAGGCAGAACATATATGCGATTTTATACTTTGTTCCCACTTATGAAATAACAGCATGTTATTTTGTTACTGGCTTTTGGAACTGTTATTAACGTGGAACAGGAACAGGCGGAACAGTTATGCGATTATAGCTATTACAACCCACTCTTAAAGAGAATTCAACAGAGTGCATCTCGACGCGTCACAATTTGAACAGTGTGTTTTACTGTTCGATTTCCAACTCTCGGCGCTAAGCAGTGCCTTGAAAATCCAGTGCGGAATAAAATTACGCCGTTATTATGTTACGTCCGTGTGAATGTGGACTTATGAACCGCTTACATATAACTTTATTATCAGAGATGGGCCGAATGTGGTTTGAAACGAATCTGAACTTCGGCCGAACATTCGGCTAAAATGAAAAGTTCGGCCGTACTTCGGCCAAACTTCGGTTCAATACCCTTTAATTGTAATAAAAAATACTTGATGTAGCTAAATGAATGTTTAGTTTGTGAACCAAAAAAGTGTTTTTTTTTTCAATTTACGAATTGTATTCAGATGTATGTTAGAAGAATACTAAGCTTATTTTATTTTTGTAATAGTATGTCTAATTAATTAGGCAGAGAGTTTCAAGATTATTAAGAAGAACTGGTTTAATTTAAGGTTTACATTTACAATGTTCCTAACTAAAATAAATGACCAAGGGTGAGTAAAAGACATAATTTTATTTTACAGTAGTGCTATACTCTAATTCTATTTAATTTCAGTCAAAAAGGTATTATTTTTCTTGTGCCGAATGTTTGGCATCTGAACCAAATTTCGGCCAAAAGCCGAAATTCGGTTCAAGCTGCCGAAATTCGGTTGAACCGAATGTGAACCGAATTTCGGCCCATCCCTATATATTATATATAGCTATATCCCTAGGGATATTACGGCTTCAACCATCTCACTGCGACAGACCGACGACCTTAAATATGGCTGGGACGGTGTATGCGGAAGGCGGCGGAAAGGGTGCTGTGGGCAACCTGAGAGAGGCATATGCCCAGCAGTGGACTGTGATAGGCTGAGTTGATTTATTGATTTAACAGACCTAATAACTGCTAGTTTTTGGGTTTCCGTACCCAAAAGGTAAAACGGGACCCTATTACTAAGACTCCACTTTCCGTCCGTCTGTCTGTCCGTCTGTCACCAGGCTGTATCTCATGAACCGTTATAGTTAGACAGCTAAAATTTTCGCAGATGATGTATTTCTGTTGCCGCTATTACAACAAATACTAATAAACAGAATAAAATAAATATTTAAGGGGGCTCCCATACTACAAACGTGATTTTTTTGCTCGTGTTTGCTCGATATTGATAACGGCAACAGGTAGACGCTTGAAATATTCACAGAATATAGTTATATTATTCACTTAAAAAAAAAAAAAACAACAAACGTGATTTTTTTTTGCCGTTTTTATAGATACCGTGAAACGCTGTAACTTTGCCAACTATGCCCAAATTTGCCTATTTCGTTTAAATTACAATAACTCCCGTTTGCTTACTTTTTTCTCGTTTTCTACCATTTTGTAGGAACTATTTGTTATTAGGGCAACATATTTTTCATTTTTTATAATCCTAACTCCATTGATACTCTGTCAGTTGCGTGAAGAATACCGGTGCGAGTGGGTGGATTTTTTGGCCTTCTGTAACTTTTGCTATTCTAGCTACAGTAACGGTGTTTTCGCGAGGGAATAACATCCCAAGGTAAGAAAATACTGTCTTTTTTCCGTATCATTTGATATTTTAATGAAAAGTACTAGAATTCATCAAAATAACTTAGTATGCAATGTTGCGCACTGTTTTGGAAACTTGAGTGACACAACTTTGCCTGGGTCTAGGGTTGGCACAAGTCAGATTCAACCAATTATATATTTGAATATGATTTAATTCAGTCTTTATTATATGTTCCCACTGATGTGCAAGACTTCTCCGACGTTTAAACAGAACACAATTTTTATGTAGTTTCGAGGGTGAAGTTTTTGACTTTGACAAAGCGATTTTAGTTACATAGAATACTTGACAATACTTTAGGTAGGTACTTAGTGTACCAACTTACGACTACGACCGCTCTGTTAAAGGCGGCACATCTGCAAAACCCTTCGAGGGTTTTTTGTGTCGTAGTTATTCAAGTAAGTCTTATTTCTATTGCAGTTATATGAAAAAATGGGAAACAATAAAAAACGGAGCAGGAGAAAACCAGGAGCTTGTCATTATGCTGATTACTCAGAGGAAATGTTAGACATAGCAGCAGATCTAAACAAAGTTATTTCATTTTATGAAGCGGAAAAGCAGTTTGCAATCCGTCGTCGGACCGTCAACAAATCCAATAACCTTCATAACAAACCAGTTGGTCGACCCACAGAGTTATCCATTGAGGAAGAAGCACACATCGCATTCTTAGTGAAGCTTTCAGCTCAATTTGGCTGTACTCTTACTCTTTTAGATTTGCGCATTGTACATAGTTAAAAAAAATATTTAAGAATTGTTTAAGTGTTTCATTTTAAATTATATCTAATAAAACAATACTCAAATATATTCCGGTAAAACCATGTTATAACATTTTTTTGCTCCGAAGTAGCAATCACCTTATTAAAAAAAGAAGTTTTTTTTTGGTTCAACCCTACAGTCAACGACATTTTTGTATGGAAAGTTTGTGGTACCTGCTACAAGTTTGCCTATTAGCTGTAGTAAAAAAAATAAAACCTACATTGCACTAATTTAACTGATGGGCACAAGCACGGTGTCTCATGCACACGGGAAAAAAATACTGGAACGATAAGCATAATAAGTATTGAGTTAATCTTCTAGGCAAAGTTGCGTCTTTAACATACAACTTTGCCTACGTCTTCGAGTACTTGTAATTCAGAAAAACAGCATGAAATAAAAAGATTTGGGTTCTACCAGGCAAGATATAAGGTCTATTTTCCATCTTAAACATACTTGGAGTTATAATAATAAATAGGTTCAGAAATACGAACGAAAAACGTCAAAATCCAGGCAAAGTTACAGCATTTTACGGTAATGGAACGGAACCCTTCGTACGCGAGTCCAACTCGCACTTGGCCGGTTTTTTTTTGCTAATGCTGTATATTGTGTGCTTTTTTAGTCTGTGCTGAATAAATGTATTTTCTTTAACTAACATCCCGTTTTTTCTTCTCTTAGCAGTTAAGTTATTAAGGCAACAGCCCATGGATTGGTCGCGGTTGACAAACCAGCACCCTAATTGCGTAACTCACGATTCATCATAATTTGTTTCGTTTTGAAACAAAAGGCTAAACCATTGCTTCATATGTTCGAAAAATGTGTCTGCTCAACAACGTAAATAACGCAATGAATATTGTTGAACTGACAAAATGAAACCGATTATGATTAATCGCGTGTTACGCAATTAGGGTGCTGGATGTGTTTAATACAGCCGTACAATAGAAAATCCTTTACAGGCAAAACTACGGACAAAAACTAGTCACCTTAAAACTTCTAATGGGTCGGCTTCCAGTCTAACCGGATGGAGCGACTGCCTATCTGACCTCCACAACCCAGTTACTGGGTAACATGATACCCCTTTGGTAAGACTATTTGTCAGACTTTCGGGCTTCTGACGACCCGTAACGACTGTCAAAGATCCACGACCAACGGCTTAACGTGATTTCCGAGGTACGGAGGAGTCTTGGTATATAACGATGGTCACCCATCCACGGACCAACCGCGGCAAGCGCAGCTTAACCTGATCGATCAACCCGTGCGCCTGTTATTACTTTGCCATAAGCCCCTCTTTCTCATGACTACCATTAGTCATTAATTAATATTCAAAGCGCGCAAAACACCTCAATTCTAATGAATCGACAATAAATGAACAATGTTCGGTGCAACAGCTCAAATTGATAGCCCCAATCTCAATTTGGCGGACTGGTTCCTGTTTGTCTGTGGTTAAAAAAAAGGTAGACTGTTGATTGTATATGACTTTAATCGTATTATGGCTCATGATGCAAGACCTGCCGTCTTGTATGGGTCAGAATGTTGGGCAACAAAAGGGATGAATTAAAGACAATTGCATGTAGCTGAGATGGGAATGTTAAGAGGGATGTGTGATGAGTACATAATTACCTAAGCCTCAAAGTGACATCGATAACTGAAAAGTTGTTTGGAAATCGGTTGTCATGGCATGTGATACGGAGGAATGAGGAAAATGTCGCGAGGAAAGTTTTGAGTATGAATGTCGATGGTTATACGAGTAGTGGGGAGACCAAAGAAACGATGGATGGACTGTGTGAATGATGATATGGTTAGAAAGGGTGTGACTACCAGCGGCGAGGTGTCATTTTTTTTTAAGAGGGAAGACGAAGCGAAGTCTGCTTAAACATACTGACTTATCAATTAAGAATAATTACTATAATTCTAAAAGTAATAAAGGAATGTAAAGAATTAAATACGATAAAAGTGAACAGCTGAAAACCGAATAAAATGTCCAATATTCCTCCATCTCGTTCCCTCTGACGCATTTTTCTATATCTATCTCTGTCATAATCCGCTGTGCACCGGCTTCTTCTCGTCCGTATCAAGCGGTGCCACGTGACCTAAAGTGACATCACTATGGGACCGCATTTGTATGAGTTTTTAGTTCCGATTATGACATTTTGGCGCCGGGTTAATTAAGAATATTTTTTTTGTTGTACGAGTAATACAAAGCTAAAAATAAACGTTTTTGTTGTTTGAATGTTATGGTGAATTAAATACCCGTAGTGCAACTATATTTTTTGACAATAGTAGTCACTATTGCCGTGCCATTTTTTTTATAGCGATAGAGTTGCCGATGTCAATCCTCTGAAGGGAAGCCGGTAGGAATCGTGTTCTATGGTGCTTTCGCCACTGGTGACTACGGAGATGACGACTAATAGAGAAGTGTAGAAGAAAAAGACATGTTGCACCGACCACTAATAAGTTGGCATATGGGCAGGCGGATTATGATGATGATAGCCTTTATGACCCTGGCGATTATGGAACACGTAAGATCAAAGACTGATCAAAATCAAAAGTCATTTATTCAAACTAGGCTGAGAGTCAGCACTTTTTGAACGTCAAAATTACATAAGACAGTCCCAAAAAACGCCCGCCCTTTTCACTTCTCATGCTCTAAAAAGACACCAATATAGCCCTACGAAGCGGGACTAAAGTGACCTCTTTAGTAGAATAAACTGACCGCGAAAATTTTAGAATTTTTGTCGAGTGTAAAGTTCGGTTTTAAATAAATTTATTAGGAATGTCCAGTGACAGTCGTGGTATATATTTTCCTTGGTGAAGAGTTTGACGTCGAGCAAATAGCAAAAGACATACCTAATAGATATTGTGATATTTATTTTATTAAGTAATATTTATTAGGTACATGTTTTTGTACTAAATTGACAATTTTTCTCGCACTCAAAGTGAAAAGTACAGTTTGCACCTCGAGACTAAACGCCAACTTAGTAAACCCTCGGTTTCATTGACTCCCTCGCACGCTCAGGAGTCAAACCACCTCTGGTATATTATGGCTTCGTTTAGTCCCTCGATATAAAATATACTAAAGATGTTCCACGAAAAATTACAAAAATAGCTGATAGATAACGAGCGTTGACCTTCGCCCATCATATGGTGATATTTTGTTTTTTTTATTCCACTAGTTTTCGATATCGATGTCCAACACGTAGATAAAGTATTGCCAGCTATTCAGTTTCACCCTGTCTATCTACATTCTCTATACTACATTAAGGAATGCAAATAAAGATATGAATAATAAAACCCAACTAACCATATCTTCGTAAAACACACACACATTAGACATATCGCACATCGATAAAATAATTGTTTACTTTTAATATGATAAATCGGGTTTCCCGACGCGCGGTGCATAGGTTACTTATGATGACCTATGCAAGTGTCAACCTATTTAAAGGGTATGCCTACTGTTTTGCTAATTATACCTCTCATATCTTTAAAGTAGAGAGTAACAGACAAAAATTTGACGACGTAAACAGTGCACTCTCAATGGTTACGGATTGGTTTACCACAAATAATCTAGTTCTCAATGCCAAGAAAACGAAATGTATCAAGTTCGCCTTACCAAATGTTAAGAATCTAGGACCCAACATCGTCTTAGATAATGAGGTGCTTGAAACTGTAGACTTGGCAGTTTTTCTGGGCTTAACAGTAGATGCCACACTTCAGTTGGGATTACATACAGGAAAAGTTTTTATCCAGTGCGCAAACTGTAACCATGAATTCAGTATATCATTCTAGACCCCCCAGCACAGAAATTTTTCGTCGGATATACAAAAAAAAAACAGCTGTTCCATACATTTTGACCGCTTAGGTATTGCACTTTTCTATGAAACAGCTGATTTATTTTTTTTACTGACGAAAAATGTCTTCTCTGGGGGGGTCTAGAATGGTATGCTAAATTCATGGTTAAAGTTTGCGCACTGAATAAAAACTTTTCCTGTACATCAAGCCTAGCGGGAAGGCTCAGTTCGGCCGCATACGCCGTCAGGAAAGTAAGATAATACTGACACTGACGTTGATACAGCTCGTTTCGTATATTTCAGTTATTTTCATAGCATACCGCATTCTTTTGTAGCTAGGGCAAAGCAGCTGACATTCGTTGTAGGCCTTAGAAACTAGATTTGTAGACGTTTTTCTATTCTGTATTTTCATTCCTCTAAGTACCTGGTACTTATGGACTGGCCTGCACTGTCCTCCCATACCTATTTATCACTGTAATTTAAAAACATTGTAGAAGCCAATTATTTTTTTAAAAGTAACCGTGTAGTTTCTTGCCGGCTCTTCTCCATAGGAAACGACAAATTGGAACCGTGCACCTAGCTTCTGACGTTTCATAAGTGCCCATGCAGGCTTATGTGAAATAAAATATTTTGATTTTGATTCAAAATATTTTTGTTCTTCAAAAACGAGCTGTTTCATCAACTTTCCAACTAGGTGCTAGAGTTTCTCTGAGAGATTTTTTTAAAGATATTTGGATTCTCATGGTGACATCCCAATTCATCTTCGCAACCATCATAAATTAGGCAAAATATACACTTGTACCCTAAAACAGTGATATTCATAATATTAATACTAGAAATATGTTGCAGAATTTGCAGAGTGCATTTATGAATACTGTTGCAAACAAATATACCACAATAATAAGAACAATTAAGCCTTGCGTCGCATCTGTGCAAGAACAGGTCTTTAGGAGTAGGTACATAATAATTATAAGAAATCTTATCAGAAACGAGTTCTTGTTGTTATCACCAGTATTTATAGCCCTAGGTATTTAAGTTCCAGGAATCAGTGTAAGGCTTTAGAATTCTAAGAGAGATCATCAGGGGAGGACGTACCATCGAATTCTATTGAAAAAACTTTGTATTTACGAGTATGAAGTATAAAATGTGTAAAACGCAGTGTGTGCTGGCGTTGTTAGTGCTGTACGTGGGGTTGGTGCATTCCTGGGGTGAGTACGAAAGTTTCTTAATTGGTAAAACTTTATCATAATTTTATTTAAGTTTTTTAAGGCCCAGATTCACAACCAATCCCTTAACTCGTTAAATGAATTTGAAACATGAAACATGCTCCTGTCTCATTCATCTTCTAACGAATGCTTTTAATGATGTGTGGTGCCAGCGGGCCTTAATCAGACCTATATCGGGCGACAATTGGTAGGTAGAAAAAAAAGCAGTATGTTTGTGTGTTGACAATGTTGTACTCGATAATGGTCTATTAACCCTAGAAACTCACTCATCTAAGTCTCGGAATATTATCTTCTTTTATTTCCTTATTTTTTCGACCAAAATGACGTGTACACACACACACACACACCGCACTCACACACACACCGCACACTTGCACCGGGGGCTACAGGGCCACTTAAGCACTCTTCAACGCAGGCCCCGACTAGTGCCAGCCCGTCTCTGCGGGCTCCGTCTGGTCAAGCAGGGGAGTGAGGTGTTTGAATCCCCACGCGACGTAGTGGGGCACGCATGGAACATTACGCGCCACCACTTCGGGTCTTCTATGATAGGGATTGCGGACGTCCCCGAGTCGGCCGTCCCTGGAACTATTTTGGGGGCTGGAAGAGGGCATTATCTGTCCTCTGCCAACGCCTGGTGCGCCGCTGCGGGCCGAGAGAGCATTCAAAATCTCTCTATCCTTTTCCGTTGTCTCCTTCCGCGGCATGACATTTTCTGAATGTCAGAGAGCCCTGCCTCCTACCGAGCCACTCATCGAGTACTGGCCGGACTGCCCCGATGGTGACGAGGTCGGCGGTAGGGCGCAGAAGCCTGTCCCGCCATTCTACCACCAAGACCTGATAGAGCTCGGACTCGCGCAGTGTTATTTGCCGCCGCACCAGTACCTCGCCCCGCATCCGTGCCTCCTTAAAGATATTATCCTCCTATCGCGGCGCAGCGGACAGAGCTCCGGCGGGATCTCATAGCGACATGGAGAGTGCGATTGTCGCAACCCAGTGCTGGGCACGCCACGATAGCGGCGGTAAGTCCCCTCTTTGAGGAGTGGCTTGAGAGGCGGCACGGCGTCCTCATCTTCCTTCTGACGCAGGTCCTCACCGGACACGGTTGTTTCGGGAGGTTCCTGTTTCGGATAAAGCGGGAGGAAACGCCCGGGTGTTTCCACTGCAAAGATCGCCCTGAGGACACGGTGGAGCATACGGTGGAGATCTGCCCGGCTTGGGCGGGGCACCGCCGAGGCGATCGGCGGCGGCGATCTCTCGCGTCCGGGCCTGGTCCAGGCCATGGTTCGGAGCGAGAGTGCATGGTTAGCAGCCACCTCCTTCTGCGAAGCAGTAATGCTCGCGAAGAGGGAGGTGGCGCACGTGAGGGAGAGGCAGTATATGCGCCGTCACGACCGTAGTCGCCGCGGGAGACGCCCTGGGCGTCGGAATTCCCAGGCTGATTCCCGGCCACCGTAGGCGCGGGCTTCCGGACGGCGCGTAATGAGTAGCTCGCTGTCCGGTAAGGACGAAGCCCGGGTCGACGGCACGTTGTGTTCCACGCGCGCCTCAAAGAGATGTCAGCACCAACTCACCACCATCAAGTTTTATTAATTTCTCAAAGACATTGCAAACTATAATTTTGTATAATTTAGAAGCATTTTGTTTAAACTTTGTAAATGTGAGTACCATGCATCCGTATAATAATTATGTTGTTTTGATGTACGTTGACTTGAAAAAGCGTTGCAGTTGAGAGTATGTCATGCTCACTTAAATGTCTCGCTGATGGTGGCGCGTGTGTTGGAACATTCGGTTCCCTACAAAATGGTTGAGCTGGATGGTGCTGATCCACGCGTCAAGTTCGTGAACGGGCGCCGTCGGTTGAGACTGGCCATCTCCTAACTTCCATGGCTTATTTTAAATCTTATATTTAGAATTGTTTTTTTTTTTTACATTGTTCTCACATATAGAAGCAACAAGAATATTGTTCCCAAGTTTTTGTAATACTTAACATGATTAAAAAGAGTGTCCATGGAGTTTCTTGCCCGTTCTTCTCCATAGAGATCTACGTTTTGGAATGGGCAACTAGCTTCAACTTTCCAACTGGTCGACTTTTTGACAATTCAAAAGTACCTGTAAATGGTTTAATTGAAATAAATGCTTTGAGTTTGAGTTTTCTGGTGGGGTCCGCAAGGGCCGATGCCTGCCAGGGGTGCGGGTTGTTCGAAAGAGATACCACGGCCCCTGGCATACAGGCAACCGAGGGAACACGGGTGGATTTTAGTCAATAAAAGTCTGACACGCCCCCTGCTCCACCCAGAGCGGGAGAAGTTGTTTGATGATTTCCCACCCAAAAAAAAAAAAATTTGCTTTGCATATCTTCTTCTTCCATATACATCTATACTAGCTGTCACCTCACTCACCCATTTTTTACATTTCATCGTTCGCGTAACTTGAACGAGCGCCGTCAGCTATCTTCGTGTAGCTAGTTTTACAGTCCACTGTTTTTTATTTAAACTCCAACTTAGGTACAGTCCCAGACTTTAATTGATGAGCTACTTTCGAATTTTATACATTCACGAGATTACACGAATAACGAACTTAACCCGCATGCTCGTAAACAATATGACAAATTACTTATAATCGGAAATAGTCTTATCCATAGAGGTTGAAGGTTGACTAATAAATTATCAATCATAAATCAATACACGGTTGCATAAGTTTATCTAATCTATTTTGTACTGATCTCCTTGAATTAGGACTCATTAAATACGCGATATTTATGAAAACATATCCGAAGACTGTCAGTTGAAATATCAGAGACGATAATATCTATTTTTGGTGAATCATAGCCGTAGCTATTTATGTATTAGTGCAACAGTTATCATATTTGTCATGAACGGTATCTTGGACGCTACGCGTTCGGATAAAATCGTGGGTAGGTACGAGTTTTTCCGATGTCGAAATGACTAATCACGTTACTATCGCTCCGCTAAAACAATTGTCGCTAGGTTACGGTTGCTAGCCCTGCAATTGGTTTACTTTGGGTCGTCACTCTGGACTATGTACGAGTATAACCGACTAAACCCGTCTTGCATTACACGGCTAAAATAGGAACTGTGGCAAGTGGCTCATCAATTAAAGTCCGTGACTGTACATACACATCTTCCTCCCGACCGTTCCTCGACGAAGTGCTAGCCCGCGCCGTTGCTGAACTTGTAGCTTTAAATTCTCCTTATAATAATAATCATCCAGACAGATTTGGGGGCTTTGAGTTCGCTTAAGGCAGCCACAAGAAAGTCTGGCTAGGTAGTCACTACCTCTCAAGGTCAACTACGAGATGCCCTCTATTCATAAAAAAAAAACATACAAAACTATTGTTTCTTTGACCTAAATTAAGCACTTATTGAGGTGGTCAGTTGTTGGATTAAAAAAATGCAAGTTAGATTTCTTCCACAAGCACTTTTCCATAAGAAATTTGTTCTTATGGAAGAAATCTAACTTAGAAAGATGTATTATTGATTCTAATGATTATAAATCTGTAAATACGTACATGTTATAGTCGTAAATCATATTTTGACCATGTAACAAGCTGACACTCACCTGAAATTTGCAAAAAATGTAACAAAATTTGAATTTCACGCTCTACCACTGCGCATTCACCTTAACATTACTGTTAACTGTGGCATCTTTACTTTCCATGAGCAACTTACCAATGCGAACTGTACTTAAATTTATCTCGATAAATAAAAATCTGTTGCCGCCATTTAATATCCAAGCGATACAGAAGAAATAATCGAGAGATATCTTTTAAAGTTCGCATTGGTAAAGTTGCTCATGGAATGTATAGATGCTACAGTTGACGGTATTTTCAGCTTTTTGTTACAAGCTTATATTTAACTTGCATTGTTCGTATGTAATTTGTACTATCAAAATTGTCAAGTTCAATTTGACGCACTTCCCAGTGTTCGACCAAGCTGAAATTTGGCAAACGTATGTAAAGTCGGTGACAATGCAATATGTTGGTTCCATCGAGCTGATCTAATGATGGAGCTCGAAAGTGGCCACAGAAGCTCTATAACGAAACGACAAAACCCCACCAAGTTTTGGGTCGTTTGATTTCACTTGGCAAGTACACTATTAGTAGATGATGTCTAGAAACTGATGATGCAGCCAGAAGGTGGCTTTGACGAACTTATATAAATATAGATCTTTCCAAAATGTAAACTTTATGGATGTAGAATGGAAAAGAATAGAAAAGAAAACATTTATTCGACTCAGACACAACACAACAGCAACAAACATAAAAGAAAAAAAGAGAACAATAAACATAACAATAAAATTGCAGGAAAATTGTGCTGAGCGTCATCTCAGCATGATGCACACTATCTATCGCTAACTAAGTTACCATTATCTTTCTTGCCATCCATTTTTAAATTGAAATACCTGTCCCTGAGAGTGTACCTAGTGGGTTATTTAGCTAACTTAAGTATGCTTCTCTTGTTGCAGACATCGCTATAAGCGGAGGAGATGAGCTAAGGTTTTATACCAACAATACCATAACAAGCACCATAAGATTTAAGTCCCAAAACCTCACAGCGTTAGCTTACGATGAAGTGCACAACATGATGCTGTACGTCGACAAACAGACCGACAACGACACTATATGTGGTTATGACTTATCTTGCAAAGACACCAAATGTTTCACCAAAAGAAACGGTAGAAACATTCATGACATCGCCTTCGACCCCGCCACAGATACAATCTTCTTTACTGATACTAATGAAAGAAGCGTCAATTGGATTTCATTAAAACCTGGATCAGAGAACAATGCCAACGAAAATCTTTTAATCAAGATGGATGACGGGGTCCCCCGTGATATTGTCGTGGATAGCTGCAAAGGGTACGTTTACAATAATAGTTTAATTCAATAATTTTTTGTTTATCTAAATGTTGATACAAGAGTGCAAATCCGTAGCAATCGAGGTGAGATTGTAGATTCGAGCTAAATAAATGCTGAAAGTGTAATAACGAATACAAACGCTTATCAAACGATGAGTTTAAACACCCTTGCAATGAAAAATAAATAAAATATAATATATTTGAATAAGTCTTTGCTGCGCTTTGGCTAGGAATGCAAAGTATAAATCAGGTGTGTTCAATACACTGGCTTGTGAACTTAAAAGCAGTGCAGTGTTGAAGAATATATTTATATCCATTACAGTCAACAGGTTTTCTTTTTCAACAGGTATATTTACTGGCTCAACACAAACCTGGCGAAGCCTACAATAGAGCGAGCTCGCTTCAATGGCTCTGAGAGAGAAGTTTTTGAACATATTACTTCACCGCCTATCAACAGAATTCACAATTACAAGCCACACAGCTTGGCTTTTAACCAGCAGCGACAGGCCTTATACTGGATTGAGCCGATAAAAACTATAAATTCCACTATTTACCAAGTTCTATATTCATACAAACTGGATACTAAATCCAAGATGTCCATCTTGAATTATCTTAGTACATTTAATCCATTGTATAACAATCCAACAAATTATGCAATAACTACTTTAAAAAACAAAATGATCACCTTGGTTGATTTAAGACAGGTTTATGAATTTACTGATGATCTTAATAAAGATAATCTTAAAAAAATCTTCGATGTGTGTTGTGGTAATATGACCAATATAGTCGCCAACTATAGAATTGCAGACCAAATCCAGGGACAGGATTGCAAAGCACTCGAGAATCGGGTCATTCTTGCTCCAGAATGTGATGGACCGTTTTGTGTTCACGGTATGAAAGGTAATGGACAATCTATTTGCAAATGCACACCTGGTTACACCGGTGAGAGATGCGATGTTTCAGTCTGTGAGAACTATTGTTTGCATGGCAACTGCAGATTCAATGATCAGGGACTTCCTCAATGCAGGTAAAATATATTTCACTACTTCCATTGGTTCAAACTTACCCTTGAATTCCAATATTTCTTTCAAATTGCAGCGCTGTTTGAGGCAAAAATGATTAGCCTTACCTACTTTATTGTACTCGTTCTAAACCAATAAAGCTCTCGAAATCACAGCATTTTATGCTAGAAATCGTCATATTTTCACGAAATAGTCTTATTTCTAGTAAATCTATACTTTATCAACATTGTCACATATTGCAAAAATCGTAAGAATTAAATTTGAATTCCACAAGGTGATTTTACGGATCCCTCATAATAAAATTCCACTTTGTCACGTTTTCATTATTTCAGTTGTGATGCTAGTTATTCCGGAGACAGGTGTGAAGTGTACGCGTGTCACGGATATTGTCTGAACGACGGCAACTGTTCCCTGAACGAGCAGCAGGAGCCAGTCTGTCAATGTGTTGGTAGCTACGAAGGTACAAGATGCGAAGTTGACTCCGGTGAGAGGACCAAGGTTTCAGTCTGTGAGAACTATTGTTTGCAAGGCAACTGCAGTTTCAATGATGAGGGACTTCCTGAATGCAGGTAAAATATATTCTACTACTTCTATTGGTTCAAACTTAACATCGGATTTAAATATTTCATAGATATCGTTTATATAAAGTGTCAAAACATTACGTTTTTCAGACAATTTAATGAGTAAAAAATTATAGTTTAAAAAACTAAAAAGCACGCTTTAAAAACCAAACTAAAAAAGGAGAAAATAATTTAATTCAATTTAAAAGCGTGGGGTGCTTTTTGAGGTATTTTTAAAATCACTTAATGTCAAGCACCCCACGCTTTTTAATTGAATTAAATTATTTTCTCCTTTTTAGTTTGGTTTTTAAAGCGTGTTTTTTAAACTATTATTTATTTTCTATTTTTTAGTTCTGCTAACTACAAAAACGTGTTTTTTTCCATTTTTTCATTTTTCTCATTTTTTTTTAAATTATTGAATAGTCATCGGTCCTCGATAAGTTTACAAAGCTTCAATGAAATCTGACCGTTTAAAGTGGGTCGAAATAGCGTCTAAAGGAGTCGGTTACAAACAAACAAACATACAAGTGAAGCTAATATAAAGCGTGTAAAAACGTTGTTTTTTCAAGAAATAGGCCGACTATTACACACCCCGATGGACGTAAAAAATACTATCGCGCACTGGATCTTTAATTTTCGGTGTTGAACTGAGCATTGACCTCGCGTCCGGCCCTGGTCCAGGTCATGGTACGGAGCGAGAGTGCATGGGTAGCCGTCACCTCCTTTTGCGAAGCAGTAATGCTCACGAAGAGTGGAGCGGCGCACGTGAGGGAGTTGTCGCCGCAGGAGACGCCCTGGGCGTCGGGAATCCCAGGCTTATTCCCGGCCACCGAAGGCGCGGGCTTGCGGCCGGCGAGTAATGGGTAACTCGCTGTCCGGTAAGGACCAAGCCCGGGTCGACGGCGCGTTGTGTTCCACGCGCGCCTCAAAGAGATGTCAGCATCAACTGCTGGGGTCCGCAAGGGCCGATGCCTGCCAGGGGTGCGGGTTGTTCGAAAGAGATACCACGGCCCCTGGCATACAGGCAACTGAGGGAACACGGGTGGGTTTTAGTCAGTAAAAGTCTGACACGCCCTCCTGCTCCACTCACAGCGGAAGAAGTTATACGATGATTGCAAAAAAATAAAACTCTTTAGGCGCCGACACCGTAATATCACGGGCTCTGAAAATAAGGCCCGACTCGCCACACATGTATTATTACGTTATTTTTAACCCTCGACGCAAAAACGACGGGGTGTTATAAGTATGACGTGTCTGTGTGTGTCTGTCTGTGGCATCGTATCTCCCGAACGGATGAACCGTTTTTCTATTTGTTTATTTTTATTTGAAAGATGAATTACTCGGGACTGTTCTTAGACATGTTCTATCTAAATCGGTTTAGCCGTTTGAAAATTATCAGCTCTTTTCTGGTCGATGAAGGGATTTGAGCATCTTCCACGGGTCTGATCAAGTCGAAATTTGGTATTCTATTACTTCAATGATATTAGAAGAACAAAGTAACCTTAAACTGATGCTGGAGAATCACCAGGTTATCCATGTTAAACTTCAACAGAGAGCAGAAGTATCGTGTTTGGGCTCATTGAAAAGGTCTCAATGAATAGATTATAGATAAATGGTGATCAGGACGAGGAATGAGGATAAATTGCTAACAAATTTCACTGTGGGAAACATAGGCACCGCTGCGCAGGTTTAAGCGAGACATAAGTTTAAAAAACAGGAAATAAAAGTAAAATTAAAAAACCAAAACAAAAATTCTAAAAGTTAAAAAATAATATTTATTGGCCTTTTAAGTTGTAGTGATCAAGGCATTGTCAAGTCGGTGAACGGTCAATGAAAACGCCAAACAGAGGAGGCCTAGCATTTTATTAGCCGTCTCCCGACTTGACAATGCCTTGATCAAAATATTTGAACTTGTCTTAGAACCGAAAATTCAAAGACATGTGACATCTACCAACCCGTACTGTTCACTCCCTCTCGTAGAGAGGAGGCGAGTGTCCTAGCCGTAGGAACATTATATGCTGATTATGGTTATGCTGAAATTTCCAAAAATCGTGAGATCCACTGTTTCACATTTTCATCATTTCAGATGTGATGCCGGTTATTCCGGGGACCGCTGTGAAGTCTACGCGTGTCATGGATATTGTCTGAACGACGGGGTCTGTTCCCTGGACGAGGCAAATGAGCCATTATGTCAATGTGTTGATAGCTACGAAGGTGCAAGATGCGAAGCTGATACAAATCCCACTTTATCCACTCCCTCTGAATCCTGCTCAACGGAAAGAAACCTGGCTCTACCCGTAACCGATTTACTGTCGATCCTGCGAAGGTCTTCCGCAAGAAAGTTCCTAGTTCTTTTTTCTTTCTTTTTTTTTTTTTTTTTTTAAAAAACGTTGCGCCACACTAGGAATTTCTTCCTGTATCGTGGGTGCGTTTACAAACATAGAAACTCACAAACACAAACACCCAGACCCGGAACAATTACTTGCAGATCATACAAATATTTGTTCCGTGCGGGAATCGAACCCGCGACACGCTGCGCAGCAGTCGATCGCTCAGCCATTACGCCAACCGTGTCGTAGTTGTCGTAGTTGTTGAAGTATAATGTACTTACGTCATTTATTATCTCTTAATATGTTCTTCATTCGTTTCTGAAACTGTTTACTGTATGTTAATGTTGAATAAATCTTCTACAGCGTTCCAAACACATTTTTTTTTTAATTTCAAATTCAAAACCATTTATTTTTATGGGTAGGTAAGCAATATGCAGATGTTTTACATTCATGAAATAGTTGTTTAATACATTATTAGTAACACCACCTTTCGGCATGCAAATTAGTTACATAGATGTGTGTGTTTCTAAACACAAGAAAATTAATACTAAACAAAATAATAAGAATGAGATCAATAACACTTGTTTAAAAATAAATCTCATACTTTATCCTGCAAATATTCAGATACTCTGTAATATGCTTTAATTATCAAAAAGATTTTTAGTTTTTTCTTAAACATGTTAGGCGATGAAGCCTCTATAGAGGTTTGAGGAACAGGGTGTAAATTTCACTCATACCTATTGATAAAGGGAGGATCCTTCGACCAGACGGGTGTTGTGTCGGTGGGCTACTGCCCAATATATAATACTGCCCAATAATATGTGAGTCTCGTGGTAAACTCTGATTGCGCGCTGTAGGATTTCTGTGACGTCCAGTCTTTCACAGTTCGCATTTGGCACAGGTGTCGGTAACGGTAACAGTGTCGTGAGTTCAATTGTTTTTTTCCATCTCAAAAAATGCCCAACGCACCCAAAGAAGTTTTCACTTCAAAAACACTAAAAAGTGAAATATTTTTTTTATCTCGTCGGTTGTTTTCACGAAATCACTCAAGGCGAGAGGAAAGATGTTACACATCATAAATGGGTGGGTCGGGATGTCGCCCGTTAGGGACGAAAATTCTTACGCTTATCTTCAACTCCAAATGTAAAGTCGGAATTTGATTTAGCATCGGACTTAGAACCCCTGAAAACCATGAAAACGACACTCAAGATGGAAAATTCGTAAAAATTCTAGTTCGCCATCTTGGATTTGGATTTTGACCCCACCATTAGTTTAGCATATCCTAAAACCATATAAACGACACCCATGATGGAAAATTCGAGAAAAAAATTGTCTGCCATCTTGGGTTTACATTTTGACCCCACCATTGGCTTTAGCATCACCGAAAACCATGTAAACGTGGAAATTAATTAATATATAAATTTGAACCAAGTGACATGATTTCGATGACAATCACTAATAATAAATAGTCGAAAGAAAATTGATGTATAATGTCAAATAATGACGAGAATATGTCAGACATTGTAAAAAATAAAAATTAACATTGCAATTTGGGAGCAGTTAATAGACTTTCACACAGTTTTGCTGATAATGAGGTACCAGGGAAGCCACATGTGCAGAAGGAATTAATGCCAAACTTCCCTGTCTTCAACGTAGTCTTTTATCTTATAATATGTTTTTTTGATAAGGACACGTTTGATGTGAGTTTTAAACTTTCCATCGCTAAGTCCTGTAACCGACTTTGGCAACTTGTTATAGAAGCGGATACTGTTTATTAGAAAAGACTTGCTAGTTTTAGTTAATCTAAATTTTGGAATCACAATTTTATCTTTACTACGTGTATTTAGATTATGGAAATCGCATCTTTTTTTGAAAAGACCTAAGTTTTATAGGGATTGTGTAGATGTCGATACCGCATTACAAACGTTTCTGTTAGCATACCGGAACACCGAGCACAGCACTATTGGGGAAACCCCGGCTATACTGTTGCAAAGACGTCCATTACGCTCCAGACTAGACTTACTGCGTAGCAACCAGGACACCAAAGACAAAGTATATCAAGCCCAGAGACGGCAAATGGAATTCGCGGGAGGTACAGATCGCAGTTTCAAGGAGGGTGACTCAGTTTGGGCTCGTGATTATGGTGTTAGTGATAAGTGGGTGAAAGATACCGTGGAACGGGTAGACAGCGCCCGTAGATACTCAGTGGTAAAGGATAATGGTCAATCACTAAAAAGACATGTAGATCAAATGCGCCGCAGATCACGCTTATCTGATGTTACCTGTCCAGAGACTGAGGACAATGTAGATCATGGGTGAGAGAGTGTGGTCGAGCCACTTAGCGAGGAGTAGAAGGGTAGTAGAGGTAGTCTCACCAGAGGCGACTACCAGGAATAAGGGAGGAAGTTCAAATCCGGACATTACAACTCCTGAAGATTCTCTGGTCAATTTACAACCAAAATCTCCGCCGCCGGAGAATGTTACTCTAAGCGAACCTGTAAACCAGTAGACAGATTTAAAATTGTTTAACTAGTTAAGGATTATTTATCAGTTACATCTGGTTGATATTGATGGCATTGTTGATGTATTGGTTTTATTTATTATTTTGTTAATTTAGATGACGGCGCATCATGGAGTGACATCTTACATTCGCTGTCGTATAATTATGTCGGATTAGAGTGACAATGGACAAGCTGTCACTCTGACGGAGCGTCACATCTGTGGTAGCGAGGCGGTGAAGGACCGCCGGCGCACCACGTTAACGACGAATCGTTTAAATCCGGCACAATCTTAACCGTATTTTGATTTATTTTATGTGTAATCGATTACTAGAATAAAATTGTAGTGGAATAAATGATTATTTTGTTAATTAGTGATAACTTCGTTTAAAGTAACCTTTTTTTAACCCACGTGGACGATGGATCCTAACGACGTAGGCCTGAATCATACTGATATAGGCCATCCTGAGCCGAAATATAGATGTACTGTTGTACTGTGGTGGAGGTGTGATATATTTTTGTAATAGTGGGTATTTAGGTTTAAGTCTGTATTCGTTATGAGTCGAACGCCAGTCTCCGAATACACGTCTATCAGTGAAGTCCATGTTTTATTAGTTATTTTTTAGTTTGCGCACTGAATAAAAACTTTTCCTGTTTATTAGGGAGTTTTCGCTGATACAAATAAATTAAATTGAATTTAGCTTAACTTATACTGTATATTTATCTTTGACATGTATTAAGATTAGAGATGGGCCAAAATTCGGTTCACATTCGGTTCAACCGAATTTCGGCAGCTTGAACCGAACTTCGGCATTCGGCCGAAATTCGGTTCAGATGCCGAAGATTCGGCACAAGAAAAATAATACCTACTTGCACTATTTTGACTGAAATTTAATAGATTTAGAATATTGGCATTACTGTAAAATAAAATTATGTCTTTTACTCACTCGTGGTCATTTATTTTAGTTCACACACATTCAAAATCAAAATCAAAAGTCATTTATTCAAACTAGGCTGATAGTCAGCTCTTTTTTAACGTCAAAATTACATAAGACAGTCCCCCCAAAACGCCCGCCCTTCACCACTTCCTAGCGCTTTAGCTAGGAAGAAGAAGTAGCGCAACAAACTCCCCAGCAGCACAGCTGTCTGTTAATTATAAGGACTTTATACAATAGTAGGTAATTAAAATTACAAAACACAAAAAAAGTACATAGCTAATATATTTTTTTTTGTTTTGTAATTTGCAATTTGTAATGAGTTCTTTTTATTATTCTTGAACATCTCTGCCTAATTAATTAGACATACTATTACAAAAATGAAATAAGCTTAGTATTCTTCTAACAAACATCTGAATACAATTCGTAAATTGCAAAAAAATCACGTTTTTGGTTCACAAACTAAACATTGATTTACGTTCATATCCATACCATAATTAATGAAAAAAAGCTTTCAGGCAATTTCACACACAAACTTTATCTGTGCCAAATTTCTTACTCCTCCGTCTGCGTAATTTTCATAAAAAGTGGTACAAAATTTTTGCTTCACACATTAATATATAGATTTTAAAACTGATGAAGTGATGACCTTCCGTGAAGTATTTACGCCGTTCTTAAGGGTTTATTTTATTTTTAGAGATTACTTTAGATTTTTTTCTATCAAAGAAACTAGTGCTTAGGTAATCGTGTTTCTAAAGTCTACGATTGTTAGAGTGAAGCCTTAATTTTTTTACATATTTATTGTATAACTAAAAGTTTATTACTAGGCTTCCAGTCTAACCAGATGCAACGGAAACTAGACACGCGGCAGCGTGTCAAGCCAATACCAATATTTTATACGGAGCAACTGCCTATCTGGGGGCCGATTCTACTAAAAGAATTGTAAAAAAACCGCAATAGAACCGCAACTGAATCACAATTTTAAGCGTTTTCTCATTCTACTAAAATGAACAACGGTCCAGCTGCGGTTACATTTTCGTTACGCCAACGATCGATTGAAACAATATGATGGTCAAAGGTTGACAACATGTAACTGCAATGTGTCAAATTTTACAGGAGAGGGAAAATCTGCATAATTTCGACAATAAATTCAAATAAAAAAATAGTTGGTAGGCAAGCGAATTCTGTATTGATATAATCTAAAACAATACAATGCCCACATAGGTTTTTATTAAATAAGCGCCTAATTTAAAAAAAATTGACGTACATCACTGCTTTTGCGGTTTACGAGATGTCAATGTGTAACCATCGAATGTCAAAACCTATTCTAGTAACAAAATCGAACATGAGCGTGGCGTTTACTCGTATTCTACTATTGTTTATGGATTTTCATGAATGCAGTAAGTGGCATTAAAGATGTCTGGCAATCGGCAATAGTCCCACCCATTTTATAAAACCCATTATGTTAAACATTTAAATTAAAATATAAATAGTAAATCCTTATCTGACCGGATGTGGCAAGTGTGAACAGATCAATTTCTAACAGTCAATGAAACTCAATGACTTGTAAAAAAAGAAAACAATAGACCATAGACAATCGCGCCGAAATTACCAAACAAACGTTCTATTGGTTGGCCGTGATATTATCTGTGGGTATCGGGTAAGCGTGAAAAGTTCAACTTAAAGGGTTCTGTCTATTTTAGAAACGACCCTACACATGTGCCTGCACTGTCCTCCCATACCTATTAACACTATAATTTATAAAGTCAATTATTTTAAAAGAGTAACCGTGGAGTTTCTTGCCGGCTCTTCTGAACTCCATATGAAAAACCAATTGCAATCGTGAACCGAGCTTTTGACGTTTCTTAAATGTCCATGTAGGTATACAGGAAAAGTTTTTATCCAGTGTGCAAACTGTAACCATAAATTCAGCATATCATTCTAGACCCCCCAGCACAGAAATTTTTCGTCAGTTATACAAAAAAAAACAGCTGTCCATACATTCTGACCGCGTAGGTATTGATTGCACTTTTCTATGAAACAGCAGATTTTTTTGTAAAACCCGCGAAAAATTTCTTCGCTCGGTCTAGAATGGTATGCTGAATTCATGGTTACAGTTTGCGCACTGGATAAAAACTTTTCATGTATGTGAAATAAAATATTTTGATTTTGATTTTATTCAGCTAATAGAAGAATTACAAAAACCGTCCAAGAAGGTTCAATTATGAAGGAGTTGGCACAGGTGTCCTTCCGGAATTTAGGAATTTAACGGCACATGGGGATCGTGGAAGGCGCACCAGTTCTCATGATCCCCGGGCTAAATGTGAGAAGAGTACACGGTTTTTTTTTAAAGTCAGTACTAGCTTTTGCCAGCGTCTTCGCCTGCGTTAACCAATTTAAACGAAACCTTATGAAATAAAACACCTAAATAAATCTAAGGAATCACTCTGTCGATTGGTGAAAACCACATGAAATTCCGTTCAGTCATTTTGAGTTAATCGCGAACGGACAGACAGGCAGACGCGGCTGGGGACATTGTTTTATGATATGTAGAGTCTATGAAGAGTCTGAGAGATTTTCCACCCAGGAACAAAAAAAAGGTTTTAAATTGGAAAAAAAAATCGCCAAAAAATTACATAACCTCCATTTTTTTACGCGGATCTCCAAACAACAGATTAAATAATAAAGTGGAGAGGAAAATGACAGTACATTATGTAAATAGCACTATTTAGTGTTCTGCTGCGTCATCGAACCAATTTGTTGCGCGGCCATCTTGTATTGATTGTTGCACAGGAAGGCTGTGGAGCCGTCTGCTTAAAATTGTTTTTGTTTTTAATCTATGTATTAAGAGGCCGTAGGTATACGAAATTTGTACGATTTCGCTGATTGACGTGATTTTATAGTTAAAATACTGTATTTCTATAGGTTTTAATGTACCACATGAAAGATCAATAAAATTACGTATGATCTAATGAATTAGCTACATTTTTATTCATTCATGTTTCCCTGGCGCTTCCCCCGTAACCTAAACATACATATTTTTACTATAAACAAAACGTGTGTTAATTTAAAAGGCTTTGAGACTTTGTTAGTACCTAGTAGGTACTTCACTTTGCACTAGCTTGACTTTGTGTTGATCTGTGCTACCTGGCCGCTGAGTGGCCGGGGAATCAAATCAAATCTCCTTATTGCATTCATGTGTACATTTAGTTGTTTTATAATACATCAGTAGAGTAAGTTCCAACATTAAACCCGGTGAGGGGACGGTAACGTAATAAAAATCGTGTTTTTTTGTGTATTTGTTACATACAATTGTGTACAATAAAATTCCAAATGACTTACAAACTTTAGATCTTAAATTGTAAAAAAAAAACTATATAAATGGTTAAAAACGAATAACTTTTACAGCATTAGAGAATTTACTGCCGGGAAATATCTTTAAATGTAACCAACAATATTTGCATGCTATGATATAAGCTAAACATGTATGCTCTAAAATGTACTTAAAACAACTTTATATACCATGTTTTATGCAAATAAATATTATTTCTACTTCTATTTCTACATGACTGTAGTATGATCTGTAATTATTTATTTATCTAGCTATAGTATTTACTAATATTTTATTCGAGGTATTCTGCGACCGACTAAAAGCATTATTGTGTTAGATATTCGTTTAATTTTCTGTAAAATTTATTGAATATGGATTCTTCTGTCTTTTTTGGGTTTTGGCTTCGCAGGGTTCTTCTTTTATTTGTTCCGGAATAATAAAAAAAAATAAGGAAGGAAGCGACGGAACACCACCTTCTGCGGTCAAAAGTCTTCTTAATTCATGTGTGCCACACAACAATTCAGTACTTGCACTACGAACGACTCCAGTAATCATTGCCTTATTATTAAGATTTCTGTGCCAGTAATGCACCCGCGGCGTGTATCTCGTCTTTTGGTTTTCGACTGATTGTTCTTCTTCTTTTTAGCGTGTCGATAACCCTTCAATGTTAATCGAGACTACGCACAAAGCCGGCTTTATAGGTGGACTTTGGATTGCCATCGTGATGAAAGGATTAGCCAAGCAGCATGGAAACTCGCTGACTGCCCAGGCTGCGCCGGACGTATAAATGGTTCAGGGCCTCAAGTCTGCTATTACAATAGTGTCAGAATGGTCTATCATTGATTTCATAATTGTTGATTTTGACAAGTTTGGTAATCTAATAATAAAATGGCGTCATTATGACTTTCCAATGGTCAGCCACTGACACTCCATTGAAAGAAATGGCATTTATTGGTAATCTCGTACATCATGACAAATGAATGACTGACTTAATTTACGAACTTCCTACTACTTTAGATTGCATAAAACACTAATAAATAATATGTATAAATATATATACCTAAATGAAATCTAGCATGAATAAATCCCCAATAATACCCATTAATAAAAACCTAATAAATACCTATAATCTCTAGTTGAATAATTACCTATTTATGTAATATTATTTATAATTCATTATGATATATTTTATAGGTTTTTACATCATTCCTCTCATCCAAAGCACCTGCCATCTAATCTCTGCACCACCCTTGGTTGACTGGTAGAGAATGCCTAAGGCATTAAGTCCGCCTTTGTACCTTTTTTGTGTGCGAGAAGTTTAAATAAATAAATAAATAAATGTTCAAATTTAGTAGTAGTTTTTCGAAAAACATTTCTACTAACGAGTTTTATAATAATGGCAATACGAAAATGCCATTATGACACAATTCTATTACGAGACCATTGACCGACCAATGATCGACCATTATGAATTTAGCAGATTACGAACTTTTAACAAAATGGCAATGGGATCGTGTTGGAATGACGAATTTATAAAAATAGCAGACTTGGGCCCCAGTTGATACGTCACTCGGGGAGGTCCTTTTCATGCACCCCTGACTGATTGTTCATCATCATCAGAAAGATGATATAGTTAGAAACGGGGAACATCAATCGTTTCTATGGTCTACTCCTACTCATACATACTGTACAGACGTGACAGTTATATAAAATAAATAAACAAAAACTAAAAATCAATATTCGTCTCCACATCACCCGCGCCGATCACCATATTGAAATTGGAACGCTCACCCATAGACAATAACGATGGTATCGATGGCCGTTTAGCATACTACATCGTTTAGTTTGGCAAAGGTATCAGTCATAGAGCCGCGAGCCTTTTTTGTTAAACAATTAATAATAATTGTATGCTGTTATGGAACGACTGTTTTTTTTTTATGGCGCCCCGAAATATTTATGGGTATGCTTCCGTTACTTGTGATAATTTCATTTAGTTTTAGCGGCCTGTGGCTAAGTGATACCAGCCAAAAGGGTCGATTGACCATGTTATGTTACGCTTTCCGCGGTCGGTCCGTGGATAGGTGACCTTCTTTACATACCAAAACTCCTTCGTACCTCGGAAAGCACGTTAAGGAACTTTAAATATTGTCGTTATTGCAATCCGATTTGGATTAAAATCTGTTGTAATAAATTCGACTAATAAATGAGTTTGGAGATTTTACACTTCTTTTATTACTTAAACACGCCCAAAGTTAAGTAAAATTAGCACGAAAAACGAATATTTGTTGGCTCCTAACTTTATAATGGGTTTTTATTTTAGTATTCTGTTTCCGTACAGACAATATTAATAATGAGACAAAACAATATCAAATTTTACTTTGGATGTGCCATGTCAGACAGTGGAGTAAAACCACTCCCGAAGTTTGTATGCAAAAAATGTGGACTAGGTTTTTTTTTTTTTTTTCAGGGTGGGAAATCATCAAATGACTTCTCCCGCTCTGGGTGGAGCAGGAGGGCGTGTCAGACTTTTACTGACTAAAACCCACCCGTGTTCCCTCAGTTGCCTGTGTGCCAGGGGCGACGGTATCTCTTTCGAACAACCCGCAACCCTGGCAGGCATCGGCCCTTGCGGACCCCACCAGTCCGGCGCACCAGGACACATGGCACGCCGTGACCACCCCAGGAACCAAGTAGCACAAGGGTCCTAGACTACCCTGGCACCCTTGGCACCCTTGGTCCCCCTGCGACGGGTCAGCGCAGTGGCCCCGCTGCCTACCACTTCTCGGCCGCAGAGGATAGGGAGAGCGGCCAACGCTATACCGACACTCCTCTTCCCCTGCGGCCCCACCGCGTCCGCCATCAAACGGTGGCGGCCCCGTCCAGGCCACGGAAGGGAAGAGCGCTACTCAAAAGTCCCGGCACTCCTCCTCCGCCGCAGCCTGTAACCCTCAGCCGCGATGCCTCCCATTCGACATCGCGGCCCGCCTTAGTTGCGGTGCACCTCACCGCAACCTACTTTTTGGCCGCTACGTCGTCGGCTTGGAGACCAAAGCCCTGACGAGCGGCCCCACCTTGGGGTTCCTCTTCGCTTCACCGTGGGAGCGGACCACGGCTACTGAGCCCCCCCGCAACGACAATGCGGGAACCCACTGGGGGGGATGTGGACTAGGTTCACCTTAAGCCGTTGGTCTCGGCTGTCATTCGTGTATCTGACTGTGACAGTCGTTTCTTGTCGTGAGAATCCCAATAGTCTGACCACCAGTCTTACCAAGGGGTATCGTATTACCCAGAAAATGGGTTGTGGAAATCAGATAGGCAGTCGCTAAGACTCCCACCGCGATAATTTTACGTCTGTCAAACATCGACTTTTCCACCGTCCAGTGTTCTAACAAGATGCCAATCAGCATTATCAACGATATAATTCGTCGAGCCCTTGTCACCGCCGGCGTACCAGCGGTATTAGAACCAAACGGCTTGGTACGTGACCATGGTAAGAGACCAGACAGCATGACGTTATTGCCTTGGAAGGTGGGAAGACCTCTGGTGTGGGACGCAACATGTGTCGACACCCTTGCGCCATCCCATGTTCCTAGCACGGCGGGCTGTGCTTGCGCCGCTGCTGCTGTTGCTGAGACCCTCAAGCGGCGTAAATACTGTAACCTTACTGTTACCTTAACTACAGTTTTGAGCCGTTTGGGGTCGAAACGCTCGGGTCATGGGGCCCGAGTGCACGTTTCCTCTTTAAGGAAATTTCTCGCCGGCTGGTCTACACTTCACGTGACCAGAGGGCTGGGTAGTTCTTTGGCCAAAGAATTAGCATTGCCATTCAACGTGGCAATGCTGCCAGTTTTCTGGGCACGTTTCCTGATGACAGCGATGCGGAGGACTACTTCGACGCCTAAGTGTCCTTTTGTTTTTATTTTGTATAACGTAGTATAACATTAGATATTAACTATTTGATTGAATAAAGCTTAAATAAATCAGCATTGCAGTGATTCGAATTTTTAATTAGAAAGGTAATTCATTAGACGGTGATCTAATTACTGACACTTAGATTTATGAGTGGACCATAAGACACGGCGCACACTCTAAGACTGCGACAGGAAGACAAAACATTAATCTGATGGTTGAATGTCAATGCGCGTAATCGATTAGCTGTTTTTTGTAATTTTTCGTGGAACATTGATATTAATTACGAATTTCCAAAAGTAAAAACTTTACAGTGAAGAGCAAAGTTTTTTTTTTTTGAGTTTCTGTTCTAAGTATGGGGAACCCCCAAAATTTACTGTTTTATTTTTATTTTTATGTGAAAATCTTAATGCGGTTCACAGAATACATCTGCTTACCAAGTTTCAACAGCATAGTTCTTATAATTTCGGAAAAAAAAGTGGCTGTGACATTCGAACGGACAGACATAACGAATCTATAAGGAAAAATCTAAATCTTTTCAGTAAAGGAGGTGAAAGACACACCATTAGGACTAAAAATAGGGACCAATTAGTTCAACCAGGCTTCAGACTGGCTAAAGTAGATTCATCCTTCATGGGGTACTACATCAAGTCAGGATCTGATGATGGGATCCTGGAGAAATAGAGAGAACTCTTCAAATTTTTTAGGCACACTTGATGCGGTTTGGGTATTTTTTTGAAGAGTACTTTCTCGGAGTGGTCCCATTTGAATCTGGTGAAGATCTGATGAAGAACTTCGGAGATATGCAACGGAACTCCTCAATAAATGGTAGCAAATGTCTATTGTTTACACTAATTCATAACAGAACATCACGCCGGTACGCTGTGAAGGGGTAAGCACATATGAACCACTAAAAATTGAAAAAAAAAACTTTTTCCAAAAAAAAACAACCGACTTCCAAAAAAACACTACAAAGTGATAAAATAACTTTAATTTCGGAAGGCGGTGACAAAAAATTAAAATACAGCTCCAAAGATACCGACTTCCGAAATTAAAGTTATTTTTCACTTTGTAGTGTTTTTTTGGAAGTCGGCTGTTTTTTTTTGGAAAAAGTTTTTTGAAGTATTCTGTAGATTATTTTAGTGTAACATTTTAAAACTTGAGGGGTTAGCACATACTGACGCTGTGTGTACATGACAGGCAATCTATTTAGGACTTCATTGAAAATGCATGAATTGGAAAAGATGTTGCACGGTTCAAGTTTTATATTATTAAATTCTTTGTGTATCCTCACTGTTTTTAGGAGGGTAGGGTAACTGTACTTTTCACTTCGAGTGCGAGAAAAATAGTCAATTTAGTACAAAAACATGTACTTACCTAAATATTACTTAATAAAATAAAAATCACAATATCTAAAGTATGTCTTTTGCTCTTTGCTCGACGTCAAATTCTTCACCAAGGAGCATAATATATCACAACTGTCACTGGACATTCTTAATAAAAGCCGAACAAATTTACACTCGACAAAAATTCTGAAATTTTCGCGGTCAGTTTTTTCTTCTAAACCAGTCACAGATTAACAATTTAAAACACATGGCGCCACCTTGGCAAAAACCATAGAACTAAAACTTTCAACATTTTCGCAGTGAAGATGGTCCACACCCCACAGATAATAGCATATTTACTGGCTGTTTGAGTTTGTCATGTTACATGAAGGAAATTAAAAAACAAGTTACTTTTTACTCCCTAAGGACTAAAGTGGTCACTTTAGTCCCGCTTCGTAGGGCTATATTGGTGTCTTTTTAGAGCATAAGAAGTGAAAAATAAAGTTATTGATGAACCACCCCTATCGTCCGTATTTTTTTTTAAATGATAAATGATTTTATTTCTGTAAATAGGTTTGTATAAACACTTTTACACGTCAAACATATTTTTTTAAACTAGATGAGACTGGCGTTTCCTATCTGACTACTCTGAGAATAAAGACCGATACAAACTCAGAGGTCACAGTCTCTTTTAAAGTCCAGACATAATCTTGGTCAGATCATGTGAAGACAATGTGGATTGGTGTTTGAAATGGTCTATTGAGGAAAGAACCACACAGATTGAGTGGACCTGTCCATTCAGTGCCCGCATTTATCAGTAATCATGCAGCTCAACTCAGAACTTGAGGAGCTCAACGATTTGACGAACAATACCAAAGAAGGGACATTTGGGTAGGCCGCATAAATTACTCAAACTGCCAGATTAACATTAAAAACTAACTGAGAAAGAGATGAAATACAAATAAAAAAATTAACAAAACATGACCCACACAGTCCTCAAATTCACAATTATTAAAACAATAATAATATTATACTTCTCAAAGTAAATATTCATGTCAAAGTGAATATATAATAAAGTGTATATTCTGTGAAGGCACAGTCATAACATTAATCTCCTTAAATTTCTCTCTGAGAGAGTGTCTCGGACTTAATTTATAAATTGATCGACCGGCTCTTTTCTGCAAGACAAAGGTAGTTTGAATGTCGGCGGCATTTCCCCACAACAGAATACCATACGACATTACACTATGAAAATAGCTGAAGTACACTGAATGGGCTGTCTCTACATATATCAGTTAAATTACGAATTTTTCTAATAGCGTATGCTGCAGGGCTTAGCTTTTTCGACAATTTATCTATATGTGGGCCCCACTGAAGCTTGGCATCCAAAGTTAAGCCCAAGAATACAGTGCTATCTTCAGGATTCAATTCTTCGCCGTTAATAACACATTAGTTTTCACCTGTCTAACGTGAGGTAGCGTAAACTTAATGCATTTGGGTTTTTTTTTTCAATAAGAAGTAAATTATTAACATTGAACCAGTCATCATCATTAACCAGCTGCTGACGTTTAAGTTTAAACAAAAGTGAAGTGTCATCCAGTGTCAAACAACACTATTAATTCATGATTATCCTTTATGAGGTAAGGCAAGTCATTAATATAAATAAGAATCAAGAAAGGGCCAAGAATTGAGCCCTGTGGGACTCCCATTGATACTATGGATCCGGGAGATCTTTTCCATTTACATCAATACACTGAATCTATTACACAAGTATGAAATAAGACACTTGTAGTGTTTTTTTGGAAGTCGGTTGTTTTTTTTTTTGGAAAAGTTTTTATTTTCTAGTATGAAATTAAAAATGTGTAGAACGCAATCTGTGCTGGCGATGTTAGTGCTGTACGTGGGGTTGGCGCATTCCTGGGGTGAGTACAAGAAGCATGTTTTTCTCTTTTTTTTATTAGTCAGCACTGTCCCACTGTTAAGCAAAGGCCACTCCTAAATCCTTCCAGCGCATCCTCTAGTGCCATCCCGTCCCAACCCTTGCGATACGCGTCTATGTTGGCTCGCCACGTCTTCTTAGGCCGGATTAAGCGGTGACGTCGATCCACCTATTTTTCGTCTTAAATTAAAATAATTTAATGAATGTGACTTTAAATACAGGTTGAAATTGAAAACATGCGACAAACCGTAATGGGAGATTGTACTCATCATTATGAACAACTTTTACTGAGGGACCAAAGATGCAATCGCAAAAAAAAAACCGCTGTTCCCTACATTTTGACGAGTTATGCGCACATAAATGTAGGGAACAAATGTTTTTTTTTTCGCGATTGCATCATTGGTCCCTTAGTAAAAGTTGTTCATAATGATGAGTACAATCTCCCATTTCGGTTTGTCGCATGTTTTCAATTTCAACCTGTATAAGAGCTAAAGTGGGTGCCACAATGTCAATAATAGACTTAGCGACTTCTATATAATTACCCCATAGATCTGCCTTTTGCCCCATAGGTCTGTCTTTTTTACATTAAAAGTGTGAAAGGTTTTAATTATAACTCTACAGCTAATATGTTCAAAATGAAATTCTGAATCACAAACACTAACATTTTCCTTAAGCAAAGACTCAGCAACAGAAGGTGATGAGTTTAGAGATTTTGTAGTTGAAACGGGAATATCTGTACAGAAATTTTCAAAAGCGTGAGTCTGTATGTTATTATTTTGTCGTTGATAGACAGGCTGTAGTCAGTATTTCGGTTACTAGACCTTCCCGTTTCACTATTAATAATATTCCAAGTCGTTTTAATTACATTACTACTGTTTTTAATCTTTGTACTCAACTATCGTGACTTGGCCATCCAACAAACTTTTTTAAATAATTTAGAATACTTTCTAACATTTATGTGAAATTCAGCTGTGTTAACATAAGTCCTTTCATTGTACAGTTCATAAAGTCTTGATCTACTTTTATGAATACCAATGGTAGCCCAGTCACAGAAAGAGACGTTACTATTAATCGGGATAGTCTGGGAATAAAAGTGGAAATAAATGATTTACAATATATCTTTAAAAAAATCATCATATAGATAACTAGATGATTAGGATCAGCATTTGAAGACAAAACCGGTAATTTATTAACGAGTTTAACTTTAAAGGCTTCTAGGCGAAATGCAGTTTTGGGGTAACAATGATAATTATCCTTTTTAGCCATTTTTATTTTGATTTTTAATGGAAATCCGTTGCCCGCAATGATATGAATCTAGTAAATTAATAATTTCTTTGTGGCTCGGTATAACATCTGTATAAATATTATCTAGGCATATGGCACTGACAGGGGTTATTCTTGTGGGCTCCATAAATAGGCTTAAATAAGATTGTAGGACTGAAATAAACTTAATATTTTACTACAATATCCTGAGTTATCCAATAAATTAACATTAAAATCAACGCAAACAATAATGGACTTGTTCGAGTTACAAATCTTGTTTAATACCTACTTCATCCATTACCTTTTCAAAGCAGTCATACAATCCTGAAGGTGGTCTGTACACACATAATACAACAAATTGCTCCAATTCTACGCAGGCTATTTCTACTGTCCGCTCAACAGAGAGTCTCACAAATATCCTTACGTTTGCTATTTATTGGTGTATCCATTTAAAAATATTCACTCATTCATTATTTTGTAAATAAAAACTAAAGCAGATAATGAATAAAGACATACAAATAGAATTTGTATATTCTGTCTCACGATTTAAAACTACTACTGCCATCTGTCGTCGAGTAGCCAAACAAATTCTATTTATAAAACATAACCTTGTCTATGGCACTTGGCACAAGTACCCGAGTGAAGTTCAGTTTTGACAGTTGTAATGTAGCAGTGGTCATCCTAGTTTTTTATACCTCCTTGCATTTTGATACCAAAATATTAGATATTCGTAAAGTGGTATTACGTGAACAAGATGAAAATGAGAGCCCACGCACATCGGGAAAGGTGGAATGCGACCCGCTAGCGACGGTGAGTACGACATGAGCTCCTTAGTATATTGCCAGTGCCTATATTTTTAACTGATTAAAAAAAACCGTAGTCAATTGGCTGTTAACCTTTTAACTAAAAGCGGGAGACGCGTAATTCGACGCTATGCCGTGTATAATTTTATTACTATTCGCTCGACGGCGCATACATTAGCGGGAGGACGGTCGCCCACATTCGTTTTCGGTCTATAGCATTAAAACGCCTAACTTTATTGTAATCGTAAGTTATCAAGCGTAATTGTTTCTTTATCTATATTAGTACAAATTTCATATTTAAACCCTTGATTGGGTATAAACTGCTTGATAATACATATTAACTGTATGCAAAGTTTATTATCATTGTCAGAGTAATTAGTGATTGTGGTTTTTTTATTGTGTAAAATAAAAAATTGGCTGCAAACTAAATTCCGTTGCAAATCAGTGGTGGGGAAATAAATATGTCAGGCTTTTTATCAGGTGAGTTTAGTGTTCTATATTTTTAAACAATTGATTAATTTATTTTTAAAGTTTTTTTTTTTTTAATGAACCTAATTATCAGACATGATTAGGTACCTATTTAGTATTGGATTTTTCTAAGGATTATTTATCATTTTTGGCTGTGTTTATCAACATAAACTTGAATAATATGAAAACGGCTTATGTATATTTCTAAACTGTCCTTGTAAACAACCTAATGTTAGCATTTTTTTCTTTTTATTGGTCTCCAATGATTTTTTTGTTGTTCTCATTTTAATTTTAATCTGGCATTAAAGGTGTCATAACAAGTTTAACCCGGTTTGTAGATAGATATAAAAATACAATTGGATCAATGATCTTATTTTTATATAATCTTAATAAAAATGTAATGGACATTTCATTAATTTTTAAACAATTTTTTTTTCCTAGCTGTCCCACTGCTAGGCAAAGGTCTAAAATACTATTGTACTTTTTTTTAAGGATTGTTTTTGGATCTCCGCTTAATTTTTCAGTGAAGTTAGATTTTTTTTTCTGAGGACAAGATCGTTCTCAGAATAGGCTAGATAATCATAAGTCCCTTGTTCTTTAAAACTTACCAATCATAAACACAAATAATCTAATCTATTCAAATTTTTTATTGATTAAAAACCTTACAATGCAAAAATGTCAATTTGGCGCATTTTTGATAAGTTATTATTTATGAATCAGACTTCTTACAGATAAAATTAGCATTAAAAACCATTTATTTCCACGAATTAATTATGTAAAGTTTAAAACATGTTGACATTTTTTTATAAGATTGTAATCAATTATTAAGAACCGGGTTCTTTTTATGAAGGATAAAACAGAAATACAGGGTATTTTTTTTATTATTTAATGACCGTAGTGTTTTTCCTTATTATAACAGCCGCACTCGTCGATCGCGGTTCAGCTACGCTTGCCGCGGTCGGGTCGTGGATGGGTCACCATGTCATGTCGAAACCCTTGGTCCCGACTGTCATTCGTAGATCTTTGTCAGTCATCATGGGTAGTCAGAAGCTCGAAAGTCAGACAACCAGTCTTACCAAGGGGTATCGTATTACCCAGGAACTGGCCCGTGGAGGTCGGGTAGGCAGTCGCTATATGTAAGATACTGGTATTCAGCTACATCTGGTGAGACTGAAAGCCGACCCCTAAATAGTTCGGAAAAGTGTAGGTAGTTTTTAATTTTTTTTTTAACTACAAAAGTATAGGTAGAAAAATACAGGTCGAAATTGAAAACATGCGACAAACCGAAATGGGAGATTGTACTCATCATTATGAACAACTTTTACTAAGGGACCATTGATGCAATCCCGAAAAAAAAAACATCTGTTCCCTACATTTATGTTCGCATAACTCGTCAAAATGTAGGGAACAGCTGTTTTTTTTTGCGATTGCATCTTTGGTCCCTCAGTAAAAGTTGTTCATAATGATGAGTACAATCTCCCATTTCGGTTTGTCGCATGTTTTCAATTTCAACCTGTATAAGTCAACATTGGTTCTTCAATCTATCACTGATAACCAATATTAATCTTTGACAACAGTTAATTCACAATCGTAACTATGTAACAATGATTGGGAAATATTTTAAATATAACATTTATCTTGGAAGATAACTATCAGTTATTTTATCTAGGTGTTAAACTGTTTTTGAATGTAATTATCTCTGATTAGACATATTTTATGTAACTGTAATCTAAAAGTTGTTATACCGGCTTCTGCAAGTACGCACGTACGACATTTCGTGACAGGCTTTTTGGCGGGCAAATCGATACCTTTAAGGTCCATAGTATCCTCATCTCCCGTCTGAATGCTAAAGCACGACTGCCGCCCGCGCCCGCGCAAGGCACCTCTGAGCCTTTATCTCAAAATGGGGATATTCCTTGGCAAATGTTGATTAATTTACAATTGTGCTCTAGCGATTCTGTGGTACTTCTAATTATCTATTTTTCAGTGTATTTTTTTTTCCAAATAACGAAGCCGTTTAGTAGGAGTATGGAATAGAAGCCAAAATATTGCGTGTTGCAAAATATTTTTTTACAGCAAAAGTATTAACCATACAAAAAAAGTACCCTCGGCAAAATGATCTAAATGAATCTATAGCAAAATCATATATTTTTCAAATCTTCAAGACAAGCCGTTAATGAGCACTACGGTTCATAAAGTGACCGTGTTACGCTACCAAACGGGACTTAGGCCCTTAAATAATTTCGTCGGCCTAATTCGTTAACCTGCTAAGTCCATTTTTCGACAAACTGCTAAATAATTGTTTTTCTAAATTTTATAAAATGAGTATAAGTTATGCTGCTACATATATTGTTAAAATATCAAGAAAAATTATGGAAACCAACGGGATTTTCAGAATTTTGATTGCTAAATTAATAGAGATAATATTCAGATTTTTCTTTGTCTTGTAAACTATGTCAAAATGAACTTATCAGGTTAACGAATTAGGCCGATGATTTCTATATTTTTTCTGTGTGGCGACTCGTACGAAATTAATTTATTTGAAGGCGAATATATCTAGCAAGAACGAAATAACATTAGTTCGATTTTCTTCTATTATAATAAAATATTTATTATTTATTTAAAATATTTCTTACTAGATAATTATCTAGTAAGAAATATTTATTTATTTGTAAACCATTTCGCATAAAATTCAAAACGTGTCAGTTGTCCCACACGTATTACTGGAGTTGTCGATTTGCCCGCAGATAAATTACCTTCGTGCAAATCTCCCACAGTAAACAATGTAAATCACACATATTATTTAAATGTGTCGCATCGGGCGAGTAAAATCACACATATTATTTAAATGTGTCGCATCGGGCGAGTAAAATCACACATATTATTTAAATGTGTCGCATCGGGCGAGTAAAATCACACATATTATTTAAATGTGTCGCATCGGGCGAGTAAAATCACACATATTATTTAAATGTGTCGCATCGGGCGAGTAAAATCACACATATTATTTAAATGTGTCGCATCGGGCGAGTAAAATCGTGTGAATCGACTAAATACCCACCTGCCTAGCATTATCTCATATATTTTTGGGGCTGGCTTCCTATCTAACCAGATGCAGCTGAACACCAGTATTTTACATGGAGCGACTGCCAATCTGCCCTCCACAGCCCAGTTGCTGGGTAACACGATACCCCTTGGTAAGACTATTTGTCAGACTAACGGACTTTTGATGACTCGTACGTAACAGTAGGGTATTTTCCAATTGAATAAAAACTATTTTAATTTGAAGATTGGGACGATATATTTAATAGAAAAATAAAAATAGATTATTTATAACCATTTTCTCGGTTAAAAACGATTAAAATCAAATTTATTCTTCGTTGTTTTGAATTTACCGCCAAAACGTGTCCTTATCAAAAAAGCATAATATAAGATAAAAGACTACGTTGAAGACGGAAGTTTGGCATTAATTCCTTCTGCACATGTGGCTTCCCTGGTACCTCATTAATAGCATAACTATGTGGTCTTCCACATAGTTATGCTATTAATGAGGTACCAGGGAAAGGGAATGAGGTATAAAATTAACATTGTAATTTGGGAGCAGTTAATAGTCTTCTATTAAGTGCTCCCAAATTACAATGTTAATTTTTATTATTTTTATTTTTTACTATGTCTGACATATTCTCGTCAATAATTGACATTATACATCAATTCTAATTTCGACTTTTTATTAGTGATTTTTATGGAAATCATGTCACTTGGTTTAAATAGGTCATTTTATAAAGGTAGATTCTTTTTATATATTGTGAATGATAGAATTTTGTAGGCCTTACAGACAGTAGATTTGTAGACGATTTTCTATTCTGTATTTTCATTCGTCTAAGTAGGTACCTGGTACTTATTGACAGGCTTGCACTGTCCTCCCATACCTATTTATCACTGTAATTTGAAAACATTGTAAAAGCCAATTATTTTTAAAAGAGTAACCGTGGAGTTTCTTGCCGGCTCTCAAGCTTCTGAGGTTTTATAAGTGCCCATGCGAAATAAAATAAAATACTTGATATAAAATATTTGATTTGATTTGATTGCCAATAGGGTATTACACTAATTTTTGAAAAGTGTCTTATTTAGATTCTAGAGTCCTAATAAACCACAAAAAAACCACAATATTTTTATTTAATCGATTAGTGCCATAAAAATGCATTTAAATTTTGCATTTTCAAATTTCGCGCGTAATTTGACGAAAACTCTGGACGCAGTAGACGCCATATTGCTCTGTGAGTATGACGTCAGTTTGCTAAAAACAAATGCTCTGATATTTTGTATGACAATTGTTTATAATTAAAAAAAAGGAGTTATTTTTCTACTCATCGTTGGTTTGCTGTTCCTTAATGCAAAATAATATGTAAATGAAAATTACTTTGGTTACGAAAATAATAAAAGTACAAAGTTGCTCAGTTGACATGCCGTATGACGAAATAACATGGCGGCTACTATTTCATGGTGTTCACAAACAGATTTAAAAAACTGAAATCTTTAAATTGTATTTTAAAATTTGGATGTCAGTTATTTCGTAAAAAAAGTAGCCTATAACCTTCTCCATGTCCCAGGCTATATCTCTGCCAAATTTCATGACGATCGGTTCAGCGGTTTAGGCGTGAAAGCGTAACAGACAGACAGATACTTTCGCATTTATAATATTAAGTAGGGATTTACGTAGTCGTGGTGGGCATTTTTTTGTAAGTGATGTGTTTGAATTATGCATTTTCCTGATTTAGATCCTCTTTAGACTCATTAGTTCGTTTGGCTAGTCACCTTACGTAACTACTTTATAATTTCCGATGGGAATTATGTAACACACTAGATTTTCAAAGCACTGACGAAACGAAAAACTTTTAACGCCCTTGCTATTATAACGAATTAGCATTATAGGTACAGACACGAGCAATAATACTGTCCACAGCTTGCTACCATGGATTCAGTACTTGATTCTGAACCGAATAATAAAACCGGTTATAAAATATCTGCACTAGGGGGCTAGTGCAGATATTTTTCGTCAATAATAAAAAAAAACCAGCTGTTTCATAGAAAAAATGTATTGAACAGCAAAGAACTTTATTTTTTTAAATAACCGGTTTTATTATTCGGTTCAGAATCAAGTACCTACTGAATCCAAGGTAGCAAGCTGTGGACAGTATTAGTGCTCGTGTCTGTACCTATAATGCTAATTCGTTATAATAGCAAGTGGGTTGGAGCGCTTCAGTAATAAAATTGTTACTCCGTGGCATCCTTTATTGCACGCATTCCATCTGGCGTGGGTTTTCATGCACACTCAATTCGCTTCGAAACTTTAGACTTAGTGCTTTAGCCCCTGTACACGTAGCATGAAATAGAATCGGGATTTGTCGACCGAAGAATAGATAAAATGACTGATTGTAGAAAGATTTCTACCGTCATTTGCATGGCGGTATTAAAACTGAAGAGAAGAAAAAAAAATATTCTCCAGTCTACGATGTCAAGCATGACGACCAATTTTTCTCTACTTTTGACACTAAGGTGTAGAAACTTTTTTACAAAATTAAATATATTAATTAAAACAATCAATACAATCCCCTAATTTAATGACTATTTCATGAAATAATATAATACCTTAGCACATTCATCAGCTACCTCCCCGTAGTTATGGAAAGAATAACTGAGTAAATGTGAGTCTACGGGTCGCCCCGTGCTCGGGCAGAAGAGATTTCAAGTTGGAAAGAACTTTGTCTATTCTAGGTAGAAAAGATATATGTATAATTGGTCATGCTACGCCTGCTGGCGTGGGTTTTGATGCAGACTCAAATCGGTTAAGGCTCATTTGCAGGCGTAGCATGATCAATTGTATCGTCATTACGTCAAAGCCGGCTGTCCCTGAAAACCAGCGCTGGGGCTCTGTCTTGCATAGGGTCGCAGCATAATGCTGAGTGATAGCCGTTTTGCGTGGATGTGACACATGTTTCCCTCAACCTTTTCTTATTTATTTTTTTGTTCCTTTTCTTTTTGCGTCATGTTTACCGCAAATAAACGATTTTCTTTCTTTGTTTTCTTTCTTTCATTCTACCAAGAATAGACAAAGTTCTTTCTATGCAACTTGACATCTCTTCTGCCCGAGCACAGGGCGACCAGTAGACTCGCGTTTATAATTATGGAGACCAAGACAGTTATTCTTTCCATAGCTACGGGCTAGGTGATGAATGCGCTAAGTTTTTTTTTCATTGATTAGGCATTCAATGGACTTAAGGTGAATCTAACCGACATTTTTTTCATACAAACTTGAGGAGTGTATTACTCCACTGTTCGACAATGTTCATCAAAAATTAAACATGGTATGGTTTTGTCTCATTATTAATATTGTCTGTGCGGACCATAATACTAAAATAAAAAGCCATTAAAAAGTTAGGAGCCACCAAAGATTCGTTTTTCTTGCTAGTTTAACCTAACTTTGGGCGTGTTTAAGTATTAAAAGAAGTGTAAAATCTCCAAAACCAAGTGGTGACCGACAAAGCTCAAATATCGAAAAGTTCAATCAACTTTAATGGTCATTGATTTATGCAGTGGTTTTTTCATAAAATCCGATCTTCCGAAGGACTTTTCTAAATTTTTTACGCGCCTGTTTTACTATAAATGATCCTGCATCTCACTCAATACCGTCCCGACCGACCCTTGCTCGTTGAAGCGCCAGCCCGCGCCGCAGCTGAGCCAGTAGCGTTAAATTCCCCGATCAATAATAATAATGCCAATATTTTGATCCAGCCTGTCCGCAATAGCAGCTGTCCCCCTATCAGTGACGCCCTGAGCCGAGGCCCGTACCCCACAGGGGGTGCCCTCAGCGTGCAGTCGCTTAGTTTGTAATTTATTTTAGTTTGCAAGCCCTGGCTGGAGGCGTTAAGATAAAATTCTTAATGGCAGCCGCAGGAAAGCCCGGTTGAGCAGTCACGGCCTCTCAAGGCCAACTGCGAGATGCCCAACAAAAAAATATACTCAATACCGTTGCGCGTGTAAACGTCTAACTGTAACCATGAATTCAGCATATCATTCTAGCGTAGAAATTTTTCAACGGTTATACAAAAAAAAAAATCAGCTGCTCCAAACATTTTGACCTATTTCACCCATTGACCTATTTCCATACCATTCTGGTCTAGAATTATATGCTGAATTCAAGGTTACAGTTTCCGCACTGGTAAAAAATTTACGCTGTATAGATTAATTAGAACTTAGAGAGATTCAACATCAACTTATAACATAGTGGCACAACACTTAAAATTGTTTAAGGTGAATGCGCAGTGGTAGACCGCGAAATTCAAATTTTCTTACGTTTTTGCAATTTTCAGGTCAGTATCAGGTTGTATCCTGATCAAAATGTGATTTGCGAATTCAGGTACGTGTTTACAGAATTTAGTCATTATAATGTCTAATATATCTCTTATAAGTTAGATTTCTTCCACAAGCACTTTTCCATAAGAAATTTGTTCTTATGGAACAAATGTAACTTAGAAAGATGTATTATTGATTCTAATGATTATAAATCTGTAAATACGTACCTACATGTTATAGTCGCAAATCATATTTTGATCAAGTAACAAGCTGACACTCACCTGAAAATTGCAAAAAACGTAACAAAATTTGAATTTCGCGCTCTAGCACTGCGCATTCACCTTAAGGGGCCTCTGCGACCCTCTTAGGCCCCTCGCAAGGCTTCCAAAGGTCCGGGAACTACTTCTACTTGGCATACACGAAAAATATCAATCATCTTCGGCCCAAAAATCAGCAGTGCGAACTCCGCTCACTGACACAGTCATAAGATCGTCAAGTGCACAGGTGACCGGGCATGCGGTGTAGGATGGTAGGTGAACCATTGTCTATTGGGAGGTGCCGCATACGTGCTTGGGATCTGAGCCATCCGTGAACCCCCATCTGTGGAGATGAACGTATTTCACGTATTTCGAGAACCACTGGTACCGAGATACGTCTAAAACATTAAAAAAATGTATAACATTCAAAGTTATTGAGCAGTTAGGGGCACCTCTAAATAGAGAGATGCTCGAGCAATATGAGTATATGACACAGATAGTTAATATCAGTGTTAACCTCTTCAATTAGACTGAATAACAAGTAATAACCACACGACTGAGCTATGGCAAGAAGTGGCAGGAGTCTATAAATACATACCTACCGTATTTTATAGTCTTCATTTGTTTTTAAAACTAATCTGGGGGGGCATCCTCTAATGGCTGATTCCTATAATTTACGGACAGTTGTAGGTATGAAAAAACCCTCTTGAATCTTTACCAAAAATTAAGCAAATGCGTAATAGCTTTGCAGAGTAGACCGTCCTATACGGAAGTAGCTATTTAAACTATTTATAACTACCTAACTTTTTTTTAAACTACATATTTAGTTTGTAAATAAAAAATGCTGTCTTTGGTAAACAAAACGATCCGTTTTTGTTTATAGGAACTGAGCATAAGTCCGACAGCCAAGAAACGAGCCCGTCCGAAAGTAGATCGAAACTTCGGAGTGAGCCCTAAAATGTTGAGCGTAAACTATCATCTATACTTATATACTAATATTAGGTCTTTACCTATGAAATTGCCGTTTTGCAGTACTGGCCATTTCAAATCAAAATACTTTTTGTTTGGGTAAGAATTCTAATTTCAAATTAATTTTATTTTAAAAACATGGATTTTTTTTTTCCAAAAGTAGTCATTTGTTTATTGATTAGTGTTACATTTTCATCGCATTTCAATCTTTTTCGTCATCATGGATACGTTAAAAATTCGAGTAATTATGGAATATGAGTACCGTCGTGGCAGCAACGCGGCACAAGCGGCACGCAACATCAACGACGTTTACGGAGCTAACACTACAAACCAACGCACCACCTGTTATTGGTTTGCTCGCTTCCGTTCTGGAAATTTCGACCTGAAAAATGAACCTCGCGGTCGTCCGAAGACTTTGGTCGACAATGACGAATTAAAGGCAATTGTGGAAGCTGATGATACACAATCTACGGCTGAATTAGCAGCAGCTTTCGACGTTAGCGTCAAAACAATATTGGTCCATTTGCGTCAAATTGGCAAGGTAAAAAAGCTTGACAAATGGGTGCCCCACGAACTCAATGATCGTCAGCGCGAAGTACGCGTCGAGACGTGCCTTGCACTGCTCAACAGACACACAAATGAAGGAATTTTGAACCGCATTGTTACCTGCGATGAAAAATGGATTCTGTTTGATAACCGCAACGCTCAGCAAGTTGGTTGGATCCTGGTTCAGCACCTAAACAATGCCCTAAACGAAAACTTACCCCTAGAAAAGTGATGGTCACTGTTTGGTGGTCTAGCGCCGGTGTGATTCATCACAGCTTCTTACCAAACGGGGTGAGCATTACTGCAGATGTGTACTGTGAAGAACTGAACACAATGATGGAGAAGCTGGCACATCTCCAACCAGCATTGGTCAATCGCTCGTCTCCGCTGCTCCTGCACTACAACGCGCGACCTCATACTGCACAGCAGACGGTCTCCAAGTTGCAAGAACTGGGGTTGGAAGCTCTCCGTCATCCGCCCTACTCACCAGACCTTGCGCCTACAGACTACTACTTTTTCCAGAATTTGGATAACTTCTTGGCGGGAAAAAAATTCAATACCCGAGAGGCAGTACAAAATGCCTTTGAAGAATTTGTTGCCTCCCGTCCAGCTGATTTCTTTAAGAAGGGCATCAATAAACTGCCACTGCGATGGCAAAGATGCATTGATTGCATGGGTGATTACTTCGATTAATACAAATAAAAAATACATGAAAAAAATTCGTTTAAATTTTTTCATACAAAACGGCAATTTCATAGGTAAAGACCTATTATTATAAAGAGGTAAAGTTTGTGAGGTTGTAGGGGGTAATCTCTGGATCTACTGAACCGATTTTGAAAATTCTTTTATCAATAGAAAACCACGTTATTTGTGAGTGTCATAGGCTATATATTAACCCCAAAAATGTAAATACTTTTTCGTGGTAGTCGGATTTGCAAAGTAAGTCGAAGAAAAGGTCAAACGAAAAAAAATTGGGATCCCACTCACCCGTGTGAAGCCCGCAGCTAGTATTTTATGTAATGATCAACTAAAAAAAATAAGTAAATTTATTTCACTGAGCCGTGCCTTAATTTTTTTATCTTTATAATACGTGAAGCAACCATTTTGTAGGAGTTTTTGTTTCACGTATTATCATCATGCCTTTATTCTCATGGCGGTAGGCAGACACTACAGATCTTTACATACTCCTTTTGCCTCATTTACGTTCATACATCTGTGGCCCTAGTGTAAATTTCATTTGATATCTCGATCTAATGCATCGACTGCGTTCGGCGCTCTGATTTGTCCTTCACCAATCCAGAGCCAATCGGAGCGCCAAATGCGCTCGATGCGTTTGATCGAGATGGTTAAGGCGGTGATTTCTTGAAAACGCTCAAAAAGGTGGTTTTTTAAACCAGTGTATCTCTTTAACCATAAATAATTTTGAAAGCAAAAAAATATATGATATACCTATTCAAGTCTTTTTTGCATACAGTGATGGAACTCAAAACATAATTAAACATACTTTACTCTTAATTTTCTTTAAAACCAGTTTATTCCTTCAATATTATTTATAATTAAAAATATAGCATGAAATTCCAAATGCCAAACTGCATCCAGTGATGGATTGTTATTTATTATTAAATAGTTAATACCTAATTTTATACGATTTTATTTGCATTTTTACGACAATGCTTGCTCATTTGTTATTCGAATTTATTGCAACAGATTTTAACCAGTATCGGATTGCAATAAGAACTATTTTCGCTCATAACGACAATATTTAAAGTTACCAGGGCCTTAAGGAGAGCAGTTGCCTGTTTTTTGCGACTCCACGCGAACACTTTGACTCTCAAGTTTTCGCAAAAACTATGAACTGACCTAGAGGACCAGTCGGTTCATGTTTCTTATAGAGCATGAACGGTACTTTATGCATCGGCGATTTTCTAACTGTAGGTCTTCTGTCTAAGCACGACATCCGTAGTTTCGGACGGAGTTACGGGCTCTTTCTACTCTGTACCTATCACTTAGCCCAGTGTTCCGTAAAGTGTGTGCCGCGGCACACGAGTGTACCGTGGTCATTGGTTGGTGTGCCTCGGAAAAATAAGATTATCTCTTAGTTAAATATACAGACGAAAGATTTTTTTTTGGCTAAGTGTGAAAAATTAATATCCTGTGCTTTCTATGCATGCTGTTGCTATACCTTTACCATTTGCAACGACCTATTTAAGTGAATTTGGAAACTCTCACCACAATAAAAACTAAATAAAGTGATGGTCGATCGACGAAGAGGTGACAGCAGCCCCGTCAACGATTACTCCAAATTAGGACCGCCTAAGCCCATGTTTCGCATTCAATACCTTTTCGGCAATTCAAAGTTTAGGTTGGTTGATTATTAATAAATATGGTATTGTTGATTAATATTATGTAAAATTTGATTTTTCGTTTATGGTGTGGATACCTCTAAAAATTTCCGATTTCCTAGATGTACCTTGCAAACAAAAAGTTTGCGGGACACTGACTTAGAGTTCCGTGTGGTGCCGGACGTAAAAGAATAGCACCATCCCATTTCTTCCCGTGGGTGTCGTAGAAGTAGGGTTGCCATCTTTAAAATTTGGCAACCAGGACAAGACGCGTGAAAACCCCGGATTTTAGAGCCCAGAACCCGGACTGTCAACTGGTTTTTTTTAAACAGTCAGTGTAATAAAAAACAGTTGAAAATGTCATAAATCACCTTTTTAATTATATTAAGACCTTAACTAAATTTAGTAATCTTTTATCATCAATTTAAATGTAGGTACCTAACAAAACAGAATAAATTGTTTTAATAATCAGTTAGAATTTTTTTATTCTTAAAATAAACCCGGACTACAGATGAAGCCCCGCCCGGACGCTCCCCGGATGCCTTCTAAACTAGGACAAATCCGGGGAAACCCGGACGGATGGCAACCCTACGTAGAAGGCGACTAAGGGACTTACCAGAAAATGGGCAGCAGCGTTCTCTATGCATTTTACCACCATACTGCGATCGCCAACCCGCCTGCCAAGCGTGGCGATTATGGCAACCCTATAGGGGGGGGGCCTATTGGGGAGGCCTATGTCCAGCAGTGGACATCTTTCAGCTGAAATGATGATGATGATGATGATTTAGAGTCACATTTAATAGTTACCATATAGTGTCATACTCTCGCGATTGATAGCCAATTAAGAATCACTTGTACACAATAGACGCGCAGTTAAGAGCTGACTGCTAATGTAGAGGTCGCGGGTTCACGTTCTGTCGATGAACTGTAATGGACATGATACACATACATACATAAACTCACGCGTTCTTCCCATGGGGGTAGTCACAAACTGCTACGATCCTTAAACATTCTATATACAAATAATTATGTGTAATTGAAGTGTCTGTTTATAATGTCAAAATAACAGCTTTTTACTAAATGCATATGAATTGAGTTTAGCCGGAACAGAAAGTCAGACAGACAAAATAAAATCGTTTTTTTTTTTAGTTATAAGTACCGTATCGATTAGGTATGTATACTTTTATATTATGTATTTAGTAAAAAGCTTTTATTTTGACATTACAAACAGACACTTTTTTTTTTTTGGGTGGGAAATCATCAAATAACTTCTCCCGCTCTGGGTGAAGCGGGAGAGCGTGTCAGACTTTTACTGACTAAAACCCACACGTGTTCCCTCAGTTGCCTGTGTGCCAGGGGCCGCGGTATCTCTTTCGAACAACCCGCACCCCTGGCAGGCATCGGCCCTTGCGGACCCCACCATTTGGTGCTGACATCTCTTTGAGGCGCGCGTGGAACACAACGCGCCGTCGACCCGGGCTTGGTCCTTACCGGACAGCGAGCTACCCATTACTCGCCGTCCGCAAGCCCGCGCCTACGGTGGCGGGGAATCAGCCTGGGATTCCCGACGCCCAGGGCGTCTCCCGCGGCGACTAAGACCGTGAGGGTGCATATACTGCCTCTCCCTCACGTGCGCCGCCTCCCTCTTCGCGAGCATTACTGCTTCGCAGAAGGAGGTGACGGCTAACCATTCACTCTCGCTCCGTACCATGGCCTGCACCAGGGCCGGACGCGAGAGATCGCCGCCGCCGATCGCCAAACAGACACTTCATTTTAATTTACTTGTGTCTAATCAGCTGCACCCGGTTAGACTAGAAACTGAACGCAAAATAGAAAAGATTGGCAGGCAGATGATATCGGTTTAATGAATACATAAAGGTATCAAGTCTTTCAAAGTATTATACAGGCTGATTTTTTAGTCACCGTCCAAATTTTTCAGGGTGATAGTACCCGTGAAATTTAACAACTTTCTCCAAGGAACATGCGTCGAAATATGAAAAAAAAAATCGACCTCCCATGCAAAATCAATAGTCAGCTGGTCGATTTTGTATGGGAGGTCCGATTTTTTTTTTCATATTTCGACCCATGTTCCTTGGAGAAAGTTGTTCAATTTCACGGGTACTATCACCCTGAAAAATTTGGACGGTGACTAAAAAATAATTCTGTATAAATCCCCAAACCAAACCAAACCAAACCATATTAGGGTCCGCTGCCAATCTAACCGGATACAGCTGAATATCAGTATTTTACATGGAGCGACTGTCTATCTGACCTCCACAACCCAGTTACTGGGTAAAACGATACCTCTTGGTAAGACTGATTGTCAGCCCTATGGACTTATAACGATCCGTAACGAAGGTCAAAGATCTAAAAATTACAGCCGGGACCAACGGCTTAACATGCTTTCCCAGGCACGCAGGGGTTTTGGTATAAAGGGTAAGGGTACACCTACATTTTGGCAAATAAATTACTTACTTACTTACTTAAGTTTTTATCAAGTGCGCAAACTGTAACCATGAATTCAGCATATCATTCTAGACGCTCCAGTGCAGAAATTTTTCGTCGGTTATACAAAAAAAAATCAGTTGTTTCATAGAAAAGTGCAATACCTACGCGGTCAAAATGTATGAAACAGCCTATTTTGAATTTCTGCGCTGGGGGGTCTAGAATGATATGCTGAATTCGTCGTTACAGTTTGCGCACTGGATAAAAACTTATCCTGTACGAGTACAAAGACCCCTATCAACGGATCAATCTCGGCAAGCGTAGCTTAAACTTATCAATCGACCCGTGCGGCTATTATTACTTAGCCACAAACAAGCAACAATTAAAGTAACAATTACCTAATTATAATATTATTAATTAAAAATTATTATTGTAAATCGCCAAGCTTGAAATGAATTGTACTAAGCTGTGTAATAATGACATTTGTACACCACATGTTGTGGTAGAATGTACAGAACTTATAAAAAATATTAACACCATACTATGTAAAACTACATTCTTACAAATAAATAAATAAAAATAAAAAAGCCCGCCATATCTTCCTAAGACAATATTTAAAAAAAGAAACTCATTGAAATCGACCTCTAAAAAATTTAACTGCTACACAATTTAACAACACCCTGTAACTAACACGTGTAACTTCTGTCAGGACAAGGTAAGTTGCCAAAAGATTTAACGACGTTAATCATTTAAATAAACTCTATTATTAATAATTATTCACGCAAATTAATGATAATTTATTTATTTATTCGCGCGGATATTTTATTATTTGCGTACTAGCCTTGCACGTGGCGATGCTCGCAATAACGGAGGTTAATCATATTGAAATTTAGAGGATTTTTTTAGATAACCTTGTTTTAAACTACATTTTTATTGAGTCCTGGGTCTGACTCCAGAATGAGGCAGATATGTAACAGAGTCATACAGAAAAATAATATTGAAGCTTTTGATCTGTAACGTTCTTTACTTTATAGCACCGTGTGACTTACACCTTACACCCGCAATTAAGTCACGCTTTTATGTGTTATAACTAGGGATCGGATAATCTGATCCATATTTACCTAAAGTTAATATTTAGTTATAAAAGTATGGAAGCGGCTCCTTGAAATATATTTTTGTAAAAAAAATCCTGGGATGCCAGGAACACTTGGAATGCATAACTAGTCAGGTGTATAGTATGGAAGCGACTTCTGAATTATTAGGATTTCATAACTTATTTAAAATTAATTCCAATGCAATTGTGTGTATGGAGGTTGTAGGTCTGTAAGAGAAGGGGTGGTGTGTGTTAGTGAACACATTATATATTTTTTTACATTAAATCAAGATTTTTTCGTTACAAAAGTGAGTTCCATATTAGCCAACATCTCAACTTTAGGTGAATATGCATCCACAATCCGGTCTCTGGGTATATTGGACCACCTAAGTCACAGAAAACCGTGACTTAAGTGCGGGTGTCAGTAGGCAATAAACGTCTTTATTGGCTTTTTGAGGTATTTTTATAACCAATTAAATTTTCAATTTTTTTGTTCTGCTAACTACAAAAGCGTGATATTTCCGGTTTTTTATAAAAAAAAAATTTGCATCGGTCGATTACCATCGGTCCATAATAAGTATGCAAAATTTCGATTTAATCCGACGTTTTGAAGGAGGTCAAAATCATGTTCAAAGTTTCCGTTACGTAGACACATACTAACATACGTATGAACTTATGAAGCATCCGATCTCTGATTATAATCTAGCTTCCGCCCGCGTGGAGATGGGAAATTATCCCACCGGAACGTACTACTGAGATAAAAGTAAACTATGTGTTAATCTAAGTTATAATCTATCTGTGTGCCAAATTTCATCCAAATCCGTTCAGCCGTTTTGGCGTAATTGAGTAACAAACATTCATACATAAAAACTTTCGCGTTTATAATACTAGTAAGGATGCGAAAGTAACTCTGTCTGTTACGCTTTCACGCCTAAACCGCTGAACCGATCGTCATGATATTTGGCAGAGATATAGCCTGGGATATGGAGAAGGACATCGGCTACTTCTTTACGCAATAACCGACATCCACGCGAGCGTAGCCGCGGGCAAAATCTAGCAAAATATATGTTTCCTTCCAAACGTTGTTATTAGGTAGGTATGTGTTAGGTGTGTGTTAGGAATGTGTTGATCATATATTTCTCAATGCCAATTGGAATCAATTTCATTGTTTATGTCTCAAATGTCTATCCTACTCTTATTTCATAGTACTGCGTTATTAAAAGGTTTTGTTTATATTCAAGTTAATTGTTACTGTCAAGACAACTTAGCTTGTCCGCGACTTCGTTCGGCTTTTTAGTCGGTCCGCGCGAATTTACTCGGGCGAATCGATACTTAAGTAATATTATAATTTTCTGAAGGCGACTTGCACGCAGTTAATATTTTTGTAGGCGAATCGACAACTCCAGAAATACGTATTATGGAATTGGCACGTTTTTAAGGTGGAAGCGCCAAGGTAGCCCGCGAAATTCAAATTTTGTTACGTTTTTTGCAATTTCCAGGTCACTGTCAGGTTGTATGGTGATCTAAATGTGATTCGCGACCGTATCAAATATGGCTTTACAGAATCATAATCATTAGAATCAGCAATACAACTCCATAAGTTAGAATTGCCCTCAAATGTCATAATTTCATGAAATAGTCATTCTTTAGAGTAATATGATACTGACCTGCAAATTGCAAAAAACGTAACAAAATTTGAATTTCGCGGGCTACCCTGGCGCTTCCACCTTAATAGGGCGTTTTCCAATTTACTAAAAACTATTCCAATTTGGAGATTGGGACTACATATTATGTAACAGAAAAATAAAAGTAAATTGATTTTCATCCATTTTCTCAATTAAAATCGATTTAAATCAAATTAATTTTTCGTTGTTTTGAATTTACCGCCAGAACGCTCCTTACGATGACTTTTTGTCACGTGTTCACTCATGACGTCAACTTTGTGTAAACTAAAGTACCTAGTTCTGTCGAAGTAACGTATTTTGGAACGAAAAATATTACTCATATTGATTGGCCTTAACTATTTCCGTGGTATTGCCTTATTATCTAAATGATGTAAAATAGGAGAATATAGCTTTGTTTTTCTATTAATTATCACAGTTATGCGTTCAAAAATAATCGTGATCTTGTAGATAACCGTATACACTCTGGCCGTCGAGTAGAATGTTTGTTGTCAGTGTGATTTTGACACTTTGGGAAGAAAACTTTCTTCTGAAATAGTCTACATAAAAATGGACCTAGACAGATCGTTAGAAACGAAAGACAAATTGGCAGATTGTAGAAGGATCTCTACGGTGCGATGTCAAAAATTAATAAACGAAATGTCACTTTGCATAGAAAGAGCGTCATGCTTAGCCTACTGGCGAAATAGAAAGAAAGAAAATGCGTGTACAGGAATTACAGCGTAAAAAAACCTTAAAAAACAGAAAACAATGACCATAATGCCAAAAGAACCTCAGCTCAGAGTGTACAACTAAACACCGGCAGACACTACGCCGACAGACTGAACACCGACAAAACTTTACTTCGACGGGACTTCGCCGATAGGACACTACGTCTGTCGGCGTTTAGTCGTACACTGCAGCTCAGTTTGTCAAATGAGAATACAATTATACAAGATTCACCACCTGACGCTGAATTTTACGCGTAGAATAATAGACACAGTGAAATGTGCGATAGGTCACACACTATAGATACACCTCTGCCGTAAATAAGTAAAAAATTAATGCTACGCTAATAAAATAAAACTACATTTTCTGACCAGCCTGTATCTAGAACGTGTAGCCGTTGAACTTGCTTATTTAAATCTAGAATCTTTTGCTAATTTAACCTCAATATTAAGCTAATATAAGTCAAACCACTATGTTTTTACTTAGGCAGGGAAGTTGATTACTTATGTATTTATTTATTTAATACAACTTTATACTATATGTTACATAAGTAAACTGCATATTTTATTTAATAGTAGCTTTTGTTATAATATATCATTGTTTTTGTTTTGGTGGATTGAATTTATAATTAAAACTGCTGGTTAATTTATATAAGTACATAAATATCCTACTAATATAATAAATGTGAAAGTTTGTGAGGATGGAAGAAGAGATGCATTGATGGTTTTTTTTTCACTCTTTCACGCAAAAACTGCTGAACGGGTTTGGATGAAATTTGGTTCTAAGAGTAACAAACATCCATCAATCCATCCTAAAAACTTTCACATTTATAATATACTAGCTTTTGCCAGCGGCTTCGCTCGCGTGTAAGCCGGTGTGTTATAAACAGAGATCGGATATTTGGATGCATATTTACCTAAAGATAATTTTTAGCTATGAAAGTATGGAGCGGCTTTATAAATTATTTGTAATATTTATAAAAAACCCCGGGATTCTTGGATTACATAACTATTCAGATGTGTATTAATTTAAAATTAATGTTTAACTCGATACAAATATGTGTATGTACTGGGGGAGGGGTGGTTTGTATTAATTAAAACAAAAAATAAACAAATTACGTGTTCCACGCGCGCCTCAAAGAGATGTCAGCATCAACTGCTGTGCGGGTTTTTCGAAAGAGATACTGCGGCCCCTGGCACAAAGGCAACTGAGGGAACACGGGTGGGTTTTAGTCAGTAAAAGTCTGACACGCCCTCCTGCTCCACCCACAGCAGGAGAAGTTATTTGATGATATCCCACCTAAAAACAAAAAACCAGAGAAAATGGGCAATGAATTGGTTTTGATTTCAGCTAATCACAAATGTCGTTCAAAAAAAAATTACAGAAATAAACTTCAGTTACCAAAATCCATTTCCCGAAAATAAAATTAAAGAGAACAGGCTGTAAATATTTTTTTCAAAGCCACCTGAATCTCGCATTTTAATTTTCGACAAAAATAAAAAAGGAGCTCAATAATTAGATATCATTGAAACGATATTTCGTGTTCTGCATTAATACTTATGGAAATGCAGTATTTCAACTGTGAAAGTACGTCTTTAAAATCAAGTAAATCAGTGAAATCGTCAAAATTTCGTATTTAGCCTTTTAAGGGGAACCTAGTCGCGGGCTCTGAACTCACTGGTGGGCATGGCTAAAAAACACGCTGTCTCACCTGGCTTTGTGTCCGACAGAGGTAGTATCAGTGATGAGCAGTTAGACGCTAGTCTACACGCACGTTATTGAGTGAGATGCAGGATCACCTATAGTAAAAAATTCGCGAAAAAATTCAGAAAAGTCCTTTGGAAGATCGGGTTTTATGAAAAAGCCAATGCGTAAATCAATGACCAATAAAGTTTATTGAACTTTTCGATAATTGAACTTTGTCGATACCGACTTGGTTTTGGAGATTTTACACTTCTTTTATTACTTAAACACTCCCAAAAATAAGTCAAATTAGCAAGAAAAACGAATATTTGTTGGCTCCTAACTTTAATGGGTTTTTATTTTAGAATTCTGTTTCCGTACAGACAGTATTAATAATGAGACAAAACGATATCTTATTTTACTTTAGATGTGCCATGTCAGACATTGGAATAAAACACTCCCGAAGTTTGTATGCAAAAAATGTGGACTAGGTTTTTTTTGTTTTTTGTTGGGAAATCATCAAATAACTTCTCCCGCTCTGGGTGGACTAGGTTCACCTTAATAACGTGAACGAACGTAGTTGTCGAGTTGACTAATTTCAATAAGATGACGCGTTTTGATTACATTATTATGTAAACTATTACGCCCTTTATACCATGATTTAATTCATGTTCCGTGTCTCGTAATGTTAATTACTTTGCCTACATAATTTGTAGAATCTGTCTATCTAACTAATCAGACAGCTGTGCTGCTGGGGAGTTTGTCATGCCACTTCTTCCTAGCTAAAGCACTAAGAAGTGGTGAAGGGTGGGCATTTTAAGGGACTGTCTTATGTAATTTGAAAGTTCCAAAAGTGCTGATACTCAACCTAATTTGAATAAATGACTTATTTTATTGTCTTTTTTTTTTGGGTGCGAATTCATCAAATAACTTCTCCCGCTTTGGGCGGAGCAGGAGGGCGTGTCAGACTTTTACTGACTAAAACCCACCCGTGTTCCCTCAGTTGCCTGTGTGCCAGGGGCCATGGTATCTCTTTCGAACAACCCGCACCCCTGGCAGGCTTTGATTAATCGGTTGACTCGGTGGGCTTCAGCTGGTAGCGTGACGTAGCCTAAAAGCTGACGTAGCTTACACGTGTAACATAACCTAAGTCAGAACCAGACCTCACTTTATAAAATTAGTCATGAAATTAGTAGTCTAAAAATACCGCTATATTTTTTGTTAATACCAACTAAATATTAATGACTGACGTCAATCCAAGTAGGAAGCATAGAATAACCTTCCTTGGATTAAGTCTACGATTAAGGGTTCTTGATTAAATAGTAACAGCAGCACGAGTCGATTGAAGGTTAAGCTACGCTTACTGGGGTCAGTTTGCGGATGAGTGACCATTACATAGACCCCTCCGTGCCTCGGAAAACACGTTATGCTGTTGGTCCCAGCTGTCAGTCAGTGGTTACGGGTCTGATAACCAGTCTTACCAAAGGGTATCGTGTAATCGTGTTACCCGGTTACTGGGTTGTGGAGGTCAGATAGGCAGTTGCTCCATCTAAAATACTGGTGTAAATACTTTTACTAAGTTTTGGGTCGGCTTTCTGACTTACCGTATCTGAATACCGGTATCTTGGTTACTTGGAACACGATACCCCTCGGTAAGACTTTAGGGTGTCTGACTACATGTAAGGGCTTTTTTTTTGGGTGGGACATCATGAAATAACTTCTCCCGCTCTGGATGGAGCGGGAGGGCGTGTCAGACTTTTACTGACTAAGATCCACCCGTGTTCCTTCAGTTGCCTGTGTGCCAGGGGCCACGGTATCTCTTTAGAACAACCTGTACCCCTGGCAGTCATCGAGCCTTGCGGACACCACCAGTTGGTGCTGACATCTCTTTGAAGCGCGCGTGGAACACAACGCGCCGTCGACCCGGGTTTGGTCCTTACCGGACAGCGAGGTACCCATTACTCGCCATCCGCAAGCCCGCAACTACGGTGGCCGGGAATCAGCCTGGGATTCCCGGCGCCCAGGGCGTCTCCTGCGGCGACTAGGGCCGTGAGGGCGCATATACTGCCTCTCCCTCACGTGCGCCCCCTCCGTCTTTGCGAGTATTACTGCTTCGCAGACGGAAGTTACGATCACCCATGCACTCTCGCTCCATACCATGGCCTGGACCAGGGCCGGACGCGAGAGATTGCCGCCGCCGATCGCCTTCACGATGACACGGCGGTGCTCCGCCCTAGCCGGGCAGACCTCCACCGTGTCCTCAGGGCGATCTACGCAGTAGAAACACCCGGGCGTTTCCTCTCGCCTTATCCGAAACAGGAACCTCCCGAAACAACCGTATCCGTTGAGGACCTGCGTCAGGCGAAAAGTGAGTCACTCACTCAATCCACTAGTCAATGAGGGGACTTACCGCCGGGTACATGTAAGGGTTATGCCGTTACAGGTAGCTGTGCTTTCCGGGACATGGAGGGGTCTCTATAATTATGTTATTGACGGTCACCCATCCACGACCTGATCTCGGCAATCGTAGTTTTACCTTCAATCGACTTGTGCGGCAGTTACAAATTGTAGCACCGCGACACTGCTTAGCAACAGTAATAAGCAAGTTAAGGCTACTGCAGACAGGCGCAACGCGCATCTAGTAGTTAAATTTGTAAGAAAACTTCTTGGTTTTTTTTCTATCAGAATCGCGTCGCGCCTGCCAGCGGGAGCTTTACTCCCCAGTTGACGTTTTTCTACACATAATTAATTTAATATTAAAAAAAAAACAAAATCACGCCTTGTACCCACCAGAGTATCCACATTTCGCCAGTTACAGGGGGCGAGCCTATTGCCATCAAATGGGCACAAATCCAGATTCTGAGCTGCTACTGACAAATTATAGATAGAAAAACCCAATAACATTTAACATAGACACATCATTTAATTACAAAAATAAAACCACAAGTAGCTGAATTATTAAAATCAATAAGAAATTGAATGTCACTGGGAGGTAGCTAGTGGAAACGTCAGCCACAAACAGCAGACTGGTGAATGGTGGATCCAAATCCAACGATAGATTTACTAATAAAATAGTTAGTTGAAAATTTGCTTTGTGTGGCACTCCTGACGAGTGCATGTTTTTTATTAACACGCTTTTATTACTTCACTTGTATGTCTGTTTGTTGTAACCGACTCCTTTTTTTAATTCAATTTTGACCCACTTCAAACTGTCAGATTTCATTTAAACTTTGTAGACTTATCGAGGACCGATGACAATTCAATCATTTCAACAAAAAAAATATAAAAATTGAAAAAATAAACCTGAAAATCAAGCTTTTTTAGTTAGCAGAACTAAAAAATAGAAAATAAATAATAGTTAAAAACACGCTTTAAAAAACTTTATCTGCAGATTAAGACTCCCCCAGATAGGCGCGACGCGATTATGGTCACTAGATAAAAAAACGAAAATAACACGCTTTAAAAACCAACTAAAAAAGGAGAAAATAATTTAATTGTATTAAAGAGCGTGGGTGCTTGATATTAATTGATTACTTACAAAAATACCTCAAAAAGCACCCCACTATTTTTAATAGAATTAATTTATTTTCTACTTTTTACTATCTACAGGAGCCGTAATGCCCAGATAAAGTTTTTCTACACATAAATCGACATTCACACGGACGTAATAAAATCAGGGCGGAATTTTACTAGCGCACTGGATTTTCAAGTCCCGGTGTTAAACTGAGCATTGAGAATCCAACAGAGTGCAGCGCTCGTGAGTCTCAGCGCGTCGGAAAAACACAGTAACGTTAGTGCGTTAAAAAATCCTGCCGCGATTTGATTATGTGCGTGTGGATGTCGACTAATAGCCGATTCCTTTAATTTACAGACAGTTTTAGTTTAAAATTAAAACTCTTGAATCTTTACCAATAATGAAACAAAGACCTAATATACCTTCGCATAGTAGATCCCCCCCTATTTGGAAGTAGCTATCACAGGTAAAATTAGCATATGACACTATTTATTTGCCCAGTTTGGAAATAAAAATGCTACCAAAAAGTTGAGCTAAACGATCCGTTTTTACACGCTTTATATTAGCTTCACTTGTATGTTTGTTTGTATGTAACCGACTCCTTAGAGCGTGATTTTGACCCACTTGAAACCGTCAGATTTCATTGAAACTTTGTAAACTCATCGAGGACCGATGACAATTCAATAATTAAAAAAAAAAATAAAAAAAAGGAAAAAGAAACACGTTTTTGTAGTTTGCAGAACTAAAAAATAGAAAATAAATAATAGTTTAAAAAACTAAAAAACACGCTTTAAAAACCAAACTAAAAAAGGAGAAAATAATTTAATTCAATTAAAAAGCGTGGGGTGCTTGACATTAATTGATTATAAAAATACCTCAAAAAGCACCCCACGCTTTTTAATTAAATTAAATTATTGTTTATAGGAACCGACCATTATCTTCCTTACATAGTATAAAATAAAGTCGCTTTTCATGTCTGTAGATACGCTTAGATCTTTTAAACTACACAACTGATTTTAATGCGGTTTTCATCAATAGACAGAGTGATTCAAGAGGAAGGTTACATCGATCTCCACTCGGGCGAAGCCGCTGGCAATAGCTAATCGCGGACTCGAAGAAGTCACGCTGTCTCACCAGGCTTCGTGTCCGACAGAGATAGTATCAGTGATGAGCAGTTAGACTGAGATGCAGGATCATTTATAGTAAAAAAAACCCGAAAAAATTCAGGAAAGTCCTTTGGAAGATCGGGTTCTATGAAAAAGCCAATGCATAAATCAATTACCAATAAAGTTTATTGAACTTTTCGATAATTGAACTTTGTCGGTACCGACTTGGTTTTGGAGATTTTACACTTCTTTTATTACTTAAACACGCCCAAAGTTAAGTAAAATTAGCAAGAAAAACGAATCTTCGTTGGCTCCTAACTTTTTAATGGGTTTTTATTTTAGTATTCTGTTTCCGTACAGACAATATTAATAATGAGACAAAACGATATCATATTTTACTTTGGATGTGCCATGTCAGACAGTGGAGTAAAACACTCCCGAAGTTTGTATGCAAAAAATGTGGATTAGGTTCACCTTAACTATAAAAATAAAAGCTAAACTAGCGGTATTATTACAATGATAATAATAGCGGTATTATTACATTGATATTAAACAAATTGAATGTCACTGGGAGGTCGCTAGTTGAAACCCCACCTACTGACCGCAGACTGGCGAATGGTGGATCTAAATCCAAGGATGGATTACCACTAAAATACTTAGTTGAAAATTGGTTTTGTGTGCTACTGACGAGTGCAGTTGTGTATTTTTTGTGAATGTGCATTTTGTAATACGCTATCAGGCTTGCATCAAAGTTTTATCCGATTTAAAAACCATAAGTTACCTCATAACTCCGTCATTTATAAACCGATTTGAAAAATTCTTCTTATGTCTTATAGGGTATACTTATAGAGTGGTCCCATATAAATTTGGTCAAGTTCTGATTTGTGGTTTTTGTGTTAACTTCAATAATACGTTTTATTTTTCTACTTAGTGTATGTTGATGATGTTATGATAACGTCCTGTCCCTGATAATTACTTATCTAATGAAGGTATACGAATTTTTCTGGGGTAGGCCGGGTAGGTATCAAGAACCGAATGCAGCCGACAGCTGATCAGTATTTAGATAGCTCATTTAGTATACAAGTTCTCGAGTCTAAAGTATTTAAAAAAGCGGCCATGTTCGAGTCAGGGTTCCGTACCGCCGTAAAATATTTAACACTTCATGTTATTATTCTATTCTATATATTTTTATAGGTTATACACGTCGGGAGATGATAATGCTTAATTCATGGTTACAGTTTGCGCACCGGTAAAAAAATTACCTTGTATATTTAGTAGTACACACAAACTCTGTGAAAATTTCAAATTTCTACCTATTACGGTTCAAAAGAATGGACGGAGGACAGCAGAGCCTTAATGATAGGGTCCCGTTGACATCCTTAGATCACAGACCCACACACCATCCTTAGATACGGAACCCTAAAAATTATTACCATTAAAAATTACCGCGACACGTGTAGACAAAAGGCTAACAACCCAAATATTGTATTATACATACAACGTAAAATAAACCGCAGAAAAAAAAACAACGTTTTTCTGTAAGATTTTAGTAGAAATTATAGTTTTTTAGGACTATTAGACATGAGACTATAAGTAGTAAATTATACATGTTTTTTTTTATATAATTAACTAGCTTTTGCCCGCGACTTCATACGCGTGGACTTTAGAATCAAGTAGATAATCATTTTTTTTTTGATAATATATAGCCTATTTTTTAAGTTAGACCTCTCGGAATACATCATTGAAAACTGCATTCAATTCCATGCAGTGGTTTTTGCGTGATGCGGTAACAAACATACAGACAGACAAAAATTCTAAAAACCGTTGTTTTGGCTTCTGTTGCTCTAATAAAGACCCCCATACTATTTTTTCTTCAATATCTTTAATGTACAGACATCGGCCTGTTACAATTTTATTATATGTATAGATATGTCGCAGCCATCTGGTTAAATTAGCCAGCTAATTGGATGCCTAGGCCGATAGTTAATTAAACTAGAATCATTCAACGTTTAACAACTTGGCGTATTGAAAGTCAGCCATTTGAAGATGACTGACCAAGACTCAGCCAAGTGATTCAAATTTAGTTCAGTTATTTTTCTACTGCAGCGCTAGTAGTCACCAAAACAAATATGGCGTCAATAGCTCAAACCGTGAATGTAATTTTTCGGTCTTGTGTGCAATTTTAAGTGAAATTAAAGTGTGATATTGTCAAAATAATATGAAAACCTGGAGGTGCCAAATAATACTACTTACGTTGTCTGCAAGTTTTCGCGAAATATTTGAGTCTAAACTGAGTGAACTTTCTGACTGTGCGTTTTGTTTGTGCAGAATAAAAAATAAAAAAAACTTTTTCTCTCTAACTTACTGACTGATTTAATTATTATTGAGTAATATCTAATATCCGTGTTATGTTGTGAACCATCATTCCACTATTACTAGTTACTTGGTGGTAGATATGAGTAAAAAGTAGTCGTAAATAATTTGTGAACTCATAGTCACCCAAACCAAACATCACAAATTCATCCATATCCAATTTAACTAAATGACTACACGAAATTCAGTCATCTGGTTAAACGTTGCGCTCAATGACTTGGCTAGTTGTCCCTCAGCTATTTAATTGGATGCCAGCGTTTAATGAACGGCCTGGCCGTCTAATTAGCTGGCTAATTTAACCAGATGACTTCGACATATACATATATACACTCGTAAATCGAGTTGAACTTATAACGTTTAACAAAATCTATCTATTATTTATTATTCTATTTTTTTATCTTTATTAATTTTTTTATTTATTTATTTAAATTTTGTACATAACACCCTAACAGCTATGCGCCAATGCGATGTTACTACTATACACAAAAGTTTCCAAAGTAATCTTACGTTAATGACCAAAACAAACAAAAAATCAACATGAAAAACAACACAACATTAAATACTTTCAATGCACTTCAGTGCTACTTCTGTGAACCTCTTCAGGCTGCACTGAAATACATCAACTTCCATAGAAATAATATTGACCAATCTTATGGCTCGTGACAAGGGGGCAAACTTGTTCAGGTTTGTCCTACCGGATGGCTCCAATAGCGTTGGCGTCGGGCGACGCGCGCCTCCGCATCCTGCTGGCGCGCGCAGCCCCAGCTGTGCCATCTTATATTGTCAAAAGGTAAAATTTGTTTGTTTGAACGTGTTAATCTCTGAAACCATCAGTCGGATTTAAAAAATCTTTTTGCATTCGAGAATGGACATTTTTTTTTAGTTACAATGTCGCTTGCGAATCGATTTTTGTCGAAAATAGGTTGGTTTTTCCACACTGTGCGGCGGGTCGGGGGCCAGAATTTTACACGGACGAAATGTTAGTTCATTATATTCACACAAGAAATACCTACAAAGTAAAAACCGGCTATTTAAAAAAAAAAGCTTCGATTACAGCCGTAAGGTTGTCGGCCTCTGAGTTTACACGTGTCTTACTAACCCATTTATATTGATAGGTTGTATTTATCGGAAGTTTTGTAGAAAATAACAGCTATAGGGGTCGATCTTCAAAGTTAAGCTACACTTGCCGAGGTCGGCCAGTGGATGGGTGACCATCTTATCGTTGGACCTGGGCCTCAAGTCTGCTATTACAATAGTGTCAGAATGGTCTATCATTGATTTCATAATTGTTGATTTTGACAAGTTTGGTAATCTACTAATAAAATGGCGTAATTATGACTTTCCAATGGTCAGCCACTGACACTCCATTGAAAGAAATTGCATTTAATGGTAATCTCGTACATCATGACAAATGAATGACTAACTTAATTTACGAACTTCCTACTACTTTAGATTGCTTATAATACTAATAAATAATATGTAAAAATATATATAAATGAAACCTGGCATGAATAAATGTTCAAATTTAGTAAGTAGTAGTTTTTCGAAAAACATTTCTACTAACGAGTTTTATAATAATGGCAATACGAAAATGCCATTATGACACAATTCTATTACGAGACCATTGACCGACCAATGATCGACCAATAAGAATTTAGCAGATTACGAACTTTTAGCAAAATGACAAATGAATGACAATGGGATCGTGTTGGAATGACGAATTTATAAAAATAGCAGACTAAGGCCCCTGTTAAGCTGATAAAAGGAAACATGGATAAATTCCAATACCAAAATATACTGGAAGAAACAATGTTACCTTATGCTGAAGACGTGCTTCTGGTTTTTTGGAGATTCCAGCACGACAATAATCCAAAGCATACTCCACGCACCGTTAAGGCCCATAGTATCCTCATCTCCCGTCTGAATGCTAAAGCAAGACTGCCGCCCGCGCCCGCGCAGGGCACCTCTGAGCCTTTATCTCAAAATGAGGATATTCCTTTGATTCATTTACAATAATTGTGCTTCGGCGATTCTGTGGTACCTCTAACTATCTATTTTTCACTGTATTTTTTTTTCCAAATAACGAAGCCGTTTAGTAGGAGTATGGAATAGAAGCCAAAATATTGCGTGTTGGAAAATATTTTTTTACAGCAAAAGTATTAACCATACAAAAAAAAGTACTTCGGGCAAAATGATCTATATGAATCTATAGCAAAATCATATATTTTTCAAATCTTCAAGACAAGCCGTTAATGAGCAGTACGGTTCATAAAGTGACCGTGTTACGCTACCAAACGGGACTTAGGCCCTTAAGGAATTTCTCTCATCGCAATCAGTTTCTGTCTTACGATTGGCCAGCTAACCACCCAGACCTAAACCCAATAGAGCATCTTTGGTGCGAAATCAAGAAAAAGGTTTCAAATCGACAGTGTGGCAATCTAAGAGAGCTGTACGTTTTCTTAGAAGAATGGGAAGTCTATCTCTCTTGCGAAATGTCAAAAATTTATAGAATCAATGCCTCGCCGGTGTCAAGAATAGAATAGAAAACATTTATTCGACCCAGACGCAACACAACAGCAACAAAAAAATAAAAAAAAAGCAATAACCATAAAAATAAAATTGCAGTAAAATTGTGCTGAGCGTGCCCATACCAAAAGCGCGGACATGCTACTAACTATTAATTTTATTTAATAATATATTAATTTGCGTTTTTTTTTTCTTTACTCACTTCACATTAATGTGATTCATTTAGTCTGAGTTTCATATAAATTAATTATTTGTCCAGCTTCATTACTATTTGAATTTTTATACTATAGAGAATAAAGAAAATATGTAAAAAAAAATAGTTTGCGATTTTACTCTATATTCCTAATCCCGTTTGTTCTATTCATGCGGCTATTTCATAACATAACTAGTTACTTCTAAGAATGAACACATAACTACACATGACATGATTAAGATTAAAAAATCTGGAACTTCAAATCGTTCTTAATAATATGACCACAACTGTACATGTATGAACATGTCTATAACACCCTAATCATGAAGCCCGTAAAATAACTAAATTCATCCAAAATAATCATTTAGAAAACTAAAAAACACGCTTTAATAGAAAACCAAACTAAAACAGTTGAATTTAATATAAAAAAGCACTCCTTTTTAACCGACTTCAAAAAAGAGAAGGTTATCAATTCGATATGTATTTGTATTTTTGTATGATATACGGATTATCAAAATTCTTTTTTTGTTCGAAAGGGTTTGGTCGCATTTAAATTTCATGTAGATCTGCACCCTAATTGCGTAACTTACGATTAATCATAATCTGTTTCGTTTTGAAACAGATGGCTAAACCCTTGCTTCATATGTTCGAAAAATGTGTCTGCTCAACAACGTCAATAATGCAATGAATGTTGTTGAACTGGCAAAATGAAACCAATTATGATTAATCGCGTGTTACGCAATTAGGGTGCTGATGATGAGTTTCGGAGACAGACAACGGAACTCTTAAAAAAATTACAGCAAATCAACCGCGATTGCTGCTATCGCATAAATATGCATTATTTTGACCCTAAGGATGATGACATTTCGAACTGGCGGTGTAGGTACTATAACTAAAAAGTGACAAATAAAAACTTATAAAAAAAAACTACCGACTTCCGGAAAAGCACTACAAAGTGAAAACTTTGTAGTGTTTTTCCGGAAGTCAGTTGTATTTTTTTACATTTAAGAGATTTCATTTATCCTTATTTTGCATTTCTTTGCTATGATTTTGTACTTTTTTAGTTTGGTTTTCTATTAAAGCGTGATTTATAAAACTTTTATTTATTTTCTATTTTTTAGTTCGGCCAGGATAATGGTACAAATTTCATTGGTCATCGGTCGATCGACGTTTTGAAGTGGGTCAAAATCACATACTAACATTCACACAACATTTTAAATAAGAATTAACATTTACTTAAAGTTAAACAACAAAACTAAATTCAAATTGATACAGCTAACGTACAGGTTTTTTTTTGTATCAAATGCATAGCGCGGCTTACACGTGTCGATTCAGTCGCACGTTGACCTAAAGTCGACTCGACTAGTCGAGGTGTCTGGGCGCTGTGACCTTCAGAGGTGCGCAAGGACTTACAACGGCAATTTTGTTTTTAGATGACGACGATCATATACATACGGTATTTGTTCTGTGGTAAGGAAAATATGTATACAGGGTTATTGGTTAAGTCGACCTAGATCCTTTAAGGGGTTGTAGTTTCCATCATTCCTGACTGATTTCACTATGAAACATCGTACCCCAAACTTAACCTTTTTCAACATATTGGAATTTATGGTTTAAAAAAACAATGCCGATTTTCGTCTATTGGCTTATTTTTTGGGGTATTTTGCCTCCAATTTGTTTGTCTGTTTGTGTAGTGACTAGTTGCTCTATTATGCTAAGTTAAGTAATGATTAGCGTCTGTTTAACCATACATTTTTGACGTTTAAGCATCATTTAACTTTAATCATCGTTTATGAACAAGGGGGTAAAATTGCAGTTAAATTAACAAACTGGGTCGTAGTAGACGGTAGTTATAAATTGAAATACATTCGTAAAAAATATTACTTTCTTTCCGAAATATAAAAAAAAATCTATGACAGTTATGCTGCAGATGTGCTTAAAAATATCTACGTTTCATTCGCTATCCAACAAGGTATAACAAGCTCGGGTATTATCAAAATTCTTTAAAAAAAAAAACTTTGACGAAAGGCTCTCAGGTAGTATTATAACAATAATTTGTTGAGTTCCTTGTTGCGCCTGTTGTCCAATATGTTGAAAAAGATTAAATTTGGGGTACGATGTTTCATAGTAAAATCAGTCAGGAATTATGGCAATTACAACCTCTTAAAAGATCTAGGTCGACTTAACCCGCACCCTAATTGCGTAACTCACGATTAATCATAATCTGTTTCGTTTTGAAACAGTGCTAAACCATTGCTTCATATGTTCGAAAACTGTGTCTGCTCAACAGCGTTAATAACGCAATGATTATTGTTGAACTGTCAAAATGAAACAGATTAGGTATGATTAATCGTATTTTACGCAATTAGGGTGTTGTTACCCTGTATTCGTATTGACGTGCCTTTTTATAACTGGCTAGTTTTTGCCAGCAGCTTCGCCCGCGCGGAAGTTTCATCCTATCCTATTTAACTCCCTTAGGGGTTGAATTTCGAAAAATCCTTCCTTATTCCTTGTCTACATTATAAAGGGAACCTCTGTGCAAATTTTCAGCTTTCTAGGTACAAGGGTTTGGGCTGGGCGTTGATGAGTCAGTCAGTCAGTCACGACTTTTCTTTTTACACGCTTTATATTCTAGCTTCACCTGTATGTTTGGAACCGACTCCTTGGACTTGATTTTGACCCACTTCAAACGGTCAGATTTAATTTAAACTTTGTAGACTTATCGAGGACCGATGACAATTCAATAATTGAAAAAAAAAAGTAAACTGAAAAATCACGCTTTTGTAGTTAGCAGAACGAAAAAATTGAAAATAAATAATAGTTTAAAAAACTAAAAACACGCTTTAATAACACTTTTTGGTTAACATCTCCTTCTCTCTTCAACTTGTACGTGAACGAGCTGATTGTTGGGCTGAGCGACGTCGGAGTGGGATGCTCGATCGACGGTCACTGTATCAACAGTATTAGTTATGCAGACGATATGGTGTTGCTCAGCCCATCAATAGCCGCGCTCAAAAAGCTGATAGGCGTGTGTGAGGAGTATGCGAGGGTGCATGGTCTCCTGTACAATGTACAGAAAAGCGAGCTCATGGTATTTCAAGCCAGGGGTCGTAAACTTGGGGATGTGGCACCTGTGCTGCTTAACGCTGTCGCTCTTCGAAGAGTGAGAGAGTTTAAATACCTCGGCCATGTGGTTACCGAGGATTTAAAAGACGATGGGGACATCGAAAGGGAGAGGAGAGCGATGGCGGTCCGCTGTAACATGTTGGCACGCAGATTTGCAAGGTGTAGTTTAGATGTTACACTTTTTAAAGCATTCTGCCAAACTCTTTACACCTGCAATCTGTGGGTCGACTACACGCAGCGGGCCATCAACGCTCTCCGAATACAATATAATAACGCGTTCAGGGTGCTGGTGGGGCTCCCACGCTACTGTAGTGCGTCTGCGATGTTTGCGCACGCGCACACAGACGGTTTTCACACTGTGCTGCGGCGCCGTATCGCGTCGCTGATGTTCCGCACGCGTGGGAGCGCCAATGCCATCCTGAACGTGCTCAGCCACAAGCTGGACAGCCCCCTTCTGGGGCACTGGGTTCAAGCACAAGTGCGCGTGCCCGGGGCCCCAGTGGGCGGCAAATACTTAAATTAATAGTTTAATTTTAAATACTAACATAGTTTTAAGTCGTTCTACTAACAATATGTATGGGTCAAATCAAATATGCCTGAAATAAAAAGATTTTATTTTTATTTTATTTATTTTAATAACCAAACTAAAAAAGTAGAAAATAATTTAATTCTATTAAAAAGCGTGGGGTGCTTGATATTAATTGATTATAACTCATTAAATAACTAAATAACTCAAAAAGCACCCCACGGTTTTTAATAGGTTTTTTTTTACTATTTTTAAAAACAACCGACTTCGAAAAAACACTACAAAGTGAAAAATTACTTTAATTTCAGAAGTCGGTGTCTTTGGATATGTATTTTAGTTTTTTGGCAACGACATCCGAAATTAAAGTTATTTTCCACTTTGTAGTGTGTTTTCGGAAGCCGGTTGTTTTTTTTTGGAAAATGTTCAAGTATTTTTCATTTTTTAGTTATAGGTAGCAGTAGCCATTGTTAGAACTGGACCACATTGAAATGGGACCACACGGGAACCTCCAGCTTTCAAATAAAAAAAGAATCATCAAAATCGGTTCACCCAGTCGATAGTTCTGAGCTAACGAACATAAAAGAAACAGTCGAATTGAGAACCTCCTCCTTTTTTGAAGTCGGTTAAAAACTTAGCTATCTTCTCCTATTGTACATCATTTAGTTAATATAATAGTCATGTCTATTCTTCCGTCGACAAATCGCTGCTCGTGCTAAGAAGAAGAATTTATCCTTAACAATGAATTTAGGTCCATTTGAAAGAATTTCAACATAAGATTCTAGATGCCTTGTTGACACTATTTAGCATATTGAGTTACCATACATTCTTGCAGTTTTATGTGTTGTCAGACATAGTGCAGTGTCCAATACTATTTTATCACAATAGCACAAAATCTGTCAGAATCTTTTTTAGACATGAATTATGAATCAAGAATATGAAGAAATATAAATATACATGATATAGTGTAGCTAATATTCATCAACACAGACTTACTAATTCTATTACTTTGTTGTAACTTGTATACAGGGCTATAAATCCCAGTAACTTTAGGAACCTGTACCATTGGCATTGTTGTGATACCCGTACCAGAGTAGTACCTGTACTATTGGTATTTCTAATCAGTATTAGTTCTGTGCCACTACCAAACAAATATTTCCATAAGTTAGAAAGAGAAAGCTGCTGAAAGGCGGGACGTATGCCCATATTCAATACATTGTAACAGTAGCAAGCGATCACAAGCTTTAGGGCAAAGTGGCATACGACCACGGGTTCCAGATGAGAGAATATTTTCTCGTTTCATACGTTGTAGAGCGCCTTCAGTGTTATTTTTAACCGACTTCAAAAAGGGGGAGGTTATCAATTCGTCGGAACCTTTTTTTTTTAATGTATGTTCCCCGATTACTCGAAGATGGCTCGACCGATTTGGATTTTGTTTTTTTTGTTTGAAAGGGTATACTTCCCAGGTGGTCCCATGATCATCAAGTCAGGATCTGATGATGGGATCCTGGACAAATAGAGAGAACTCTTCAAATTTTATAGGCACACAAAGCGATTTAGGTATTTTTTGGAAGAGTACTTTCTCGTAGTAGTCTTATTTGGAGATAGGCAACGGAACTCCTCAATAAATGATAGCAAATGGACTGGGATTACTGAAATATCATCTCTGTCTATTGCTTACACATGTGAACCACTAAAAAGTGAAAAATAAAAACTTTTTCCAAAAAAAAAACAACCGACTTCCAAAAAAACACTACAAAGTGAAAAATAACTTTAATTTCGGAAGGCGGTGACAAAAAATTCAAATACAGCTCCAAAGACACCGACTTCCGAAATTAAAGTTATTTTTCACTTTGTAGTGTTTTTTGGAAGTCGGTTGTTTTTTTTCTTAAACACCGTTAAAAACTTGGGATTAAAAAAAAAATTCTACGCTAAGAACTGGTAATTGACCTCAAAGTATTCACATCAAAGGGGTCAAAATCATTAAAAGGACCTCAGATAACAAGAGACCTTTAGGACTACTACTTATAATACATGCTTAATTAGTGTAAAATGTTAATTTTCATGTTAATTTGATGACTGGCCCTCATTTTACTTAGGACGATAGGGCCAAATACTGTTTGTCAATTGTAGTGTATCCTTTGACTTATACTCCGTGATATGCACTCTATGTATCCAACATAAAGAAAAATCAAATCAAATCAAATCAAAAGTCATTTATTCAAACTAGGCTGAGAGACAGCTCTTTTTGAACGTCAAAATAAAATTACATAAGACAGTCCCCAAAAACGCCCGCCCTTCACCACTTCCTAGTGCTTTAGCTGGGAAGAAGAAGTAGCGGAACAAACTCCCCAGTAGCACAGCTGTCTGTTAAGTTAGAAGAACTTGATTCTATACAATAATAGGTAATAAAAATTACGAAACAAAAAAAAAAACAAAAAATTTGCCATATGTCAGCTAGCACACGCTAATATACCATCAAAAATTTAAAACTAAAAATAATAGAAAATTAAAATAAAACGTAAACAGAACTTTCAATCTAAATAAAAGCCTCTAGGCATAAAGGGCATGCCCGCTTACATATGCAATTCTGCATTATGCAAATATAGCTATAAGTAACTTAAAGTAACAAAAGTTAAACTAGGACCTCTGGACTAAAATTAATAAAAACTTAATACAATTAACAATAACAAAACCATGGTCAGCAAGACGACCAGTCACCACGAGCAGCACCCGTTCACGAGCATAACGCAAAGATCAGCCATTACCCCCCTCGCCATATTTGAGAGAAGGAGGCAACCCGACCCCCGACGCTACCGCATGCAGTGACATCTAAGGGAGCATGACGAACTTGCTGCCGGTTGCACTGGCAAGAATAATCATGAATTGTCGAGGTCGCTAGCTAACTACATATTGCAATACTACTCATTAAAAAAAAAACATTGTAATGAGTAGATTACGTCAACAAATAAATGAAAAAAAAAATAAAAACTGTATTATACAGTCAGATAAAAAAAGCAATTATATGAAATAACATAATGATATAACCTGTCAGTGGGTAAGCTAATTCTGGTGAAAGAACACAAACATTGTCTTGAGTTAATCACAGCGACCAACAATTCTTATCATTTAAGTAGTCGTTAATAGAATAGTATGCCTTTGAACAAAGGGTGGATTTTACTTTAGCTTTAAACGCACTAAAATGCAAATCTAGCAAGGAAGAGGGTAGCTTGTTATATATGGTTATACCCAGACCTACAAATGAGTTATGAACCTTATGTAGCCGGTGAAAGGGAACACGTAGTTTGTCCTTATTTCTAGTATTAATATTATGAATATCACTGTTTTTAGTGTACAAGTGTATATTTTGCCTAATATATAAGATGTTGGCGAAGATGAATTGCGATGCCACCGTGAGAATCCCAACATCTTTTAAAAAATCTCTCAGAGAAACTCTAGAACCTAGTTGGTAAATTGCTCGAACAGCTCGTTTTTGAAGAACAAAAATATTTTGAATGTCAGCGGCTTTGCCCCACAGCAGAATGCCGTAGGACATAACGCTATGAAAATAACTAAAATAAACTAACCGAGCTGTATCAACGTCAAAGCCAAGCAGTCCTCTTTACGAGACCGCGACGCATTAGACCTGAGCCCCCCCGTCCCATCTCTTTGTTCGGCAAGCCTATCCCTTGGGAGAAGCGAGCCAAATACCTTGGTGTGACCATGGATCAGCATCTCTCCTTCGCAGAGCACATAAAGAAGGCGCGCTCACGCGCCGCCTTCGCTCTCGGCAGGTTACATTCTGTTCTAAATGCACGTAGCAAGTTGTCACTAAAGTGCAAGTTGCGGATTTACACGGCGTGCATAAGGCCCATCATGACGTATGCGTGTGCAATCTTTGCGCACGCGAACCCCCGATTCATCCATAGGATGCAGACCCTACAGAACCGATTCCTCCGGCAAGCCACAGGCGCCCCTTGGTTCGTTCGGAACGAGATCCTCCATCTCGATCTGAAAATCCCCACGGTCAGTCAATTCATGAAACGCACCGCGAAGCGTTTCTTCGATAAAGCCGAAATTCACCGCAATCCCTTGATTGTGAAGGCCGCCACTTATGTCCCCAGTAGGATTAGCTCTGTCCGACGGCCGAGACATGTCCTCACCGACCCAGACGACCACATTACTCTCCTCCAGGAAAGCAATAGGGCCACCAGTACAGTTCGCACACACCGCACAAAATCGTCCTTCCGACCTCGCCGCCGAGGTCCTCGCGCCCCGCGAAGACCCCTAGTAGTATCGGCGCCTAACGTCGTGACCCCCGACCGACCCTTGCTCGTTGAAGCGCCAGCCCGCGCCGCAGCTGAGCCAGTAGCTTTAAATTCCCCACCTAATAATAATAATGCCAATTTTTCGATCCAGCCTGTCCCCAATAGAGATAGCTGTCCCCCTATCAGTGACGCCCTGAGCCGAGGTTCGTACCCCACAGGGGGTGCCCTCAGCGTGCAGTCGCTTAGTTTGTAAATTTTAGTTTGTAAGCCCTGGCTGGAGGCGTTAAGATTAACTTCTTAATGGCAGCCCCAGGAAAGCCCGGTTGAGCAGTCACGGCCTCTCAAGGCCAACTGCGAGATGCCCAACAAAAAAAAAAAAAAAAAAAAAATGTATCAACGTCAGTGTATTGTCTTACTTTCCTGACGGCGCGGCGTAGGCGGCCGAACTGAGCCTTCCCGCTAGGCTTGATATATGTAATCCCCACTGAAGTTTGGCATCTACTGTTAAGCCTAGAAAAACTGCCGAGTCTACAGTTTCAAGCACCTCATTATCTAAGACGATGTTGGGTCCTAAATTCCTAACATTCGGTAAGGCGAACTTGATACATTTCGTTTTCTTGGCATTGAGAACTAGGTTATTTACGGTAAACCAATCCGTAACCATTGAGAGTGCACTGTTTACGTCGTCAAAATCTTGTCTGTTCCTGTCTACTTTAAAGATAAGAGAGGTATCATCAGCAAACAGTACAACGTTACAGATATCCTTTAAATAGAATGGTAAGTCATTAATATACACTAAGAATAAGAATGGACCTAGTATTGAGCCTTGAGGTACACCTAACTGAACTGGTCGCCCGGATGATTTCACACCATTAACATCTACACATTGGTGCCTATTTTGCAAAATAATAAATAAATAATGCTTTAGAATTATGAACATATTTACCTATCTACCTATCATTACATTCCGTCATTCAGATGTCTACGACACATTCGCTTCATTCAATATACTTAACTTTCATTCATATATTCATTTCCGCATTCATTACTTCACTCGTTCATAAAAATCATCTTGAAAACACCTCTGTGCGTTACGTATTGAAAAATAATTAAATATTGTAAAAACCTCAGTAAACGACTATCAAGAAATCTTTGTTTAATTTATCATAAACACAAGGTTTTTTTTTTCAATCCTATGTTATCTCTCCAAAGGCCTCATTTGTTTTTTTTTTAGCAATTATCATCTACTTTTTTAAATTGGTTTTCTATTAAAGCGTGTTTTTTAGCTTTTCAAACTATTATTTATTTAAAACTAAAAATAAAACACTTAAACATAAAAACTTGTTGTAAGTTACGTTTAAACTTAATAAGATTTATAGAAGATCAAGTTAAGCATTAGATACTTAAGAAATCACTAAACTGGTTCTACAAACATAAAAATACAGACAGCGTATCTCAGGGCTGTCGCACTCAAGAAAATATGTCAGAACTCCCAGGAAAAATATGAAGTTCGGCAATCATCGTCGATCTTCGGAAAAAAACGAACACAGTTGCAATAATTTACCTAAGTACTTTTTCATAAGCCTACAACAGTCCACTGCTGGATAGGCCTCTCCACGCCAATCAGCTCGATTCTTGCCAACTGTCATCCAACTGTTACCAGTCACCCTGCGAAGATCGTCGCTCCATCTATCCTGAGGGCGTCCTACCTTACGTTTGCTGATTCGCGGTCTCCACTCAAGAACACGTCTACCCCAACGGTCATCCGTTCTACGGCTAATATGGCCGGCCCATTGTCACTTCAGCTTACTTATTCTGTGAGCTATGTCGACAATTTGGATCACCTTATTCCGGATTCTAGGCCTCAGAGAGACTCCAAGCATACCTCGTTCCATAGCTCATTTGTGTGTTGTTTTACACGCTTTTATTAGCTTCATACGTAAAACGCGGTAGCTAGCCCCAGAACAAACGGGCAGGTCGAGCGGTACAACCGCACTATTCTAGATTCATATGTTAGTATGTGCCTATGTAACGGAAACTTTGAACATGATTTTGACCTCCTTCAAAACTTCGGATTAAATCGAAATTGTGCATACTTATCATGGACCGATGACAATTCCATAATTTCAACAAAAAAACTGAAAAATCACGCTTTTGTAGTTAACAGAACTAAAAAATAGAAAATAAATTATAGTTTAATTAACTAAAAAACACGCTTTAAAAACCAAACTAAAAAGTAGAAAACAATTTAATTCTATTAAAAAGCGTGGGTTGCTTGATAATAATTGATTGTAAAAATACCTCAAAAAGCACCCCACGCTTTTTAATAGAATTAAATTGTTTTCTACTTTTTATTTATTTATTTATTTAACCATTTATGCACACACATATAAACAGACAAGAAGAAAGGAACAGAAAAATACGTACATAGGTAATGCTTATTTCTACAGAAATCTCTTCCAGCACACCTGCGATAGCAGAGAAAATAACAGAGATGTAGACAACGCGTGTAATAACAGTAGAAGGAAAATCATAAAAAAAAAAACATTTTAGTTTGGTTTTAAAGCGTCTTTTTTAGTTTTTTATTTGTATTACCATAGTTAGAAAATGATAGATTAACAAATGCGACCGGAGTAAATAACCCGACGGAGGGAACCCAAACGCACAATAATAGGTGCACTGCCACTAAGCGCGGCAATTCAAAACAAAAGCTTTGCCTCTGTAGGAGGATTAACACTTGCCTAGACTTGTCCCAACAATGTTCGGGTTGGCTTCCGGTCTACCTGAATGCAGATAAATACCAGTATTTTACATAAAGTTACTGCCTATTTGATCTCAACAACCTCTATGTTCTATGTTAAGGGTTTGGTTTCCGCACTTAGTCCTTCAAGTGGACCATTGTGCGTGAGCCATGGCGGCCTTCGGTTGTCATTCCAGCCAGCACACCTCCCTCCAGAAGTTGGCTATAACTCCTGGTCTGTTGAGAATATCCGTGTAACGTTTGGGTTCCCCAAGGGTTTCTGTTCTAATCTGGGCTACGCCTGTGCATTCGAAAAGCACATGTGCGACGGTTTCCTCGGCCTCCATGCAAGCCCTGCACAAGGGGCTGTCCGTTATGCCTATTGTGTAGAAGTGTTTGTTTAGTGGGCAGTGTCCTGTGATGGTTCCAGTCACCAGACGCAGATCTTTCCTGTCCAGGCGTAACAGTCATTTGGTCAGCCTGCCATCCAAGGATGGCATTGCTTGCCTAGACTGCCTGCAGCCTGGTGTTAGGTTCCACCAGCTCTCGGCTTGTGTGTGGGTGTATTCTTGAAGCCACCTACGTAGTTGGTTGAAGGGGATGGGCACGATGGGCTCGGGACCACAGACTGACGCGCTGGATGCCCTTCTGGCCAGTTCGTCAGCAGCATCGTTGCTTAGTGATCCACTATGTCCTTTTATCCATTTTTTCTCAACAACCTAGTAACTAGGTAACATGATACTACGCGGTAAGACTATTTGCCGGTCTTTCGGGCTTCTGACGACCCGTAACGACTGTCAAAGATCTACGACGTGCTTGCCGAGGCACGGAGGGGTGTTGATATGAAAAGATGCTCACCCATCCACGGACAAACCACGGCAAACGTAGTTTATCCTGATCGATCAACCCGTCCCCACAATTCTGCGGGGTTTTTTCGTTCGTGCTAAATCGGAAACACGATAATAACCGAAGCCCTAAACTTTTCTGGTTTAACTAGACCTACTCAGAAAAATAAAGATTAACATAAGTTGGGTTAGTAAAATATTTGTCGGCATTTTTAATTAATTCATTTAATGCCATCCTTATCTTAAACTAGTTAAATATTCAGAATCGCTTACATTTGTTGTATGTGTTGCCATTTAAAATATGTTTATTGGTTAAAAATTTGCACGACTTAGGTACAGTTACCTACACACATCAATGTATGGGTAACGACATTTTGAAATTTGTTACAACACATTAAACATTGGACGGAATACTATAAACTTGTCCAATTAATCTACTTAGAGGTACCTGTCGGTCAATGGGCTCAGGTAGGAACTATAATGGGTTCCAAATTCTTTGAAGTTTTTTGGTATTTTGATCCACCTTGTTTTTGACAAAGGGGGCATCCATTAATTACGTGAGGGTCTTTTGGCGACTTTTTGACCCCCACCCCCGCTCTGGTGAGATGTCGTGATATTTGGTTCGACCCTCTCCCCCTCCCCATAATCTCACGTGAGATATTTCAAATAGGTACGTGGCTTTAGTGTAAAAACGTTAATCTGTGCTTATTTGCGTTGGATTTATGCGTTGCATTTGGCTGGCTTGGCTGGCCGGTGGCAGTTTAACCATCGAGGAGCTACTGTGCTACTTTGTGGCGTTCGCGTAACCGCGATAAATATTATTTAGCCATATTGGCGGAAAAACATGTTCGACATCATTTAGCCCGGTTTTCTCGTAATGTTACATTGTTTCTTTGCGGAAAAAAATATAAATTACGTGATATTTGTCGAGAACCTCCCTACCCCCACGTGAGATTGGGTGAGATTCGATACGACCCCCTCCCCCCCCCCTAAACGCCTCACGTAGTTAATGGATGCCCCCAAAGTCAAATGCCTACCTTATCCTAAGGGCACGTCTTACCTACCATTACAGCCCCCTCCAGTCTACTCCTTGATATGCAATGGTCTCTGTAGCACCATGAAACATGAGGCCTCAGCCATATTTTCAATCTTCTGACTTCCCGTAACGATTTATCAAATAACTGCTATTGCCAGCCGGGATCCTTATAACCAAAAGTTATATAGTATTTAAAATTTTGCTAGTATTTACATATCTACAAACAGACATGATTGTCAAACTATAGAATATTTTTCAGGCACTTTTGAACTGTCAAAGAGTCAGGAAATTGAACCTAAGTGCCCATTCCAAAACGTAGATCTCTATGGAGAAGAACGGGCTGGAAACTCCATGGTCACTTTTTTAAATCAAGATATTACATAATCCTGGGTATATAATTCTTGCTGCTTGTGTGAAAAGTAACATTAAATGGGGTTTATGTCTACATTTCATGTACCTACTTATCTTTTTTTTGTAATGTGCCTTTTGTTTGAGCAGAATAAACATTTTTTCTTTAAAGAAACAATCCAAAATATAAGATCCGAAGCGACCCGATTTTGATAAAACATATCTAAAAACCACCGCTAAAAAACCTGCTTTTAAATATAAAAAACCGCACCAAAATCGGTTCACCCGTTTAAGAGCTACAGACAGCAGACACACATAGCGATCAAACTTCTAACACCCCTCTTTGCGTCGCTGGTTAAAAATAAGCCGTGGCAGTCAAGAGAATTAAAAACTTTGCATTATATTTTACGCCTACGTCACATTTTGAAATTAGCCTAAATATTCAATAGGATTTCCTGAGTTTAGTATTAACATCATAAAACTGGTTTACCTTACTAAGTAAATAAAACTCGTGTCATTTTTAACATTTAAAATTATTATATACTTACTTAAAATATCCTTCAACTTGGTTTAACCAGTTTCTGATTTGAAAAATGACATTAAGAAGATTGTTCATCCGGCGCCGGGTGGCAACGTCGCATTTCAAGTAGTTTTTCCTGATTAGCTTATTAAAGTTTAAATCAAAGTAGGTACTATTTTTTCCAGCCAAGCACTAGAATGTTTGTTTTTATTTAAAAGTACATGTTTAAAATAAATAAAAATACACCCCGACTTACGAGTTGCAAGGTCGTGGTACGAACCCAGCACCCTAATTACGTAACTCACGATTCATCATAATTTGTTTCGTTTTGAAACAAATGGCTAAACAATTTCTTCATATGTTCGAAAAATGTGTCTGCTCAACAACGTAAATAACGCAATGAATATTGTTGAACTGTAAAAATTAAACCGATTATGATTATTCGCGTGTTACGCAATTCGGGTGCCGTAGGCGCTTTGCTTTATGTAAATTATTTCATCACCACTGCTCTCAAAACGGTGAAGGAAAACATCATGATTAAACCGGCATGTCCTAGAACCAAAAATTGGAAGATATGTGACATCTAACAACCCACACTGGACCCACGTGGTAGATTTCAGCCCAATCGCTTTTCAAAAGAGGAGGCATGTAGACCAGGAGAGCATGGATACCAAAAATCATGGAACTCGCGTCATCGTCACCGAACGCTTGAACACACGGATGAGTCGCGCGTTGATGTCTTTTGGAAAAGTCCCTTTCTTTCATTAGGAAATTCTAATTATTTTATCCCTTTCTTTCCTTTTATAATTTTATCGTAAAAATCTGTGCTGTTACCTTTAATGGCTGAACTCGATCGCTTGTTTATATTTTTTTACCGAGAGCAATCAGGACCCAATGTGAAATCCTGCATTGACGATTAAAAAAATACACACGTAATTGTTCAAGTTTTCACTTCTGTCGGCGCTCCTGGAATGCCACTGTTTTTATTAAAATATTGGCGTGTAAAAATGTCTTAAGATCTAGGTACTTGCATAAATAAACATTTCATTTTATTGGCGAAATGTGTGTGAACTACATGTACACCAGTCTGCCTAATCATTCGGAGAGTACGGGCTCGGTGATAAGTGATAAGTTATGAAAAAGATAAATACTTATTGATTTTGTTGCCAACTGTACTTAGCATCCGCCGGAAGTATCAAAAGAACGGCTGTCGACCTTTTTAGAGAATAATTTATGACTATTTACTTTCTTACTTGTTAATGATTTAAAATTTATTATGCCAACGTGAATAATTAAAAGAACTTGAGTAGGTACTATTAAAAAAATATGATTTTAGCGTTTAGTGAAAGCATTTGTAATAAGGTTTTTAACCGACTTCAAAAAGAAGGAGGTTATCAATTTGACATGTTTATATATACATTTTTTTTTATGTATGTTCGGACATAACTCCGTCATATACAGGAAAAGTTTTTATCCATTGCGTAAACTGTAACCATGAATTCAGTATATCCTTCTAAATCCCCAACGCAGAAATTTTTCGTCGGTTTTACAAAAAAAAAAAAACAGCTGTTTCATAGAAAAGTGTAATACCTACGCTGTCGAAATGTATGAAACAGCCGTTTTTTTTTTTGTTTTTGTTCTAAAATGGTATGCTGAATTCATGGTTAAAGTTTGCGCACTGAATAAAAGCTTTTCCTGTATAGACGGATTCACAATTTTTTTTTTTTCGAAAGGGGTTTATTACGAAATGGTCCCGTTGATTTGATGATGCGTTTCGGAGAAAGACAACGGAACTCTTCAAAAAATGACAGCAAATCAACCGCGATTGCTGCTATCCCATGAATATGCGTTGTTTGTATGATGAAATTTCGATTTGGTGTGGGGTAGGTACACACGGCTACACATCAAGCTATACATTTCCAGTATAAGCTGATCTCGCATTGTATAGGATTTCCGTACAGTGCGAGATCAACGTAAACTGGAAATGTATAGCTTGGCGTGGTAGCCGTGCGTACTATAACGAAAAAGTGAAAAATAACTTAAATTTTGGAAAGCGGTGACAAAAAATTAAAATACATATCCAAAAGTCACCGCCTTCCGCAATTAAAGTTATTTTTCACTTTGTAGTGTTTTTTTCCGGAAATCGTTTTTTTACTAATGCATTTTTCGAAAAAGTTATCTGCTCCGCAACGAAAATACGGCAATGAAGGTTGTTGAACTGTCAATATAAAAACATCACCACTGTTAGTGTGTTACGAAATTCTTAGGGCTGTCAGCCATTGAATGACAGAATATTGTACTTTACCAATTTTTATTTTAAAGTCTCTTTTCCGTCTTCCCCAGAGTGATATGTCAACACGCAGTACGTCCACATCGTTCCGCGCTCGCCGCGGCCACAAGGAGCGCTCCAAGAACTTCACCGAGCTGGAGAAACGAACAGTCCTCGAGCTGATAGCACGCCACCGTGACGTGCTACGACAGGGACGCTCCAACAACGCAACCAACAGGAGCAAACAGGTACGGAGGACCATGAAATATCTCAGGTCTCTGCAGGCGTAGCAAAACCAATTCTATCTCTACCAAGAATGGACAAAGTTATAGCTATCCAACTTGACATCTCTTCTGCCCGAGCACGGGGCAACCCTAGACTCGTGTTTCTATGAAGACTAAGACAGTTATTCTTTCCATAGCAACGGGGAGGTACTCGTAGCTACTGATGTAGTTAAGATGGAGGCGAAATTAATCAAGATAAGATGAATAAAATTCTGTAAAAACGTTTCTACCCCCAAGTGTCAAAAGTAAAGAAAAAATGGTCGTCGTGCTTGACATCGTAGAGTTTTGCCGACTGAAGAATAGAAACATTTCTTCTTTTCAGTTTTAACATCGCCGTCCTTAAGACGATAGAAATCTTTTTACAATCTGTCATTTTGTATTTATGAGTCGACAAAACCCGTTTCTATGGTGATCATCAGAGATCGGATATTCGGATGCATATTCACCTAAAGTTGAGATGTTGGCTAACATGGAATGCGCTTTTGTATCGAAACAGTCTTAATTTAGGTAAGTAATTTGTTTATTTTTTGTTTTAACTAATACAAACCACCCCTCCTGTGTATGTACTGGATACACATATTTGTATCGGGTTAAACATTAATTTTGGTTTTGGAGATTTTACACTTCTTTTATTACTTAAACACGCCCAAAGTTAGGTAAAATTAGCAAGAAAAACGAAGCTTTGTTGGCTCCTAACTTTTAATGGCTTTTTAATTCAGTATTCTGTTTCCGTACAGACAATATTAATAATGAGACAAATCATACCATGTTAATTTTTGATGTAAGTACATTGTCGAACAGTGGAGTAATACACTTCCGAAGTTTGTATGGGAAAATGTGGACTTATTCCACCTTAAGTCGCTTTACTTTGTGTAAATTATTTCATCAGCACTGCTTTCAAAACGGTGAAGGAAAACATAGTGAGGAAACCGGCATGTCCTAGAACCAAAAATTCGGAGACATGTGACATCTACCAACCCACACTGGGCCCGCGTAATGGTAACGGTCCATTCCCTCTCAAGAACAGGGGCCTTAGTCTGCTATTTTTATAAATTCGTCATTTCAACACGATCCCATTGTCATTCATTTGTCATTTTGCTAAAAGTTCGTAATCTGCTAAATTCATAATGGTCGATCATTGGTCAGTCAATGGTCTCGTAATACAATTGTGTCATAATGGCATTTTCGTATTGCCATTATTATAAAACTCGTTAGTAGAAATGTTTTTCGAAAAACTGCTACTAAATTTGAACATTTATTCATGCCAGATTTAATTTATATATATTTTTACATAGTATTTATTAGTGTTTTATGCAATCTAAAGTAGTAGGAAGTTCGTAAATTAAGTCAGTCATTCATTTGTCATTATGTGCGAGATTACCAATAAATGCCATTTCTTTCAATGGAGTGTCAGTGGCTGACCATTGGAAAGTCATAATGACGCCATTTTATTAGTAGATTACCAAACTTGTCAAAATCAACAATTATGAAATCAATGATAGACCATTCTGACACTATTGTAATAGCAGACTTGAGGCCCAGGATGCCTGTGTCCTAGCTGTCGGAACATTATTGGCTATTTATGGTGACTGTCTATCTGACCTCCACAACACAGGAAACACGATACCCCTTGATAAGACTGGTTGTCAGACTTTTGGGCGTCTGATTACTCGTAACAACTGTCAAAAATCTACGATTGACAGCCAGGACCAAAGCCTTAAGGGCGCTTTCACTTTTTTTCCTTGAATTTGAGCGTTTGACTCGAGATTTGATGAGTGATTATGGTTTAGATATAGGCAAAAAATAAAAATATGTCCTAGAAAATTTTATTATTTGTCTAGGGAGCGCTCTAAACAATTTTTTTAATTAGTTTACATAAGTCAGGAAAAACCTTGTCTCGGCAAAGGATGTTTCGTAAAATGTTACTTTCGGGAATCTTTTGATGCTCTGTTACATGGAACATATAATAGCTTAGTAATTTATAAAAATGTCTGTGGTAGGACTGTAGCTTGTTATTTGGAATGCTCAAATCAATTTTTTATATTTCATACAATAATAACCCAAAAATAATTCCGTAAATCAGAGAATTAATGATAATTTTTTGTCTGAAATCATATTTTTTGTCCATGTATGTTAAATTGAAATTCAAACCAATAGTATTCAATAACTAAGGTTACTAAGTCAACTTGCATGAAAAAAAGAAACAGTCTATTTAAAAGTAAAATAATGTTTTTTGAATGCAACGCTATGAATCAGTAATATATATCGGGACGCGCGGGCTTTAGCTATAAGTCCGCGCCGGTTTGTTCCTGAGCGTCCGAATCATAATGGTTAGCATATCTGAGTAGCATACTTCACTATACACGCACGCACGATCAGCTACCACGTGCCGTTAAATTTACCTAAAACTAAATACTTCAATTTGTAATAGCACTCTTAACGTGCTTGCAGAAGCACGGAGGATTCTCGAGACATGGAGGCCTACACCCTAAACACGAAGTCCGTCGTTTCGGTTGAAGTAACGGGCGTTTCCAATTCCGTATCACTTACGGACAGAAGATTAGTTTGGAGCCCGAACTAAGAATGAATGACAACACGATTTGACAGCTGTCCCTACTCTCGTTATGTTTTTGCCCGTCCAACAAAGTTAGTTAATTGGCTGTAAGATTCACTAAGAAGTTTCGAACTACTTTCGGACGGGCCCGTATCTTCGTTGACGGAGTTAGAGAGTAGGCCCCATGTAACGGATGGTCACCCATCCTCGAAGTGACCGCGGCAAGCATAGCTTAACTAACAGAGATCCATATAACCTTCACAATCCGAAACCAAATATTAATTATCAACGTTAGTTAGGTATATTTTATCTCTAATCTGTCATTGAGTCTTTATCTTAACTCTTGGCCACTTAATTGAATTCTTTACCATTGATATTTCATTATTGTGTACTAGTTTCTGCCGGCGACTTTACTTGTGTCTAAGTAATAACAGTCGCATCGCATCGCGTACATACTCAACCTATAACGTTCCCACTGCTGGGACACAGGCCTCCTCACTGTGAGAGTAAGTAGGCCGTAATCCACCACGTAAGCACAACCTTCCACTAGAATTAGGCTTCATCATTATCATCAGCTTACAGCAGTCCACTGCTGGACATAGGCCTCTCCGATTGGACGCCATTCAGCTCAATGATCGTCAACTCTCATCCATTTGCTACCAGCCACCCTGCGAAGATCATCGCTCCACCTAGCCTGAGGGCGTCCTACCTTACGTTTGCCGATGCGCGGTCTCCACTCAAGAACACGTCTACCCCAACGGTCATCGGTTCTACGGCAGAATAGGGTATTTTACTCTATACGAGAAAACATCTAAAAAGATATTATTGAGATAGCTTAGGCAAAATGCAGTCGGAAAATGTTAGTTTTAGTTCATGATACAACAAAATAAATTTTAAAATGCAATTTTTGTAATCTGTTTTTGAACACCATAAAATAGTAGCCGCCATGTTATTTCGTCATACGGCATGTCAACTGAGCAACTTTGTATTTTTATTATTTTCGTAACCAATGTATCTTTTATTTAAATAATATTTTGCATTCAGGAACACCAAATCAACGATAAGTAGATTAATAACTAATTTTCTTAATTATAAACAATGATCATACAAAATATCAGCGCATTTCTTTTTAGCAAACTGACGTCATACCCACAGAGCAATATGGCGTCTACTGCGTCAAAATGTAAAATTTAAATGCATTTTTATAGCACTAATCGATTAAATAAAAATGTGTTTTTTTTGTGGTTTATTAGGACTCTAGAATCTAAATAAGACACTTTTCAAAAATGAGTGTAATACCCTATTGAGCTAACAAATGCAAAAAGATTTATTCATATCCAACTTGTTTGACAGTTCCAGAGATTAGCGCGTTCAAACAAACAAACTCTTCAGCTTTATTATTAATAATACATAAGATATAAAGATACCATTATTTGATAAAAATAATCTTTTTATCGGATAACAGTAGTTACGTTAAGATTATCGCTTATCTGTGACAGGTTAACGAAAAAAGATATTATATCTTTTCGTCATAGTGCTTCCGTGATAGTTCCAAATTAACGACTACGTTTTATAGATTTCAATAAGGAAACCCGCGAAATTCAATTTTTCTTACGTTTTCTTCAATTTTCAAATGTGTGTTAAGTTGTGCAATGAAAATTGAATTTAAAAATAATAGTTTAAAAAACTAAAAAACACTCTTTAAAAACCAAACTAAAAAAGGAGAAAATAATTGAATTCAATTAAAAAGCGTGGGGTGATTTTTGAGGTATTTTTATAATCAATTAATGTCAAGCACCCCACGCTTTTTAATTGAATTAAATTATTTTCTCCTTTTTTAGTTTGGTTTTTAAAGAGTGTTTTTTAGTTTTTTTAAACTATTATTTATTTTCTATGTTTTAGTTCTGGTAACTACAAAAACGTGGCTTTTTTTCTCAATTTTTTTTAAATTATTGAATTGTCATCGGTCCTCGACAAGTTTACAAAGTTTCAATGAAATCTGACCGTTTAAAGTGGGTCAAAATCGCGCTCAAAGGAGTCCATACAAACAAACAAACAAACATACAAGTGAAGCTAATATAAAGCGTGTAAAAAGAAAAATTGTGGGGTGCGTGAAATTGCTATTAGCAGTCGACTGCTCATATAATACAATATGATTTTTTTTGCTAACCATTTTATATTTGAGTCTGATATCAGACTCTTTTCATTAATCTAAGTCTAAGGCATTGATGTGATGACTCTAAGGCCAGTCATCACGACGGGTAACTAGGCTAGGATCTACCTAATTGTAATTATATTTTAGTTTTTGACCTGAGATACAGGACATGTCCTAGTTTGGGTGTCAGGAGTTTCACATAACGTGCATGTACTAAGCCTATTTATATAAGGATACTAGCTGACCCGACAGACGTTGTCCTGTCCATACAAAATTCCCATAGAAAATGTAATTTAAGTTTTCCCGATTTTTTGGCAGTTTCCTAATGAACAAAAAAAAAAATATAGATGTTGGCCGATTCTCAGACCTACCCGATAAGCACACGAAATTTTATCAAAATCGGTCAAGCCGTTTCGGAGGAGTATGGCAACGAAAACTGTGACACGAGAATTTTATATATTAGATAGTTATTTTAAAAAAAAATGCATTTGTAAACCTATTTGTCTCTCCTTATTGTATTGTAGGCTTATGAAATAAATTTAATTTCTTTTTTTAATAAAAGCGTGGAACTTAAAAAATCACTTATTTTATTTTCAAGTTTTTAATTTTTATTTCGTTATTTAATATTTCTTCTACTAGTCAAGCCCTATCATTTGATACCCACATTGAGGGGGTTGTGTTTTTTTTTTGTGGCGGCGGCCATCTTTGATTTACAATGATACTGAATATATTAAATTGTATTGTCATCAGAACTAAAGGTGTGTACCAAATATCAAATCAATCTGTCAACAGAAAAAGGGTAAAATTTCAATGTCTAAATTTGACCCAAAACACAAATAGGGCAAGCTAAATATAACCGTTTAAGAAAGAAAACTCTTCAGCTTTAATTTTAGTATGGATAGTAGGACGTAATCACTTGAAATGCTGTATCGACATCCTCGCGACATCCCATCTTCTTCATTCTTCTTAGGTCAAAGAATCAGCATTGCCATTCAACGTGGCAATGCTGCCAGCCTTTTAGACACTTTTCCCACTGACAGCGGATACGGACGAATTCTTTGACATGTTTAAGTTTGTATATTGTTTAAAATGGTTAAATAAATTACTTATAGTTCAAGATCAATCTAATTCTTAGAATGCTTGAAGGTCATTTAAATATAATAATAATTTAGTAAACAAAAGTGCCACGAGGCAATTTCGCCTGTTCAGCAATAATATAAAACTATGCGAGTGTAGAGTTACCTGCTTACGTTTAGTATCATATTTTAATGCGCAGTTAGAAGTACTAACTAATTAATGCTGGTTTGCCTGTGTTTTTAGCTAAGCATAATCAGCCTATAATGTTCGGTCCCACTGGTAGGCCTCTGTGAGAATTTATGCTGAAATGGTCCCATTTAAATTTCATATAGATCAGATGAAGCGTTTCAGAGACAGACAACGGAGCTGTTCAAAAAATTACAGCAAATCAACCGCGATTGCTGCTATCGCATAAATATGCATTATTTTGACCCCAATGATGAAACAATTTGGTAGGTACTATAACTAAAAAGTGAAAAATAAAAACATTTTCCAAAAAAAAAAACAACCGACTTCCGGAAAAACACTACAAAGTGAAAAATAATTTTAATTTCGGAAAGCGGTGACAAAAAATTAAAATACATATCCGAAGTCACCGACTTCCGAAATTAACGTTATTTTTCACTTGTAGTGTTTTTCCGGAAGTCGGTTGTTTTTAAGTGTCGCGAGTTCAACTGTTTTTTCCCATCTCAAAACAAGCCCTACCTACGCGCCTAAAGAAGTTATCACTTAAAAAAAACGTATGAAAGTTGGTATTCAAGAGCTACCCTAGCTTTTCACCCTTAAAAATATAGGAATGGCTGCTTCGTTGGTCTAGTAGTCACAAGCTCTACTACTGAATCTCTAGGGTTCGATTCTTAGGTCGGGCAGCGTTTTGACTTGTGTCCGGTTGATAGCAATAAGTTCGCCCCCTATTACACGAGACTTAAAAATAATTTGTGAAATAGGGCTGCCGCAAGCTTTAATGCCGTTAACCAACAAAATCATATTTCGAGTTATGAACAAAAAAGCGCAGAAAAATATGAAATGCGTGCTATTTAGTTAGTTATGCAACGGATGGTAAAAATTCTAGTAAAAATTTAAATTAGAAGCCCTTAGTCACTTTTTAGTTTAGCGCAGTAAACATATCAAGCAAGGCAAGTTAACGGCGTTTTCTTTTTTTTTATCTCGGTATCCATAAATAGTAGAAAAATACTGCTTAGACAGAAAGATAGAGTTTTTTTCTGATTATGGTGGTATCAAAAAACGAAAACTGACCATATGCGAGTTAACGGTATTAAGTATAGCTTGTGGACGGCAGAAGGGTGTGCCTTGCTGACATCGGTGAAGAAAATCATCGTCAGACCTGGGGCCCAAGTCTGCTATTTTTATAAATTCGTCATTCCAACACGATCCCATTGTCATTCATTTGTCATTTTGCTAAAAGTTCATAATCTGCTAAATTCATAATGGTCGATCATTGTTCGGTCAATGGTCTCGTAATAGAATTGTGTCATAATAGCATTTTCGTATTGCCATTATTACAAAACTCGTAAGTAGAAATGTTTTTCGAAAAACTACTACTATATTGGAACATTTATTCATGCCAGATTTCATTTATATATATTTTTACATATTATTTATTAGTGTTATAAGCAATCTAAAGCAGTAGGAAGTTCGTAAATTAAGTCAGTCATTCATTTGTCATGAGTCATGATGTACGAGATTACCAATAAATGCCATTTCTTTCAATGGAGTGTCAGTGGCTGACCATTGGAAAGTCATAATGACGCCATTTTATTAGTAGATTACCAAACTTGTCAAAATCAACAATTATGAAATCAATGATAGACCATTCTGACACTATTGTAATAGCAGACTTGAGGCCCTGTTCTTGAGAGGGAATGGACCGTTACCATCACGCGGGCCCAGTGCGGGTTGGTAAATGTCACATGTCTTCGAATTTTTGGTTCTAGGACATGTCGGTTTCCTCACGATGTTTTCCTTCACCGTTTTGAGAGCAGTGGTGATTAAATAATTTACACAAAGTAAAGCGACTTAAGGTGGAACACGTCCACATTTTTCCCATACAAACTTCGGAAGTGTAATATTCCACTGTTCGACAATGTACATCAAAAATTAACATGGTATGGCTTTACCAATAAATGCCATTTCTTTCAATGGAGTGTCAGTGGCTGACCATTGGAAAGTCATAATGACGCCATTTTATTAGTAAGTAGATTACCAAACTTGTCAAAATCAACAATTATGAAATCAAGGATAGACCATTCTGACACTATTGTAATAGCAGACTTGAGGCCCAGTCCACTTAGTTACTTTAAGTCTGAAACCGCCATCCTTTTGAGCAAGCGTGGTGATCAATGCTGCAATAATAGGTTGGTATTATTAAGAATACCAGCAAAGATTCACTTAAAATAAAAATGCTAGCTTTCGCTAGCGGTTTCGCCCGCGTGGAGGACGATAATTATCCCACGGGAATGTTCTGCCGGGATAAAAAGTATCTTATGTATTAATTCAGGTTATAATCTATCACTTTGCCAAAATTCATCCAAATCCATTCAGCCGTTTTTGCGTGATTGAGTAACAAAAATCCAAACTTAATCATTTATAAAGTTGGTAGGATTTACAAACGAACATACTTTAAATGCTAATTCTCACTGAATTCTGCAATTACTTAGTAAAACCTCACTTTATTAGGTATTCAGCAATTCTATGCTTATTATCAAGTTTGCAAACCATTATTTTGTAATAAAACTGCATAGGTGCTTACTTTGGCTGTATAGAATCACACCTGTACCTACTTAAAATTGCAAGTCTTCAAAGTTTTAGACGTCATAACCTAAAAAGTTTTTAATTCGCTGGCTGAAAAATAGTGGCCGAAAATTTTATTCTGTAGAAAAAGACTCTATAATGGAATAGATATGGATCCACAAAGCCAGCTATACAATTATGTGAGTAATTTATTTTATTTACCCCGCCAAATCGACCGCGTTAAATTTCTTGTTCCCTCGACCCCTTCGCGTCACATCGTCCACGCCGTACCTCCCGTAATTTTTTTTTTCTTTTTGCCCATAATCAATTCTATACTATCATCTCTACTAATCATTTCGAGTAGATCCTTAACAAAATGAAAATTCAGATAAATAAAACAAAAGATTGAGTGCTATCCGCGCGCTTGTCATTTCCATATGTAGGTACATTTTTTTTAAATTATGTGGCGAGTATCATTTTGCGCTTGGTGAAACTTAAAAACCTATATGTCGTTTGGCATTTTACTATGTATATTTAATTAGGTTAGCTACTGAATTGTCGTAAAAAAAAAACAGGACGTAGTAATGGATTATCATATTTTTTTTCGACCCGCAACTATTTTGTACAACAGTAATGGTGTACCTACATTATGCCTTATGCCTCATTAAAAAAAAAGTATTAGGGGTTTTTTTTTGGGTGGGATATCAAATAACTTCTCCCGCTCTTGGTGGAAAAGGAGGGTGTGTCAAACTTTCCCTCAGTTGCCTGTGTCCCAGGGGCCGCGGTATCTCTTTCGAACAACCCGCACCCCTGGAAGGAAGTATTAGGGGTTAAAGTATGAAATTGCCGATTTGTACTAAAAAATTGAAACTCGTTTTTTTCTAAGATATAAAATATTTATTTAATCAAAATATTTACCCTCATTATCTATACATTGCTGCCATCTAAACGGAAGTTAATTTATGCCTTTACGATACGTTTACGAGTTACTTCCACGTTTATAATATTAGTAAGGATTACGCTAATACAGTCTGATCTATCGACCCGTGCAGCTGTTATTACTCAGCCACAACATAATATTAATCACTATTACTCTCCTTATCTCCAGTTGGTGTGGTCCACAATATGCGAGGAGGTGAACAAGAGGTGCGGGGGCGATCGTCCGCGCACTCCAGCGCAGGTCAAGATGTGGTACGAGAACTACAAGAAGAAGTGCAAGATGCGCGCGCACGACACCCAGGTAACACAGTTCAGAGTTGTGCTACACAATTACCGACACATGCTAGCGCTGACTGTTCCAGTAACTAGGTTGTGGACGACAGATAGGCAGTGGCTCCATGTAAAATTCCCTCCAGCTAGACTGAAATGAAAGTTTTTTTTTTTTTTTTATGTAAGTATATCTTATAAGACACTTTTACAAGTTAATATTTTGCTGGTCAATATTTAAAAAACAAGATGGCGCCGGCATTTCCTAGCTGACAAACTCAGAGGTCATGGTCTCTTTTAAAGTCCAAACATTAAATTATTTGAATTTTATGTGAGTCTAACAATGCATGCCATGTCGTCGGAGATTCTTGATTCAAGCGCTACTACTGACCATGAGGTCCTGGGTTCGATTCCCAGGTCGGGCAAAGTCTTGTTGGGTTTTTCCATCTAGAATTGCTCATTAGCAACCTAGAGTCTGGATTTGTGCCTTCTCGAGGGCAATAGGCATGGGTTGGCTTTCAATTATTACATGGGACTTAAACATAACTGGCGAAACGTGAGTTTTCTACACATAGTTACACCTCTGCTTAACCCTTCAGGTAATACAGGTGTAATGTTATGTTATATAATATAATGTTTTCATGCATGCTTTGCGTTTAAGGTGAATGCGCAGTGGTAGACCGCGAAATTCAAATTTTCTTACGTTTTTGCAATTTTCAGGTCAGTGTCAGGTTGTATCCCGATTAAAATGCGATTTGCAAATATAAAAGGTACGTATTTACAGAATTATAGTCATTAGAATGTCTAATATATCTCTTATAAGTTAGATTTCTTCCACAAGCACTTTTCCATAAGAAATTTGTTCTTATGGAACAAATCTAACTTAGAAAGATGTATCAATGATTCTAATGATTATAAATCTGTAACTACGTACATGTTATAGTCGCAAATCATATTTTGATCAAGATACAAGCTGACACTCACCTGAAAATTGCAAAAAACGTAACAAAATTTGAATTTCGCGCTCTACCACTGCGCATTCACCTTAAATGAAACGCGGGACTAAGATTTTGAGGCACAAAGATACTCAAAATCTAAAACAGTAAGACTTGGTGCGGTGGTCACCAGAAACTGGTCACCTGACATAGCTAAACTGATACAGATTTTACACAATTGTATTTCAAAGGCACAAGCTTACTCGGAAAACCATGTAAACCCTTTCAAGTAGCTTTTTTCACTTCATTTTGTGTTCGAAACTTCGAACATAACCTCAAAATAGTCATTTCATTTTGTAAATATTTCGGAAACGCCGTTGTAGATTGTGTTGAATTTTTTGAGGAAGTATTTAAACATGTCATCGAGTATTTTGAAAATGATTTGATGAAGACACACAAATGTTGAAATAAGTACATTTGTCCATAGTGCCGTGGGCATTCTCCTTTAAATGTATATTTACGGCATTAATTGATTAAATAAAAATATTGTGTTTTTTGTGGTCTATTAGCACTTTATTAGAATCTAATTAGGGCACATTTCAAAAATGGGTGTAATACCCTATTGGATTGGATAATAAATCTTAATCTACAGGTTGTAACAGAAACCCTATTGCTTGCTATCCTTTAGCACTAAAGTTAACAGCTGGTATAGAATCACTAAACATAGTTTCAGCTCAAAATAAAATACATTAATAAATTGATACCAAATTTTCGGTTTCATATGTTTCTTAAATTCAAATCATAACAAACGTGTAATTACACTTCCTAGGTCAATAACTTTCCACGTTACTTGCCAATATCACGATAAATCTCTTCCGAGTGATGTGTTTCTTTCAATTTTAAAAGTTCGGTTTCTGGTATCAATGTATTAAAAATTCTCATAACTTCCGAACATTTAGAGATATGATTAAAAAAACCCTTCCAATATCGTTTGATATCATCAAAAGAAGCCGTGCCCTTGGTATGTATATGTTACCGGCCAAACCCGATTTCAGGCCAAACTAGTTTGTTCTAGGCCAAACTGGTTTATTAAGAGCGTGGTAACATTTTACAAACGTAAATCGAGAACTTGGGAGATTTTGAAGTGATTTTGGCCATATAATTTATTGTTTTAGCTTTTTTTTACTTCAGTCATCGTAATTATCATACATTTTTATTTAAAGTCTATTAACAAAAACTCGTTCAAATTGTATTTTTGACTACGAAAACAGCGGATTTCGAAAGCGCGATTTCCAGATGACGTGCGAAGGCTCAACTTTCAAGTAATATTACAACAATTATTATTACTAAGTAAGAAAGTAAAAGGTATTCATTAGAATAGGCATATCCTGAAATTTAAAATGTATTCAGAAAAGTTCGATTTTTAATTAACTAACTTGCATTTTTATCACGTCTAAGAAAATCAAAAATCGAGAAATCGACTACAAGAAAACACGTCATATCTCATAATCTAAAAGTCATTTGGCAACATAAATAATTTTATACGTAAGAAGAAAGATAGTACTATTAATGTGTGAAAAAAGAAAAAATACCTGTCTTCAATAATCTATGAAAATAATTTTTCAAAGTAATTATAAAATAGGGTGCATCGAGCGACATAAATCAGTCGTGCTCTGGCACTCGTCGACGCAGGACCTATGTCGGTTGACCTCCCGCCGCCGCGCAACCGCCACGCGTAATATATACGTAAATTATAGTGCGACAAAATATTTTTGATCCGTAAGTATTTTTTATTTTATTTGTGAATCTGAATGAAGTTGTCCATTAAAAGTAATATTTTAATTAGGTAAAGTTGAATTATGTACTTAACTTGTAACTTCTTTCTCTACAAACTTGTCATTATTTTACTTACAGAATATGGGTAGAATCCATATGGATGGGTGGGTGGTTATGGTTAGGTCACGAAAAAGTAAAATGATTAATAATTTGCAGAAGGCAAGAGAAGCTGCGTAAGTACCTATTTAATTTTTTAACAGGCTGTCAAAACATTTGTGCAAGTTATTGTTTTTCTATCAACATAATACTCTTAGTCAGGTAAATGGCAAATCCACTAGCGGTCACCCATCAACCGTAACCGTTTCTTTTTTAGAATGCATTACTATTACTGATTAAATTTAAATATAACGGGTAGGTACCCCACAATGAAGTATTGGTTAATTTTTGTTCCGTCAATTCCCTAACTTCCTTAATAACGTGTTTTCTTTTTCTTTCAGATCAAAATTAAGAGCTTCTTTGATAAATACTCTAATCCCCAATGCATCCTCAACTGTAACTTCTGTCTCGCCTCCTACTGTGGTTTCACCAGTAAATTTAACTTCTGACTCATCCAAAAATGTAGCTTCCGACTCGCTCCCAACTTTTGACTCATCCACGTATATAGTAGAAGAACATGATGTCAGTTACACAAATGATAAAATATCGTAAGTTGAAAATAGTTGTTTTTATTCTAGTAGATGAACTTTTGTTTTATTTTCTTCAATATCGGCAATTTTATTTGCAGGACTGAAAACATGGACATTGGTTTTATTGAAGAACGAAACCCAAATGTGACTTTTGATTTACCCAGAGAAACAACAGAACATTGTTATTATTATTTCAGTTTGTGAACTTTTGGGTTTATGTTTATTCAGATCAATCATTAGGGCAGTGGTGGCCCAGTGGTAATGACCGCGACTTACGAATTGAAGGTCGTAGGTTCGAATCCAGACAGGTGCTTCACTTTGTGTAAATAATTTCATCACCACTGCTCTCAAAACGGCGAAGGAAAACACCATGAAGAAACCGGCATGTCCTAGAAGCAAACGTTCGAAGACATGTGACATCTACCAATCTGCACTGGGCCCGCGTGGTAGATTACAGCCCACTCCCTCTCACATAGAGGAGGCCTGTGTCCCAGCGTTATAGGCTGATTATGCTTATATCATTTTATTTTGTTGTACTGTAAATATGGACTTTGAAGCAAATGAAGACCTACCCATATAGTAGGTCTTCATCCATAAAGTTAACGGAAATACCTAGTATCAAAATATATCGTGAGTCGAAATTGTTATGTATACTCCAGTTTTAATTTCTATTTTTGTAAATTTCATTATATCGATTATTTAATTTGTAGGACAAGAGACATGGATAGTGATTCAAATGACAACATCATGGATAATTTAATGATTAGTTACGTAAAGGTACGAATTAATTTCTTTTTACTTTACAACTATAATTTATAACCAGAGATCGGATATTCGGATGCATATTCACCTAAAGTTGAGATGTTGGCTAACATGGAATGCGCTTTTGTATCGAAAAAGTCTTAATTTAGATAAGTAATTTGTTTATTTTTTTGTTTTAACTAATACAAATCACCCCTCCTCCAGTACACATATTTGTATCGGGTTAAACATTAATTTTAAATTAATACACATCTGAATAGTTATGCAATCCAAGAATCCCGGGGTTTTTAATAAATATTACAAATAATTAACAAAGCGGCTTCCATACTTTCATAGCTAAAAATGTTCTTCATGTAAATATGCTTCCGAATATCCAATCTCTGTTTATAACTTAGAAAAATTCCATTAATTTAGTGTTTTTTTAGGTTATAGAAACAGAACCGGAATCTATAAATATCGAAGGAATTTTTCAAAAATTTGCAAAAGAATACCAAATTCTAATTCAGCGCCTCTTGCAAAAAGTATTTTGTATAGATACTCGTTAGATCATTTGGCATCAGTGAAACACGGGAAAGATAACGAGGTAAAAGCTGTTGAACAACTAAGTCGCCAAGAAAACATATCCATCGAAAAATGTGGTTTGTTTATTGATGAATCCCTTTTTTTCCTGGGTGCGTCACCGGACGACATATATGAAGATGGCATCATCGAAATAAAGTGCCTTTTTTCTGTTTTTGGTATCGATCCAGATATTGCTATTCAGCAAAAAAAACTAAAATGTTTTAAACTATGTGGCGACGATGTGGTTATAAAAAAACCATGATTGGTTTTATCAAATCCAAGGCCAACTTCACATCGCTAATAAGAATGTGTGTTTGTTTGCTGTTTGGACTGGCTGTGAATTTAATATAAAAGTCGTCAAAGTTTTCAGAGATGATAATTTCTGGGAACAAAAGATGGCTCCGCGGTTAGCAAAATTTTATTTTGATTGTGTTCTCCCAGAAATTATAGATCCAAGGAAAAGTCGATCGATGCCCCTTATAGTTTTATAAAACTTCAATTAAGTAGGTACTTATACAAATAAAATGAGTTTATTTTTATAAGTACCTACATAATATTATTTTCCTCATCCATATTTGTACAAGTTTATTTAAAATACACTAATAATCTAATGTGGACAGTATTTTTTATTTTCTCCGTAAACCTCTAGCTTTTTATTTCAAAAAAATATAGGTACGCCATAGTTACAGATCAAGATCGTTTAGTCGTCGCAGCGTTGCAACTGTGTGCCGTAAATGAGGAAAAATGCACACACGCGCACTCACTACGCGGCGTCGAGCAATAAAAACCTAAATCCCGAACGCCTAGATTTGGTACAACGCTCTTAAGCCGGGGCACGCCGATTAAATGGGTTAGGTTAGAACTGTGACCAAAAGCGCGCGAGCCGAGCGAGCGAAGCGAGCGGCGCCGCGGCAGCGGCCGGCGAGCGTTACTTCCAAAGGCTGTTAACCAAATGGCTAATTAAGCTAGAAACCAGTTTGGCCTAGGACAAACTAGTTTGGCCTGAAATCCGGTTTGGCCGGTAACATATATACCCTTTCCGTTACACGTTGTATATCATTGTATCAAAATCAGTCTCACTAAGGGGTATCGTATTACCCAGTTATTGGGTTCTGGAGGTCATATAGGCAGTCGCTCCATGTATAATACTGGTATCCAGCTGCATCTGGTTAGACTGGAAGCTTACCTCAACGTAGCAAAGGCTAGGCAGATGAAGATTATAAATCTTAATCGATATTTTGTCATAATTTCAGCAATCGCAGTCGGAACCGCCCGGGCTGTTAGACGGCATGCTCTGGCAGAACATACACCCTTTAGATGTTAAAGGTATGTAACAACAAATTATTATAGCCTGTATTTACAATCTGACAAAACATGGATACACAAATAAACTATATCCTATATCATATACAACATACTTACTTTAAATAAAACTTTAAAAAAAACAAACTTATTTAAATGCGCTAAAAATACTAAAATAAACTTTTCCTTTAAACTTATTACTATACAGGTTGAAATTGAAAACATGCGACAAACCGTAATGGGAGATTGTACTCATCATTATGAACAACTTTTACTAAGAGACCAAAGATGCAATTGTCGCATGTTTTCAATTTCAACCTGTATATCAACTTATAACGATAACGTCATTACACAATTTATATGATATAAAAGCTAGTCGTAAGATTTAAGTACATAGTACAAGTACAGTAAAAAAATCAGCTGTTTCATAGAAAAGTGCAATACCTACGCGGTCAAAATTTGTGGAGCAGCTGATTTTTTTTGTATAACCGACGAAAAATTTCTGCGCTGAGGGGTCTAGAATGATATGCTGAATTCATGATTTGTTCACTGGATAAAAACTTTTCCTGTATTACTAAAAAAATCGTGTTGACCCGAGCATCACTTTATTACATTTAAAATTGAGTGAAGCCTTGAAATAAGATTGAATTTTCTTTGGCTCAATCGGCGGCAAAATACCTATGTTATATAGGTTTAGAAAAACATACCTATGTTAAAAATAACTGAAATCGATTCAGTAGTCAGTTATGAACAAACTACTTTCAGGGCTTGTGTCTTTTGTGTTAGTAACACCTTGTATAATAAAGAGATAAATAATAGTTTAAAAAAAACGGCTTATGTTTAACTTACCACCAGATATAGTAACATATAACAGACAAAAATAGTAAATGATCACCAAAATTAAACCCGCATCTTAATGTAAAATTATAACCAAAGTTTTAACATCTCGCTGTCCTGTTTAGGCAAAATGACTCCAAATAAACTAACCTAACCTAACAATGACAGTGGTTTATTTAGATAGAAATAGTGCATTAATTTGCTCGCTAAGATTTGGTGATCATTTACTACATTTGGTGTTCGAATACAATTTAAAGTGCAGTCGTGACTAAAATAGCTAGTACTATTTTAATTTTAGACTTTATTTTTCTGGTGTCAAGTTTATATTTTTGGTAAAAGAACTAAGGGTATCAAAGCATTTTATGGTGGTCATTATATTTAACCCCAAAAAAAACTAAAAAACACGCTTTTAAAACTAAATAAATAATCTTTTAAAAACCAAACCAAAAAAGTAGAAAATAATTTAATTCTGTTAAAAAGCGTGGGATGCTTTTTGAGGTATTTTTATAATGAATTAATATCAAGCACCCCACGCTTTTTAATAGAATATAATTCAATTATTTTTTACTTTTTTTGTTTGGTTTTTAAACGATTATTTATTTTATATTTTTTAGTTCTGCTAACTACAAAAGCGTACTTTTTTTGGTTGGGTTTTTAAACGATTATTTATTTTCTATCTTTTATTTCTGCTAACTACAAAAGCCTGGTTTTTCAGTTTTTTTTTTTTATTATTTTTAATTATTGCATTGTCATCGGTTTTTGATAAGTAAGCAAAATTTCGATTTAATCCGACGTTTTGACGTCAAAATCATGTTCAAAGTTTCCGTTACATAGGCACATACTAACATACGTATTCAAAGCTAATAAAAGCGTGTTAATAAAAAATAGTTTTTTTGTAATTTTACGCTCTAACGCTAAAACGGATGAAATAGATCAAAATTTAAAAAATACTTTTAGAACCGACTATAGAGTATATTTTTACACGTTGCGTTACGTATTTTTTTTAAAACTTTGCCCCACACTAGGAATTTCTCCTGTATTGTGGGTGCGTTTACAAACATTTAAAATCACATACACAAACAGCCAGACCCGGAACAAGTTCTTGTAGGTCATACAAATATTTGTTCCGTGCGGGACTCGAACCCGCGACACGCAGCGCAGCATTCAATCGCTTAACCACTGCGCTAAACGTGCCGTATCACTTAATTATTTTGAATTCACGCCTAATACGTTGTATTAACTTGTGATTAAATTTTGAAATAACGTTGTTCCTCAGACGAGGACGGCGAGCCGACGACGAGCGCGGACGGAGCCCACAGCGTGAAGGACGACGACTGCGTGCCGGTCAACGTGAGTCACGACCACTATGTATACCTTCATATATATAATATTTACTGTAATATCTTTTAAAAATTGGGTCCCTTTTCCGAATTATATGAGACTGAGCAGTGGTAGAGGCCGTAACTTATGAGTTAGCCTATACTATCCCACTGTTGAGCAAAAGCGTCCCCCAAATCCATCCAGCAGCCTTAGCACGAGAACCGTAGAGAAGCGTTTTATCGACGGAAGAGTAGACATAGGTGACGTTTCCGTGTAGACATTAGGGTATTTTCCAATTTATTAAAAACAATTTGAATTTGAAGATTGGGACGAAATATTTTACAGAAAAATAAAAATAAATTTATTTAAATCCATTTTCACAATTAAAATCAAATTTATTTTTCGTTGTTTTGAATTTACCGCCAAAACGTTCCTTACAATGTCTTTTTTATCATGTGACCACACGTGACGTCAGCTTTGTGTAAACGGCATCTGTACAAATACTTAGTGTGGCGCAGTTTTAGAAGTATTGTGCACTTTGACGTTCAAAAAGAGCTGACTCTCAACCTAGTTTGAATAAATGACTTTTGATTTTGATTTTGCACAGAGCGCACACTAGTAATATCCCTTTCTATCCATTAAAAATTAAAAATCTTGTTAATTATAAACTCGACATTCGAGTTTTGGCGGGATTGCGTTGGAACATGTCGCACGAATTTTTATTTTCATGAAATTTAGTAAAATAGCGAATTAAATTGTATAATTTTGGTAGTGAATTATTCAATTAAGTTACGTGTGAGTGCACAAGTGTAGTGAAGGTGAAAATAAGTGACTAATCTGGACTTTTTGTGTTCCCCCCAAAAACTCCTACTAGGTTGTTGTAAAGTTACTACCGCTTTACAATAACTTTGATTTGACTAACTAAAGTCGACTATGACTGTTTTGTAACTTCGTGCCCGATATCAGGCCATTTACTTGATTGAAACTAAAAATTACTTGACACTGGCTAAATGCACAAACCGCGCGAAGCAAAAAACCAAAAAAAAAAAACTCGACATTCATTTGTTTACAACTATTTTAGTTTGATTTGATGTTGTGCTATTATTACTTTCATTAATAAATTTCGTATCCTCACTTCCAGATGTCAAACGGCCGACTATCAAGTACGAACGAAAGCGAAGACACGATGCCGAACGTCCTCGAGCCCCAAGTACAAATTATCCCCCAATCCTCCCCCACGCCCCCTCCTCACAAGCAGCTCCCGCTAACCCCGCTACCGATAGCCCCCCTTCCAATGCTAACAAACCCCCTCCAAGCGATCGAACAAGCGAGAATACAACAGACCTTCTTACAAAAACTAAACGAACTATCCAATACTCCATTAAATTTGAGCAATTTGGACGAAATTAAACGAAAAAATGGCCACGATCGACAGGAAAAAATGGAGGATCAGATCAAACATGACTGTGGAACAGCCACTGAGGAAGAAAGGCTATACTTCACGGCTAAAAGGCAACATGCGATTTGGGAGCACGAAGCCAAGATGAAGATTTTAAATATGGAGCTGAGGCAGAAGGAGGAAATCTTTTCGCTGCAGAAGCAACTGTTTTTGATAGAACTGAGGTTAAAGATGGATTTCTTGGAAAAGGCTAGTGCTAAATGATGGGGTGAGTCGTAATTTTAGTACTAGCCACTAACACTCGTGTCCTGGCTGTCATTCGTAGATCTTTGACAACTGTTACGGTTAGTCAGAATCCTAAAAGTATGACAACTAGTGTACCCAGTTATCCAGTCTACCTAGTGATAAACCAGTTGGGTTTTAGAGGTAGAATAAGTAGTTGCTCCAATAACTTCTCCCGCTCTGGGTGGAGCAGGAGGACGTGTCAGACTTTTACTGACTAAAACCCACCCGTGTTCACTCAGCTGCCTGTGTGCCAGGGGCCGCGGTATCTCTTTCGAACAACCCGCACCCCTGGCAGGCATCGGCCCTTACGGACCCCACCAGTTGATGCTGACATCTCTTTGAGGCGCGCGTGGAACACAACGCGCCGTCGACCCGGGCTTGGTCCTTACCGGACAGCGAGCTACCCATTACTCGCCGTCCGCAAGCCCGCGCCTACGGTGGCCGGGAATCAGCCTGGGATTCCCGACGCCCAGGGCGTCTCCCGCGGCGACTAAGACCGTGAGGGCGCATATACTGCCTAGCTACATCCGGTTAGACTGGCAGTTGACTTCAAGATAGTTAGAAAAAGGCAGTAATTAATAGTATCAATCAATAGCGACTGCCTATCTGACCTTTACATCTCAGTTACTGGGTAACACAGGTTGTCAGGTTTTCGGGTTTCTGACGACCTGTAACGACTGTCTAAGGTCCACGAATGACAGCCGGGACCAACGGCTTAACGTGCCGGGGCACGGAGGGGTCTTGGTATGTAAAGATGGTCACCCATCCACGGACCAACCGCGGCTATCGGCAATCAACTACTAATAAGCTAGTTATTACTAAGCCACAAGGAAATCACATACGGAAAGTAAAGTCAATATGGTCCATACAGAACGCAATATAGGAAAAGTTTTTATTCAGTGCACAAACTGTAACCATGAATTCAGCATATCATCCCAACGCAGAAATTTTTCTTCGGTGATACAAAAAATAAATCAGCTGTTCCATACATTTTGACTACTTTTCTATGAAACAGCAGATTTTTTTTGTATATCCAACGAAAAATGTCTGCACTGGGAGGTCTAGAATAATATGCTGAATTCATGGTTACAGTTTGCGCACTAAATAAAAGCTTTTCCTGTATACATTAAAATCAAAACATCATTGGACCAATCACAAATCTAGAAAGAGACAACTACTGGCCGCATGTTCGCACTGTCTCTCTCGTGCTTTTGTCTGTATTCACTGCACTACTGAAAACGGAACTCTCAATTCATTATTTATGTCTATGTTATTAGCAGATATCCACAAGTAAGAAATGTATGATCAATCTACACTACAATTTAATTTTTCATTTCCCCAGATAGCGCTGCATATGGAAATGACGTTACCCAACCGTTTGTTTTTAAAACAACGAGCAAAGGAAACAAGCCGCACATCCGAGTGTAATCTAGTTTTAAAAAGTGCCATCTATCGTGTAGTTACCGAATTAATTCCTTTGGTTTGAGTTTCAGTAGTTAAACTACTAAACAATCCATTAAAACAAAGTTATTTTAAAACACTTTTTGCAATAATACTTAAAAATGGGTAAAAGGATCAATTTTTGTCTGCGTGATTTTGAGGACAGCAATTGGGCCGTTTACCCTATTAATTGCCGTGACATTTTAAGGTCAAATCACGTCGGTCACGTTTGAGGCCATTGACTAGAGTCTAGGCCTTAACCAAAACAACGATGAAAATAAGCAATATTAAGATAGTTGCCGCCTTAACTAGTATTTATATGAAAAGTGGCCTTGTAGGGCCTTTTTAAAATGAAATTAAGGACTTACTTTAAGTTAAGGTCAAATATACAACTTTAACTGTGGATAAAAGCCTCCAACAAAAATTTAGAATAAAAAAAAATAAAAAAATAAAAACTGAACAAACACGTGTGCGTAGGCCATTAGTCTAAAAGGCCTTTTGGTCATACAGGGACTCTAATCTATGGCCTCAAAAGGCCAGGTTTCAATGTGATTACGGAGTTATTTTTGTATTCGTTATACATTTGTCTATAGCTTATTTTTTATGTTTTTTTTTCATTAGTCTAAGGAAAGTGCTTAAGTTCGTAAATGCTGCGATTTTTATAGTATTATCTGTGGCAGCTCTTAATATACGGAGTTGGTAGTGTCAAATATTGGAAAATTATTAGCACTATCTCTCTCTGTTCCCTATAACAGAAAGAGATAGTGCTACTTGACAAATAAAGCAGAAATATAATCGTTTCAAAACTACTTGGGTTATTTTTGTGAGAACTGTCGTGATATTCAGAAAGGTCTCAATTTATTTGAGCCCTCACAAAAAATGAGGACTCAGAAGAATTGAGAACTCCTTCATGGCACTTTTAAGTCTTATAAAATAACTGACAATAATGTCTAGTCTAAGAATCCTTGCGAAAATATATTTTAGGCATGAAAACTTCAATATTTGACACAACCAAGTTTAAAAGTTAAAAAATACTGCCAAAAGTAAGGTATCGCAATACGTTATATTATAAATATAAAGTAGTACTTAGGGGCCGCAAGTCTGTCAAATATATATTAATAAATCTTCGGGGGCAGTGGCTATATTTATGACATATTTTTAATGGTATAGGCAGATCTAACGAAATATTATTATTTTTAGCTGACTGAGATCCGTGATCCTGATGAATAAGCTAAAATATCGAGCGAATATTTTCCATTCAAATACACTTTTTTTCGTCGTAAGATAGCATATTTCGCGGGAATGACTTGTGATGTCCAACACATTACTATTATTCCTGCGAATAATGTTTTTAGTCGATTTTTTGTTGGTGTGATAAAACCTGCCCTTCCATTAACTAATATAGCGTGAATATAGTTATAATTCGGGGACGTTTCAAGTGTCGTATCAGTAATAATGATGGCCGTTTTGCTAACAAACGTAATTTAAAAGAGATAGACTTATATTTTCCGTGATTTAGTATGTAACGTGCCATTTCGTCCCGCGGGTACACATAAAATGACAATTGATTGCAATGGGTTTCATATTGACAGTTGAGCCTTCAAAACTCTCAGATTGTGATTGGAATTTCTAAACTTGAAAAAAAAAACAAAATACGCTCAACATTTTTAAATAATGTTTGTTAGCAAAACGAAGGTAATTAACCTAGTCTTAAAAATTGTATTCTTTGTATGGAATAGTTATTGCACTAAAGAGGTAGATATTTTTCAGTATTTTGAGTAGGAAAATTAGGAAAAGATTAAAACCTTTGTGTATTATTACAAAATTAGATAAGTATAGTAAATTTTTGTTATAAAAGACATTTTTTGGTGTTGCCATTTCAGTTTTAAACTTTTCTTGCCATAATTTAAGTATTAAAGTAACTAAATTGTTTGCTCTATCTCTATATAAGAACCGCATCATATTCGGTTAAGAAATAAGTTGTGATAGTAATAATGGATTGATAATAAAGAAGAAGCTTTATCTTTTATATCCTAAGATATAAATTCCCTAAACGCTTTGTATGGACCGACGATGCGGTCGTAACTATTCCATACAATTATTATTTCGAGTCAATGACGTGCCAATAATCGAAAACCATTGTTAATAATAAATAATAATAATAGTTATTACATATATAAGATATTGTTATAATAGATTTTTAGATACGTAAAAAAGTTAGACAACAAATATTGGACAGTATGATGATATTATTAATATTAATAATTTAGACAGGAAATAATAATACAGTACAAAGACTTCAAATAGAAGTCGTTACCTCAGTGCAGTGTATTGTAAATAAATAAAATAACTAGGTTTAGATGTAAAATAAAATTTTAGAAATTTTTTATACGAGGGCGACTTACACCTTCAAATTTTCATAGTTTTCGCGTTCAAGCAATTTGATTTGCCAGATCAAATATTACTACCCATTATCTGGCAATACAAAATTTTAAAATGTGTAAATATAATTATTATTTAATTATTAATTCGAACTTGTCAATATGGCAATAAAAATAGGTGTAAGCACCTCAAAACATGGCAATACTTTTAAAAATATTTTAAAATGGCAATGTAACATTGTGATGTATTTTACGATCTCAATACAGATTAAAAAAGATATTTTTTTTACCTCCGACAAAATTTTGTGTGAAATTTTTAGAAAAAGAAACTTGCAATTGTATAAAATACATTTTTTTTTATTAATCAAAGCGACGTTAATCTGATGAAATTGGATATTATTAAAATAAAGAATTTATTTTCTGTTCCGATGTGTTTTATTAGAATTTGTATTACTTCATGGTCATCACTTCAACTTACCAGAGAATGGGCAGCAGCGTTCTCTATGCATTTTAACAACAGACTGCGATCGCCAACCCGCCTGCCAAGCGTCGCAACACTAGGACACACCCCGAAAAAATTAACAGCATGAAGAAAAAACGGCCCCTAGTACCCGGTGTGCTACCCGCATACCTAACCTTTGAGCGACAATTAAGGTGTAACCTAGTCCACATTTTTTACATACAAACTTCGGGAGTGTTTTACTCCACTGTCTGACATGGCACATCCAAAGTAAAATATGATATCGTTTTGTCTTATTATTAATATTGTTTGTTCGGAAACAGAATAGGTACTAAATTAAAAAGCCATTAAAAAGTTTTTTTGCTAATTTAACCTAACTTTGGGCGTGTTTAATTAATAAAAGAAGTGTAAAATCTCCAAAACCAAATCGGTACGACAAAGTTCAATTATCGAAAAGTTCAATAAACTTTATTGGTAATAGATTTATGCAGTGTTTTTTCCATAAAACCCGATCTTCCAAAGGACTTTTCTTATTTTTTTCTATAAATGATCCTGCATCTTACTCAATAATATTTTGCGTGTAGACTAGTGTCTAACTGCTCATCACTGATAGTATCTCTGTCGGACACGAAGCCTGGTGAGACAGCGTAATTTTTATCCAGGCCCACCAGTGATTTCGAGCCCGCGACTAGGTTTCCCTTAGCGTGGGGCGGCGAGCGGAAAAAACATGTATGAAAGATACCACGACGCGTCGCACACCGCTAACCCAAAAGTCATGGCCAGGCCGTTAAGGCCACGGTGAGGCAAGGGTTGCTAAGAAGCACGGAACCGGTCAAAGTGGTGGTGCTTAGGGGAGGCCCATGTCCAACAGTTGAAGTCTTTCTTCTGAAATGATGATGATTACTTTAAACCCGAAATATTTATTTATTATTATTATTTAAAAAAAAAAAAAACGTTGCCCCACACTAGGAATTTCTCCTGTATCGTGGGTGCGTTTACAAACATTTAAACTCACATACACAAACAGCCAGACCCAGAACAACTACTTGCAGATCATACAAATATTTGTTCCGTGCGGGAATCGAACCCGCGACACGCAGCGCAGCAGTCGATCGCTGAACCACTGCGCCAACCGTGCCGTCTGCCCTGAAATATGCGTGAAATATGCCCTGATAATCCTGCTGTTGTCATCAAGCGATTCGAGGTACAGCAAGCAACGGTGGCAACCATGTGGCTTCGACCCATACTAACTTTTCTGGAACATCTACCCTTTTCTGCCTCCACAGCTTATTAAAATATTTTGTGACACGATCTAGGTACAGACACGCCAGCACATCAAGCTATTTCAAACTGTCAAGTTTTCCCAATTGAACATGAACGCATAATGTTTTGTTATAAAGTTGAAAATCTATCAAAGATATTTTGACAGATTGGGATAGCTCGATGTGCTGGCGTCTGAGCATACAGGATTGGGTGAAACTGAGGGAGAACAGCCTCACCCTTATGGTGAAAATGCCAGGATATCCCGCGACATTCCTTGCAGGTCAGTGTCGGATTCGCAACCGTAACACTTATGTACGGAAGCCAGCACATCAGAAACCCCAATCTGACTTTCTTTGAATGATTTTCAACTTTAAAACAAAGGAATAAGGTTCATGTTTAGTTGGGAAAATTTGACAGTTTGTGATAGCTTGATGTGCTGGGGTCTGCTTAAACTTACAGATTTAAAGTCAACACCCTCTAAGTTCATATAATCCCATTCCTATTTCATGAAACATTTTGGGACTCAAGATGAAGTAAGAAAGGGTATTGTTGAAAATAAGAGGTGGACGGTGGACTACGTTGAAATTCAAAAACCATCCAGCTAGCCAGCAGAAGATTCGTCATAGCTCTTAGAAATATTTACTAAAAGGCCATACCTAGGTACTTAAATATGTGGTAGAAAAAACTGTTAACAAAATCTAAATATTTATTTAATAAGAGTGTTTTATAACTTCAAATTGCATTTAAGGTACCTATCGAAAAGAAAACAAGTAAGAGTAGAACCGGCAGCCTAATTGCGTAACACGCGATTAATCATAATCGGTTTCATTTTGACAGTTCAACAATATTCATTGCGTTATTTACGTTGTTGAGCAGACACATTTTTCGAGCATATGAAGCAATGGTTAAGCCATCTGTTTCAAAACGAAACAGATTATGATTAATCGTGAGTTACGCAATTAGGGTGCCGGAGGGTCAAATGTTTTGTATGCATATGTTTTTCAAAAAGTCGTCGAAATAGCATAAAATACTGAAAAACGGTCGGACATTCAAAAAGTTAATGACGAACCGAAGTTCGTCATCATATTTTGGATTTTGTTTGAATGTTGTCGAAACAATTGATAAAACTGTAAGAGACTTGTTAGAATCTTAAGGAAGTAGCACCACCAGCACAATTTTGAGTGTAGACAAAGTTTGGGGAGCGATTGGAAAAATCCTGGAAGCAAATGAGGCTACAAACTATCCAAACATTACAAATTTCGCGAAAGCGTTGTTAGTTTGCCAATGTCCAACGCTTCGTGCGAAAGAATATTCTCTCAGGTGAATTTAAACAAAACAAAAATAAGGTACCTATAGGTTCCTAAATCAACATGTGTCAGCTTTAATTACAGCAAAAGAGGGGATTAAGGAACACAAAGACTGTGTCTCCTGTAAACCTACTAAAAACCGGATCAAAAAGATGTCTTCAAAAAAATTGAAATCTATGTACCTATGTATACCAGAAAATGATGATTTGGAGGCAAATGCGGACACGTAGTGTAAGTAGTGGTATAATAACGCATAAGAAAATTGTTAAACATTTTGTTGATTCAAGTTTCATTGAATTCGTTATGTATTTTTTTTCCGTTTCCATGAAGGCATATTTTTGGCGCCAAGTGTGGCAGCTTTTGGCACATTTTTTGCTGTCTGTGGCAGATTCGCCATATAAAACTTGGCCACACTGGGCACCAATGACTTGACTGACATTGACATCTATCATTTTATTGTTTGTCAATTAAATCGCGTCATTTGGGAGTTATTGTTGTCATTTCTCAGTTGGTCTAATAAATCAACAAAAATAAATCGATTTATAATTTAAAATAATATGGAAATAAGTGTTCAGACGTTTGACAGAATATGCCGCGTCTGTTTAATACAATGTACCGACATGAAGTCTCTGTTTACGAAGACGGATGACGAAAAATGCAACTTGGTTGAAATCCTTGCATTTACTGCTGATATTAATGTTAAATTCGAGGATACTCTGCCAAAACAGGTTTGTGCTGAATGCGAGTCGGTCATGTGCAAGGCTGATGCATTTAAACGCCGTTGCCTGAATTCCGAGAAGATTTTAAACAACATCTACCAGAATTCTCTATGCCGAGGCGAACCGTCGAATACTGACAACAAATGCTCAATAAAAGATGAAAATGGGGATTTAACTGAGAAATTAAGCAACTACATTACTTTTGAATCTTCGAATGTTACTATTTACGGTTCCCAAGATAGTTTTGATAAGAAAAATGTGTTATTTCAAGAGACTTCAGTATACCCAATCGCCGACACTGGTATTTGCAAGCTCACCGACTCAATAGTTCCTGAAAATCATGAGCGATCGGTTAAAGAAGAGTTAAACTTAAATTTTGATGATGATATTAGCTTTCCAGACCATTATGATGATCGAGCGCAGTGTGAGACACTACCAGTAGAATTGAAAGAGGAAGAACCTTTAAAAATAGAAGAAAAGAAATACTCATGCTACTGCGGACTAACATTTACTACTAAAGACAAATATAAAAGCCATTTAAAACAGCAGAGCTGTAATAAGTACAAAAAAGTATTAGAAAAAGTTAATAAAAACAAATTAGTTACTAATAAAAATGAGATAGAGTGTGTTGAATGTAATCACAAGTTTAAAACTCCGAGTGCATGGAGGATACATCAACAAATTCACCGTAGTGAACACGCAACAGATGAGAAATCATTATTTCATGTCTGCAAATTTTGTTTATGTCAATTTAAAACGGAGACAGCGTTAAAAACTCACATTCTAAAGCACGAGAAAACCATAAACAGCAAAACGGAATCCTACCAATGTTCATTCTGTTTACGTAAATTCAAGAATAAAACATCTTTATCAGCTCACATATTACGTCATAAAGAAACGGACAACATAAAACATGTCTGCAAAGTATGTAAAAGAGAATTTAAGTACAAAGCATATTTAGAAAATCACATCTTAACAATGCATTCAAGAAAAAATGGCATAAGTTGCGAAGTTTGTGCTCAAAGTTTTCCTAACGAAGAGAGTTTAGAAGTACATAAAGATGGTCATAAGAACGAGAAGAAGCATCGTTGTAACGTTTGCAATAAAGCATTCCTTATGTTGTGTACGTTGAAGGAGCATCTGCGGACTCACACGGGTGAAAAGCCATTCCTTTGCTCGCAGTGCGGTCGAGGGTTTAGTCAGAAGACTAATTTAGCACAGCATATGAGAAGACATCAAGGATTGAAGCCTTTTAAGTGTGAAAATTGTGAAAAGAGGTGAGATTTAGATGTTCTTGTAAACTAATAAATGAATATTTGTGGTTACGACTTCACTTTAACTAAAACAACTGAATGGCTTTGGGTGTAATTTGGCACATGGGTAGACCATGACATAGGACACTTTTTATCCCGATATTCCTACGGAATCGAGACTTATGCAGGTTAAACCGCGGGGCTCAGCTAGTCGTATAGAATTTACTGAAATTATAATAAAAACAAATCATTACTTGTCCTACTGAAGATTCGTATCAAATTGTTTTTCTTCCATTGTGTCCTACACTTTTAGGCTGCCTGTCCATACTTTATCGGCTTTTGAATTTAGGATGGTAGCACTGAATCTATATATCAGGTATCCGCATACCCATAGCGAATATAGCACGATGAGTCGCAGAAAAACACACTTTACCGATATCATATCGCATGATCTATGATATTCGGATATTCGAATTTCTTTATTTGCTTATTAGTAATGCAGTCAGTGCTAAGCCTGAGAAAAGTATGAAGGAAAGTTCAAATCACTTATAAAATAATTTATAAAAATATTAATCTAAAAAACCGAAATGACTGTACTAGTTTCATTTCAGTGTCATATTATCAACACTACCAAAAATACACTCACTGATTTCGAGTATACAGTTACAAGTAAAATACAATGATGTACATGAATCGAACAAAACCGAAACCTAAAAATCACAGTACCACTTTCGTTTCAGAATTCCACACTGATACAGTCAATATACAGGTGTCCCAAAAGGTTACGTAGCTGAGAAGAGGGGTGATAGGAGTGGTCACAAGGGTCACCAGAAAAATAAAAAAATAAATCCCTTCTGGGTATTTAAAAAATAAATGGCATTTTTTTTTAAACTAACAAGAACTTAATTTTCTTTAAAATCTTGGTTAGATATGTATTGTTTTTTTTATTTCAATTTGATAAAGGGTTATTGACGATTACATAACAGCATTTTTTTAAATACAGCAATATTTGTAGGTACAGTTAGCAAAATAGCCACACAAGGTGTAAATTTTTTAGTTTAAAATAAAATTCTATTTATTTTTTTAAATACCCAGAGGGGATTTATTTTTTATTTTTCTGGTGACCCTTGTGACCACCCCTATCACCCCCCTTCCCAGCTACGTAACCTTTTGGGACATCCTGTATAGGTATTGAAATATATAGATGCGATATCCGATATTCTAAACCGATACATAGATACGATTTGATATAGTGTAAAAGCGATATTACCCATGCCTAAATCGCACCAGTCCAAAAGCTGAAAATTCGACCACTTCGTCAATTTAGTCGTCTTAATGCGACTTAACATAAATTTACTTTAGTATCTTTATCCTTTCAGATTTGTATCAAAAGGCGAGTTAGACGCCCACAACCGAAAACACAGCGGAGCACACCCCTTCGTCTGCGACGACTGCGGCAACGGCTTCACAACCTCAAGCGCTTTAGTCAAACACCGTCGCATACACACTGGAGAAAAACCTTACCTATGTGACCTCTGCCCAATGAGGTTTGCTGCATCCGGAACCTTAAAGAACCATCGTAGAACACACACTGGTGAACGGCCGTTCCAATGCTCCTATTGTGAAAAAGCTTTCGTCCAACGTAATGATTTGATATCCCATATCAGATGCCATACTGGTGAGAAACCTTACATTTGCACTCATTGTGGGCAGTCTTTTAGAAAAGCTTCTGGGTTGAAGAGTCACGTTAAGATGCATGTGAAGGAACCAGGAAATATGCTGCAAGGTGTCAGTGTTATGCTAACTGGAATGCAGTGTGCAGAGCAGTGATTGTGGTTTATGAAATGTAGTTCGAACAGCATCAGTCAAATGATAAATGATTTTATTTCTGCAGGTTTGTACAAACACTTTTACACGTCAATCATATTTTCGTAGTCGCCGTTTCCTATCTGACTACTCTGAGAAGAAAGGCCGAAACAAACTCAGAGGTCACAGTCTCTTTTAAAGTCCAGACATAATCTTGGTAAGATCATGTGAAGACTATGTAGGTTGGTGTCTGAAATTGTCTTTTGAGGAAAGAACCACTCAGATTGAGGGAACCTGTCCAGTCAGTGCACGCATTTGTCAGTAATCGTGCAGGTCAACGATTCGAGGAAAGAAAAAGAAAGGATATTTTTGTTGGCCGCATAAAGTAGGTACTCAAACTGCTAGATAGATAATCATTAAAACAAAAAGAGAAAGAGACAAAAACATCTTCACCCACATAGTCCTCATTTCAAACGAAAAACGTCCACAGCTGGGCATGGACATCCCCCAAAACGCCCGACCTCCACCACTTCCTAGTGATTTAGCGGGTAAGCAGTGGCGTTATAAGCTCTCTAGCAGCACAGCTGTCTGTTCAGTTAGAAGAACGCACCAGGGACACCTGCCAATTTCAAATTTTCTTACGTTATTTTTTTCTTATTTAGCAACAACAATAATGTTCCCAAGATTTTGTAATAGCTAACTTGATTTAAAAGAGTGTCCTTGGAGTTTCTTGCCCGTTCTTCTCCATAGAAATCTACGTTTTGGAAAGGGCAACTACCTTCAACTTTCCAACTGATCGACTTTTTGACAATTCAAAAGTGATTTATCCCATTTGATTAATTGTTTCGTTATTAAGTAATTTAATGGGATTAAATGAACTTAGAGAGTTGTATTGGTGAATTTAATTATTATAATTCTGGAAAACCAATTTGTTGCGGGAGGGTGGAATTATTAAATAACTTCTCCCGCTCTGAGTGGAGCGGGAGGGCGTGTCAGACTTTTACTGACTAAAACCCACCCGTGTTCCCTCAGTTGCCTGTGTGCCAGGGGCCGCGGTATCTCTTTCGAACAACCCGCACCCCTGGCAGGCATCGGTCCTTGCGGACCCCACCAGTTGGTGCTGACATCTCTTTGAGGCGCGCGTGGAACACAACGCGCCGTCGACCCGGGCTTGGTCCTTACCGGACAGCGAGCTACCCATTACTCGCCGTCCGCAAGCCCGCGCCTACGGTGGCCGGGAATCAGCGTGGGATTCCCGACGCCCAAAGGCGTCTCCTGCGGAATTTTGTTATGGTCGTGAAGCATATTTTAATCTTCATACAATCTGAGACTAACCTGCAATTACTAAAAACGTAAGAAAATTTGAATTTCCCAGATTGGTGATTGCTAATGTGCAGACGCCAGCCCTATCTGTCAAATTTATTTGATATATTTTCAACTTTATCACATAAGAATAAGGTTCATGTTCAATTGGGAAAATTTAACAGTTTGGGGTAGCTTGATGTGCTGGCGTGAGTACACCGAAAGTATTTTCTTCCCCCTGAAGGGACTTAATTATAGTGAATTATTTTTACTCAATTAGGCTAAAATCATGTGTTATTATTAACATAATGAGTTGTAAGTATAATAATCGAATTATAATAATCAATATTGGGACCAATTTTGTTCTATGTTTTGTGTGTGTTATTTATTTTGTGAATGTTTAAGCATAATCAGCCTATAAGGGGCCGTCCATTAATTATGTGAGGCAATTTTGGCGATTTTTCGACCCCCACCCCCGCTCTGGTGAGATGTCTTAAGATTTGGCTCGACCCTCCCCCTTCCCCATAATCTCACGTGAGATATTTCAAAATGCGTTTTTTTGTGTAAAAACGATAATCTGTGCTTATTTGCGACGGATTTAGGCATTGCGTTTGGCTGCCTTGGCTAGCCGGTGTTGGTGAGCTACTGTGCTACTTTGTGGCGTTCGCTTAACCGCGATAAATATTATTTTGTAGTATTTAGCCATGTTGCTGGAAAAACATGTTTTACTTAATTTAACCTAGTGTTCTCGCAATTTTACATTGTTTCTTTCCGTAAAAAAAAATTATAAATTATGTGATATTTGCCGAGACCCCCCTCTCCCTCATGTGAGATTGGGTGAGATTCGCCTCGACACCCTCCCCTCCCCCCGTAAACGCCTCACGCAATTAATGGACGCCCCCTAATATTCCCACTACTGGGACACAGGCCTCCTCTCGGGAGGGAGTGGGCTGTATAAGATCGCGTCATGTAAAAAGAACGCTGGCGACCAAGCTGCGCACTTGACGATTTATCGGTCTATTTGGTGGTATGAGGTGGGTTTTTCAATGTACCTACCAATAAACGAAGCGGCGAGCGAAAGGCTAGTTTCAAAAATAAAATAATAGGCCGAGTACTTTCGTGCCCCAGTGTGCCCACGAGCAAACACACCCTTTCCACTTTCTTCCAGCGTTCTTTTTACATGACGCGCACTGTAATCTCCAACGCGGGCCCAGTGTGGATTGGTAGACCATTAAAATCTTGATTTAAATTAGAGATGCCGCGAATAGTTGTTATAGTGAATAGTTGAATACCGATTAATTGCCATTCCGATGGTAAATAGTCGAATAACACGACAGTATTATTCGACATAAAAAAAGTTTTTTTTTGTTATCTAATACAGGGTGTAAGAGAAACGCTTCCGAAAACGAAGACAGGTGATAGAGCTAGTGATTCTCGATACAGTACCATCAAAAAATCGTTTTATTTTTTATTACAATTTGTACCTGATACTTCTTGCATTTTTTGTACACTATGCTGTGAGAATTATTTGAGATTAAACACATTTAAAAACGATCCCAAGTCCAGGCGGCGACTTTAGGTTTAGACATCTTTTGTAAAGCGCCGCCAAAATAAAATAAGTAGAAAAATTACAGAAGCGTCAAACGTTTTTAATTGATGCAAAATAACCAATTTAAGGCGGAGATTTCTTGAAAACGGTCAAAAAGATGGTTTTTTTAAGATGGTGTTTCTCTTTAACAGTAAATAATTTTGAGAGCAAAAAAAAATTATATTTTCAAATCTTTTTTGCATACAGTGATGGAACTCAAAACATAATTAAGCATACTTTAATGCATCAAAAAAGCATAAAAGTCACCTCTTAATTATCTTTAAAAGCAGTTTATCCGTTCAATAACAATTATAATTAAAAATATACCATACAATTTCAAATGCCAAACTGCATTCAGTGATGGATTTTATTTATTATTAAATAGTTAATATCTAATTTTATACGATTTTATTTGCATTTGTACGACATACGCTTGCCCATTTATTATTCGTATTTATTACAATAGATTTTAACCCGTATCGGATTGCAATAAGAACTATTATCGCTCATAACGACACTATTTAACGTTAACATGGCCTTAAGACGTATGGTTATAGATATCCGTTTGCATTTAGGTTGTATATAACCTACGGTCTGGCTTCGGAAGCGTTCCCCTTACACCCTGTAAAATATCACGCTTGAAGTAGTCTAAAATCACCAATAATTTATTTATTACTGTAATCTATATTTTTATGGGTATGAGAAAAGAAAACAAAGAAGTTAAAGAAATCAGTCTTGTATTATACCGATTTTACATTTTTAAATGCTGGCAACCCTTTTCTTGTACCGATTTAACGTTTTGTATAACCCAGCGTTTTTTGAAAAATGTAAGTTTGATTAAGTATATTTAAGTCCATAGTTGTTTTTTTTTTGTATTAAAAGTTTATTTTTGAAAACTATTCGCCGAATTTCGAATATAGCTATTATTCGGTATACGACGAATGATAAAAAAATCGAGTAATGCCGAATACCGAATAATAGCGTGCATTCGCAGCATCTCTAATTTAAATATTGAAATTGATAGTTGGAAATCTTACTGTACAGGATTTGTAAATAACAATGAATTAATCGTTTAATGTAATCGAACACGATAACTTATTTTGTATTATGTTGATTAAATGTGAATGAATACTCGAATATACTTTTATGAATTTAAAATGTATTTTTTTTTTTTAAATTAAGAATTACCTGTTAATATGCGCCGAGAAGGTAATAACAGCCGCACGGGTCGATTGATCAGGTAAAGCTACACTTGCCGCGGTTGGTGTGAATGAATACTCGAATATACTTTTATGAATTTAAAATGTTTTTTTTAAATTAAGAATTACCTGTTAATATGCGCTGAGAAGGTAATAACAGCCGCACGGGTCGATCGATCAGGTAAAGCTAAATTTGCCGCGGTTGACGCGTGGATGGGTGAACATTTTTACATACCAAGACCCCTCCGAGTAAAAATACGGCCATATGCCTAAGCGGATACCTACTTCTCCCTGCCCTAGCATCATAGACAAGAAGCAATGTTGCACAGCACATGTACCTATAGAAAAAAAATCAGATTATAAAACAAAGGCAGATAGATCGCGCGGAACACCAAGAGTAAAGCCAAAAAACCAAATACTAAAGCGGATTGTACGTTACATTCAATGTGACGGTATTAGTATTTGGTTTTTTGACCTCACTTTGGTGTTCCTCTGCCTTCTGCCTCTGTTTCTCTCTTCCATCATGCCTTCATTCATCTGTTTTATAATCTGAGCCCTAGATATTCAAATTTTCTTTCTTTCTATTACATAATCAGTCTAACGTTCCCACTGCTGGGACACAGGCTCTCTCTCTGTGAGTAGGCCGTTATCCACCACGCAGCGGGTTGATAGGTGTCATAATATCTCTTCGTATTTTTAGTTCAAGGATCAATGGTTCTAGGTCATACCGTCCGTGTTGTCCTTCACCATTTTGAGTGCAATGGTGATTAAATAATTTACACAAAGGAAAGCGCCTGTCTGGTTTCAAACCTACGACCTGCGAGACTGCAACTTGTAAACCACGGCCACTGGGCCGCCACCAGCTCATGCTTACTGGTCATTCTGTATGTTGTCGCCACCGTAACACGTATGTAATTACATAAGTAATTAAAATAATTAAGTACCTATCTAACCTTATTATTATTGTGAACTAGTTATAAGCCTAATATGCGCTAGTCTTTGAATATTGTAGTGTGAATTTATTTAGGTATTTATTTATTTATAATTAAAATCATCAATACAACCAAGTTCAATGAATGCCATTGAATACTTTTTTCATGAAATACACAGATAACTTTATACTAGTATAGTAATTCAATGAGATTTAATTCGCGGCCCACCTTGGCACTTCCACCTAGGGTTACCATATGTAAATAGAGGGATGCCTATCTATGGTACCTAAAATGCCTGAATTTTCAGAAAAATGCCTGTCTAAAACAAAACGCTGTAGGTAATAAGTAAAAGCCAACAGATAATAATGAAGAGGGATATTTATTACTGTTATTTGTCAGAGGACATTATTTTTTTTAATAGTTCTTTCTTTTCTAAAACATAAACGTAAAAATCTTCACAAGATACAGTTTTGTAATTTTCCTGAGTAATCAATATTGCTTTTACTGATTCAATTGTCAGCCGATTTCTTTCTTTACTCCACTGGGCGTTGAATTTAAAAATGCCTGTCTCAGACCAATGCCGGCCGCACGCCTGTCTAAACCTTAAAATGCCTGTCAAATGGTAACCCTACTTCCACCTCAATTGTTAGTTTTCCCGCCATTTTGTCGTATATGCTGTGAAAGCAAGGGTGCCCAAGCACGTGGTCGCCATATTGATATCTCATTCGCACGACCGTCAAAACCCATAAGTCTGTCCTTTTCTCTTCGCATCGTACTTGTGTGCACTTTATGGTTGTGTGTAGCTTTTCACGGCTAGAGAATTTTCCATGTCCTTCAAGTTTATGCTATCCTAGTACTTATTATCGGAGTTCTGAAACCTTGCATTTTGCTATTATAGTTTTTATTTAATTTAATAAACTTGGTGTTTTCATCATAATAATTGATTTACACCATATTCTTACATTGCTTTTTACTTTACCCAGGCCTGGTAGATATGTGTAGGCTATTATATCTATTTTATTAAGTACCTGCTGGCTTAGCACAAGAGCCTTAGAGAAGCGTTTTGTCGACGGAAGAGTAGACAAAAATGACGTTTCCGTGTAGACAGTTGACAGTTTTTAACCGAGAAAGGTAGACAAGCGATTTCTATTCTACGGTAGAGTAGAAATAGAAAGCGTCATGCTAAGCCTGCTGGTACTTGTTGACAGACCTACATTGTCTTCCCATACCTATTAACACTGTAATTTGAAAACATTGTCGTTACGGGTCGTCAAAAGCCTGAAAGTCTTATCCAGGGGTATCGTATTACCCAGTAACGTGTCGTGTGTACAGGTGTCTTGTCATCATCCACGGGCCAACCCCGTCAAGCGTAGCTTAACCTGATCGAGCGACCCGTGCCGCTGTTATTACTTAGCCACATACATACATACCGGTCAAAATCATAACCATCTTTCTTGCTTCGCCGTGTAGTCGGGTTAAAAAGCTAGCATTTGTAGTTTTAGAAGTAGATATTTGCTACGGTCACAAATCATATTTTGATAACATAAACCAAACTTGATATAGACCTGCATGTCCAATGCTGGAGGTGGACCTCCCTAACGACGTCCTCCAGGCAGCAACGGGAATGCACCTATTTGTTTATGCTACCCTAGTATTCTCGTTGGAAATCCTCGCATCCATGTGTTGCGTCAGTCTGGTGACGTCACATAGAAACCGAAACCAGGCTTCTTCGGCCAGTTCATAGTTCTCCAGCACAGCCTCCAGGCAGCAACGAGAGCGCACCCTTTTGTTTATGCTATCCTAGTATTCTCACTTCATATCCTCTACCGTCCATTAGGCGTTGCGTCACTATGGTGAAGTCACATAGAAATCGAAAGGTTAAGGGTTCTTTTTTGGTGGATTGGCTTCTTCGGCCAATTCAGACTTAAGTCTTCCAGGCAGTTATGTTACCCTAGTATTCTCGTTTAAAATTCTCTAGCGTCCATTAGGGGTTGAGTCACTCTGGTGACGTCACGGCCAATTCAGACTTACGTCTTCCAGGCAGTTATGCTACCCTAGTATTCTCGTTTAAAATTCTCTAGCGTCCATTAGGGGTTGAGTCACTCTGGTGACGTCACATAGAAACCGAAAGCCAAGGAGTAGCCGATAGACATCTGCGGCCAGATGTCCAGCAGACACGAGAATGAGACCTACACTGTACCAATATTTATTGCAAATAAATGATTATGATTATGCTTCATTTTGTTTAATCCTCTAGCGTCTATTGGGCGTTGCGTCACTCTGATGACGTCACGTAGAAATTGAAAGCTGAGGGTAGTCTTTCCGACGTCCGTCTTCCAGGCAACAATGTGAATGCACCCTTTTGTTTATAATTTCCTCGTTCTCTCGTTCGAAATCCTCAAGCGTCCACTGCGTTGCGTCACTCTGATGACGTCACGTAGAAACCGCTGAAAGCTAAGGGTGATACAGACCTGCATGTCCACTGCTGGAAATTGGCCTCCCCAAGCTTCGCCCCACTTGCAATTTCAATGAAGTTTAGTATTTGAATTATTTTAGGCGTTGCGTTACTCTGGTGACATCACATAGAAATCGAAAAATAAGGGTAGGCTTTTTTCGGCCAATTCAGACGTCCGTCCTCAGGCAACAACGAAAATGCACCCTTTTTATTATGCTTCCCTTGTACTCTTGTATGAAATGCTCTAGCGAGGCGTGGCGTCACTCTGGGACGGCACGTAGAAACCGAAATCCAAGGTAGGCTTCTTCGGCCAAATCAGACGTCTTTCAGGCATGCGACGGGAATGCACCCTGTTGTTTATGCTATCCTAGTACTCTTGTTTTAAATCCTCTAGCGTCTATTAGGGGATGCGTCACTCTGGTGACGTCACATAGAAACTGAAAGCTAAGGTTCGTTTCAGCGTCCAATTCATATACGTCCGACCCCCAGGCCCCAGGTAGCGATGAGAATGCACCCTGTTGCTTATGCTATTCTAGTACTCTTGTTTCAAATCCTCTAGCGTCTATTAGGGGGTGCGTCACTCTAACGACGTCACATAGAAACTAAAAGAAAGCTAAGGGTTTTTTTTGACGTGATACGTCATTTGCTATCATACGGGGGCAATCCAAAAAACCTAATGATAACTGATAACAAAATCGGGGGATAGTTTGGCGTTGTAGTTTCGAATCTATCCTCTACATCCAAAATTAAATCATACCACTGGATAGCTAAACGATCAAAGAATTCATTACGATAAACGAGAACAGTGACGCATCGCGCGCGGTGGAGGGGGAAGCGCCACCATTTTGAGTTTATTTTGCTACGTATCGAGATTTGCAATTAGTATAACTTTTGACTCGGAGAAGCTACGATGTTCGTTTAAGTTTTATGTTGTAACACAATAACTATTTGTTTCCTTGCTTTGTCCGTCCCCCAGGCATTGACGAGAATGCACCCTGTTGCTTATGCTATCCTAGTACTCTCGTTTCAAATCCTCTAGCGTCTATTAGGGGTTGTGTCACTCTGGTGACGTCATTTAGAAACTGAAAGCTAAGGGTAGGTTCATAGAGGACATTAATATATCGGGTAGGTTTAGGCCAATTCAGATTTCCGTCTTCCAGGCAGCAATGAGAATGCACCCTTTTGATTATGCTACCCTAGTACTCTCGTTTGAAATACTTTAGCGTCCATTAGGCGATGCGTCATTCTGGTGACGTCACAGAGAATCGGAAAGCTACGTAAAGGGTAGGTCCATCCACGCTCCTAGTCCGCCTGACGCAAGAGAAAATGGTCGTTTATTTTCAATTCTGATTTGTTTTTATCTCAAAACAATGACTTTTAAAGTATTATTTATACACCGTGACATTTTAGTCGTCTTACAAAGGTGGTCACTCTGTCTAATCTTGTCATGAAAGTAAACAAACACACAAACAAATAAAACAACAAACAAACAAATAAATTAAAACATAGGTCACAGGTACATTTAGCTAAGAAGTGTGGGTTTCAAGTGATGGAATCATCCAAAATTGTGTTACTTAACGGCCTCAAACTTTTCATATCTTGGAAACTATTTGTATTGTCAAAAAAAATTATTAGACAGAAAAATAGAGAATTTTAAACTCTCTTAAATTCTATTAAATAGTAAAAATTTACCAAGTGAGGGTTAACGCCTTTCTAGTTAAAGGACGGCAGAGCAGGTGGCCTCATAGTTTCTGCTTACCCCCTTGGGACAAAGACGTGAGTTTATGTACCTATTTATTTCAGACCAGAGTCCATGGGGTTAGTAACAATTTTACTTAACTTCTAATTCTAGTACCTACTTTACAGACACAAACATACAAATACAAAATAACTTTTTCCAAAAAAAAAACAACCGACTTCCGAAAAACACTACAAATTGAAAAATAACTATATTTCGGAAGTCGGTGACTTTGGATATGTATTTTAATTTTTGACACCGCCTTCCAAATTTCCCTCTTTTTCCTTATTTTAATACTGAACCTACCCCTAAGCTATAGCACGCAATTTATTTAACACCCTGTATATTTAAATAGAAATACTGTTAGCGACGACACGTAATCCTATTAAATTAGTCGTTTTCTTTTATTATATCAATTTAATAATTATGTTAGTTAGAATAATGTATGTAGCGAAAAGATGTTTCACATTTATCACACTTGGTGGCGCTACCTGTACCATCACATCATGCAAGCTTAAGTACTGCGAAACTTTACCGTAATGAGGGCCGTTTCAGAATTTTCTTATTTTTTTTAAGGTTTATGTTAAGGTTTTTGATACAGTTTTTTGTAATTATGTAAAGTAAGTTAATTCCCATGTTATAAAAATAAGTAAAGCATTGTAAAGAATGATTTATCACAGAAAACCGCCAACGTAAGTTTCCCATACAAAAGTCACATTAGTGCCGTGTGCAAACTTGACGCGTTCTGATTGGTTGGGAGAAAAATGATTAGTGCCGTGTGCAAACTTGACGCGTTCTGATTGGTCGGGAGAAAAATGATTAGTGCCGTGTGCAAAATTAAAGCGTTCTGATTGGCCAAGCCCGTCTATAAAAGAAGGGCGGATTTCTGTGATCAGGCATTCCGAATCCAGCAGTATTAGAAGAAACAAGGAAGAAAAATAAAGAAGAAACTCTCTGAAGAAGTATTTTTTATTCCGACGCACCTTCTACGACACCTCCTAAGTAACATCCCGCCAGCGAGCCCGCTCCATAACAATTCAAGAGCTAATAGTGGTCCTTCGTAAGCCGGATCGGGTTTCAAGAAACTGTGAAGATGCCTACTACAAGATCAGGATCGGTGCAATCAAAGGCTATGAGTGATAGTGCTACGACGGACTGGAGTATGAATAAGCCGAGTGAATCTACAAGTACGACGACTTCGAACACGTCGATTGCAAATCGATCGACACTTACCAGAAGATCGCCATCGCGCAGCGTACAAGGACGCCAGCCACTCGCACATCATTCTAAGGATGCTGCCGGAGAGGAATCAACACCAGAGGAAGCGACAAACATTAACCCCCCGACCCGTACCATTGAAGAAGAAGTCGAAGCATCGGATCCCGCACGCCAAGAAGAAAGTCGTCCAATGCCATCGAACTTAGAAAGAAGCATTGCATTAAAAGCGCGCCCGATCTATGGAAGTGCACCGACGTCAAGAGAAGAAAGTCTGCAGCCGCCTCACCCTAAGAAGTCGACCCGCGATACGGACCAGTCCGCTCGCTCGTCGCATAGGAAGAAAGCAAAAGTGCAAGCAAGAATGACATTGGCGTTAAGGGAATTAGAATTGGCAGAAGCACGATCAAAAGTGGCTCAAGCTGAACTGGACCTTTTAGCTGCAGACTCAGAAGAAGATGATGGTGCCGGGGAAGAACTGTTCGAACAAACTCATGAAGTCGAGAAGTGGTTTATCCAAACCGGGGTCAGGCCTAATAAGGATCAGAGGCCGATCGACATGGAAGAAAAGAAGAGTGACATCCAAGAACTGGCTTCAGTCATACTCAAGTTATCCGAGAAGTCACGTGACATAGTTTCACCAAAGCACCTTGATCTCCCTCACTTCAATGGGGCCTGTGAAGAATGGCTGGCTTTCAAGAGATCATATGAAGATATGGCCAGTTCCTTCAGCAATACGCAGAACTTAGCACGCCTTAGAAGAGCAATCCAAGGAAGAGCGAGAGAAGCCGTTCAAAGCCTGCTGTTCACCGCCGAAGACCCACGCGAAGTAATCAAAGGACTGGAGTCAAGGTTTGGAAGACCTGGAGCATTGGCATTATCAGAACTAGAGAAGCTGAAGAACCTGTCAAAAGTCGGCGAAAACCCAAGCGACATATGTGTGTTTGCAAGTAAAGTGAAGAACGCCGTTGAGACAATCAAGGCCCTGAAGAAATCTCAGTACCTCAGTTCTCCTGAAACACTAAAAACTATAGTCGACAAGATGCCAACATCAATGAAGTTCCGTTGGTTCGCCTACCACAGAAACAGAAGAGATGAAGAAATTCAAGAATTATTACTCGTCGAAGCGTTTTTGGAATCAGAAGCCGACATGTGCGGAGACTTTGCCCCACCTGAAGTGCCTGCGGAGCAAAAGAAAGGAATAAGAAAACCCGTACATACAGTGCAAGAAGAGTCGCAAGAAAGATATAAGAAGACATGTCCGATTTGTGAAGAAGAACATTTTGCTGTAGAATGCAAGAAGTTCAAAGAAGCTAACATAGATGAAAAATGGGACATGATCAAGAAAGCAAAGATATGTTTTAAGTGCCTCCGATTCAAGCATTCAAGAATCAACTGTAAAGCCCCAGTCTGCAAACAGTGTAAGAGATGGCATCATACCATCCTACACTCCGACAAACCACCAGTGCCAGTTGAAAAAGAAACAAACAAAGAAGACAAGCAAAGCGCGTCAGAAGAAAAGCTTGCCTCAATCCACAACGCAAGAGGAGAAGAAAAGGCATACCTAAAAATGATCCCAGTGAACCTTTACGGACCAAAGGGCCAAGTTCGCGTGCTAGCATTGTTGGACGAAGGGTCGACGGTCACACTCTTAGACGCATCAATAGCTGAGAAGATCGGGGCCGAAGGGAATCAAGAAAAACTCACGATCGAAACAGTTGGTGGGAAGCTGTTAAGAAAAGATAGTTCACAGAAGATCGAGTTAAAAATAAAAGGAGCTCATAAAAGAGAAAAGAAGACTATCATAGCAAGAACCATTGACGACCTGAAGTTGTCTGAACAAAGCATAAATATGGACACCGTGAAGAATTGTCAGCATCTAAAGGCAATTGAAAGACAACTTATCTACGCCACGGAAAGACCCAAACTGTTGATAGGCCAAGACAACTGGGGACTCATAGTAACAAGAAGACTCAAGAAAGGCAAGCCATCTGATCCTGTAGCCTCCCTCACCAACTTAGGATGGGTGTTACACGGATGCGAAACAGGAGCGAATGCCCTAGTGAACTTCATTCACTATGGCAGATCTACATCCGATGAAGAAAACATAGAAGAAATCGTCCGAGAATATTTTCAGCTGGAATCTCTTGGAATTCAAAATCGGTCACCGACGAATGACAGTGATAGAAGAGCATTGGAAACGCTCGAGAAGACTACGAGAAAACTGTCAAGCGGTCAATTTGAAACAGGACTCTTATGGAAAAAGGAAGGCGAAACCCTACCCAACAACTACAATCAAGCAATCCGACGCCTGGTCAACATTGAAAAGAAGTTGGATAAGGACAAAGAAGCCAAAGAACACTATGAGAAGCAGATCCAGAGTCTAATTGAAAAAGGATATGCAGAAAAGGCTCCAGAAACCTCAAATAAAGGAAGAATATTTTACTTGCCCCACTTCGCCGTCGTGCATCCAATTAAGAAGAAGCTGAGGATAGTATTTGACGCAGCCGCCAAGTACGAAGGGAAGAGCCTCAATGACGTCTTGCTATCAGGACCAGACTTATTACAGTCACTGTTTGGAGTATTGTTGCGCTTCAGAGAAGGGCCAGTAGCTGTCATGGCTGACATCCAAGATATGTTCCTTCGGATCAAAGTTAGAGAAGATGACCGCGACAGCTTAAGGTTCTTGTGGCGTGGAAGCCGAAGAACGGGCAAGCCTGAAGAATATAGAATGTCATCAATCATCTTTGGAGCAGCGTCATCACCGGCAACAGCCATTTACGTGATGAACAAGAACGCAGAAGATTTCAAGGAAACACATCCTGAAGCAGTGAAGGCAATAAATAGAAACCACTACATGGATGACTACCTACAAAGTTTTGCGTCTACAGCTGAAGCAAAGAAGATATCAAAGGAAGTAAAACAGATTCACGCCAGAGCAAACTTCCATCTAAAAGGTTGGGCCAGTAACAACTTGGGGATACTATCGGAAGTAGAAGACACTAATAAAGAAGATTCTTTGCAACTTACAAAGGAAGAGAACACTCTGGGTCTAAGATGGCTGGTAAAGGAAGACGCCCTAGCCTTCAATGTCGGACTGCGTAATACATCAAAGGACCTACTAGATGGAACAAGATCTCCAACAAAGAGGGAGGTTACAAGTGCCGTGATGTCTACTTTTGATCCAATGGGTTTTGCGACACCAGTCTTAATACAAGGAAAGAAACTAATTCAAGATATTTGGCGAACGAAAATAGACTGGGATGAAGTTATTAATGAACCACAAAGAGAAGCCTGGCTGAAATACTTACAAGAAGTGTCGGCATTATCACGATTGAAGATTCCAAGGTGCGTCTCACCCCACAGCAGAAAAGGACAACTGCATACGTTCACTGACGCAAGTGAAGAAGCCTACTCAGCGGTGGTCTACTGGAGGACGGTTGAGCCTGAAGGAAAAGTCCACATCTCCATAATCGCCGGCAAAGCAAGAGTAACGCCAACGAAACCAGTATCAATTCCAAGGTTAGAGCTACAAGCGGCCTTGCTCGGCACCAGACTAGCAGCTACGGTTGGAGAAGAAATGGAACTTGAAATATCAAAGAAGATCTACTGGACGGACTCAAGCACAGTGCTGCAGTGGATAAAAGCCGAACCGAGAAAGTTCAAAACCTTTGTAGCAAATCGACTGGCAGAAATTGAAGAAAAGTCCAAGCCAGAAGACTGGAGATGGGTACCGACCAAAGAAAACCCAGCAGATGACGCCACTAGGGGAACCCCAATTGAATTCGATCGCAACGCCAGATGGTTCAAAGGTCCAACATTTCTCCGTCAACCAGAAGAAGAGTGGCCGTTTCAAGACTTCGAACCTGAGGGTATCATGTTGGAAGAAAAGAACAAGCAAAAGGTGATGACAATAAAGGCCACAGAAGAAGTCCTTTTCGATCTGGAGAGGTTTTCGAGCTGGGAGCGATTACTGCGCACTATGGCCAGAGTGATTGCTTTCACCTACCTTTTATTAAAGAAGACTCGCAAAGCAGCCACAGCCGCCGCGCGCTATTCGGATGAACCCTGGAGACCCCAAAGAAGACCCGAGAAGAAGACACGAATCTCGAATCAATCAACCAACAAAGAGGAAAAGAAGCGGTTGTACCTACCCCTGGAAGGAAAACATTTGAAGAAGGCCGAAGAGATACTAATGAAGATGAGTCAAAACGATAGTTTCACGACAGAAATAAAAAATCTGAAGGCAGAAAAACCCTTAGAAAACGCAAGTCGACTTAAGAAGATCGACGTCTATATAGGAGACGATGGGATCGTCAAGCTAAGGAGCAGAACAATGAAGTTTCACGACGAAAGCGAAAGGAAGATGAACCCTATCATTCTAGATGGGAAGCAAAAGATTACGCGTCTCATTATACAGCATTATCATAAGAAGTTGCTTCACGGGAATACTGCTACGGTAATGAACGAGATTCGACAAAAATATTGGATCCTGGGCTTAAGAGCGGCTTTAAAGGCAGTCGCCCACAGCTGTCAATGGTGCAAGACCAAGAAGAGCTTGCCAGAGATACCTCCGATGGGAGACCTACCGAGCGAGAGGCTGCAACATAATCAGTTCCCGTTCTCTTACACAGCCGTGGATTACTTTGGACCGATGCAAGTTACTGTCGGGAGAAGAGTTGAGAAGCGCTGGGGGGCATTGTTTACTTGTCTCACTACAAGAGCCGTACATCTAGAGTTGGCACCCTCTCTCAGTACCAGCTCGATGATTATGGCACTTCGGCGAATGGCAGCTAGAAGAGGAACTCCAAAAACTATATTTAGCGACAATGGCACCAACTTTGTCGGGGCCAAAAAGGAATTGGAAGAGGCTGCGCAAGAGAAAGGCATCAAGTGGAAGTTCATTCCCCCAGGATGCCCGAATATGGGAGGCGCTTGGGAAAGACTTGTGCGAACAGTTAAGACAGCGCTTGCAGCGGTTCTCTACGAAAGAAGCCCACCCGAAGAAGTGCTTCATACACTAATGACCGAAGTTGAACACATAGTTAATTCAAGACCTCTCACTTCAGTTAGTATGGACCCAGAAGACGAAGGAAGTTTGACGCCGAACCACTTTCTACTGGGGAGATCATGTGGAGCAATGTCACCTGGAGAATTTGACGACAGAGAACTGATCGGGAAGGCTAACTGGAGAACTACCCAAAGACTCGCAGACCACTTCTGGAAAAGATGGATCAAAGAGTACTTACCTCTCCTAATGCCAAGGAAACTCAAAGGTAAAGAGACCAACGACCCGAAAGAAGGAGATATCGTGCTAATAGTAGACGCAACGCTACCACGCAATTCATGGCCTCGCGGAGAAGTCACTAAGACATACCCTGGACCAGATGGAAGAACCCGAGTGCTGGACGTGAGAACATCGGGAGGAATACTTCGCCGACCGACTCGACGGATCGTCGTCCTGGTTCCTGCGGCATCGTCGCTTTAAGAGGATGGAGTGCTGCGTACCGCGGGGGAGAATGTTAGCGACGACACGTAATCCTATTAAATTAGTCGTTTTCTTTTATTATATCAATTTAATAATTATGTTAGTTAGAATAATGTATGTAGCGAAAAGATGTTTCACATTTATCACACTTGGTGGCGCTACCTGTACCATCACATCATGCAAGCTTAAGTACTGCGAAACTTTACCGTAATGAGGGCCGTTTCAGAATTTTCTTATTTTTTTTAAGGTTTATGTTAAGGTTTTTGATACAGTTTTTTGTAATTATGTAAAGTAAGTTAATTCCCATGTTATAAAAATAAGTAAAGCATTGTAAAGAATGATTTATCACAGAAAACCGCCAACGTAAGTTTCCCATACAAAAGTCACATTAGTGCCGTGTGCAAACTTGACGCGTTCTGATTGGTTGGGAGAAAAATGATTAGTGCCGTGTGCAAACTTGACGCGTTCTGATTGGTCGGGAGAAAAATGATTAGTGCCGTGTGCAAAATTAAAGCGTTCTGATTGGCCAAGCCCGTCTATAAAAGAAGGGCGGATTTCTGTGATCAGGCATTCCGAATCCAGCAGTATTAGAAGAAACAAGGAAGAAAAATAAAGAAGAAACTCTCTGAAGAAGTATTTTTTATTCCGACGCACCTTCTACGACACCTCCTAAGTAACATCCCGCCAGCGAGCCCGCTCCATAACAATTCAAGAGCTAATAAATACCTTATTTTATTAAAAAAATATTACCTTTCTGCAATCCTTCTCTATATAAACTTCAACTGTGCCAATGTTCATAGGGACTCCTCCGTAATTTCCGTAAAAAGGGGCTCAAAATTTTTGCTTCACGTATTAATTTATAGATGCTGCCAGTCTTCAGGGCACGTTTCCTGATGACAGCGATGCGGAGCAATACTTCGACGCCTAAGTGTCCTTTTGTTTTTATTTTTTATATCATAGTTATAATTATTAAGTACTTTTCTTTATGCGTTTGTGCAGATTAAATTATTTTGGTTATCTAAAAAAAAAAAACCATCTATAATTTTACTTGGGACTGATATTTTTGTAAAAGCGACTATGAAGTTTGGAAATGAAAATACATACTCGCTTATTTCACTCTATTGTTGATGCCATAGGTTGTGGAGGTCAGATAGGCAGTCGCTCCATGTAAAATACTGGTATTTAGCTGCATCCGGTTAGACTGGAAGCCGACCTTAACAAAGTTGGGAAAAGACTAGGCCTAATAAAGTTACTTGGTGAAATGCGTCTTCATCAATCGTCCAGGCAGCAACGAGATTGCACCCTTTTGTTTATGCTATCCTAGTACCCTCGCTTGATATCTTCAAGCGTCCATTGGGCGTTGCGTCACTCTGGCGACGTCATATAGAAACCGAAAGGTACCGCCTGATCCACACAAGAGAAATTGTTCGTTTATTTTGAAAAATTTACAAAACTCAAATCAATAACTTCTTAACACGATTTTATTAGCTTCACCTGTATGTTTGTTTGTAACCGACTCCTTTTTTGGACTTGATTTTGAACCACTTCAAACGGTCAGATTTCATTTAAACTTTGTAGACTTATCGAGGACCGATAACAATTCAATAATTAAAAAAAAAAAAACAGAAAAATCACGCTTTTGTAGTTAGCAGAACTAAAAAATAGAAAATAAATAATAGTTTAAAAACTAAAAAACACGCTTTAAAAACCAAACTAAAAAAGTATAAAATAAATTTAATTCTATAAAAAACGTGGGGTGCTTTTTGAGGTATTTTTATAATCAATTAAGCAAGTTTTGAAAGCGTGTTTTTTAGTTTTTTTTTAAAGTATTATAATATAATTCCATATTACATTACTAATAATAAGTCGTTTATTATTGTATCTTAAGCGAGATGAACAGCAGCATGGGCACGTTATAGGCGCCTCCTCTCTCTGCGACGCGAGCGCATTGCTATTCGGTAGATCTCTCCAACTTTTAGCTCTAGGAAAAATTCCGGTTTCGTCACGATGTTTTCGTTCACTGTTTTGAGAGCAGTGATCAACAGTGTACAAACAAATTGTGTGCCCAAATTACCAAAAAAAGGATCAACGGTAGATCACTCTAACGAGAGACTCTTGCAGCACTAAAATGACACGTGTTAGTGAAATTATCACACTATAATGTGATTTGTAGTCTACAGGGTAAATTTTTTAACCAGTGCGCAAACTTTAACCATATTCAGCATATAATTCTAGACCCCAAAGCGTAGAAATTTTTCGTCGGTTAAATAAAAAAAAATCAGCTGTTCCATACATTTTGACCGCGTAGATATTGCACATTTCTATGAAACAGCTGATTTTTTTTTGTATAACCGATGAAAAATTTAACAAAAATGTAACATTGAGATTGAGGATCCAACAGAGTTGAACCTCAGCGCTATGAAAATCTGCCAGGGGTGCGGGTTGTTCGAACGAGATACGGCGGCCCCTGGCACACAGGCAACTGAGGGAACACGGGTGGGTTTTAGTCAGTAAAAGTCTGACACGCCCTCCCGCTCCACCCAGAGCGGGAGAAGTTATTTGATGATTTCCCACCCAAAAAAAAAAAAAACGCTATGAAAAATCAAACTGTTCGTTTTTCAACTCCTGGCGCTAATGCTAAGATATTATTTTAATTTTGTTAATATGAACGTATAATTTTCAATTTAAATGTATTTTGATTAATAATTTTTAATTTAGTTTCATTGTATGATCCAAAGTTGATTGAAATAAAATAATAACCAATGCGTTGAAGATCCAGTGCGCGGACGGCGATATTGAAGTTTCTTTAAAACGTCACACGCAACTGACAGCGGGTGATGACGTCACGACGGATGACCAACACGCCACCGGTTGCCAAAACGTTCGTTGTCGCCATCGCACCTGGCGGTGGCGGGCGGCGTGCGAGCGAGGCCGCGCGTGGTCAGATAGACCCCAGCCATTAAGATTTTCCTTCGCACTCACTTCAATCGTCCCCGTTGTGAGCAAACCTGTGTGTGTGAATAGTTCTATAAACCGTAAGCTCATTACGGAGACATTCACTTAGGTCCGTATTACAGAACGTTCCTCAAGTACAGTTTGATCTGCAATCAGTCGATCACAGTTTAAGTATAGAATCAATACTTGAGCATCGTTCTTATTCCAGAACGGTAATTAATCTATACTCAGTTAAATCGAGACTCAAATCGAGCCTCAAGCAGAGATGTCTACTGTCTATGCATCAGCCTGTTTTCGTTTACGATTTTAAAAAATTACCAAGTTTGTTCTGTCTCTTCACTGGATCAGAAATAATAAAATATACTTTAAGTACCCAATTATTTAGGAAATTAGCGTTATTTTTTCCGGTCTCGAATAGTAGAATCAGTACAATGAAATGCCCCATTTATTGAAGTATCTTATGGTCATTTTGTATGCAAAAATGTTTAGCTTAAAAGACTCTTAACTAAGTCCGTAAATAGGTATGCTATTTAAAAGGTTAGTATGTCAATGTCAATAATGCACCGCTACTAAAATACATGATCAGCAGCGTTGCCGTTAGCGTACATTTTACACATTTGACGTACCTTTTAAGCCTCCCATGTGCAATGTGTAATGGGGTCCATTTTACGTACCTTTTCAACTTATCCAAAATTTGAAACCGCCGCCAAAACGAGAAAACGAGATAGGTATTCGCTCCTAAGTACCGGTGGCCTGTGAAGTCACAGACCTACGCAATGTAGGAATAGGAACTAGATCTGTCTCGCTGACTTAAATCCTAACATAGCCGAGATATCTCCAGCTCTCTTTGTAGAAGTTCGTGACAGCATAGACTCTGACTGCAATGGTAGGTCATCACAATATTTAAAAACTCGATAACGAAACAGAAACTGACATAATATATAAAAATCTATGCTCAAGCGCGGTCTCGACCACACTTGGGTGATTACAGGTCCAATCAATGCTTGGGTTCGATTCACGAACTGAGTAACGATCTAAAATAAAGCCAAACTCAGCTAAACTATGATCAGTGAACCTGTGCTTGAGGAACGTTCTAAAATTAAAAACAGGCTCAAAACTAGTTTTAAACAGAGATCAATGCTTGAGTTTTCTTCTGTAATACGGACCTTAGTGATAACCATTACATGAATCTCGCTCTCACCCTCTAACAACTAATCATCTAATGGATAGAGTGAAACAGAAACATTGTAGGGCGTATCTATTTTCCACCCCTTACTCACGTGGCTTTCCGCGGCAAAGAGAATCGGAGCATGGCCCTTCTAACTTATGCTGCCCTAGTACCTTGTTCACGAATCTTAAAGAATCCCACTACTATGACGTCACTAGACTGACGTCACTTGGTGGTTATATCTGGAAAGTTTTTCCGAAATAAATGAAAATTATTAGAATTATTTATGCCATGATAGTTAAAAGATTTACAAATTAGTAGTTTTTAATTATATTTGCTTTAAGTATGAATCAAACTTTCTGAATATTTTTTTATAAACACTTAAAGCTGGAGCAAAGCCCTGCTTACGTATGCTACCCTAGTACATTTTTCAGGAATCCCGCACCTATGACGTTACTCAGTGCCGGATTAAGTAAACGCGGGGCCCGTATATAGCAAATCTTATCGATGGGCCCTTGATCTGCTATGGGTTCAGTTTTTTTTTCATATTCTGCGAAATGATTATTGTTTAGTTATAAAACAAACATCTATTTCAAAGAACTTCGAATTGTGATTTTAGTTTTTAAACAATCAAACAGGGTAGAAATATGAACTAAATAATCGATGTTGTATAGTAGGTAAGTTTTAAATTTAGTGAATTTTAAAATATTAAGTAGATACACAAATCACTCCCTCTCACTAAGAGGAAGTCTGTGTCCCAGCAGTGGGAACATTATAGGCTGATTATGCATTATACCCCCCAATTTTTTATGCACCCCCACGACAGCCTAGGGGGCGCCATAAAAAATTAAAAAATCTCCCTTACCCTTACCCCCTAGGCTTCGAGCGCACACAACGGGGCGTTATCGCCCACATTGATAATGACTGTTGTAGAGCGTCCAATTTTCTAGAAAAATATATTTCGTGAGAAATATTAGAGAATATTTTTAATTAAATGGAAAATGGAAAATGTGGTTTTCAGCATTGTGAATCATTTCAATTCTGCCTCACAGAGTATCGAGTAAGTGCACTTGCTCACGTCAGACTTTCTGTAGAGCTGAATAACGGGCCGATTCAAATATTAGACATTTTTACGAGCGACTTTTTTGTAGATTTTCTGCGAGTTATCGTTCGAGATACTGTTTCATTTTAGCCAAAAAAGTAATCAATTAAGTACCGATAGTCTAATGTAGATTGTCTTAGTTGGAAAGGGTGTTACGTTCAATATTTTTGTGACATCAAGTAAATTCAATATAGATAGCACGTCATATTAAGTTTCACTCAAAAAATTACGCTCAAGCTGGCGTGCTTGGATACGCGGGGCCCGTAAGCAATTGCTACTGTTGCTACGTGGCTAATCCGGCACTGACGTTATTAAACTGACGTCACTTGGTAACCGAATACTTGCAGGCACCTGATAAACTTTTCCGAAATAAATGAAAAAATATCATTTAAAACTTGCAATTAATTTTGCCATGATAAATAAATAAAAAAATGAGTACCCTATTACTAATACCTATAATAAACACAGAATGAAGGTATACCAGAAATAATAAAGGACTACTCAACAAATTCATAGTTTTAAACGTTGTATAACTTTATTCTGTGTTTATTAGTAAGAGGTTTATTAATTAGAGTTTATAAATATAAAATGTTTAAGTATTAGTCAAACCCTCTGAAAAAACTTTAACCCCATCATACCCCACGTAGCTTTCCGCGGGAACGAGAATCAGAGCATGACCCTTCTAACGTATGCTGCCCTAGTATCTTTTTCAGGAATCCCGCACCTATGACGTTACTAGGCTGACGTCATTGGTAACCAATTATTAATACCTATTTAAACTTCCCTAGAACCCAATGGCTTGGCACGCGACGATGGGAAGAGGCCAGTCGGAATGACCATAATTCCTTGGAAGTTGGGCAAGCCTTTGGTGTGGGATGATACCTGTGTCGACACCCTCGCGCCATCCCATCTTCTGAGCATGGTGGGCTGTGCTGATGCGGCTGCTGCAGGTGCAGAAAGCCTCAAACGGTGCAAATATAACAACCTTATTGGGATATGTTTGAGCCGTTTGGGGTTGAAACACTAGGGCCGTGGAGTCCGAGTGCTCATAGAGTATTTCGGTATATTGTCAAGCGGTTGGTCGGCTCTTCACGTGACCAAAGGGCTGGCCTATTCTTAGGTCAAAGAATCAGCTTTGCCATCCAACGTGGCGACACTGCCAGCCTTTTGGGCACTTTTCCCACTGACAGCGATGCGGATGCATTCTTTGATGCCCACTGAGCTCTTTCCTTTATAACCGACGTCAAAAAAAGGAGGAGACTGTTTCTTTTTTTATGTTTGATGGCTCAGAACTTTCGCCTGGGTGAACCGATTTTGATGATTCTTTTTTTTATTTGAAAGCTGGTGCTTCCCGTGTGGTAAAATTTTATTTAGATCTGATGATGCGTTTCGGAGACAGACAACGGAACTCTTCAAAAAATTACAGCAAATCAATCGCGATTGCTGCTATCGCATAAATATGTATTGTTTTGACCCCAAGGGACATTTCGAATTGATTTGGGGTAGGTACTATAACTAAAAAGTGAAAAAAAAAACTATTTCCACAAAACAAAAAACCGACTTCCGAAACACTACAAAGTAAAAAATAACTTTAATTTCGGGAGTCGGTGACTGGTAACATGAAAGTTAAATAAAATACATATCCAAAGTCACCGACTTCCGAAATTAAAGTTATTTTTCACTTTGTAGTGTTTTCTTGGAAGTCGGTTGTTATTTTTTTGTGGAAAAAGTTTTTTACTTGTACATGTCTAATTATTTGTGTTAAAACCGAAATTTAAATAAGTAGGTACAAAAAGTTGATTCCGTTCCTTACAACGTGTTTAAACTTTTCTGGCTATCGGCTCTACCACTTAGTTGCGATCTTGCGAACCTGTTAACGCCATTTTAAAATCTGGCAAAGTTCCTAAAACAACGCACAGTTACTTGATTTTTTTCGGAATTTATTAAACTGCTCTACTTAGCCTTCGTAGACTATACGAGGGCCTTCGACAGTATTAAACACTCCGAAATATTCAAGTCATTAGGAAACCAAGAATTGGATCAGCAATGTATAGATCTCCTCATAAATAAATACCACAACAGCACCGCAGACATCAAACTGAATACTGCGGGACTTTCTTTTAGGATACAAAACTTCCCGACGTCGTTCCAACTTGGGCAATGCAGCGCAGCATTTTGGGCGTTAAATGAACTGTCAGAATACGAAACACCAAGCTGCACTCCAAAACGAGGGTCCTAGACGAAGGCAAAAAGGTTACCAGGCTAAAATGGGACTGGGCGGGTCGCATCAGCCGCATACACAGTGACCGCTGGGCAATAATCTCCACACGGTGGGTGCCTGAGTATGGACGGCGCCGCCGAGGCAGGCCCAAGAAGAGGTGGCAAGACGACCTCAACACGTACTGCAAGGGTTGGATCCAGGTGACCCTGGAAAAGGAAACCTGCAGAGATTTGCGGGAGGCCTTTTCTCAGCAGTGTGACAGTGTAGGCTAATAAAAATAAAAGAAATAAATGAAAAATTATCATGTAAAGTTTTGTTGAAATTATATATATCATGATAAATAAATTAAAAGATTTAAAAATTTGTAGAGTTTAATTATATTTGTTTAAGTATGAGTCTAACTATCTGAAAAACTTTTATCAACCCCTTACCCACATGGCTTTTCGTTGGAAAGAGAATCGGTGTATGGCCCTTCTTACGTATGCTTCCCTAGTACCTTTTTCAGTAATCCCGTACCTATGACGTGACTAGACTGACGTCATAGGTAAACAGATAATTATACTGGTAGTGCCTATTTAAACTTTTCCGGAATAAATGAAAAACTGTTATTAAAAGTTTTGTTGGTATTTTTTTGGCATAAATGAAAATATTTAAAAATTTAATGCATTTATATATGATTTGTGTATGAGTTTCTCTTTGGAAAACTTTTATTGGGGTTTAAACAATTTTGAAATTTTTCGAACCAATGTTTTTATTTTTAAATAGTTTTAGTAAACTTATGTTAGGAATCCTAAAAGTTTTTTTTTTTTTTTTTTTTTAAATATTCACGTCGGGGAGCGCAACAAACCTAATTAGGTACTAAATACTAGCATTAGGTAAAATTAAGTAGGCAATACATGTTTGTAAATACTGTTTTATTGTCATGTAAAGGAATAAAGAGGCCGACTCAGTTTTAGCAGTCAAATTGTAAGAAACGTAAGCGCGCTCAAAACTGTGTCGGCGACTATAAATATAGCCGCCCTGCGGCCGAACGGGCAGGGATCGGCTTGTGGCTACCACTAGCTGGTCGCGCTCTGTACCGCACCAGCTAGTGGAACTTCTGCGCGGACCACCACTTTGTGCTCCCTCTGTGCTTGCACGGGTTGCATAGCAGGCCGTGTGAGCGCAGGGGGGGCACCGGAAGCTGCCCGGCGAGCACCCACTCGCCGCCCGTGGTCGCGGAGGCCTTACCCCCGCTGAAGCCGCCCCAGCATGCGCGCCCCCCCAGGGCTGCGATGCCGGGCGTGAAAAGGATCGGACGCCGTGCCGGGCGACGGTGCTGCTGAGCAATCGGCGGCGCGTCGCCCGGCCCACCCTCCCGGAAGTGACGCCCCCCCCTTGAAGAGGGGAGAAGAAGGAAGAGATGGGGAGCGCCGAGCCAGCTGCGACTGCCGGCCCGCCGTCGTCATTGGCGCCTGCGCGCGTTGCGTCGACGCCGCCGTCGAGCCGGCACGCGGTGCCCGTCCGCCCCGAGGCGTTCCGGCACCGCAAGCGCGCGCCGCAGCGCCGCCCGTCGCGTCCCCGTCGTTACCGTGCGCTCCGCTGCGCCGATGCGCGCACCGTTGCGCTGCCCGGACGAACCCGCGCCGCCCGTGCGATGCGCCGATCACGCACCGCACGCCGCCCGCGCACCCACCGATGCTGCGCACCCCGCGCCGCCCGCGCCCCGCATGACGCCTGCGCTCCCTCGCGCTGCCCGTGCGCCGCGGGCGCTAGCAAGACGGCCGAAGCTGACCCGTACGGGTCAGCCCGACACACCCGGAACTGCCTGCTGCTGTTCGTGTATGTGGCGCCGCCCCGCGTGCCGCGGCCCCTATCGCCGCGCCCGCCGGCGCCGCCACGCACGGCACCCCCTGTCGCTGGTCGTCATCCGCTGGGCCTCCCCTATTGAGGGATGGGGGTCTCACCCGGCGGTGACTTGACCGCCGGGGGTGCCGAGTCCACGAGCAGCAGCCCCCCACCTGACTGACCTGGGGCGCTTTGCAACGAAGCCCCCCCTCCACTTGAGAAGACCGGACGGACGGGAGGTGGCGCATCATGCGCCCCCCCTCCGCTCCCCCCGCAAGCTTCGGAGCTGTGCGCGCCCTGCCGCGCCGGCCGTTCCGAAGCCCCTGCACACCCGGACCAAGAGCCTGTGCGGTCGCCGCGCGGTGCGTACTCGCATCGCGCGGCCCGCGCACGCGCAGCCCCGCGCCTTTGGCGCGCCCCCGGTGCGCTCTGTCGCGCTGCCGCCTCGCCGCGCGTGCCACACCGCCCCGCGTCGCCGCCCGCGACTGAAGCCACCCTCCCCCCGGAAGGACACAGAAGCTGGCCCGAACTGGGCCGCTTCAAAAAAGGATTGACCACAGCTGCTGCTCGAGGCGTCACCGGGCTGGCGGTCGGCTTCAGGACCCCAAGCGGGACCGCCCAGAGCGGGAGACCGACCGCAGGGGTCGAACTGGAGTAGTGCCCGGGTCCCCCGTTGCGTTGACGGTCACCCGCTGGGATGACGACTGCCGCCTGGGACGACGCCTGCACCAAGCGAGTGAGGAGCAGCAGCTTCGGAAGCCGGATGCCCCGTGGTAGGCAGTCCCAACGATTGGCCCGTCTTTACGGGCCACTGCATAGCATCCGCGGTCAGGGGGCGATGCCCCGATACCGCCTGCCGCGCCCCCTTACGGGGTCGCTGCGACGACTACGACGAACGGGCAGTCTTCCTCCGCCCGCCGCGCTGTAAACATCGCTGTGTTATCGTGTAATGAAACCTTGAAGAAATGTGAATATAAGTGAACTCAGTCATAAAACGTTGTTTCTATTCTCGGCATGTCCACCCTGCACCTGAATATCCTACAATTTTGGTCCTTCGAGCGCCGGATCTGCTGAGAAAAAAGAAAAATGAGTGAACACAGCGCGGTTACAACGAGAAGCAAGCTGCGCAAGTTGGAGGCGGAGATGAATAAACGACGAGAATTGGAAGCAGACTCAGGGGTGCCGACCGAAATGGCACCCGGCTCACCATCGATCGCACCGACAGCGTCGTCGGTTCCCGCTCCCAGAATCCCGCTGGTGGGAGGTCGTATTATCGACCACAGAGAAATAGTCACGCCAGTGAGGGATAGAGTACAGCGAGCGAGATCCAGAAGCCACGTCTCCTCGAAGAGCGGTCAGAGAAGTGCCGATTATCTTCGAAGGAGGGTTGAATACGAGGCGGAACGAGAGTTGGTGCGTCTGAAAGAGAACCTGGTCAAGAAGAAGCTGGAAGCCGATCTCGCCGAAATAGACGCCGCGGAGGAAGATTCTGGCTCCGAGGGAGAGGGGACGACACGTCGTGTGGAAGAATGGATGGAAGAATCGGCACCCGTCATAAGTAATGAAATGATCGAGCCCGTCGCGCGCCGCGATCCATCGCCGTGTCGAACATCCGAAATCGCGATTTCCCGCCAAAAACCCGAGTGCGCGCCGCCGCCGCCGCCGGCCGCCATCTTGTCGACGCTACAGTCACAGCATGTGCCCGCGCTTGCAACGCCGCCGTCCGCTCAAACGTTCGCGCCCCAGCCACAGTGCGCGCCCGCGCCCGTGCAGTTGCATGAAAGAAATGCTGCAGCCACCGCAACGGCCAGCGCTCCGCGTGTGCCGGCCAGAGAAGCACCCGACTGGGACACCACGTTTCCTGACGACATGGACAAGAGCAGATCGCGGGACAAGAAGATAGACCAGCTAGCAGACGCCATATCAAGCTTGGCGCGCCCGCGGCCGGTGCCCAGACAAGCCTATGAACTACCGTTCTTCCATGGGGATCCAGCGGAATGGCTCTCCTACAAGAACATGTATTATGATACGACGGCGCTGTATCAGTTCAAGCCCCACGAGAACTTAGCCAGACTGAAGACCTCACTTCAGGGGGACGCTAAGCTGGCTGTAGAGGATCTACTGCGCACATCGAGTAATCCAGCCGACATCATGAAGACCTTGGAAGACGAGTTTGGACACCCCAATCTAGTGCTTGAATGTGCCCTTAGAAAAGTGCGGGCGCTGCCCAAGGTGACGGAGAGCGGCCGTGAACTCAGAAAGTTCTCCACGACAGTGAGAAATTGTGTATCGCTCCTAAAAAGTGTACGTGCAAATGGATACCTAAACAATCCACAACTGGTAAGTGAGCTCCTTAATAAACTCACACCGTTACAACGTGCTCAGTACGGGGATTTTGCGATGGGCATGGCAGTGAACCAGGGCCTAGATATGAGTGTCACCGAGCCTAGAGGTGCTCGCAGAGTTCCTAAATCACCTAGCCCGAGCCACGTCATACTACGTACAAATGGATATGGGTGCATTCGCAGCGCCGCCCGGCGCCATTAAACCCCGGCAGATTTCACAACCGGTTAAACCAGTGAGAAATATTCAGAGATTAAATGTGCAATCGGAAGATAATTCAGTTAAGGATAGTCAGTGCACGTTATGTGGAGCACAACACAAGCTGCCTAAGTGTGAGAAGTTCACGGAGCTAAGCAGTGACGAGCGGTGGAAACACGTTAAAGAACATAAGTTATGCTTCAAGTGTATAGTAAAGAAACACGGGAAGAACTTTTGTCGAGCGAGTAGGTGCACGTCGTGTAATTACGCGCACCACATTTTGTTACACGTCGACAAGAAAGAAGAGAGCGTAGCGAACGTGAGCGACTACACCGGAAAAGCCCTGCTAAAGATCATGCCTGTCACGGTGACAGTTAACAACGCGGACCGCTCGTGCTATGCGCTACTAGACGACGGGGCCACCGTGTCACTTCTTGACGATTCATTGGCAGGAGGCGTCGATGGAAAACGGGCGCCGCTAGTGCTACGGAGTGCGCGTGGGCACGAAATAACAGATGAAACCTCAAGATTAATCAGTGTAGCAGTGTGTGGGCCGAACGGGCAAGTGCATAATGTAAAGTGTCGCACATTAAAGAGACTCGATCTACCTTCGCAGACGGTGCCCGCCGAGGTGATGGCGGAGCACGCTCACCTTCGCCACTTGGGCTGCGAGGAAATGAGGGACGCCAGGCCGCTGTTGCTGTTGGGTCAAGACAACTGGGAGCTGATCGTCAGCCAGGAGACTCGCCGAGGGAAGTCCGGTAAGCCAGTTGCCTCTTTGACCAATCTAGGATGGGTAGTGCATGGACCCATAGGTACACGGTGTGATAGTCGTAATGAATCAGTTAATTGTACGGTAGAATCCACCGTTGACTTGCATAAATTGGTAAAAAGACAATTTGAATTAGAAGCTATAGGTATTTCAGAAGTACTTCGAACGCACAAAGATATCGATCGGGCTAATGCTATCCTAGAAACCACCAGTCGTCAGACTGAGGGCGGCCCCTGGGAGGTAGGCTTGTTGTGGCGACGGGACAATCCACAGCTGCCAGACAACTTCAAACATGCTCGCCAAAGGTTAGCGGGTATTGAGCGACGCCTGCTCAAGGATCCCACCTACGCTAAGGCCTATGCCGCACAGATTGATCGTTTAGTAAATGAAGGTTACGCTAGCAAACTAGAGGGTGGAATCAAGTATGACCCCGTATGGTACCTACCTCATTTCGGGGTAAAGAACCCCAACAAGCCAGCGAAGCTTAGGTTAGTGTTTGACGCCGCTGCCAGCTACAACGGCACGGCCTTGAATGATAATTTGTTAGCAGGCCCGGATCTATTGAACTCACTATTGGGTGTGTTATTTAAGTTTAGAATAGGCCCTATCGCCTACACCGGTGACATAGCTGACATGTTCCTGCGAGTCAAAATAAGGGAACAGGATAGGGGGGCTCAGCTGTTTCTGTGGAACCCCACAGGCAAAGGGGAACCCGAGGTATATGTGATGAGCTCTATGATCTTTGGAGCTGTGTCCTCACCGACTTCAGCCATTTATATTTTAAATAAGAATGCGTCTCAGTTCGAAGATATTCACCCAGAAGCGGTAACGGCTATAAAAACAAAACATTACATGGACGACTACCTAGATAGTGTATGGTCAGTCGAGCAAGCCGGTCGCCTCATAGAAGAAGTGACCAGCATCCACGCTAGAGGTGGATTTGCTATCAGAGGCTGGGTCACCAATTCGGTAGAGCTACGCGACAGGCTGAGATTAGAAATACCCGACCGAATATCCTTAGACAAAGGAGAATGTATGTCAGAGCGCACACTAGGTATGATTTGGTCACCGGGCACAGACCAGATAGCTTTCGACCTGTCTTTCAAACGGCTACCTAAAGAAATAGTAACAGGTTTAGTTGTCCCCACTAAGAGGGAATTCCTTAGTTTTGTGATGTCTATTTTCGACCCGCTAGGTTTCCTGTACCCATGCGTCATACAATCACGCATCCTGATGAAACGGATATGGCACACAGGGATTCAGTGGGACGAACAGCTGCGAGACGCAGAGGCCAAAGTGTGGTTCGAATGGTTGCACAATTTGAGATTTTTAAATCACGTATCCATACCTCGATGGTACGGCCTAAGGCCAGAGAGATTAGAGCTCCACGTGTTCGGTGACGCCAGTGAATCCGCGTACGCCGCGGTGGCTTACTTAGCGGGGGAAAATGTGTCAGGGACGAGGGATGTCGCGATGGTGATAGGTAAAGCCAGAGTAGCCCCACAAAAGATCGTCTCTATCCCGCGACTAGAGTTGCAAGCGGCCGTGCTGGCCTGTAGGCTAGCTGACACGGTGGAAAGAGAGCTAGGGATATCGCTTGATAGTAAATTTCTGTGGACAGATAGCAAAACGGTCCTTAAGTGGATAAACTCAGACGCTTCCGAGTTTCAAAGATTCGTGTCACACAGGTTAGCCGAAATAGACAAGAGGTCAAAGAGAGCCGACTGGCGCTGGGTTCCGTCGGCGATGAACCCAGCGGACGAGGCCACCCGGATGGGTTGGCCAAATGGTAACACTAATTGGCTTTCGGGCCCCGATTTTCTTCGCTGTCCGCAGGAGCAGTGGCCGATTGACACAGAGGTCAACGAGGTAGCAGAGTCAGCACTGGAGAGGGTGCACCGAGTACACACCATTACTGCACCAACGGGTCCGCTGCTACCGAAGATGCGCACCTGGGCCAAGGCTCTATATGTTGTTGCGCGCGTATTGATTTTTGCAGAACGCTGCCGCAAGAGGCGCCTGTCAACCATCGTGACTGCGGACGACTTACGGGAGGCAGAACTACGCTTGCTGCGGCTGGCCCAGATCGACAGCTACGGGCGAGACATCGAGGCGCTGCGGGAGGCCCGCGCGCTTCCCAGCGACAGCAAGCTGCGACCGATCGACCCGATGCTGTTCGACGACGGCCTGTTACGAGTGCGCGGCAGACTGCGCGCCTGCGAGGCGCTCAGCTTCGGGGAGCGCCACCCCATCATTCTGGATGGCAAGCACGCGCTCACCCGCCTGCTCATTCTGGACCACCACGTGGCGGCTCTGCACGCCAACCAAGAAGCTGTGGTCAACCGTATCAGAGAAAAATACTGGGTGACCAACCTGCGGTCGACGGTCAAAGCTGTCACAGCCAGGTGCCAACGGTGTCGCCTTGAAAAGGCCAAGCCGGTGACGCCCAAGATGGGTGACCTTCCGGCCGCCCGGCTGGAGGTCACAAGAAGAGCCTTCGTTCACTGCGGGGTCGACTACTTTGGCCCCATGGAGGTCGCTATTGGACGGCGCCGGGAGAAAAGGTGGGGCGTACTCTTCACCTGCCTCACAACCCGCGCGGTCCACCTGGAGCTAGCGTCGTCGCTGAGTGCTGACTCAGCCATTCTGGCCCTGCGGCGCTTGATTGCGCGCCGCGGGCGACCCGCAGACATGTATTCCGACCGTGGTACTAATTTTGTCGGAGCCCACGCCGAGCTACGCGCAGCCCTGCGCGAGATGAATCACGAGAAGCTGCAGAGTGAAGCTACGGGCCGCGGGATCGCGTGGCATTTCAACCCTCCTGCGTCGCCTCACATGGGCGGATGCTGGGAGCGACTGGTGCGCTCAGTTAAGAATGCGCTTAAAGCGACGCTACGAGAGCGCGCGCCTCGCGAGGAGGTACTCTACACCCTCCTCGCCGAGGCCGAACTGACTGTGAACAGCCGGCCGCTCACCTACGTGAGCACGGACATCGAGCACCCGGTGGTGCTAACCCCCAACCATCTCCTGCTGGGCACTGCCGCAGGGGATGCTCCCTGCACAAGAGGACATGCTGTCGACATCGACTCCCGGCGCATGTGGAGGAGGGTCAACGCGCTGGCCGACCTCTTCTGGAGGCGATGGCTGCGCGAGTACCTCCCCACGCTGCAGCGGCGCAACAAGTGGACAATTGATGTGCCAAATGTGAAAGTGGATGATATAGTGGTGGTCATAGATCACAGCAAACCGCGAAACCAGTGGACCAAAGGGGTCATAAAGAAAGTGTATCCGGGTGCAGACTCTATAATAAGAGTGGTAGATATAAAAACTAACAATGGGGTCCTACGCAGGCCAGTTGTAAAGGTTGTTGTGCTTCCTACAGACGGAAATGTAATCGGTTGAACCCTCTTACGGGGGGTGGGATTGTTAGGAATCCTAAAAGTTTTTTTTAAATATTCACGTCGGGGAGCGCAACAAACCTAATTAGGTACTAAATACTAGCATTAGGTAAAATTAAGTAGGCAATACATGTTTGTAAATACTGTTTTATTGTCATGTAAAGGAATAAAGAGGCCGACTCAGTTTTAGCAGTCAAATTGTAAGAAACGTAAGCGCGCTCAAAACTGTGTCGGCGACTATAAATATAGCCGCCCTGCGGCCGAACGGGCAGTCTTCCTCCGCCCGCCGCGCTGTAAACATCGCTGTGTTATCGTGTAATGAAACCTTGAAGAAATGTGAATATAAGTGAACTCAGTCATAAAACGTTGTTTCTATTCTCGGCATGTCCACCCTGCACCTGAATATCCTACACTTAAGTAAAACTTTTTGTTTTGGATTTCATTTAATTATTTTATTCGTTAATTTGAGATGATTAGATAATTAAATATTTAGTTAGATGAACGTCAAAGGGAAATCATGTAATTTGGTTTAAACAGATTTTTATATTTTACTAGCTGATCCGACAGACTTTGTCCTGTCTTAACTATGAATATTGAATTCGCATTTTATATATGTGTAACGCGCAACTTTCATATTTTTTCATTCATAAGAACCTTCTCCTGACAATAACAAACACAACAAAAAAAGAATTTAGCAAAATTGGTCCAGCCGTTCACGTATAATACCGTGACCAAGGGAAATAGGGATTCATGTTTATATACAAAATACAGAGTAAAAAATCAGCTGTTCCATACATTTCGACCGCGTAGTTATTGCACTTTTCTATGAAACAGCTGAATTTTTTTTTGTTTAACCGACGAAAAATTTCTGCGCTGGGGGTCTAGAATGATATGCATGCTGAATACACATGGTAACAGTTTGCGCGTTAAAAAAAATATCCTGAATAGGTATTAATAGTTTTACCTTTTTTATTCTATTAAATACCTAGTGGTACTTGTTGACAGGCTTAAACTCTCGTCCCAAACCTATAAACACTGTAACTTGAACACATTGCATACCCCTGAAATATTTCCCGTACTTTCGCAAGAGTTTTTCTAGCCATTCCAGTTTATGCTACCCTAGTGTCTACACCGAAGGCTTTGTGTTTCAGGCTCGCTGCTTCGTTGCCAAACGAGGCGCTTTTGTTGAAAAACCGCTCTACTATAGTAGCCAGTCTTCTTTAACAAACTGACGCCCTAGTAGTATTGAATTGTTGGACTGGCCCACGGCAACTCTTAGCCGCCTTAGGGCTGATTTTTCAATATTCAGATAACTTTTATTTATGGAATAAATATTGCGATTAAACAACTTTTGTATAGAAAATACGTCAAACTGTCAGATTTATTGTTCATATGTCGGACTATTGAAAAATTTGCCACACGACACGACGAGAGCAATGCACAAGCACATGGAGCTGTGGTGGCCCAGATGTAACTGTCGCGACTTACAATATGTAGGTCATTTAATCTGGATAATTAAAACTACGATGACAAAATAAAAACAAAAGGACACTTAGGCGTCGAAGTATTCCTCCGCATCGCTGTCATCAGGAAACGTGCCCAGAAGACTGGCAGCATTGCCACGTTGAATGGCAATGCTAATTCTTTGGCCAAAGAACGAACCAGCCCTCTGGTCACGTGAAGTGTCGACCAGCCGGCGAGAAATTTCCTTAAAGAGGAGACGTGCACTCGGGCCCCATGACCCGAGCGTTTCGACCCCAAACGGCTCAAAACTGTAGTTACCCATAAGGTATTTACGCCGCTTGAGGGTCTCAGCAACAGCAGCAGCGGCGCCAGCACAGCCCGCCGTGCTAGGAACATGGGATGGCGCAAGGGTGTCGACACATGTTGCGTCCCACACCAGAGGTCTTCCCACCTTCCAAGGCAATAACGTCATGCCGTCTGGTCTCTTCCCATCGTCACGTACCATAGGTAGGTCATAGGTTCGAGCCCGGACAGGCGGTTTACTTTGTGTAAATTATTTCATCACCACTGCTCTCAAAACGGTGAAGGAAAACATCGTGAGGAAACCGGCATGTACTAGAACCAAAAATTCGAAGACATGTGACATCTACCGAACCTCTCACAGAGACGAGGCCTGTGTCCCAGCAGTGGGAACGTTATAGGCTGAGTATATTATAATCCCATTGAATGACTGTGAACTGAGATGGAGCTATTGATGATTTTTAACAGACTTCAAAAAGAAGGAGGTTATCAATTCGACATGTTTATATATATATTTTTTTATGTATCTTCGAGCGTAACTCCGTCATACATAGACGGATTTGCAAAATTCTTTTTTTGTTCGAAAGGGGTTTATACCGAAATGGTCCCATTTAAATACGTACCATCGCGCGAGCGATCCGTACCACCGTACGGATCTCTCGCGCGCATCAGCTATGAGTTGCTTCACCCCGGGATCGGCTGATGCGTGCGCGCGATCCGTTGTTAAATTAATGAAAAAAAAATGCATGATAAAAAATGTTTTTTTTTTATTTGTAGGTAACTGATTTAAATTACAGCTGATGGTCTATTATTCTTATTAGGCAATTAATATTCAATTGGGGTAATAAAATTGGGATTTACGAGACATTCACCGCCTCATCTAACCCAAATGATTCACCAAAAATAGAGGGGATATGGCGCTCGGCGGCCGCTGCCGCGGCACCGCTCGCTTCGCTCGCTCGCCGTCGCGCGTTAAGGGTCACTGTTCTAACCTAACCTAACCCAAATGATTCAAAAATACATGTTAACCTTCATACACAAATCCTGAGCTGCCAACCCTAGTGGGGCAGAATCCACAAAGTGTTTATGCTAGTGTTATCCGCCCCATCAAATCAGAATAGTGGGGCATATTCCACTGCAAAATTTTAGGCAGTCCACTTTGCCACACCAGGGTGGCGGGCTTGGTGGGGCAAAGTGGAATTACCCGTAACATGATTCATATATTTTATTTTTTTAACGTACCTACCTAATGGGGATTATTGAACTTTTTAGTTCACTTATCCCCATTAAATAAAAATTTTGGGTCAACGGGGAATAGTGAACAAAAAGTTCACTAATCCCCATCAATGGGGATCATCCAACGGGGAAAAGTGGAATAAGCCGTGTTTACAATTAGTTTTATGTGCATGCTGTGGTGTCCTGTAATTTAAGGAGCACACGTAAAAGAACCTTGTTATTACTTTGATTTTTATTGGTGTATCCTAAATAAATAAATAAATGATTGGAATAGGGAACTTTTATTTGAATAGTAAAAAAAAAATTGTTAGATTTTTTTTAGTACCAACCAAATTTTAGATATCAGTGACTGTGGTTGTAAAATGATTTAGGTGTTAATTTGGAATGTTCTTTTTTTAATTTTCGTCTCCTCTTTAAGGAGATTTCTCGCCGGCTGGTCGACACTTCACGTGACCAGAGGGCTGTGTCGTTCTTTAGCCAAAGAATTAGCATTGCCATTCAACGTGGCGATGCTGTCAGTCTTCTGGGCACGTTTCCTGATGACAGCGATGCGGAGGAATACTTCGACGCCTAAGTGTCCTTTTGTTTTTGTATTTATTTTGTATATCGTAGTATAAAATTAGATATTAACTTTTTTTTTTACTATTTAATCTATACATATAATAAAATTGTAGAAAAGTGCTGTCTGTACAATCGAAATATATTAAAAAAAAGTAGCAGGGGTTGTTATTATATCGATGCTGAACCCGAGATTGTAATTAATTTTTTTTTGTCTGTTTGTCGGTTTGTCTGTTTGTCTGTGTGTTTGTGCACGCTAATATCAGAAACGGCTTATTCGATTTAGATGCGGTTTTCACTAATATATTGTAGTAAGCTTCACTTAACATTTAGTGTTTATTTCATGTCAATCGGTTCATAAATAAAAAAGTTATGTCAATTTAAAGAATCACGGCGAACATTTTTTAATCATTCATCCCCGATGGCCATACGTCAAATATCGTATACAGAGAAGCATTACTGTAAAGTAAATTTTTTGCTACCCAAACGACGGTATATCATTATGTAATTCAAAATATGCTGCCCAAAAAGTCACTATTCCACGCGGACGAAGTCGCGGGCACAGCTAGTAATAAATAAAAATGAGCTCGGATACAAAACGATTAAAATAAAGGTACAGTATTTTACATGATGAGACTGTCAATGATCTACAAATAACAGCCAGGACCAACGTCTTACGGCCGATTCCTACTAATACTGAAGCAAAGACGTAATATACCTTCGTATAGTAGACCCCTATTTGGAAGTAGCTATCACGGATAAAATTAGCTTACGAAATTAATTATTTGCCCAGTTTGGCAACGAAAAATGCTACTAATCCGTTATTTTTTATAGGAACCGAGCATAACCGTGCTTTCCGAGGCAAAGAGGAGTCATTGTTCGTTAGTATTGTTACGAGCTTGGGGTTCGTGACAATTAAAAACTGCCAATATAAATGACCAAAGATGACACTTTAATTAAACACACTAATTACAAAACACAATTGAATAGAATAGAATAGAAAACATTTACACTACTGATCACTCTAAATCGCACTGAAGATCGCTTACGATGTTCTCGCCTGTATCGCTTGTTCAATACTGCCGGGTCTTGATCCGTTCCGGCCTTTTATAAGGCCCTAGGAACATTCGAGAAACATCTACTGTAAAAAAATGTAGAATGTTCGAGTACATACCGGCCCCGACTGAACATAATTATGTTGATAGTTCTAGAAGATTCTGGTATCGAAATTTCTAGAGAGATCTTGACTCAATTAATTCTTCTACTCGATACTAGATGGCGCTAATTACTTTAGCTTTAGCGCGTAACAGTATTTTATTTTACCAAAGTCTAAAACAATGTTCCTCGCACTCCACACACGTCCTGACGGTAAAAATAACCAGATTGCTTCTGCAAGTACTAGGAGAACATAAGCCTTAAGGAAATAAACTTCAGTGTATTCACTTGTGGAAACCGGCTGACTATGACTGTATTGGCTGCTTTCAGAAAGAGAAAACACTCATGTAATCTACTACAGTGGAAATTGAAATACAAAAAAAAAATGGAAATGATTTCCGAGGTACGGTCTCGATAATAAGGATGATTATCAAAGTCCACTCGTCGCGACGGTAAAGTTAACCAAATTACTACAGCAAGGACTAGGAAAACATAAATCTAATAGAAATATTATTACGTGGAAACCGGCTGACTATGAACACACACCACACCATTCACACGTTGTCGTAGATCATGGTAAGTTCCCAAAGGGAGACAAGACTATGAGCGCCATACTGACGTCACACTGCTTACTCGCTCGCACAATTACCCAGCGTTAGTCCCACCAACCCTCTCAATTGACGGCGAACCTGTGTATGTGTGCTTTTATTTTTGGTGTGTGATGAGGTCGCTACCCCTTTTCCGTGAGCTTTCATCGTGAGGAAAGTATTTACTGCCTCATTTGTATGGTAACCTAGTACATTTCAACGCAATGCTGCAAACGTTTGCCGCTATCGTCGCTACGGGACGCGTAGCAACGGTCTATCTACGACTTTCGTAGCAACGGTCTTTGACTTTCGTAGCAACTAGCAACGAACGGTCTACGACTTATCGTAGCATCGTTCTACAACTTTTCGTAGCACAGACGACGCGTTGTGAAGCAGTGGGGAATACGGAGAAGTTTTTCGTCGCCATATTTAAATTCTCGTTAACTTAGGTTAATGTGTTGTTATTTTTATATTAAGAATTAAAATAGTTTGTTGCTAGCTAATTCTGTACAAGAAGTTATGCCAGTAAACTTATTATTATATTGTTTTATTCATAACGACTATTTCTGAAGTTGCTTGATTTTATTTGGTCAATTCACCGAAAACGGTCCTGTGGATTTACATTTTTATACCAAGCTAAAAATTAAATTAATCATACAGATACACGGGTCGGATGATGTTCTGATGAAAACCAATACAAACAATTATTTTAAGCAATAAAAATACAAAAATATATACCGTATTTAACTAATATTATTTATCGGTTACCCACTAGGCAAACGTATTGAGGTGTGAATATGACACCAACAAACAATTTGTGTAAACTCCATTAGGTTTATGTTGTCCTAGTACTTTTCAGTTCTAGGCGCGGTTATCGTACGGTGTTCGGCGGAACTTCTTTGACTTCGGCACTAACGCCATCTACTAGCGTCGACGGGAACTACTGAAACAAACTTCGCTGTATTTTAAACCGACTTTATAAAAGGAGGAGAAGAATATCTGCCTTTTTATTTTCTGTATGTTTTCCAAGCCAGTTTTCTGATATTATGTGGCATTCCAATTTATTTAATAAGAAAATACATTTACTCGTTGACTTCTTTTCCTTAGGGTTTGTAAGCACTCATGAACAATAACTTCTTAGTTTCGGAAGTCAGTGGCAAAAACACAGAATTACGAAATTAAAGTTATTTTTCACTTTTTAGTTTTGGTACCTACCTACCCCTTCCACACAAAAACGTAAACCACTATTTTCTATGTATATATCAGTGATACAAAGTTATTATACCATCGTCAATATACACTATGGAAATAACCTAATAAAAGCATCTTTAAAATACGTATTTTTGAAGCTAACTAAAAAACTACCTAAGCATAGTTAATAAAATTTATATGGGACCACCTGTAGGGCTCTATCCATTAAAATCAAATAATTTTAGAAATCGATCCTTTATTGCCGGAGATATCACGTAATATAAATACAAAAAAGAAACGCGAATTGAAAGTAAAACCTATTACATAAGTAAGTAAGTAAATTTTTAACCGACATAGTTGTTTATTTTTATAACTCCGTCATAAATATAGACGGATTTGCAATTTTTTTTTTTTTCGAAAGGGTTTTATCCCGAAATGGTCCCATTTATATTTCATACTAGCTTCCGCCCGCGGATTCGCCCGCGTGGAGGTCGGAAATTATCCCGCGGGAACGTATTACCGGGATAAAAAGTATCCTATGTGCTAATCTAGGTTATAATCTATCTGTGTGCCAAATTTCATCCAAATCCGTTGAGCCATTTTTGCGTGAAAGAGTAACAAACATCCATCCATCCATACTTACAAACTTTCGCGTTTATAATATTAGTATTTCATATAGATCTGATGATGGGTTTCGGAGACAGACAGCGGAACCCAAATCAAAAATGACAGCAAATCAACCGCAATTGCTGCTATCGCATAAATATGTATTGTTTTGGTCCCAAGGACGATGGAATTTCGAATTGGTGTCGGGTAGGTTTGAGTTGGCGCAGTGGTTTTTTTTTTTGGGGTGGGGTATCATCAGATAACTTCCCAGCTCTGGTTGGAGCAGGAGGGCGTGTCAGACTTTTACTGACTAAAACCCACCCGTGTTCCCTCAGTTGCCTGTGTGCCAGGGGCCGAGGTATCTCTTTTGAACAACCCGCACCCCTGGCAGAAAAGTACTTAAAAGTCGGACGCGAAGTCGCAGCTCACTGCGTGGCAGTCGCCGCACTATTTACACAGCCATTCCGCTTTAGCAATTGACTGCGGCGCTGCGTGTTGTGGGTTCGAATCCCGCACAAAATAAATATTTGTATGAACTACAAGTAGTTGTTCCGGGTCTGGCTGTTTGTGTCATCATCATCATCATTTCAGCCGAAAGACGTCCACTGCTGGACTTAGGCCTCCCCCAAAAGATGGGGGGGTTGCCATAATCGCCACGCTTGGCAGGCGGGTTGGCGATCGCAGTATGGTGGTAAAATGCATAGTATGTAGCTGCTGCTGCTGTTTGTGTATGTGAGTTTAAATGTTTGTAAACGCACCCACAATACAGGAGAAATTCCTAGTGTGGGACAAAGATAAAAAAATAAACATTTTCCATAAAAAATAACAACCCAAAGCAAAATATCTTTAATTTCGGAAAGCGGTAACAAAAAATTCAAATACATATCCTAAGTCACCGACTTCCGAAATTAAAGTTATTTTTCACTTTGTAGTGTTTTTCCGCAAGTCGGTTGTTTTTTTTTTTGATAAAGTTTTTTGTACAAAACAGTTCATTCATACTGTTGATTGTTTCATTCATAAGAGTTCTCTGGTGTTCATGTTTGAATATCTACATTAGCCGGAGTCTATCTCCATTAGGTTTATGTTTCCCTAGTCCTTGTAGAAGCAATTTGGTTAACTTTAGCGTCGCGACGAGTTGGAGCGCGAGATTATCGACAGGAGGCTATACGTGTGATTGTGTTTTTTTTTTGGGTGGGTAATCATCATATATCTTTTCCCGCTCTGGGTGGAGCAGGAGGGCGTGTCAGAGACTAAAACCCACCTGTGTTCGCTCAAATGAATGAATATATTGAAGTCTATTTCCTTTAGGTTTATGCAGTCCTAGTCTTTTCAAAAGCAATTTGGTTAATTTTACTGTCAAGACGAATGGAGTGCGATAAAAATTTTCGATTACGTAGGATTGATTTCGTGGTTAAAGAATAACAGCCGCTCGGGTCAATCTGCCGCGGTCGGTTTGTGGATGGGTGAACATCCATAACATATCGAGAGTCCTCCGTGCCTCGGAAAGAATGCTACATTGTTTACATTCATGAGTGTTTTCCCTCCCTTAAGAGCAGTCAATGCATTCATAGTCAGCCGGTTTCCACACGTGAATATGCTGAAGTCTAATTTTTTTAGGCTTATGTTGTCCTAGTCCTTTCAAAAGCAATTCGGTTAATTTTTCCTGCACGACGAATGGAGTGCGATGATTTTTAACCGACTTCAAAAAGGAGGAGGTTCTCAATTCTTCGGAACCTTTTTTCTCTTTGTTTTTATGTATGTTCCCCGATTACTCGAAGATGCCTGGACCGATTTGGTTTTTTTTTTTGTTTGAAAGGGTATATGTACTTCCCAAGTGGTCCCATGATCATAAAGTCGGGATCTGATGATGGGGTCCTGGAGAAATAGAGAGAACTCTTCAAATTTTATAGGCACACTTGAAGCGATGTGGGTATTTTTTGGAAGAGTACTTCTCGGAGTGGTCCCATTTCAATTTGGTGAAGATCTGATGAAGAACTTCGGATATAGGCAACGAAACTCCTCAATAAATGATGGCAAATGGACTGGGATTGCTGGAATCTCATTTTTATCTATTGTTTACACCAGTACATAACATAACATCACGCCGGTACGCTGTGAAGGGGTAAGCACATGTGAACCACTAAAAAGTGAAAAAAAAAACATTTTCCAAAAAAAAAAAAACAAGCGACTTCCAAAAAAAACACTACAAAGTGAAAAATAACATTAATTTCGGAAGTCGGTGTCTTTGGAGCTGTATTTTATTTTTTGTCACCGCCTTCCGATATCGACGTTGGTAATAAATACCTGCGAAGTTACGAACATACGCAAAGGAGGCGCTCGAGCCAAAACATAACAGCCGGTCGTGTCGATCGAAGTTAAGCTACGCTTGCCGCGCGGTTCATAATAAATATCAGGACTCCTCCGTGCCTGGGAAACACTTTCTACTGAAGAGTGTTTACATTCATGAGTGTTTTCTCTCTTTGAAAGCAGCCAATACAATAATAGTCAGCCGGTTACCAAGTCTGAATATAAAAGTCTATTTCCTTTAGGTTTATGTTCTCCTAGTTCTTTCAAAAGCAATTTGGTTAATTTTACCGTCACGACGAGTGATTTTTGGTAATAAATAATACGGGAGGAAAAACGCAAACGGAGGAGCTCGTGGGTAAAGAATAGAGAATAATAGCCGCTCGGGTCGATCGAAGGCTTCGCTTGCCGCGGTTGGTGTGTGGATGGGTGACCACCGTCCATTATATATCGAGACGCCTTCTTGCCTCGGAAAGCACGTTAAAACGTTGGTCCCGGGTCCCGGCTGTTATTTGTATATGTCACCGTAACATTATGAACATCGTCAGTTTATAATCTATCTAAAAAAAGAAAGAATACCGTTTATTTGGACACAGACCGTGAAACACAAAGTACAATAACAAATAAAAAAGTGACAATAAATAAATAACTACAACAGTGTGTGCCTCACGGCTGCGCCAAAAAGGTTCAATTTCAAACCATTTACAATATTTAACGCACTATGTTTCGATAGTTTATCTGTCCGTGGCAAACTGATTTTTTTTACTAGTATCAAAGCGGATAGTACCTTGCACTATTACTAAATAGCCAAGTAACTGCCACTAAATAATGTAAATAATAAAATAAATAAATAAATAAACTTGGACCTTGTTCCCGATACCGGTGGACTACTATTTTTTATATTTTTAAATGTTTTTATATTAATATTTAAAAATGTTATTTATATGTGTTTAAAGCGAAATAAAGGAAATAATACTAAATAATAAACGTCCCGCTAACCTAACCTTTATTTTTTTTATTTTTTTTGGTTACGGGAGGAAATCCTCATGGATGTCATACGCCCTGGGGAGGGCGGAGGGGTCTGTCAGACTCTTACTGACTAAAACCACCCCGGTGTTCCGTCTCACACTTGCACCGGAGATCACGGGAACAAGCGCTAACCTTTTTTTTTGATGACGGGGGAAATCCTCATGGATGTCCTCCGCCCTGGGGAGGGCGGAGGGGTCTGTCAGACTCTTACTCACTAAAACCACCCCGGTGTTCCGTCTCACACATGCACCGGGGATCACGGGAACAAGAACGACTTCCGCGATCCCCGGCTAGTGCCGGCCACCTCGCGTTAGGGGGGGAGTGAGGTGTTAAACTCCCCCCTTACATCATATAGAGGCGCGCGTGGAACACTACGCGCCGCCATCTCGGGTCCTAAGAAGTAGGGGGCGACGGATTTCCCCAGATCCGTCGCCCCTGGACGCATTTAGGGGGGCCGGAAGAGGGCGGCGTTAACAAGCGCTAACCTAACCTAACCTATTCGGTCGGGATGTCATTTGTACTCAGTATGGTGCAGTTTACAATTTATCGACAGTGTTTATAATCTCGCGAGATATAATATAAACTAACGGTGTTCACAATCATACGGTGACATATACATCATTGACAGTCAATACGCGAGTAGTAAGGAGCCCGAAAGTCTGACAACCAGTCTTACCAAGGGGTATCGTATTACCCAGTAACTATGGGTTGTGGAGGTCAGATACGCATTCGCTCCATGTAACATACCGTTACTGGTCCTGGTGGTGGTTGCTTCTGTTAATACATACGTGTTAATGTCGCGAATCATATTTTGTTCATCATATAGTCTGACACTAGCCTCCAAATTGCAAAAAAAACAAAATCATTAGGATTTCACAGGTTACCCAAAAAAACACTCCGGGAGTGCCGACAGAAGTGAAAACTTGAACAATTACGTGTGTATTTTTTAAATCGTCAAGACAGGATTTCACATTGGGTCTTTGGGTCCTGATTGCTCTCGGTAAAAAATGATAAACGAGCGATCGACTTCAGCCATTAAACGTAACAGCACAGATTTTTAAGATGAAAATACAAAGGGAAAGAATGGGATAAAAGAATTAGAATTTCCTAATGAAAGAAAGGGACTTTTTACAAAGATCAATGCGCGACTCATCCGTGTGCTCGTTCACCTAACTACCATTTTAAATAGACCCCTGCGATGGCTCATAATCTGATAAAAAAGTACACATATATGCACAGTATACTTATAGCTCATGGAAAACGTTCGGTGACAATGACTGGAGTTCCATGATTTTTGTTCACCCAAAAAAGTGCTATACGCGCCTAAAGAAGTTGTCACTTCAAAAATCACTGTACTTGTTCTGAAGCTACAACAATTTCTTCGTAATTTCCTCATGTTTTATGAATTATGATAAACGAAATAACAAGCTATTGTTTTTTATATTAATTTACTAGCTCTTGCCCGTGGCTCCGCCCGCGTGGATGTCGGTTATCGCGTAAAAAAGTATTCCATGTCCTTCTCTATATCCCAGGCTATATCTCTGCCAAATTTCATGACGATCGGTTCAGCGGTTTAGGCGTGAAAGCGTAACAGACAGACAGAGTTACTTACGCATTTACAATATTAGTGGGGATTAATACGAAGACGCTCACGAGCTAAAAACCTCCCCTAAAGTTGTGTGACGCGTGACGCGGCATCTCCTCGTAATGTATGATACCCTAGTACTTTTTCGGCGAAACGCTGAGGCCAACCTCAGCGTTTACGTCATTACATACGTCATATTCGACACGTCATGTTATTGAACTTTGTGAAGCGTCGCCGTGTCAGTGCTACGATATCGATTGCTACGGGTTACGTAGCCATGGCTACGCGTAGCCCACAACGCTACGCATGTTATATTTTTTCGTTCAAATGGAAAACAATATTTGATGAAATATTGTGTTATTAACAGTTGAATAGTTATTGTTTTTTTTTATAACTATTTTTAGCAATTGTTCAAGAATTTTAGTTATTTTTAGCTTATCTTGCCCTAATAGACTTCACGACGATTTATGACGTTCAAAACCAAAATAATAATCATATCATTGTGATAACTCGCATCTCTCACAACAATGAATGGCGAGAGGGGCGAGTCTGTTCAGTGGTGCTGGGCGACGACTGTGCATCTCACTCGCACTACAGTCTGAGCACATAGCTCTATCCTTCTTGTGCGTTCCACGTGGTAAAGTAGCTTTCACTTATGTTTCCACGGTGAAAACGTTCATATCTTTTAGTTCATTCTTCCCTAGTACTTATGGCTAAATGCTGTTGTCTAGCCCGGTTTGACGGGCGGGGGCGCTCGGAGTTTTATTCAAAGTTTTTCTATGGGGAATCGCCAGGGTATAAGTAATCCCATTGAATGACTATTTCATAAAAGGCATTCAATGGGATTATATAGAAGTCTATTCTAATCTAAGTAGATTAGAGAGAACAAATATTGAATATGAATAAAAAAATTAAACTAACTAAGTAAACAAATAAATACAAAAACAAAACGACACTTAGGCGTCGAAGTATTCGTCCGCATTGCTGTCATCAGGAAACGTGCCCAGAAGACTGGCAGCATTGTCACATTGAATGGCAATGCTAATTATTTGGCCAAAGAATTACTCAGCCTTCTGGTCACATGAAGTGTCGACCAGCCGGCGAGAAATTTCCTTAAAAAGGAGACGTGCACTCGGGCCCCATGATCCGAGCGTTTTGACCCCAAACGACTCAAAACTGTAGTTACCCATAAGGTTATGATGGTATTTACGCCGCTTGAGGGACTCAGCAGCCGCAGCAGCGGTATTTGGCAATTGCCTGCAGCAATGCCAATAAATGGCATTGGCAATATTAGAATATGTAAGTTTTGTTTAAACAATTTTACATCATTATGAAAATTATGTAAAGACTGGTTGAAGGTAGGGTAGGTCGGCTTGCCTATCATGTCTCGATACGATTCCTGACCTACCCCGCTGCAACCTTGAATACTCCTTGTTAGTAAACATAGCTACAGTAACATTAACCTCTTTAACACGTGCTCTCCTAGTACACATGACCGGAGCGCTGAAGTCTTCTGACACGTGTGACGGTCGCTTTAAATGTCGGTAATGAATGAATTTTATCACTAATTTCTCTATAATTATTATTTTCTGCTGAAAACGGCTATGTAATTTATCTGTAAATTTTAATGATGATTTTTGGCAATGCTCAAAGAACAAGAAGTAAGAACTTATATTTGTGTGGGGAGAAACAATCTGCAATAAAATATAAATGTTAATTTCTTAGTAAATTGGTATTTTTAACCGACAGCAAAATATGGAGAACGAAAAAGAGAAGTTGCTCAGTTCGTCCGACAGTTTTTTCGATTACTCGAAGACGGCTGGACAGATTTGAATAACAATTTTTTGTTTGAAAGGGTCCCATTGTCATTCAGATCTGATGACGGGATCCTGGAGAAATCGACGGAACTTTTCATGTATTATACTCACACCTATAGCGATTTCAACAAAATTTGTATTTTTAATGTCACACGCACTTTACAGAAAATCACAACCGAGCAAATGACAGAGAATACCATGCTACCAACACAAAAAAAAAACAAAATAATAACGACGTGTTCTTCTTTGGCAAATTTTGGCTTATTTTATGTGTCTAGAGAAGTAGACCTAAAATCTTTGAACAACATGTTTATACGTTTTATTTCAAAATTTTGAATTACATTTTTTTATACGTTATAAATATTTGATAATATAACTGATGTAATGGAACGAAATAAAAGTATCGAAAGTACGTGTATATATTTTTAACTATCACTTAAACTCAACTTACTTGGCATCCGAACAGTCTACAGAAGGAGATTTAAAAAAAAAAATAAGTTAAGTACAGTACAGCGCGATTTTTTTATGAAACATGATAAGTTTTCAAGACGAAATAACTATTAAATGTATTAAACGTTGAAATAATATTCAAATAACGGTTTTAAGTTGAATTAACATTTTTTTTTTTAGTTTTTTGTATTTGACCCAGATAAAATAGTCATTCAATGGGATTAAATGAACTTATGATTTTAATTTAATGATATTTACGATAGCTTTCACTGGAAAATACCTCTTCTTAACGTACTGTCCTAGTAGCCTAACTAGAGCGCTGAAACCAAAGGCTGAATGAAGCCCCACTCCTTTGACAGTAGCTAAGAATGTCGCGTTAACGGATTTGGTTTCTTAGTCCACATTCACGCGACCATAATTAAATCGTGGCGAGATTTTTTCACGCACTGGATTTACAACTCTCCGTGTTGAACCGAGAATTGAAAATCCAAAAGCATGCATCTCAGCGCGTCGAAAAAACACACTGTTCGATTCTCAACTCTCGGCCCTAAGCAGTGCGTTGAAGATGCAGCGATTTTATTCCGTCCGTGTGAATGTCGACTTCCTCTTTATAGTGCGCGCCTCAAAGAGATGTCAGCACCAACTGGTGGGGTCCGCAAGGGCCGATACCTGCCAGGGGTGCGGGTTGTTCGAAAGAGATACCGCGGCCCACAGGCAACTGAGGCAACACGGGTGGGTTTTAGTCAGTAAAAGTCAGAGTGGGAGAAGTTATTTGACGATTTCCTACCCAAAAAAAAAACGGGTCGATCGAAGCTTCAGACAGCTTGCCACGGTCGGTTCGTGAATGGGTGACTTTTCATTACATACCTATATCGAGACCACTCCGCCTCTCGGAAAGCACGTTAAGCCGTTGGTCCATATTCGTAGATCTTTAACATGATTTAATTAAAAAGCGTGGGGTGCTTTTTGGGGTATTTTTATAATCACTTAATGTCAAGCACCCCACGCTTTTTAATTGAATTAAATTATTTTCTCGTTTTTTAGTTTGGTTTTTAAAGCGTGTTTTTTAGTTTTTTTAACTATTATTTATTTGAATGACTATTTCATCAAAAAGTCATTCAATGGGATTATATGAACTTAGAGGGTTTTATTGTTGATTTTAATTATTAAAATTCTATAAAGCCATATTAGCCGGTTACGGTCACGAATCATATTTTGTTTAAAATACAGCCTGAAAATGCCGCAATCTGCAAATTGTAAAAAAAACGTAAGAGAACTAACAAAAATAACGGAAATGCCTGAATCAAAAATGAATAAATAAATTATTTAAAGGTTAATGGTGCTATTACCCGTGGTGTCATTGAAAAATCTACGTTTACTTTGCTTTCATTTTAGTAATCTGACGATAATAGACTGCCTACTATCGTCGCTACGGAACATGTAGCAACGGTCTACAACTTTCGTAGCATCGGTCTACGACTTCCATAGCAACGGTCTACAACTTTCGCAGCGGCGGTCTACAACTTCCATAGCAACTGTCTACAACTTTCGTAGCAACGGTCTACAACTTTCGTAGCGGCGCGGCAGCGGTCTACAACTTCCATAGCAACGGTCTACAAATTTTGTAGCGGCGGTCTACAACTTCCATAGCAACGGTCTACAACTTTCGTAGCAGCGGTCTACGACTTCCATAGCAACGGTCTACAACTTTCGTAGCAGTGGTCTACAACTTTCGTAGCAAGGATCTACGACTTCCATAGCAACGGTCTACAACTTTCGTAGCGGCGGTCTAGAACTTCCATAGCAACTGTCTACAACTTTCTTAGCACCGGTCTACGACTTCCATAGCAACGGTCTACAACTTTCGTAGCAACGGTCTACGACTTCCATAGCAACGGTCTACAACTTTCGTAGCGGCGGTCTAGAACTTCTATAGCAACTGTCTACAACTTTCTTAGCACCGGTCTACGACTTCCATAGCAACGGTCTACAACTTTCGTAGCAACGGTCTACGACTTCCATAGCAACGGTCTACAACTTTCGTAGCAGCGGTCTACGACTTCCATAGCAACGGTCTTCAACTTATAGCAACGGTCTAGCTGTGGAGGTTTTGACGTATTGAGGCACCCGCAGGGGCCACAGGCAAGTCCGGCTAAGCAGCCTATAACGTCCTAAGTTGACCGGCGAGATGCATTTCCCCAAAAAACAAAAATAAACAATGATTTGTTTCCGTCCAAATCACAAAGGAGACAATGGACTCACCTGAACCACCTTTACCAACTCAATATGAGCAGTCTCTTTTTGCACCAACTTGGTGATGATCAAGCACAAACACGATCCGGGCATTTGGCGTTATTGAGTTCGAAATGAGCGGTTACACAACATGTAACATAATTAACGCAAGACCTCATACACCCCAATTACAGTCATCATCATCATCATCATTTCAGCCGAAGGACGTCCACTGCTGGACATAGGCCTCCCCCAAGCTCTGCCACTTCGACCGGTTCTGTGCTTCCCGCATCCAGCGGACTCCTGCGGCCCTCACAAGGTCATCGGTCCACCTTGTGGGAGGCCTTCCAACTTTACGTCTTCCGGTGCGCGGTCGCCACTCCAGAACTTTTCGACCCCATCGGCCATCTGTTCTGCGTGCAATGTGCCCTGCCCACTGCCACTTAAGTTTGGCAATTCTTCGGGCTATGTCGGTTACCTTGGTTCTCCTGCGAATCTCCTCATTCCTGATTCGATCACGCAGGGAAACTCCAAGCATAGCCCTCTCCATTGCCCTTTGGGTGACTTTAAGCCTTCTTATGAGGCCCATTGTGAGCGACCACGTTTCGGTTCCATATGTCATCACTGGCAACACACACTGGTCGAAGACTTTCGTCTTGAGACACTGCGGTATGTGGGACGAGAAGATATTGCGAAGCTTCCCGAACGCTGCCCAACCGAGTCGGATTCGACGATTGACCTCTTTCTCGAAGTTGGACCTACCTAACTGGACAGTTTGTCCTAGGTAAACGTACTCGTCCACAACTTCGAGTGCAGCGCCTCCGACCGTCATGAGAGTGGGTGTTACACGGGCATTAAACATGACCTTTGTCTTGTCCATGTTCATTTTAAGACCCACTCTTTCGGAAGCTCTACTGAGGTCATCGAGCATTGTCCTGAGGTCCTCCATGGTCTCAGCCATGACAACTATATCATCGGCAAACCGAAGGTGAGTGATGTACTCGCCATTGATGTTGATGCCAGCCCCTTTCCAGTCCAGAACCTTGAAGACATCCTCCAGTGCAGCAGTGAAGAGTTTCGGAGAGATAACATCTCCCTGTCTAACACCTCGCTGCAGAAGGATAGGTTTCGAGGTCTGGTCCTGGAGTCGGACTGACATAGTGGCGTTTTCGTACAGACACTTCAACACCTCGATGTACCGATAGTAGATCTGGCACCGTTGGAGGGACTGCAGTACAGCCCATGTCTCGATCGAATCGAAGGCTTTTTCATAGTCCACAAACGCTAAACATAGAGGCAGGTTATACTCTTCGGTCTTCTGTATAACCTGCCGCAGCGTATGTATGTGGTCTACTGTGCTAAAGCCTTTACGGAACCCGGCCTGTTCGGGAGGCTGGAAGTCGTCAAACCTGCGCGCTAGACGGTTCGTGATGACTCTGGAAAACAGCTTGTAGACATGGCTCAGAAGTGAGATGGACCTATAATTCTTAAGAAGGGCATTATCGCCCTTCTTAAAGAAAAGTACCACCACACCTCTGTTCCATGCCTGTGGCGTTTTGCCCTCGAGTATGACGGAATCAAACAGCTTCTGGAGGGCCTTAAGAACGGGTTTTCCACCGGCCTTTAGAAGCTCAGCCGTAATTCCGTCATCACCCGGCGCCTTGTTGTTTTTGAGCTGCTTCAGAGCCATCCTAATCTCGTACAAGCTGACGTCCGGGATATCTTCAGTATAGTGTCGGGTTAATCTAGCTCTTGGGTCGTTAGCCAGATTTGTAACGGGGTTAATTACAGTATTGACTTATAAACATAATACAATGAACAAATCTTCTTTTTTTAAGCTAACTTAAATTATTAAGAAAATCGTGTTCACTCTAGCATTACTTTATGCATTTAAAAATGAGTCTTATTGCCTTAATCATCATCATCTGCCCAGCCTTTTCCCAACTATGTTTGGGGTCGGCTTCCAATCTAAATAAACCGAATGCAGCCGAATACCAGTATTCTACATGGAGCGACTACCTATCTGACGTCCACAACCCAGTTACTTTCAATCTTGTTCGTCAAATCTTTGAGCTCCTCAAGTTCTGAGTTGAGCTGCATGATTACTGATAAATGCGTGCACTGATTGGACAGGTCCACTCAATCTGTGTGGTTCTTTCCTCAAAAGACCATTTCAGACACCAATCCACATGGTCTTCACATGATCTGACCAAGATTATGTCTGGACTTTAAAAAAGACTGTGACCTCTGAGTTTGTTTCGGCCTTTCTTCTCAGAGTAGTCAGATAGGAAACGCCGACCTCATCTAGTTAAAAAAAAAAAATATGATTGACGTGTAAAAGTGTTTGTACAAACCTACTTACAGAAATAAAATCATTTATCATTTATCTTATTGCCTGGATTTAAGATCGTTTTTTTTTTTGCTTAATCATCGGTAGGTACTATAGGAACCGATAGGTTCTAACTATGAATGAAATAGTTAATATAGTTTAACTTTGTGTATTTGAATAAGTTAAGACTATAACAAGGCCGCGCCTAATATAATAATTAAATATATTTTCTTTAGGATAAATCTAATCCTATTCGCTTTGACGGATAGAAACCTAGTCTCATCATATTAATCGTTCAAATGTGACAGTCATTCCATTACCGGCCTGTATTAACATAAAGGTTGCATTCTATAAGCAACAAACCTTTACAGTACTTATGACCAAATACATAATTTTTGAACAAATTACTGAAACGTTCACACAACCAACAAAGTGACATTCCTATTTAATTTTGTCGATGTATTGTTCCGTGTGGTGCTGGACGTAAAAGAATAGCACCATCCCATTTCTTCCCATGGGTGTCGTAGGCGGCGACTAAGGGACTTACTAGAGAATGGGCAGCAGCCTTCTCTATGCATTTTACCACCATACTGCGATCGCCAACCCGCACCCTAATTGCGATTTTGCCAGTTTTCAGCAAGGTGTTTGAAAAAGTTATGTTAAATCAAATGCTCAATCATTTTAATCGTAATAACATCCTACACGATCAACAGTATGGTTTCACCAGAGGACGTTGCACAACCGACGCCGGTGTCACCTTATTAAAACACATCTTCACCGCATGGGAAGAGGCGCAAGATGCAATAGGTATCTTTTGCGACCTATCCAAGGCGTTTGATTGCGTGAATCACGAAACACTTCTCTTGAAACTTGGGCATTACGGACTGGGTGAACTTGCGCTTAGCTTTGTAAAATCGTACTTGGATGATAGACTGCAGCAAGTTCAAATAAACGGTGTGAATTCCTTGGGCTTAAAAGTCAAAATGGGTGTACCGCAGGGCTCAATATTGGGTCCGTTCCTCTTTTTAGTATATATAAATGATTTACCTCATTTACTTAAAAACCGACTACAAATGGTGTTATTTGCTGATGACACATCACTGATTTTTAAAGTTAAGAGACATGCACAGGAGCTTGACGACGTAAATAACGCTATAATTAAGGTCCATAATTGGTTTACTGCAAATAATTTGGTATTAAATGGAAAGAAAACTAAATGCATAAGATTCACGTTACCGAATGTTAGAAGTAGTGAATGTCACGTTGTATTGAATAAGGAGATTCTAGAATTCGTCGAACAGACGGTTTTCCTGGGGATCACGATTGACTCAAGGCTACAGTGGGGTTCTCACTTAACATCACTTGCAGGGCGGCTAAGTTCTGCCGCTTACGCTGTTTGGAAGATCCGTCAATTAACAGACGTGGATACCGCGAGACTGGTCTATTTTAGTTACTTTCATAGCATCATGTCTTACGGTATTTTGCTATGGGGACGTGCTGCGGATATTGAGTCGATCTTTATTCTGCAAAAGAGGGCTGTCAGAGCCATCTACAACCTACGCAGACGCGAATCTCTTAGGGAACTGTTCAAAACAATTAACATCATGACGGTACCTTGTCAATATATCTTTGAAAACATTATGTATGTGCGTAAAAATCTACATCTTTTTAGTAAGATAAGTGACAGGCACAATTTTAACACTAGAAATAGGAACAAATTAGATCAACCACGTTTCCGATTGTCTAAAGTACACACTTCGTTTATGGGGTACTGTGTAAAATGTTATAATAAAATACCAGCCGATATTCTGGAACTAAATGAAAATAAATTTAAATTATGCATTAAACGCACACTATCTAGACAAGCATATTATAAGTTAGATGATTATATTGTTGATAAAAATGCTTGGCTTAATGCTGGTCCGACTCCACAGGCTCCTGGGCTTACTATTTAAAATTTTCATATTTGGAAGAGATGCGCCCCTTTTTTATGTTTTCTGACATTATGAACATTTCTGTTCCTATTATTTTTATTTTTTGACATTACGAATAAGTTTTTATTTTTACTGAATCAAGTATTATTTATTAAAATTTCAAAAGATGTTAAATATTTTTCTTTCTTTTTGGAAATCAAATTTTATTAATTTCTCAAATACATTGCAAACTATAATTTTATATAATTTAGAAGCATTTTGTTTAAACTTTGTAAATGTGAGTACCATGCATCCGTATAATAATTATGTTGTTTTGATGTACGTTGACTTGAAAAAGCGTGGCAGTCGAGAGTATGTCATGCTCACTTAAATGTCTCGCTGATGGTGGCGCGTGTGTTGGATCATTCGGTTCCCTACAAAATGGTTGAGCTGGATGGTGCTGATCCACGCGTCAAGTTCGTGAACGGGCGCCGTCGGTTGAGACTGGTCATCTCCTAACTTCCATGGCTTATTTTAAATCTTATATTTAGAATTTATTTTTTTTACATTGTTCTCACATATAGAAGCAACAAGAATATTGTTCCCAAGTTTTTGTAATACTTGAACATGATTAAAAAGAGTGTCCATGGAGTTTCTTGCCCGTTCTTCTCCATAGAGATCTACGTTTTGGAATGGGCAACTAGCTTCAACTTTCCAACTGGTCGACTTTTTGACAATTCAAAACACAGAACATATATACTCTAGGGAGAAGAATAACGACTTCGTACAAAAAAAGTAAAGACAGTTTTGCTGCTCGCCATCTAGTGGCACCCCAGAACAACTAAAGGACGCGAATAGAGCGGGAAATTTGAAATATTTTAAAGTAAATTACTGCGTAATCGAAACTGAATTTTTCTTTCTTGTTGTGCAATAGGAATGCTTAATTATCTCAAATTAGCATTAATGACGTACGTAATAATAATATGCTAATTTGACATAACTTTTCATTTCTATTGCACAGCCAGAAAGAAAAATGTAACTTCGTTCATTTCTTAATTCGCTCTACTAAACATTAGCAAAAAAAACTCAGGAATTATAGTAAATAACTTTATTTGTAAGTAACAGTAACCGGTGAACGTCCACACTTATAATATTGTCGTCGAATTTCCGCGTTTATTACCGACGTCATAGTCACGTTTTATGAGCCACTTTTTCGAAATAGGTACAGAAACAGAGTCACTTTCTCAAAAAACAGAAACAGAGTCACTTTCCCGAAACACACATTCAGAGTCACTATCTCAAAATATTTGGATCGCACTGAGTCGAAACAAACAAAAAAACTTACAAGTCAATAGGACTTTACGGCAAATTATAACAAACAACTCCGCCATCTTCTTGTTTGGTAACGTCATCAGTCAGTAGTGGTATGATTAGCGACCTAAAACTTCATAAAGCGTAATTTTTTAGTCTCGAGTATTAGGTCCCGATTTTATTTTTAACTCTAGCCACACTTGAAATAGCCCTTGTAGGTATGTCGTTGTTTCGACGTATAGAGTCGACACCCCCTGATTCAAAAGTACCTTTAAATGGTCTAATTGAAATAAATGCTTTGAGTTTGAGTAACTCACGATTAATCATAATCTGTTTCGTTTTGAAACAGATGGCTAAACCATTGCTTCATAAGTTCGAAAAATCTGTCTGCTCAACAACGTTAATAACGCGATGAATATTGTTGAACTGTCAAAATGAAACCGATTATGATTAATCGCGTTACGCAATTAGGGTGCTGCTTGCCAAGCGTGGCGATTATGGCAAAACCCCCCTTTTGGGGGAGGCCTATGTCCAGCAGTGGACGTCTTTCAGCTGAAATGATGAATAATGATGATCGTTTCGTTATCGCTCAGCTTCAGGTGTCGTTCATATCATGTCATTATTCGATTATTTAATTTTTTCCGACATCGCTTGCAGAGTAAGCAAATTGAAGTGGCACAGGGCTGGCCATGTCTGTCGAAGGACCGATGGCCGATGGAGCAGACGAGTCCTAGTCCTGGAGTGGAGACCACATCTCGGCAAGTGTATTGTGGGACGCCCCCAACTAGATGGACAGATGACTTAAAGAAAGTGGGTGGGACAGACTGGATGAGAGAGGTGGAGGATAGGGTGCTGTGACGCAGGCCTATGTCCAGCAGTGGACTGCAATAGATTGAGTTAATTGATTGATTCTATCATTTGGAGCGGGAGAGAAAAAAAATATGTAATAAAAACTTCAGAATGTATCGAATTTTTACGTTAGATTCCTGTTCATTCATTCGTTCGTTCATTTTGGCGGGCAGAAAAACAATTGAAAAATGGTGGGTAGTCGCTTTTTATTTTTCGTTTTTTAAATGTCATAATTATGTCATCTAATTAATGGTATCAGAACCAGCCAGATACAAATAGTTTTCACTACAACTTTATACCTATATAAATATAAAATACGAATATGGTTTTTCTCGATTACATAAATAGACCCGTATGGAGTACATTATAAAGAGTATTTTATTTTGTATCAGCTAAAGCGCTGATTTTTCAATAGTCAGATAACTTTTAACTGAGGGATTTAGATGTCGGTTTGATAGCTTTTGTATAGAAAATATGACAAACAGTCAGATTTATTCTTCAGATAATAGTTATCTGACAATTTAAAAATCAGCCCTTAGTAAAAATAAAACGCAACATTATAATTTAGAATAAATAAATAATAATTTATTTGTTTAATTGCAACGCGGCCAGTTGTTTCTTGAGATCTAACAGCTTGTTGATCTCTGGCTGCCACACCGCCTTGTCCTTTGTGGAAGCTTTTATTTTCCGTACCTTGTCAGCCTGCAATGAAATCAAGAAATACATTTTAAATAATTTATACGATCATCATCTGTGATATATGTGAAATCTATATACAGGAAAAGTTTTTATTCAGTGCGCAAACTGTAACCATGAATTCAGCATATCATTCTAGACCCCCAGCGTAGAAATTTCTCGTCGGTTATACATTAAAAAATCAGCTGTTTCATAGAAAAGTGCAATAACCTACGCGGTCAAAATGTATGGAACAGCTGATATTTTTTTGTAATTTGATTGTAACATGATTACTGATAAATGCGTGCACTGATTGGACAGGTCCACTCAATCTGTGTGGTTCTTCCCTCAAAAGACCATTTCAGACACCAATCCACATGGTCTTCACATGATCTGACCAAAATTACGTCTGGACTTTAAAAGAGACTGTGACCTCTGAGTTTGTTTCGGCCTTTCTTCTCAGAGTAGTCAGATAGGAAACGCCGGCCTCATCTAGTTTTAAAAAATATGTTTAAAATGTAAAAGTGTTTGCGCAAACCTGCTTACAGAAATAAAATCATTTATCATACTGAAAGTTGATGATTACCTGTTCAGCGACTTCCTTCTCCAGTTCACCCACATCGCCCCCCGCACTGGCCCGGCTACAGTGGCCCGCGGGTCCAGGCTGGCTGGCTGCCAGCTGTCTCTTCAGCTCCAACAGCTTGTTGATCTCCGGCTGCCACACCAGCTTGTCTTTTGTCGATGCTTTGATTTGGCGGACTTTTTCAGCCTAAGGGTAGGAGAAAAAAATATATACACCGAGAAATTTTAATGGTTGTTTTCCCGCAGCGAAATGGTTTTTTCTTGGTAATAGAATCGTTTTATAAACAAATAAAAAATCAGAAACAAAAAATGGCAGATTAACCATTGTGAAAAATCACCACGTGCGAGAGTTTATTTTGCTTTGAACATTTATGCATCACTGTTCCCTTTGTCGGCGGCGCGTGCGATTCGAGTAGTACCTACTAGTTACCTGTAGTGTTACTATTGATTCTGACGTTTTCGAGTTGATGAAAATTTTTTTTTTATTCTTTTAAAACAAAAACATCTTGATTTTTTTACTTTTACTCTATGCTTCGAAAGTACTCCTTATGGTAAGTTGTTCTGCCGCGGGAAAACAACCATTAAAATTTCTAGCTAAGCTATGCTTGCAGCGGTTAGCCCGTGGATGGGTGACCATCTATTACATAAGATAAGATAAGATAATATTTATTTGCTAAGACATGTGCACACATACAAGAATATAAACGTGCATGCAGGATAACATAAAGAAAATTTTACATGCTCAGACATGTTTGCCACATAAAATGGCGTGCAAATATGAATAGTTCTGATTGTTGATAATTAATTTGAAGAACATACAGAGAACCCTCCGTGCCTCGGAAAGTACGTTAAGCCGTTGGCTGTCATTCGTAGATTTTTGACAGTTGTTACGGGTCGTTAGAAACCCGAAAGTCTGACAACCGGTCTTACCAAGGGGTATCGTATTACCCAGTAACTGGGTTGTTGAGATCAGATAGGCCATTATAATTTCAGGCGAAAGATGTCCACTGCTGGACATAGGCCTTCCCCAAGCTCTGCCACTTCGATCGGTTCTATGCTTCTCGGATCCAGCGGGCTCCTACGGCCTTCACAAGGTCATCAGTTCACCTTGTGGGAAGCCTGCCAACTCTACGTCCTCAAGTACGCGGTCGAGAGATAATGGGCTATAAATCTACCTCGCAGGCCCAATGCGGGTTGAAAGAAATAACATGCCTTCGAATTTTTGGTTTTAGGACATGCCGGTTTCCACACGATGTTTTCCTTCACCAGCATGGCCCACTAACAATTATCTGCAACCAGCATGGACCATGGGTACTGCAAGGTCGAAATTAAATCTATCTATTTATATAAAACAAAGTCGTGTTAGTTACACCATTTATAACTCAAGTACGGCTGGTCCAATTTTATTGATATTTGATTTTTTAGATTTGTCTTCGTCAGGAATAGGATAGTAAGTATTAAAATATGATATTTATTTATAAAAAATATCAATCAAAACAAAAATCTAGCCGTTTATTTTTAACAAAACGCAACGCGATGCAACTGACAGCGCGCGTCATGTTATTTGTATTTTGTTTTGAAAAAAAATTACGCAAAACTGAAATGCATGTAGGTTCATTAGGACGTGTTGCGGAATTCTAAGAGAGAATTTACCAAAATTCTTACGGGAACGGGAAAAGACAGAGTAAAGTTTGTGCGCGTACGAAGTCGCGGGCAAAAGCTAGTAATTGATAATTAAAATCTGGTAAAACAATTACTATCACCGTTCCGTGTGGTGCCGGACGTAAAATAATAGCACCATCCCATTTATCCCCGTGGGTGTCGTAGAAGGCGACTAAGCGGCTTACTAGAGAATGGGCAGCAGCGTCCTCTATGCATTTTACCACCATACTGCCATCGCCAACCCGCCTGCCAAGCGTGACGATTATGGCAAAACCCCCCTTTTGGGGAGGCCTATGTCCAGCAGTGGACGTCTTTCGGCTGAAATGATGATGTTGAAAATAATTACTTGTTCCGCAACGGCTTTCTCCAAGCTACTAGCATCACTACTTGAAGTACTACACTGTGGTGCAGCTTGTGTCTTCTGTGGAGCTGCAGCTTGTCCCTTCTGTGCAGCGTCGAGCTGCTTCTTAAGAGCTAACAGCTTGGTGACTTCCGGCTGCCATACTGCCTTCTCTGTAGTCGCTTTCAGCTCACGGACTTTATTGGCCTAAAGAGGGAAAAAGTGATTTTGAAAAATCTTCATCAATCAATGGCCCACTAATGACCATCGTCTACCAGCATGCATAAAATCAGCTTATAATGTTCCCACTGCTGGGACACAGGCCTCCTCTTTGTGAGAGGGAGTGGGCCGTAATCCACCACGCGGCCCAGCGCGGGTTGGTAGATGTCACATGTCTTCGAATTTTAGGTTGAATGACATGGCGGTTTCCTCACGATGTTTTCCTTCACCAGCATGGCCCACTAACAATCATCTGCAACCAGCATGAACCACTAATGACCATCTTTACCCACCATGGACCACTAACTCCCATCTATCACTATCATGTAAGTACCATCGCCCATAATGCACCACCATTTCCTCACCTGTTCCGCAACAGCTTTTTCCAAGCTCCTGACGTCAGTACCGTGTGGTGCAGCTTGAGTCTTCTGTGGAGCTGCAGCTTGTGACTTCTGTGCAGCTTCGAGCTGTTTCTTGAGCTCTAACAGTTTGGTCACTTCCGGCTGCCACACTGCCTTGTCTTTATTTGACGATTTCAGTAAGCGTACTTTTTCACCCTGAAATAGTATCGAGAAATTATTGTGGTAACTAGAGTCCGGATATCCGTATCCGGATCCGCTGATATCCGCGAGAGAAAAAAGATCCGTATCCCTATCCGTTACATTTTTGCCAGATCTTTTACCTTATTAATAATTCCAAGTTACACTACTAAACTTTTTGTAGATTTTTTTTTACTCGTACTACTAACACAAACGTTATCTATGCTACCCAGTGTCACACTAAACTATAAACAAAAGAAAGACCCGCGCAACGCAAGTTGAAAATGTTCTGTCACGCAAAGCGTCAGGTGGCGTCAAAATAATATCGTTTCAAGGTCACGCGCACTGACACCGATTTGGTAAGAAATTTAAGATCCGTTTCCGCGGATCTTGACGCCGATTATCCGAATCCGGATCCGTATCTGCGGATCTACATTTTTAATGATTCGGACATTACTAGTGGTCGACCAGTGGCCGAAATTCGACCATAATTAATTTGAAACCTAATGTATTTCTAATGCATTATAATATAAAAATATTAGCTTTCTACTCCCCGTGTCCATATAATCTTTAACTGTGCCAAATTTCATACTCCGTCCACGAATTTTCATAAAAAGAGGTACTTACAAAGTTTTTGCTTCACGTATTAATATAATGATAAAAGAATACGAGTCCAATAACATGACAAATACACATAATTTTGTTGATTGTTTTAACAAAATTCAATTTTCTTTTCAAAAGCAGAAAAATCTTTAAACAATAAAGATTATGTTTCATTTCAAGAATTAGTATTGCCATTCAACGTGGCAATGCTGCCAGTCTTCTGGGCACGTTTCCTGATGACATCGATGCGGAAGAATACTTCGACGCCTAAGTGTCCTTTTGTTTTTGTATTTACTTTGTGTTTCATTGAAATAAAACCAATAGAAAACTTGAAATAAAAAGAAATTCGAAAAAATCTAGAAAGTAGATAAAATGTCACAGGAACTGCAAAAAAATGAGTTTTAAGTACCTGTTGTTTTAACGCATCTTCAAGCTCTGCGACAGCAGCAGACCCATTTTGCTGGAAAAATAAATATTCATTACTACAATTAATTCCTATTTACATTAAGGGGAACCTAGTCGCGGGCTCGAACTCACTGGTGGGCCTGGCTAAAAATCACGCTGTCGCACCAGGCTTCGTGTCCGACAGAGATAGTATCAGTGATGAGCAATTAGACGCTAGTCTACACGCACAACGTTATTGAGTGAGATGCAGGATTATTTATAGTAAAAAAAAAAACGCGAAACAATTAAAGTCTTTTGGAAGATCGGGTTTTATGAAAAAGCTAATGCCATAAATCAATGACTTGGCTGACTGGCTGACACTACACCCGTGACCCAAGGGCTGGTTTTTTACCTTGGTCAGAGGCTGAACATTGCTATACAACGTGGTAATGGCGCCAGTCTCTTGGGTACATTATCAGTCGACAGCGATGCGGATGAGTTTTTCGACGCTTTGTTTTAGTTTATTCGTTTTAGTTAGGTTATGGGAAATTTGTTATTTTTTTGATTAATTTGAACTACATTAATACACATTTTACGGAGAGTTGACTGCATGGCAGTGTGAGCCGACCAGCCCAGGCCGACGGCATCCGTGCACGGACATGACGTACACATCCGCGCCGTTTAGCTCAACCATATTTTAGGGAACTTAAGGTGAATGCGCAGTGGTAGAGCGCGAAATTCAAATTTTGTTACGTTTTTTGCAATTTTCAGGCGAGTGTCAGCTTGTTACTTGATCAAAATATGATTTGCGACTATAACATGTACGTATTTACAGATATATAATCATTAGAATCAATAATACATCTTTCTAAGTTAGATTTGTTCCGGATAAATTTCTTATGGAAAAGTGCTTGTGGAAGAAATCTAACTTATAAGAGATATATTAGACATTCTAATGACTTAGTTCTGTATACACGTACCAGTTATATTCGCAAATCACATTTTGATCAGGATACAACCTGATACTGACCTGAAAATTGCAAAAACGTAAGAAAATTTGAATTTCGCGGTCTACCACTCCGCATTCACCTTAACGGCAAGATGTACAGCGACGCCATCGCCTGGACATTTACGTGAGTATGACAGAGTCACTCTGCCATGCAGTTTTACATTTCTAACTATTTACTATTTTATATAATATACAGGGCTTACAGTGGTTAATAAAGAGTTAAGCTAGCAAAAATAAGAGGTTCCTTTTAGTCTGTGCTAAATAAACGTATTGTCTTCCTTGAAAAAAAAAAAAAAAACATCCAAATACGTTCGGCCGTTTTTGCATGAAATATGGCCCACAAACTTACACATTTATAATATTAAGTAGGATTTTATTAGCGCTATCTCTGTCTCACCTTATTAGTCCTCTCGCTCTGCGTGCCCGCATACTTAGCGCGCAACTTCTCCAGCACTTCGGGCTCGATCCTAGCGAATAGCGGCTCTGATCGGCCGATGATGTGCCCGTATGGTAGGTATTGAAGAAGTGCTGGGTTCCTGAATTGAAAAAAAAAAAGATTATAAATGATAAATGACTTTATTTCTGTAAGTAGGTTTATACAAAAACTTTTACATGTCAATTATATTTTTAAAACTAGATGAGGTCTGCGTTTCCTATCTGAAAACTCCGGGAAAAAAGGCCGAAACAAACTCAGAGGTCACAGTCTCTTTTAAAGAGGCTTACAGTTGCACAAAGACAAACATTAATGTGACGTTACATATTGGATCATTAACGCTAATGATTTCACTAATTTAATGATGTTGCACATAACAACTGTAAGGCGGTAATTGTGCTTGCTTTGTGCAGCAAAAACTGTGACAGATTGCTTCGGTTGACACTTCATTATTTAATAGAGCGGCAGGTCTGAACACCTTAAATGGAACTGGACAGCCAATGGGCTGTCCAGTTCCATTTAAGGTGGGCAGCCTTTTGAGCCTCGACAGCTATCTTTGTTTTATAGCACAGTATTGTGTTTCAAACACGATACGTCTATTTAATGCATAGAGACTTTTTCGTCTCTAGAGATGGCAAAAAAACATTTTCCAAAAAAAAAAACAACCGACTTCCAAAAAAACACTACAAAGTGAAAAATAACTTTAATTTCGGAAGTCGGTGTCTTTGGAGCTGTATTTGAATTTTTTGTCACCGCCTTCCGAAATTAAAGTTATTTTTCACTTTGTAGTGTTTTTTTTGGAAGTCGGTTGTTTTTTTTTTTGGAAAAAGTTTTTATTTTTCACTTTTTAGTGGTTCACATGTGCTTACCCCTTCACAGCATACCGGCGTGATGTTATGTTATGAACTGGTGTAAGCAATAGACAGACATGAGATTTCAGCAATCCCAGTCCATTTGCTATCATTTATTGAGGAGTTCCGATGCCTATCTCCAAAGTTCTTCATCAGATCTTCACTAAATTGAAATGAGACCACTCCGAGAAAGTACTCTTTCGAAAAATAGCTAAATCGCTTTGTGTGCCTATAAAATTTGAAGAGTTCTCTCTATTTCTCCAGGTTCCCATCATCAGATCCTGACTTGATGATCATGGGACCACCTGGGAAGTATACCCTTTCAAACAAAAAAAACAAAATCCAAATCGGTCCAGCCATCTTCGAGTAATCGGGGAACATACATAAAAAAAAAATTAAAAAAAAAAGGTTCCGACTTGATAACCTCCTCCTTTTTTAAGTCGGTTAAAAACAAACAAGGAAGGCCGTGGAAATGCTGGGAAGATATATTTAAGGAAAGATGAGGCCCAGACTGAAGGAGACAAGCAAGAGAGATAGGGAAAAATTTAGAAAGTTGGGGCAGGCCTACACCGCAGAGGCGACTTCCATAAATAAATAATTTTAAGTGCATGCTTACACTAATTAATTTTGTAATCCTTCCATATTTGAATCCAAATCTAGCTTAAGAATATATATAAAAATAATATGTTTTTTTTTTCGCTATAATTATAAACAACAATTTTAATGATAAATACGTAATATGTGAAGTGATATAATGGTAGAATAAAAGACTCTTAAATTTTATAGTTACTTACTCAGGATTAAATAAGCCTTAAATCTAACGGAGAAAAAGAAAGGTAGAGGACGCCCTCTGTACACATGGTACACTAGTTTGACCAGCCTCATAAATAAAGAAAAACTACCCGATCCTGTTGGGTCGGGTAGTTTTTCGGGGCCATGACGTTCTGTCTAGGGTTATCGCCCTAGACAGATCGTCATGGCGCAGAAAAATTAGGAGAGCTGACCCTACCTAATGTGGGATGGAGCAAAGAAGAAGAAGAGTTACTTACTCAGGATTAATCCTCAGTGACTCCGGCTTGACCCTGAGCTGTTCCCTCAGTTTCCTGCAAGTCTCGGGCAGGTACGGCGACAGGAGCGTACACAGGAGGGCGACCAGCTGGACGCAGAGACCGATGGCGGTCGCGCCACGCTTTCTGAAAAATGCAATATATAAGTCATCAATTAACTCAGCCTACCGCACCCGACCGACGCTTGCTCGTTGAAGCGCCAGCCCGCGCCGCAGCTGAGCCAGTAGCTTTAAATTCCCCTTATAATAATAATGATGCCAATTCGATCCAGCCTGTCCACAATAGCGATAGCTGTCCCCCTATCAGTGACGCCCTGAGCCGAGGTCCGTACCCCACAGGGGGTGCCCTCAGCGTGCAGTCGCTTAGCATATAAATCTTAGTTTGTAAGCCCTGGCTGGAGGCATTAAGTGTAAAATCTTAATGGCAGCCCCAGGAATGACCGGTTGAGCAGTCACGGCCTCTCAAGGCCAACTGCGAGATGCCCTACAAAAAAAAAAAAAAACAGCCTACCGCAGTCCGCCCCGACCCTTGCTGGAGCGTCCCTAAACATTATTATTTAGGGACGCTTTTTCATTCCTATCCAGTCTGTCCCTTGCTGCCTTCTATCAGCGAAGTCGAGGTCCGTACCCCCCAGGGGGTGCCCTTAGCGTGTAGTCACTTTAGTTTTAAGTTTTTTAAGCCTTGGCTAGAGGCTTTAATTTATTAAGGTAGCTACAGGCAAGTCCGGTTAAGCACCCGACAACCTCATAGATTGACCTGCGAGATGGCATTCCCAAAAAGAGTCTATTGAAGTCCACTGCTGGGCATAGGTCTCTACTAGGCTACGCCACAACACCCTGTCCTCCACCTTCTGCATCCAGTCTGTCCCAGCCACCGGTCCATCTAGCTGGGGGGCGTCCCACGCTACGCAAGTAAGAAGTCATGAGCAGAGATCGGATATTCAGATGCATATTTACCTCAAGATCATTTTTGGCTATGAAAGTATGGAAGCGGCTTTATAAATTATTTGTAATATTTATTAAAAACCCCGGGATTCTTGGATTGCATAACTATTCCGATGTGTATTCATTTAAAATTCATGTTTAACCCGATACAAATATGTGTATGTACGGGAGGAGGGGTGGCTTGTATTAGTTAAAACAAAAAATAAACAAATTACTTACCTAAATTAAGACTTTTTCGATACAAAAGCGCATTCCATGTTAGCCAATATCTCAACTTTAGGTGAATATGCATCCGAATATCCGATCTCTAGTCATGATGTAGGAATATAAACTTTTTCGAGATTTGATAAACTAGCTGTGCCCGCGACTTCGTCCGCGTGGAATAGTGTCTTTGGGTCTTTGTCTCTTGTAGCAAACTTATAAAACATTCACATAAACCTTACATATTTCCATACAAACTTTCATCACCTATTCCCTATTGTTATTTTACACTCATGAGGGTAAAACTTTGGATGTCATATTTATTTATATCGAATCAACAGCCTAAAAAATAATTTTCAAGCTTCTAGCTTTAAAAATGACGATACTTCCATAGAACTTTTCATCCCCCCTTACAACCGCTTACAACCCTTTTTTCGCATAAAAAAGTAGTCCTTTCTCAGGCTCTAGACTATCTGTGTACCAAATTTCACTTAAATCGATTCAGTAGTTTTGGCGTGAAAGCGCGACAGACAGACAGAGTTATTTTCGCATTTATAATATTAGTAAGGATTATAATTGGCAACTTTTGAAGAGTGCAGCACTACTCGTATTTATTCATGATATCAACATTAAAATATAAATTACTATCTCTTGCCAGCGGCTTCGCCCGCTGAGAGGTTGAAAATTATGGCACGGGAATGTACCACCGGGATATAAACTATCCTATGTGTTCATCCGGGTTATAAACTATCTGTGTGCCAAATTTCATCCAACTCCGTTCGGCCGTTTTCGCGTGATTAAGTAACAAACATCCAAACATTCAACCTTTCACATTTATAATATTAGTAGCAAGTAGCATAAGAGGCAATATGAGTCTTTAAAAAAATATGTCGACGCGCATGCAAATAGGTGCGTAAAGCATTAATTACTGCTTTGTTCTGATTTACAATTTAAGAACTAAAAGCAAATTACTTAAGGCCCATAGTATCCTCATCTTCCGTCTGAATGCTAAAGCACGACTGCCGCCCGCGCATTTTTTTTTTGGGCATCTCGCAGTTGGCCTTGAGAGGCCGTGACTGCTCAACCGGGCTTTCCTGGGGCTGCCATTAAGAAGTTAATCTTAACGCCTCCAGCCAGGGCTTACAAACTAAAATTTAAAAACTAAGCGACTGCACGCTGAGGGCACCCCCTGTGGGGTACGGACCTCGGCTCAGGGCGTCACTGATAGGGGGACAGGTATCGCTATTGGGGACAGGCTGGATCGAATTGGCATCATTATTATTATAGGGGGAATTTAAAGCTACTGGCTCAGCTGCGGCGCGGGCTGGCGCTTCAACGAGCAAGGGTCGGTCGGGGCCGCCCGCGCAGGGCACCTCTGAGCTTTTATCTCAAAATGGGGATATTCCTTGGCAAATGTTGATTAATTTACAATTGTGCTCTAGCGATTCTGTAGTACCTCTAACTATCTATTTTTCAGTTTATTTTTTTTCCAAATAACGAAGCCGTTTAGTAGGAGTATGGAATAGAAGCCAAAATATTGCGTGTTGGAAAATATTTTTTTACAGCAAAAGTATTAACCATACAAAAAAGTACCCTCGGCAAAATGATCTATATGAATCTATAGCAAAATCATAGATTTTTCAAATCTTCAAGACAAGCCGTTAATGAGCAGTAGGGTTCATAAACCGTGTTACGCTACCAAACGGGACGTAGGCCCTTAAGTTTCTTGGAGTTTACATTGTTTATTTTACACATCTGTACATCCATTGTTGCGTAGTGGATTTTCCGCTGCGTGGGTGATTGTGTCGTTTAACAAATTGCATAGATTTTATGTGAGCCCTTCTGCGAAGGACAAGACGAATGGTTTCGGAGAACGGCGGTAACATCTGCGCTGCATATGCAGTTTACCGGACGTAGTCGTGGGTCGGCCTATGATGGATAAGGAACAATGTTCTCTGGTTGTGAGAGATGTCGGAAAAAGGGGCCTCGCCCTCGAGCCCACAATCTGTTTTGAGACATCGTAAGGCGACCTACGAAAACGTTCCTCTCTGCGAAATCCTATTTTATCATTCGGTCTTAAGATTTAAGTTGTGTACTAGCGTCATTGTGTGAGCTAAAGACAGTTAGTATTATAGATCATTCACAACTATCTTTTAAATAAATTAATGTCGCGTTACCACGCCCAATAGGAGCTACTTATGATCTCGTACGAAAGCGGATTGCGAATCTTAATACGCCTTGCTCCGATATATAATATGTTGTTTGTAATAACTCACTTATCAATATCAGCTCCTTTGAGTAGCACCCATGGTTGTTGGAACTGCATGTGCTGGTTACCGAGGCGGGATATAGACAGGACGTGACGTAACGCCTCTCGGAGACGACCCTTCTCCATGTGTTGCACGTAGGCTGGGGAAGGAAATAATATAAGTACATAAAAATAGGGTATTTTATCATTTATTAAAAACTATTTTAATTTGAAGATTGGGACGAAATATGTAACAGAAAAATAAAAGTAAATTGATTTATATGCATTTTCTCAATTAAAAACAATTTAAATCAAACATTTTTCGTTGTTTTGAATTTACCGCCAAAACGCTCCTTATGATGACTTTTTTATCACGTGACCACATGTAACGTCAACTTTGTGTAAACTAAAGTAGTTGTACACAAGTGAATGTCGAGTTTATGATTAACAAGATTTTTAATGGATAGAAAGTGGTATTACTGGTGTGTATGTGCGGTGCCTCTGTGCACAAATACTTCTAAAATTGCGCCACACAGTATTTTTACCCGTGCCGTTTACACAAATCTGACGTCACGTGTGGTCACGTGATAAAAAAGTCCTCGTAAGGAGCGTTATAGCGGTAAATACAAAACAACGAAAAATACATTTGTTTTTAATTGAGAAAATGGATATAAATCAATTTATTTTTATTTTTCTGTTAAATATCGCGTCCCAATCTTCAATTTAAAACGCCGGGGGGACATCTAGTAACCTTATGGGTGACGTTCTGCAGAAAGGTCAGGTGCGTAAATGATAAATGATTTTATTTCTGTAAGTAGGTTTGTACAAACACTTTTACACGTCAATTATATTTTTTAAACTAGGTGAGGTCGGCGTTTCCTATCTGACTACTCTGAGAAGAAAGGCCGAAACAAACTCAAAGGTCACAGTCTCTTTTGAAGTCCAGACATAATCTTGGTCAGATCATATGAAGACAATGTGGATTTTTGACGATTTTCTATTCTGTATGTTCATTCCTCTAAGTACCTGGTACTTATTGACAGGCCTGCACTGTCCTCCCATACCTATTATCACTGTAATTTGAAAACATTGTAAAAGCCAATTATTTTTAAAACAGTAACCGTGGAGTTTCTTGTCGGCTCTTCTCCATAGGAAACGACAAATTGGAACCGTGCACCTAGCTTCTGACGTTTCATAAGTGCCCATGCGGGTTTATGTGGAATAAAATATTTTGATTTTGATTGGTGTCTGAAATGGTCTTTTGAGGAAAGAACTACACAGATTGAGTGCACCTGTCCATTCAGTGCACGCATTACGCATACGCAGACGTATGACCAGATGTATGAACGTAAACGAGGCAAACGGAGTATGTAAGGATCGTAGTAGGTAGCGTTCTGTAGTGCCTGCCTACCTCACGGGAAAAAGGCGTGACCTTTTTATAAGTATACATTTAAGTTGGTGCGAGACAGCATAATAATATTTTTTTTAAATATTTTTTTCGATTTAATTTTAATTTATACAAATTTGCTCATTTTAACTTTAATTTTATTTTATTTAAATTTGTTCATTTTAACTTTAATTTTATTTTATTTAAATTAGTAAATTTTAATTTCTGATTATTAAATTAATTTTATTTTTTAATTTCTGTAATTTAGTTAAATTCTGATATAATATGTCTATTTATTTCTAATAGTTAATGTAGTATGCCTATGGATCCTGACATCTGATTTAAAACGTTTTTTATTTTTTATTTATACTCGTAATATTGCCCACTCCCTCCGACTAATGACAACGTCGTGAAGCACAGCACTTTTATCGATAACTTATTGGAAGTTATAGTAAATTATGGGCTATTTATCGATCAACATCGTCTGCCTAGCCTTTTCCCAACTATGTTGGGGTCAGTTTCCAGTCTAACCGGATGCAGCTGAATACTAGTATTTTACATGGAGCGGCTGCCTAACTGACCTTCACAACCCAATTATTGGGCAATACCATACGAATGGACGAAGATTTTATCGGCATGTCAGAAGTACTGTGAGGGGGATTTATGAAAGTGTTGTTAAGTTTTTTTTTACTTTGTCTTAATATTTGTATTATTTTCTCTTATGTGGAAATGTTTTTTTTTTGTTTGTGCAACCTGTAATCTTTAATTTTTGTAATTGGTTTTAAACCGTTTTAATTAAAGAAATAAATAAATACGAAACTACATTTTAGAAGGGGCGACTAGAATCAATTCTATTTTAATGTAAATGTTGACGTTCAAAAGTGCCTTTTAAGTGCCTATTTGTAATAAATGCTTTGACTTTGACTTTGATTGAGTACTTACCAATAATCTCTCTATTGACCTGCGCGATCAGCTCATAGTCTGCCTGAGTCAGCGCTAGGTCGGGCACACGACCCTTGAAGGCAGCCGCGCAGAAGCTTAGCGAGCGATGGCAGAAGTTACCCAGATTGTTTAACAGTTCGGAGTTGTTCCTGAAAAAAGATATTTAATAAATTATTGCTGTAAAACACGATACATAATTATGGATGCAAGCTCGGCGAAATGTCACCACCAGCTAGGGTAAATGATAAATAATTTTATTTCTGTAAGTAGGTTTGTACAATTTTACACGACAGTCATATTTTTTTAATTAGATGAGATTGGCATTTCCTATCTGACTACTCTGAGAAGAAAGGCCGAAACAAACTCAGAGGGCAATCTCTTTTAAAGTCCATACATAATCTTGGTCAGATCATGTGAACACCATGTAGACTGGTGACTGAAATGGTCTTTTGAGGAAATAAACACACAGACTGAGCGGAAATATCCAGTCGGTGCACGTATTTGTCCGGTAGGGTAGAATAAATAAATAATAAATATTTTTTTATTGACATAAAACAATGAGTGTCTGTGTGGGGGGGGGGTGTGGGAGGGTGTGTGTTTGTGTGCGAGGGGGTGTGTTTGTGTGTGAGAGAGAGTATGTTATCGTGAGTGAGAGAGCGTGTTAGAGTGAGTGATAGTGTGTGTATGCGTGCGTCTGTGTCTGGAGGTGTGTATATGTGTGTGTATCAGGGGTATGTATATAATGCATGTAATTAGTGGGATTTAGTTGTGTAAGTGTTTATTTTAATAAGTTTTCTGTTTGTGTGTAATCAAATTTTTGTAGCCTATAATTAGACAGTCTTTAGAGACATGAGGAACAGGGTGTAAAGTTCACTCAGCCTCCATAGACAAGGGAGGATCTTCCAACCAGACGGGTGTTGTGTATGGTGGACGACTGGCCGACGATTGATGTTGGGACGTTGTATATATGCTAGTTGCGCGGTAAACTCAGCTTGCGCGATGCAGGACTTTGCGTGACGTCAGTGTGATGCGAGCTCGCATTTGACTGAATGAAAGCTTTAAAAAATGTTTTTTTTTCTGTAGGAAAGCTTAGCTAGTTTTAGCAGTTTCTCTTTGCTTCAGTTTTTTTAAGCACATTTTTATTAAACTTGCGGTAGGAGTAAACTTAAAGCGTTATTCCCCCTCTATGCGACTTTATATATAATAGCATGAAACAGAGAGAGAAATAGTTTTCATGGTTTTCGAGGGTGCTGTAGCCGATAGTGAAATCGAAATGAAAACCGAAGATGGCGGCTGTGAAACCTTTAATTTTTTTTTTTGCTTTTCGTGGTATTCGACAGTCAATCAACTCTATATCGAACTACATTCGGAGTTGAAAGGAAAGCGTAAAGAAACTTCGTTCGTGACGGGGTCCCCGACCACGAACGTTTTTTTTTTTACTTATCCAGACCGAGTGTTAATAGTATATTTTATATCGAGGGACTAAACGAAGCCATAATATACCAGAGGTGGTTTGACTCCCGAGCGTGTATTAAGTTGGCGTTTAGTCTCGAGGTGCAAACTGTACTTTTCACTTTGAGTGCGAGAAAAATAGTAAATTTAGTACAAAAACATTTGATAAATATTACTTATTAAAATTAAAATAACAACAGATTTTTTTACTTGAAGCTAAATCTACAATTCGAATTACATATTTGAAAAACCATGGAACTAAAACTCTCAACCTTTTCGCAATGAAGATGGTCCACACTCCACAGATAATAGTATATTTACTGGCTGTTTGAGTTTGTCTATGTCACATGAAGGAAATAAAAAAAAAAACTAATTACTTTCACTCCCTAGAGTATAAAGTGGTCACTTTAGTCCCGCTTCGTAGGGCTATATTGGCGTACTTTTAGAGCATGAGAAGTGAAAAGCACTTTTAATTAAAAAGACAATTGATATTATTGGCTATTTCAAATCGTAGTTTGCTATAGTGAATAATGTATTTTTTCGTATATAATAGCGTTTAAGGCTCAAAAGAGATGCAATTCGAGCGATGTTCAATTTAAAGTCGACCGATAGCTGTATGCCATTATTTAAAAAGCACAAATTATTAACTCTACCATGTCTGTATATTTTTGAAATTGCGGCATTTGTTAGGGTAAATCGATATCTATTTCCACGACTAGCTGACTCCTTCCCCCGTAATAGACGTGACAATAATCAACTGTGTTCGCATACGTCAAAGACTGCATTAATGGGAAAAAGCGTTTTCTGTATGGCTCCTAAAATTTATAATAAAATACCACAGTCATATAAAGCATTGCCGATAAATTTGTTTTAAAAAAAAATGCGAGATTTATTAACAGAGAAGTGTTATTATAATATAAATGACTTTTTGAATGACACTATTTGACATTTTTATTTTCTTTATTCTTAATTTTATAGTTGCGTGCCGCTTGTGCCGCGTTGCTGCCACGACGGTACTCATATTCCATAATTACTCGAATTTTTAACGTATCCATGATGACGAAAAAGATTGAAATGCGATGAAAATGTAACACTAATCAATAAACAAATGACTACTTTTGGAAAAAAAAATCCATGTTTTTAAAATAAAATTAATTTGAAATTAGAATTCTTACCCAAACAAAAATTATTTTGATTTGAAATGGCCAGTACTGCAAAACGGCAATTTCATAGGTAAAGACCTAATATTAATATTGTGACATCCTGCATGCTTAATTTGCATGTATACACATGTTTTGACAAATAAAATTATCTTTATCTTTCTCACCTAGTACCAAGTTCAACCCAACTAAAACTGGAGTCGGAGGTCTCGGGTCGAATGCTAGCCAGGTAGAACCTCCATACGTCTGAAGGTATACCTGTGTCCTGGAAAATATAATTATACATTTATGAATTAAAAAACAAAATACAGGTGATTGTTTACTACATGGTGGCGGGGGGGGTCTTTGCTTTGCTTATTTTTGACGACATGGGGGATTAGGGCGTCTGGATGGTGATTACGTCACCAGAATTATTTCTTTTACTTTTGGATTTTCTACAAAATTTTGTCGATTTTGGTTTGAACACATGGCAACCCTACTTGTCTATGAATGGCTCGAAGAAAACAATGACAATATTCCAAAAGCAACGAAAGTGAGCAGACACGTTGTGTGTCTGCTACCAATGTTTTCGTGAGCATGGGAATGGGGGGTAAGAGTTTTGCTTACTTTTGCTGACTAGGGGGAGGGGGGGGGGGGGTTAATAATTGCATAAAATCTGCTTACGTAATACTTGAATGGCCCCTATGGATATTTAGATGTTTGTGACTCAATCACGCAAAAACGACTGAATAGATTTGGATGAAATTTGGCACACAGATAGTTTATATCCTAGCAGTTTTTGTCTATAGTTTGTACTTTTTATCCCGGTAGTACGTTCCCGTAGGATAATTGCCAAACTAAGCGGGCGAAGCCGGTGGCAACAACTGTACTAATAGATTAAAGCTGAACAGTTTGTTTGAACGCGCTAATCTCTGGAACTACCAGTAGTCTTTGAAAAAATATTTTTGCATTGGATAGCAAAATTCTTGAGGAAGGCTATTATAGGCTATTTATTATCACCAGAGGTCGGAATTAGGTAGAGTTATTTATGTACTTACACTGATTTCATACAATGAAAGAATAAAATGGATATGTCCCAAATCCCGGGATGAATTTTTAAGACCAGAAAAATCCCGTGATTTATCAAATAAAAAGTTATTTACTTTTACACAATTTAAACCACTGCACGCGCGACGTTGCCAAATTTCAATCTCTGAGTTTTTTATTATTATTTATTTGTAATATTGTTGGTCACACGGGCTTGTCTATTAGAAATCCCGGGAAGATCCATATTAATATCAACATTTCGATGCAAGTACATAAATAACTCTACCTAATTCCGACCTCTGAGTATCAAGCTAGGACACTTAGGAGCCGAGCAAAAAAGAAAAAGAAGTAATAGTGCGGCCAGGCAATGCGTTGCGACGGGGAGGGTCGAGGCAACAAAAAAAAAATCCCGTGGACAAAGTCGCGGCCTGAAGCTAGTGAATGAATATAAAGATGAATTAATCCTCAGTGTAATAGCTTACTTGTGCATCACTTCCAAACACACCAACACCTCGAGACTTCGAGAACTTGCCGTCTTCATAGTTCAAGTATTCTGAAAAAAATAAAAACATAGGATAACTATTTTTATACGTTCGAGTGCGAAAATGGTCGTTGACCTCCACGCGATATAAAGTTTGAGTTTCAATATTATGAAAATGTTAAGTAGGATTCCCAAAAATGTACTGCTGTTCGATTATTAGTCTATTCAATAAGTAAACTCCAAAATGTCGAGCAAATTGAGATAGTAGTTTTATGAGAAATCAACATAACACGGGAACAAACACACTTTCAGCCATTCTCTGTTATCTCCATTGTTTATAACTAAAGTACTACGTAATTCGAGTACGGTTTACAATTTATGTTATGGGCTGTTTATTCAAGAACCAAAAACAGTTTACTTTAAGTGGCCAGAGGCAATAAAAACTTGAGTGGCCCTTTTTTTGTAAGCAAGGTCATAAATATGTGGTGCGGGTTGTTCGAAAGAGATACCGCGGCCCCTGGCACACAGGCAACTGAGGGAACACGGGTGGGTTTTAGTCAGTAAAAGTCTGACACGCCCTCCTGCTCCACCCAAAGCGGGAGAAGTTATTTGATGATTTTCCATCCAAAAAAAAGAGGTCATAAATATGTCAGCTATCAGATATCGGCGCGGGAATTGAAGTATTTTACCAGATAATTCCGGTGAGAAATCTTATACATTTTTTTTTTGTAGATGTGACTTTATTTTGTCTAATATTCAGGGGCATATAATATACCTGTCGCGAACAGATGGCTGACCAGCACATGCCCCTCGTTGACGCCCATCAGCGTCGCCGGGAACATCACGCAATGGAACGGCACGTTGTCTTTAGCCATGAATTGATACAGCTTCACCTACAGACAAGGAAATGCTGGTTCAGGTCAGGAAATTCTGGTATTAAGAAATACGTGAAGCGAAGCAAAAAAAAGGAAAATTTTCCACTTTCGCTGATTTACGTGATTTTACAGTTAAAAAAATGTATTTCTATAAGTTTTAATACACAAAATATAAGAAGAATAAGAATAATATTTTTATTTAAGAAAACGTATACAAAAAGAGTACATTTAGCCAACAGTAGCAAGTTTCCCATACAATTATAGTGCCTAAAAATAAACTATTTCTAAAATATTTTTATTACAAGCGCAAGTGATGATGAATTAGTGTTTCGGAATTAGAATGTTAGGTAGCAACCCGCCCGATCTAGGTTTTTTCAAACCTGTGATTCCGTCCATCACTTTACATTTCAATTAAATTGCGAAATTAACATTTACTAAAACTTAAGTAGTTAGTTGTAAACAAATTAATGTCGAGTTTATGATTAACAAGATTTTTAATGGATAGAAAGTGGTATCACTGGTGAGCGCTGCCTCTGTGCACAAATATTTCTAAAACTGCGCCACACAAAGTATTTGTACCGATGCCGTTTACACAAAGCTGACGTCACGATGTCACGTGATAAAAAGTCATCGTAAGGAGCGTTTTGGCGGTAAATTCAAAACAACGAAAACTAAATTTGATTTTAATAGTTTTTAATTTATTTAAATTTTTCTGTTAAATATATCGTCCCAATCTTCAAATTAAAATAGTCTTTATTAAATTGGAAAATACCCTATCTAATGAATTAATGTATTAGGGGAGGCCTATGTCCAGCAGTGGACGTTTTTCAGCTGAATTGATGATGAAGATTATGACTCACATCATGCTCTTTGTCAGGTTTCCACCACTTCTCGAACTCTTTGGTCGCGTTCTGTGTGATGCTCAGGTAGCCGATCGGCGCGTCAAACCACACGTAGAACACCTGGCGAAGGAAAAAACAAAACTTTTATATATTAACACGTTGATCAGACTTCACGATTGGAGTTAAAATAAAAATCCGACCAAGAGTGAGTTAAACTATTGTAATATATATAAAAACTTGAAGGCGGTGACAAAAAATTCAAATACAGCTCCAAAGACACCGACTTCCGAAATTAAAGTTATTTTTCACTTTGTAGTGTTTTTTTGGAAGTCGGTTGTTTTTTTTTTGGAAAAAGTTTTTATTTTTCCCTTTTTAGTGGTTCACATACCGGCGTGATGTTATGTTATGAACTGGTGTAAGCAATTGACAGAGATGAGATTTCAGCAATCCCAGTACATTTGCTATCATTTATTGAGGAGTTCCGTTGCCTATCTCCAAAGTTCTTCATCAGATCTTCACCAAATTGAAATGAGACCACTACGAGAAAGTACTCTCCCAAAAAATACCTAAATCGCTTTGTGTGCCTATAAAATTTGAAGAGTTCTCTCTATTTCTCCAGGATCCCATCATCAGATCCTGACTTGATGATCATGGGACCACCTGGGAACCACCCTTTCAAACAAAAAAACAAAATCCAAATCGGTCCAGGCATCTTCGAGTAATCGGGGAACATACATAAAAAAAAATTAAAAAAAAAAGGTTCTGACGAATTGATAACCTCCTCCTTTTTGAAGTCGGTTTAAAAAATGGTTTTTAACCACACGGATATGCCAACCCTGTGACGACCAATAGAAGTAGAAAGTATGAAATTGATATTTATAGAATATTTGAATAAATACCATACCTTGTTAGTGAACCCCTCCACAGGCACGGGCACGCCCCACTTCAGGTCGCGTGTCACCGCACGCGCACGCAGTGGCTCCCGCATCCACGAGCGGGACACGGCGCGGGCCGACGGGGACCATTGCTTCTCTACTGAGCTGATCCACGTGCGGAGTGAAGGTTCTAGCTGTGGAGTAGAAAGTTAATGTTGTAGCCAACATGGGCCATGGTGCAAAAGGATTGTTCGTGCGGCTCGGACCACTCGGAAATCTTCGGCTGCGGTCGTGAGACAGCGGGGGGCCACGGCGAGAGGCGCGGCGTACGGGACGCGGCCCGGCGGGTCACTTCGCTACCGAGCTCCGACGGCGGCACTTCATACGCTTACCAATATCGATATTAATATTGTACAGTCAGCGTCAATAATATCGGGACGAACAGACTGTTCAAAATAATCTAAACAACTATGAAAATAGGGTATTACACCAATTTTTGAAGTGTCCTAAAAAAATACACCATTTTTATTTAATCGATTAGTGCCGTAAAAATGCATTTAAATTTTAAATTTTCTAATTTCGCGCGTAATTTGACGAAAACGCTGGACGCAGTGGGCGCCATATTGCTCTGTGGGTATGACGTCAGTTTTCTGTGGACCAACGTTGCCATAATAATCGACTATTCGCTTCCCTACGACGAAATGAACGTCTAAAGTCTCTGTTGTAACCGTTCGGTCGACGATGAGTCATCGGTAATGTAAACACGTGTGGTACGAAAAAAATATTTGGGAGGTGTGTTCTATTTATGTTTTAATGTGAAATTATGTATTATCATTATCAGTCACCTAAAAAATGACGGCGCCATCTAAATTGAAAATATTGACCAATAAAATGTCGACATGTAAAACTGTCTTAAAAAATCAACTAACATAAATAAACATTTAATTTCAACTATCAGAATTGCCAACATGGGCCAGCATGGGCCACTGTGTAAACAGCCGATGGGCCAGCATGGGCCACTATCGTATCGTATCTTACCTGCCCCAGTTCAATGAACAGCTGCACACTAGGGCTGATGGTAGGCGTGTGTCCGCACACCTTACACTTGGGCTGTACCAGCTCTGTGGCCGTGATCAGTTTCCCACATTTGTCACACTGGTCGCCCCGCGCGCTCTCGTACCCACAGCCGGGGTAGGGACATGTGCCTTCTACGAATCTGTGGGAAAGAAAAGAATATAATGAAAATAACGCAATAAAGAAGAATGAAAATCTGATCAGCCGTTAAAGACGTGAAAATGTAACAAACAAACACAGAGACATATCGAGTTACTTCCACACATAATGAGAGTTTTCATGAATATTCAAGCCACCAGTTGGCGCCACTTTGACAAGAGCTCTGCCAGTTCGAAAATTAACTTAAAATATTTGATGTCATTCGCTTCATTATTTCGTTCACCATTCAGTCCGTAGGCGCTTTGACACTTTTGACAGGTGACCGGACCTAACGTCTCAGTGCTGCCACCTAGTGAACGTCATTTCAGAAAACCCTCATTCATTCGCATGAATAGTATTAAGTACTATCTTCTACTCACGACTTCTAATAATTACTTCGTTTTGCGCTTAGCGTTCATTCTGAGTTTTTGGTCTGCTTCGTAGGGTTGTAGAATGATGTTAAATAGCGTATCAAAAATGATTTTTAAGTTCGACTGGAAGCAAACAGTCAAACTCTTCAGATTTATTACTAGTATATAGCAGTGGCGCGCAGTCCATAAAGACAGAAAGACACTGCCTACCCTACCTAAATCAAGCAAAGGTATTTAAAACTAAAATATTATTTTATCAATAAACAAAAAATCTTTATTCATAAATCAGCTCCACCTGTCGAGCGTCAGTCGTATCATTAGTATAATCGATACAATATCCGTTCGTTCGTACAATTTGATGCAACTGTTCGCGTCATGTTTATATGTGTGCTCTCGTGGTCATATAGATTTATTGTGTGTGCGTTCCTATAATTAACGCACACAACCGTACAGAGTAGTCACTGGCTTTTTACGCGTTTTCACTGCACGATGAATTTATTACGAAACTTGCCGAAGTTTTCCGAATAAAGTTGGTTGTGCGACTATTTTTTACATTGAATTGTCGCTACATAAACAACCATTACTTTTTTGTCGTACGTATTTTTATATTCCGATTTCCGACGCCATTGTTGATTGTTTTAGTTGTGAGCTAGAATAGCATGTATTTAAGATTTTAACGTTGATAATAGTGTTAAAAATAGATAATATTCACTGTGAAAGTTGTTCAGATGGTGTGTGTAGTAGATAAAATTTAAAAATTACAAACCAAACAAGTGATCGTGAAAAGTAATTGTACACCGGATTTGCAACTAATACAAACTAAAGTTAAAGTCAATCGTAAATTCAAAATAAACCAATATGATTCTTAATTGCCTCACAGGTTGCATGCTTTGTAGGTACAGCAATCGGTTAGTCTGTTTTTTGGCTTTTTTTTTATTTCTACCTACCCTGTCTAAAAACTGTGCACGCCACTGGTATATAGATACGGGTAGATTGGTACTAAAGGCTGCTGGTGTCGACGTCAGTATTAACTGCTTCTCACACGAACAACTGTACGTCGCTTGGTGCCGCGTCCTGTCCTAACTCTCTGTATATTTTGGGTGTTGAGAGCAAAACTACAAACGTACAGTCAACTGTGGCATCTTTACCTTTCCATAGCAACTTTACCTATGAGTACTGCGGGTTGTTCTAAAGAGATACCGCGGCCCCTGGCACACAGGCAACTGAGGGAACACGGGTGGGTTTTAGTCAGTAAAAGTCTGACACGCCCTCGTTCTTCACCCAGAGCGAGAGAAGTTATTTGATGATTTCCCAGCCAAATAAAAAAAAACCATGAGTTAATTTTACTTAAATTTCTCTCGATTACTAAAAATCTGTTGCCGCCATTTAATATTGAAGCGATACATAAGTAGAATAATTTAATATTTGTAAAAAAAAAAATAGTAATCGAGAGATATTTTAATACAGTTCTCATTGGTAAAGTTGCTCATGGAAAGTAAAGATGCCACATTTGACGGTAGTGTTCAGGAAAAGTTTTATCAAATCATTTATTTGTTTTGCATTTATGGGTATTTAGAACACATATGTTTTATTATAAGTCTTCATGTTCTACCGTCACATGGGCACGCATGCAAATTATATTATTATGGAATTTACACGTTTGTAAATGTGGCTATTATTTAAGTATATTGTGGACTCTAACGACGTACGACGACGCCACTAGTTTATTATGAATCTTACCTGTCAGCTAAGAATCTGTCACAATTCGTACAAAGTAGTTGGTCTACAGACTGCGAGCTCACAAACCCGTTGTCGAGCAACTTCATGAACATCCTTTGTGCTATTCTGTGGAGAAAATACAAATTACTTAATAATGTGGTTTTATTTAGTGGCAGATTACAGCTATATCACAAAAAATTATAAAAATTAAAGTATCTGTATGGGTGGCCCAGAAGTAACGGCAACTTTCGAGGTTTAACTCGTGGGTTCAAACCCAGACAGACGCTTTAAGGGGGGGGGGGGGGGGGTCGAACTCACTGGTGGGCCTGGCTAAAAATCACGCTGTCTCACCAGGCTTTGTGTCCGACAGAGATAGTATCAGTGATGAGCAGTTAGACGCTAGTCTACACGCATAACGTTATTGAGTGAGTTGCAGAATCATTTATAGTAAAAAATTCGCGAAAAAATTAAGAAAAGTCCTTTGGAAGATCGGGTTTTATGAAAAAGCCAATGCATAAATCAATGATCAATAAAGTTTATTGTACTTTTCGATAATTGAAACTTGTCGTTACCGACTTGGTTTTGGAGATTTTACACTACTTTTATTACTTAAACACGCCCAAAGTTAAGTAAAATTAGCAAGAAAAACGAATCTTTGTTGGCTCCTTACTTGTTAATGGGTTTTTATTTTAGTATTCTGTTTCCGTACAGACAATATTAATAATGAGAATATCATATTTTACTTTGGATGTGCCATGTCAGACAGTGGAGTAAAACACTCCCGAAGTTTGTATGCAAAAAATGTGGACTAGGTTCACCTTAAGCTCTGTACTCACATACGGTTTTACTCGATCGAGCAAACACGTCGAGTAAAAGTCACGGCACGGGCTTTCGTCCATACATTCAACATTTATTTATCGAGCGACACGCGACGTTCAGTATTCAATAAAAGAGACAGTGGCTGCATTTAGCAAGTCTCTCAATTCTTAACATTATGACATGTTTTTAATTTAATGTATTTTGAAATTAAATATTTGCACACCACATGTAATGGTAGAATGTAAATGGGCCACCTTAAAATAATATCATACTACTTTGTACACCTACATTTTGGCAAATAAATTACTTACTTACTTAATTATAAAAGAATTAAAGAAAATAAAAGGAACAAACGTAAAACGAGGTACTGGGCAAAATATTGGTTAGAACGCCACCCTGATTACAGCCATGTGAACTTGATTGAATAGCTGTGCCCCGAAGATTATAACAATAGGGTATTTTACTCTATACGAGAAAAAATCTAAAAATATATTATTGAGATAGCTTAGGCAAAATGCAGTCGGAAAATGTTAGTTTTAGTTCATGAAACAACAAAATCAATTAAAAAAAAACAATTTAAAGATTTCAGTTTTTTTAATCTGTTTTTGAACACCATTAAATAGTAGCCGCCATGTTATTTCGTCATACGGCATGTCAACTGAGCAACTTTTTACTTTTATTATTTTTGTAACCAAAGTAATTTTCATTTACATAATATTTTGCATTAAGGAACAGCAAACCATCGATAAGTAGAAAAATAACGATTTTTTTTTAATTATAAACAATTGTCGTACAAAATATCAGAGGATTTGTTTTTAGCAAACTGACGTCATACCCACAAAGCAATATGGCGTCTACTGCGTCCAGCGTTTTCGTCAAATTACGCGCGAAATTTGAAAATGGAAAATTGAAATGCATTTTTATGGCACTAATCGATTAAATAAAAATGTTGTGTTTTTTTTAGTGGTTTATTAGGACTCTAGAATCTAAATAAGACACTTTTCAAAAATTAGTGTAATACCCTATTATTTAAGGATGCCTGAATTGCTATATGAAGAATTACTTTCTATGATTACCCCATTAATTAAAAAAAAAAGATACAGATATGAGACCATCTATTTCTCGGACACGTACACACGCTCGAGTCAAGCTCGACGGCTCGCTTCGAGTACGTGCGAAGGAAATTACATTTCTTTAATTCCATCGAGCCGGCTCGAAGCGAGCCTTCGAGTTGTGAGTTTTGCGGTCCACACGTTGATTTTTACTCGTTTCAGGGCTGATTTTTCAATAGTCAGATAATTTATATATGAGGAATAAAAGTGACGGTTTGACAGCTTAGGGGACGTCCATTAATTACGTGAGGCGTTTAGGGGTGGGAGGGGGTCGAGTCGAATCTCACTCAATCTCACGTGGGGGAGAGGGGGGTTCTTGGTAAATATCACGTAATTTATATTTTTTCCCGCAAAGAAACAATGTAACATTACGAGATAACCGGGTTAAATCATGTGAAACATGTTTTTCCACCCATATGGCAAAATCTTACAAAATTATATTTATCGCAGTTATGCGAATGCCACAAAGTAGCACAGTACTTCCTCGATGGTTAAACCGCCACCGCCCAGCCAAGTCAGCCAAATGCAATGCATAAATCCAACGCAAATAAGCACAGATTAACGTTTTTACACTAAAACCACGTATTTGAGATATCTCACGTGAGATTATGGGGAGGGGGGGAGGGTCGAGCCAAATCTCACGACATCTCACAAGCGCGGGGGTGGGGGTCGAAAAATCGCCAAAATTTACTCACGTAATTAATGGACGCCCCCTTATCTATAGAAGATAATGTCAAACCGCTATTTTTTATCCTCAGATAAAATTTATCTGACTATTGAAAAATCAGCCCTCAGAGTAAAATTATCGAGTAATATCAAATGTGGGTACGGAGCACAAGTTCGCGTTATTTATTTCATCACCACTGCTCTCAAAACTGTGAAGGAAAACATCGTGAGGAAACCGGCATGTCTTAGAACCAAAAATTCTAAGACATGTGACATCTACCAACCCGCACTGGGCTCGCGTGGTGGATTACGGCCCACTCACTCTCACAAGAGGCCTGGGTCCCAGCAGTGGGAACATTATAGGCTGAAAATGCTGGATACAACGTGTAACGGAAAGGGTATTTACCGGCCAACAATTTCAGGCCAAACAGACTTATCCTACGCGTGATATGTCGCAGCCAACTAGCTTAATTAGCCATTTCGTTAACAGCCTTTGGAAGTAACGCTCGCCGGCCGCTGCCGCGGCGCCGCTCGCTCCGCTCGCTCGGCTCGCGCGCTTTTGGTCACAGTTCTAACCTAACCTAACCTAACCCATTTAATGGGCGTACCCCGGCTTAATAAACCAGTTTGGCCTAGGACAAACTAGTTTGGCCTGAAATCGGGTTTGGCCAGTAACATTTACATACCAAGGGCACGGCTTCTTTGGATGATATCAAACGATATTGGAAGGGTTTTTTAATCCTATCTCTACATATTCAGAAGTTATGAGAATTTTTAATACATTGATACCAGAAACCGAACTTTTAAAATTGAAATAAACACATCACTCGGAAGAGATTTATCGTGATATCAGCAAGTAACGTGGAAAGTTATTAACCTATGTAGTGCGGTAACACGTTTGTTATGATTTGAATTTAAGAAACAAATGAAACCGAAAATTTGGTATCAATTCTTAGAGTATTTTATTTTGAGCTGAAACTATGTATAGTGATTCTATACCAGCTGTTATCTATAGTGCTTAAGGATAACAAGAGGGTATCTGTTAAGCCCTGTATACTTACTCAGTCTGTTGCGGTGTGCTGGTCCGTCCAAAGTAATCAAATCCGATGTTGAACCACCGATACACATTATTGTGAATGTCAAAGTATTTGTCACAAATCTCTCGGGGAGATATGCGTTCTTCTAACGCCTGAAACACATTAAACCAACATAATTATTATGACTTCGAAAGTATTTTTAACAGACTTCAAAAAGGAGGAGGTTCTCAATTCGACTGTATTTTTTTTATTATATTTTTTTTTAGCTCAGAACTTTCGACTGGGTGAAACGATTTTGATCATTTTTTTTTTATTTGAAAGCTGGTGCTTCCCGTGTGGTCCCATTTAAATTTTATATATATCTGATGATGCGTTTCGGAGACAGACAACTGAACTCTTCAAAAAATTACAGCAAATCAACAGCGATTGCTGCTATCGCATAAATATGCATTGTTTTAACCCCAAGGATGATGAAATTTCGAATTGGTGTGGGGTCGGTACTTAAACTAAAAAGTGAAAAATAAAAACTTTTTCGCTGTCGCTTTGTCGCTGGCCAAAGATAGTATTGTATAAAAAAAACTCGTCGATTACATAACCCCCTACTTTTATTGAAGTCTATACTTACTAATATTATTACAAAGATAAAATTTGTTTGTTTTTAAGCTTGTATGGAGGGGCTAATCTCTGGCCCCGACCGACCCTTGCTCGTTGAAGCGCCAGCCCGCGCCGCAGCTGAGCCAGTAGCTTTAAATTCCCCGACTAATAATAATAATGCCAATATTTTGATCCAGCCTGTCCCCACTAGCTGTCCCCCTATCAGTGACGCCCTGAGCCGAGGTTCGTACCCAACAGGGGGTGCCCTCAGCGTGCAGTCGCTAGTATGTAAGTTTATAGTTTTTAAGCCCTGGCTGGAGGCGTTAAGTTAACTCTTATTGGCAGCCCCAGGAAAGCCCGGTTAAGCAGTCACGGCCTCTCAAGGTCAACTGCGAGATGCCCGACAAAAAAAAAAGCTAATCTCGGGAACTACCAGTTGGATTTGAAAAAATATTTTTTGCATTTGACGGCCCAATTTTTGAGAAAGATTATAAGTTATTTAACTGCAATCCTAAGGAGCCGAGGAAAAAGGAAAAAATATATTTTCCAAAATAAAAATAAACAACCGACTTGGATGAAACGGGTTTGGATGAAATTTTGCACACAGGTAGTTTATAACCCGGATCAACACATAGGATACTTTTTATCCAGGTAGTACGTTCCCGCGAGATAATTTCCGATCTTCACCCGGGCGAAGCCGCGGGGCAACAACCAGTAATCATCATCATCATCATATCAGCCGAAAGATGTCCACTGCTGGACATAAGCCTCCCCCATAAGAGGGGATTTGCCATAATCGCCACGCTTGGCAGGCGGGTTGACGATCGCAGTATGGTGGTCAAATGCATAGAGGACGCTGCTGCCCATTCTCTAGTAAGTCCCTTAGTCGCCTTCTACGACACCTACGGGAAGAAATGGGACAACTAGTAATAATATTAATTAATGTGAAAGTTTAAATATTCGTTACTCAATCACGCAAAAACAGCTGAACGGACTTGGATGAAATTTGCCAAACAGATAGTTACTTTTTATCCCGATAGTGATAATTTCCGACCTCCACGCGGACGATCATAAATTAAATATTAGCTCACCTTAGTTTCTGTGGCGGTACCATATTCGTCTGTTCCAGATATAAACAATGTGTTGTAGTCACATAATCGACAATACCTGTAAAATTAAAACTATATCAACATCGTCATCGAAATTCTCCGGGCCTTATCCTATGTCGGCGCAACATTTATTTTTCTCCCACACGTCTCTATTAGGGGTCATTCAAGTATTACGTAAGCACTACAGGGGGGCGAGGGAGTCTTTGCTTTGCTTATTATTGATGACATGGGGGATGGGGGGGGGTGTGATCCGGCAGAGAACCAAAGTTGTCGACATAGCTCACAGAATTAGCAAGCTGAAGTGGCAATGGGCCGGCCATATTAGTCGTAGAACCGATGACCGGTGGGATAGACGTGTTCTTGAGTAGAGACCGCGAATCGGAAAACGTAAGGTAGGACGCCCTCAAGCTAGGTGGAGTGACGATCTTCGCAGGGTTACTGGTAGTAACTGGATGAGAGTTGCCGAGAATCGAGTTAAATGGTGTGAAATTGGAGAGGCCTATGTCCAGCAGTGGACTGCTGTAGGCTGATGATGATGGGGGATGGGGGCGTCTGGATGGTGATTACGTCAGCAGTATTTTTTATTTTTACTTTTTCTGTGTCGATTTTAGTTTGTACACATATGGCAACCCTACTTGTCTATGAATGGCTCGAAGAAAACGATGAAGATATTCCAAAATCACACGAAAGTGAGCAGACACAGAACATTGAGCAGCAAACATCCAATGTCATCGACGACTGAGTCATGGACTGAAGACTGTTAATTTGAATTAATATATCAAATTTTAAACGAAGTTTGTTTTGTTCGCTACTATATAAAGATTATAATAACTGAATACCATCTCAATAAAATTTGCTTAAATAAAATATTATATGCATTAAAATCCTCTATTCCAATACTATTCCTTATTTCTAGACTTATAACTGCTGCTAAATATACCAGAACACATTGAAAAATACATGTAGGTACCAATGTTTACGTGAGCGTGGGGGGGGGGGGGTTAGCGCTTAGCTTACTTTTCCTGACGGGGGGGAGGGGGCGGTTTAATAATTGCAAAAAATCTGCTTACGTAATATTTGAATGGACCCTTAGTCGTCATCACGGTAGTCACACCCTTTCTAACCATATCATCATTCACACAGTCCATCCATCGTTTTGTCTCCCCCTACTCTTATAGCCATCGACATTCATACTCAAAACTTTCCTCGCGACATTTTCCTCATTCCTCCGTATCACATGCACATACCATGACAACCAATTTCCACACAACTTTTCAGTTATCGGTGCCACTTTTAGACTTCCTCTTATGTACTCATTTCTTATTCTATCCATTCGTGTTACGCCACACATTCCTCTTAACATTCGAATCTCAGCTACATGCAATAAGAGTTTTCTGAAATGACGTTCACTAGGTGGCAGCACCGAGACGTCAGGTCCGGGCACCTGTCAAAACTGTCAAAGCGCCTACGGACTGAATGGTGAACGAAAGAATGAAACGAATGACAAAAATATTTTAAGTTCATTGTCGAACTGGAAGACCTCTTGTCAAAGTGGCGCCAACTGGCTTGAATAGTCATGAAATTGCTTATCGCCTTTCATTCATCCCTTTTGTGGCCCAACATTAAAAATAAATAAAAAATTGTACTTTGATTTAAACCCGATAAGATAATCACGAAAAACCACTTGATATGCGACGTTGCCAGCCCGCACCGAATGAACACTCTTAGCTGCCTTAAGGGGGAAGTTCAAGGATGCACTAAGGTACGCCGCGAAATTCAAATTCTTTTGCGTTTTTTACAATTTGCAATCAGTGTCAGGTTGTATGCTGAACAAAATATGATTGATACAACCTCTATCTGCCTTAAACTTCCTCTTACATCTTACCAAAGTGAGTAACGGTAAGTATTCCCATCCATATTGCTTACCTAGCGAATATATCAGCGGACAGCACACAGCCGATGATGTTGCCCAGATGCGGCACATTGTTCACGTACGGGAGCGCCGACGTGATCAGAATGTTCTTACGATCTTTTACTGGTAACCTGAAAAAAATCACTAAATATTAAAAAAACAAAGTTCCCCGCCGCGTCTGTCTGTCTGTCTGTTCGCAATAAACTCAAGAAAGCACTGGACGGATTTTCATGCGTTTTTCACCAATATCCAGAGTGATTCATGTGTTAAGGTGTCGTGTAAATTGGTTGAAACATGACGATAATTGTTGAATATGTCGGCAAATATCGTGCCGAGTTGGATCTTTACTGACGTGTTTTTATTCAGTGCGCATACTGTAACCATGAATTCAGCATATTGTTACGAGCTTCGGGTTCGTGACGATTAAAAACTGCCAATAAAAATTACCAAAATCGACACTTTAATTAATCACACAAATTACAAGACAACAATTTCACTATTGATCGCTTTAAATCGCACTTCAAGATCACTTCAGATGTTTTCGCATGTATCGCTTATTCAATACTACTCGGTCCCGATCCGTTCCCGCCTTTATATAGAGCCACAGAATATTCGGGAATCGAATCACCTAGAATCTTCGAGTACATACCGGCCCCGACTGAGCAGATGTTGATAATTCTAGAAGATTCTGTAATCGAACTTACTAGATGGATCTTGACTTAAGTAATTCTGCTACTCGATACTAGATGGCGCTAGTGGTAACGAATTACTTTAGCTTTAGCGCGTAACACTGCCCCCTCCTAAGACATGCTCGTCCCGAGCATTTTCGGCCCCATAGTAACGCGCCAGTCGATCCACATGGACGATCTTAGGAGTACCTCTTGCACCTTTCTGTATCCGGTACGTTACGTCATTGATCTTTGTCACAATCCGGTACGGTCCGTCCCATTTAGCTTGAAGCTTAGGAGATTTCCCTTTGCTGCGGACTGGATTGTGCAACCACACTAGTGAACCTTCGTCAAACCCTTTATTGTTCATTTTGCGGTCATAACGGGTTTTCATCTTTTCAGACATTTGCTGGCCTGATTGTCTGACGTGCTCATAAATGTCGTTCATCTTGTTCCGCAAGTCGTTCGCATAATCGGTTATACTGCGTGGGGCATCAGGTGGTATTCCGGTGATCAGGTCTGCAGGCAGCCGTAATTCTCTTCCAAAGTTTGCGAAAGCTGGTGTCACCGATGTACTTTCGTGAACAGCGCTTCGATATGACAACAAAAACGGCTGTATGTGTTTGTCCCAATCCCGTTGCCGATTTTCCACAACTTTTGCTAGGTACCTCTCTAATGTCTGATTAAATCGTTCCACCATTCCATGCGATTGTGGGTGGTAAGATGTTGTTCTTGTTTTATGAGTACCCATAACTCGACAAGTTTCCTGGAATATTTGGGACTCAAAATTCCTTCCTTGATCACTGTGAATCTCTAAAGGTACTCCAAAACGACAGAAGACTTCATGAACTAATTTATCTGCAACTGTCGAAGCTTCTTGATTTGGAATGCCGAAGACTTCCGGCCACTTAGTGAAGTAATCCATCACAACCATGAAATACTTGTTACCACTTTCACTTTCCGGAAACGGCCCCGCAACGTCAAGGGCTATCCTCTCCCATGGTGCACCAACATTGTACAATTTCAATGCACCTCTACTACGAGTCTGAGGTCCCTTTACAGCTGCACAACTTGTACATTTGCGACACCAGTCCTCGACATCGTCCCGGCAGTGGATCCAGTAAAACCGTTCTCGTATCTTCAGTAGAGTTCGTTTTACTCCCAGGTGACCTCCTGAACAACCATTATGGTACAGCTGTAGAACATCCGGTACTTGAGCTTTTGGGACAACCATTTGCAAATGACAGCTGTTTCCCCGAGCATTTTCCCATTTACGGCACAGGACTCCATCCTGAATCACCAAGCTGTCCCATTGGGCCCAATAGCTCTTTGTAATCGAACTCATTGCTGAGACGTCGCTCCACCTGGGCTTAGGAGCTCTGGCCTTCATCCACTCCAGAACCGGCTTGATGTCCGAATCTTCCTGCTGTGCACGTTGTATGCTTTCCTTCCACTCGTTGCTGAGGTCTGTCCTGAACATCCTCACAGGTATCACTTCCTTACCCTCCTGCCTAGTACAATGCTTGCAGTCTTCAGGACAAGATCTTCTTGACAATGAATCTGCGTTGCCATGAGATTTCCCGCTGCGATGTTCGACCACAAAGTCGTATTCCTGCTGCTGCTGCTGGGCGGTGCTGTTAGCCGCACTACCCTCTGGAGACCGGCCATCTTCCCTTTCTGCAGTTCGCTTAGGGCAACTGGATCGAAGGTGGCCCCTTTCCCCACAGCCGTAGCACCTAGGGCTGTATCTTCTATTACGATCGCGAACTGTAGCTGCTACAACCTCCCTGACGCGATGGGAACGATGATCCTGCCGCACAGCTTCCACCTCCAGTGCATGGGCCAAGGCGTCCTTAAGCGTCCCGTGGTGACCGAGCCTCACAGCAGCTCGAACTTCAAGGTCGCGGATGCCGTCGATGAATGCCTGCACCAGGTTCCCATCAATAAGTGCAGGTACGGACTGGTACGCTTTACGAACCAGCTTCTCCACTTCAAGGGCCCACTGCTGCAGGTTTTCGTAACTGCGTTGCACACGATCCTTGAGCTGCGCACGAAACACGTGTTCCAGGTGAGCGTCGCCATATCTAGCTTCCAATGCCTCAAGGAGCTGCTCGTAAGTCACTTCCTTACCGAGAGCTTTCAGAACATTTAAAGCCTGGTCGCGCAGTCCTAGGGTGAGGGCAGTCATGGCCTGACTGTTATTCCACCCGTTCGCCTTCATGACAGCCGCGAACTGAATTTTGTAGGCCGACCAGGAAGAAGTCCCGTCGTACGGCGGCACTTTGAATCCACGTAGCGAAGGTGTTGTAGCTACGGGCGCTGAGATTCCTTCCCCAAGTTTAAGGTTACCCAATTCCTGCTTCACATCAGCAATGACGTCACTAAACTTGCTGATCCAAGTTTCAGCTTCTGACAGGCGGTTGTCATGCTGGGCAACCTTCTCCTTCACCTCCTTCATGTCTTTCCCAAAGGATGCGTGAAGGTCCTTAATGAGGAGCATCTGCTCTTCCTGGCGGCGCACCTGGTCCTCCTTATCCCGTTTGAGCTGTTCTTCCAATTGACGGGCCTGCTCCTCCTGTCGGCGAGCCTGTTCCTCCTGTCGGCGGGCCTGTTCCTGCAGCATCATCATCAGAACAGCAAAATCTGGCGCTGATGATGCTGGAGCAGCTGTGGACGGGCCGGCATCCGTGGTCGGTAGCTGACCCTCCGACGTCTGTGGCAGTGCTTCACCGAATCGCCTCTGATCCGTCTCCTGCTGGCGTTGACTCCGGGTACGGATACCCTCCGTGTCGTCTTTAGGTAAAATCGGCATGATTTTAATCCTCGCTTCTGACACCAATTGTTACGAGCTTCGGGTTCGTGACGATTAAAAACTGCCAATAAAAATTACCAAAATCGACACTTTAATTAATCACACAAATTACAAGACAACAATTTCACTATTGATCGCTTTAAATCGCACTTCAAGATCACTTCAGATGTTTTCGCATGTATCGCTTATTCAATACTACTCGGTCCCGATCCGTTCCCGCCTTTTTATAGAGCCACAGAATATTCGGGAATCGAATCATCTAGAATCTTCGAGTACATACCGGCCCCGACTGAGCAGATGTTGATAATTCTAGAAGATTCTGTAATCGAACTTGCTAGATAGATCTTGACTTAAGTAATTCTGCTACTCGATACTAGATGGCGCTAGTGGTAACGAATTACTTTAGCTTTAGCGCGTAACAATATCATTCTAGACCACCAGCGCAGAAATTTTTCGTCGGTTACACAAAACAAAAACAGCTGTTCCATACTTTTTGACCGCGTAGGTACTGCACTTTTCTATGAAACAGCAGATATTTTAAACGATGTGCCACCCTGTTTAATCCAATATGTCGGCAATACTCACACCAATTTCCCTGGAATCAGCGGTTTCTGTAATAGCTTGAGGCCATTCTCCCAGTTCTCTTTAGCGGCCACGATTTCTTCAGCAGTAGGTCCTAAGTCTGCTGCAGCGCCTTCATCTGGTGACCTGTAGGAAATACAGTTCAGCGGTTTTTAATTTATTTTGTTCCAAATATAAGATTCCACAAAATGAAAGAAAAGAAAACAAATGAATTGAAAAAAAATTAAAGCATTTAAAGGCACTTTTGAATTGTCAAAAAGTCGATCAGTTGGAAAGTTGAAGTTGGAAGTGACTTACTCAACAGGTGTGGATAAGCTGCCTGTGGCTGCCTGTGGAATGCCAAGTGCTGAGGACGCGCCGAACGGACCTGTAGCTGACCCTCCCCACTGTTTGACAGCTTCCTGAAATACAGGGACGCAGTTATACATCCAATGTCTGAAAGCCTTGATAGTTCGGATGATGAAAATATATTATTAATACGCTTTTATTAGCTTCACCTGTACGTTTGTTTGTTTGTAACCGACTCCTTTTTTGGACTTGATTTTGACCCACTTCAAACGGTCAGATTTCATTTAAACTTTGTAGACTTATCGAGGACCGATGACAATTCGATAATTTCAACAACAAAAATATTAAAAAAAAAAGAAACTGAAAAATCACGCTTAAGTATGTGGTTAGCAGAATTAAAAAATAGAAAAAAAATTGTTAAAAAAACTAAAAAAAAACGCTTTAAAAACTAAACTAAAAAGTAGAAATTAATTTAATTCTATTAAAAAGCGTGGGGTTTTTTTTTTATTAATTGATTATAAAAATCCCTCAAAAAGCACCCCACGCTTTTTAATAGAATTAAATTATTTTCTACTTTTTAGATCAAAACCAATCGACGGAGGGCCTCGCGTCCAAAGTCGTAATTTTTTTAGTTTGGTTTTTAAAGCGTGTTTTTTTTGTTTCGTTTCGATTATTTTTTTAACCTTTGTTTTTGTGTGCGAAAAGTCTGGTGATAGCCTTTCTGTGTATCTCCTTTCACCCTCTAACAACACACCGTCTATTGAACAGAGTGAAACAGCAACAATTTGGGCGTGTCCATTTTCCACCTCTTACTCACGTGGCAAAGAAAATGGTCGATGGTCCTTCTAACGTTTGCTTCCCTAGTACCTTTCCCAGGAATCTTAAAGAATCCCGTAACTATGACGTCACTAGACTGACGTCACTTCATAATCATCATGTCTAGCCCATTTTCATCTGCGTTGGGATCAGCGCCCAGTCTAACCGGATGCAGCTGAATACCAGTATTTGACATGGAGAAACTGCCTGTCTGACCTCCACAACCCACTTTCTTGGTAATACGATACCCCTTAGTAAGACTGGTTGTCAGACTTTCGGGCTTCTGACGACCCGTAACGACTGTCAAACATCCACAAATGACAGCCGGGACCAACGGCTTAACATGCTTTCCGAGGCTCAGAGCGGTTTTGGTATGTAAAGATAGTCACCCATCCACGGACTAACCGCGGCAAGCGTAGTTTACCCTGATCGATAGACCCGTGTGACTAATATCACTTAGCCACGAGCCCATTTTTCCATGATATTAGATTTTTTTATTATAAAAATCTTACCTGGATAGCTTTAGCATTAGCCAGCTCTTCGATCCACCGCACGATGTGACTATACTCAGCAATGTACACCTGCTTCAGGTCTGGATTGTAGTAGATCGGGTACAACGTGCTCCATACTGATATATCCACTGGGGATAGTTTGTCCTGGGAAAGAGAAAACAATAATATCAGTCGGAGTAATACGAGGTTGTGGGTACAAATCCGGGGAAGTTGCTATGTGACTTTTTTCAATTCATTCGTTTATCTTGGACATCACTGACATCGGAGAAGGAAAATATCGTGAAAAGAGTTGGCGATGGCACACGACAAGGCCAGGTGGAACCGTGTCACTTCCCAGTCATACGCTACATTTATATACAACTCACCCCCAACATATACTTGTATGTCTGCAGCGTGTCGTTGGCAGTAGACAGCAGTGCTTGCAGCGACTGCTTGAGATCAGAGACGTCGCGTCGTTCTTTGCATTCAGTACGACGATACAGCAGGGTATAGTCGCGTCGCTTCTCTGTCTTACACTACATCTGTATACAACTCACCCCCAAGATATACTTGTGTGTCTGCAGCGTGTTGTTAGCAGTAGACAGCAGCGTTTGCAGCAACTGTTTGATTTCAGAGGCGACGTTCTTTGCATTCAGTACTGAGGACACAGCCGCGTGGAGCCGCGTCGCTTCTCTGTCTTACACTACATCTGTATACAACTCACCCCTAACATATACTTGTGTGTCTGCAGCGTGTCGTTGGCTGTAGACAGCAGTGCTTGCAGCGACTGCTTGAGATCAGAGGCGACATTCTTTGCATTCAGTACGGACGACACCGCTGGGTGTAGTCGCGTCGCTTCCCATTCTTGTAATTGTTGGCTGGAGGAAGTTTTCTTTGGTTAGTAAGCCGTCACAAAGATACTTTCAACTTACATAAAAGGTGCTTAAAACCAATAAATAACTTATAACGGACTATTAACTAATCTAATAGGGTGTTTTTAGATTTATTAAAAACTATTTTAATTTGAAGATTGGGACGAAATATGTAAGAAAAATAAAAATAAATTCATTGATATCCATTTTCTCAATTAAAAACGGTTTAAATCAAATAAATTTTTCGATCTTTTGAACCGCCAAAACGCTTCTTACGATGACCTCTTTATCGCGTGACCACACGTGACGTCAACTTTGTGTATTATAATACAGCTGTGCGAGGAAGAAAAAAACAAAAATAAACAAAATTTTCGCTAACCGCTCCAGCATAGCTATTCACAAGCATTCGACAGCTTATCGTAACGAAAATTACACATTTCGATAACCTGATTTGCGGTTCCCCGGACAGCAAACAGCTGTGGAAAGATTAGCGGTCGTCATTTTGCTCAAACTAACAAAATTTTAGAGTTTTGGATTTGTGAACGGCGTCTATAGGACTCCTACGATAACATCGATTGTCCTACGATAACATCGATTGTTCTTCGATTCGGTACAGAAGCGTATCGAATGGTTGTGAATGCTGGTTAGGGAAAATATAAATGTTTTTTTTTATTAATTTTCTTTAATGTTGCACCTACTATATTTTGCCTCTGCATCACCTTGAGGTAAACTGGTAGAAAATGCCAAAGGCATTGGGGTCCGGCGTTGTAGGGTGATTTATAATAATGCATCAAAATTTTCATAAATTAATCAAATGGTGGAATGCCAGGCTTGTACTTGATGGTCACGTCTGCCGGACGGCCCTACATTCCACTGAATCGCGGCCGCCAAAGGTGCATTCTAGCTAAATAGAATTGGCTATTTAATATTCAGCGAAGATTCAATATTAGTAAAAGCTATTCCAACTCATAACTGCGTGCGAGCATGACATGCATGCATAAATAACCGTTTTGCATAGGCATGCACTATTGCACTCAAACGCAACACGCGCCTTCCCATTGAAGCTCATTCGAAATCGGAAAATGTATATACCAGCGGGCAGTTACGTCTTAATCTTCTGCTCAACATGATCCACTTTGTTCAATCATGGGTCGAGTAGACCTTGGTGGTTCGACTGCCTCGTTGGTGCAGTGGACGCAAGCGCTGCTGCTGTATCCCACCAGTAGGAACATTATAGGCTTTTTATTACACTCACATTTCGCCAGTTATGATTAAGTCCCGCGAGCCTATTACTATCAACCTGGCACGAATCTAAACTCTGGGCTGCTATTTAAATATTCCAGATGAATAAACACAATATCGACCTAGGAATCATACCAGGGGGCCCTATACCCTAAGCACGAAGTCCGTGGTTTCGGTCGAAGTAACGGGCGTTTCCAACTCCGTATCACTTACGGACAGAAGATTACATTGGAGCCCGAACTAAGAATGAATGACAGCACGATTTGACAGCTGTCCCTACTCCCGATATGTTTTTACCCGTCCAAAAAAGTTAGTTAATTGGCTATAGGATTCACTAAGAAGTTTCGACCTACTTTCGGACGGGCCCGTATCTTCGTTGACGGAGTTAGAGAGTAGGCCCCCTGGGACGGGCATGGACTTGATAGCAAACTAAATAAATGTTCAGCAACTTATTGCTCTAGATTTGTACATGTCTCTCTCTTGCAACAATTATAAAAACTAAGACATACCTATGGACAATATTTGCTTAGTGGCGGATGTGAAATGGGGGCATGTAACAGCATCCTAGCGTCCCCTTTGTCATAGGAGGCTAGCTAGGAAGTCGGGTCGACTGTTGATGGTTATTTACCAAAAACGAATAGGGACAAACACTATTATGTAGGTCATAATTATATTAATAACTATTTATTACCCATTGTTTACATTGTCACTAAATGATAAAACCCTTTCAAATAAATAAAGATTTATTGAAAAAAAAAAACACATACCACTGCCCATCATCCGACAGATCCAACACAGGGAACAGGTACTGCGCCGCGGCGTTACTCGAGAAGAAGCTCACATTATCATCCACTTCCAGTAGGGGGAGCTGGCGCGGCCCTGCGAATACATCGTCTGCAATCACAGACGGACGCTCAGTGACCGTGACCCTGGGTTAGTTTAGAAGCTTTTGTGTTAAGGAAGGCACAGACACAGATGACAGTTGCTATTAGTAATGTTTGTTCCAAAAATATTTGACAAATAATAATATTAAAAAAATTAAAATATTTTATTTCATGCAATAACAAAGTGAACTTATCTTAATCTAATACAATAAAAGTTATTCATTTACAAGAATCCCTCTGCAGATGAAGGCTTCCACCAAAGAATTCCAACCCGGGGGTTATTCTAATTAGGATGAGAATCAGCACTTCGGTGGTGATTTTTCAAGTAAAATTTAATGATGTTGTAAAATGTGGCATGACATTATTTTGAACTTCTAAAAACGGATGAATGTGTACTAATTCCTTAAGGTGAGTGATTTGCGTAAGAATTTAATCTGACACCTGGGTTTATTAAGTACCTACCTAAGTAATAAGTAATTTTTTATTTGCCAAAATGTAGGTGTACAAAGTAGTATGATGATATTATAAATGTGGCCCATTTACATTCTACCATTACATGTGGTGTGCAAATATTGAATTTCATTATACATTAAATATATTAAAAATTTAATTAATTATCACTATAAACGTTACAAAATGTCTGATTAAATAAACACACAATTTACACTTTTGTCAGATAGTTTTGGAATGGACTACAAAAATTGAGAAGGTTAGAATCGTTACATGCTATGTAATACACATAATATATTAAAATTAAATAAAAGCGTTTAATTCAGACTATTTAAGCAGAACTCCTCTCTGTGGTACCCATCTATCACAATACATAAATACCAGAGCCCGATGATGATGATAAGAAAGATGAGAAACGAGGACTAAAAGAGCGATGAATATAATTCCTATGTGGAGAGGACTAGGTAGGTCAAAGAAAAGATTGATGGATTGTGTACCTAAGGAATGATATTATATGAAAGAGAAGGGAGTGAATGATAGAGTGACGGTTGACAGGGGAGAATGGAAGAAGAGAATGTCTTGCACCGACCCCAAGTAACATGGGACTAGGGAATAAAGATGACAATAATGCCCAGAATGCGGTGGATTATGGTCATGTCCATCTCACTGAGAGAAGGGAGTGTTATAGGCTGATTATGTTTTAAATGGCAGATGTCAAGGGTTTGTCGTGGCGCCACCGAAAAGCGTGGCAAAAGTTAACTAACTTGGTTGCGTTTCGTTTCTATCAAAAACGTACAAAGGTACCTAAGTATTTTATGTGAACTTATTTTTCGCGTGATTTTTTTGAAAGGAGTAGGCGATAGCATCCAGGCATCGACTATGGAATAAAAAGAGTTAGTTTCATAAATTTCTATCGCCAAAATTGAAGACAGTTTTAATTTTCAGGAGTCTAATTTTCCCACTGTACAGGAAAAGTTTTTATCCAGTGTGCAAACTGTAATCAAGAACTCAGCATACCATTCTAAACCCCCCAGCGCAGAAATTTTTCGTCGGTTATACAAAAAAAAACAGCTGTTCCATACATTTTGACCGCATAGCTACTGCACTTTTCTATGAAACAGCAGATTTTTTTTTCTTTTATGTCGAGATAAAATTGTATTTATAGAAGACTAGATTTTGCCAAAGGCTCCGCCCGCGTGGATGGCGAAAGTTATCCCACGGGAACATTCTACCGAGATAAAAAGCATCCTATCTCTTAATCCAGGTTTAAAACTACCTGTGTGCCAAAAAAAAAACATCTAAACATACAAACTTTCACGTTTATAATATTAGTCATTTATATTATACCTACAGGATAAGTTTTTATTCAGTGCGCAAACTTTAACCATGAATTCCGCATATTATCATTCTAGACCCCCCACAGAAAAAGTTTTTCGTCGGTTTAAAAAAAAATCTATTGTTTCATAGAAAAGTGCAATACCTACGCGGTCAAAATGTATGAAACAGCTGTGTTTTTTTTGTATAACTGACGAAAAATTTCTGCGCTGGGGCGTCGAGAATGTTCTGCTGAATTCATGGTTACAGTTTGCGCACTGGATAAACACTTTTCCTGAATATCAAAATTATAATCAATAAATAAAAATATCGAATTGATAACCTCCTTCTTTTTGAGACAAGTTAAAAATTATAAGTACCTAACTTAATCCTCCATTATTTATTAAGTGCTGAGGATAGTAAAATTACACCATCAATGTTATCATTTTTATGTTTATAAACACAGATAGATACTAGTATTTGTGAACATCAATAAGAAAACAGAACTTATCACTCCTTGATAAGGTTATGTAAATGTAAATATTAATATCATACAAAACTTTATTGATTTTATTTTTGTATGAGAATTCAGTTTCAAGTGATTGTGCCGACTATGACCGATTAGTATTTTCTATGCTATTTCAGTTTCATAGTCAAAGTCAAATCATATCAAATAGGCACTTTAAAGGCACTTTTAAATGTCAAAGTATCATAGACATTATCATCCGTAATTCTGCCTTCCTTTTCCCAATAATGTCAGGGTCGGTCTCCAGTTTAACCAGATGCAGCTGAACACCAGTATATTACATGAAGCGACTGCCTATCTGACCTCCACAACCCAGTTACGGAGTAGTACATTACCCCTTGATAAGACTGGTTGGCAGACTTTCGGGCCTCTGACGACCTGTAACGACTGTCAAAGATCCATAAATGACAGCCGGTACCACCTGGTTTCTGAGGTCCTCCGATAAACTCCTAATTGCTATTAATTCAACAAATTATCTATGTAAGCGATATATTCCTAAAAAAGGAGTGTTACAAATCTCAATAAGTTAAGATAATTGGAACATTTAAGTATGCATGTGGATAGGTATATAAGAGTGGGGAGAGACCAAAGAAACAATGGATGGACTGTGTGAAAGATGATATGGTTAGAAAGGGGGTGACTATGGAGATGACGACTAATAGAGAAGTGTGGGAGAAAAAGACATGGTGCGCTGACCCTGGCCGGATAATGGCAGAAGAATGATAATTAATTTAAAAAACTCTGTCAGTGAAGTATTATTTAATGTATATGATTTATGGTACACCAGAAAATACCTAAGAACCCAGGCATAAATTAAGAGCATTAATTCTACACGGGCTGGCAACAAAGCAGTTATAGTAGTTTTTCGTGATAAATTCATGAATACAAACAAAAGTACTATTTTTGTCAGCCAAGCACTAGATCGTTGGTATTTATAATTATTTTTAACATTTACTTTTTAATGAAAACATTTAATTGTACTAAGTAATGCAAATTGGAAATAATTGACGGTATGACGATTTTTTTATGTAAATACCAAAATAACTGTAAAAAAAATAGCATAGTTACAAACGTGATAATAGCAATGATCTAAGTAGTGCATGGCTGAAAAAAATGTTTACTTTTGTTTGTATTTAATTAAATAATCAACCGCCATAAAAGCGCTGTTGCCAGCCCACGTGGGGAAAACGCTCTTAAGCTTTTAAGCACATTTATTCTGTCAAGTCTGTCAAGTATTTACTACGAGTAATGTCACAGGTAGGATATAAGAATCTTATAGGAAAAATATATGGAAAAACCACCTACAATATTGAAGATATTATTAAACAAGGACAAGTTACAGAAAAACAGTTGTAAAAAGGCTTTCTGACGCAATACTTATAATATTATTGTCATGAAATGATAGAATAATTTGATGATTTGGCATTTTAACTAAGATACAAAAAAAACATGGTTCTTTTTTATATATGAAATTGTGCAGTACACACAGACACAGATGGTTAGGATGGTTAGCAATAGCATGGTAGCGACACTATGAAATTTCTCAATGGCAGGCTGGAGCATAGCATGGAGGATTTAAAAGAAAAAGTTTTTCCTTTCATATTTTAAAATGAAATTTCCACAGGAATTGCACCGTTTACCGAAACATGAATGAAATGCATGCAAATATAGACATTACTATAGATGAGAGACCTATGTGTCTATATAAATCACCAAGATTAATTAATTTTCTAATGATTATGAGGAAAATGCACCTACCTTCGAACGATGCACTGACAAGCTCAACTTTCTTGCCCGCTAAGTTAGCCGCAATAAGCAGCTTTAACGTAGAAGTGTTGTTCTGGTTTGTGTAAATCTTCATTTTAATACAATTTTCAGTCTTAAACGTAGTTTCAAAAAATCAATAACAATTTTCCATAACCTCTACGTCTTCGAGCTGGCAGAAAAATGTTTTTATGAATTAAGTGAATGACATTATGTTTTCTCTCCTTCTTACAGATACTTTTAGAAAGGAAACAACATACATTTGATGCTGTTAATTATAAATTGTACGAACGGAACGCACACAAAGAACACTGAGAATGAACACGCCTACAACTGACAGTACTGACAGCAAGATAGTGTGTGACAGTTCTTTGGCAGTAATAACCAGACAAGTACAAAATAACCTCGCGTTCTATTGACAACGTAAAAGTGTGACATAATATACCACCTGGTTGGATAGTACATATTTTTTCGGCTCTGTTCATTTCAATGTGTAAAAAATCAATAAACAATTTGTTGCAAATAGTTAAAAATTACAAACAAAACAAAAAATCCTGAAAACACGGATTCTATGACTGATTCTACGAAGGAACACTGGTGGGGTTTTAGTCAGTAAAAGTATGAGACGCCCTCTAAGGACACGCCCTTCCGCTCCACCCAGAGCGGGAGAAGTTATTTGATGATTTCCCAATAAAAAAGACTGGACACGGATGCTTGGAATTTTATACCCCTCCTAAAAGAAAGTAATAAATGAGTAGCCAGACCTTTCAGCCATTTTGGCTGGAATTTATATGCTGATTGAAAGTATTCTTTGGGCACAAATAGAAATAATGGCCAGTTTTAGATACAAAAGTAGTTATTTTTATAATAAAGTCAGAAAGATGATTTTGTCTCTTATTTCAGTACAAGGTTTTTTTACATCACATGTAGGTACACCACCAAACTAGTTTTTTCAATTTTGAACCCAATAATTTTGTTCAGCTAATTTGTATAGAAATCATCGATCACTAATGAAGAACAGAAATGCAATTATTTTTACAAAACTGACAACTTAGTCCAGCCCTCAGATGACAGGCAGTATAATTATGAGCCCTCACGGCCTTAGTCGCCGCGGGAGACGCCCTAGGCGCCGGGAATCCCAGGCTTATTCCCGACCACAGTAGGCGTGGGCTTGCGACGGCGAGTAATGGGTAGCTCGCTGTTCGGTAAGGACCAAGCCCGGGTCGACGGTGCGTTGTGCTCCACGCGCTCCTCAAAGAGATGTCAGCATCAACGGGTGGTGCCCGCAAGGGCCGATGCCTGCCAGGGGTGCAGGTTGTTCGAAAGAGATACCGCGGCCCCTGGCACACAGGCAACTGAGGGAACACGGGTGGGTTTTAGTCAGTAAAAGTCTGACACACCCTCCTGCTCCACCCAGAGCGGAAGAAGTTATTTGACGATTTGCCACCCAAAAGAAAAAGGCTATCGTCGCGGTCGTTGTTCGGGTTCGAACGAACAAAGATCTTCGCATATAATTCCATTGAATTACTATTTCATGAAAAAGTAATTTAATTTAATGCAATGAAATTAACTTAGAGGGTTATATAGGTATACTTGTTAGGTAAACATTAAACGGGCACTGAGGCAAGATTTTCAGGTCGTGCGATCTGAGAATCTTATCCCAATGACCGTTTTCAGTAAGACAAGACGACACCGAAATGAATGCCTAAATAAAAGCACGCTGGATAGGATTTTCAACACCCGGCTTAGCGCTGAAAGTCGAAAATCCAAAGGCGCGCTTACAGTTCGTATGTGACGGTTGTACATATATGAACATTATTCACCTAAGAATAAGGTACATATAAGCTCAAACAGTCGGCTTTATGAATCTTACCCTATTTCCGCCTTGTAGTTATTTTTACTTGTGCACCTAAAGCTAATAAATAAAAAGACAGATTCTATTTCATAAAAGTTTATTTTAGTAAAAATTAAATATTTTCTTCACTAAATTTCATATCTACGCAATATTTTAATCACTATAATTAAATTACACAATATCGATTTTGGAATAAAACTTAATTTAAAAAAAAGAGTAAAATGCAAATGAGTAATAATATTTTTCACAAGACCACCAGGTACATACAACGCGTAGATACAATAGTTAGTCAACCCGAAAGTCTGACTACCAGTCTTACCGAGGGGTATTGTGTTACCCAGGAACTGGGTTGTGGAGGTCAGATCAGCAGTCGCTCAGTGTAAAATACTGGTATTCAGCTGCATCTGGTAAGACTGGAAGCCAACCCCAACATAGTTGGGAAAAGCCTAGACAGATGAGATACAAAAGCCTAGACAGATGAGATACAAAAGCCTAGACAGATGAGATACAAAAGCCTAGACAGATGAGATACAAAAGCCTAGACAGATGAGATACAAAAGCCTAGACAGATGAGATACAAAAGCCTAGACAGATGAGATACAAAAGCCTAGACAGATGAGATACAAAAGCCTAGACAGATGAGATACAAAAGCCTAGACAGATGAGATACAAAAGCCTAGACAGATGAGATACAAAAGTTAGGCATGTTATTCAAAAATAGGATTATTTATTTAAAAATATTATTTCTGTTGCATTGTTTATTTACAAAAGAAAAGGTTGTTTTCAACCTTGGCTTGATTTAATAGTAGAGTATCGAGTACATTTATTCTTACAAAAATACTTTAAATTTATGCATTTATCTATCGTACAATAATTGTGGTAGACTTTAGATTATTTTACTGCTAAAACTTTTAAAGTTATTTTAGGAGTCACAACAAATAGGCAGCTATTATTCATAGCAAAAATGCATTGCAGACAGTTTCTTGGCAGTATTGTGTTACCCAGTAACTGGATTATGGAGGTCAGATAGCCAGTCGCTCCATGTAAAGTAGCTACAGCTGCATGCGATTGTACTGCAAGCTGAATGAGACATAGCTCGGAAAAGGCATGGCAGATTGATAGGTTTATATTCCAGTAAGGTATAATGTCCATGCCATGCCATTATCACAAAGTCTAAAACTGCTATCAAACCCCAATGCATTTTTGCCATGAAAATTAAGTAATTTATAATAACATAACATCAAAACTTAGTAACAAGTTTAAAATTATTAAGTATAATTATTGTTTCATTTATATCGGAAATAGTAGGCAACTTACATCATTTACAAGTCGACTATAATTCAATTTGATATTACATAATTTATTGCTTTATTTTTTTTAAATTAAAATTACATAAATCTTAACGGATCGCATTACAACATTTAAAAAAATGTTAATGTCATGTTGCCAATAATTTAATTTACTTTATTTTGTCTGGTATCATTTTCGGCTGTCATTCGTAGATTTTTGACAGTCGTTAGATACGGGTAGTCAGAAGCCCTAAAGTCTAACAACAAGTCTTACCAAGGAGCATCGTGTTACCAAGTAGCTTGGATGTGGAGGTCAGATAGGCAGTCGCTCCATGTAAAATACTGGTAATCAGCTGCATTCGGTTAGACTGGTAGGCGAACCCAAAATAGTTTGGAGAAGCAGTTGTTTTTTGATGTGGTATGGATTTGTGTAATCTTAAATTATTTTGTTCGCAATATTGTACTTAATAATAGTGTAAGTAGCTGTAATTTACAATCAAGGACGCATTAGGGGGCGTCCTTTAATTACGTGAGGCGTTTGGGGGGTGGGGGTAGAGTCACGTAATTTATATTTTTTTCCGCAAAGAAACAATGTAACAATACAAAGCCGGGTTAAATTATGTACTTAAAACATGTTTTTCCGCCAATATGGCTAAATCATACAAAATAATATTTTTCGCAGTTATGCGCACGCCACAAAGTAGCACAGTAGCTCCAATGCAACGCATAAATCCAACGCAAATAAGCACAGGTTAACGTTTTTACACTAAAAACACGTATTTGAAATATCTCACGTGAGATTATGGGGAGGGGGGAGGGTCGAGCCGCCAAATCTCACGACATCTCACAAGAGCGGGGGTGGGGGTCGAAAAATCGCCAAAATTGCCTCAAGTAATGAATGGACGCCCCCTTATAAGACAACGACGTCCAAAGGGACTTAATAAAATCGCAGCGGGATTTTTACGCTCACTGGATCTTCAACGCACTGCGTAGCGCCTAGAGTTCAAAATCGAACAGTGTGTTTTTTCAACACGCTGATATGCACTCTGTTGGATTCTCAATGCTCAGTTCAATACCTAGAATTGAAAATGCAGTGCGCAATAAAATCCTGCGATGATTTTATTACGTCATTATGATCACTATGTAAATGATTGGCAATAATCCAGTCTGTTACTGGTCACAGACAGGGGCGTACCAATAAAAAAATGGCGCCTAGGGCACGCATCACATTTGCGTCCCTTTATAAATTATCTTCTCGGTCTACACTGAGCAAAGCTAGGTCGCATAACCTTTCTTGACCCATTATAGCCTTCAATAAAGAAGGTATTAATTTCAACTTCCTAAAAAATCGCTTGCAATGCTGCAATTTTAAGAGAATTTGAATAGAAATAGACAGATTTGAGTTAGGTTAGGTAACCTAACTGGTGAACCTAACTGGTGAAATGGTTTATTGATGTTTTTATTTTTTTTATTTAATAATTGGCGACTTTTAGAACCCCCTTTCGTTAAGCGCCCAGGGCTCTTGCCCTGCCTGCACCACCCGCCACTGGTCACAGAATACAAACAAAATAATACCCCTCTGTTTCCATCGAGGCGAGGGTTAAAAAGAGGTTGTGTACAGCTCACGATGCAAATGAAAACGTACGACGGGACCCGAGTATACGCGATTCAGCTTCATCGACCGACTGAAGCCGAGTATACCCCACTCAGCGTCGCCGCCCCGAGCGTGACGGTCCAGAGAAACACAAATATCTTTTTAATTTGCCTAAAAATCATCAACATTAAAATACGCGTTTAACTTCAACGAGATGTTTTATCACTGATAGCTGTAAATTAAGGCAAATTTTTATTATAATTTCTTACTCCCGGTTTTTAACTCAAGACATTTTACGTTACCGTAACTACATCTGTAGGTCCTCCTTAATTTAAGATAAAATAATAATAATTATTATTATTTTTTATTTATTCTTTCGAAAAATATATAAAATGTTCTTCTTGTCATAAAACAAATTTAGTTAGCTTCACTACACTATTTACTAAATCGTATCATAATGATATACAAAATTGTACGAGATCCCATACATAGCAAACATAGGCAAAAATAGAGTTTAATTGCTTTATATATAAATAGTAGGTAACCACTTTAAATTACAAAAATTAAAATGATGTAAACAATACCCTAGTTGGTAGAGGATATTGATGATGAAGTTATTAAAAAATTGGACATTGAAGTGAACAATTCAAAGGTTTTATTTTAGTCAAATGTCAGTTTATCGTATTTAATAAACGTCAGTTTTGAAATTAGAAGAAAGTGAACAATATTTTTTTTAACTAAAAGTATCAACTCCTTCACAGTCACACTTCCTTAAAGTAAACTCTAGACTATGATATCTGTACTAAATCTAATACATTTATAGAGTAGTTTTAATTTAACTATCTTCTTCATTACCAGAACTATGTTGTTTTATGATTGTGTCTCAAAATATTCTGTTATAAAATATAGTAGATTATAAAGCGTTTTAAAGGCATGTCCTCCTTTTTTGAAGTAGGTTAAAAAAATGTATAATGACATTCGAGAAACTAATTTATTGTCGCTGCTTGGAAATAATAATATATTTTTTAAACAAAATCACAAAACAACTACAGAGCTCATTAATCAGTCCATTTGCGAGCCCAAAAACAATTATCTACAATTATTAACTTTACGTCGAGTATCACAAAAAATATTTAACAAAAATTGTACACCATCTTTTTTTTAATGGCAATCTTTCACTAATTTTCAGTTTCAACAAGTTTAAAACAAATAGCCAGTTGTAGTGCTTCTTATTATTGTAATAATTTATTTCCATATTTATTAGGCGATTTTTTGAAGGCAAATAGTATATGGAAAATATTGAGAGGACTTTGGTGGACGTGACATGTTGTAAAATATTTTCTAAAATATTTCCAAACTAAAATAATTAGTTAGGTACTATTGGATATTATAAGTAAACTCATAATGCTGTTATTTATTGTTTACTTGATGACATTTTCAAGATAAAGAAATAAAATCTACCTTTTATTCGAGCATTATAAGGTAAATGTGTTATTATTTCACAATTTCGTCCCAAATCCATTTTTCACAATCCAATCCTATAGGATTCCTACCATTTCATTCACCCTGAAATTAAAATTAGACTTTTAAGGTAGAATTAATCAAATTAATAAAAAGCACTAGTTGTCCTAATTTCTACATTTTCCATCGAAGTACCGACGACGTTAAACAGCTTCTATTTTTAAAACTCAAGCAATACTTGACGTCTCAATAAAATATTGCCAGGTAAAAAATACCCGTTTTTATTAGGAGTGGCAACTTCACTCCTGGCATGTTGACTATAGACTATGTGAAACGGGTGCTGAGAGGGGGGATACCTTCTCCCGGTTCTTGCTGCATTGCGAGTTACTGGCTGTGTTTAGTGAGCCCGACCAGTCGGCGAGTTGTGTGACCGGTCGGTAGAACTTTGTCGACGTTCGGTTAAACACCGGGAGGAGCTCGTTCGCTTCGTTTGACAGAGCCTGCGAAAGAATAATAATAAGCATGATTTTTTAAATTGTTAACCATTTAAAAATAATCAGTATAAAAAAAAACAATATATTGAGTCATGTTTGTTGAGCAATAATTGTAGGCTAGTAGTTCTAGTTGTTAGTTTTTTTCAATTTTTAAATGTAATTCAACAAAGTTCTTTTGTGCATCTAAAGAACTTTATCAAAACTAAAGACACTTTCGAATTTCGCTGGATGCCCAGGCGCTTCCCCACTAAGCAAGATATTACTATTTATTACAGATTATACCAGTTAGTTCCACTCACTTTCAAATAAATGACGGCATCAGTGCCGTATCCCTCACAGGAGACCAGCATCAGATCACCGTGAAAATACCGCGCGTACAACCGCGAGATCGGCAGGCCGTACCCATAACCTATGGAGAAATAATAACGATGAGTTATTGGGTTTTTTTTCACTAAATAAAGCTTTTGAAATTATGGTAGAAACTTCAATTTCATAGTACAGTCAGAGGACTTGGTTAAGCAAATTGATTATCAACTTAAATGGTCCGTACATTTGAATTACAACTATCATTATTTGACATATTTAGTGCGAATTTCACACATAAACCACGTTTAAGAGCTGTCAGTGTCATTATTTTTTGTGGAATACTGACAGCTCTTCAACAAATCTCGTTTAGTTTAATTGGTGAAATTCGCACTAAGTCATAAGAATTAGCTATAGTACGAAAAGTTTACGTACAGTCCTTACCGTTATTTCACTTCTATCAAACAGCAACCTTATAGCAATGAGAATAAAGATTTTTGTGATGAAAAATCAGATGTAAAATAACAGAGACAGGACTGCAGTATTAAAATTTTCTAAAGATTACATTTTCCCGACTACATGGGTGCTATAATTACAGTTAAATTCTGTTTTTACACTATCATTTTACATAGATAAGTTGGTTTTTTTTTACCTTTTCCAACTGTACATTTTTATACTACTTACATTTTGTATTTACATAAGTCTATAAAAGCAGTCTATCCCACCATAATATTATTTCGTGCGGGAATCGAACCAACCAACAATTTGAAGCAACTCCTACCAAAAAAAAAGATATAATTTTACCCAATGTTAACGCAGAAGCCAATCGCTCAACCACTGCGCCAACGGAGCCGTCATAAAGTAAATATTATAAACATGAGAGCATGCAATAGTTATAAGTTATTGGTATATTTATCATCATCATCCTACGTCAGAGCTACAACAAGTCTTTAGGATTATTCCTAAACGAAAAGGAAAAAGTTCTTAAAACTTCTACGCTAATAAAAATAAGTAGTACATTAGTATTTTTCAGTAATCCATATCTTCAACTGCCAGGGTACATCTGAATTAAGCTAAAATCGCTAGCAGCGTTTACATCAATAATGTGCGTTCCGACTTAAATATCATGATTATGACAGCTGAGAATTCGGAACGTTCGTGAACGCGACATAACTTGTATATACCACAAATATCTTCTGCACCATTTCGAAAATGCCGTGTTAGTTTAATTAAACGATGCTACTCAAAACAAAACAGCGCAACTGTCATTTTTGACAGCGGTCACGGTGATATAAATTTAGAGCATGGTCGGCGATATCGCAAGATGATGCATGTCATGACGTCATCACGCTCAAATCGATTATAGCGCAATTCGGAATGTTCCCAAAGTTAACGTCATTTGCGTGTAATAACTTACCAGCCAATGGAACGGTGTGTGCATCAGACTTGGAAGGCTGCGGTGCGGTACTGTACATGTACTTGAACAGCAAGTCCGACACGCTGCGCGGGATGCCACCGCCGCGATCTGATAGCTGAGGAGAAAAACAATAAGCGTTACCATAAATTTATACTACGGTCGCGATTTCGTTTCCAAACATGTGAACAAAATATGTTCTTAGAAAACCCTCTTTAAAACCATGTTCATAAAGTTCAGTGTGCGCTAAAACTTCTTACATTGTTGATGACTTTTTCCTTAATACCACTTACTAACACTAGCATAAAGTTGATAGTCGCTTAAATGGATGATAATAGATTTTATGTTCTTTATAAAACAGAGCCTTTTTTAGGCAAACGAAACGATATAAAACTTACAGAAAACTACAGACATTTTTGTTTTTTAACAGAACCTTTTTGCTTCTGAAACATTCTGATTTTGCGTTTACTATGGAAGCATTCTTTTCTTACTCCTTAGTCAACTGTTCCTTGGATGTTATTGCATAAATACAAAAAAAAAAAATATTGGTAAATCAGATCCTGAAAAGAAAAAAGAATCTATGGGTAAACTGCCTCTTTTTTTTCTGTAAAAAATATATACTTGTTCGTGAATTTTAAAAAATCGTGAAGGTGGCGGCGGTATTTTTCACGCACTGAATCTACAACGCATTGCTAGTTTTTGATGCGTAGTTCGCATGTGACGTTATAGATGGCGCCACAAGACTCATATCCCTTACCTAACTGACACATCCTCCAGTCCCCTCGTGATGTTCACAGTCATAGGTTTTGGGCTGTTCTCAATGCTTACCATCCTATTCACCCATCCCCCGTACCTTAACAAACACATCCTTCTACCCCTTCACCATATTCCAAGCAATAGGCGAGAGACAGTTCTGAAGACGTTCCCTCCATCCCCCTTACCTTAACAGACACATCCTCCTGTCCCCTAGTGATGTTCACAGTGATAGGTGGTGGGCTGTTCTCATGGGTCTCCATGGTAGCCCTCATGGAGTTCTTGAATAGCTCGAACAGCATATGGTAGAGATGAGATGGCACGTAGATGATGGGCATTGGTCGTTCTGATGCCACTGGTACGGAAGAAAATATGGTGTAAGAACTTGAGTAAATGATAAAAACTTCTAATTTGACACATCGACTGCTTCACACTCAATTATGAACTTTAGCTTTATGTAATTTAAGTTGATTTATGAGTGATCGTTTATTATAAACAGGTCTTAAATACAATATAGTTGCAATAGAATTTGAACTTTGTCAGGAGTTACATTGAGTTTGTTGTACTAAAAATTAATTATCTGAGATTCTGAATTCAAGTTTGTCTGAAACTCTAAAACTAAATCAGTGTAAATATTTTTGGGGTGGTTAAAATTATACATATGTCTGTTGCACCATGAAAATTTGAAGTTCACGAGCTCCCTTAGTGCATCCTTTTTCTATGTAAGCTCCGTGTCGTCCCAAACGACCACACCAACCATTTGTCTATTCAGACGACTCGTCTAATCTACCACGCGGGTCCAGCTGCTGATGACTGATGATGAAAGTCGACTTACTACTACCATATTAAAACTAGATGATTAAATTAAAAAATCAAGCTAACAATCACCACCGTCCTGAAGCAGCTGTAGCTCAGGCGACGCGAGGTAGTACCGATCGCAAAGGAACCGCGCATTCTCGTACGCATCCCGCACGACCGCGGCGACGTCACACGCGGGGTCAATGGACCCAATATGGCGGCCGCCGTTGCCGATGCCTGTCACCGACGCTTGTCGGGGCCCAACGCCGATTTGTTCACCGAAGAGCAGTGCTGGGGGAAAAGAGAAAGACATGAATTCCAATTACTGTTTCTTGGTGATATTCGGGGATAATTACGTACCACACTAACAGTAAGAATGGCTTTCATTTTGACAGAGCATTCATTGCGAAAGAGATACAGTGGCCCCTGGAACACAGGCAACTGAACGAACATGGGGTTTTAGTCAGTAAAAGTCTGACACGCCCTCCTGCTCCACCCACAGCTGTTTGAAGATTTCCCAACCAAAAAAACAGAAGTGAAAAATTTAACAATTACGTGTAGGGTTGCCAGGTCTTAAAACCGAAAAGTCGGACAGACCAGTCTGTTTAGCCGGATATTTAGGTAAAAAGGCCGGACACCCTTCATTTTTTAGTCTTAGTATAACACTAAAATAAAAGTAAAACATGGCTTTTTTATCATTTACCTTATAACTTCTAATGAAGCAACAACAAAATTTAATGAATCAGTATTGTTTATTATGGAAAGTGCTAGTTCGCTCGCTTGCGCTAGCGTTACAAGGTTAGGCGGGCAGAGCAGAAACCAACACATGACAAATGTAAAAAAATTGACAAATTTAAAAAGCCTAACAAAAGCCGGACAGGCCGGACACCATATCATTTGGCCGTACACGCAACCAAAAAGCCTGACTGTGTCTGGCTTTATCCGGACGCCTGGCAACGTTAATTACGTGTGTATTTTTTGAATCGTCAGATTAACATCGTTTGACGTTGTTCGTTCGTACGTTCGTGTTGTCAGTGGTGTCGGTAACAGTGTCGCAAGTTCATTTTGGTTTTTCCCATCTCAAAAAATGCCCAACGCGCCTAAAGAAGTATTCACTTCAAAAATAAATAATACAATGTCCTTCAAAATGATTCAGATTGTGATAGTGTGTTACGCAATTAGGTACAGGCTGCGGAAAAATGATTGAGCGTAATCGTAAAATGATTGAGCGTAATCGTAAAATGATTGAGCGCAATCGAAACATGATGTTCGAAATAGATCCATAATTGCCAGAGAAATCGCGGAACATATACAGACGAAATAAGAACCTCCCCTTTTTATAAGTCAGGTAAAAAAAAACATTTTTTACTAAAAAAACACTACAAAGTGAATAATAACTTTAATTTCGGAACACAGTGGCAAAAACTAAAATAAGTAAAGACACACCGACTCCCGAAATTAATGTTATTTTTAACCGACTTCAAAAAGGAGGAGGTTCTCCATTCGTTTGTATTTTTGTGGATTAGATTTCGAAAATCATTTTTTTAATACATAGGGGTCGTCCCATATAAATGTTGTTAACTTTGTTTGGGTAGTTTTTGCGTTAGCTTTGATGGGACGTATTTTAATCAAATTTGTGTACTTTGGTGGTGTTCTAATACCGTGTGTTACGCAATTAATCTGCTGTTCTCTACTTTCCGTATCCAGTCTACCCCAGCTTTTCGAAGAATGTTGCATCCATCACTTTCAACTTACATTCAGGCATCGGTGTAGGGAAACACTTACTATGCTGATTGATGAGCATCCTAATCGATATCCGGCTCATATAGAACCGGTCCAAGAAGTATTGTATGGAGTTCTCGGTGCTGGGGTCCACCTCGTGTGACTCCTTCAGCTCCAGGACGCCTTGAGCCATGGTTTGGACAACGTCGGCGTGGCGGTTGCGGATGTGGACCAGGCGCTCGCAGAATCTTGGGGTGAAAGAAAAATGTGTGTTAGAGGGACATTGCAGACAATTCTGATAGACTAAAATATTTAGTGGTGTCTGGTGGGTTTTTCTAGTAGCTAAATATAATGTGACAAAGAGCGAACGTTCGCATTCTAACATTATGCTTCTTTATGCATCTGTTGTTCTAGCTGGCTATATCTAGGTGCGGCCAGCAGTAGCTGGTTCATAAGGCGTAATAGAGAAAAAAAAAGAAGGGTATGGCGGGGTCTAGCAAGTGAGCGAAGCAAGCGAACATTGACCCCGCCATTCCTTTCGTGGTTACATTTTTCGAACCTAACCTGTCACAGTAGGAATGAAATACCGCGCTCGCTCTTTCATCCAAGTTCTCGTCAATGTCCAGCTAGAACTAAGAGTAACCGTACTTTTGCTTTTAGCCGTAAAATACCTATAGCATAAGCATAAACAGCCTATAATGTTCCCACAGCTGGGACACAGGCCTTCTGTCTGTGAGAGGGAGTTGGCTATACTCCACCACGAGAGCCCAATGCGGATTGGAGAAGTTCCATATCTTCGAATTTTTAGTTCTAGGACACGCCTAGGGGCCTACTCTCTAAGCACGAAATCCGTAATCTCGATTGAAGTTACGGGCGTTTCCTACTCCGTATCACTTACGGACCTATGATTAGTTTGGGGCCCAAACTAAGAATGAATTACTACATGATTTGACAGCTGTCCCTACTCTCTATATGGTTTTACCCGTCCAAAAAACGTAATTAATCAGCTGTAGGAGTCACTACGAAGTTTCGAACTATTTTCGGACGGGCCTGTAGTTTCGTTGACGGAGTTAGAGTGTAGGCCCCCTGTTTTCTCACGACGTTTGTTTTCTCCGTTTTGAGAGCAGTGGTGTCGAAATTATTTACGGTTACTTAAGTAAAGTGCTTGCTTGGGTTCGAACTCACGACACACAGCTCGTAAGTCGCCGTCGTAACCACTGAGCCACAAAAAGATCACATAAATAACGAATTGACTATAAGTTGTATCTTAGCAACCAGAAATTACATTCTTTTACATCTTTTTGCAAGCCGACAAGGCCGCAAAACCTACAAACACACCTACTATGCAAAATCTGTGTGAAACGGATTACCAGAGTTGGCGTAGCTTCAAGAGATAGCATAAAGCTATGCACCTCGTGTTGGCACTAGCTGAAGTGTGAATAGAGCTACACGTTCTCAGATATTAATATTACAGCATGCTTTTGTACTATCATCTAGGCTCGTGGGTAAGTAACAGGTTCAAAGACATGAGGAGTCGCTATCACACGTGGAGCCGATTCAGATCTAGCAAGTCACGTTCGCCTTAAAATGTAAAAGCGGTCACACAGCAGATATTCAAGAAATGTTCATGAAAGTCAAAGTATGAACTGAAGACCGAGATCACTGCTCGATTCGTATATACAAAAACGAATCGGTTTGCTTACCAAAGGTAGCAATTTTATTTCCAAACTGGACATATAAATAGTTACGTAAGCTATCTGTGATAACTACTTTTATATGGGAGGATTTACTATGCAAAACTATGAGGTCTTTGCTTCATCAGGGGCCATCCATAAATTACGTCACACGTTGAGGGGGTGGGAGGGGGTCAACGAAATCTGACATTGTGTGACAAGGGCCAGCACCCTAATTGCGTAACACGCGATTAATCATAATCGATTTCGTTTTGACAATTCAACAATATTCATTGCGTTATTTAGGTTGCTGAGCAGACACATTTTTCGAACACATGAAGCAATGGTTTCGCCATATAATTCAAAACGAAACAGATTATGATTAATCGTGAGTTACGCAATTGGGGTGCAGGAGGGACCAAAATTTTTGTGACGTCATATATTAAAATCACCGTTAAGTGTCTAAGTTATTTGACTATGTTAATTTTATTAAAGATTATTTTTCATTTAAATAAAAAATATGGAAAAACTGCTGGTTTCATTTAATTATGTACTTCTAACTACAAAATTGAAAAATATGTGACGTCACACAAGGGTGGAGGGGTTTCACAAGTGTGACCACATGTGACAAGGACGGGGAGGGGATCAAAAAACCATAAAATTTGTGTGACGTGATTTATGGATGGCCCCTAATTGCTAAAGATACAAGTCTTAATTTTAACCAATAATGGTCCGTATTATAGGAATCAGCCGTAAGTCGACGTTCACACGCACGTGAAAAATCAGCTTTTCAACAGCAGATTTTCAACTCTCGGTGTTTGGTTGTGAGACTTTCGGACTTCAGAAGCCAGAAAGTCTGAAAAACAGTCTTACCAAGGGGTATCGTGTTACCCAGTTATTGGGTTGTGGAGGACAGAAAGGCAGTCGCTCCATGTAAAATACTGGTATTCAGCAGCATCCGATTGTAATGCCGAACCCCGAAAAATCCTCCCTTCTTCCTTATCTACATTATAAAGGGAACCTCTGTGCAAAATTTCAGCTTTCTAGGTCCAAGGGTTTGGGCTGGGCGTTGATGAGTTAGTCAGTCAGTCAGGACTTTTCTTTTAGATTAAAAGCATTAAAAATAATTTTACTTACGAGCTCAATATAGGAGGGTCCGGCTCCATCGTCTCGAACTGTATGATCTCTTCAAAGGACCTCTCGTACCATTGGTTGACCAGGCCGACCGAAGGCATCCGCAGCAAATTCTCTGGTAGCAGCGCTATCTCTTTCATGATGTTTGCCAGCCTGTAAGAGAGAAAGAGATAGTTATAGTTTTGGTTGTTTACATTATTGGAAATAGTTTTGATCGTAGAAGTCTTTCCAGACAGTTCTTTGCCTGATCATGGGTTTCCTCGGGATTGATGTTAAATTACATGTTAAGTATTGTGATTGATTGAATTATAATAAAATTGGCTTTAAATTAAAATAATACATTTTATTTATTTCAGGTTTACACCTTTTGCCAAACATAAATTGACAAAAATTAGATAAAAATAAGTCAAATTAATTCCAATCAAATGAAACGGAATTGCAAATAAATCAAGTTAAATAGAATTGCAAGTAATTTAAATCAAATCAAATTGATGGAATCAAATAAATTAAATCGAGAAGAAAGAATAGAGGATTTTATAATACTCTACTTGCTGTTGGAAAGTCGGGGAAGGAAATATATTATATTATTACGCAATTGGGAATTCGGAATTCCATGTTAGGTAGGTACAAAATAATAATGTCTGATTTTCCTAAATATGGAGGAAAATTTACAGAAATAATGATAAAATTAAACAATCATTTGTAATTGATAAAAATTGCAGTGAAGAATCGTGATAATCCGAATAATAATGTGGGTAGAAGATAATTACTAATAACCATAATCAATTATAAGGGGCCATTCAAGTATTACGTAAGCACTACAGGGGGGCCTTTGCTTTGCTTATTTTTGATGATATGGGGGATGGGGAAGCTAGATGGTGATTACGTCAGCAGAATTTAATTATTAATTTACAAAATTTTGTCAATTTTGGTTTGAAAACATGGCAACCTACTTGTCTATGAATGGCTCGATGAAAACGTTGACAATATTCCAAAATCACACGAAAGTGAGCAGACACGTTGTGTGTCTGCTACCAATGTTTACGTGAGCATTTAAGACCTTTGCTTACTTTTGCTGACGAAAATCTACTTACGTAATACTTGAATGGCTCCAAATTTACAGATACAACACTACAAGTTCAAGATCATCATTATCTTCCTTCCCTAGTCCCATGTTACTTGGGGTCGGTGCAACACGTTTTCTTCTGCCATTATCTCCTGTCAACCGTCATGCTATCATTCACTCCCTTCTCTCTCTTTGGCCTTCCTCTCCGTCTCCATCCACATGTGTAACATCACTCTTTTAGTAACATGCTTAGATTCAAGATATTATAGTTCGTTTCATAAACCTTAAGACTAATTTGACAATCTCAAAACATCGTGAGGAAACCTGCATATCCTAGAACGCAAAATTCGAAAACATGTGACATTTAAAAACCCGCATTGAGCCCGCGTGTTGGATGGCAGTTTACGGCCCACTCTCTCTCACAGAGAGGAAGCTTGTGTCGAAGCAGTGGGAATGTTATAATATTTTTTGCTTTTCACTTTTTTCTGCGGTTTTTATTTTTTTTGTTAAAATGTTTTTATTTTATATGGCTATAATTTACTAATTACTACATGCTTAATTTTTGATTAGGTACTTTTTGTAATACACAACTCAGAATGAAAAAATCTGTGAGTGAACAATCAATCATCCCATGTTTTCCTACCCTTAGGATTGGATTTTTTTTCCAAATTTATATGGCACCACCTTCGGTGTATACCCTTTCCAATAAAAAATCATTATCAAAATCCGACTACTCAGTAAAAAGTTATGCGTGGTCATACATAAAAAATATATATACGCGTCTACTTGAGGACCTCCTCCGTGTTTTCGTCACATAAAAACGAACATTTAGATGTCTGTCTACAAAACTACCAGAAATGTTATCAATTTCACAACCTTTGTTGGAACCATTGAGACGCAAATATTTAGCCAAGATACAGAATTATTTTAGCATCGTAAAGTATATTTACAGAGCAATTTAGTTATTTTGGTAGACTGTTTAAATAATGTCTTATGAAAAACCGCCTCATTACGTAATACACTCGCTTTCCTAATGTCATTGCAAGTACAATTACATCTCCACTTTTTCTTCGTAGCGTATGGATGGCAATCTAAATACAGTCAGCCCAGAGTAAGGCTACGAGCTTGGCACTTTCAGCAGCGTCCATCGACTCCTGTAGCGTGCAGACAACAGGACACGCTGGACAAGACATTAAGTGCCCCATTGTTTGTGGGACAGCACCACATTTACTCTCCAGGGCGGAGTCATCTGTGAATCTCCACCTGAGCGGGTTGACGTACTTATGTTGTTTTTATAGCTCATAGTTAGCATATAATTTATAATTTATGGTTCCCAGCACATAACTATTCACCTTGGAACTAATTGTGTTCGTGTGTGCACATAATTGCAACATCCTGAAGTGAACAAGGAAATTATTATTATTATCCGTACATAGATACATCAAGCCTTATGTAACGTGTCTATTATTATTTTTTATTATACCTAGACAGATATATTTACCACTTAATATCTTTGTTTTCTGATTAGTTTATTTTACTTAAGGGGCTATCCATAAGTTACGTCACACGTTAAAGAGGGGTAGGGGGTCAACAAAATGTGATATTGTGGGACAAGGGACGGGGGTCAAAAGCTTTGTGACGTCACATGTTAATTATCACGTCAAATATTTTAGATGATGGTGATTTCACCATTATCTTTGAAGTTGTGTTAATTTTATGAAAGATTATTTTTAATTTAACTAATTGAAAAACTGCTGTTTTCATTAAAATATGTACTTCTAAATTTAAAATGGAAAAATTGGTGACGTCACACAAGGGGGAGGGGTATCACAAGTGTGACCACCTATGACAAGGACGGAGGGGCGGGTCAAAAAACCATAAAATTTTGTGTGACGTCATTTATGGATGGCCCCTTAAACAAAACATCAAGCCTTGTTGTCAAACATATTTTTTTAAACTAGATGAGGCTGGCGTTTCCTATCTGACTACTCTGAGAAGAAAGGCCGAAACAAACTCAGAGGTCACAGTCTCTTTTAAAGTCCAGACATAATCTTGGTCAGATCATGTGAAGACCATGTGGATTGGTGTCTGAAATGGTCTTTTGAGGAAAGAACCACACAGATTGAGTGGACCTGTCCAATCAGTGCACGCATTTATCAGTAATCATGCAGCTCAAATCAGAACTTGATGAGCTCAATGATCCGACGAACGAGTATTAATAAATGTGTAAGTTTGTGAGGAGAGATGGATGCAAGTTTGTTACTCTTTCACGCAAAAACCAATGAACAGATTTGGATGAAGTTTCGCACACAGAACCGTCTTATTACAAGTTTATTAACACATAGGGTACTTTTTATCCCGGTAGTACGTTCCCGCAGGATAGTTTCCAAGCTCCACGCGGGCGAAGCCGCTGGCAATAATTAGTAAAAACAAATATAGGTAATACGTACGCGTCGACGTGAGAACCACCTTTTCTTCGTCGATTAAAAAGTATGATTAAATTTAACTTTGACTTTGAACTTGACTTTGCATTCGATTTTTCAATGAAGAATAATTATCATATTAAGATTACGTGCACTACATAAAGAGGATGCATCTATTGTTGTGACGAGCTATTGTTTGTTGTTTTTTATAGCAAAAAATATCGTGTTGTAACGTGGGGTGTTATTTTTTTATGGTTGGTGGAGCGGGAGGGCGTGTTAGACTTTTTCTGAGTAAAATCCACCCGTGTTCCTTCAGTTGCCTGTGTGCCAGGGGCCGCGGTATCTCTTACGAACAACCCGAACAGGATATGTTACACGGGGGTAATGACTATAACATAGAGATAACCTCGCGCCATTTTCCCATGGGGATAGGCAGAAACGAAAGAATGCCACCTGCTACGTATCCTTACATACTCCTTTTGCTTCGTTGACAGTTCAGCGACGTTCATTGCGTTATAAACGTTGTCGAGCACACGAATTTTCCAACTTATGAAGCAATGGTTTATGAATAACCTTAAAAATTATTCAGATTCTGATTGATAGTGTGTTACGAAAGCAAGGTTGCAGCTCCTTTTTGCGTCGGTTAAAAATGAAAGCCACTGGGAATAATTCATCATCAGTGGGTTAAGGCTTCCGTACTTCCGTAGACAAGCGCAACGCGACTCTTGTAGAACAATTTCTATGAAGTTTTCATAAAAATTGTTCTACGAGAGTCGCGTTGTACCTGTTTGAAGGAGCCTTTAGACAATTTAAGTGCTGCATTCAGAAGCCCCCAAAATAAAACGACGTTTAATTAACTGAAGCCATAATAAATAAGGTAGGTACGAATATACGCAATAGTGTTAATTAACTTAGCTGATTCATTGTCGCCTACACTCGTCCATACAGTGTTGAATGGACTTTGTTCACCGATAAATGTTATTTTGTTCGTAAATTATTTATTTACGCTTCGGACAAAATAACATTTATCGGTTTGAACAACACTAACAAGCACCTTCAGTCACAGTTCACACAGACGTAAAAATATCGCGGCGGGATTTTATCGTGCGCTGGATTTTCCATTCTTATAGGGGGGCCTTCCATAAATTACGTCACACAAATTTTATGGTTTTTTTGATCCTCCCCTCCGTCCTTGTCACAGGTGGTCACACTTGTGAAACCCCCTCCCTTCTTGTGTGACGTCACATGAATCAATTATACAGGAAAAGATTTTATCCAGTGCGCAAACTGTAACTTTTCGTCGGTTATACAAAAAAAAATCTGCTGTTGCATAGAAAAGTGCAATAGCTACGCGGTCAAAATGTATGGAACAGCTGATTTTTCGCAGTTTAGCCTTCGTAATAATATGTAGATCAAGTTATACTTTAATATTAATATTTTTAAGTTTTTGGTGTACACAATAAATTTTGAGTTTTAGTATTTTAGATTTTAACATGTGACGTCACAAAGCTTTTGTTCCCCTGTCCCATAACACACAATGTCACATTTCGTTGATCCCCTCCCTTAACGTGTGACGTAATTTACGGATGGCCACTTACTGGATTTCGAGAGATATAACAAATTAATAAATGATTACCTAACTATTTATTTCATAATGATAACCCGTGTTCACTTTACGACAATCTTCAAAATGTCATGTTCTATTAATTTTCCTGAACTGTGAAAGCGATTGTGAAGGGCGTTTTGGTAACGTTGACGTTCAAAAGTGGTGATTCTAAGCGTAGTTTGATTAATGCCTTTTTATTTTGATTTTCGATTTTGCGAGTGCGTTAAGACACTATTTGGTTTATTTATTGCGCATTTATTTATTATGTGCCAGTAAGTTACTCTCAGAATTCAGAAAACGCTAAGCAGTTAAATGCTATACTATGCTATGATCTCTGTCTCAATCTGTCAATAATACTTCGAGTTTCCATACATTTATGACAAGCTTTTAACATTTAATTGTCGCCGAGATGAGACTGTAACTAGATTTTGAACGTTTTGAATTAATTACGAGAATTGGCCTAAAGAGGGGACGGGGCCTGCGAGGAATTTGAAAAATAGGTATTTGAAGAAACTATTGCCGTCGCGCTGTCAGTAAGTCTGCCCCCGTAGTGTGTGATAGGGACAGCTGCAGCTCAGACCGAAATTATGACAAAAATTTTGACGAAATCGACGTTTCGTATTCCCCTTTTTTCTTCTCGAAAATTGAGCCGATTCAATTATTTTTTACATTAATATTTTAAGAAAGAGTATGTTTAGGTTCCTATATTTTTTTTTATGTTAAAATCTTTTCTAATTTGTCTGGTAGTCCTCTAATCACGGCGGTAAAAATAGGACATTTTTGTAATTTTTAGAGGGTCATATTTTCTTTAATAATTAGTTGCTGAAAAAAAAAGAAAATGACAGGGACGTTTACGGCAGACCTTGATTTTATGAAAAAAAAATATTGCTCTAGAGGCATTATTCAGGAAGAAAAAAGGGGAATACATTTGTATGGAGAATCGCACGCCCTGTTAACTCTTAAGATAATATGCGGAAAAAAAAACTACGCATTATTACACAAATCTCCGATTACAATCTAAATATTTTTGCGCACGTTTAAAATGTCGTCGTGTCGTGTGGGCCGTCTTAATAGTTGTTGTTATCGTAACGTTGTGTTATCAGTAGGTATCACAGATTATAGGCGACATAACAACGAGAGGGACGACCGACGCGGCCTTGATTGGCACATAAACAATGCGTCACGGTAGCTATGATTTAAGTGATAGGAGATAGCGGGAGCGATTTAATCATTAAGGCTGACAATCAATATGTAAAGAAAATTAATCCATTAATTTTATTTATTTTTATCTGTGGAACATAGTTTATGAGCGCTGTATAAATGGCTGTAAAAGAGGATTGAAAAAGCTCATTGAAAACTACGTGTATATTGGATTGTCATAAAAACTATACAAAGAAGGGAATTGACAATTTAAATAATAAATTTAATTGTAGTTTCTTTGTTTTTCAGGTAAGATAGTATAGTTTATAAGTAAAATAGATTAACTACGATTGGGTGTGATTTTAAAAATACACTTCGTTTTTCAGAGCATCACAATTGTGTATTTGCAATTCCTAAAAATACTATAATTTGTCTAATAAATATATCTAGCCTATTTTCACCTATGTTGGGGTCGGTCGGCTTCCAGTTCGATAACCTCGAACTTATTACAAAAAAAGCGGGTTGGCGGATGTCAAAATCTTCGAATGATTGGTTCTAGGACATTGTCCTCACGATGTTTACCTTCACCGTTTTGGAAGCAGTGGTAAGAAAATAATAGTTTAAAAAACACGCTTTAAAAACCAAACTAAACAAGGAGAAATTAAAAAGCGTGGGGTGTTTTTTGAGGTATTTTTATAATCAATTAATGTCATGCACCCCACGCTTTTTAATTGAATTAAATGATTTTCTCCTTTTTTAGTTTGGTTTTTAAAGCGTGTTTTTTAGTTTTTTAAACTATTATTTAATTTCTATTTTTTAGTTCTGCTAACTACAAAAGCGTGATTTTTTTCCTTTATTTTTTATATTTTTCTCTATTTTTTTTTATTATTGAATTGTCATCGGTCCTCGATAAGTTTATAAAGTTTAAATGAAATCTGACCGTTTAAAGTGGGTCGAAATCGCGCACTAAGGAGTCGGTTACAAACATAAAAACAAACATACAAGTGAAGCTAATATAAAGCGTGTAAAAATAATTAATAATAATAATAATGGGCAAGAAACTCCATGGACACTCTTTTAAATCAAAATATTGTTACAAAAATTAAAATAAGCCGTGCCAGCTAATGACCAGTCCCTACTGACGGCGCCCGTTCACGAACATGACTTGTGGATCAGCACCATTTGAAGGGACTTCGCAACATTATTGTACATCATTAATGTTATTTTGTATCTTCTTTCACGACTATCCAAACCAGGCACAAACCACTCAATGATAAATCGCTTCGGTCTCAACACTATGTCCTCACCCTATCATACATACGTTAGCTCAAGGCACTTTCCGGGACCTTCTAGATATCATCGGAACACTTTGTGTACCCCACGTACTGACAGATATAATAGCTAGCAGATTTTATGGTCATAGGCTTATCGATGTATTGATTATTTTGATGTTTCTGATAAAAATGCGGGAAACTAGGTCAGTTTTGACAGATGAAGAATGTTTTTTTGTTGTGAATGTTCAAACTTCAGAAACCGATAAGAAAATGAAAAAAAAAACGGGTTTTTTTTCATGATTTACGTGATTCTTTTTTCATTAGGTCTAGGAAACTCCCGAAGTGGTCCTATATAAAATTTATTAAGTTTGCTATTTGTCCCGGGCCTCTGGACTTGTCGCTTGTTGATGTTCTGCGAGCGTCGCGATACGAGCAATCTTCGTGTCTCTCGAAGTCTCGACAGTCGCCTGACAAGCTTTGAATAATAAGGACACGTGTCGCTTTGTGTTCCGCGATCTGGCAGCACACTACCACCTCGGGCGAAATACTAATGACTACTGGATAGTGTGAACTAGGCAAATGTCATGCGATATTGTCCCGCAAAGCCACAGAGACATACCACGTAAATGCCCAGTGAAAACGCGGCTTTATTGCACCTTTATTTCAGAGCGCAAGAGCAATAAGCTTTTAAAAAACTGGCGTCGCCTACTAGTTGAATTACGTACTTATCATTTTTCTTATTTCATGAGCTCGCTCTATCAACTTCAGTAGCTTTATGGTAGACTGATAAAGTTTATAACAATGTCTTTGTATGAGAAGCCGTTGATTGTAATAAAAGTAAGAACAAAACAAGCACGGGTTTTTATTATTTTGTTAATTCTTTTTTCTTTGTTAATTCTTAAGGCTTTTTCAGACAGATGCGACACAACAGTGAGACGCGACACTTGTAGAACAATTTCCGTGAAGTTTTCATAGAAATTGTTCTACGACAGTCGCATCGAATCACGTCGCACCGTTTGCGGAGGAATAAATTTTGATTGTCCTAAATTCGTTTACTAGTAAAAGGTGCCAGCTCGGTTTTTTGAGAATATATCTAACTAGCTGCTGCCCGCGGCTTCGTCCTCTAGGATGGGGGCCATTCAAGTATTACGTAAGCAGTTTTTTAGCAATTATTGACCCTCCCTTTCCCCCTCGTCAGCAAAAGTAAGTAAAGCTCTTACTCCCCCTTTCCATGCTCACGTAAACATTGATAGCAGACACCTAACGTGTCTGCCCACTTTATTGTGATTTTGGTATATTGTCATCGTTTTCTTCGAGCCATTCATAGACAAGTAGGGTTGCCATATGTGTTCAAACCAAAATCGGCTAAGTTTTGTAGAAAATCCAAAAGTTAATAAATAAATTCTGCTGACGTAATCACCATTATCCCCCATGTCATCAAAAATAAGCAAAGCAAAGACCCCCCGCCCCCCTGTAGTGCTTACGTAATACTTGAATGACCCCATGTCGGAAATTAAGCCACGGGAACGTGCTAGATATGGGACATCACTGCCAACACGAACTGGCTAAAGACTTTCGTCTTGAGACACTGCTTAACAAAGGTTCAATATTCTGACATTGAAAAAGTTTCCGACGGGGTAGGCCGTGACTACAGAACGTCACTTGCTAAGATCGTTACATACTTCTTTTTCCTCGTTTACATTCATACATCTGTGAACCTAGTGCCTTTTAACCATCTCGATCAAACGCGCTTGATACGTTCGAAACTCATACTAGGGCCACAGATAATACACGCACGCCACGCCAGCTGCGAGTACTAATCAAAGGGTCCCCCCCCCACATCTGCCTTGTAAATACGTTTTGTTAACCACCCTTCATTCGGCCTCTCAGGTTGACTAAACCATCTAAGCATACTCTTTACAATTTTCAAGTCACATTGTGATATAAAGTAAACTAAAAAAAAAAAAAATTACCTGACAGGCAGCTCCTTCCGCAGAAAGAGAAAAGATTTGCTTTCGCACGCATTTAAACCTGTAACAAAGAAGAAAACAACAATTATTACATAATTCTAAACAAACGAACGTCACGACAATAACATAGTGCCTACAGCGTTATCATTTGTCAGTCATCGGTGAAAACCCAATCTAAATTGTCACAGCTTTCCCTGAATACGGACAAACATTTACTTTTAGGAATATTAAATTGTTTGATAAAAATGACCTACATAATATACAATACAAAGAACAAACATCAGTCGTATTGTGTAACACATTTCTGAATGCTATTACATAAAAAAGTGCGTGGAGTCCCTCCGAGCGGAAGAAGTGAAACCGACTCACTCTCTTTCTCTCTCCTACTTTCTACTTTTGTGTATCTTTCTTTCTCTCTCCCACGGTAGCGTTATACGTTTAACGCAATCTTTAGCGTTAAACGTTTAACGCAACCTTGTTGGAAGTCGCATAAGAAGTTTCACTTCAATAACCTGTGAAACTATAGTGGCGGGATCTTATCGCGCATTCGATTTTCAACTCTCGGTGTTGAACCGAGCATTGAGAATCCAGCAGAGTACATCCCAGCGCGTCGAAAAAACACTTCGATTTTCAACTCTCGGCGATTTTTACGCGGACTGGACCTTCAACGCACTAGGCGTTGAAGATCCAGTGCGCGTAAAAATCTCGTCGCGATATAATTACGTCGTAACCCACTTTCAAACACAAACCGCTGGTTTTAAAGAAATCCTAATCCAGAGATGGCGAACCAATGGCACGCGTGCATTTGGTGGCACGTAACAAAATAATTTAGGCACGACAGTCTGTCACAGTATGTGGTAGGTTCAGTATGATTCGTTCAGCTTGAGTCGTTACTTTCAGAAACCGTACCTTCATATGATTCTATTCTAAGTCATATGACCTTAATACCAGATACCAGAAGTTGCACTAATTTGTTCCTCCATTTAAATAAGGTGGTGTGATGTTCATTACTATATATCATAGTACCTACAAGTCTATTTATGTTTGCATAAGACTACCAATGATTGTGAAAGCATTTAGTTGTTTTCTAGTAGTCATTAAGTCAATATTGTTTTGTTGGCACGTCAATGCCACATTTTTTTTTAATGACTCGTAGAGGTTAAGAGGTTCGCCGTCCCTGGGATTAGGACCTAATCCATTCTTAATAAATAGGTTTGGAAAACAGAAGAACTATTCTGCTCAACAGCGTAAATAACGTGGCTGGACCGTCAAAATGAAAGCCATTCTGAGCTGGGTTGTGGAGGTTAGGTAGACAGTCACTCCATATTAAAATACCGGTTTTCAGCTTCATCCAGTTTAACTGGAAGCCTACCCAAACATTTTTGAAAAAAAGCTAAATAGATGATGATGCAATCACCCCACTGCTACTTATACCAATAAAATTACAGATAATAAACAAAAGACAACGTCACTACTTATCTATCTATATTATGTACTTAAAAAACAAACAAGTACTTGTAATACGTAGTTTAAGAAAGTTCAATGACTTTCGACATTTTCATTACTTTGACTTTGTGATAATTTATTTACCTACACACACATACTTTCTTTTGAGAGGTCAAATCGATACTTCTATGGTAGCAGTTCGAATTGTTACGCTTGAATAATTAAAAACGTCTTTGTACTCATTTATTATACATCTTCTTAGTGTTTCACACAAAAAGTTCAAACATCTTTGGGCCAAAATTCAACTGCGCGAACTCCGCTCACTGACGCAGTCATATCATCAAATGCACAGATGACAGGGTATGCGGCGCAGGATGGAAGGTGAGCCAGTGTCTGTGTGGAGATGCCATACGCACTTGAGATCTGAGCCATCCGTGAACCCCACCAGTGGAGATTGTCTTTGCTCCGGCCGACTTCGATTCGAAGTCTATTGAGAAATTTCCAAGTCGGCCACGGTAATGCGTGCCCAGACGGAAGGCTCTCAGATGGTTCGATTAAATTCTCAGGTTTATACAGCTCCCGCCATACATTCCATCTTGCTATGGAGGAGTTACTATTGGCTGGACTAGCTAAGCTATTCCAATGATATGCAAGTTAACATCTACTCCAACAAATCAAAATATTTTATCTTACATGAGCACTTATGAAACGTCAGAAGCTAGGTGCACGGTTCCAATTTGTCGTTTCCTATGGAGAAGAGCCGGCAAGAAACTCCACGGTTATTCTTTTAAAAATAATTATTGGCTTTTACAATGTTTTCAATTTAATTTCAGTCTGAAAGTGGTTTGAAAATTCTAATAACAAGCAAATGTGACACGAAATTAGGTAGAAAATGTAACCTCATTCCGTGGGTGGCACGCGTGGGCCGAACGTGAAATTCAATTTAACTAATAGAACGGAAAACCTCATTTCACTGTCCTTTATTCCAGTTAAATGATTATTTGCTAAAGCTTCGAATTCTCTATTTCACCCTACGCTGCTTTACCATTTTCTGAGTCGTCGGATCGAAAAGTAGTTCACAGTGAATTAAGACTTATAATGGGCTGCAAAACGCTGATAACAGTTCTTCCACATACTTCAATTTAAAGGAATCTGGATGAAATGGACACTAAAAAGCTAGTTTGAGAAGGGCCACCGCAAACCAGCAGGGTTATTCCGTTACACACTACCAGTAGAAATGACTTCCATTTTGACAGTTCCACAACATTCATTGCATGACTTAAATTGTTGGACAGACATTTTTCTTTTTAACATTTATGAAGCAATGGATTAGCAATAAATATCCTTCAAAATGATTCAGATTGTGATGTTGGACGATTAGGGTGTTGAGCCAAATGTCACCACCGTTCACTCGCACTAAGACACTAATGATGTACAGAAACTGACGACGACGTTGAAAGGCGTGCTGTGACAGAAGTTCTGCAATAATCAACACACTATTGGCTCCACAAATTTGATTAATATACTAGCTGACCCGACAGACGATGTCCTGTCTTAACTATGAATATTGAATTCGCAACTTTCTTTATTTTTTCTTTCATTAGAACCTTCTCCTGACAAGAACAAATACAACAAAAAAAGAATTAGCAAAATTGGTCGTTCACGTGTGATGCCGTGACCAAGGGAAATAGGGATTCATTTTTATATAATAGATAATATATAGGTACTGCCGTTTCTAGACAAACGATTCTGTGCTCTTTGAAAAGACAAAGCCAGGATGAGGACTACATTTCTTCATAAGCTTGTGAACATTAGACGGCAATCTTCGTTTTCCCTATAAACCTTTAACCTTTCGGAGGTCCGATTGCCTGACACCTCATTATAGTTGGAACAATATACATAATATATAGAAGATAATTTAGGCAGACCCAGGTAGGCCGAAGCAAGGAAAACGTGATCAGGTCGAGATTCAAGGATGGGGGAGTCATCCTTGAACCTCCTCCTGAGCACTGGAAGAAAAATAAATAAATAAAATAATAATAAATAAATTCTTTATTGCCATAAAAACAGGTTACAGAATAATGTGAGACCCTGACTCCGGAGCTGTGTTAAAATACCTGTATTTCAGGAGCCAGTGACTTCATCCATTTAGGTTACAGTTAAGCAGATTTTATGCAGCAAGCGGTGATATAATTATGATACCTACTTAAAATTAAGTGCAATATGTAGTAAAAATAATGAGAATTAAAGAAGGCAAATGAAACAACTTCATTATATTAAAAAAAAAAAACTAAATTAGAATAAAATCAGGAATAAATGTGGTGTTGTCCCACAAACAATGGGGCACCTAATATCATGTCCAGCGTGTCGTGTTGTGTGCACGCTGCAGTAACTGATTGACGCTATTGAAAGTGTGAAACTCGTAGTATTTGTTTTGGGCTAACTCTATTTATATAAGGATAAGAATTTAGACACGAGCCACTCATACCTAATTAAAATATCGTTTACAAATGACTTAGTATATTGATTGTTATTCTCATTACTAAATCGTTAAATAAAATGACACAAGATAAAGAGTAGGTGTGTCATACGGTGTGTCACAGGCAATACGTGTTTTAAAACGATTTTCATTATCTGTGGTTTGATAACTACGTTTCAAAACAATGTGTTGACAACAAGGCTGGGCAGACGAACTCAATCGGTCTGCCCAGCGTTTTTGAAACTAGAAGTAAGATTTTGGTCTAACCGGATGCAGCTGAATACCAGAATTTTACATAGGCTATAATGACCTCAACATCCCAGTTACTGGGTAACACTGGTAAGATTGGTTTTCAGACTTTCGGGCTTCTGATGACTTGTAACGACTGTAAAACAACGAATGGCAGCCAGGACCAACGGCTTAAAGCACTTTCCGACACACGAACAGTAGCTTAAGGCCCATAGTATCCTCATCTCCCGTTTGTATGCTAAAGCACGACTGCCGCCCGCCCGCGCCCGCGCAGGGCACCTCTGAGCCTTTATCTCAAAATGGGGATATTCCTTTGATTAATTTACAATTGTGCTTCGGCGATTCTGTGGTACCTCTAACTATCTATTTTTCAGTGTATTTTTTTTTCCAAATAACGAAGCCGTTTAGTAGGAGTATGGAATAGAAGCCAAAATATTGCGTGTTGGAAAAATTTTTTTTACAGCAAAAGTATTAACCATACAAAAAAGGTACTTCGGGCAAAATGATCTATATGAATCTATAGCAAAATCATATATTTTTTAAATCTTCAAGACAAGCCGTTAATGAGCAGTAGGGTTCATAAAGTGACCGTGTTACGCTACCGAATGAGACGTAGGCCCTTAACTAGTAACTGCGGCAAGCGTAGCCTTCGATCGACCTAAGCGGCTGTTATCATCATCCAACCACGAGCCCCGTTTCTATGCAACTTTAATCAGACTAAACAGTTTACACAAGTAACACCTAAGTTTATGTTGTCTTGAATTTAGTTCTAGAACTTCGCACAAATTACCAAGTACTTATATCTAAACACAACACAGTCGGTAAGTCGGTACTTAAAGTGCTGCTCACGTTCTAACTGCATACGGGAGCGAAGCTATTTATAAATAAGTGTTTGTACAAGCAGCCGAGGTATCTTTATTAGGGATGGGCCGAAATTCGGTTCACATTCGGTTCAACCGAATTTCGGCAGCTTGAACCGAACTTCGACATTCGGCCGAAATTCGGTTCTGATGCCGAACATTCGGCACAAGAAAAATAATACCTACTTGCACTATTTTGACTGTAATTTAATAGAATTAGAGTATAGCATTACTGTAAAATAAATTTATGTCTTTTACACACTCATGGTCATTTATTTTAGTTAGGAACATTGTAAATGTAAACCTTAAATTAAATCAGTTCTTCTTAATAATCTTGAAAATCTCTGCCTAATTAATTAGACATACTATTACAAAAATGAAATAAGCTCAGTATTCTTCTAACAAACATCTGAATACAATTTGTAAATTGAAAAAAGAAAACACGCTTTTGGTTCACAAACTAAACATTAATTTACAGCAAGTATTTTTTATTACAATTAAAGGGTATTGAACCGAAGTTCGGCCGAACTTTTCATTTTAACCGAATGTTCGGCCGAAGTTCGGATTCGGTTCAAACCACATTCGGCCCATCCCTGATCTTTATACATACTGTAAATGGCCTCTAATGTACGGAACGGACGTAAAAATATCGCGGCGGGATTTTATCGCGCACTGGATTATTCGTATTAGTTTTAGTTTAGTTTTACCAAAGGGTCACAGAAAAAAACAGCTGTTTCATAGAAAAGTGCAATAGGTACCTACGTGGTCAAAATGGTGAAAAATTTCTGCGCTGGGTGGTCTAGGAGGATATGCTGAATTCATGGTTACAGTTTGCGCACTGGTTAAAAAATAATCCTGTATAGATCATAGGTTGTGTAACCAACTCACAATACAATGTTGCGCAGTATATGAAGGAAATAAAAATACATATTATAAATGTACATACATTTTGGTTTCTCCAAAAGCATAATTATGTGGACGCTTTGAGGACAAATCAATTACATAATAATTATGTAAAATAATAACCACAGATAATATAATAACCACAAATGTTGAAGTCCATAATTTTGAACACGATATGGTCTGATGATTTTGGTGTACCTATCTCTTGACTTCACAATTAAGCAATTATTAACTAGTTGTAATAAAACTGGTACTGCCTCATTGGTCTAGTGGTTGCAAGCGCTCCTACTAAGCATGTGTTCCTGGGTTCTATTCCTGGGTCGGGTAAAGTGATAATGGATAGATAGATTAGTTAGTGATAATGGATAGATAGATTAGTTAGTGATAATGGATAGATAGATTAGTTAGATATACAGGGTGATTGGAAGATGGGTGCAAAGCTTTAAGGCGAAGATAGTACAGACAATTTAGAACCATTTAAGCCATGGTTGTCTTAGACGAAGTCTTACCAAATATTTTTAACCAAATTTTTAAGTTTTTTTTCGGAAATTCTCAAAATTTAATGTAAACTGCATAATTATGGCCAAATTGAATGATAAATGAATTCATTTTTTATTTATTTAATTAAAGTAATGTGTAAGCAATCAAGCAAAACATGTTTTAGGCTTCTGTGTCATTAGACATTTTTTTTACAGACATTTAAAGCTCAGAAAAAATAAAAAATTTGTACAATACGTCTTTTAAACCTTATTAAAAAAAAAAAAATTGGTAAGACTTCGTCTAAGACAACCATGGCTTAAATGGTTCTAAATTGTCTATACTATCTTCACCTTAAAGCTTTGCACCCATCTTCCAATCACCCTGTATATCGTTTATTTGGTGCATACAAAAGACACAACACAACATACAAAGCACAGTGAGATAAAAACTAATTACATGAAAGAACAAGGTGCCAATATACGAATAAAAAAAACGAAGAAAGGATGACATAAGTATAGTGATGATACTTGGCTATGACACAATTCGACATTCAAATAAAATAACGTGCGGTGGAGTACAATAGTGAGGTGTGCGTCTCAAAGTTGCACCAAATGGGAGTCCAGCTCAGCATGTGTCAGGCAAATATACCTGACGCTGATGTTCTGCTGGATCCCTGCAGAGACCTACGGACGTCGAGCAGATGACTGATTATGATGAATATTCCATCTAGAATTTCTCAGTAGCCCCCCCTCTCGCCCCCTGGTATTTTATATTTTGGGTTAAGGATGTTTGAACTGTTCCCAATCGTTGCGCTAAGAAGAAGCAGAATAATCTTCTCATCTCCTGTCCTCTAAGCTCCAAAAAATGCAGCCACAGTGACCTCTGCGCTGCCATCGACAATGCCGTGGAAGTGGATGAGGCTGGTGAAGTTCTGGCTCATCAATCAGCCTCCTCGTTCTTTCTCTGTGAGAAAGAGTCGGCCATCCACCACGTGGGCAGTGGGGGTTGGTAGATGTCACATGTCTTCGAATTTTTGGTTCTAGGACATGCCGGTTTACTCTCGATGTTATCAATCACCGTTTTGAGAGCAGTGGCGATGAAATGAAATACAAGTTCTGGGTCAACAAAACGTTATTCACTGATCACCATCGACGCGACGAAGGAGAATGGCCGCCTCATGTGACCACCGTTGCATTGATTGCATCACAAATTAACATTATTATCTTTACTCGCCTGATCACCTTGAGGCCGCGGGTTAATTTATTTATGCACATGTAGCTGCTGGTTTGTATACGTGGGTATGGTACTCATAAGTCTTAACCGTAAGTGATTAACCGGTTTGAAACGAGAAAACAACCGACCAAGATTGAGCGAAAAAGCAAAACTTTTTTTTGGGTACCCGCGTAATTTTTTTTTCTCATCCCTTCGATTTCTTTCCGGCAGCGATCTTGCATTACAACCGGATGCAGCTGGATACAAGTATTTGACATGGCTTGACTGCCTATCTGACCTCCACAACCCAGTTACTGGGTAATACAATACCCCATGGTAAGACTCTTTACGTAACGACTGTCAAAGATCCAAGAATTACAGCCTCATCGATCAATCCGTGCGGCTGATTACAACGCAGCCTCGAACCCATAACTCAAACATAGGTACAAAAAATACACATAATCTCATAAAAGGTCATCATCCTCATCATCATTTCAGCCGAAAGACGTCCACTGCTGGACATAGGCCTCCCCTAAGCTCCGCCACTTCGACCGGTACCTAAGTAACTCATGATTAGGTAATCATAATCTGTTTCGTTTTGAAACAGATGGCTAAACCATTGCTTCATATGTTCGAAAAATGGGTCTGCTCAACAACGTAAATAACGCAATGAATATTGTTGAACTGTCAAAATGAAACCGATTATGATTAATCGCGTGTTACGCAATTAGGGTGCGGTTCTATGCTTCCCGCATCCAGCGGAAAAAAAGGTACCAAGCTTTCTTTTTATTATGTAAAAATCAACTGCACTGCAACAGAATGACTCAACAAAATAAAAAGCAAACAGTTTTCTATTTTATAAGTTAGGTATGACAATACAACCAACACAGTGACATATTTTAATTTGTAGGTCAACATTATCTCCATAACAATAGCACAGGTGATAAATAATGGATATTGATTGTATTTGAAATTGTAAACAATCTGAATTAATTACAAACATTTCACCTGTAAGTAACTTATACATCAAAAAGTATTATTTATTAGAGGGGCAAAATACTTTTAATTTTAAGCTTTTTCCCAACTAGGTCGGCTTCCAGTCTAACCGAAAGCAGCTGAATGAATACCAGTATCTTACTTGGAGCGACTGCCTATCTGACCTCCACAACCCAGAGTAGGTACCTAACACGATACCACTTGGTAAGACTATTTGTCAGGATTTTTGGACTTCTGACTAACCGTAACGATTGTCAAATATCTATGAAAAATACAGGCCAAAATCATGCCAACTATTTCAATTCCCATTTTCTTGTTACGTACGATATTTTCATTCAATGAGGAGATTGGCACCCCTTTCATTCAAACATTCTGCAAATTCGCGAAATGTTTCCGTTCTTTTCTAACACTAGTCATTCGCACAACAAATAATGTCCGTCTCTTTCTGGCAACCGAACTTATCAGACAACGACCTTTGCACCGGCAGTTTATAAACAAAACATGTCCTTCAAATCTAGAAACAAGATGGCGGGTCAAAGTCCCCAGCTGTCCACACTGACCATACACTGACAGTTTTGGCGCGAATTGGAAAACTTGGCACGTTATGTAATATTTTTTAAATAACGATTGTGTTTTGACGGATATAATTAGCCGTTAATCTAACGTTAATTAGTAGAAAATATTGCGTTATTTTAATTACCTAGCTTGAGTTAGGTTAATATGGGCTAATAAGGCCAAAAAAATATCGTTTTTTTTTTAAGGCCAATAGTATCCTCATCTCCCGTTTGTATGCTAAAGCACGACTGCCGCCCGCGTCCGCGCAGGGCACCTGTGAGCCTTTATCTCAAAATGGGGATATTCCTTTGATTAATTTACAATATTGTGCTTCGGCGATTCTGTGGTACCTCTAACTATCTATTTTTCAGTGTATTTTTTTTTCCAAATAACGAAGTCGTTTAGTAGGAGTATGGAATAGAAGCCAAAATATTGCGTGTTGGAAAATATTTTTTTACAGCAAAAGTATTAACCATACAAAAAAAGTACTTCCGGCAAAATGATCTATATGAATCTATAGCAAAATCATATATTTTTCAAATCTTCAAGACAAGCCGTTAATGAGCAGTACGGTTCATAAAGTGACCGTGTTACGCTACCAAACGGGACGTAGGCCCTTAATGGGCAGCGATGGATGAGCTATATAATTAATGGAACGAGCGTGCAAGTTCAAATAAGGCAAAATATCTGGGATCCTAATAGGTAATGGTAAAGAGTCAGATCAGTCTAGAATAATTTACCAGAAAAAGGAAGAAGAAAAATTACACAACAGGCGCTGACGAATGGACTCCAGAATTAAATAAATGTCAGCCATTCTTTTCCCCTCTTATTACTACGTTACACGTGACAATCTACATACAGCTTTTCCAGTTTATCTTTGGAGATTACCACGACAAACAAAAAGCTAAAGAAAAAAAGATTGGGCACAATTTTCTGTCAAATTCCATACAAAACAAATAAATAAACGTCAAGTCAATATGTTGTTTATCTGCACAGACGGTTAATTCCCCTAAATTCACTCATTCTAGTAATCGTTGTAATAATTATTGTTAATTGCCGTGTTTTCCCAGACAATGCCGCTATTGTTAAAACGTTCTAGAACATAATTCTGGAGCGCTCATTGATCGTATTTCTTGAATTAATAACAATTCATTCGTTCTTTATACCTACCTTATTCAGACGCCCAGAAGTCTGTCAACCGTTCCAGAGGTCTATGGAACGCAATTGATGTTGTTAACTGTCAAAATGAAAGCGAATGCGTCACGAATTACGAATGGAATAGAATTATGTTTTGTACTGTAATACTCTTTAATGTAGGCCATAAAAATTGCAGATTTAAATGTAGATACGATGATGTGTGTATGGGCTGGGTGTGGTGAGATGTGTGTGTTGTGTGACGTGATGTGTGTGTGGTATGATGTGATGTGTATTATGTGAAAATGTGATGTATTGTGTTGTTGTTATTGTGAATAAGGGTGCGCGTTACCTTGAAGGCGATCCTAACCTAACTTTACGGATCAATGCTTGCACAGCTAATTAGAAGATGTCAACAGTAATAGAAATCAAGTAACATTTAGTGCAGTCCAATAGGTTGTCGTGTAGTAAATATCATGCTCAAATTATTTGCTGGATGTTGTGCCAATAGTCTAACGAGGGTCGGTTGGCGATATGCCGAAGATGTAACACTTAAAGCGATGGGATTTCCGCGATGATCTAGAATAAGAACTTGCGTTAGTTTCAAGAACAAGGTTGTTTAAAACTATGAGGTATTGCGTTAATGTATACAAAATACTGTAAAACATTTTTAAAGTGTAACGGTGGAGTTTCTTGCCCATTCTTCGCCATACGAAACTAACCTTTGGAAGGAGCAATTATAGTCAATTCTATGTTTTGTGTAAATTTTGATGTTCGAAAGTGCCTTTTATGTGACTATTTCAAATAAATCATTTGACTTTGACGTTTAGTGAAGACTGAGGAACACGGAACTCCTCCACCATAGCTATTCACAGCCATTCGATACGCTTCTATGCGAAATCAAACATCAATCATTTCAATCAATGTAATAGAAGGAGTCCTCTAAATTCCGTTCACAAATCCGATTTTTTTTACAGTTTTGGTAAACCAAATCTTCTTCTTCCTTTTGTGTCTATGGTACTCTTCTATGTTTTTTTTTATTGTTTGAGCCTAGTAGGGGGAACCAAGTAATCGCCTCTTTGGTTTGGGTTATTGTAAACTTGCCATAATGAAAATTTGCCACAAGTAAAAATTATAGTAAACTCGCCACAGTCTTATCAGCCTCACGAAAACTTGCCACAGCTTTAAAAGTACCGATAGCAAACGAAGTAGTAGTGTTTAATAATACATACTAGTGTAGTGAGTAATAGTGTTTATATACATATATGTACCAGTAATCTATGTTCTTATGCCTAATAAAGAAGAAAGGTCTTATTTACGTTTATTTTCATTAATAAAGCAGAATTTACCAAATTGGAAACCACAAACAATGGTCGTAGATTTTGAAGTCGCCGTTATAAATGCGATAAAAATAGCATTTCCAGAGATACAGCTGCAAGGTTGTAACTTTCATTTCAAACAGGCACTGGCAAAAAAAGCACATGCCTGACACTGAAACTGAACACCAGCGAAGAGAAAAAACATGTAACTATGTGTGCTGCATTGGCTCATGTAAGAAAGCGGGATATTGATGATGCCTGGTTACATATAATGGAAGAACCACCACCTAATGAAGCTACCAACAAATTTAATGATTATTTTGTAACGCAGTGGCTAGAAAACAGTAGTTTAGAAAATATTTGGAATGCCCACGGAGTTCGCCACAAAACCATTAATTCTGCAGAAGCATGGCATAAACGCCTTAATAATAACATGGGAAAAAAGAAACCTAATTTACTTCATTTTCTTGACGTCCTAAAAAAAGAAGCCGAGTATATGGATTGGAAATTAAAAAGAATAAGTTTTAAAATACCGCTTAATATGAGAACGTGTCGGTCAATTGCTTAAAAAATTAAAAGCCATCGCTGACAATTATGATAATATGCCTCTAGCAAAAGTAATGGTCAGAGTGTTGTCACTTTCGCGACCAATTTCGAGGTAGCGCTCGCCGGCCGCTGCCGCGGCACCGCTCGCTTCGCTCGCTCGGCTCGCGCGTAGTTGGTCACAGTTCTAACCTAACCTAACCTATGGATATCTTTGCAGGTACACACCGCTATAAATAAAATTAAAAAAGACGCTTTAATTAATAAAAACAAAAAACCAATTCATATAATTAGTGACTGCGAAGCAAGCGCTCCCTCAAGTAAGGTACAACGACACTCTGGCCAATAAACCAAATTTTTCTAAGTCCTCGTTCCATAGTGCCCCTAAGGCTACACTCCAACCGAAGTAATAGCAAAAATAGCTGCATTGCAACAATTGTAATAATATGCCAATTGATTACATAATACTGATGTACAATTTTATCAATACTGTGATCTTAAACTAAATAGTGTGTTTTCTTCATATAGTAATAGTAATTTTGACTGTGATTTTTAATTAAGCCAAAGTTAGATATTTTAAACTTATATGTCGGACCTGTTAAATAAAACTGTGATTTTTTTTACTCTATAATGATTGTACCTTATATTTTAACTGTGTTTAAAGATAAACGTCTCTACATTTTATATTACGTACCAATGTAGTTGTAAGTTTGATTGTGTAGTACAAAATGCTGTGATTTGTAATTAAGCCAAAGTTAGTTATTTCGTTAGTAATTCCTATTTTAAAACATAGTTAAACCTTTATAAATCTATGATTTATCCAATTAAACTGATCTATCTATCTATATAATCACGCCTTTTACTTTCAATTAAACTGATTATTACATAAAATCGTTCTTCTTTTTCTTTATTCTGAAACTACATTACTTTTACTAAACACTAATGTAGAACTAATATCGTTTTACTGTCGGTACATTTAAAACAAGTTTGACGTACCTGTGACGAGTTTACTATACCTGTTGTGAATTATTTTGTCACTGTGGCAAGTTAACCAATATTTTTAAATGTGGCAAATTTTCGTTGTGGTGAGTTTACAATAACCCTTTGGTTTCACCTAATGGGCTCAAACAATAAAAAAACTAAGAAGAGTACCATCCACTGTTCTTTAGACGGCTATTAGCGGTCGGGGATTACGCAAATCTGGAGGCCAATTCTCGTAATTAAAAACGTTCACAATCTAGTCGCAGTCTCATCTCAGCGACAATCAAACGTCAAGAAGTTGTCAAAAATGTATGGAAACTAGCGGTTTTTTTTGACAGATTGAGACTGAGATCAGACTGTAAACGTTATTTTTTTATTTATTTATTTAAACTTCTCGCACACAAAAAGATACAAAGGCGGACGAACGTTCTTAAAATTACGAGAATTGCCTGTCAGGTAACCAAAAATGTGTCAATTTCGATTAGGAAACCTGTCAATTAGTTGTGAACAGCTAGGTATATGCAGTTGGTGCGGTGTTGTATAATTAATTTGTTCTTTTTGTTTTGTTTTGGAGCGCAGCGCGGCTACCAATCCTGGGTTTTTGTTACCTATAACAGCATAAAAACAAAAGCGCAACGACCGCACCACAACACAGCAAACTCCGTGAGCTAGTGCTCTTTAGAAGAGCTCTATTTTACGTTCTAGACAACGAGGTCAAGTTCAGATAGATCGTTGACTGGTATAGGGCAATGTATCGCAAATAAAACAAGGTCGTTTAATAAAGAGTTAGAAACGGAATCTGCGCTGTGGTTTCGAACTGTCACGGCCTGTTGTCACCTCACTTTTTGAAGAGCTACTTACGAAGCTGAAACGGGCCAGAACTGCTTAAATGAAGGCTAGAAAAGGGTTAAGAAAACCAATGAAAATCACAAAAAAATTACTTCTGGTGAGTACTCGTACCCTATAATTAAGCGTTGATTTCTTGAAAACGCTCAAAAAGGTGGTTTTTTAACACTTCAAAAACAATTATAATTATAATTGAAAATATACCATAGAATTCCAAATGCCAAACTGCATCCAGTGATGAATCTTTTTTTATTAAATAGTATATATCTAATTTTATCGATTTTATTTGCATTTTTACGACAATGCTTGCTCATTCATAATTCGAATTTTACAACAGATTTTAACCCGTATCAGATTGCAGTAAGAACTATTATCGCTCATAACGACAATACGACGAGTACATTTAAAATTACTAGGGCCTTAATAGATTACGTGATTAAAAATCTAAATCGTCGGCAGAGGAATCTGTTACTTTAATATTTATAGTTGCAACTGCATCGTTTTCGTATGTATAATATTGTAAAACATTTTAAAAGAGTAACGATGGCGTTTCTTGCTCATTCTCCAAACGAAGCTACATTTTGGAAGGGGCGACTAGAGTCAATTCTATTTTAATGTAAATGTTGGCGACGTCAAGTCACCATAGAAAATAAGGTTGATTATTAAAAATAAAAATGATTTCATAATTAGGTAGATATAAGTAAATTATTGTTGCATACCTAAACGTAGGGCTGGTTTTAATTTCCCATACTCTTAAGTCCATGAATACCTACAGATCAAATGTAATGCTAAGCCAATCACATAATTAGAATTTGAATTATCTTCAAAGGTACATGATTAAAGGCAAAACCCAATTAGAATTAAGCCAAAATACATAAGTACCTACCTGCATATACCTACAGTACCTAATCTGCTATTAACAAACAACCAAATCTGTTATGCGCAGTAAAATTAAAGCAAAGACGTAAACATTGGTAATATTCCACGAAGAATCGGCACGTGACCGGTTTTCCCACGATCCAAGTGAAGCTTCTCGAAGGAATCGGGCGCAGGTTTAAACTTGTCGAGAGAAATCGAGCTTACGCTTGACCATTAGGCTCCACCCCCTTTAATGTGACTGGTTTAGAACAAATGTTTGATGTCAAACATAACCGCTACTTGTACCCTAGTAGAAAACTACTTAAGGAAATTTCTAAGGAAAATAGTTTAGAATTGTACAGATTTTACTCAGATTAAAGTTAGTCGTCAATGAGACAAGTTATGTTCATATTAAGTTAGCAGTAATTCAGTATATTGTAATAGTTATTAGTGCGTGATTCAATAAATGTGAATAGTGGAATTAAAAAAAGGTGTTTCAATAGAATCCCCTACAATAATGGTCCTTCAGAAGCCGAATAAAAAGAACTGAAGCCTGAGTCTGAAGTTACGTGAAGATAAATCGCTGTTTGAAGATTAGCAGCGTTTTAAGAGAAGATCACGAATACCAAGAAAGCTATTGGTGAAGATCAGTTCTACGAGCCACGCACTAATCACGCCACGAGTCCTACGTGTGCTAAAGAAAATTGCTGGGAATAAACGACTAAGAAGATCGTCTATTCTCGAAGCTAGGACATCTAGGACGTCTAGAAAATACCGATTGGTGGCTACACGACCCGCTGAGTGAATAATTGCTGGGAGGTCGGCTACGAACTACGCCGCGCCCTCTCGAAGCCCCTGTATCACTTGAAGCTTTACGTGTGCTGCTGAAAGACCTAGGACGTCTAGAAAATACCGATTGGTGGCTACACGACCCGCTGAGTGAATAATTGCTGGGAGGTCGGCTACGAACTACGCCGCGCCCTCTCGAAGCCCCTGTATCACTTGAAGCTTTACGTGTGCTGCTGAAAGACCTAGGACGTCTAGAAAATACCGATTGGTGGCTACACGACCCGCTGAGTGAATAATTGCTGGGAGGTCGGCTACGAACTACGCCGCGCCCTCTCGAAGCCCCTGTATCACTTGAAGCTTTACGTGTGCTGCTGAAAGACCTAGGACGTCTAGAAAATACCTATTGGTGGCTGCACGACCCGCTGAGTGAAGAATATTGCTGGGAGGTCGGCTACGAACTACGCCGCGCCCTCTCGAAGCCCCTGTATCACTTGAAGCTTTACGTGTGCCGCTGAAGGAAATTGCTGGGAATAAGCGACTAGGAAGATCGCTTATTCTCGAGGCTAGGTATTCAAGAAATACCTATTTGTGGGAGCGCAACTAGCTGAGTGAAGAATATTGCTGGGAGGTCGGCTAGGAACAACGCCGCGTCCTCTCGAAGCTCGAATATCACTCGAAGCCCGGCGTAACCCTGTATAATAAGAACGTGTAGAATAAGTGTTAACGTGTGTATGTACTGTAAGTTCGAAGTGTGTGTACGTCTCTATAACATAGCAGTCTCCGCTAAGGACTTCATATAAACTCAGGTGAGTCATTGAACAATATATTGACATTAAGTGAAGTGAATAAGAATGATGACGCGAAGCCGCAAAGGAGACAGCACGCGCTCGACCACGGAAGAAGAGACTACGGAGACGTCAGCTACTACCTCCGAAGAGGTGACAGATACTAGCGCGGCTACCGAAGATACAACCATGGTCGAGGAATCTAATGTTACCTTAGTGGAGAAGAAGAAGAAGGCGAAATCTACTTCGAATAAAGCTATGAATAAGAAGAAAGAGCTAGAAGCCAGATTAGAGTTGGAAAAACTACAGCTGGAAGAAATTAAGCTGAAGACTAAGATGGCAAATACAAAGTTAGAATTAACACGTGTCAACGAAGAAGACACAGACTTGAGTGATAACGAAGAGGATGCTGCAACTAAGGCGGCTGCTGAAAAGGCCACTGAAAGGTGGGTTTCAAAAGCGAAGGAAGCGCAACCCGCAACGAACCCCACCAGTCAGTTGGCAGAAGCGATAATGGAAGCAGTCAAGTCCGCCACTGACAGCAAAGCAGCAACGAATACGCAGCACGCGCCGAAGTATGTCAGTGAGCTACATCAATTCGACGGTGATGCAAGAGACTGGATGGCTTTTAAAGCTACGTACAAAGACTCACAGGCTCTCTTCAGTGGAATCGAGAATATGGGAAGGCTGAGAAAAGCAGTAAGAGGAAAAGCCAAAGAGGCGGTGAAGTCCATTCTCTATACACAAGTGGATCCGGAAGAAGTAATGACTGCATTAGAACGTCGATTCGGGAGATCCACTTACCTAATAAGAAGCGAGATAGAAAACATAGAGAAGCTGCCTCCCATGTCAGAAGATGCAAGAGAGTTAGTGAGATATGCTGGAGCTGTGGCCAATACAGTCAGCGTTGTGAAACAAATGAAGAAACAAAGTTATCTGCACTCAAGTGATATATCGAATCGTATAATAGAGAAGATGTGTATTCTAGTACGATTCAGGTGGTACGAGTACAGAGCATCTAAAGAAGAAGATGATGAACCGATCCTCATTGGCCTTATGAACTTCTTCAATCAGATGGTAGACCAGTTCGAGATGCACGAGTTCACGGGAACCAGAGTGAAGAAGGAAGGAATGAGAAACCGAATAAGACCTTCAGGATCCCGGGGCGTGAACGCCGCTCGAGTTAAACGGCACGATGAGGAAGAATATTCATCATACGACGAGGATTCAGATAGAGAGCAAGACGAACAACAAGCTGCGACAGTATGTTCATGCAAGGACGACGCCAAGAAGCAAGAAAAGATAGTCTGTCCTGAGTGCGCTGGAGAACACGCACTGTTCAAATGCAAGAAGTTCGTCGATGCTTCTATAAAAGAAAGATGGGAACAGGCCAAGCGAGCCTTTATATGCTTCAAATGCCTGCTAGGACGGCACAGAAGGTTCAGTTGCAAAGCAAAACCGTGTGGAAAATGCAAAAGAGGTCATCATGTGATGTTACATTCAGAAGACTGGCCAAAGCCAGAACCACCACAAGAGACCCAAGCCATAGCATCAACGATAAATGCAACTCGAGCAATAGCGAGAGCCTACCTGAAGATCGTGCCAGTGGAGCTATGGGGACCAGAGGCCAAAGCAGAAGTATACGCCCTCATGGATGAAGGATCAACAGTGACCCTAATAGAAGAAGATATTGTGAATATGATTGGGGTAGAGGGTCCTGAAGAAGAACTGAGAATTGAGGGCGTAGGTGGGCATCGAATGAGCCAGAAATCCAAGAAGTTTGACATCAAGATTCGGGGAAGATTCGAACGGAACATGGAGAAAATGTCAGGATATACTGTCAAGAATTTGAACCTATCCCCCCAAGAAGTCAGCAATAAGGATTTAGAAGATTGCCCCCATCTAGAACAAATAGCAGAACAATTAAAATATCCGAACGCTCGTCCTACGGTACTCATCGGACAAGACAACTGGCATCTGATCGTGTCCCAGGAAGTGAAAGTTGGTGACCGAAGTAAGCCAGTAGCCTCCAGAACCCAGTTGGGATGGGTCTTGCATGGAACCAAGACGAGAAACGATACGGTGCGAATGATAAATCATCTTTCAACACCGCCAGGAAAAGATGATTATCTTGAGAAGATGATAAGAGATCATTTCGACATAGAAGCTCTGGGAGTAGCAGCAAAGAGACCATCTAGTGACATAGATCAACGAGCTCTCGATGTGCTGCATTCAACAACAACCAGATTGTCGGATGGAAGATTCAGCTCAGGTCTGATCTGGAAGACGGAAGACGAAAGTCTACCAGAAAGCAGAGTAGCTGCAGCGCGAAGATTAAGGGGAATGGAGAAGAAGTTCCTAAAGGACAAAGGATTCGAACAGAAATATGAAGAACAAGTTGAAAACCTGATCAAGAGCGAATATGCCGAGGAAGTAACAAACGAACCTACCTCTTCAAGATCATGGTATCTGCCTCATTTTGCCGTTGTCCACCCCCAGAAGAAGAAGATGAGACTGGTTTTCGACGCCGCAGCCAAATCAAACGGAAAATCTTTGAATGACGCATTGCTAGCTGGACCCGATTTACTACAATCGTTGTTCGGCATTCTGCTCCGATTTCGCCAAGAAGCAGTAGCCGTCGTCGCAGACATCAAGGAGATGTTCCTGAGAATAAAGATCAACGAAGAAGACAGAGACAGCCTTCGATTTCTCTGGAAAAACAAGGAATACAGAATGACATCCCTAATTTTTGGAGCCGCCTGTTCGCCGTGTACCGCCATATATGTAAAGAACAGAAACGCAGAAGACTTTATTAGTCGCTGTCCGGAAGCTGTTAAAGCAATAAACCGGAATCATTACATGGACGACTATATCGCAAGTTTCCCCGACGCGGCGACAGCTGCCAAAGTATCAAGAGATGTAAACGAGGTTCACAAGAAAGGTGGTTTCTTCTTGAGGGGTTGGGCAAGCAACGACCCTTCAGCAGTTGAAGAGTTCACCGACGATGAAACTAAAACAAATTCCATCGTACTAGGAGAACCAAAGGATCAAGTCGAGAAAACATTAGGACTCAATTGGAACGTTCAAGAAGACAGCCTTCATTTCACTCTGAGTCTACGCAATACTCCCGATGAAGCCAAAGAAGGAAGGCGCGCACCAACAAAAAGAGAAGCAACAAGCGCAGTAATGTCGGTCTTCGATCCTTTAGGATTGGCATCACCCATAACCATACAAGGAAAAGTAATGCTTCAAAACTTGTGGAGGTCCGGAATAGAATGGGACGAAGTATTACCTCCACCCAGAGAAGAGGAATGGAGAAAGTGGCTGGAAGATCTAAGAAAACTTGAAGATCTCCGAATTCCTCGCTGCCTCACATACGACGCGACTGAGGGGGAGCTGCACACCTTCTGCGATGCAAGCGAGAAAGCGTACGCTTGCGCGGTGTACTGGCGCTCTCAATTCCAAGACGATCGCGTGGAAGTGAAGCTGCTGACGGCAAAAGCCAGAGTGTCACCACTCAAGCCAACCTCAATACCTCGACTCGAACTACAAGCGTGTCTACTGGGAAGCCGCTTGGCTAATAATGCGAGCCAGGAAATGGATCTGACTACGACCCGAAGATACTTCTGGACCGATTCCAGAACGGCATTGACATGGATCAAATCAGACCCTAGACGATTCAAACCTTTTGTCGCACATCGCCTCGCTGAAATAGAAGAACTAACGAAACACAAAGAATGGCGCTGGGTTCCAACAAAACACAATGTAGCCGACGATGCTACCAGAGAAACCCCATCTAACTTCGATATAACACATCGATGGTTCGAGGGCCCAGCCTTCTTGCGTGAAGACCCCAGAGACTGGCCTACAGAAGAGAAAAAGGTCGCCGTCACCAACACAGGTGAGGAAAAACCTAACGCCATCACGTTAAGCGTTAGGAAAGGCATCCCTGTCATCGTGCCTGATCCAGCAAGATTCTCCAGCTGGACACGCCTGCTCCACGCGACAGCAAGATACCTACAAGTCATAGATGTCTTCAAGCGAAAGATTCAGAAAAAGGTGAATATCACCAAACTCATCATCAGAAAGGCACAAGACCCAGCCTGGAAGAAGATGCAGAAACAGAAAACTCAACGATCAGCAAAGGGACCAAGCAAAAAAGAAGTAGTCTTCTTACCAAAATCTACGCTCTACGTGGAAAAAGCAGAAAAGCTGCTGATAAGAAGAGCACAAGAAGATAGCTTCCCAAACGAACTGGCAGCCCTACGCAAGAAAGAAGACATCAATGCAATATCCAACCTGAAGAATGTGACGATCAAATTAGAAGACGGACTTATCAGGTTGTCCACCCGCATCGGAGCAGCCAAGTACCTAATAGCTTCATACAAGAATCCGATCCTGATGGACAAACACCACCGAATAACCCAGCTACTTGTGAAATATCTCCATGAAGCCTTCAATCACGGAAACCACAATACCGTGATGAATGAAGTCCGTCAGAAGTACTGGATACCATCTCTTCGAGACATGGTGAAGAAAGTAGCACGAGACTGTGGATGGTGTAAAATTCGAAAAAAGATGCCACAGCTCACACCGCAAGGAGACCTACCACCTGAGCGTCTGACGAAGACCAGCCCTCCTTTCACCTGCATAGGAGTAGACTACTTTGGACCCATGCTCGTCACAATAGGAAGACGTATAGAGAAACGATGGGGAGCATTATTTACATGCCTGACCACAAGAGCAATACATTTGGAACTGGCCACCTCTCTGTCAACCGACTCCATGATTCTCGCACTACGAAGAATGATCACCAGAAGAGGAACACCGAAGATCATCCTGAGCGACAACGGAACCAATTTCATCGGTGCAAATAAAGAGATTGCTGCTGCCATCGCGACCCTACCAGAAGAAACCAACAAGATGGGCATCGTATGGAAGTTCATCCCTCCTGGAGCCCCCCATATGGGAGGAGCCTGGGAAAGAATGGTGCGATCAGTAAAAGTCGCTCTCGCAGCAACACTTCACGAGCGGCAGCCTAGAGAAGAAATTCTCCACACATTGCTTCTAGAGGCCGAGCACATCGTAAACTCGAGACCTCTCTTCTCCGTTACCACCGATCCAGACGAAGAAGAAGCCCTGACCCCGAATCATTTTCTTATCGGGCGGTCATGCGGAGCCACACTCTTTGGCTCCTTTGATGACACAGAACTCATCGGTTCTCCCAACTGGAAGACATCCCAACGCCTGGCCGATCATTTCTGGTCAAGGTGGTTGCGAGAGTACCTACCCACTCTCTCGCCACGCTACAACCAAAGTCCTCATTATCAGGACCCAACATTGGGCGACATAGTCCTAATTGTCGACCACACTCTGCCACGCTACTCGTGGCCACGCGGCGAAATAATCGCCACTCATCCCGGACCAGACGGAAGAACCAGGATCGTCGACGTGCGAACAGCAGCGGGTATCCTGCGGCGGCCAGCATCACGTCTAGTCCTGATCGTACCTTCAACGTCGCCCCAACAAGATGAAGTGCAACGCACTAAGGGGGAGACTGTTGGCGACGTCAAGTCACCATAGAAAATAAGGTTGATTATTAAAAATAAAAATGATTTCATAATTAGGTAGATATAAGTAAATTATTGTTGCATACCTAAACGTAGGGCTGGTTTTAATTTCCCATACTCTTAAGTCCATGAATACCTACAGATCAAATGTAATGCTAAGCCAATCACATAATTAGAATTTGAATTATCTTCAAAGGTACATGATTAAAGGCAAAACCCAATTAGAATTAAGCCAAAATACATAAGTACCTACCTGCATATACCTACAGTACCTAATCTGCTATTAACAAACAACCAAATCTGTTATGCGCAGTAAAATTAAAGCAAAGACGTAAACATTGGTAATATTCCACGAAGAATCGGCACGTGACCGGTTTTCCCACGATCCAAGTGAAGCTTCTCGAAGGAATCGGGCGCAGGTTTAAACTTGTCGAGAGAAATCGAGCTTACGCTTGACCATTAGGCTCCACCCCCTTTAATGTGACTGGTTTAGAACAAATGTTTGATGTCAAACATAACCGCTACTTGTACCCTAGTAGAAAACTACTTAAGGAAATTTCTAAGGAAAATAGTTTAGAATTGTACAGATTTTACTCAGATTAAAGTTAGTCGTCAATGAGACAAGTTATGTTCATATTAAGTTAGCAGTAATTCAGTATATTGTAATAGTTATTAGTGCGTGATTCAATAAATGTGAATAGTGGAATTAAAAAAAGGTGTTTCAATAGAATCCCCTACAGTAAATGTTGACGTTCAAAAGTGCCTTTTAAGTGCCTATCTATTCATCACATAAATAAAATTGGAGTGTCTGTTTGTAATATTAAAATAACCGCTTTTTATTAAATGCATATGGATGTAGACATGGTACATATACGGTCTGTTTGTTCCGGCTAATCTCTAAAACGGCTGGGCCGATTTCAACGGGACTTTCACTGGCAGATAGCTGATATATTAAGGAGTAACTTAGGCAACTTTGTTTTGAAATTCAATTTATTTTTATTAATATGTACTTTTTTAATAAATTCCACGCGGATGAAGTCGCGGGCACAGCTAGTTTGTAATAAATGCTTTTACTTCGACTAGGGGCGCAACCCTTGCACTTACATCATTATCACAGTTATGCTGAGCGACGGCTATTTTGACGCATATTTCCCCCCCAACTTGTTCATTTTTCTGTTTGTATTGTTTGTTTGTCATGTTTTTCCGATATTTAACATATTTCTTTTGTAGCTGTTATTTGCATTCCCGCTACTACTCAACTTAGTAAAGATTAAATCTTTGAGAAGAGAAAAGATAGGTCTAACTCAAAACAAAGCCAGCCGGGCCACGTAACAGCGTACTACGGAATATTTCAATTATTTTGTTTACTCTTGTTATTCAGACTGACCAAAATATTTCTGGACTACGAGGCGTGGAAAGTTTAGCTATAATTATTTAGGCTAGAACGATTTAGAGTTGAATTTCGTTTTGTATAAAAATATGGCGCGTGCCAGAACGATGTGGATTTTTTAAATCTTTGATGTTACTCTTAGTTTGGATCATCCCGATAGGGTATTTTCCAATAGGGTATTTTCCAATTTAAAAAAAAAAACTATTTTAATTTGAAGATTGGGATGAAATATGTAACAAATAAATAAAAAAAATCATGAAACACAAAGCTGACGTCACGTGTGGTCACGTGATAAAAAAGTCATCGTAAGAATCGTTTTGTCGGTAAACTTGAAACAACGAAAAATAAATTCGATTTTAATCGTTTTTAATTGAGAAAATAGATATAAATCAACATATATTTTTTTCTGTTTCATATTTCGTCCCAATCTTCAAATTAAAATAGTTTTTAATAACTTGGAAAATACCCAATTCTGGCGAAGGCCTCACCCATGACCTTTATTTACTTTGGTTCTAAATTCAAACCGATTTTTCTTTTATTTTATTTGGATGCCTGGTGGAAAGCGATGGATGAGGACTATGATGGAGCGAGCGTGGCCAAGATGACTGTTCACTCTTGTTTTGAAGGAGTTACATGTTAAAGGGAACACAGACGCGGGCTTCGAGAGACCGAGAGAAAGAAAGATACACAAAAGTAGAAAGTCGGAGAGAGAAAGAGAGTGAGTCGGTTTCACTTCTTCCGCGCGAAGGGACTCCACGCACTTTTTTTGGGGACTGTCTTATGTAATTTTGACGTTCAAAAAGTGCTGACTCTCAGCCTAGTTTGAATAAATGGCTTTTGATTTGATTTGTTGTGGCGCAACTTGAGAGAGGCCTTTTTCCAGCAGTGGACTGCGATAGGCTGAGGTGAGGATACTACATTGAGAGAAGCTTTTTCCCCATTAAAGAACAAGGATGATACGTTTTCCTCCCCTGCAGATGATTCTGACTATTCAGGGTAATAGATTATCTATATCTACATACAAAAAATATTGGCACGTGAACCCGTATAGCACCGGGACCGAGTCGTTGGACTTTGAGCCTTCAAAACGCACACGAGTACTGCAGAATTAGACTTTATTTACTACAGGTATTTTTATAAATACTTATGAGCCGGGTCTGTCTTAAAGAGAGTAAATGAGTTATTTATAGGTGACACATGTCATGTAAGTATAACAAGGTGATTTTTTAGTCACCGATTAAATTTTTCAGGGTGATAGTACCCTTGAAACTGAACAACTTTCTCCAAGGAACGTGGGTCGAAAAGATGGTGAATACCTACCGAGACAATACTTCTGTTCTCCGTACATTATAGCTTTTTGTTTTCACTTAAAACCAATAGGTTCGTTTAATAAAATTACTTAATGCTATTAAAAACAAGCTTTATAAAATTATAAATCATTACCACAGTTTGTATATTTTTACCAACGATATTCAACGACCATAGATAACAATAGCAGGTTAGGTTTTATACGCACGTCAGCTGTTAAAAATCTCAGCCAAAAATAAATAAGTTAATTTTAGAAAACGAAAAACCAGTATCCAGTCTAGTCTAGAAAGACTACAAAACATGAATCAAATTAGATTTTAATGTTGCGTACCTACCTACGCGTGCGTAATAATTTTGAAATTAATTTCGTATATTTCGCTAAATTAGCAAATACGTTCATTTAAACAAAGTTGTTAACGGAAACATACTGACATCACCACATGACCAGTGTTTGAATTATTTTTAATGAAAATTAAACGCGGAATTTTTCCTCTCAGTGAAAAAGAATGCAAATATGTTAGTCTATATGCCGTTGAACAATATTATTTCGTATTTTTATGAGTACCTATTGTTGAACTGTCAAAATGAATGCAAGTGGGGAGGTATAAGGTTCCAATATAATCCTAGCGGTAATTGCGTAACACAATAACATGAATGGCTTTTATTTTGTTAGTCCATTATCTTTATTATACATTGCGTTATTTCCGTTGTTGAGCAGACAAATTTTTCGAACATAGGAAGCATTGGATTAGCAATATCCTTCAAATTGATTCATATTTTGATTGATAGTGTATTAGGGGGCCGGAAAAGGTTTTACATCCGTCTTTGGATTAATAAGACAGTTACTTTTATCAGTTTTAGTGATAACCTATAACTTAACCAGTTTGACACAACGATAACCTAATTCCTGATTATTTCTATCAAAACAAACTGACATATACTATTATACTTATCTTTACATAAAAAAACAGCTGATGTTGATAGTACATTAGTAGTTATAGAAGATGCTAGAATACGAAAAACATAACAGAATACGCCTGAAAGTCTAGTAGACCGTATTTTTTTGTCAAATATCGAAGCGTCATGCTGAGATCGGAGCATTTTTTACACGCTTTATATTAGCTTCACTTGTATGTTTGTTTGTTTGTATGTAACCGACTTCTTATAGCGCGATTTTGACCCACTTTAAACGGTCTGATTTCATTGAAACTTTGTAAACTTGTCGACGACCAATGACAATTCAATAACGAAAAAAAAAAAACTGAGTAAAAAAAAAGAAAAAAAATCACGTTTTTGTAGTTAGCAGAACTAAAAAATAGAAAATAAATAATACATAGTTTAAAAAACTAAAAAACACACTTTAAAAACCAAACTAAAAAAGGAGAAAATAAATTAATTCAATTAAAAAGCGTGGGGTGCTTGACATTAAGTGATCATAAAAATACCTCAAAAAGCACCCCACGCTTTTTAAACGAATTAAATTATTTTCTCCTTTTTTAGTTTGGTTTTTAAAGCGTGTTTTATAGTTTTTTAAACTATTATTTTTAGTTTGGTTTTTAAAGCGTGTTTTTTAGTTTTTTTAACTATTATTAATTTGTTGTTTTTATTTCCTGTGCCTTCCCAAATAAAACGTGTCCGCGTAGTACGTTCCCATTGGATGATTTGCGACCTCCACGCGGACGAATTCGTGGGCAGAAGTGAGAATATTATAATAAATACAATGGCACAGTTACAGGCCGGGTTTAAAAGTCAACGACCTCTTAATGAAGTAGCCTATATATCGCTGCCCCTAATAACAAAATTAAAACAAAACAGGTGACACAATTTTTCCACACTTTCTACCGATGAATCGTTTTCAAAATGTTTCCACTGTGACGCGAGTACGCGACCCATCTAACGTAATTCCGACGTCGGATTGCCGGCGTCTGTTGACTTCGCGCCAAAATTCTCGCCTCGTTCTCATCACAAATGTATCCGTGACGTCACACACACGTAAAGGTCGTCATTGTTACGTTGAAGGTTAGAAAAGACTTTTCTTTTACATCATTATGAGTCTGTGGTTGCTTTGTTTTGGTTGCTAGAGTCTACGATGCTTTTCGGGGAAACCCTTATGTTTAAATGTTAACCTAGTTGTGTCACACATCATCATCTCCCAAGCTTTTTCCCAATTATGTTGAGGTCAGCTTCCAGTCTAACCAGATCCAGCAAAATACCAGTATTTTACATGGAGCGACTGTCTATCTGACCTCCACAACCCAGTAACTGGATAACACGATACCCCTTGGTAAGACTGGTTGTCAGACTTTCGGGCTTCTGACGACTGTCAAAGATCCACGAATGACAGCCGGGACCAACGGCATAACGTGCTTTCCGAGGCACGGAGTGTTCTTGGCATGTAAAGATGGTCACCCATCCACGAACCAACCGCGGCAAGCGTAGCGTAACCAGATCGATCGACCTGTCCGGCTATTATTACTTAGCCACTAGTCCCTCGTTAGCCACGGGTCCCTCACACACAGTCCACTTCAATTTCCTGGGATTTGGTCAATGTTGCGATAACAATATGTAAACTTATTATAATAACAAGCGGGCCGCAATTTCGTCCGCGTAACATTTCTTGTTCCCCCAGCCCCCGACTCAACCTGTCGCATCGCATCGCCCGACCTCGCTATTAGGTACTTCGTCTATGCTTAGCGTTTTGTTTGACTTTCGTTATTTTTGCTCGCCTCCTCAGGGTCCCAGCGTGATGTTAACTCCAAGCACAGTCCCCTTTATTGCCCTTTCGGTGACTTTTAGCCTTTTAATAAGGTCCAATACGATCAAGAAACCAAGTAATAAGTAGGTGTGCAGATTTGCAATAATTGTAAAATGATACACGTTTGCGTTAAAACCAAGAGACTGGATACTAAACTCAACATGATACCGTAAAGACAAATGACACCTGTGGTTTGTAATATATGACAGAACATGATATTGATAGCGTAAGACGAAACCTAGGTTGTGAAGTAATGTGGCTTGATGTTACACAGCGTAGGGCTTACTGCAGGCTTAGCACGTGAACCGTAGATAAGCGTTTTGTCGTCGGAAGAGTAGACAAAAATGACGTTTCCGTCTGTTGACAGTTTTTCACCGAGAAATGTAGACAAGCGATTTCTATTCTACAGTAGAGTAGAAATAGAAAGCGTCATGCTAAGCCTGCTGGAAAGGAATAGGTTACCAGTGTATGGAGAGAGAGAGAGAGAGAGAGAGGCCAAAGAAAACATGGATAGATTGTGTGAGGAATGATATTGAAGAGAAGGGAGTGAATGATAGCGTGACGGTTGTCAGGGGAGAATGGAAGAAGAGAACTTTATTCTTTATTGTCACCACCTTCCGAAATTAAAGTTATTTTTCACTTTTTGTTATAGTACCTACCCCGCACCAATTCGAAATTTCATCATCCTTGGGGTCAAAACAATGCATATTTATTTATGCGATTGCAGCAATCGCGGTTTGTTTGCTGTAATTTTTTGAAGAGTTCAGTTGTATGTGTCCGAAACGCATCATCAGATCTATATGAAATTTAAATGGGACCATTTCGGAATAAACCCCTTTCGAACTAAAAAAAATATTTTGCAAATCCTTCTATACAGGAATAGTTTTTATCCAGTGCGCAAACTGTAACCATGAATTCAGCATATAATTCTAGAGCCCCCAGCGCAGAAATTTTTCGTCAGTTATACAAAAAAAAAACAGCTGTTCCATACATTTTGACCGCGTGGTATTGCACTTTTCTATGAGAGAGCTGATTTTTTTTTGTAAATCCGACGAAAAATTTCTTCGCTGGGGGCTCTAGAATGGTATGCTGAATTCATGGTTAAAATTTAAGCACTGAATAAAAACTTTTCCTGTTTATGACGGAATTATGCCCGAAAATACATAAAAAAAAAACATGTCGAATTGATAACCTCCTTCTTTTTGAAGTCGATTAAAAATGTGTTGCGCTGATCTCAAGCAACATGGGAAGGAAGATGATAATGACATTACAGATCTATATCTGTGCATTACATACAGTAGATATACAAACAAAACGAAGACATATTTGCCGAGCAGTACGAGATTGATGAGGTTCATGTTTATTTTTTAAATAAATACAAAAGTTATTTATCCAAACTAAGCTGAGAGTCAGCACTTTTTGAACAGCAAAATTACATAAGACAGTCCCCCAAAAACGCCCGCCCTTCACCACTTCCTAGTGCTTTAGCTAAGAAGTGGCGCAACAAATATCCCTACTTATAATATTATAAATGCGAAAGTAACTCTGCCTGTCTGTTACGCTTTCACGCCTAAACCGCTGAACCGATCGTCATGAAATTTGGTAGAGATATAGCCTGGGATATGGAGGACATAGGAATTTTTTTACGCGATAACCGACATCTGCGCGGGCGGAGCCTTGGGCAAAAGCTAATACATAATATTTAGAAATAATAAGGTGAACTCCTTTCCCATAAAATAACTCTAACACGTATTATGAATATCAATATCCAGCGTTAAGATCGTAAACAACACAAGGTTGAAACCATTTCCACAACAGAACTACAGCAGATAGCTGATAACGTAACCTAATGTTATTATAAACTCAACGATAGCTGTAAAATCGTTGTGTTGTTCACAATAACACCACAATGCTATTATTGTTATCTATTGATAATAATGGCGTTTATTTGACGCTTGTAATGTTGAGGGGATAGGACAATTTTCTCTCGTAGATAGATAGATAAGAGACTATTATGTTCCTTGCTTTTTTATACTGGCAACCGGCAGGCGAGTATGTCCAGCACCCTAATTGCGTAACACGCGATTAATCATAATTGGTTTCATTTTGACAGTTCAACAATATTCATTGCGTTATTTACGTTATTGAGCAGACACATTTTTCGAACATATGAAGCAATGGTTTAGCCATCTGTTTCAAAACGAAACAGGTTATGATTAATCGTGAGTAACGCAATTAGGGTGCAGGTCATACTCGCTTGCCGGTTGCGAGTATTACGCACCTGACCTTTCTGAAGAACATCACGAATACTGTCACTATAGTGTCCTCCTAGGGTGGTCCTCCAGACGTTTCCACTCAATAGAAAATAAACAAACAAAAGAAAAAAACAATCGTTATCCGGAAATTCCGGATAAAAGAGGGTTAAAGTCTCCATCTTTAAATAGAACGGACTGCTTTCCGCTAACGTCTATTTATTTTTGTTTACTACGAGTTCTGTTCATGACCGAGAAGTTTAACGGCAGCCGTATAATTATTTAGAAAAACAGTTTTACTCGATGAAGCTATAACTTCTCACAGTTCTACACAATACACATTGATTTTCTTCGAGCTGATTTTCAAACGGTCTCAATGAATGACATTGAACTGTCAAAATTAAAACGCTGGCAATTGAGTGTTACGTGATGAAGCCATTATTTCAGGTTCGATTTTCAAATCGATACAAATAGTATGACCACACTGTTCTCAATAAAGATTAGTCCTATGTTCTAAATAGAAGTTAGTTATGGCCCTGGTAACTTAAAATGTTGTCGTTATGAACGATAATAGTTCTTATTGCAATCCGATATGGGTTAAAATCTGTTGTAATAAATTCTAATAATAAATGAGCAAGTATTGTCGTAAAAATGCAAATAAAATCGTATAAAATTAGATATTAACTATTTAATAATAAATAATAATCCATCACTAAATGCAGTTTGGCATTTGGAATTTTATGGTATATTTTTAGTTATAATTATAATTGTTATTGAAGGGATAAACTGGTTTTAAAGATAATTAAGAGGTGACTTTGATGATTTTTTGATGCATTAAATTATGTTTTGAGTTCCATTACTCTATGCAAAAAAGACTTGAAAATATCATATATATTTTTGCTTTCAAAATAGAGATACACTGGTTTAAAAAACCACCTTTTTGAGCGTTTTCTAAAGCATATTCTGATCTATAATATCTATAGGTACATAATATTAATGCTAACTAATATTATAAATGAAAGTAATTCGTTTGTTTGTTATGCTGTCGCGCTAAAACTGATAAAGGGATTTGCATGAAATTTGGCACACATATAGACCATAACCTGGGTAAGGACATAGGCTCCTATACAACCTGGATCGCAGAGGAAGTCGCGGGCGACAGCTAGTATAATATAAAACAAATTTAATCATCAGAAGAGTTTGTTTGAACACTCCAATCTTTGGAACTACTCAGGCAGATGTTTTTTTAACTCTTTATGAAGGTTATAGGTTACCTATTTATTATTACGATACGACCCTTAGTAGCCGAGAAATAAGTAAAAAAAGTCAGTGAGAATAAGCGAAAATGAAGTAACAGCGCGGGCGGGCGAGGCGATGCGATGCGGCGGGGTGAAATTTCACCCGGACGGTGACGCCGCGGACGGAAGCCATGTTAGTATATTGTAATAAAAACCAACTGCAACTATTAATCCGTTTGCCAAGTGACGTAATTATGGAATATCCCGTCATAAACTTTTATTAGGAGGCCAAGTATGGGCTGTTATGATGACCAAGTGTGCTACCTATCACGAGTGTTGACGTTTTTACACGCTTTATATTAGCTTCACTTGTATGTTTGTTTGTTTGTTTGTATGTAACCGACTCCTTAGAGTGCGATTTTTGACCCACTTAAAACGGTCAGATTTCATTAAAACTTTGTAAACTTATCGAGGACCGATGACAATTCAATAATTTAAAAAAAATAGAGATAAATATTTAAAAAAATTACAAAATCACGCTTTTGTAGTTTAGCAGAACTACAAAATAGAAAATAAATAATAGTTTAAAAAACTAAAAAACACGCTTTAAAAACCCAACTAAAAAAGTAGAAAATAATTTAATTCAATTAAGAAGCGTGGGGTGCTTTTTGAGGTATTTTTATAATCAATCAATGTCAAGCACCCCACGCGTTTTTAAAGCGTGTTTTTTAGTTTTTTAAACTATTATTTATTCTTTTTCATTTTAGAAGTGATAGGAAAACGTTATAATTATTTAAGTTTAGGTTAATAGAGATATGGACTGGATGCGGAAGGCGGTGGACAAAGTGTTGTGGCGCAGCCTGAGAGGGGCCTATGTCCAGCAGTGGACTGCGATAGGCTGAGTTGATAACAGAGATATAAATTTTCAGTGATTTTTTTGGTATAAGCTTGTGGGTGCTTGTGGCTAAGTAATAAAAGCCGCACTGTTTGGTCGATCGATCAGGTTTAGCTACACTTGCCGCGGTTTATTCGTGAATGGGTGACCATCGGAACCCGCTCATTGTGCCACCGCGTGTAAAATTTCTACATTTATATCTGTAAATCGACATCCACACGGACGAATAAAATCCCGGCGGGAATTTATTGCGTACTGGATTTTGAACTCTCGGTGTTGAACCGAGCATTGAGAATCCAACAGAGTGCAGCGTGTGTCTCAGTGCGTCGAAAAAATACAGCATTCGATTTTCAAATCTCGGCGCAAAACAGTTGAGGATCGAATGCGCGAAAAAGCCCCGCTGCGATTGTATTACATAGGTGGGAATGTGGGCTAATTCGTATGGCGAATACTTTTTGTTAAATTCTATGACGATTGACAACACTCAGCCGCCATTACCCACTGTATCACAGATAATCAAAATAAAATTGAGTCTTATGTAGGTATGAAAATTAGTTCGGAGAATAGGTATTAAATATTCCGCGAAATTAATACTTACATATTTTGAGGAAAACAAGCCACTCACTTAAGAATTGGTTTCTCAGAAACTAACTTAGTACCGTCAACTCTGGCATCTTTACTTTCCATGAGCAACTTTACCAATGAGAACTGTTTAAAAAAATCTCTCGATTACCTACTAAAAATTTGTTACAAATATTACATTGTTCTACTTCTGTATCGCTTTGATATTAAATGGCGGCACAGATTTTTAATTATCGAGAGAAATTTTAGTAAGTACAGTTCTCATTGGTAAAGTTGCTCATGGAAAGTAAAGATGCCACAGTTGTCCGTAACACATTTGAGTTTCCAATGTAATTTGACAGTTAAAGATGGCGCTGCATGAGCATCAAGACAAGATGGTCACCTGATGACGTTTATTTGTCAAAGTGACGTCTTACACAAAGTTCTATAGACAACACTATTCTACAGATCTTTAACAATAAATATGGTTATATTTACAAGTTAATTATAATAGCACGAGATGGAAAGGAGGATGGTCTGGCGCTAACTGTTTGAATAATATTGATTCAAAATACGTCATAGACGTTAACTGGTTTGCAAATAAACACTTTGTATTGGTTATATTTCAACCTGTACTTATATGAAACCACACTTAGAGGCGTTAATTTTTTGATCAATATAATATATCGTCGGTTTCCAACAACATAATTGTTTATCTGTGACCTCTGTATCCTCAATAAATAATAAATGTCCATAAATTATTTACTATATTTCGTAGTTCTTCGAGTCGTTACGGTTACGGGTTGACTCGTGGGGTTTGTGGCTAAATAATAACAGAACCAAGGATCAATCAATCAGGTTATGTTACGCTTGCCGCAGTCGGTCTTTGGATGGGTAACCCTTCGTACCTCAGAAAGCACGTTAAACCATTGGTTCCAGCTGTCGTTCGTAGTGATCTTTGACAGTCGCTACAGGTCAATAGAAGCTAAAAAGGCTTTGATTCTGTCTTACCAAGGGGTATCGTGCATTCGTGCTACCCAGTAACAGTAACATAGGCAGTTGCTCCACGTATTTAGACTGGTTGCTGACCTCAATACAGTTGGGAAGAGCTAAGTAGCCTCTACCCAACTTGCAGGTTATATCACTACATACCTATCATAAAACAAAGTCCCCCGCCGCGTCTATCTGTCTGTCTGTCTGTTCGCGATAAATTCAAAAACTCCTGCACCGATTTTCATGCTGTTTACACCAATGGATAGAGTGGTTCTCGAGGAAGGTTTAAGTATATATTTTGTCAAGTTTTTGTATACATTGGCTAAAATATAATGATATTTGTTGGAGGTGTCGGAAACATTAAGCGTCTGAGAGCTTTCAACGAAAACGCTGCCTAAACTCTGTGAAATATAATGATGTATGGTGGAATTGTGTATCTTATATAGGTCTACAGAAATGTCCGCGATGGCATACTCGTATATCTATCTCTTAATGATAACACACTATATCCATTTCAATACTTTAAAAAACTAAAAAACACGCTTTAAAAACCAAATTAAAAAAGGAGAAAATAATTTAATTCAATTAAAAAGCGTGGGGTGCTTGACATTAATTGATTATAAAAATAACTCAAAAAGCACCCCACGCTTTTTAATTGAATTAAATTATTTCCTACTTTTTTAGTTTGGTTTTTAAAGCGTGTTTTTTAGTTTTTGTTTTTGTGTTTTATTTTTTTTCATTTTTCTCAAAAAAAAAATTAAATTATTGAGTTGTCATCTGTCCTCGATAAGTTTACAAAGTTTCAATGAAATCTGACCGTTTAAAGTGGGTCAAAATCGCGCTCTAAGGAGTCGGTTACATACAAACATACATACAAGTGAAGCTAATAATATAAAGCGTGTAAAAATGGGCGGAATAAGACATAGGCTACTTTTGATCCCTGGAATATAGGTTCCCATGGGTTGCGGAAACGGGATAAAAATTTCATGATTACATTTGGTCACGATAACCGACATCCACGCGGGCGAAACCGCGGGCATCAGCTAGTTCAGAATAAGTGTGCTGAATAAAACACCAGTACATACTTATTACGTTCTTAAACAGTACCTAGTTGTTTTCCTTTTCCATACCTACTTCATTAAAATTTGCAATGCAATTAAGTAATTAAAGTGTTCAAACACTTACCTAATGTTTTTGTGTTGCATTGTTTTTATCTACATCGTGCATTATTGCAGTATTGTTTCAATTGCTGCTTCGGCGAACTACAATTTCACTACACGAGTTTTTAGAAGACCGTGTTCGAATGGGCGTAAAAATATCGCGGAAAGATTTTATCGCGCACACACTGCATTTTCAACTCTCTGTGTGGAACTGAGCATTGAGAATCCAACAGAGCGCGTCGAAAATACACATCGTTCGATTGTTTATTCTCGACGCTAAAGAGTGCGTTGAACATCCAGTGCGCGGAAAAATCCCGCCGCGATTTTATTACGTTGGTAGGAGCTCTAGGATCGTGGGCTGATCAGCACCCTAATTGCGTAACACGCGATTAATCATAATCGGTTTCATTTTGACAGTTCAACAATATTCATTGCGTTAGTAACGTTGTTGAGCAGACACATTTTTCGAACAAATGTAGCAATGGTTTAGCCATCTGTTTCAAAACGAAACAGACTATGATTAATCGTGAGTTACGCAATTATGGTGCTGGGTCTGGTAACAAGAATCTTCTACCTGAGAGCACAAATATAATACTTAAACTTAATTACACTGTGCTAAGGGGCTCGGAAACTTAATGGCAATAGTCGCGGGCGGTTCGTAGTCTGAGAAATGACGATAGGCCGTTGGTCCCGGCTGTCATATCTTTGACCGTTGTTACGGGTAGTATGTACACTCAGTCTTATCAAGGGATATCGTGTTCCCCAGTTTCTGAGTTGTGGACGTCAGATAGGCTGTTGCTCCTTGTAAAATACTGGTATTCAGCTGCATCGGCAACCTAATTGCGTAACTCACGATTCATCATAATTTGTTTCGTTTTGAAACAGATGGCTAAACCATTGCTTCATATGTTCGAAAAATGTGTCTGCTCAACAACGTAAATAACGCAATGAATATTGTTGAACTGTCAAAATGAAACCAATTATGATTAATCGCGTGTTACGCAATTAGGGTGCTGGTTAGACTGGAAGCCGACTTCAACATAGTTAGGGTCAAAATCAAAATATTTCATTTCACATAAGCCTACATGGGCACATATGAAACGTCAGAAGCTAGGTGCACGGTTCCAATTTATCGCTTCCTATGGAGAAGAGCCGGCAAGAAACTCCACGGTTACACTTTTAAAAATAATTGGCTTTAACCATGCTTTTACAATGTTTTCAAATTACAGTGATAATAGGTATGGGAGGACAGAGCACGTCAATCATAGTTTAAAAAAAATTGTGGCCGGAGTTTCCTATCTGACTACTCTGAGAAGAAAGGCCGAAACAAACTCAGAGGTCACAGTCTCTTTTAAAGTCCAGACCTAATCTTGGTCAGATCATCTGAAGACCACGTAGATTGGTGTCTGAAATGGTCTTTTAAGGGGAACCTAGTCGCGGGCTCGAACTCACTGGTGGGCCTGGCTAAAAATCACGCTGTCTCACCAGGCTTCGTGTCCGACAGAGATAGTATCAGTGATGATTAGTTAGACGCTAGTCTACACGCACAACGTTATTGAGTGAGATGCAGGATCATTTAAAAAAATCGCGAAAAAATTAAGAAAAGTCCTTTGGAAGATCGGGTTTTATGAAAAAGCCAATGCATAAATTAATGACCAATAAAGTTTATTGAACTTTTCGATAATTGAACTTTGTCGGTACTGACTTGGTTTTGGAGATTTTACATTCCTTTTATTACATAAACACGCCCAAAGTTAAGTAAAATTAGCAAGAAAAGCGAATCTTTGTTGGCTCCTAACTTTTTAATGGGTTTCTATTTTAGTATTCTGTTTCCGTACAGACAATATTAATAACTAGCTGTGCCCGCGACTTCGTCCGCGTGGAATAGTGACTTTTTGGGCAGCATATTTTGAATTACATAATAATATACCGTCGTTTGGGTAGCAAAAAATGTACTTTATAAATGAAATATGCAAACATTCAAGTGAATCGCAATAATCGAATGAAACTATTCGCTTAAACTCTCCAGGATACGTGCGTTCGCTACGAATAACTGAATCCTTATGGCAGCGGCGCGTTTTTTTTTTTTTTGTAGGGCATCTCGCAGTTGGCCTTGAGAGGCCGTGACTGCTCAACCGGGCTTTCCTGGGGCTGCCATTAAGAAGTTAATCTTAACGCCTCCAGCCAGGGCTTACAAACTAAATTTATAAACTAAGCGACTGCACGCTGAGGGCACCCCCTGTGGGGTACGGACCTCGGCTCAGGGCGTCACTGATAGGGGGACAGCTATCACTATTGGGGACAGGCTGGATCGAATTGGGGCAGCGGCGCGGCTCTCAGCGCGCTTTATATAGCCGCGGACGCGCAGGCGCGAGGCGTGTACGTACTCTGATAGAATACCTTAACAAATGTTCGCCGTGATTCTTTAAATTGACATAACTTTTTTATTTATGAACCGATTGACATGAAATAAACACTAAATGTTAAGTGAAGCTTATTACAATATATTAATGAAAACCGCATCTAAATCGAATAAGCCGTTTCTGATATTAGCGTGCACAAACACACAGACAAACAGACAAACAGACAAAAAAAAAATTAATTACAATCTCGGGTTCGGCATCGATATAATAACAACCCCTGCTACTTTTTTTTTATATATTTCGATTGTACAGACACCACTTTTCTACAATTTTATTATATGTATAGATAGATGAGACAAAACGATAACATATTTTACATTGGATCTGCCATGTCAGACAGTGGAGTAAAACACTCCCGAAGTTTGTATGCAAAAAATGTGGACTAGGTTCACTTTAAGGAAAGCACCACACAGATTGAGTGAACCTATCCAGTCAGTGGACGCATTTGTCAGTAATCGTGCAGATCAACTCAACTCAACACTTATTTATCCTTCGTTCAAGTATTGTTGTTCAACTTATCTACTTGACCTTAAAATAAGACAATGCTACTTGATATTTAGACAAACACTTAAAGCTATAAACAAAAGGATGTATTGTCTGATAAGTTTGATAGGCCCGTCTGATTATAATGGAGACATTCATTGTTGTAAAGCAATGGCCATGGATTTGAGAAGCTAGTGGTTTAGAGGGAAGCGTCGGGTAGCTTGCGAAATTCAAACTTTCTTAGGGGCCTATTTTATGGTTTTTTTACCCCCCCTCCCCCGTCCTTGTCACATGTGGTCACAATTGTGAAACTCCCTCCCCCCTTGTGTTACGTCACATTTTTCTATTTAGAAGTACATAGGTAATTAAATGAAAACAGCAGTTTTTCCATGTTTTTTATTGAAATTAAAAATTAACATAAAGTCAAATAATTTTTAACATGTGACTTCACAAAGCTTTTGATCCCCCCTGGCCCAAGGCCTAATGAAATGACGACGGGGTCAATGAAATGTGACATTGTGTGACAAGTAATGCATGGGGGCTTCTATATTTTTTGCAATTTGCGGGTCAGTGGCAGGCTGTCGTTGAACAAAATATGATGCGACCGTAACACGTATGTGTTACAGAATAATTAATACTGGTGGTCGACTGGTCGCCCAGTAGTCAAAACTCGACCTAAGTAAATTAATTTATAAGTGTATTTGTAATGCATTATTATATAAAAATACTAGCTTCCGCCTGCGGCTTCGCCTGCGTGGAAGTCGGAAATAATCCCGCGAGAACATACTACCGAAATAAAAAGTATCCTATGTGTTAATCGAGGTTACAATCTATCTGTGTGCCAAATTTCATCCAAATCCATTCAGTCGTTTTTGCGTGAAAGAGTAACAAACATCCATACATACGGGGACAACGGGAATACACGGTAAAAAGGGGTACAAAGCAAAAATAATAGCTTCACGTTTTAATATACAGATAACATTCTATTAATCGCTTCTCCAAGGGCATATAACCATTATTGATCGTAGTAGTTGACTTTGAATGCTACTACTAGATACTACTAACTAGCTCGTAAAAGCTTCGGTACTTAGATTTAGAACAGTAGCTGTAACTAATTGATTCTTAAACGCAATTGATGATATTTAAAAAGTGAAAGTGGTTGCCACCATATTACTTTGTTTTAAAAAAGAATTAAAAAAAAAATATGGTGGCAACCATATTATTTAGTTTTTTTTTTATTCGTTCGTCGCACTCGAGAGAGAAATGCTGGCGAGTTTGTTGCGCCACTTTTTTATAACTAAAGTACTAGAAACTGGTGAAGGGCGGGCATTTTGGGGGACTGTCTCATGAAATTTTAACGTTCGAAAAGTGCTGATTCTAAGCCTAATTTGAATAAAAACTTTTGATTTTCATTTAGAATCAGTCTGAGATCTCTTTGTGATTTGTAATGCAATGCATGCCAGTGTTTGACACGAGTAGGTATTTTGCATGCATTAGCGCAAACCGGATGCCTCGTGATATAAGGTCAATCGTCTTCGTATATTATTACAATGTTATTAATTAAGTACTTACGTATGTAAAATTATAGAATTGTTATTAAATCTCACACAACTAATAATCGCTACACACTTGCTAATTGGCTAAAGCTTATTATTTTCCGAGTGACTAATAACTTAAAAGTCGACTAAATGTTTGCAACAAATAAAATAACTTGCCAGCGATTAAATAATTTCGCGACTATTATATTATGTAAGGTTCAAAATTAAAGGTGTTATAAAAACTAAAAACTAGCAGCTGCGTTTAGGTAGCAAATAAACTATACCAATCAAATAAAATATTAGGCGAGGAGCTATAAATAATGACTTGGCGACTAATAATGTTAGTAGGGTGGCAAAGATAATAGGTAATTATATTACCAGTCTAGTTAGAGTAGGTTATATTTTTTTTTTTAATGGTTAGGTTAGGTTAAAACTGTTACTTCCTACGCACGAGCCGAGCGAGCGAAGCGAGCGGTGCCGCGGTAGCGGCCGGCGAGTGCCAGAAACGACTAGATTATATAGAAAATCTAAACCTGCCCTAATAATACAATAATAATATATTATTTATGAATGCCCATTTTCTATTTTATTTTCGCCATTAAGTTTCCGCTTAGATATTAATTCTGTTCCCAAAAGAAAAACTTGATGCTAGTTTAAATTAAAACGGAGCTTATTACTGATATATTAATATGCTACCTATTACTTATTACGATACTCCTTATTAGCTGCCAACCCATTATACATATATGGTACCCACTCTATTTTTTTTTTAAACCTATATTCATTTTACTTAGTTGCCGCATTAAATACATGCCATTGGCTAAAACTGTTTGCAAGTACAAGTATTTTCATCTCCCGAAGCGACGAGTGCTATACTTGTGCTAACCGAGTTTACAAACACGCTGTTGGTCACCGATTCCTATCAGACTAGTCAGAGAAAGGCCGAAAGAAACTAAAAGGTCATAGTCTCTTTTAAAGTCCACACAATTTTGTTCAGATCATGTGAAGACCATGTAGTTTGTTGTCTAAAAATGCCTTTTGAGGAAAGAACCACACAGATTGAATGGACCTGTCCAGTTAATGCGCGCATTTATCAGCTGTAGCTGTTGGTACCATAAACCTCTGCATATCTTCTTAGGAGAATACTAGCGTGATGTTTCAGATAAAAACAGCTATTATCGCTATGCCGAATAACCTCGAAAGGTGTTACGAAGTAATAACAATCTTATCAGTACAACACGTTCCCTGAATGTTTAAAAAATATAATTATGTACACTTTATCTATGAAATGAGGTCATAAGCATTTGATAATTGTTTTCTTTTTTTAAATGGCTTCTGCTTTTATACATATATCATGGAAAATGTTCCGTCAGAGGAAAGCTGCCAGGGCCTTCGAAATTCAAATTTTGTTACGTTTTTTTTACAATTTGCATTGGTCATTGCCAGGCTGTACCTATAATGAAAAGAATATGATAATTATAATCTATGTTCATTAAATTCCATTGAATAAAAAATAAAATTCAAGGGAAATGGGATACTTGAATAAAAACGGAACTTATAAAGCAATAGATTCGCACTAACTCGACATTCATCAGTGCCATGGCAGAAAAGTTATAATAATAAGTACGGTACCTATTACAACTTCCCCGGTAACTAGGTCGTGGAAGTCAGATAGGCGGTTTCTCTATGAAAACTAGTGGTAATCAGCTGCATCTATTAAGACTAGAAGCTGACCCAACGTAGTTGGAAAAAGGCTAGGAAGATGATGATGATATTCTTTGTTATAAGTTTTTACACAAAATTGAGTGATCAGCGGGTAATTGGGTACGTAACACAGTGAAACCAGCAATGGCTTTCATTTTGTCAGTTCAACATAATTCATAGCGTTATAAAGGAGAATGGCAGAAGTTCATAGAACGCTGGCATTAAACTTTTTTATTTTCTACAGAAATAAAAATGGCATGGTTTGATAGGAAATATTATGAGCTTTTATTATAAAAAATTTCAAAAATAATAACAATGGGGTTAAAGAGTAATCTTAATTTTTGTAAAAGTGAGGTTATGTGCATTAACGTTTGTACCTACCTACTTTAATAGATTATATTCTTACCTCTATTACTATTTTAACGCATAAATGTTTTATTGTATGCATAACATATTGCTAATTATGCTTTTTAATGACTTGAAAAATGATAACTACCTATTGAAGTTTATTTAGCATTTAAGTGTCAGTTTTAATTAAATTATTAAAGTCAGTCGTCAAAGAAAACTCCGGACACTTTAGACTCACATATCAGAAGCTAAGCTTATAGTGAAATTATTAAGAGCGTTCATTCCACACGGGTTGGCAACAACGCATTTATAGTATAGTTTTTCGTGATTATTACATACAAACAAATGTACAATGTTTTTTCAGCCATCACTACATCGTTTGTACCTACTTATATAGAATTGTTTATAATTATATAATTTACTCTTATAAAAAAACATTTAATCGTACTTAGTAATGCAAATAGAAAATAATTGGCGGGATGTCGATTTTTATAAGTAAATACCAAAACTGTAAAAAAAAAAATAGCATACAAACTTAAAAATACCGACGATTTTTTTCAGCCATGCACTAGATAGTGCATGGCTGAAAAAAATGTTTACTTTTGTTTGTATTTAATGAAATAATCACGAAAAACTGCCATACATGCGCCGTTGCCAGCCCGCGTGGGGATAATGCTTTAAGCATAATTACCTAAGGATGACAGGATTATTGTAGGTGCAATAAAAACCAGTACCTATTTAATCATAATATTTTATTCATGCTCATCATCATATGTTAGCAAAATATTATCTAAGAAAGGTGCAGGGGGAGACAGGCTATCTTGATGCCGTGCCCATGCCAAGTACCAGATGATTGACATGATATGGGCACAGCATCCTACTGTTCTTCGTCCAACAATGCAATTGCAACAGTATTGCTTTATAGCTTCCCGGCCACTTTGAGAGCTGTCAATCAAAATATAAACAAAGTATATCTTTCTTCCTACATGTCTAGACTTAATTCTTCCCCGTAAAATCCACAATGTGTTTGATGTTGACAGCTCTTCCAGTAGACTCCTGTCAACCTCCCTGCATACTTCTATTATATAGGTGCCATTTGCCCTTACGTGCTCTCCATAATAGGAACGCGCTTGCTTTATCTGATATGTTGCAAGAGAAATTAATATTAGTTCACTATATGATAGCCGGGGAAAATCTGTTACGTTATCATTTTCAACAGTAACACTTACAAAATCAGCTCGTCTTCTGTTTAGTTGATTAATATTGACAAAATCAGATATGTAATTGTTTACAAACATGTTTGCATTTATTATACTTAAGATTTCCCCGGCATCATTTCTATTAGTTATTGGAGGGTGAAAGCGATTAATTAATGCAGCAGCTATTTTAAAATCAATCATTACATGTTTTGAGGCTAGGTTAAAATATTCCTGTCTAAACAATTTAAAGTCTCTTTTAAACCTACCATTGACTGCTTCTACAACCCATCTAGAAATAGTAACCGACCTAGATTTGTTTGCTGCTAGTGTCGATAGTTGCGTTTCACCCCTCTGTAATGAAGCTGGAACATGGGTTTTATAACCACAAGCATTCAATAAGGGCAAGGCATCTCTGAAACCCCTATCCAGTACAAAAGCATCACCTTCTTGAAAATGTCTGCGTAAATAACTATTTTCGTTTTCAAATTCCTTTTGCATTATAGCAGCATCTGATGTTGTAGCTGGATAGGGGCCCAGAACATCAATAATGTAACCATCAGAACATACTAACATAAATGGTTTCACAAGATTTCGATATTTATGTAAGCTGTAAGTGTTTTTTTGATAAAGATAATTAGAACTTTTTTGTATATAGCAGTATGTGCCATCAGCTATGACAATAGGGTTTTCCTGGCCATCACTTTGAACTCCAAACAATCCTCGGGGTATCAATAGATTTCTTTGTATTATTTGTTCTCTTGATATATGTGCTACACCCAAGTGAGTTGGAACAAAATTATTATATAATAGTTCTCGAACCTTTGACATCAATACCTCCAAAGTTCTCCTTGGAATTTGGAATAATGTTGCCAACCTTTCATTGGGTTCACCTGTCCTTAGTTTCATTAAGAATGCAGCGAGAGCCGTTTTACCTCTTCGCATTTCATTTATGGCAGGTATTTCATTCAACAACTGATTATATTGATCTTTTGTGTAGCCGATCCAGTGACGTACAAGATGGGTTTCTATATTATTTATATTAGAAAAATCTAAGGCGTTAACATTTGTGCTCTTTAAATTCAACATATCTTGTATATGTGTTGCATTAAATGCATTTGAATAAGCACTAATACCAGCTTGAATGTCCCAAGTTTCTGTATTTAAATGGTTACTGCACACACGACTATTTACTGGTACATAATAATTAAACTGTAAAAGCAGCATTTTTCTTGTTGAAACTGGTAGCCTGAATCTTTCACTCCCCTGACAACCTTCAATAATGCACCTTGACCCACAGTCTACAGCTCGGATATAATCAGGCAACACAATTGTCTCTTGTCTTCTTAATACGGGCTGAACAAGGTCAAGTTCAGGCTGATCTTCAACAACAGGTTCAGGATAATCTTCAACATCAGAAGCAGGTTCATTATCTGCATCAGGTTCAGGCAGATTTTCAACGTTAGGTTGAGGGCGAGTTTCAACGTCACGTTGAGGCAGACTTTCAGGGTCATGTTGGGGCATCAATTCATTATCAGGTGGACCTTCAGAAGTTTCAGAGTCAAGATGAGAGTGCCCACTTGAGGATGTGGATACCCTGGATACAAAATGACCAGAAGCTTTGTCTGCTCTCACCCAGCAACGGTGACAGACATTGTTTGTAGTCCGCAGCTGCAACAAAAAAACATTTCTGTAAAACATACTTACACATGTGGATTTTATATAAGTGTAAACATATTATATACAAGCAGCGCTCCGCGGTTTCACCTGGGTAGTTCCCGTTCCCGTGGGAATACAGGGATAAAATATAGCTTATGTTACTTGGTAAGGATGTATTTTTGTAATGGTGAAAGAATTTTTAAAAGCGGTCCAGTTGTTTTTAAGGTTATTTGTTACATACAAAAATACAAATCTTTCCGCTTTATAATATTATTAGTATAGAAGAAAACTTATCAAGTACATTTATGTAACCCAAACCTGCAACAACTTATGTTCTTGTTAAGAAAAAAAAAAATATTCAAGCTTAATCCCAGCAAAATAAAATGATCAATACAAGAATATAGTTTTAAAAGCTATTAAAATAATGCAATAACATAAATGTAAACCTTAGCCTTGTTCTAGTATGGTTCTATCATATATTTTTGATACTCCTAACCCTTAAATACATTTATTGTCATCATAAAAAAACCAACATATGGGACAGGGTAACTATTTTCAAAGTCAAAGGGAAAATAATCTATCAGGATCAGATTATGCATCAATATATCTATGTATATAAGTATATACTATGCAGCCAGGACACACAATTGTTGTCAGTGAGATCAGAATGTAAATGTTATGTAATGAATCTAAGCTTGTTTTGAAACCTCTTCTCAGCAAACGCAAACTTCCGAACTGGTATTAGAGTCAGACTATTCATAAGTCTGTATGTCCTCAGTCTGGGTGTAATTACATATATTGTATGTATTTACAAACAAAATGTACTATGTGTAGTATATCAGTTAACTGGTTTCCACAGTACGAGCTCTGCTTAGTTTGGGATCAAATGACTGTGTGTGAGGAGTGTCCCAGGATATTTATTTATTTAAGTTCCTGCGAATGTCTTTTGAATAAATAAGTTTGAAAATAATGTGTCATAATTAACTTACTTGTCGAGGCAGTATCCATTCTTGAATCACATTATATATGCTTCGTTCTCTGTCCGAATCAGTCCGTAATTGGTGATTTCTTGAACGTGCTGTAGAAGATCCACAATTGACACACACCTGTCGGTGCCCAACAGTACAAGAAGGCGGATGTGGTTGAGGCATAGTATGTACTTGATTTAAATAATTCGTTACAAGCACCCAACAGGCATTACATATACGATCCTGATTGTTCACCTAAAATAATAAAATCGAAATAAGTAAGGTTCAACTAAAAAACAATCGAAATGTTTATCTCATAAAATGGGTACATTAAAAATGAACTTACAGGATCAGGAGCAATCCAGGAGCGAATGACCGATAGAATAGATTCATCTTCCAAAGCATGTGTTGTTAACGTACTGCAACGATTTGTAGATATTCTACAGTTTACGCAGAGGTCCGTGGTTGACATCACGTTGACTCGTAATGTTATACACACAAAGTCACAAACAAATAATATAAGCAATATCAGTGTCCAATGTAGAGCGCTTAGGTCGGTCGTATAGAAGTAGGAAACGTCGAGGTCCAAGTCTCGCAGCGTTTGTCCAGAAAGGTAAGAGTCTTCGAAATCCAAAGGCAAGCCAGGTCGTTGTAAAAATCCACGTAAAACTTTGGGAGCACAAAACATTCACACCAGCGCAACACACAGTAGAGATAGCGAGCGAGCGAATGTGATAACTTGTGAAGTTTCAAGTTGTGTGAGTAAAAATTCAAAATAAATAACACGTAACCGTGAAATGTCATTTTGTTTATGGGGGTTAGTGTGGCCACCAAAAATATAATCGGAACAATTGGGTTAAAAAAATACGTTTGATTTCTTAGCTAGATCAAGTCCTCGTAAACACTATATTTATTTTGATTTTATTTTATTAATTATGCACTAACAAATAAAACGTAAACTAAGGTAATAATAATTTATTTTATTTTGTATATTTTACAATGACAACACTATCATATAGTATGACAAGGCCAAAAAGCCTTGTATCCATGGCTTTAGAAACAAAGAGTAGTCCGCTCTGTGTTAATCAAATCAAGTTACTTTTATTTATCGCGATTTTATCCCCATTGTCAATAATAAAGTTAATCTGGCTATCAATACATAGAAATATACACTTTTTTTTTAAATAGCTTTGAATACTGTACCTTTTAAAAATTTGTAATGCCAAAAAGTGCCATCTCCTTTATAATTATGTTGTTGAGCAAACAAATTTTTCGAACCTATGAAACAATGGATTAGCAGTATTCTTCAAATTATTGATTCCGATCGTGATTGTAACTGTGTGCTGATGTATGAACGAATTAAAGGAGTATGTGCACTGCATCGTAGCAGATCGGGTTCTGTAGTTTATGCTTGCCTCACGGGTAAAAGGCGCCAAAGGGAAGGTGTAAGACAAACCTTGTAAAGTGGGGCTACCTCGACAGAAAGCCAGCAGGATGTGGATGTGGAGCCGTGTCAGAAACTATGCTCCACCTCCTATCTTGCCCTTTGTTCTCCAAAACATGCAGTCAAGGTGACCTCTGCGCTGCCATCGATAAAGCCGTGGAAATGGCGAATTTTGGGCCGACAGAATATAAAAAAATCTGTTTACATTTTTAAAAGATTCGCCAATTTGCAAAGTTTGTTTTGAAAACCCGTCTTCTTTGTCATAATCATAACATTCATTCATCGTATTGAAAGTTGTTGAACTGACTAATTGAAAGATATTGAGATTCATTCATCTTTATTAGCGTTTGCCGAACCAAGATCTTCACTAAAATCGAGCGTTTGTAATTTCGAATAAATACTTCTTTATTTATACAAACTTACAAATAATAAAGCTAAAAAGTTTGTCTGTTTGAACGCGCTAATTAAATCTCTGAAACTTCCAGTCGGATTTGAAAGATTATTTTTGCATTTCATAGCCCAATTCTTTGAGATGTTTATTGGCTATTTAACATCACGCTACGACTACAAGGAGACGAGCAAAAAGACGCTACGTGAAAACGAAGTAACAGCGCTTGCCGTGGGGGGGGGGGGGGTAAGTATTATAAAAATGTGGCCGTTATTTTGGTATATTGTGTGTCTTAATAATCTCGCTTAATCTTGCTTATCTAATAATAATTTCTAATAATGTATAAACGTATTAATTTAATTTAATTTAATCTATAATTTGTAATACCTAAAATACCTACCTACTTAACAATATATCTACTTATTTATGACATGTAGTCACTATGGGTGGAATATATTTATGCGTACTTATACAGAATGTCCCAGAAATCAACGTCAAGCCGATATCGAGCATTAGGCCAAGTCGTAACAGTTATCAGAAAAATATGAAAAAAAATCTTGGTCATGTACTTTTCAAATTATATGTATTCAAAAATAAATCTTAAAAACTGACACCCTGTGATGATCTTTCAAGTCCTGTGACTGCAAATATTAACTTTTCGTAAAAATTTTTTCTACCGTATAACTATGAATAACCCTTCTGTCAAACACAGTTAAAAGTTAGAATATAACTGCCTCAGTTTCAAATAAAAAGTTAGATTTTTGCCCAACATTGAATGCAAAATAATTACATTACTCAACTTTAACCGACTGTACTGTAAAAAAAATGTACTACACTATTTTGGCAAGTAACATTAAAAGATGGCGCGTTTAGTCTGGATTCCAAAATGGTATGACACTTACTAATTGCTTCTTCATAATTAAGGAAAAAAAAATTTTTATGAATGTGACGTGACTTACTGCTTTAATAAGAGTGAGCGAGATAGATAGTGACGGTACCTTGATCAAAGGGTACCACTACTTAAAAAACTTTTTCCAAAAAAAAAACAACCGACTTCCAAAAAAACACTACAAAGTGAAAAATAACTTTTTTCGGAAGTCGGTGTCTTTGGAGCTGTATTTGAGTTTTTTGTCACCGCCTTCCGAAAAAAGTTATTTTTCACTTTGTAGTGTTTTTTTGGAAGTCGGTTGTTTTTTTTTTTGGAAAAAGTTTTTATTTTTCACTTTTTAGTGGTTCACATGTGCTTACCCCTTCACAGCGTACCGGCGTGATGTTATGTTATGAACTGGTGTAAACAATAGACAGACATGCGATTTCGGCAATCCCAGTCCATTTGCTATCATTTATTGAGGAGTTCCGTTGCCTATCTCCGAAGTTCTTCATCAGATCTTCACCAAATTGAAATGGGACTACTACGAGAAAGTACTCTTCCAAAAAATACCTAAATCGCTTTGTGTGCCTATAAAATTTGAAGAGTTCTCTCTATTTCTCCAGGATCCCATCATCAGATCCTGACTTGATGATCATGGGACCACCTGGGAAGTATACCCTTTCAAACAAAAAAAACAAAATCCAAATCGGTCCAGCCATCTTCGAGTAATCGGGGAACATACATAAAAAAAAAAAAAAAAAGGTTCCGACGAATTGATAACCTCCTCCTTTTTGAAGTCGGTTAAAAAGTAATTTGTTAGTTTTAGGTGCAAAAGTTAATATTTGCAGTCACAGGACTTGAAAGATCATCACAGGGTGTCAGTTTTTAAGATTTATTTTTGAATGGGTATCATTTAAGCTATCACCAATTTAATTAGTTTTGTGTTTCTTAAATAATAGGGTTTGTCCTCAAAATAGTAGATCTGTCACCAAAATGTAGTCACCAAACAATGCAAAATCAGTTCCACAATAAATCACCTAAAATCCTGAGATTTAGATTTAGCAAACTAATTTAAAGAGATCACCAATAAATCATATTATGTTACTAGAAAATTGCATTAAGTTCAAATAAAAAAATATTTTTCTTTTGGGAACAGAATTAATATCTAAGCGGAAACTTAATGGCGAAAATAAAATAGAAAATGGGCATTCATAAATAATATATTATTATTGTATTATTAGGGCAGGTTTAGATTTTCTATATAATCTAGTCGTTTCTGGCACTCGCCGGCCGCTGCCGCGGCACCGCTCGCTTCGCTCGCTCGGCTCGTGCGTAAGAAGTCACAGTTTTAACCTAACCTAACCTAACCATTAAAAAAAAAAATAACCTACTCTAACTAGACTGGTGATATATTATCTTTGCCACCCTACTAACATTATTACACACTGTTTTGTAAAACTTCTTTTAACGTTGCTTGATCACAAAAGCGTGCTCAGTTGACGCGAATTGAACACGGGATCGTACGATTCCGTAGTAAAACAAAAGCGTGTGGATTTCGCGAGACCGGTGTCGCCAGAAAGGAGTCGCAGTCAGGGATCGATAATCGATTTATTTGGTGACAGATCTACCATTCTGAGCACAGAGCTATTATTTAAGTAACAAAACTGTTATTATAAGAACGAAGTTTATATTCATGTAATGCAATATAATTTTATTGGTTATCGATCTCTTATTTTACACATATATTAACATTAATTTGATAATTCATACCTGGGAACAATTTTTGTTTATCTGAGAACGAAAATATTTCGTGGCGATAGATCTATTTATTAGGTGATACAACTTGATGACAAATATAAATTTTGGTGATAGAAAATATAGTTCCCTTTTTGAATACATATAATTTGAAAAGTACATGACCAAGATTTTTTTTCATATTTTTCTGATAACTGTTACGACTTGGCCTAATGCTCGATTTCGGCTTGACGTTGATTTCTGGGACACCCTGTATATACAATGCCTGAGATAAAAATGATTTGATTTGATTTTTTTTTAGCCAGTTTAAAAAAAGGGGTCACACACCGGTCATGCAGATAGTTTTCGTTTTTAATAAGTATTCAAAACAAATTTTATAAGTACTATCAAGCATTTGTTTTTCGCAAAAACAAATTATTTAATAATTCTTAACTTAACTCGAAGACGTGACCTGATGATTGTTTACTATTATTTAATCTCAGTTTTTAATAGCTTATCCTCCCCTGTGGCCCACAATCTTTTAATAACACCGAGATAACCTCAAAGATTAAAACTATAAGAATGTCTAATATTATCTTGATATTTGACGCAACTGCTGAGCGTGGAATCTTGCTGAGTTTAAATCCCAGGCCGAGCAGTGGTTTTGAGTTTTTCTATTAGGAATTTGTGTTGTACTTCGTAGCGCGACCATGAACGCATTCATTATAACTTTAGATGGTAATAAAATCCTTTTAATTTGTACTATTTTATACCACTAATTAGAAATTTTATACCTCTCAATTATCGTAGATATACTTACAGATACCACGCTAAAATTCCGGCTGGCTTATAAGTTGATGAAACGAGAGCATGACTAAAAATTTATACTCATTATGTATATTCCTAGTCCTATTTAATTACTGGTAAATTGTTAGAAAAGCAAAAAAAAAAACATTTTCTGGCTATAAGGATGTGATTAGTAAACTTGACACTAGCTGGCGTTAAATGTAAAAATTAAGAATATACGTTCAAACAATAATAAAAATATACGGCCGTTTGTTTTTTTTTTTGCAATTGTCTCATTGTACTCCAGCGGGTTTTCCCGCGTGTACATATTGATAACAAAGCTTTTGTTTTTTTCGGGAAAAAAGTACTCGGACCCTAAATATTTTAGCGCATGTTTGTTAAGCTAAGCAAATGTAGTCTGGTATGTTATTTTGTGTAAGTATTTTTTTTTGCATTTAACGCCATCTAATGTCAAGTATAAAAATCATATAAAGGCTTATTGACAGAAAGTGTTTTTGCTTTTCTAACAATTTACGACAATTTACCAGTAATGAAATAGGAGTAGGTACATAATGAGTACAAATTTTTAGGCATACTCCCGTTTCATCAACTTATAAGCCATTCGGAATTTTAGCGTATACCTGTATATCTACGATAATTGAGAGGTATAAAATTTCTAATTAGTGGTATAAAATAGTACAAATCAGGGTTGATAGAAATCATGATTTTTACAAAAAATCACTTGATTTTAATCGCGATTTAAATCACTGATTTAAATCAAGTAATTTAAATCATATCAACCCTGGTACAAATTAAAAGGATCCAACGCGATCCCGCCAAAAACTCCTACATCGGAATTAATACTACTCCCGATTATTAAACTTTTTTGGACGGGCAAAGGCACATCGGAAGTAAGGACAACTGTCAAATTATGTTGTCATTTATTTTAATTTGTGCCCCGAAGTAATCTTATGTCCGTAGGTGATACGGAGTAGGAAACGCCCGTAAGTTCGGCCGAAACTACGGATCGTGCTTAGAGAGTAGACCACCTGAACTCTCTCCGGTCGTGTTGGATTGCCGTCCCATCGTACTATTACTGTGAGAGTGAGGAAAGAGAGTGTGCACCTGTCTGTACTAGGTATAATATCGCTGAGTCGACGGCTAGTCTCCGCTGAGATTGACCGCCATGTTCGCCAATTCATCAGTGCTACATTAATTAATTTAGACCTAATTTGTGGAAGCTTGTACATTGCAACTGTAAGCGCTAAATGTACATTATTTACCTAGATAATAAACTGTAAGAATAAATAAATGAATAAAATAGCTGTCGCTAAGTAAATTTTATTAACTAAATTTTGACATATCGTTGACATTTGACAGCGCCGCCATCGCCATGCTGGATCAAAATATACTGACTGATAGATCTGTAGCTTTAACAATAATATTTACTTTAAAATACGTCAGATTAAATTACTATCTAAACAAAACAGAAGTTATATCTGAGTGTTTAGTTGTTGTCATTACTCCTACTTATATTGTTATCAAGTCGAGACAGCGCAAAATAACAAGTTTTGTTATTTCATTAAATATTGACTGACAATGATAGTATGTCATCAGGGCCTCAAGTCTGCTATTTTCATAAATTCGTCATTCCAACACGATCTCATTGTCATTTTGCTAAAAGTTCGTAATCTGAATTGTGTTATAAATTTATAATACTTATAATGGCATTGTCGTATTGCCATTATTATAAAACCCGTAAGTAGATATAATTTTCGAAAAACTACTACTAAATTTGAACATTTATTCGTGCCAGATTTCATTTATATACATTTTTACATATTATTTATTAGTGTTATCATTATGTACGGGATTGCCAATAAATGCCATTTCTTTCAATGGAGTGTCAGTGGCTGACCATTGGAAAGTCATAATGACGCCATTATATTAGTAGATTACCAAATTTGTCAAAATCAACAAATAAGAAATCAATGATAGACCATTCTGACACTATTGTAATAGCAGACTTGTGGCCCAGAACTCGTGTCTAAATAATAACAGCCGCGCGGCACGGGTCGATTGAAGTTTATGCTACGCTTGCCGAGGTCGTTCCGTCGATGAGTGACCATTCATTCATAACATATCGATACTCCTCCGCGCTTCGGAATAGTCCTGACTGTCGTTCATCTTTGACAGTTACGGGTAGTCAGAAACCAGACTTCCCAAAGGGTTGGTACCAAGTAACTGGGTTGTGAAGGTCAGATAGGCATATTTGCTCCACGTAAAATATTGGTATTCAGCTGCACCTCGTTAGACTGGAAGTAGATACCAATCAGCGTTGCCAGACATCCTGATTTTTAGCCCGAAGTTGAATGTCCCGCGCGGGACAGAGTCAGTCCCGCGGTGCGGTTATGAGTATGGTAAAATAACGTATTTTCGTTAAAATACATTTTTTACGACTTTCTATCATCATGGTAGGTAAACTTAATTAGAAACTCAAAAAGATAAGTAACTAGCTTCCGCCTGCGGCTTCGCCCGCGTGGAGCTCGGAAATTATCCCGCGGGAACGTACTACCGGGATAAAAAGTATCCTATGTGTTAATCTAGGTTATAATCTATCTGTGTGCCAAATTTTATCCAAATCCGTTCAGCCGTTTTTGCGTGAAATCAGTTAATCTAGGTTATAATCTGTGTGCCAAATTTTATCCAAATCCGTTCAGCCGTTTTTGCGTGAAAGAGTAACAAACATCCATCTATCCATCCATTCTTACAAACTTTCGCGTTTATAATATTAGTAAGGATAATAAAGTCTGTTAATAAAAACACGACTGATTATTTGCGTTATTTTATTATGTCCCGCTTTCGAAGAAAGAAGAAAAAAGAAAGAAGCTTTTTCGAAGAAAAAAGAAAGAAGCTTTTTCACTCAAAAAGTTTAAAAATCCCGCTTTGCCCGAAAAAAAATCTGGCAACGCTGATATCAATACAATTGGCAATATGGTAGGCAGATTGATCGAGCAAGTCATCAAAGTATTATATAAGTTGCCTGTACAGCCCGAATAATGTAGCTAGGTACCTATCAACTAGAAAAAATATGTTGATATTTGCGTACATTCTGACCAGTAAAGTGAAGCTGCCCTTTATTCATATACCTAAATAATAATCAAGGTCATCCCTGATTCAGTAAGACAATTTTTTTTAACGAAAATTGGATCGGTCAAATTAGGTAAGTATGTCAAATAAAAACTTTCTATTGACATCTTACTAAAACAAAAGGACCCTCATAATTTATAGTAAATAAAACTTACATAATTCAAATCTGCATAATTATAATAATTAGGTATATTCGCAACGAAATATAAATATTTATGAATGAGTCCGACCGAGTCGAGGTCAATTCTGTTGACGCAACAAAACGCCACGGTCAACAACATTATGAATGAGAGAAAGAGAAAGCCTATATAGAAATGTCTCACTCAGATCATGTGACTGTGTATGGACGTGTCATATAATAGTACTTTCTACAGAAATTGTATCCTAATTGCGTAACGCACTCCTAATTGCAATAGTCTTCTTATTGGCAATAGAATCAATTGATTCGCTTCATATGTTTCATGAGAGACATAAAAGCTTAAAACGATAGGTAGCAATTGTATGATTTAGCTAGTTTTAAAGATCGTAACTTATTTTAGTAGTAAGTAACGTACCTGCTAGGGTAGGTAAATTAAAAAAAAAACTCAAAGGAGATAAAATACAGATGTTTATTAAATAAAGAAAATAATTAAATAAACGCAAATAGTTTTTAACTCCAGCAGTAAGCTGGCGTGAGTTCACGATATCGAGCGCGTATTATTTCAGTAGTAAGTAACTAAGTAGGGTAGTCAAACATAAAAAGTATGAAAGTTAAAACTTCGCTTTGATTCCCAAAACCTGTAGCAATTTTATCTCAAATTCATTTAGTGTTTGTAACGGCACTTGCATCGGTAATGAGAACAAATTGAGGCCACAGTATTAATCTGTGGTCACAGTTATGTACTACATACAAAAGAAGCTACACAACTGTGTCTGCATGAGCTACCGGCAGATGTTTTTTGTCTGAAGCGAGGCAAATCAGATAAGAAATGTCTCTTTTTCGGCCATGCAGAATAAACTTTCAGGCACCGTGTGAAATTGTTTCTTACAAAGTACATGCTGTTGCTCGCGACTTCGTCTGCGATCCAGGATTAGAAGTAGCCTACGCCGCCCATGTCATGGTCTTTCTGTGTGCAAAATTTCATTCAAATCTGTTGCTAAGCGTAACCTTTCAGCGTGATAGCGTAACAAACTTACTTTAAGCATTTATAATATCACTAGCTTTCGCCAGCGGCTTCGCTCGCCTAGAAGCCTGTGTATTACACATAGAAACCTTCCTCTTGAATCACTCTGTCTATTGATGAAGACCGCATTAAAATCCGTTGCGGAGTTTAAAAGATCTAAGCGTACAAACACGAAAAGCGACTTTGTTTTATACTGTGTAAGGAAATTACCTAGAATGGTTGAACAGAAGATGTAAGAAGAAGCCTAATCAGGAATTAAAGTATCCGGAAAAGAACTGGAGTTAGGTTTAGGCAGAGTAAGCAAGATGATGTGGCAGTAGGCCGGCCATGTTTGTCGAAGCACCGATGGCCGGTGGATCCCTGGAGTGGAGACCGCGTATCGGCAAGCATAGTGTGCCCCCCTAAAAAGGTGGCTGGGACAGATCGGATGCGGGAGGCGGAGGAAATTGTTGGGGCGCAGTCTAGGAGAGGCCTATGTGGAGCCGTGGACTGCGATAGGCTGAGTTGATTGTAGGATTTCACCTTCGTTTCATCTTTCTATAGAAACAAAGGAGGATAACAAACAATGGCACATCAGAACACTTCTATCATCTGTCTAACGTGTCTTAGGCTAGTCGCACACACACAATAATATTGTCAATAATGTGCGTATTATCAACAATATTGTGTGTGTGCGGCCTGTATTGCGGTATTGTTCAATAGGTATTATTGTGGATATCCAGAAACTCTGATTTTGTCACAAGGTGGCAGGTTTCGCAGGGGTATTGTCAATAATATTGTCGTGTGCGGGTGCGCAGCAACATTTTAGTTGAGGAAATGATTTCAACGCAGGCGGTCGTTCGTGCATTAGCAAAAATACTGTTGATAGTACTTACACTCACGGAAAATCAATATTTGTCAGTATTTATTAAAACATGGGTAACTTGTCCAGAAATACATCCTGCGAAGCATATCGCGATTAAGTTAGGAAAAATAATGCGCTTGATAAATTGCTCGATATTTATAAAAAAAAAACATCGGCAACAAAAATCAGCTGCGGAACGACCGAGTCAGATTGTACCGCGAAAAATTTCCAATCATATTGCGTAGTGTGCGGGACCTTATATTGTCTTGCATTGACAATATTGTTGTGTGTGCTTGCATTGAAAATATTATTGTGTGTGCGGCTAGCCGTACGATTAGGTACGTAATGTTTACCAACACAAAGCGCGCCACGTGCATCAACACATGGCCACACAGCATACACCGACTCCGACACATGTAGTCATTCACTTATCACTAATAACGACACGTGCTACTTAATTATTGTTTTATCTTTTTCAATAATTTATTTTTAATCTACTGATATACTGTCCTTGGGATATACAACGAGTAACATAATTAACGCAAGACCTACACCCCAATTAGAGTATTGAGTTAAAAGCATAATACGATGAGCAAAACATTTTTTTTTTTAAAGTAACTGATATTATTAAGAAAAACGTGTCGACCCAAGCATTACTTTATGCATTTAAAATTGAGTCTTATTTCTTTTCAAATACGATTGAATTTTCTGAGGCTCAATCAGTGGTAGGTATGGCAAAATACATAATATAAAAAAAATACTTATATTAAATGTTACTAAAATCGATTCAGTAGTCAATTAGGAACAAACTACTTTCAGGTCTTGCGTCCATTCTGTTTCACCTTGTATACAACGTGCGTACGATTTTCAAGAGAGTTGTGGCCTGTGAGTCCTGTGATATTCTACCAACCCGAACTGGGCCCGCGTGGATCACGGTCCACTCCCTCCTCTCACAAAGACTAGGCCTGTGTCACAGCAGTGGGAACATTTAAGGCTGATTATGTTATATGACGTGGCTTTTGTACGCCAGAAGGACCGCCTTCTGGCTTCCGTATTGCGGATGTATATATATTGCCTTGTGCCAAATGCACTCGCAATTACAATCGCTTTTTTTTTTGAGTTTATAAACATCCATTGCATTGGCTTGGTCATTGGGAACACGGATTTTAAAAGAGTCGGCTTTTGGCTCCCTGACAGTGGCGACGGGTCAATACAAGCCGATTCCCATCAGCTTACCTTTAAGAAATCCCACCTCCCACCGATCCACTATTCCTTATTTCAAAGTATCTACAATTAATTGGTGTGTGTTTCTAATCTAAGTATCACTGAAAAAATTCCTACGAGCAAAGAAAAGCAAACCTTCTGTGCAAAATTCTCTGATACCAACTCTGTACCTATCAGTAAAAGTGCGGCCTTATATTCTGAAGAAACTTTAAGCTAGCATCACGCGGTGACGGTTTTTTTTGGAACAGCTTACCGTGGCCATAAATGAACCCCTCGCCACTGCTCCCTGAGGGATAATCCTTGACTCAGAAAATTTTAACAAGGCTTCAACTCTTGCACTAGGAAGTGGTGAAGGGCGGGCGTTTTTGGGGGGACTGTCTTATGTAATTTTATTTTGACGTTCAAAAAGAGCTGACTCTCAGCCTAGTTTGAATAAATGACTTTTGATTTTGATTTTGATTTTTGCAATCTGCCAAGGTTTTTTCCCAACTTTGTGGGGGTCGTTTTCCAGGCTAAACGGATGCCGCTGAATGTCAGTTTTTTACATGGAGCGACTGTCTATTTGACCTCCACAACTCAGTTACTGGGTAATACGATAACCCTTGGCGACACTGGTTGTCTCAGCTTTCTGTCAAAACAACAGCTGATTGTCATATCAGCACTTAAATATAGATATTTATCATTCAAATGATTATCAGAACCACCCAAGGACATTGAACTACATGACGCAATTCATCTAAAAACTAGGTTCTGCCCGCAACGTCGTTCACGTGAATTTTTTATTTAGTTATTTAACCATTTATGCACACACTTATAGCACCCATAGCATCTACAGCATCGCATCGGCTGCCCTCGATGTTTCCTCGTTTTCTCTCAGCGTTTTGACTTTTTTTTCCCTTTTTACTCAGCTTCTGAGGGCCGTAGCATGATTTTAAATAGCCAATAACCTTTTTCAACAATTGGGCTATCACATGCAAAAAGAATTGTTTAAATCCGACTGGTAGTTCCAGAGATAAGCGCGTTCAAACACATGGAACACTTTAGCTAGCTCCAGAGATTACCACAACACTACAAACTTCATCATCATCTCAGCATTCTCAGCCCGGAATCATCCATTGCTGGGTATTATGGCCTCACATTTTTCCGGCATACTTCTTGGTTCTGAACGTCCGCCGGTCATTCTGTTTTCCACGACTTTGACGATATCATCAACCCAACGCTCTTTTGGACAGCTCTGGTTCCTTTGGCCTAACCTAGGCCACCATTCGGTTACAGCATCGCAGTTTATTTACAAAATTTTACCTCTTTTTACACGCTTTATATTAGCTTCACTTGTATGTTTGTTTGTTTGTATGTAACCGACTCCTTTGAGCGCGATTTTGACCCACTTTAAACGGTCAGATTTCATTGAAACTTTGTAAACTTGTCGAGGACCGATGACAATTCAATAATTTAAAAAAAAATTGAGAAAAAAAAACACGTTTTGTAGTTAGCAGAACTAAAAAATAGAAAATAAATAATAGTTTAAAAAACTAAAAAACACGCTTTAAAAACCAAACTAAAAAAGGAGAAAATAATTTAATTCAATTAAAAAGCGTGGGGTGCTTGACGTTAATTGATTATAAAAATACCTCAAAAAGCACCCCACGCTTTTTAATTGAATTAAATTATTTTCTCCTTTTTTAGTTTGGTTTTTAAAGCGTGTTTTTTAGTTTTTTAATAATAATAATAATAATTAACACCTCAGGAGGCTCTCATTGCACGGCTGGATCAAGGGCTTGATTCAGAAAGCAGTACTCCTAGACACGGCACGCATAGTCAGGAGGTTCCTTTCTCTAGAGCCCTGACCACCGACATCTTGGACCCTGCTCCTGATGCCGATGGGCCACTATTTTTTTTTATATTTTTAAATGTTTTTTATAAGGTTGTTTTAGAAAAATATTTAAAAATGTAACTTAATATGTATTTAAATGAATAAACGAAATAATAATAATAATATAATAATCGTTTAATTCGGAAATCAGGTTCCATTTTGTTAGTATTACAGTCTTAAAAAACTAATGTTAGTACGCAAAATATTAAAACTAAACGGGCATGAATGGAGAACCACTCATCTCCTGTTGCGAAGAGAGTGCCACCCCATCCACACCTGCAGCATTGGTGAATCCCACCGTTCAGATAGGGTCTTCAGGAGAACGTTAGAGGTGATCCGCATCCGACTCAATAAAGAAGCGCAGCGCGTGCGCATCACAGCGAAGAAATCCTGTGTGCGCGCTTCTGCGAACATGGCAGATGCACTGCACCACCGCGGCAGCCCCAGCATTCCCCTGAAGGTGTTGTTATATTGGACGCGAAGGGCACTATACGCGCGATGCGTATAATTCACCCACAGCCCGCACGTGTACAGTGTCTGGCAGTACGACTTGAATAAAGTAATTTTTACGTCTCTTGTACAACGTGCGAACCTACGAGCGAGCATATTACACCGCACGGACAGCGCCCTTCGTTCCCTCTCAATGTCCATATCATCCGATGCGTCATCGGTGACCCAGTGACCAAGATATTTAATCTTACTCACCTGTGAAAGTGGTGAGCCGCAAAGAGTGATCACGGGCGCACGATATTGTTTTTTTCCCGCCTTAAATATCATAAATTCACTTTTTTTTGGCGTTATATCTCAGCCCATGAGCCTCCGAATACGCCTCACAAATATTCAAAAGACACCTTAAAGCTCTGACTGAGGGACTCAACAGCACCATATCGTCAGCGTAACTTATGTTATTTATGCATGTTCCGTCTACCGAGCATCCGAAACCAGTGCCGCTGAGCTCCTCAATCAGACCATCAATATACAGGTTGAAGAGGCGTGGTGAGCTCAACCCCCCTTGCCTCACCCCACACTGCAACCTGTACACTTCAGATAAAGTGCCTGCCCATCGAACAGTATTCTCTTGATTACTGTACCAATATTTAAGCAACCAAATTAATTCAGAGGGGAGCCCCTCAACATTGTGAAGTTTGCTCCATAAAACATTATAATTTACAAGGTCAAATGCCTTGGAGAGATCTAAATAACATGCGTACACAGGTGTGTTCCTTGCCGTGTAGTAGTGAACAGTCTGCTTGAGACAGTAAATAGCACTTTCAGTTGATAAGTTTGGTCTAAAGCCGAACTGTGCGTCGTGTAAATGTATATTTTTCCCCAGCTGTTTATCAAGCAGGCTGTCCAAAACCTTAGCAATTATGGTGGCTAGTGAGATAGGCCTGTAGTTCGACAGGTCCGACGGATCACCTGTTTTGTTTTTTACTATAGGAACAACCAGTGTACGCATGAGCTCCTCAGGTAAGTAGCTATGCGAAAGTGACAAATTGACGAACAGAGCAAGCACCCTCGGCAAGTGGATACCGGCGTACTTCAGATGCTCGATACTGAGACCATCGTGTCCAGGAGACTTTCCTCTAGACATATTACTAATAATATTAGATATTTCCTTTGCCTGGAATCTTAATCTAACTTTATCACCTTGAGTCTCAGTCTCGAGCATCTGAGACACCGCAGGAGGTACAGGAGGAGGGTCCACTTTGAAACTCTGCCGGAAGGCATTAGCTATGTCGTGTGGGTCATGTAGACCACTGACACTCACAGGCAGGCCCGACCTTGGATTGAGCTTTTTAGTAGATTTCCAAAATTTCCCGAATTGTTTATTTTTGTGTTGCTCAGCAATAATATTCATCTTAATCTGTTGCTCGTTGTCTTGACAAAACTTCAATTTAGACTTGAATATTTTTCTCGATTCACACATATCATGATACATTTTTCCTGTTCTTGGTTTACCGTACCATAGCCACATTTGAAAACAAAGTCGAGCCTCCCTGTGAGCTTCACTCACATACTTGTTCCATCCAGGTACAGACCTTCGTTTACTGTGCTTATTTATATAACTACTCGTAGCAGCTTCCGATAGTATATTCACAATATCTAAGTACAAGTTTCTTAATATCAATTTGTGACTATCATCATTACACATTTTGCCTGCACACGAACTGAACTCTTGAGGAAAATCTAAATCTCTCAATTTAGTATTACATAAATTCGTGTACAACTCTATTTGGCTACCAGTACGGTCACCCCACACAACAGTACTACAGACACTATTATTTATTACGGTGTTAGTCTTTCGACAAATTCGATTAATATCACATTCAATCTGTAATGGATAGTGATCCGAACAATATGCGTCGTACAAAACAGTGACGGCACGCACGGATGCCCGCGCCGCGCTGGTCACCAGGCAGTGATCCAGCCAGCGCCGGCACCCGTGCGCGTCACTTACAAACGTAAAAGTATCACTAGATAACATGTCCATATCGATACACGACCACGACTGTTCACAACAAAAATCACGTAACTCATTTGAAAACAACTCACCTGGGTGTGCGTTAAAGTCCCCCAGTATATAAACTGTTTCTATATTATTGTTTTCAACGATAGAACACATTTCACTTAAGCAGTCTGTAAATTCTGGCAAATTATCAATGGAATCTGTAGGCATATACACCGAGAACACTAATATTGAACGATCCTGATTCACTATTTTAATCGCAATAAGTCGTACACTATTACACTGTATTACCGAAACCGCCGGAAAGACAGCTTTTCTCCAGAGCAAAGCCACGCCTCCGTGTGGCCTCCCTCTCAGTATCCCAGCTGAAGTATCCACTGCAGATTTTCCAGTGAAGGAGAATGAGTCATCTATAGTGCCTAGGAAAGGAATATCGTGCGGCAATAACCATGTCTCTTGTAACGCAATAATGTCCGCGGTACAACACAGTCTCTTTATGCATTCAATCGACCGTCTGACACACTTGCAGTTAAAACTGACCAACTTAGTTGTCGCCATTTGTTGAAGGTTTTTGATCACGGAATGTGGGCCTAAATTGTATGTATTGTCTATACGCAATCCCTTCTGGCCAAAAATCGTCTTTAAGAATTTTATCTAAATGAAATTTTGATACAAAAATTTTATACGATTGATAGTCTTTTGAGACTTTCATGTTGACCTTTTCCACAGAAACATTAATACAAGCTCGTTTTTTAATGTATTCTATAATATCATTTTCACTGACTTCTTTTCCTACGTTATATATGTATATAGGAGTTTTCACATCAGCCGCTTTGAATTTTTCATCCGGTTCCAAAACTGCTTTTCCCCTTTTTCCTGCAAATCTATTCCTTAACCTTTTCCTTTGGACTAACGTCCATTCCTCATTTTCAACTATAGGTTTCCATTGCCCTTCTCTTGTTACTTCAGCCATCGTCTTTCCAAACTGGCGGTCCGTGTGTCGCAGGCCCGTATTGAGTGCCTGCGCACTGAGAGCCTCGGCGGCTGGCAGCGGCGCGTGACTCACCTCGCCCGTCTGAGTCACCATCACCGCGGCCGCAACGTTGTTCGCTACTGAACTCCGACTACCCGCTTCGCGTTGATTTTTAAACTATTATTTATTAATATTAGTATACATTTTGAAGTGTGATTGTCTCTATCGGTTATCGCAAATCTTTAAACACGCCTTATCAACGACCATTGTGACAGCGATAGGTTTATCCAATGCATTCAAAAGTAATGTTTTGAGAGAACATTTGACGGGTCTTTTTGAAGTTTCCACGTGAAACAAAATGTCGGCGTGGTAATTTGCGTAACACACACAAAATTACAACTGATCGCAAATGCTTTTATTTTGACAGTTCGGTCACGTTCATTGAAAGAAAGAAAATAAGTACGTTTATTTGGCACGGACTAAAAAAAAAGTCTAATAAAATGTAGTAGTAAAGAAACTAATAGTAAAGTGTGCCTCACGGCTGCGCCAAAAAAGCCCTGCTCAGCAAAAATGCCAGACAGCTTATTAGTGTGTCTGGAATTTTTGCTAAAGTAACAAAATTTCTACTATTTTGTTACTTTTTGTTTTCAATATGTTATTTATTTTTCTTGAGCAGACGAATTTTTCAAGCCTATGAAGCAATGCATTAGGAATTTCTCTCAAATTCCTCGGATAGTGATAGAAAATGTGCTACGCAATTAGGGTTCAGATTACTGATTTTTGTCTGGTTTAAAATGTTAGTTGGACTGCTGTCGAACTAGCCATACGTCGCTGTAGCAGCCCTAGTAGAGATCGAAAATTTTCCCACTGGAACGTAGTATCGGAATAAAAACTATTCTTTGTCCTAACCTAGGTGCCAAATTTCTTCCAAATCCGTTCAGCCCTATAGAAGTGAAAATGTGACAGACAGACAGATACATTCGAATTTATGATATATATTATATGGAAAGCTTGTTACCCATAAATAGCAGGCTTGTTATAAAATCTTCGTAAATACGATAACGCCAGAGCAGGAAGTATTTACGTAAGGCGTGGAAGGAAATAATCTGCGGTCAAGGAGATTGGTCACGCGCTGTCTGCTAATAAACTTATACACAGCATACCTAAAGGTACATGCAAAGATGGTTAACAGGATAAGAGACTTAAGTAAGTGCTTCAAGACCAAAAATGTGCTGTCTCGAGATCTTCTTAAGAACCTGTACGACCAAAAATGTGCTGTCTCGAGATCTTCCTAAGAACCTACCAGAATATGTACTAGCAAAATAGGAATAATAAGGCGTAAGTGTTCAAAAAGCACAAAAACTATGGGCGGCTATCGGCCCCTACAAGGCATACGTAGACGGTTGTGTATAGTAATGTTAATAACTTGCTTCCAACTTCAATCGCTTTGTGATTGCGAGTGAGCAAGGTAATTAGGGTGCATCATATCGACTTCTAATTTTGAGACTTTATCCATTTCTTTATCCTCCATTATCATTAAAAAGTTAAAATCTGTCTTGAGAACTTCCTAAGCACCAAGTACCTATATATGGAAAATAAGAGTAACATTGCGTAATGGTATCAACAAAGCACAAAACAATCTTTATTGGCGCCCTGCAAGGCAAATGCCAGAAGTGCACACACGTTTGTTATGCCATGAAAAAATACGGTTAATTCGCCATGGATCACTATGGAAGCTTGAGGACAGACACGGCGTCGGTACTAGGCACGGCACCATCACCGTATGCCTCGCCTTGCTGTGTACAAGAGCTCACACGACTATTTTCCGGTGCGGCTAGTGCCGTACCGTAAAAAACCATGCCGTATACAACAGGCCAAATGGACGCGCAGATTGATGATCACGAGCAAGCCATTACTTGGAACTATCATTGTATGTCTAGCGATCACAATTACCTAGTCGTTGCTAAGCTGCAGGCGACAATAGCTTTAAAGATAGGGTTATCAGTTTAAATAATAAAGTCGTAAGTATCTATTCGAATAACACTGCTTCTTTGGTCTTGTGGAAGCGCTACTGCTGGGCTACGAGGTGTTGGTTTCGATTCCCTGGTCTGGCAGAGTGATATTGGGAATATCTGGAAGTTTTCAGTAGCAGTAGGAGTCTGAATTTGTGCCCGGTTTATGGCAACCGACTCGCCCCGCTATTACATTTTTGTAGGTGTACTAAAAGGTTCAGCTCTGCCCAAACTTTCAGAAAATACAAGCACGATGTTCTGTTATTTAAATTATATTATTATGTTGTCTTAAACTGTAATAAGATGAAAATATTAGCTCGTATTCTAGAACAATGCTTTCAAGCATGTCAATATTGACGATATAGGTGTACGTTATTTGTCTTGGCAACTGATGAATATTTGTCAAAGCGTTATAGCTCAAATCAGCACATGACACATGACATAGCGACATAGCCAAAGCATTTGACACAGCTAATGACGTTTCCATTTGTAAATCACACGAGTATGAACTGCCAAGATATTCTGGATTCCTTAAATGACAGGCAGCAGACGTTAAGCGTCACGATCATTGTAGAGATGTAAAATGATCATATGTCTGTAGTAAGTACGTTGAAATTTTTCTATACGTAACTTGGCAATCCTAAGGTGGATGGCGCCGAGGAGGCCGACCCAAAAAAGGAAGCGAGTTGGCGAGGTGTTTGACACATACCCCGAAGGCTAATGCGAAGTGGCGCAAGAAAAGCAATAGGATGAGGCTTGTCCAGTGGAGGGACAGTAGAGCAAAACATTGACAACCCTAACTAAAGATTTGATTGAAGTGCAGTTATAAAGCCATTCATATTTATCATCTACAAGCATCTGCAATTGATAACGACACAATGTAAAGACTTTGGACCTATTTTTGAACGATAATAATAAAGAAGAAGAAATAGTTAGTTACCTACTAAGTTCAACATATCTATCACATTAATGATGTCATCACGTTAAATCGAACCTGAATAAGGTCGCTTTCCGAATTAGAAAAATAGCACTGTGAGCGCTCATATCAATAATTTGCGTTCCGAGATAGATATCACGACAGCTATGAACTGTCATTTTTGTCAACAATACGGAACGCTCGTGAACGCTCTAAACCTATTTACACCATATAAAACTTGTATACACCACAAATTTTGTCTTCTTATTTGGTTAGGTGGCGACTCTAGCCAGAAGCACTATATCTAAGTTAGCTAAAGATGTGAGATATGATACGATTCAAAACAAAACAGCACAGCTGTCACTTTTGAATTTTGATCGGCGTTATCGATGATCGCAAGATGGCGCATGTCATGACGTCATCTACAACGATTCACGGGACATCGTTATCGCGCTCACGACAATTCGGAACGTAGCCCAAATTAGATTTATAAAAGGAACTCGGAACGTAGCCCAAGTTAGATTTATAAAAGGACAAGATTATTAGATTAACTAATGAAGTCCGGCGGGGCACCTATAGGCTAATACAGAGAACTGGCATTTGCCAAATGAAGTAAAATTCATAGCCTGTAAAGGCAAATGGACCAGGGTAACCGTCACTGAACGAAGAATTGCTAAACTTAAGTGGCAGTGGGCAGGGCACATTGCTCGCAGAACAGATGGCCGATGGGGCCGAAAGGTTCTGGATTGGCCACCGCGTACTGGAAGACGTAGCGTTGGAAAGTCTCCCACAAGGTGGAACGATGACCTGGTGAAGGCCGCAGGAATCCGCTGAATGCGAGAAGCACAGAACCGGTCGAAGAGGCGGTGCTTGGGGGAAGCCTATGACTATGTCCAGCAGAGAACGTTTTTCGGCTGAAATGATGAAGGAAAATGGACAAAAAAAACCACGAACCAGTCTATGAATAATTCTTACCATATTTGGCAAAAGGTGAAGATGATTAGAATCACATGATGATTGGTCACGTGACAAATTGCGAAAAACCTATACTCCATTTACAATAGCATTAGACAGAAGTTAAAAAAGGTTCTTTTAAGGGTCAATTCTCACCGAGACGCGGCGCGACGCGCACTTTTTAAGATCACGATACAAAATAGATCTTATTTACTTCACAATAAGGTATACGGGCTGCACAACGCGGTGCACCTCAGCGTTCTTCGACACGCTTTCGCGCTCGTAGTGAAATTATACCTTTTCGTGTTGTAAATAAGTTAGATATTCTGTTGCTATCTTAAAAAGTGCGCGTCGCGCCGCGTCTCGGTGAGAATTGACTCTTACCTTACCATTACCCGTACACTTCGTAACAAAATTACATTAAACGTGCTGCGGTTATGATTAATGCCAAAAAAATTGAAGTTTCAATGCTAAAAACCTAAAAGAAGCAGGAGTGAACAACACCGAGTAACTAAATTAGCTGATGACGATGAAGTTTTACCAACTTACTGTGGGTCGTAAGTTGTTATTTAAAATAAAGGATTGCAAAAAAAAAAGTTATTTTATTTCCTTTTAACCTTCATTAGATTTAAATCATCATAAGATTGTTTGTTTCATTTATTCGTTTTGTTGTAGGTTTGTAATGTGTGATGAAGATGTTATTATAAATAGAACATTATTTAAAATAAAAATACTTTTACTTCGTTTATCTCAGTATTTAGTACTATCTTAAATCTACCTAAAAAAGTTAGAACTTAACTTTGAAATAAAATGTTTTGCACTCCTGCTTCTAGGAGCCTCTTGTCTAAAGCTATAATAAATGGGGTATAGGTAGATAGAAATTGACGTCAATTTAAAACTAGCTGTTTTATTTGGACCTATATCTCTGATTGACGTCATCTTGACGTCACGCTTAAATCGACGTACACTCGGACGTAATAAAATCGCAACGGAATTTTATCGTGCACTACATTTTCAACTCTCTGTGTTGAATCGAGCATTGAGAATCCAACGCAGCATGAGTCTCAGCGCGTCGAAATAAACAGTGTTCGATTTTTAAACTTTCGGCGCTAAGGGGCCATCCATAAATTACGTCACACGTTAAGGGAGGGTTCAACGAAATGTGACATTGTGTGACAAGAGCCAGGGGGGTTAAAAGCTTTGTGACGTCACATGTTAAAAACTAAAATACTAAAACTCTACTTAACTACCTATACTCCATTTGAAACAAAATTAGACATTTAAACAAACATTTTTTACAATCCGTTCAACTGATTCTGACTTCTATACCGTAGGCATAAGGATGGCATTAAAAGCAAAAAAGTAGTTACAATACCAACTGTTTACTGCAGCTGCCATTTGTCATGCCACCAACGCAATAGAAGTCAAATTCAATATCGGTTGATCGGACTGTAAAAAAGTTTCATTAAATGTCTAATCTTATTTCAAATGGAGTATAATCTTACTTATAAATTGAAAAATACGTTACGTCACACAAGGGTGGAGGGGGGTTTTACAAGTGTTACCACCAGTGACAAGGACGGGGTCAAAACGATAAAATTTGGTTGACGTAATTTATGGATGGCCCCTAAGCGTTGCGTTGATTATCCAGTTCGCGAACAAATCCCGTAGGAACGTGGTCTAATTCTACAGAATGACCATAATATGTATCAATCAAGTAAACAGGAAGCATCACATGAAAACTAACTGATTCCAAGGATAATAATATTATTATAGCCCCACAGGTTATATTTACACATATTAACAGATTGAATGACGCAGCACTGCATAGTAAACAAAAACATTAATGTTAATCCACTCCAATCTTTGTATGGAGTGACTCATTCAACACAACAGCTATGCTATTCTGTAACCATCTCACCGGGTGAAGTGAGCGTGGAGTGAGCTGTCAGTGTCATTCCACCTGATAATAGGGATGACCAACCATTACATTTACAATCATAATCGAGATTAAATCTCGATTACGATTGTATGCTAATTCTATTGATCATTTTATTACGATTTCAAAGCTAGTGTTTAAGTATGCATCATTTTGGGAGGTTTTCAAATAAAGTAGCAAAACAAAAACTCAGTCAGAAACTCAATGTTGTTTCGGTCTATTTTTTCCTAGACTAGTCCTTATATTGCCTGAAGCTTGAGTGCGTGAATAATGTAATGTAATGCATGATGCACACTTAAACACTAACTTTGAAATCGTAATAAAAATGATCAATAGAATTAGCATACAATAGCATATAATCTCGATTATGATTATAAATGTACCTAATGCTTGGTCAATCCCTAGCATCAGTGAGATGACACTGACAGCTTACTCCACGCTCACTCGGCTCACTGCACCCGGTGATATGGTTACAGAATGGCACAGCAGATTAAGAAACCGTTAACGTCCAGACAGGAGATTGTGGCTAAGTAATAAGAGTCGTACGGGTTATCACTACGCTTGCCAGTTGGTCCGTGGATAGATGACCATCTTTCATACCAAGACCCCTTGGTCTCCCAGAAAGCACGTTAAAGCATTCGTCCCGGCTGTCATTCGTGGTCCTTTGACAGTCGTAACGGGTCGTCAGTAGCCCAAACTCTAGACAACCAGTCTTACTAGGGGTATCGCGTTACGGGTGTTACCCACTTAACTGGGCTGTGGAGGTCAGATAGACTCGCTCCAAGTTAGACTGGAAGACGACCCCAACATAGTAGGGATATCCAAATCCATCTATCGTTGCTTTAGTCGGCCTCTACTCCCATAGCTAGTTTAAAAAACCGGCTAAGTGCGAGTCGGACTCGCGCACGATGGGTTTTTTTTGTTTTTGGGTGGGAAATCATCAAATAACTTCTCCCGCTCTGGGTGGAGCGGGAGGGCGTGTCAGACTTTTACTGACTAAAACGCACCCGTGTTCCCTTAGTTGCCTGTGTGCGTACCTATCCGTGTATTCCCGTTCGTCCCACTGACTTCGTCCCCGTAGTGGGACGAACGGGAATTTACAAAAATAATATTAAATTTGTTCCCGATCGTCCCATTCATGATTTTAGGGGGACGAACGGGAATATGTTCTTAGATTAGCGCCATTCGTCCCACTAAATAATTTTGTGCGTATTGTTTAGACGTTGTTTCGTAGTTTACTTTCAAAGGAGATGTTTGATTTTGGGCTACCACTATGTACACTACATAGATAAGTAGGAAAAAAATAGGGGAATTCCATAAAAGTACTAATAAATTAATTTGAAGAATGGTACAAGCGTACAAAAATGATCATTTAAATAAAAAACGTTTCTGGTGGGATGCTCCGGCGATGCCGCTAGTTAACAAAAGAGTGCCGATAACATTGTGTTAATTGCGTAAACCCTATTGGTTTACTCAACATTCTCTCCCAGTATCCTTAAATTAGACCGGTCGGGTTAGTGTTGACAATACAATGAAACTGCACGGGTGTTGGTGTAATAATATTATGTTCTACACGAATTCTGTGGAAAACTACTGATGGTAAGTATATTTTTGTTACAAATATCATTAGATAGCCTACATAGTTAATACTATTTTGTCTCATGTCTTATTAATTTATTCTAATACCATTTTTGTATTCTATTTTATTATACACAGTTGCATTTAAAGGATTAGTCCTTTTGCGAATTGCTTTCTTTTTACAAAAATAAGCTAATTGAAGAAGCTGACTGATTTTTTAATCATAATTTTTAGTTTTATGGAGAATTTTACTTTGTTTTAATGTTTCAGTGTATGTGTATTTTGATACCTAGGTACGTAAAGTTGATTCTGTGATTTTAACTGTGATTTTTATTCCTTAATAAATCTGATTTTTATTTTAAAATGTGTTTTTTTTTACCATTAAAACAACCAGTCTGAAATTATTTGGTGGGACCAAGAGGACTAAAAAATTATTAATAAATTATTCCCGTTCGTCCTCCTAAAAATCATGAATGGGACGATCGGGAACAAATTTAATATTATTTTTGTAGATTCCCGTTCGTCCCACTACGGGGACGAAGTCAGTGGGACGAACGGGAATACACGTACCTATCTATAAAAACGGCAAAAAAATTATACCTGTTGTATGGGAGCCCCCTAATACAATATTTATTTTATTGTTTTTAGTATTTTTTGTTATAGCGGCAACAGAACTACATCATCTGTGAAAATTTCAACTGTCACCTATCACAGTTCATGAGATACAGCTTGGTGACAGACGGGCGGACAGCGGAGTCTTAGTTTTAGGGTCCCGTTTTACCCTTTGGGTACGGAAGCCTAAAAAATGGCATGACCCATTCTTATAAAATTCGTGCCGATACAAGAGAAAGACGACATTGAGCGAACGCTTTTTGACATAATGGCCGCTGTTGGACAGTAAGTTCAAAAACTATAACACGACTACTGAAAAAACACTCTAAAAAGTATGAAGCCAGAAAATATTTTAAATCGTGGTCGTATGCCTCATTTGATAAATTATAATAAGTATTCAAGGTCTGAGGGAACAGATGAACATACATACATACATGCATACCGGTCAAAACCATAGCCATGATGAGCCAATCATAACATCACCGTCATATTTAAAACATCGTTGCACGAGGCGAGGGGCTAATTCGTTTTCCAGATCACTGCACCTCGCACGTGGTTTCAATTGGTCGTTCCGGGTGATATATTTCTAGAATCTTCTAATAAGTCTCCCCCTATCCTGGCCACGCAACGCAATAGTAAGTGTACTATTTAGTATTGCAAACGCGTCGTGTAAATAAATACATGGTCCGAGGTCGTGTGCTAATCAGTAGGAAGGGAACTATCCATTAGTGATGTACCGACTAGTCGGCCATATTTTTAGTTGGCGATTAGTCGGCCTATTTTTTACTCGTAATAATATGCTTAAAAATTTAAAAGACGGCGTTTCAAATGAAATTTAAATCTTTGCTGTTATTATTTTTATTATAGAATCTGTTTCACAGTTTACTTTCAGTGCAATCTAGAAAAGGCTAGGAGGAAACGCCGGCTCACACGTAAACAATGATAAAATAAATGCAAAGTAAACAAAAACATGTTCCAACACAATTCCGCCTGATCGCCGAGCACCCTGTACTGGCACCTACGAGTCTAAAGCGTAGTCACGAACATTACCGATGTCACCAGAACTCAACCGAAAGCAATGAAGGGCTTGACCGACTAGTCGGCCAAAGTCATAGCCGGCCCATCTCTACTATCCATCCGTCTGACTCTGTGATGGTTATTTCTAGAACATGCATACGTTTCTATCTTGTTAGTAGTTTGTGCTACGTACTGGAGTTCAGAAACCTTTTATTTCGAGTCATCATCTATCAGACGTCCACTGCTGGACATAGCCCTGTCCCAGGCACCGCACTTCGACCGGTTCTGTGCTTCCCGCATCCAGCGGATTCCTGCGGCCTTCAGCAGGTCATCGGTCCATCTTGTGGTAAGCTACGTCTTCCAGTACGCGGTCCACTCTAGAACCTTCCGGCCCCATCGGCCATCTGTTCTGCGACTAATGTGTCCACTGCCACTTGAGTTTGACAATTCTTTGGGCTATGTCGGTTACCTTGATTCTCCTACGGATCTCTTCATTTCTGATTCGATCGCGTAGGGAAACTCCAAGCATAGCCCTTTCCATTCCCCTTTGGGTGATTTTCAGCCTTATGAGGCCCATTTTTTTGACTATTTATACAATATCAGTTGCGTTACTTTTGCTGTCGAGAAAAAAAAAACAAAGAAACTGTCATTCCTAACGCAATCAAAGTTAAGCATCCCTATTCTGTAGTTCAACTGACAAAATGACAGCTATTGTCATTAAATTGCGAATCGCACTATGGCCGCAGGTTTTAAGCGAAACAATTGACAATACCCACATTTTTTTTAACATGCAACATTATCTGGATAAGCCGAGGTCTACAATAATGGCGGGCCGTAAACAAACTCGTTTAGCGATAGGTATTACTACGTGACTTCCAACCGCTGTTCGTGTTACCCATTAAGATTAATTATCACTATGGTGCTGCGCTGTAGTCTTCATTTATTATAGCTACGATTAAGGTCCAAATGATCAATGAAGGTATTTACAAGGGAGATGTGAGTGGAAACGCTGGGGGGGGGGGACCCTAGGAGATATTGTGACCTTATTGGTGATGTTGTTCAGAAAGGTCAAGTGCGAAGTACTCGCAACCGGCTTGCGTGTATGACCAGGGGGCCGATTCTACTAACAAATTTGTTAAAAAAACGCAATAGAACCGCAACCGAATCACCACTTTTAAGCGTTCTCGCATTCTACTAAAATGAACAACGGTCCAGCTGCGACACAGCTGCGGTTACGTTTTAGTTACGCCAACGATCGATTGAAACAATGTCAAAACCTATTCTACTAACAAAATCGAACATGAGCGTGACGTTTACTATAGGACAAAGTTAATGATAAAATTATGATCATTATGTCTTTTAATTATAGAAAATACTTTTAGTGCCACATATTCGTGTTTAGTAACATTTTTAGATTCAACTTTTTTCTTTTTGGTATTAATAAAACATTATTTTGGCATGTTGGTAACGCGGGTTACCCGCTGTGTTCCCGCTACAGTTCAGTTGCAATTCGTTTTAAGTTTAGTTTCCATTTTGCTTATAAAATAGTAGAATGACTTTTTATGTAACTATCGAACGGCGATCGAAATCGAACTATTGTGGAAACACAGTTTAACGTGTAACGTTGCAAATTAGTAGAATCGGCCCCCAGAGAAGACCATATATTGGTGAATTACAAATCAGAGCGCCGAACGCGGTCGATGCGTTAGATCGAGATGGTTAAAATAAACACACTAGGGCCACAGATGTATGAACGTAAACGAGGCAAAAGGAGTACGTAAGGATCGTAGCTGGTGGCGTTTTGTAGTTTCTTCCTAGCCTCATGAGAAGAAGTCATGAGTTTATGTAATAATCGATAAAAAAGGTCTTACTGTCCTTAGGTTTATTTGGTATCAGTTAGTGTCCTAGAACAGCAGTAGGCGCCACATAACGGCCGCAGAGAAAGCTATCATAAAAATTATGGCAGCGGGACTTTACGGTGCCAAAATACTCTATAAGAAAACACGAAAGCAGTGGTAACGGCTGCGACTATGTTGTAGGTAGTTTGTTCGAACCAGGCTTTGACCAGTGGCCCTAGTGTGAGTTTCATTTAACCATCTCGATCAAAAGCATCGAGCGCGTTCGGCGCTCCGATTGGTCCGTCACTAATCCAGGGCCAATCGGAACGCCAAACGCGCTCGATGCGTTTGATCGAGATGGTTAAATGAAACTTACACTAAGGCCTCAGGGTTCGACAGGCGCTTTACTTTGTTCACTGTAAGCCGTTGGTTCCGGCTGTCATTCATAAATCTTTGACAGTTGTTACGGGTGGTGAGAAAGCCAAAAGTCTGACAACTAGTCTTACCAAGGAGGATCATGTTACCCTGCTGTTAGATAGTCAGTCGCTCCTTGTAAAATACTGGTACTTCTGCAACCGTAGATCGGAAGACAACTCCAGCGTAGTTCGGAAAGGCTAAGCAGATAAAATTGACCCATGCACTTTGAAACCGACAGACTAAACTGGGAAGCAATCACTAACAAAGATGGCGACTATTTTTAGAACATTTTAGAACTGTCAAATTGATTCATTTTTATTGGTCTGCAAGTGATTTTTATTCCTGCAATTTAAAATGGCCATGAATTTGAATGCTGGAGTGGAAAGTTCCAAAATTAAGCTGTAGACCAATAGACTAACAATAGACAATTTGGTTCAAATTAATGAGCAATTTGGCAGGTATATACAATGTCAGTTGGTTGTTATCCATCTACAAAGCTACGAACAGCTGTCGACTAGCAACAAAGACAATCTTTACCTTATTTTGAATAAAGAGGAAGAATCAAGTTAGACCAACAAAAGAAAATGTTGGCATATTTACAACAGTTTCAAAGGTCAAACTCTGCAACTTTCAATGTTTAACAAAATATCTATTACTAGCTGACCCGTGCCCACTTCGTTGGGCGGTAAACATTTTTATATCACTCAATAGATTACGACACGGTCGCGGTTCCATACCTATGTCGTATTATCTCTTTATCCATTTGTCCAAATTATATGCAGTAAAAGGGAAAAGTCTTTTGTTTTAAACACTTGAGACGATAAATTTAAGTACTTATTTTGGTAAGAATTCATTACTGTGCATAATATGACCAATAAACATAACCTAACGATTTAAATGTTTTTTTTTTTTAATATAAAAAACTACCTACTTTTTGTGACTTAAATATAAAAGTTAGACATATGCTGTCGCTGACTTTTTTGTGGGCATTATCAAGCTCTACAACTTTTCTCTAGAATTCAATCGTATATCTCTCATCGTTAAGGCAGCGTTCGTATGAAACGTTTTCGTTCGACCGTTTTTTCTCCGACTGCAAATCTGACTACCACGAAAGTCTTTTCATTTTTCGGGTTAATATATAGCCTTTGACACTTACAAATAACGTGGCTTTCTATTGGTAAAATAATTTTCAAAATCGGTTCAGTAGATCCAGAGAAGACCTCACAAACTTTACCTCTTTATAATATTATTATAGAAGTATAATTTACTTTATATAATATTAGTATAGAAGTATAATTTACTTTAAAGACGCCTAGTGTAGTGTCACTCTTTGTACTACATTTCTCTTGTTTTTACTTCGATTTTTTATCTACTATATTTATTATCTAGGTACGTACTTCTGTTGACAAACATTAATTAAAAAATGTTGGCATCGTCACAACAGTTTCAAAGTTTAAACTCTGTTACTATGGATAAAAATAACGCTTTTATAATTTCTAACGTCAATATTATTGTGGACGTTATGGGGCATCACGATACCACAGGAAAGTAAAATGTATGAAAAATATGAAAATATAAGAAGACGCTTTTAAATTTCCGTTTACGATACTGTTGTATCGAGCACGTATTTCCACACATTTTATGGAGGTGGACTTGGAAAATCGAACACTGTGTTTCAGAGAGCCTCCCTCTCGGCCACAAGTTACCGTGGCCTACTTGGAAAACCTTAAGGGCCTAAGTTCCGTTTGGTAGCGTAACACGGTCACTTTATGAACCGTACTGCTCATTAACGGCTTGTCTTGAAGATTTGAAAATATATGATTTTGTTATAGATTCATATAGATCATTTTGCCGAAGGTACTTTTTTTGTATGGTTAATACTTTTGCTGTAAAAAAATATTTTCCAACACGCAATATTTTGGCTTCTATTCCATACTCCTACTAAACGGCTTCGTTATTTGGAAAAAAATACACTGTAAAATAGATAGTTAGAGGTACCACAGAAACGCTAGAGCACAATTGTAAATTAAACAACATTTGCCAAGGAATATCCCCATTTTGAGATAAAGGCTCAGAGATGCCCTGCGCGGGCGCGGGCGGCAGTCGTGCTTTAGCATTCAGACGGGAGATGAGGATACTATGGGCCTTAAATAGACTTCGAACCCAAGTAGGTCGCAGCAAGGACAACCGCTACAAGTGGGGATTCATGGATGGCTCAGATCTCCGGTGTGTGTGCGGCGTCTCTCCACAGACAATGGCTCACCTCCCATCTTGCACCGCATGCTTTATTACCTGCATACGTGAGGACCTAATGGCTGCATCAGCGAACGGTATTCGCGTTGCTAAATTTTGGGCCGAACAAATTTAAATAACTGTACATAATTATGTAAACTTTTTTCGTTTTATTTTTGCCATCGACTCGGTAAGAAGAAGACGCGCTGAGATGCACTCTGGATTCTCAAAGCTCGGATCAACACCCGCCGCGATATTTTTAAGTCCGTGTGTACGTCGCTTTATACGTATTTTATGAAGTTGTCGATTCACCCAAAAATAAATTAACTTAATATAAAACATTAAGGCCCATCGTATCCTCATCTCCCGTTTGTATGCTAAAGCACGACTGCCGCCCGCGCCCGCGCAGGGCACCTCTGAGCCTTTATCTCAAAATGGGGATATTCCTTTGATTAATTTACAATTGTGCTTCGGCGATTCTGTGTTACCTCTAACTATCTATTTTTCAGTGTATTTTTTTTTTCAAATAACGAGGCCGTTTAGTAGGAGTATGGAATACAAGCCAAAATATTGCGTGTTGGAAAATATTTTTTTACAGCAAAAGTATTAACCAAACAAAAAAAGTACTTCGGGCAAAATGATCTATATGAATCTATAGCAAAATCATATATTTTTCAAATCTTCAAGACAGGCCGTTAATGAGCAGTAGGGTTCATAAAGTGACCGTGTTACGCTACCAAACGGGACGTAGGCCCTTAATTAATAGTATCAATTCGCCCGTTTCGGTCAAGTCAATTTATTCGAATCGACTACCTAATAGTATTAAGCCGCACATTTGCTACAAACAACCGTTGACACTAGCTAGACAACTTTCAACGAAGCGACATTAATGTATGCCAACACAAAAGAGTATTTTCAAACAATTTAAAACAAAAGGGAACTATCCCTTTTGTTTTAAATTATAATTGTTCTACAAGACTACAACTGAACAAAGAAATTGGATGACTGCATGGACGATGAACTGGTAGTTTTGTTTAAAAATGCAACCTCTTTTAAAACTACGAATCTATGTTTGAGTAATGACGACGCAAAGTCTAGGAATTGCTGCGAATGTTTATCTTTTACTACAACAGACCAATAGACGCAAGATTTTGACAGCATCAAACTGACCTCACTGTCTACATTAGACTTTTTTTCTTATGGCAAAGTCTTTCTTTCCTCAAAAACTTAGCAAACGTATTACCATAACGACAAAACTGTCAAAACTTAAAACCCAATAAAACACGTTATAACTTTTAATTTATTGCCTTTATCGTCGAAGAAACACGCAGAAAATTCAAGTTGTTTATTTACTTCGTCGCGGTCGCTGCAACCAGTGACTCATCGTCGCACAGTGGGCTGGGATTACAAGGTTGGGTCTTAAGAGATCAAATGTATTTTTTTGGTATCTAGGCATAAATTTAAAACGTTTTTATTCTTTGACTTTTTTTAATTTAACGAGTACTTTCGGAGATATAGCCGTATCAAATTTGTATGAAGAGTCATGTTATTTTAGTTAAGCAATTTATTCCAATTAAATTGAAATTGAAAATAATGTAGGTATACTAAACGGCCTGAAAACCTCAATACCTACTTAGTTCTTTAAAAAAAAAACAATGTTCGACATTTTCCACCACCATAGGTAGGTATGACGGTATGACAAACAGACGATGAACAAGAAAGTCAACTTGACGATTCAAGCATATTTATGGGTAGTTTAGTGCCAATAAAATTAGTGTGCGGCGAACAAGTTGTTTGACGGCACGGTTGGCGCAGTGGTTCAGCGATGGACTGCTGCGCTGCGTGTCGCGGGTTCGATTCCCGCACGGAACAAATATTTGTATGATCTGCAAGTAGTTGTTCTGGGTCTGGCTGTTTGTGTATGTGAGTTTAAATGTTTGTAAACGCACCCACGATACAGGAGAAATTCCTAGTGTGGGGCAACGTTTTTTTTAAAAAAAAAAAAAAAAAGTTATCTGGCAAAACGATTCACCAAATTCATCTTACTGGTGTCGTCCAATCTTTTTCGAATTTGTGAAAGAAAATAAAATAACGATATTGCGGGAAAAAAGTGCTATTGAGGAAGAGATTGTAAATTTAGTGAAAACAGAAGTTGGAGAAATAAAAATTTCACACTCTTTATTAATGACTATGATAGACGGAAAAGCAACATCAATTTTATGTGATACTTCATCTCAGAGATGCGACATTTGTAAAGCCACTCCAACAGAGATGAATAATTTGCCCTTAATTGCATCAAAACCGACTGATCCAGATCTCTGTAAATACGGATTGTCATCATTGCATACCTGGATACGAATGATGGAATGCATTCTGCATATAGCCTACAGATTAACGATACAGACATGGACAGTAAAGGGAGACAACAAGTGCATCATGGAAAGAAGAAAGAAAGACATACAAGACGCTTTTAAAAATAGAATGGGACTTCTGATTGATGTTGTTAAACAAGGGCACGGCTCCACGAATGACGGAAATACTGCTAGAAGATTTTTTGCAAATCCAAACATGACTGCTGAGATAACTGGTGTTAGTGAAAAATTAATAAGGCGATTTGCAATCATTTTAGAGGCAATTTCACCAGGTTACCACATTGACACAGCGAAATTTCACGAATATGCTCAAGTGACCATGCAACTGTATTTGGAATTATATAGCTGGTATTATATGCCTTCAAGTGTTCATAAACTTCTTATGCATGGTGCAGCTATTATTGAAAGATTTGGTCTAATACCAATTGGACAGCTATCTGAAGAAGCTGCTGAAGCTAGAAATAAAGACTTTCGTAGGTACCGCCAACACCATTCCAGGAAATGCAGTAGAAAAGTAGTCTCCCCTTTAGGCCTACCTAAAGGGGAGACCACTACATAAAAAAAAACGCGCCTAGTTCTTAACCTCTATGGTGGTGTGGAATAGAGAACAAAATTTGAAATTGCGACCAAATCGCAGAAAATCGCAACCCGAGAATAGGCGCTAAAATAGGACAAATATACGTACTATGCATACGTAGAGTCAATTCTTTGAGAAAATTTGAGAATTTCGAGATTTTCACATTTTTTTCTTTTGCTTCATACAAAAATTACTTTGGATATTTATAACTCCGAAAATACTAAGTTATCTGAACGACCCTCATAGAAATAATTACTTATAATCGATAGATAAATCCAACACAATATTTAAAATTTCAGAAAAAGAAACTTTTTTTTTTTAAATGCTAAGTCCTTTACCGGCCCGTTTCAGCCCACTGTGCGTCGGTCAGGTCCAAATTTCGTTCTTCAAGGTTTCCTTGGGATTTCTGAGAATTTCTACCTGTTTTTTGTCACGTAGTCTTGAACTGTAAGGATTTTAACGAGTTTGGCTTTAGTAAGACAATGGTTTGGTTAAGTTCTAGTCGATCGTTTTTCAAGCTTTAGACCCCCACAAATAGATATTTCATACGGTGGAGTAGATTACTATTTTGTTTGCTTTGCCCCGTCTACAGAGATATTTAAATGTCTTTGGTGCCCCATTGCACATAGCCGACTCAGATCTTGATATTGTTTAATCAAAGAAGTCACTCAGTCACAAGTCCTCAGTTGTCATCATCATCATCATTTCAGCCGAAAGTCGTCCAATGTTGGACATAGGCCTTCCCCAAGCTCCTCCACTTCGACTGGTTCTGCGCTTCTCGACTCCAGTGGATTCCTGCGGCCTTCACAAGGACATCGGTCCATCTTGTGGCCTTCCAACGCTACGTCTTCCGGTACGCGGTCGCCACTCCAAAACCATTCGGCCCCATCGGCCATCTGTTCTGCGAGCAATATGCCCTGCCCACAGCCACTTAAGTTTGGCAATTCTTCGGGCTATGTCAGTTGCCTTGGTTCTCCTGCGGATTTCTTCATTCCTGATTCGATCGCGTAGGGAAACTCCGAGCATAGCTCTCTCCATTGCCCTTTGGGTGACTTTTAGCCTTCTGATAAGGCCCATAGTGAGCGACCACGTTTCTGTACCATATTTCATCACTGGCAACACGCGCTGGTCAAAGACTTTCGTCTTGAGACACTGCGGGGAGACACTGAGTCACTGCGACAATACATATTATTGTACAACTTTGTTTTTTGCGTTTATCCAACGCACAGGTAGTCGATTTTTTGAGTTAGTACAACTTGGCTTTACTTGACACACTTATATTGCGCGTTCATTCACCTGAAGTCTTTTCCAAAGTCAAATATCAATGAGTTTTAGCAATGCACAAAACAACTCACCATGATTAACTGTCCATAGTGTTCCTTTATTTTTGGAGCAGATACATTTTCCTTTCACTATCATTATTATTCACACGAAAGATGTCCACTGCTGGACATAGGTCTGCCGCAAGCATCACCACATCGACTGGTTCCAAGTTGCCAACACCCAACAGATTTCAACGACCTTCACCAGTTTTTCAGTCAACATTGTAGAGGACCTACTTTTTCTAACGTTCAGAAAAAGACAGCTTTATTGGCAGAAAGCTGCCAATCTTGGAGAACTGTGTTAGATCTGCAACTTTTTACAGATTTTTGTAATTTGTTCCATTAAATCGATTGGCACAAAATAACGCATTGCTCCGATAAAGAGCTAATCTACACGTGTGCGGGCTGTGCCTAATCTCTATTCACGCTTGTATTGATTCACCTCGCTTACCTAAGTGTATAAGTTATGCACAAATCTCGAATGTTACGAATGGTCCAAAACTAAATTCTGCTGCTTTAAAATTCCCTTTACGTTCTCCAATATTAAATTATTCATTAAAGCCGAGATTGAAATTGTTTTAGAGACACGAGGCGTTAGCACGACCTAGATTTTGTAGTCGTCCTCGGTCCAATGTTCGTTAGGCGATAAGGGCAGGCGGAAAATCTAACTCTGTAGCAGCCTAGTTAAAAGGAGCAGCATTATTTAACCGTCCAACAATCATTTTAACCATTGTATGGAAATGGTTGAAGGTTGTCGAAATGTCCAAAACAATACCTGTCGTAGATCAAGTCACATGAAAAGAAGTTAAATGGATGACTTGAACACTAACGGAATACTATAGATTATGTGAAACATGTCTAGAAACGGGATGAATAGCAAGATGAGGGATAAGACAAGTGTGTGGAAGAAGACGGATGATGAAACACCCAAATACGTCACTGGTTCCTCCATTCTTTATATTATTATACAGGAAGCATCTCTATTTATAGAAGCTGGTATGGATGCAATGGCAACATTGACCTAGAGATGACGTGTGGCATCACGCCAAAATGGCGGAATGCCGCCAAAATACTGCTAAAGTATAAATTTATTGTGGGGACGATGTTTTAATCGTCTTTGTTGCTTTGTTTGATTACAATTTCTTTGTCAGATGCCTGAGGTAAACAGAAACCTAATTTCAATTTGCATTAGAAAATTTCTCAAACATAGCTACGAATTGATTTTACAAGGGTTGCTTTTTCGGCAACGATAACAAAATGATTAAAGCACGCACATTGGAAGTCAAAAAAAGTCACTATTCATTTTATGCAGCCATTTGAATGTCCAACTTCGTCATCAAAGAGAAATTCAACGAAGCCAACAGGAAAACAATTCATGAATGTTTCCGTATTCTATTACGATTGCGGAAGTAAGACATTAGGGGTTTCAACATCATCATACTTCTCCTAATTTATTTGTGGTTGGCGCAACATATCTTTTTCTTCCATACGTAGGCATAGACAATGGCGTCTTTTCGGTCTTCCCTTAATCGTATCCACCACATTCATTCTCAAAACTTTCGTGCCAATAAAGTTTGCAATGACAATCAATTGTACAATTATAAACATTGAGAACGACGATTTATTAGTTTACTAACAATTTCATATTCAAAGTAGGTCACGAGTGTCATTGTATCTGTGATCCTCTATACGGGTAGCCAGAAGCCCGAAAATCTGACAATCTGTCTTACCAAGGGTTATCGTGTTAGGTACCCAGTTACTGGGTTGTGGAGGTAAGCTCACTTCATGTAAAATACTGGTATTCATCTGTATCCGGTTAGACTGGAATACGAACACCACAAAGTAGGTAAAAAAAACTCGGTAGCTAATGATAAAGCATCTTCAAAGTTCTTTCTTGTATTTTCAACACATTATAATTTAATACTTTAAGTAGCTAGGTTCTAAAACGACTGATTTTCCTAGAAAATTAAATTTTCTTACGAAACCCGGGGAAACCTATTATCATCGTCTATATTGACAGGACTTCGACGGCAAAAAAATTATGAATAATGTAAACAGTTTCGTTCACTCTTCAATGGAAAATAGAAGACATTTTCCAACGTATTTGTGTCATATTAAATTGAGTGAGAGACAAAGTCCACCCCAAGCCGCTACAAACAATACATTTTGCACAAAGGTTTCTTTAGAAACAATGGTACGCACTGACGAACGATTTTTGAAAATCCATCACCTAATTTTCATAGACCCAAAGGAGTTTAATTTCACTAATATTATAAATGTGAAAGTTTGGATGTTTGTTTACACAAAAGTAGCCGAACGGATTTGGATGGAATTTGGCACACAGACAGTTTATAACCTGTAGTGCTATTCTGTAAAAGTCTCACCGTGAAAACTAACGTTAAGTGAGCTGTCAATAGTGTCAATTTCTAGCATCAGTTGCAATGACAGCTCACTTCGCCTAATTCACTTATGTTTTCACTATTGACAGCCCACTCCAAGCTGACTTCAACTAAGATTTTACGGTGAGATTTTTACAGAATAGCTCGACCGGATACACATCCAGGTTAGTTAAATCATCAGGAAGTTAACACTAACTTAGGATACTTTTTATTTTGGTAGTACATTCCCGTAGGTTAATTTCCGACTTCCACATGGGTGAAAACGCTAGCAAAAGCTAGTAGGAGGTAAAGATTGTATGGAAGTTCGTAATTTTACCGATGAGAAATTCCATCGAGCATACAGCTTGTATATTAATAAATTATTAAGCTCAAAACGTACCTAGGTCAAGTGAACAAAGCAAAAGGAGTATAAGATCGTATCGTAGCTTGAGGCATTTCGTATTTTCTACTCCCATGGGAAACAAATATGAATTCATATTAAATTGGTACGATATGGAAATCCGCCATTTTTATTCAACTGTCATATGGCCCACACATGTCAGGCTAACCTATATTCTCACGGTCTCACTGACCTCCACTCAAGGTCAGACCCCGCAGTAATTCGCAGTGAACTTCCAGCCTTGATATGACCTTGAGCGTAAAAGCTTTCTTTAGTAGCATAATAGTGACAAAGTGCCACTATGAAACCATTTTGTAAACGATATTTCAGACGTTTTTATTAGGCCATAGACTATAGATTCACTAGAGCGGTTCCTGACTTTTTTGTCATAGGAGAATTCTACCTATGTTACACAAATAAAAATGTCATTTTGGAAACTTACTACTAAAGTACCTATTACTATCCTTGGCAGGATTGGTAATAACTAATGTGCTTTGAGGATCTTCCGGCTCTTGAATGAAATTGACCGGAGGAGCGTTGTTGTTAGACATTTGTGACATTGTTTTGCGAAATAACAAGATGATACCGTTAGTTCCTTGTAGCACTTTCATTTTATTAGCAGTCAGGAAGGCTTTATTGCCTGTCCCTATGACATAATTTCTTAGTACCTAATAGTCTTCAACGACCCTAGCGGGTGTGGCTTGTCACAAATGCATTAAACAAGAGTATTTGCCAAGCACTTGCACCGATTAAAGTGCAGAGCAAACTAGGTGCTAAGTTAGGTTCTAGGAGCAAACAAGTAAAAGGAAGAAAGAAAATACATTTTTATCACAGACAAAAGGCACACATTAAATAGCAGTTAACAGTGTAAAATGCGATGTAAGTTACTAGCAGCAAAGTTTGCGTCACGGCTGCGCCAAATAGGCTCAGTTCAGCAAAAATGCCAGACAACTATAAGTACCCTACGCTGGTTTTCAACTGGACCCGAGTTATAATAGGCAAGGATTTGTTTCACGATCTTCTGCCCGCGGCTAGGCTCCGTTCAATTTGTACTTCATCTATTTTATACAAAAATCCATAATACAGGTTGTCTGTTCTATGACCCAGGCTACTGAACTGATCGATATGAAATTTGAGTGGCACATGGCCTGTCAAATTTCATAACGATCAGCACCCTAATTGCGTAACTCACGATTCATCATAATTTGTTTCGTTTTGAAACAAAAGGCTAAACCATTGCTTCATATGTTCGAAAAATGTGTCTGCTCAGCAACGTAAATAACGCAATGAATATTGTTGAACTGACAAAATGAAACCGATTATGATTAATCGCGTGTTACGCAATTAGGGTGCAGATCAGTGGTTTAGGCGAGAAAGGTAACAGTAAGAGTTGCTTTCGCACTTATAATATTAGTATGCATAGTCAGAGTCAATAAAAGCGAGGGTCGGAATGAGGGGACCTCTCAGAGATAAATAGACGTTACGTAATATTGTTTTTCGGGCAGAACGAAAAATAAGCATGTTATTGGCGCTATCTTCAGTAACTTACATCTTACAATTTACTAAATTTACTGTTTAAGTTCACAAACGAATTTAAAACAATCTAAGATTACAATGAATGGAGATACGGTTGTTACTTCTACTACTTTGTCAAAGAAGCTAATTAAAATACCTCACTCCACAGACAATTTCCAAAGATAATTTACTACAATTTCTGTTTCAAAATTCACAAATTCTTTTCCCAAAAAAGTTTGGAGAGCCTACGTGAGCTACGCAAGGACGTCTTTCAATTCAAGTCATGAATTACTTCACAAAATTAAGACAAAATCTGCGTTTGACAAACGCACGAATGATCACGTACACATGTTCGTTACGTTATCAATTGACGAAATGTTGGACATGTGATATGGGTCATGATTCATAACTATTCATAAGTTAATATATTGGTGATATTTTCATATGGATTCGGAGAAAGGGGAAACTGTGATTACGAAATAGGTCGTCTTTGAAATAAAGCTGAAACTAAGTTATTTCTAGCTTTTTTTTTCGTCTTTCCAGTAGTGGCAATTTTACACCCCGTAATAGATTATCTTACATTCGAGATTATGCACCAAAATATTTTTGGAAATGGCTGAATTGCAGTGACATCCAACACACCAAAAAGTTGAGTGTAGAAATAACGGTCACAATCCAAAATGAGGTTGTCTGAAATGAGGCTAGTCTGTGCGAGGTTTCAAAGCTCTTACATTTCACTTATCAAAAAGCTTGTAACAATAAACAATGCTCGAACAAAGCTTCAATAATTCTTGTAAAACAACTAATAACACAGAAAATAAAATTGTTCACAACCACAACCTTGTTCAATATTTCTTGACGCACTCTTTAACCATTTAAATCTTTATTACTATACTTCAATTGTAGTTATATAGGTACCTACGGTCTGGCGGTTACGTAAGCCAACCTTTGATGTCCCTGGGTCTTTAGGTTACGTAAACGTAATATCTCTGAGGGTTGGCTTAGATAGTGAGGGGCATATCCTAGCAGGCATAGTCATTTATTAGGTAGACGGAGGGATTATTTTACTTTAGCTCTTGAGCACGGAAGATATTAAATATGTTTTCTTTAATATCTGAAATTGATTTCCAGGGGAAAAGAAGTATATAGATGCCTACAGGTAAACTTAAACTGAGATTTTATTATGTCATCTACCTATAAAGTTCTTGCCAACCTCGGTTCGGAGAAAAGACATTAAATTATTTAGGTACTTCACAATACATCTTCAAATCTCATTGGTTCGGAGAATATTTACCGGTTTGTTTTCTTTACATTTTAGCTCAAGCAGGTAGCTTCAGAATTCTTTTGAGATAATCCTTTAATCGCCTTAAGACACCCACTGGGAGGAGGGGGGTTCTGATGTTTGTCGGAAATTGCCCACATTTTTTGCTGACTTGCATTAATCTATAACGACAGGAAATACCAAGAGTCCGTCGTAAATCATTCTCACAATGAAGTTTTAATCATTGACGTCTCGAATTCCCGTACAATCCAATTTCGAATTGTCTCTCGCTTCATTCTTCAGCTGGTATTCGTTTTGTCCGCAACTACCTACATGGAAACACATATCGTAACTTTCATTTGGAATGCTATTGATCGAGGTAATATGAAGGACGTTGATTGAATGAAGTATCGGAAATAGGGTCCCCTCGTCGAGAATTCGGAATATTTGCAATACGAAGAGCAGTTTTCAGTTTTAAAATGGAATTTATTCATGCATTGTGCAAATGTTGGTCCCACTGCTGGGAGAAGATAGTATAGATCGTGACACGTAAGTTGAACCAAAATTAGAACAACCGAAGGTAGGAGCGCGTGCACATATTGCCTCGCAAGGAAAAACAATGAGCTCACCTTCTAGCACAGTAGTCATTGATGTAACGTGTACTGAAGTTTGGAGATAAATTAAAGATCGCAGCTTGTAAGTTGAACCAAAATCCGCCATTTTGGTTCAACTTACGTGCCGCGATCTGTAACATAAGATGGATTATTTTCTTATACCGTGAAAGATCGAGCATTAAGGTCCGCCTTGCTCACTGCTTTTTAGTGGCGATATCAGACCGACCATTTTTTATCAATATTTTTGTTCACGACGTCATTACATTATATGTATTTTTCACAATTTATTCGTCACTTTTCACGTGCTAAAGTTTATTTTTTATTAGGTGTGTTCAACCTAATAAAAAATAAACTTTACGATACAATAAATAATTTCACGAAATCTTTTGTTAAACGTCATAATGATAGTGTTTATCTGTGGCAAAGGGGGAGATTATATTGCATGCTAGTGCAACATGATACGGGATAGCAGGCTGGCAAAACCCGGGGTTTATAACAATAACAAACTTAATACCACGTTTCTGGCTGGAGAATCAGGGCTGTCAAAATTGGAGATGTAATTTTGTAAAATTCACCCTCGTTTGTAATTGTAAGCTAAGTTGACCGATATCCGACTCTTTACTTGAGTGAAGGTTCATTTATTTTTATTGCTTTAATGGGCCTGGCTCTTGATCTCGATCACGCCTGATAAAAACGAATGATGTCTATGATGGAACGAGCGTGCCCAAAAGATGGCCGGTTCACTCTTGCTTTGCAGGCAGACGGGTTAAATGGGGAAGGCAATTGTTTCTGTTTTATTCCACGCTCACACGAGACCGAAAAAACTCATATGGAATGAACGTTTATCTGCTCCTTAATTACATTTTAGGAGGTACTTTAGTAAGTGGCGAAGGGGTTTAGGTATTTTATCGTATGCTCCGAAATCACTGTATAAACCCGACGTTTGGGAAAGTTACATGATGAGCAGTGATAATTTCCCGTCAGACGTTCAGTTCGAAACGGAACCAAATTTCCGAATGGCGCACATCGCTTTTCGCTAGTTTCGAAATCGAGGCATCACTTCATGAAGCGTTTTAGCAATTTCCATATCTACAAGTTATTTTAAATCGTAAAATCTTTCGTTCGTAGCGGCATTACGTAAAGCGTAGCGATTCTAAAGAATGATGCATGGGGAGTTTTACCCAGTAACTATGTTGTGAAGGTCAGATAGGCAGTTGCACCCTGTAAAATACTTATTACTCAGTTGCATCTGGTTTTGACTGGATGCGGTAGACAGAGGACAGAGTGTTTCGGCGCATGTCCGGCAGTGGATTTCCATAGACTGAATTGATTGAAGTTGGTTCTTAATTACTCCATTTATAAAAAAAAAATTCAAGCAGTATCAGAAGATAAAAATACTGGCAGCCCTGAAATGCCAGTTAAATGTAGTTGTGCACAATGTGTAACAAAACAGGCACCACAGTGAGTCACCTACCTAATTTAGTGCAACACTGTACTTAAGTGGCCTACATAACATTATTATGAGCAGTTATTTTTAGCTTTATTACTTGAAGTTGATGGAAAATGGAGCAAGCATTTCAGGAAGGGAGAAAAAGTACTTTTTTTTACAAACTTTTTGGTACTGGTACAGTCACCAAAAGAAATAAGTAACCAGCGTTGAAGTTTAGTGAGAAACCGATGGATGAGTTCGAATTACATTTAATTTAATAAACAGAAAACAACAGTTCATCTATCAAGTTAAGTTTCGTTTGCAAATTCTCATTGGTTTCTTACTAAAGATCAACTATATCCAACGACCCTGATTACTTATCTCTTTTGGTGACTGTACAATACAAACTTTTTTAAATTTCTTGCTGAAAAATGAGGACTACAGATTTTTAGGAGGAAAGGAAAATACTTTAATTTTAAAACTTTTTGTCGCAAACTTTAATAATTGTGTCTACAATATTTTTGTTTGAATTTCGAAGAAGATCTTAGCTTTTCTCTTTTCCTTCTTCACACAAACTTGAATTTTGAACTCTTCAGTAATCTAATTTCCTGAGAACATTTTGAAGTTGAACGTTAGCAACAAACCTTCAGAGGAGAAACTAAACTACAAAATTAAGGTACTTACCGCTTTGTTATTTATACTAATAAATGCTACTTTCTTCATCAAGCAATTAGAAAAGGAAGGAACAAGATAGCAAAGAGAAAAAGTCAGTTATAATGAAGAAAATAAGAAAAGTTATAAAGTTTCTCTAAGTAATAGATGATAGTTTAAATTCCTTAAAAGTTTTGTACAAAAATCAATTAAAGTAAAAAAAAAAATTGCTTTAACAGAATAGTGGGCAAGTTCGCTCATTATTTATGAAAAATTATACAAAAGTATTAAACAATACTTAGTACCAAAAAAAGTTTTTTGATAACCCAAAAAAGGCATCACAACAGTTTGAAAGGCTATGCCAATGCTGAGCAAAGACTCCATGACCAGCATTGAGAAAGCACTGGTTGGTAAAATTCATAATGTATATGAATATCTGTCTATAAAGCCATTTCAACTAAACATACTCAGTTCATATCACAACAGGTATAATGTAATAAAACTGAAACATAAAAGATTTAAAAAGTACTTTGAATATTTTATGATTACCGTTTTATAGGCATTAGTGATGCCAATAGGTACGTTAACTGCGTATAAATATTTAACTTGATTCAAATGACTGGTCTTGCGAAATGCAACTGGCTGCAGTTTGTGCCAAGGTCAGAAAACATAAATAATAAAAAAAACTCGTTCGTTTTGCAAAAAAGTTGTTAAGAAATTACGTACGTTGTTATAAACTTCCGTAAAGTTAGTAGAAGCCCTAGAATTACGGCAGTATGTCCAATCATCACTCTAAAAGTAGGTACTTTTAATGAAAAATAACATAAATGGGTCAGGCGAAAATCGGTAGGGCCGACCTTGATGAGAAATCGAACTTATTACGAAAGCATAATAAATTATAGTGAAGTTAATAAAATTACTTACCAAAGTCTATAAATTGTTTTATAGACAGCGGCGAAGGGTTGAATTGCGAGTAAAAATCAAGCATTTTCGTAACATTGGAGAAAATAGCCCCAGCTAACCTCATCTTGAATAATTAATTGCAACGTTTAAAAACTTAAGAACTGTTAAATTTCCACGACAAAACTTATTCACAGTCACAGATGATTAGCACACATGTTTTGAAAATTAATCGTATTTTTCACCGGCACTGACTTCACACAACGAGAATTTTTTTTGACTGAACCAGTGTTGCCCCTTTCTGAAGCTTATATATTGCAAAGTGACGTGCGTAAACTTTGATCCTCTATGTTGCCAAACCAATACAATTATAGGTGTAGTGTAATATTTGCGCTATTATAATATTTCAAGAAATTAAACGATTATAAAACTCACTACCGATTTTTGTATGAACAACAAGTAATGAACTAATAGCTTCAAAAGGCCAGCTTGGTGCTGTTTGTTTTAGCGACCAAAATGTCAACCACAAAACTTGTTAAATATTTAATTATTAACAATTTACTGATAATTTTGTATCAAGATGGTGTGAAAATTTAAATCTATCGCAGCACAGCAGAGAAAAATCACAGGAAATATTATAATTAACTTTATAAAATTATTTTATATACTTTGGTAAAAAAAGTTTTGTTGATGTCATGCGTAATCACTGGCAACAAATCCAAATGTGACACATTTGACGTTTGTATCAAAGAAAAAAAACAAACATTCCGCGATCCGTCTCTGAAGTCTGAAGTGTGGTACCTACTGTATCTATGTTCCTTGGTCTGAACTTCTGAGGTCTAAACACAGAGTACAGCTCCGCTTGTGGTATATATGTTCCTTGGTACAGCTGTTCAAGTATTCAGTGTTTACCAGAATCAGGATTGATCAGGATCAAGGAATATAACTTTCGCTGGGAGTTAAAGTATTCTGTGAGTCAGTTATACAAGTTTTCTTATCCGAGGAAAGATTAGTTTTTCAAAATATATTTAGGATGTTACGTTAGAAAAAGTTTAAAAAAGAAGCTGCACTGATGAATAATTTAAAGTTCCTCGCTTCTAAACTGGTCTCTTTCCAATTGCATACAATTCGATATGCGTCTGTGAGTTCTCCCCATTCTGTTACCATTTTCGTGTCCTTAGCTCGTTATCATCATTTCATTGATTTAAAATTCTATTATTCTCAGCCATCGAATTTGTCTGTTCTCAGCTGTCATTTTACAATTTTATAGAAAACTTGTAGGTAAATACAACAGATAATATCTCACTTTATATTGATAGTAAATTCCTTAATTATACTAGCATAGTGCTTGTAGTTTGAATTGAATTTTCAGTAAAGTAATCAAAAGTAATTTTGTTTGTAAAAGTTGAAATATTCAATCACACCAGTCAATTTACTGTTGAAGGCAGTTCATGTTTTTATTTCAATTTCCAGAAAAGATTTACTTATTTTATTTTAGTCTTAATATATTATTAATATTGACAGTAGAAATCTCGAATGTTGCAAAGGCCACGGATTTAAACGTCCCTTTCGATGTTTGGGATCTCCTCCGTCAATATGTACAAGTAAGTAACTAAGTATATAAAAATAATAGTGCGCAAAAGGCCGGCAGCGTAGCCACGTTGTATGGCAATGCTGCCTCCTTTGGCCAGTAAATTGTTGACTGTTGTGATTAGTAGATTGATCAAGATAGCAATAACTTGCCTAGAGTTATGACTAGGTTTTTAGACAGCATAGACTTGGAAACGTTAACTTCTAAAAATTTTTTGTTTTATTTTTAAATTACGGGTTTGGATGCGGTTTCTGATCTTCAAAAATGACTAACTTCCATACAAACCTCAATCCCCTATTGCGTCCCCTTTCGGGAATGAATTCTCTAACTTAAATGGCAGTGGGCAGGCCACATAGCTTGCAGAACAGATGGCCGATGGGGCCCAAAAGTTCTGGAGTGGTCACAGCGTACCGGAAGACGTAGAGTTGGGAAGCATTGCACAAGGTGGACCAATGACTTTGTGAAGGCTGCAGGAATCAGTTGGATGTGGCAAGCATAGAACCTGTCAAAGTGGCAGAGCTTGGGGTAGTCCTATGTCCAGCAGTGGACATCTTTTGGCTGACATTATGATGGATAAGTGAAGGAACTCATGTGCAAAATTGTATGCTTCTTGACCCAGCGGTTTGGGTTGTGTGTTGTCTCTCTGTGACTAATTACCTAATATTTTTATTTAGTATTAAAGGCAGCCACTAATGTGTTTTTATTTTTTTTAGAATATGCACAACGTCTTTGTATATGGTACATTAAAACAAGGAGAACCGAACCACTATTGGTTGCAAAAAAGGGAAAATGGTGTTGGTAAATTTGTGAAGGAAGGTGTCACAAAAACACTGTATCCTCTCATTATTGCAACTAAGTATAATATACCATTCTTGTTATATCGCCCCGGGACAGGGCACAATGTTCAAGGTGAGAGTCTGTGCAAACGAGCAGGGCTAACATGACACACGCGACAATTACTCACTCTCGCGTCGTCTCACTGGGTTTATTTCTGCCCTCTCTTTTCTCGTTTTCTGACAGCGCTGCCATACAAAATACTCTACTTGTTCTGTCAAACTTGAGCTTTCTCGAAAAACCTGAACATGGCACTTAAAATAGGTATCTCGAATTTTGACAATTCAACGTGAGATAATGGTCCCCGATTCTTCTGTCATTTCGTCGTCCTCGATTTTGACGACGAGATGAGGATTTTTTTTAAAATAATGATACAAATTTCAATTTAAGAACATAAACCAGATAGTTTTAAAATCTTTTCGGCAAATCAAAATCAAATTGAACGAAGATCTATGGGGAATGTCTATAAAAGTTTGTACATCCATAATCGAGACCATAGCACCATACTTAGCTTTAACATTTAATTTGTGTGTGGATCAAGGAGTCTTCCCGGATTTAATGAAATATAGTAAGGTTATATCACTATTCAAAACTGGGGACAGCAAAGACGCCAACAATTATAGACCAGTATACGTGCTGCCGGTATTCAGCAAGGTGTTCGAAAAGATAATGCTTAATCATTTTAACACCAACAAAATCTTACACGGTCAGCAATATGGTTTCACCAAAGGACGTTGTACGACTGACGCCGGTGTTACCTTGTTAAAACACATATTTACAGCTTGGGAGGAGGCCCAGGATGCCATTGGAATCTTTTGTGACCTCTCCAAGGCATTTGATTGCGTTAATCACGAAACCTTGCTTTTACGGACTAGGTAAACTTGCGCTCACTCTAGTAAAATCTTATTGACACCATTAATATGAACTTTTTGCTGTCTATACAGCAAAAAGTTCATATTAATGGTGTCAATTCAATTGGTTTTAAAAAAAATGGGTGTTCAACAAGGCTCAATATTAGGTCCTTTCCTCTTTTTAGTAAGTATATATTAATGATCTACCCCATTTATTAAAAACACAACCACAAATGGTGTTATTTGCTGACGATACATCTTTAATTTTTAAAATAAATAGACGCGCTTGTCGTATTAGCCCTGCTGGGTTATAGCACTTATAGCATTAGTGTAGCTTCAGTAAAACCGATACGGCAACTTTACAGGTAGTAAATGCTTCTTATTTTTTTTTTTAGGTGAAATATATGAAGTAGACGACAACATGCTTAACCATCTAGATTATTTAGAGGATCACCCGAATTATTACATACGAGAACAAGATGAAATCTTGATTAATAATAAAGAATCGTAAGTCTCATTATTTTTATCTACTTTGTTACGAAAAAATAAATAATAGTTTAAAAAACTAAAACTAAAAAACACGCTTTAAAAACCGAACTAAAAAAGGAGAAAATAATTTAATTCAATTAAAAAGCGTGGGGTGCTTTTTTAGGTATTTTTATAATCAATTAATGTCAAGCACCCCACGCTTTTTAATTGAATTAAATTATTTTCTCCTTTTCTAGTTTGATTTTAAAGCGTGTTTTTTTTTTTTTAAACTATTATTTATTTTCTATTTTTTAGTTCTGCTAACTACAAAAACGTGTTTTTTTTTTCATTTTTCTCAATTTTTTTTTTAATTGACCGTTTAAAGTGGCTCAATATCGCGGTCTAAGGAGTCGGTTAAATACAAACAAACATACAAGTGAAGCTAATATAAAGCATGTAAAAATATAAATCTGTGCCTCCTGTGATGAGTGATTTAAGTCGAGTTGTACCCTTTTTGAGATTTTTACATAGGAATGATCAGAAATTATTACCGATTTTTTTGGTCTAACTCACGTTCTTCTATCTGCTATAGTTTCGGAGATAGTTTGGTGCAAATTGATGTAACTGACAGGATTTTGGCAAAAAAATCGTGAATTAAGATATATGTCAAGTTGTAACCCGTTTAAGTAATTGCTCCACACATTGTTTTTCGTGCTTTGTGGTATAAGAGCGATTATATTAATTTTCACATTTTATTTTTCAGTATATTCATCGTGAAAATTGATATATTTAAAGTTATATCACATTGAACCGATTTTTCTCAATAATGATTAGGGTACAAATCAACATGTACCTACAAATCCGAATCTAAATTTATACCTAATTTGTGATAACTAATATATCTCGACTTACATAGCTAATTCTACACAGATCAATTTTTATGTGTGAACGAATATAAAACTGAATAATAATATTGTACCTGAAAGTCAAACCAAATCGATACCATGAATTTGTCCTTCAAAAAGCCATCAGTATCTATATACTTATTCAAAATGTGACCGCATAAATATGAAATTTATGTAGGTACGCATTAGAGGCACAGGCTGTGAGTGAGTACTGTGACTGTGAGTACCAAGAATCATTTAAGACCCATAGTATCCTCATTTCCCGTCTGAATGCTAAAGCACGACTGCCGCCCGCGCCCGCGCAGTGCACCTCTGAGCCTTTATCTCAAAATGGGGATATTCCTTGGCAAATGTTGATTAATTTACAATTGTGCCCTAGCGATTCTGTGGTACCTCTAACTATCTATTTTTTAGTGTATTTTTTTTCCAAATAACGAAGCCGTTTAGTAGGAGTATGGAATAGAAGCCAAAATATTGCGTGTTGGAAAAAAATTTTTTACAGCAAAAGTATTAACCATACAAAAAAGTACCCTCGGCAAAATGATCTATATGAATCTATAGCAAAATCATATATTTTTCAAATCTTCAAGACAAGCCGTTAATGAGCAGTACGGTTCATAAGGTGACCGTGTTACGCCACCAAACGGGACTTAGGCCCTTAAGGCTGCTTGCGAAGAAATGAAAAGAGAAAAACAACTAGCTCAGTCATGCGAAGGTGTTATGGTCATAACATTTGATTTGCAACCATGTTTGCCCACCCCATGCAAACGAATATAGCATTGTACTAGAGACAGCTTTGGACCTACACATGTGGCCGGAGTGTGAAGGGAATAGAAGAATGAACGACATAGCTTCATGTCCATACCATTTTATTATAAATCAACTGCCTCATCGCCAAGATGCTGATCATGTACTCTGATAGTTGCCCGGGTCAAAACAATAATTCGATTGTTACAACAATGTTGATGCTGGTTACTAAACTATCCTAATAGTTACAATCTATTGAATATTAATTTCTCGTTCCCGGTTATTCTCACATGGAGGCTGACACCGACCATGCGTGATTGAGCGTAAGAAGCATACGAGTATGGATGTTCACTTGCCAAGAGATTGGTCTCTCGTGTGCTTCTTTGTTTGCTGTTTTGTTTGAAGCTGTACGCACTAGCTGGTACCAATACCAGCTGGTGCGTACAGCTTCAAAAAAAACAGCAGTTTACTGTTATTGAGATGACTTGTGATATGTTTTATGATTTCAACTTTTTCTCAAAACAAATTCTTACTATTAGAAAAATCAATATAGCCAATGAAAATTTTCCATAGTGCGACGTTCGATCTGTTTTGTACACCAAAGAAAACATAGCCCGGTTTTCCAGCAAAAAAGAATTCAAGAATGTTGAGTACATGACCATGGGTAGTTATAAACAAGGTAAAGCTTACGATATGATTACAATAAATACGGTACCGAAAGCCTACCACTCCAAGATGACTATTTCAACCGAAAAGAAGAAGGATCTATAAGATTTTTTGTGCTTTATTCATGAGAGCGCTCATGACTTTTACAGAAGTCTGAGCTGCAAGAATGATGTTAAAGACACTCCTCCGGATAATGATGATGATTCTGATGATGAGTAATTTAATTTCTAGTTCATATAACTCCAAAGAGTTATTAGATTTTTTATTTATTTGTTTGTTATAACTACCTACGTTATATTGTTGGTCTACCTACTAGTCGCAGTCGGTATATTTTTTAAAGGTTTTATTTTGACTAAAGTACCTACGTACCTACATTTTTGTTTTCTTTTTTTCATTTACGACGAACTGCCCATTTTATACAGTGCAATTACTGCATATAGGATAGGTCGACAGTTGTTAACTGTGCTGTGTAAGTTTTAACGTATTAGCAATTATGTTCTTCTTCTTCTTCTTCTTCAACCTTTGGCCACCCAATGCTGAGTGTAGGTCTCTTTCAAATCTCTCCACTTTTGGCGGTTTTGTGTCAATTATGTTATGTTTAATAATTTTAATAATTTCGTAAGATTCAGACAATGGTTGTGATACTATGTTTTGTACTGAGCAGGTTCACATAGCTTATTATGATACCTGCGTAAGATTGATCTGTGCCATTTCTTAGTATTTTAGTTTAAAACTACTTATCTTTAAAAGATCTCAATTTACCTCTCTTAAGAATTTTGATAAAACTGTGGCTTATTTGTAAGTGAATTAATGATTTTGAAACAGATTTATAAACGTTAATTATTTTTCTAAGACTTGCATTTATTTACACAATAAATAAGTATTTTAATGAGAGGTATAACTTGACTTGTATCATTTAACACATATTTCAAAAGACTAGATTTTTTGCAAACTGATACAATTCAGGTAAATTATGAGAATACCCCTGTTAGAAGTAAAACAATCTAATCTTTGGGGTAGTATTTTTATTATTTGTTTGAGCAACATTCAGTTAGGAACATAACCTAATGAGTTATTAGATTTTTTGACTTCTTGTATATCAGTTTACACAAAGACAATTTATAAGTGCAACATAATTTAACTGTAGTAGTATCATTTATCACGTAATTTTAACACATATTGGAAATAAAAAAGGTACAACTTACAGATTTTTCATGAATTACTTTAAAACTATAATATTTACCATAAAAATTAAAATGCACAGTGAAAGTGAATGTTTTTATCTACAAAAGAAGGTACTTATGTGTAACCTATCCTACTTAGTTCACGAATTAGATTTTTTTCAATCTTATTTTTGCTCTCCTGTAAAGTGTTGATTTTTTATTTGTATCACTTGTCACAGGAGGCACAGAAATAAACTTTAATTTAAGGCCGCACGACGAAGTAAATGCCACACCAGGGGACGGGCCACACATAAATGGCAAGGGGTCTCCAAAAATCATGAAATTCGTGTGACATAACTATAGATGGCCTCTAACACCATGCATATAAATTTTCAGTAGTAAAGAAAAGCCAGAATCAATGCAATGCTGGGTGTATTTTCTGAAGAATTTTAAACCGGAGCTGCTGCAGAGGCCACGTTATGAAACTTACAGCTCGGCAGGACCCCACGGACAGGTTTACTTGGACAGGTCTCAAAGAGATCCTTCATATAATCATAAAACTGATATTAAGCCTGAAAATACCTGATTACAGGTAAAGGTCAGTAGATGAATTTTCAAATTTTTTAAAATGATTTTTTGTAGACATAATTTTTTTAGATTTCTGTTTAAAAAAAAAATATTAGATGTCAATGAAGTGGCTTAGTTCTACGAGTTGCAAAATGAGTTACTAACCTGAGCCAGCACTATACAGGGTGTACACGCGGCGACATTTCAAGCTATATATTTGCAGTTTTAGCTGACGTCACTTCTTTTACGTATGAGTCAGCTTATAAGCTTAAAGCCTCTAAAAAGAGTCGCAAATTTTAAATATCTGGGTCATTGGGTCTCAGACGATCTGAAAGATAACGTTGATGTAGAGCGGGAGCGCAGGTCGCTGGCTGTTCGATGTGAGATGTTAGCCCACAGGTTTGCACGTTGTACGGCTCAGGTTAAGGTGACGCTTTTCAAAACGCACTGCCAATCCTTTTCCACGTGCAGCCTGTGGGTGAGCTTTACGCAAAGGGCATTATAGTGGCCTGCGCATACAATACAACAACACGGTGTTGATGGGGCTGCCGCGTTTCTGTAGCGCGTCCGGAATGTTTGCCGACGCGGGTGTTGATAGTTTTTGGGCCATCATGCGCAAGAGATGCGCGTCTCTGCTATGCCGTGTTCGCGGCAGCCCTAATACCATTCTTAGAACGTTGGCTGATAGCTGGGACTTGGCGATCTTGGGGCGGTGGATACGACTGCACGCAGTCAAGTAGACAGTCCCCAGGATCGGCGTCTCGCGCAGTTTCTTCCTAAGTATATAAATGTAACTAACACTAATTTGTAAGTCTACATTGTTACCAACAAAAATGGAAGTGATTCTGAAAATAAATGTTTTTATTATTATTTTTATTGTACTGGAAAGGTATAGCTTGGAATGGCGCCGTGCGTACCTTAAAGGTGTGATCAAATTAAAGGGTGTGGTATAGAGCATCAAACTAAACAACTTACTACATGGGACCAATATACACTCGCGAGTAATAAACCGAAATCACTTCAACGCTCGTTGCTCAAGACATTTTTGTACAATTTCTATGCAATGAGCTGTGGATTGTGGTATATCACCTGAAAGGTAATTTTGCTAGCTTTCAAATGATATCAAAAAGATTTAAAATTAATTAAAGTTTCTACCAAAATTTAGAGAATTATTGCCATTGAATTGTCGCCATGGGATCTGGAGGCAAAGGTCCTCGCGCATATCTGGGAGTGGCGCGAGGAGGCCAAACGCCGGAGCGTTACTCCGCTGCCGCGAGAAATCGTGGCGCAGCGGACAGAGCTCCGGCGGGATCTCATGGCGACATGGAGAGTGCGATTGTCGCAACCCAGTGCTGGGCACGCCACGATAGCGGCGGTAAGTCCCCTCTTTGAGGAGTGGCTTGAGAGGCGGCATGGCGTCCTCACTTTCCGCCTGACGCAGGTCCTCACCGGACACGGTTGTTTCGGGAGGTTCCTGTTTCGTATAAGGCGGGAAGGAAACGCCCGGGTGGTTTCACTGCGAAGATCGCCCTGAGGACACGGTGGAGCATACGGTGGCGGTCTGCCCGGCTTGGGCGGAGCACCGCCGTGTCCTCGTGGAGGCGATCGGCGGCGGCGATCTCTCGCGTCCGGCACTGGTGCAGGCCATGGTACGGAGCGAGAGTGAATGGTTAGCCGTCACTTCCTTCTGCGAAGCAGTAATGCTCGCGAAGAGGGAGGCGGCGCACGTGAGGGAGAGGCAGTATATGCGCCCTCACGGCCGTAGTCGCCGCGGGAGACGCCCTGAGCGTCGGGAATCCCAGGCTGATTCCCGGCTACCGTAGGCGCGGGCTTGCGGACGGCGAGTAATGGGTAGCTCGCTGTCCGGTAAGGACCAAGCCCGGGTCGACGGCGCGTTGTGTTCCACGCGCGCCTCAAAGAGATGTCAGCACCAAATGGTGGGGTCCGCAAGGGCCGATGCTTGCCAGGGGTGCGGGTTGTTCGAAAGAGATACCGCGGCCCCTGGCACACAGGTAACTGGGGGAACACGGGTGGGTTTTAGTCAGTAAAAGTCTGACACGCCCTCCCACTCCACCCAGAGCGGGAGAAGTTATTTGATGATTTCCCACCCTAAAAAAAAAACCGCGTGAATGCCACTGTTTCCGCAATACAGCATTGTGCGAATCGCTCCCCCGGTCTCTTATAGACTCTCTGTCCACGGTCGCTACCATGCAGGCACATCCTGGATTCGTCCGACAACAGGATTAGCCTCCATTGCTCGATATCCCAATCTAAGTGATCGCGAGCAAACTAAAGCCTGGCTTGTCGGTGGGCTGGAGACAATTTAGGTCCCGTGGCTAGCCTTTTCGGGGTCAAGTTCGCTTCTTTGAGTCTTCGCCTCACTGTCCACTCGCTGACAGCCCTCCAGTTGACAGTTGTCGATTTCGGAGAGAAGAGGTGACAATAAATCGGTCATCTCTCACCGAAGTGCATCGCTGTCGTCCAGATCCTGGTCTCCGGACTAAGTTTCCAGTCTCCCTGAACCTCTTTTATACCTTCGAGACGCTAGACTGTCTCAAATGAAGCTGTCGAGCGATAGTACGCTGAGACAATCCTTGCTGGATTAGAATGACCACTTGAGCGGCTTCTACAGGTGTGGTTCCCATTTTCTTTTAGCTTCAGTATTCCCAGTGACGTGAAATATTGGACTGTTGATCAATTTTCATAAACGCCCCCTTTTTAAAGGATTTCAGGACTACCAAACTATATGGTGTTTTGTTTTAAAAATTATGTTTTTTGTTTTACGTTCCATGACATAAGGTGAAAAATCTTTGGTTCTGATATTTAAAAAGGTTGAAAGTTAACAAAATTGCCTTTCAAATGATATGCCACATTCCATAGTTCATTGCATAGAAGTTGTAAAATTTTGTTTCGAGCAGCGGACGATGAAGTGATTCCAGTTTATTGTTCGCGACTGTAGTAATCGGCCGTCCCATATATTTAGGTTAATTGGTATTGAAGTTTTGTATGGGACAGTTGGTAATTTTTTCTCGATTACGATGTTGGTCCTATGGAGACAGTTATTCAGTTTAATACAAATTAATTTATTCATTAACAATTTACATTGTGTTTGAAATTATACTACCTAATAAAAAATACAGTCATAAAACACACAGTAGTCATTAAAAAATTAAAAACATAAGTCACATCTTATACAATAAGGCCCTGTACGCACAGCGATTTTTCACCGCGCGATTTCTTTCTCGCAATTCTGTAACACATTGCATCATAAGGGAGTAGACGCACTGGCGGTATAAAATTCGCGCGGAAAAAAATCTGTGATTTTGATGCAAAATGAACGCAATGCGGTGCGGATTTTTTCCGCGCGAAAATTTTGTACAGTATGAAGTAGTTATGGCTATATCCGCACTGCGAATTCAAATTCGCGAGTTTAGCTCAGTCGTGCTATTGGCAGGCGCGACAGGATGTCGCGTGCTCCGTCTCCCGCCCGATCGACGGCCGCACAGCAGTTCCCAGAAAATGATGAGATTGAAATAGATCACGCTGATGCACAGGAGACTTCCCGTGTGGGACAAAGGCCATGACCAGTGCAATCCTGCCTAGGTGTCAAAATCAATGTGCAGCAAATATTGTTTTATTCTAGCATTCTTGCAAGTGTCGTGTTCTACAGTTTACAGAAAAAAAAGTTTCCCGAGTCTAAAGTACAGACGCCAGCAGGTCAATCTGTCCCAAACTGTCAAATTTTCCCAATTGAATAAGACCCTTATCATATTGTTATAAAGTTGAAAATCTATCAAAGAAATTTGACAGATTGGGGTAGCTTGATGTGCTGGCGTCTGTACATTTCAAGATAAGTTTTCAATAAATAACTCTGCTTTTTGAAATGATATGGCGCTTAGAATTGTGGTTTTCGAGTTTATGATTGATTTTCTACTATTCGACATGCCATCGAGGCGCTAATTTTTTTTTACCATCAAGTGAGCAACGAACATGTGGGTCACCTGATGTTAAGCAATCACCGCCACCCATAGACATCCACAAATCTAGCTTTATTGCTGATGTGTTGACAATCGATTTCCACCCCAAACCTGGGGTTTCCGGTTCCCTCACTCATCATTTGAAGCGCAGCACCATAATGTAGGTACTTCACTTTGGTATTCTGAAAGAGAGGGGAGGTATCCCCGTACGAGCACCCAATTTCGAGCTACAGTCAGCTAATGACTACAACTCTACGTGGCTCGGGAAACAAAAATAAGTAATTTGTGAAGTGATTACTGAATAATAAAACGATTATTTGAACGAATGAATTATTTGAATACTTATTCTTATATTATACTTAGTAAAAAAATATTTAAGAACGACGGACAATATAAAAATTACAATTAGACAGTCTTATCACTAATAAGCGATCTTGGTTTTGAATACCGGGGAATTTATCAACTTATTACAATAAGTTCTTCTGTTGGTCATTTTAGACGTTCGTCTTAGCCGGGAACTGCAGCGAACTGACGAAAATCGCGCGAAATAAGCATAATTCCAGTCACGGAATATAATCCGCCAGAATAAAAATCGCGCGGTGAAAAATCGCGGTGCGGACAGGGCCTTATACGAGTAAGTAGGTATTATTCAATGTCAACTCACTAAAACTAAAAACATCCAAAAAAAGTTTAATGTCAACTCAAAAAAATAAAAAGAATACATTTGCCTCTTAAAAATAAGGTCATGTCATGTTGTAATGGTCTGTAACCACACCTTTATCGACCACACCTTTGTAGAACACCTAGGGTTGCCAACTCTCAAAAGGACCAACCCGGGAGTTTTACAAAATCGAGAAAGGGGGGGGGGGGTTGTGGAGAGTTGAAAGAAAGTCTCAATCATTTATTAGTTTTTAACTTTATATTTACTTTGCTTTCGAGCAGCATTATAATAATTGACGGTTTTTACCACAAAATCATAAACGTTTTTATATGAAACAAAAAAACGTGTAAGTGTTGATTTTGAGACAGAACAAGAGACAAACGCGCCACACACGCTCGACGCTCGGCAAACCGCGGTCGGGCATGCGAGACTGAGACTGACACCGCCGAATCAACCACGTCGACGACGAGACGAACAGGTTTAAACCGGCAGCGGCGGACGGCATTACGAGCGAGTAGCAACATGCGAGCGAAGGATCCATATAATTTTAGAAAAACCGGAGAAATTATTGCACCCCGAGAGGTCGGGAGGTTAACCATTATTACCGGAGTCTCCCGGGCAATCCGCAGGGTTGGGAACCCTAATTACACCCTGTAGAGAGCCGACATCATAGTATACGAACGCTAGTAACTTCGCTTTGTTTTGGCGAATGCGCCAGGGTACACCGTGAAATTCTATTTTGTTACTGTCATCAAATCGTATTTAATTCGACAATCTGACACTGACCCGTAAATTGCAAAAAAGGTTAAAAAAAAGAATATCTTGGGTTTCCTTAGCGCATCCCCCTTAAAACAAACTGTCAAATACTGCTGTCATTTCTGTTTGCCAGAGATGTAATTGCGTAATACACTACGCAGAATGTGCATTATCGTGCTAAATAATTAAAAAAAAAATGTAAGCAAACGTTTTTTATTTTAACCCGTTGTGATAAATTTCACACTCATTTTGAAAAGTGCTATTTTGAGTAGTGCACATTTTGCCAAGTGCGTAGTTTGCGAAATGCACATTTTGCGTCAAGTGCAAATTATGCGTCAAACCCTAACAATATGGTTTACGTTGTTGAGGAGACAAATTTTCCGCACACATTAATCAGCGTAGTTATTAGCAATATTCTTCAAAATTATTCAGATTCTGATTAATAGTGTATTACGCAATTAGGGTGCAGACTTTATTTAGATTTTATTTGACAAAAAAAAATGTTTTACTCAATACAGTGCTATTTCTTTTATTTTAATAGAAATAATTTAAATTGATCTACTGAACCTTATCTGTACTGTAGGTATGCCGGTGGTGTGCGATTTTATTAAGGTGTCATCATTTATTAATCCATAACTCTACTCGGGCCGTGAAAATCTCGTGGTGCCTTTGTGACTAGTTACATTTATGCGAAAAACAACCTACTTTCAAAAAAACACTACAAAATGAAAAATAAATTTAATTTCGGAAGTCTGTGACTTTGGATACTTATATGTATTTTAATTAATTTTCATGTCACCAGTCACTGACTTCCGAAATTAAAGTTATTTTTCACTTTGTAGTGTTTTTTTGGAAGTCGGTTGTTTTTTTTTTGGAAAAGTTTTTATTTTACACTTTTTAGTTATAGTACCTACCCCACACCAATTCGAAATTTCATCACCCTTGGGATAAAAACAATGCATATTTATGCGATAGCAGCAATCGCGGTTGATTTTCTGTAATTTTTTGAAGAGGTCTGTTGTCTATCTCCGAAACGCATCGTCAGATCTATATGAAATTTAACTGGGACCACAAGGGAAGCACCAGCTTTCAAATAAAAAAGAATCATCAAAATCGGTTAACCTACTCCTTTTTTTGAAGTCGTTTAAAAAAGCGGTTCGTTGGGACGATCTCATCAAAATAACGTTTCAATGTACCTAATGCTCAAATGCTCGAAGTCAACCCTAATGTACACTGCTACAAGTATCATTTAGCGCTCAAAAGACGCTGTTGGTAATAATAATAATATGTGCAATTGTTTGTGAAATTTATTGAAAATTCAAGATGGCGGCTTTAGTTCCGATTTTGGCCGCGCACCAAATGTTCCTTGTACAGTTTTATATAATAATCCTCTAATGGACGAAGTCCTATACAAACAAAGCTATTATGTTTAACGCAACTACCAATGGGAACTGGCAGCCCGTTGGCTGCTAGTCTGCTACTGAAAAGTTCCCAAGGAAGAAAAATTATTACCAAAAATCGCGTTTACGAAATGCTACCTGTACCCACCAGATAAGTGCCATAAAGATATATTTTAAGTCTTACACTACTATTATTGATTTTCGGTAAAACTTATGAAACTTTCAACATAAAAGGCTAATTTTTTAATATTCAGTCAAATTTTATCTTTGAAATAGACATTTCAGTTTGACATTTCGTATAGAGAATATGTCAAACTGCCATATTTATTCTCCGAATTTATGTTAACTGGCGATTGAAAAATCCGTACTGAATGTATAGAAGTAGGGATGCTCGATCTGAATCGATCTTCCGGAAGATCGATTCAAGGCCATACGATCTATCGATTTTTTTGAATCGATTCAACACGATGCGATCTTCACCCAAATCAAATCTTATGCGCTATAGATCGTATGAATAAATCGTATCAACTAAAACCTAAACGTCAACCGAAACGTACCGTACGAACTACAACAAATTAAGATTACCTACCTAAACATTGAATGAGATTAGTTTCGCCTGTTTCGAGTTACATTAATCAAAAGCCGTACCTATTGTATGAAATATGAAGATAGGTGATACCGTGTTAATATTTTGTTTATTTAATTGTCGGGTATGTATAGAGGTATGTTGTAAAGTTCGCTCATACTCTATGGATAAGGGAGGATCATCGGGTGTTGTGTCTGGTGGGCAACTGCCCGACGGTTGATGTCGGGATGTTGTACCTATGCCAATCGCGCGGTAAACTTTAACTGCGCGATCTAGGATTTCTATGACGTGCGTCTTGCGTAGTTCGCCTGTGGCATTGTAGATGGCGCCACTTCTCTTTTTGTAATTTTAGATACTGTTACGAAGTATTTTTCTGTAGTGCCGCTACATAAGCATTCTCTGATTTTGTTTTTTTGTTCATGCTTAGTAATAGAAAGAGTGCTATCTGTTCTGTGAGCGTGATCTATTATTTTAAAATACTTTTTAACATGGCCCCGCCAACAAAATCAAACGTATTTTTTTTTATTATTAAATGTCACACGCGTGGACAATGAAAATTGTGCAAACAGATTGCTAAAACGAAAGGAAATACTACCAATAAAAAAAAAAACATCTCAGACGTCATCACAAAGGCACCGTGGCACACTTAGTAATAGATCTATCATGTAGAAGTTAAAATAAATAATGTGGATTGCATACTGTACTTTTCATTATTTTTATAAAATTACGATACGATCTTACTCGATCTAGGAAGATCGATTCAATACAATACGATTAAGATCGTGAATCGATTCACAAGGTTACGATTCAGAAGATCGATTCAAAGCATAAAATCGGGCACCCCTAATAGAAAGAAGAAAAAATATTTAAAATCATAAAATGCCATTTATGCAATATAATTTATGAATTATCTTTACAATAATTATTATTTTTCATTTGCAGCAAATCCTCCTTATATAAATCAGAAGAAATGGGACACTTATTATTGCACAAGAAAAAATAATTTTCATAAAGTGAATAAACAATGCAGAATATATGTCTTAAGTTAATTAATTATGAGTTTCATTTAAGTAGCTTTTGCTTGCGCTTTCAACTTAGTGTTTGTCGAGGCTGCACAGGTGGCCCAGTGCTAAAGGCCCCAACTACCGAGATGTAGACCGTAGGGTCGTACCCAGGCAGGCACTATCAATCTGCCTAGCCTTTTCCCAGTTATGTTGGGGTCAGATTCCAGTCTAACCGGATGCAGCTGGCTACTAGTTTTGTACATGGAGCGACTATCTATCTGACCTCTAAAACCCAGTAATTAAGTAACACGATACGCCTTGACAAGACTGGCTGTCAGACTTTCGGGCTTCTGATTACCTGCCTGTTACGACTGTCAAATGTTTTCGAATGTCAGCCGGGACCGTCTGCTTAACGTGCTTTCCGAGGCACCGAGTAGTGTCGGTATTATGGATGATCGTTGCTTTGTGCGGCTGTTATTATAAAACCACGAGCCCCTCGGTCGCACTAAGTATATTCTGTGTAACGTATTTCATCACCACTGCTCTCAACTACACGAGAGATTACCATCCTGCACTGGGCAGGCGTGGTGGATTACCGCCCACTCCCTCTCACAGAGAGGAGGCCTGTGTCCCAGCACTGGGAACGTTCTAGACAGGCTGGTTTTGCTATTATGATTCTATTATGGTCACACAGTATAGAAAGAATATAGATGGAAAAAACTTCCTTCGAAAATCTGCTTATGGTCTATAATTAATGACATATAAGACTGACATGAGACATTTTATCTGCCCGATAGATAGGGATAGGTTTAAATACTTATAAATCTGTTGCCCTTTGTGCGAAAGCTTCAAGGTAAACGGCAAAATTAAAATTTGCGGTTAAGTATCAGGTTGTATGGTAATAAAAAAAGTTAGACGCGCCAGTAACAAATATGTGCACGGGCGGAAAATGTCGCTGTTAATTAATAAACGCGGCCAGAAGCTAGTAATTTATAAGATGTCCAACTGTTTTTTTACCTGTGGTAGACGCTTCCCTTTTCCTTAGTTAGCTCGTCTTTTAGTGCTTCACTTATATATATTTATCCAGTTTTAATTTGTGATCGACACAAAAGTCAACAAAAGAATGGCGGCTTCTAGACGGTGAACAGTGCTGCCACTGTCGTGCTTTCATGAAATTAATCATATATTCGACCAATTTTACTACCATTCAACCTGAAGGCTACTTCTCATACTTAACAACGTTCAAATTAAAATCGCAATCTCACCTCGATGTCAAAAAGTTGACTGAAATGTAGGTAAAATAAATATTATTTTGACAGATTGTTTTTAAAATACGGGAATTGGATCGCTGATACTGAACCTGGCCACTGGCTCACTACAACACCAAGCGCTACCGTGCAGACTAGCTAGGAAAGCTGAGTTGAGCTGCATCATTACTAATAAATGCGTGCACTGACTAGACAGCAATCTGTGTCGAACTTTCCTCAAAAGTAAATTTCAGAAACCAATCTACATGGTCTTCACATGATCTGACCAAGATTATGTCTGGACTTTAAAAGAAATGACCTCTTGAGTTTGTTTCGGCCTTTCTTCTCAGACTAGATATATAGGAAACGCCGACCTCATCTAGTTTTTAAAATATGATTGACACGTAAAAGTGTTTGTACAAACCTACTTACAAAAATAAAATCATTTATCTGTCTATGGTGCTAACATCAACACAATAACGATGACTGTTGTGTGAAGTATTTTTCTTTTTTTTTCAGCAACAATGAATCCGTTTTAGAAGATTTGGACGATGATGACGTATTGCTGCGTAGCTAAATTATTTAAATAAATAAAAAAAAAATATGAACGAACTATTTTAGATAGCGAATATTACATTTATACATTCCTAAATAGTAGGTAGTGACTAAGATTTGTATCTATAATGTGACCAAGTTTTTAGTTTAATTTAATATAATATGTACACTTGTTACTTATTAAATATGTATTTTTAAATATTATGTTGTTTATTTATTTTAAACCCAATCAAAATTAAACCTTAAATCTTATATTTTTTTGTTTTTTCCAACGCCGACCTTTTTACTATAACAATCATTCTTAATAATACCTAGTCTATGGGATGTATGGGAAATTTATACCTACAAACATCAAAAAAAAATTGCGATCACTTTGAAAAATCGAAATTCTTTATAGATTGTTTATTTAAAATATAGATTTAGAATATAAAACAGTTCAATTGTTTTTCCATATAAAAAAGGCTTCCAGTTAGGACTGTGTTTTTCTTCTCCTCTGCTGATAAAAAACAAATGATTTATTATCAGCAGAGGAGAAGAAAAACAAAAGGAAACGAAAGATGTGGGTTCATAAAATAAACTTAAAAATAATAGTTTAAGAAAATAAAAAACACGCTTTAAAAACCAAACTTTAAAAGGAGAAAATAATTTAATTCAATTAAAAAGCGTGGGGTGCTTTTTGAGGGATTTTTATAATCACTTAATGTCAAGCACCCCACGCTTTTTAATTGAATTAAATTATTTTCTCCTTTTTTGTTTGGTTTTTAGAGCGTGTTTTTTAGTTTTTTAAACTATTATTTATTTTCTATTTTTTAGTTCTGATAACTACAAAAACGTGTTTATTTTCTCATTTTTTTTTTTAAATTATTGAATGGTCATCGGTCCTCGACAAGTTTACAAAGTTTCAATGAAATCTGACCGTTTAAAGTGGGTCAAAATCGCGCTCAAAGGAGTCGGTTACATACAAACAAACAAACATACAAGTGAAGCTAATATAAAGCGTGTAAAAAGGCATATTTTCGGAGAATTTCATAAATATTAGATATATTTTGATTTATTAGAAGATGAAAAAAGTCTTCATAAGTCTCGACCCAAATTCTTTGAACTTCATTAGATCCTCGAACCGCACCTAGTTCACTGCGGATGACGTCATCGGCAGAAATTCCGATCTCTGGCGCAGTTATGACGATCCAGTGCACGATGTACCATAAAAATCAATACAAAGCAACGAATCCTTCCGCTCCGTACGAGCCGATTCCGTCGTGTGCGTAGTCCCAGCTGAAAAATGTCGAATTTCGTAATTTCAGTTTAGCAGATGTTTAGTGTATGACGTCGTGTAATTGTGCATGGTAAATAAAAATTTGTGCATCCAACCATTGAGGAGCTATTCAACAAAAACTGTTTCCGCTGGGACTACGTCATCCCAGCGGCACTTTTTTTTAAAAATGGACGTACCTACAAGAAAAAAAATTCATTCAATAATTAGTGTGTAACGAGAGGTAAATGTGTATGTTTAAATGAAATTTGTGTGTCAATAGACTGCGGAGTTAATCAAGTTGCCGCTGCGCTGACGTTTGGCTATTTGATGAAAACCATTTATAACAGTTTAGTGCACAGTTGTAATTTTTTACACACGTTGCTTTGAATTTGTGTATAAAGTGTGTGAAAACAGAATTTGGAAAAAATATACCGTTCAGAAGATATACCTACACGTAAAAGTAAAATAAGGTTATTAGGTCCAAGTACTTAAAATAGAAAGTCTAGAGCCTAACTTATAACGTTTATTTGTATCTTGTAGGGGTCTACAATGTCTTGCCAAGTTTCATTTATGTGCTCTTTGTAATTAATGAGCAATGGCATAATTTACTACGACTGGACCGCTATATTTTTGACATCCGATTGTAGGATTTTTTATTGGAAAAGAAGAATACAAAATATGCAGATATTTAGTGTATTAATGCAACTATTCACGCGTAAAATTTCAGCTCATTACACTAAATAATTAAAGAGATACTTAAAATAAAAATACCAGAACGACCGCAATACGTGGATAAACCGACCAAGTTTGAGATGCTACGAAAAAGTTCTACGTCTACACTTGTAGGTTCTATATCTAACGTAGGTAGGCTCTATATCTAGGTAAGTTCTATGACTGCAGAGCAAGATAATTCTGAAAAAATCTCAGACCTGTTTTTCCGTCATTACTATTTCCAGTGCCTCGTCGGGGTTTATTGACAGCAATCCCATTTCCTCCTAAACTGCTTTTGTACCAGTTTTTTTTTCGTCTTTGTTTTTTTTAAATTTTCAGGTGTATTAGGTGAACACTTTTCAAAAAAAAAGTTACAGGAAATGTTGGTCGTCTCCACTCTCCTAATCCAAGCATGTAGTGTTGACAGTCCGTATTGAAATGAACTTTCGTTCACAAGTGTTCCAGAGTGGCTACAGATGATGAGGTGTTCCATACCTTATTGTACATACACTTCTGACCCATAAGTTAGCTCCTTTTTCGTGCGCTACTGTCTAAGTTTAGCATTAAGTTCATAACTTATGTAGAGAGAGAATAAAGTTTTTATATTTAAAAAAAAAAATACGTATCAAGTTTGAGAAATACCTGAGAAACAATATCGAAAAACTTTAAATGAAGCCAAGGCCCTTCTTGCTGTCAGCGAAAATCTGTAGGAGCTTGCTGAATTTTGTACAGACGCACATCAAGCTACCCCAATCTGTCAAATTTCTTTGATAGATTATCAACTTTATAACATATGCTTATGTTTGATGTTCAATTGGGAAAATTTGACAGTTTGCGGTAGCTTGATGTGCTGGCGTCTGTACATATTTTTTTCTCTTACTAGGTATTTATATTTTCCATTTTATGTAAATTACAAAAGAAAGACAATATTTTTTTTTGTTTTTTGTAATAGAATGCATGTATTTTTTATTTTTTTTAATGAATTAGGAAATAGAATTTTCAAAATCAAAATTATTTTCCTTATACCCTATACATCCAAGTACATGTATGCAAAATTACAGCTTATTTGGTTTTGAAAAAACTGAGATACGGAGTTTTGAGACGAAACTTACGCGATGTTCCCATAGTGCGGCGCGGCATCTCGCTGTACAACAAAAAGCGAGCGAAGCGACAATATAGCCGTAGCATCCAAACCCGTTCTTCAAATTTTAAAATTCCTTTTTTCTGAAACTAGTCTGGGGCAAGGACATAAGGATATCGAATTAATGCCATACTCTTTTTGGTGAAATTCGGTTAATTTAATTTTCTATTTCATCTTACACCATTTTATTTATCTCATAGTCCCAGATTCGCCACATTCATAGAGCTATGTCGTACTATACTAGGCACACTTTATTTTACTGTTTACTGTCAGGTTCAAGTGTCATATGTTATCTATGCCATGTTTGATAACAGCAGCTGACTGTCTTGTCAATTGTCATGAAAAAGCATGCGCAAATAGGTTATGTTTAGATTCTGTTTTGATTTTATTTTAAGAGTTTTGAATGATACAAAAGTGTTAAAAGTCGCTATCTAATAATGAATTTTGCACGCAAGCAACTAGAAAAATACGGCTGGACCGATGGTAGGTAGTCAATTATTTAAGTTTCGTGTTTTGATTTCGAGAACCCATTTAAAAAGCATCTATGCAGTTAAAACTTAGACTTTAAACTTGTAACTTACACTTACTTTTAATTCCTCTGGCTTACATCAATTTTAGTAAGTTATCATAGCTCTATTTATCACCTAAATAGTCTAGAGTTAGGTTCTGAATCTGTGAAGAATTTTTATACGTGTGCATTTACGTAAATCATTCTAAATACCAAAATTTACACAATAAACACGTATACGTAAACCGTAGTCCCAGCTTACATTTCAATGTCACATATTTCCAACTCAATGACACAAATAAAAAAACAACATTTTCATTTTCAGGCAAAGGTCTTGGTAAACATGAGAATGGTATATCAGAGGCTTTGAAGCCTAAACTGAAGCGTAGTGTGGCGGGAGTGGGTCACGATGCTGCGGCCGAGTTCAATGAGCACTGGTGGACTACGCTGTACGATAAGGCTGCTGCTAATGTAGAGGTGGGTATTTTGCAAAAGATAAAGGGAGCAAAAAGGCCATAACAAATTTTTTTTGGAAACTCTTTGGTACGCTTAAGGTACACATAGTAGGTAGCACAATAGTAATATTTTCAGTTATGTTTTCAGTAGTAGATTATTGGTGCCAATGAAATAGTTACAACTTTTTAAAGTAATTTTAGCTGGGTGATTACATTTTACCTGTCTGTCTATCTAATCTGTGTAAGACATCTGTTTTCCTAAATTGGTAACATTATACAGTCTTTATTTTGCTTTTATTATCTTCATCATGCAAACAGTAAACATATACGTATATCATTTTAAATACACAGTTAAGCTACTTATGCAGTTTGGTACGTACAAGGATTTGAAAATGAACCTTAAAAAAAATCAGCCAATCACTATCCCCCAAATACTCCATTCTAATATTAAAAACATCCTTGCATACTGCATCAATATCATGAACCTTCTTATTTCATAATAACTGAATATTCCAGGTCTTGGAAAAAAACGGTAAAACAAAGAAAATCAAAACGAAAGACGAAAAAGAATTCGTCATCACTAACAGTACCTGGAAACTAAACAAGAAGCCGCAAGATGCCGAAAATGAAGAACAGTACGCGGATTACTTTGTCAGAACTGCGGTGCTAACGAATGGTGCTAATAACGTGGAAAGAGTCCGGGAATATCAGTCGGAGGAGGAAGAAGATAAAAAAGATGTGTTTAAGATGACCGATGAGGAGCTGTTTGCTAAGTGTGAAGGCAGGACTGCTCATAAGTAAGTATTTTGTGGTATCAGCATTACCGTCCCAGTTGGTTTAATATGACAAATGCTTTCGGGCCTCAGTCGTATTTATATGACTAAGACTTATATGAGCTGGGTGCGGCGGCATGACTTTTGATATAAAACTAAGTGGTCAGAGAGCAGCTGTGGCCCAGTCAAAATGGCCGCGACTTCAGAGTTGTAGGTCGTAGGTTCAAACTCAGACAGGTGCTTCAGTTTCTTATAAATTATTTGATCACCACTGCTCTTAAAACAATGTGAGGAAACCGGCGTGTCCTAGAACCAAAAATTCGTCTACCATCTATTAGTTCCTCTACCAACCTGCAATGTGCCCGCCTGGTGGATTACGGTCCACTCCCTCTCACAGAGGGAAGGCCTCTGTCCCACTAGTGGGAACATTATATGCCATTATAGGACTATGCTATGCTTGTTTCAATGGTACATAGAAGAAGTCACATTTGACTTTAAAATCTTTCTTCTTCCCTGATTTAATTGTTAATAAATACGTTGTATGTTGTATTTTACAGGGGTGCACGCCATGGTTTGAAAGCTACAGGCAAACTAGCAAGGATAGCACAACAAGAAGCATTACTACTGACTGAATCAAAATACAGTGAATATTCACATGCTAAGAAATTAAAAGAACAAATCGATGATATTAACTTATATAGTGACTCCGATAGCACGGAACATAAAAAGAAGAAGAAGAAAAGAAAACGCTGTAATAGCAACGAAAAAACTAGAAAAAAAATAGAATGCGTTTTGGCTGAATCAGATGGAGTTCCTCTGCCAGAAAAAAGTGAAGTGACAGACGATGACAGTGCTACCAGTGTGATAAAACGAGGGAAAGTTAGTAGGAAATGTAAAAAGTCAAAGAAGAAAGATTTTCTTGAAAGAGAAGTGATTCCCGAGGAAGATGAAGATGTTTCTAAACCTAAGAAAATAAAGAAGGGTATGGAGAACGATGAAACGGCCGAAACTATGGAAAACAATAATACAGAAAATTTAATATTTACTGTAAATAAATCTAACAAAAAGAGCAAAAAAAAAAATTGTTGAATCCTAGCATTAATTAAATTAAATAAGTGACAACTTTATATTATAATTAAAATAATTATTAAATCATCTATTTGTGTAAAGCTTTATTTTTCTCCAATTTGTTTATCCAAACTTTCATTTATGTAAATATCGTAGACCACATACATACGCTGCGACACGTGATACAGAAGACCGAAGAGTACATGCCTCTCTGTTTAGCGTTTGTGGACCAAGAAAAAGCCTTCGGTTCGATCGAGACATGAGCTGTACTGCAGTCCCTCCAACGGTGCCAGATGGATTATCGGTACATCGAAGTGTTGAAGTGTCTACGAAAACGCCACTATTTCAGTCCAACTGCAGGACCAGACCTCAAAAACTATCCTTGTGCAGCGAGGTATTAGACAGGGAGACGTTATCTCTCCGAAACTGTTTACCGCTGCACTGGAGGATGGATGTCTTCAAGGTTCTGGACTGGAAAGGGGCTGGAATCAACATCAATGGCGAGTACATCACTCACCTTCGGTTTGCCGATGATATTGTTGTCATGGCTGAGACTATGGAGGACCTCAGTACAATGATCGATGACCTCAGTGAAGCTTCCGAAAGAGTGGGTCTTAAAATGAACATGGACAAGATAAAGATCATTGTAGGGGATTCTATTGAAACACCTTTTTTTAATTCCACTATTCACATTTATTGAATCACGCACTAATAACTATTACAAAATACTGAATTACTGCTAATTTAATATGAACATAACTTGTCTCATTGACGACTAACTTTAAACTGAGCAAAATGTGTACAATTCTGAACTATTTTCCTTAGAAATTTCCTTAAGTAGTTTTCTACTAGGGTACAAGTAGCGGTTATGTTTGACATCAAACATTTGTTCTAAACCAGTCACATTAAAGGGGGTGGAGCCTAATGGTCAAGCGTAAGCTCGATTTCTCTCGACAAGTTTAAACCTGCGCCCGATTCCTTCGAGAAGCTTCACTTGGATCGTGGGAAAACCGGTCACGTGCCGATTCTTCGTGGAATATTACCAATGTTTACGTCTTTGCTTTAATTTTACTGCGCATAACAGATTTGGTTGTTTGTTAATAGCAGATTAGGTACTGTAGGTATATGCAGGTAGGTACTTATGTATTTAGGCTTAATTCTAGTTAGGTTTTGCCTTTAATCATGTACCTTTCAAGATAGTTTAAATTCTAATTGAGTGATTGGCTTAGACTTACATTCCTACTTGATCTGTAGGTATTCATGGACTTAAAAGTATGGGAAATCAAAACCAGCCCTACGCTTAGGTATGCAACAATAATTTTCTTATATTTACCTAATACCAAATCTCTTTTATTTAAAATAATCAACCTTATTTTCTAATTTAGGACTTGACGTCGCCAACAGTCTCCCCCTTAGTGCGTTGCACTCCATCTTGTTGGGGCGACGTTGAAGGTACGATCAGGACTAGACGTGATGCTGGCCGCCGCAGGATACCCGCTGCTGTTCGCACGTCGACGATCCTGGTTCTTCCGTCTGGTCCGGGATGAGTGGCGATTATTTCGCCGCGTGGCCACGAGTAGCGTGGCAGAGTGTGGTCGACAATTAGGACTATGTCGCCCAATGTTGGGTCCTGATAATGAGGACTTTGGTTGTAGCGTGGCGAGAGAGTGGGTAGGTACTCTCGCAACCACCTTGACCAGAAATGATCGGCCAGGCGTTGGGATGTCTTCCAGTTGGGAGAACCGATGAGTTCTGTGTCGTCAAAGGAGCCAAAGAGTGTGGCTCCGCATGACCGCCCGATAAGAAAATGATTCGGGGTCAGGGCTTCTTCTTCGTCTGGATCGGTGGTAACGGAGAAGAGGGGTCTCGAGTTTACGATGTGCTCGGCCTCTAGAAGCAATGTGTGGAGAATTTCTTCTCTAGGCTGCCGCTCGTGAAGTGTTGCTGCGAGAGCGACTTTTACTGATCGCACCATTCTTTCCCAGGCTCCTCCCATATGGGGGGCTCCAGGAGGGATGAACTTCCATACGATGCCCATCTTGTTGGTTTCTTCTGGTAGGGTCGCGATGGCAGCAGCAATCTCTTTGTTTGCACCGATGAAATTGGTTCCGTTGTCGCTCAGGATGATCTTCGGTGTTCCTCTTCTGGTGATCATTCTTCGTAGTGCGAGAATCATGGAGTCGGTTGACAGAGAGGTGGCCAGTTCCAAATGGATTGCTCTTGTGGTCAGGCATGTAAATAATGCTCCCCATCGTTTCTCTATACGTCTTCCTATTGTGACGAGCATGGGTCCAAAGTAGTCTACTCCTATGCAGGTGAAAGGAGGGCTGGTCTTCGTCAGACGCTCAGGTGGTAGGTCTCCTTGCGGTGTGAGCTGTGGCATCTTTTTTCGAATTTTACACCATCCACAGTCTCGTGCTACTTTCTTCACCATGTCTCGAAGAGATGGTATCCAGTACTTCTGACGGACTTCATTCATCACGGTATTGTGGTTCCCGTGATTGAAGGCTTCATGGAGATATTTCACAAGTAGCTGGGTTATTCGGTGGTGTTTGTCCATCAGGATCGGATTCTTGTATGAAGCTATTAGGTACTTGGCCGCTCCGATGCGGGTGGACAACCTGATAAGTCCGTCTTCTAATTTGATCGTCACATTCTTCAGGTTGGATATTGCATTGATGTCTTCTTTCTTGCGTAGGGCTGCCAGTTCGTTTGGGAAGCTATCTTCTTGTGCTCTTCTTATCAGCAGCTTTTCTGCTTTTTCCACGTAGAGCGTAGATTTTGGTAAGAAGACTACTTCTTTTTTGCTTGGTCCCTTTGCTGATCGTTGAGTTTTCTGTTTCTGCATCTTCTTCCAGGCTGGGTCTTGTGCCTTTCTGATGATGAGTTTGGTGATATTCACCTTTTTCTGAATCTTTCGCTTGAAGACATCTATGACTTGTAGGTATCTTGCTGTCGCGTGGAGCAGGCGTATCCAGCTGGAGAATCTTGCTGGATCAGGCACGATGACAGGGATGCCTTTCCTAACGCTTAACGTGATGGCGTTAGGTTTTTCCTCACCTGTGTTGGTGACGGCGACCTTTTTCTCTTCTGTAGGCCAGTCTCTGGGGTCTTCACGCAAGAAGGCTGGGCCCTCGAACCATCGATGTGTTATATCGAAGTTAGATGGGGTTTCTCTGGTAGCATCGTCGGCTACATTGTGTTTTGTTGGAACCCAGCGCCATTCTTTGTGTTTCGTTAGTTCTTCTATTTCAGCGAGGCGATGTGCGACAAAAGGTTTGAATCGTCTAGGGTCTGATTTGATCCATGTCAATGCCGTTCTGGAATCGGTCCAGAAGTATCTTCGGGTCGTAGTCAGATCCATTTCCTGGCTCGCATTATTAGCCAAGCGGCTTCCCAGTAGACACGCTTGTAGTTCGAGTCGAGGTATTGAGGTTGGCTTGAGTGGTGACACTCTGGCTTTTGCCGTCAGCAGCTTCACTTCCACGCGATCGTCTTGGAATTGAGAGCGCCAGTACACCGCGCAAGCGTACGCTTTCTCGCTTGCATCGCAGAAGGTGTGCAGCTCCCCCTCAGTCGCGTCGTATGTGAGGCAGCGAGGAATTCGGAGATCTTCAAGTTTTCTTAGATCTTCCAGCCACTTTCTCCATTCCTCTTCTCTGGGTGGAGGTAATACTTCGTCCCATTCTATTCCGGACCTCCACAAGTTTTGAAGCATTACTTTTCCTTGTATGGTTATGGGTGATGCCAATCCTAAAGGATCGAAGACCGACATTACTGCGCTTGTTGCTTCTCTTTTTGTTGGTGCGCGCCTTCCTTCTTTGGCTTCATCGGGAGTATTGCGTAGACTCAGAGTGAAATGAAGGCTGTCTTCTTGAACGTTCCAATTGAGTCCTAATGTTTTCTCGACTTGATCCTTTGGTTCTCCTAGTACGATGGAATTTGTTTTAGTTTCATCGTCGGTGAACTCTTCAACTGCTGAAGGGTCGTTGCTTGCCCAACCCCTCAAGAAGAAACCACCTTTCTTGTGAACCTCGTTTACATCTCTTGATACTTTGGCAGCTGTCGCCGCGTCGGGGAAACTTGCGATGTAGTCGTCCATGTAATGATTCCGGTTTATTGCTTTAACAGCTTCCGGACAGCGACTAATAAAGTCTTCTGCGTTTCTGTTCTTTACATATATGGCGGTACACGGCGAACAGGCGGCTCCAAAAATTAGGGATGTCATTCTGTATTCCTTGTTTTTCCAGAGAAATCGAAGGCTGTCTCTGTCTTCTTCGTTGATCTTTATTCTCAGGAACATCTCCTTGATGTCTGCGACGACGGCTACTGCTTCTTGGCGAAATCGGAGCAGAATGCCGAACAACGATTGTAGTAAATCGGGTCCAGCTAGCAATGCGTCATTCAAAGATTTTCCGTTTGATTTGGCTGCGGCGTCGAAAACCAGTCTCATCTTCTTCTTCTGGGGGTGGACAACGGCAAAATGAGGCAGATACCATGATCTTGAAGAGGTAGGTTCGTTTGTTACTTCCTCGGCATATTCGCTCTTGATCAGGTTTTCAACTTGTTCTTCATATTTCTGTTCGAATCCTTTGTCCTTTAGGAACTTCTTCTCCATTCCCTTTAATCGTCGCGCTGCAGCTACTCTGCTTTCTGGTAGACTTTCGTCTTCCGTCTTCCAGATCAGACCTGAGCTGAATCTTCCATCCGACAATCTGGTTGTTGTTGAATGCAGCACATCGAGAGCTCGTTGATCTATGTCACTAGATGGTCTCTTTGCTGCTACTCCCAGAGCTTCTATGTCGAAGTGATCTCTTATCATCTTCTCAAGATAATCATCTTTTCCTGGCGGTGTTGAAAGATGATTTATCATTCGCACCGTATCGTTTCTCGTCTTGGTTCCATGCAAGACCCATCCCAACTGGGTTCTGGAGGCTACTGGCTTACTTCGGTCACCAACTTTCACTTCCTGGGACACGATCAGATGCCAGTTGTCTTGTCCGATGAGTACCGTAGGACGAGCGTTCGGATATTTTAATTGATCTGCTATTTGTTCTAGATGGGGGCAATCTTCTAAATCCTTATTGCTGACTTCTTGGGGGGATAGGTTCAAATTCTTGACAGTATATCCTGATATTTTCTCCATGTTTCGTTCGAATCTTCCCCGAATCTTGATGTCAAACTTCTTGGATTTCTGGCTCATTCGATGCCCACCTACGCCCTCAATTCTCAGTTCTTCTTCAGGACCCTCTACCCCAATCATATTCACAATATCTTCTTCTATTAGGGTCACTGTTGATCCTTCATCCATAAGGGCGTATACTTCTGCTTTGGCCTCTGGTCCCCATAGCTCCACTGGCACGATCTTCAGGTAGGCTCTCGCTATTGCTCGAGTTGCATTTATCGTTGATGCTATGGCTTGGGTCTCTTGTGGTGGTTCTGGCTTTGGCCAGTCTTCTGAATGTAACATCACATGATGGCCTCTTTTGCATTTTCCACACGGTTTTGCTTTGCAACTGAACCTTCTGTGCCGTCCTAGCAGGCATTTGAAGCATATGAAGGCTCGCTTGGCCTGTTCCCATCTTTCTTTTACAGAAGCATCGACGAACTTCTTGCATTTGAACAGTGCGTGTTCTCCAGCGCACTCAGGACAGACTATCTTTTCTTGCTTCTTGGCGTCGTCCTTGCATGAACATACTGTCGCAGCTTGTTGTTCGTCTTGCTCTCTATCTGAATCCTCGTCGTATGATGAATATTCTTCCTCATCGTGCCGTTTAACTCGGGCGGCGTTCACGCCCCGGGATCCTGAAGGTCTCATTCGGCTTCTCATTCCTTCCTTCTTCACTCTGGTTCCCGTGAACTCGTGCATCTCGAACTGGTCTACCATCTGATTGAAGAAGTTCATAAGGCCAATGAGGATCGGTTCATCATCTTCTTCTTTAGATGCTCTGTACTCGTACCACCTGAATCGTACTAGAATACACATCTTCTCTATTATACGATTCGATATATCACTTGAGTGTAGATAACTTTGTTTCTTCATTTGTTTCACAACGCTGACTGTATTGGCCACAGCTCCAGCATATCTCACTAACTCTCTTGCATCTTCTGACATGGGAGGCAGCTTCTCTATGTTTTCTATCTCGCTTCTTATTAGGTAAGTGGGTCTCCCGAATCGACGTTCCAATGCAGTCATTACTTCTTCCGGGTCCACTTGTGTATAGAGAATGGACTTCACTGCCTCTTTGGCTTTTCCTCTTACTGCTCTTCTTAGTCTTCCCATATTCTCGATTCCACTGAAGAGAGCCTGTGAGTCTTTGTACGTAGCTTTAAAAGCCATCCAGTCTCTTGCATCGCCGTCGAATTGATGTAGCTCACTGACATACTTCGGCGCGTGCTGCGTATTCGTTGCTGCTTTGCTATCAGTGGCGGACTTGACTGCTTCCATTATCGCTTCTGCCAACTGACTGGTGGGGTTCATTGCGGGTTGCGCTTCCTTCGCTTTTGAAACCCACCTTTCAGTGGCCTTTTCAGCAGCCGCCTTAGTTGCAGCATCCTCTTCGTTATCACTCAAATCTGTGTCTTCTGCGGTGACACGTGTTAATTCTAACTTTGTATTTGCCATCTTAGTCTTCAGCTTAATTTCTTCCAGCTGTAGTTTTTCCAACTCTAATCTGGCTTCTAGCTCTTTCTTCTTATTCGCAGCTTTATTCGAAGTAGATTTCGCCTTCTTCTTCTTCTCCACTAAGGTAACATTAGATTCCTCGACCATGGTTGTATCTTCGGTAGCCGCGCTAGTATCTGTCACCTCTTCGGAGGTAGTAGCTGACGTCTCCGTAGTCTCTTCTTCCGTGGTCGAGCGCGTGCTATCTCCTTTACGGCTTCGCGTCATCATTCTTATTCACTTCACTTAATGTCAATATATTGTTCAATGACTCACCTGAGTTTATATGAAGTCCTTAGCGGAGACTGCTATGTTATAGAGACGTACACACACTTCGAACTTACAGTACATACACACGTTAACTCTTATATACTTATTCTACACGTTCTTATTATACAGGGTTACGCCGGGCTTCGAGTGATATTCGAGCTTCGAGAGGACGCGGCGTTGTTCCTAGCCGACCTCCCAGCAATATTCTTCACTCAGCTAGTTGCGCTCCCACAAATAGGTATTTCTTGAATACCTAGCCTCGAGAATAAGCGATCTTCCTAGTCGCTTATTCCCAGCAATTTCCTTCAGCGGCACACGTAAAGCTTCAAGTGATACAGGGGCTTCGAGAGGGCGCGGCGTCGTTCGTAGCCGACCTCCCAGCAATTATTCACTCAGCGGGTCGTGCAGCCATCAATCTGTATTTTCTAGACGTCCTAGACTCTTCAGCGGCACACGTAAAGCTTCAAGTGATACAGGGGCTTCGAGAGGGCGCGGCGTCGTTCGTAGCCGACCTCCCAGCAATTATTCACTCAGCGGGTCGTGCAGCCACCAATCGGTATTTTCTAGACGTCCTAGACTCTTCAGCGGCACACGTAAAGCTTCAAGTGATACAGGGGCTTCGAGAGGGCGCGGCGTCGTTCGTAGCCGACCTCCCAGCAATTATTCACTCAGCGGGTCGTGTAGCCACCAATCGGTATTTTCTAGACGTCCTAGTTCTTTCAGCAGCACACGTAAAGCTTCAAGTGATACAGGGGCTTCGAGAGGGCGCGGCGTAGTTCGTAGCCGACCTCCCAGCAATTATTCACTCAGCGGGTCGTGTAGCCACCAATCGGTATTTTCTAGACGTCCTAGGTTCTTCAGCGGCACACGTAAAGCTTCAAGTGATACAGGGGCTTCGAGAGGGCGCGGCGTCGTTCGTAGCCGACCTCCCAGCAATTATTCACTCAGCGGGTCGTGCAGCCACCAATCGGTATTTTCTAGACGTCCTAGACTCTTCAGCGGCACACGTAAAGCTTCAAGTGATACAGGGGCTTCGAGAGGGCGCGGCGTCGTTCGTAGCCGACCTCCCAGCAATTATTCACTCAGCGGGTCGTGTAGCCACCAATCGGTATTTTCTAGACGTCCTAGTTCTTTCAGCAGCACACGTAAAGCTTCAAGTGATACAGGGGCTTCGAGAGGGCGCGGCGTCGTTCGTAGCCGACCTCCCAGCAATTATTCACTCAGCGGGTCGTGTAGCCACCAATCGGTATTTTCTAGACGTCCTAGATGTCCTAGCTTCGAGAATAGGCGATCTTCTTAGTCGTTTATTCCCAGCAATTTTCTTTAGCACACGTAGGACTCGTGGCGTGATTAGTGCGTGGCTCGTAGAACTGATCTTCACCAATAGCTTTCTTGGTATTCGTGATCTTCTCTTAAAACGCTGCTAATCTTCAAACAGCGATTTATCTTCACGTAACTTCAGACTCAGGCTTCAGTTCTTTTTATTCGGCTTCTGAAGGACCATTATTGTAGGGGATTCTATTGAAACACCTTTTTTTAATTCCACTATTCACATTTATTGAATCACGCACTAATAACTATTACAATATACTGAATTACTGTTAATTTAATATGAACATAACTTGTCTCATTGACGACTAACTTTAAACTGAGTAAAATGTGTACAATTCTGAACTATTTTCCTTAGAAATTTCCTTAAGTAGTTTTCTACTAGGGTACAAGTAGCGGTTATGTTTGACATCAAACATTTGTTCTAAACCAGTCACATTAAAGGGGGTGGAGCCTAATGGTCAAGCGTAAGCTCGATTTCTCTCGACAAGTTTAAACCTGCGCCCGATTCCTTCGAGAAGCTTCACTTGGATCGTGGGAAAACCGGTCACGTGCCGATTCTTCGTGGAATATTACCAATGTTTACGTCTTTGCTTTAATTTTACTGCGCATAACAGATTTGGTTGTTTGTTAATAGCAGATTAGGTACTGTAGGTATATGCAGGTAGGTACTTATGTATTTAGGCTTAATTCTAGTTAGGTTTTGCCTTTAATCATGTACCTTTCAAGATAGTTTAAATTCTAATTGAGTGATTGGCTTAGACTTACATTCCTACTTGATCTGTAGGTATTCATGGACTTAAAAGTATGGGAAATCAAAACCAGCCCTACGCTTAGGTATGCAACAATAATTTTCTTATATTTACCTAATACCAAATCTCTTTTATTTAAAATAATCAACCTTATTTTCTAATTTAGGACTTGACGTCGCCAACAATCATGTCAAATTCCCATGTAACACCCACTCTCATAACGGTCGGAGGTGCTGCACGGGAAGTTGTGGACGAGTACGTTTACCTAGGACGAAACGTCCAGTTAGGTAAGTCCAACTTCGAGAAGAAGGTCAATCGTCGAATCCGACTCGGCAGGGCAGCGTTCGGGAAGCTTCGCAATATCTACTCGTCCCACATACCGGAGTGTCTCAAGACAAAGTCTTTGAACAGTGTGTGTTGCCAGTGACGACATATGGAACCGAAACGTGGTCGTTCACAATGGGCCTCATAAGAAGACTTAAAGTCACCCAAAGAGCAATGGAGAGGGCTATGCTTGGAGTTTCCCTACGTGATTGAATCAGGAATCAAGAGATCCGCAGGAGAACCAGGGTAACCGACATAGCCCGAAGAATTGCCAAACTTAAGTTGCAGTGAGCAGGGCACATTGCCCGCAGAACAAATGGCCGATGGGGCCGGAAGGTTCTGGAGTGGCGACTGAGTATCGAAAGATGTAAAGTTAGAAGGCTTCCGGCAAGGTGGACCGATGACCTTGTGAGGGCCGCAGGAGTCCGCTGGATGCGGGAAGCACAGAACTGGTCGAAGTGGCGGAGCTTGGGTCCAGCTGTGGACGTCTTTCGGCTGCAATGATGAATGATGATGATGAATATACATACTCAAGTTCATAGAACAGAAGAAGTATCCGTGGGCTCCAAACTAGTAACTTAAAGTTTGGTGGCCCACTGAGCTGATTTAGAAACAGTGAGTACTCGCATTATATTCTGGATATCCTGTTATTGTATGGATAAATTAATTGTAAAAAGGAGAATTGTTAGTACCCGCTTGATTGTTTAACTTCTGAGAGGCGCGGGGCGGTCGCTTGCTCGAATGGTTTCGGGTTTGGCGCGCTAATAATACGCATACATTGAATCAGCTGATTAACGTTCTGTAAACATCTTTGAGACCTCATAAGTTATGTTTTTCGTGTAGTTTGATTATAGGGCTTTACGATTAAATAAAAATATAAGATGTTTCGTGCCTTTTTATTTTTCACACACTCAAAAATTTAATACTCAGCTTTGATATCGTGTGCCACAAAAGTTCGTTTATTTTAAAATATAGAGCGGTGACCTATACATTTTACTTTATGTATCTAATGTTAATGATGTACCCTACCAAATAAAACAAACATAATATAATAATTACATTATCAGCGAAAGTTATAGACCTTCGAATAGTACACCTGGGCTCACGAAAGACAACACGAGGGCACTAAACAAACTAACTTCTAACAATCTAGTAAACGAAAACTAACTCTGTCTACGGCAAAATACGTATTAATTATCAGAGACAAGTATAGAAGATACGTAGAAACGAGTAAATGTAAAGATTAGAATGGAAAAGACATAATGTTCAACATGTACCCGTTGGACACTAGTGTCCGCGAAGCAAGCGACGACCTTTTGTCCTTGGACACTATAGTGTCCAGAAATCAATCAAGCGGGTACACAGGGCTACACATAGAACTATACATTTTCAGTATAAGCTGATCTCGCATTGTATAGGATTTCCCTACAGTGCAAGATCAGCTGAAACTGGAAATTAATGGCTTGGTGTGTAGCCGTGTGTACGAATAAAAACAAATTATTTAGTAGATTTTCTAATAAATAACTAGCAATACAAAATTTTCTAGCTGTCAAACAAAGTTGTCAATATTTTTACTGAAATAGTGAAATCCGAAACATTGATTACAAAATGTCCCTAGCGAAAATATTCGCGCTTGATAAAGTCGTTAATTTTTTCAGTATCATCCGCCAGAATGGTGGAATTAGAAGTTCCTTGTATAAACTGTACAGGTAAGGAATAATTTCGTTTATTATGTAATTTGCTTTTAGGTTATGTTTATCCCAGATTTTTACACAGCTGATAGTTTCATAGTTAAATACGCAGTTTCTATAATAAAACTTAAATTGATATTTATGTTGCTTTATTAGCATCCTTGAAATTGCTATTACAAGTTATTACTACGCCATTGTTTCTTGTATTTAATTTTGGACGTAAATATTTTTAGGACAGTAAAATGAATAAACGTCGCTTCGTAAAAAATTAAAGATATCCACATACTTGCTACTGTTAGCTCACAATATTTTATTTTACAATCACGTAATAGGTAATTAAAGTCAATTAGATATTGTATTAGTTAAAAGTAGGCACAAATTTTTGCTGGCCAAATGGTAGAATGTACCTGGAAGAAAACATTGTCATATTAATTCTTCATCATTTTCATGATTCGTTTTGCTGATTTTAATAGCTTTTAAAGCTTCAACCAGACTTCATTCGCTTCAACAAGGTTATCATTGGCCTTGCAAAGATGTTTCATAGTGCACAGAGAGGACGACAAGAGATGAGGTATATTTTGCGAAATGGCTTCACAGTTGCACTTGGGCTCATAGGAGTACCTAACTAAGTTGTGAGGGCAGAGGCCCAACTGGCTTTTTAGGCAATTAAGAGATTTCCTGGTGTGCCATGGCAGTTGGTGGCCTGTAAATCAACATTATCTTTTCTATTTAAATCTCATACGTCAAATGCTTTTCAGACAAGATGACCTGAAAGACGGCAAGTTAGTAGGAGAAGACAAATATGGCAACAAATACTTCGAAAACCCTCGCTTCTTCTACGGAAGGAACCGCTGGGTGGAGTACAATGACAAAACCTACCTGAACTATGATGGTAGCCAGGTAAGATGAGCATGTAATGAATGATGTGTGTGTACCTACTAAATATTGGTGGGCTACTATTGTTCATATTAAGGCTCCTACAAACAGGGACAATCACATTGAACAATTTCTATTTAAACGTTATGGAAATTGTACTTCAAGTGTTGTGTTGCGCTGTCACGTTGCATCTGTTTGAAGAAGCCTTTATACTGTGAATTGTAATTAGTATTATAGTCAGTGTCCTGCTGTATGCTGACCAAAATTTCATATAATATCATTAAACAACTTTTTCATGAAATAGCCATTCAATGGGATTATATGTATGAGCTTAGAAAGCCATATTGATGATTTTAATGTTTATAATTTTGTAAAGCCATAAGTGTTAAGGTTGCGAATCATATTTTATTTCTACCTTAGCGCATCCCCGTTATACACTTTTCATGCAAATAATGTATAAACAGTTTACGTTTTTTTTTTAAACCATTCTAATCATTCACTATGTGATGGTAACACTCTTGGATTCTTTAAGTACAATAGTTTATTCTCAGTAATTGCCCCATAAGAATATTATTTGTGTATTTATTTATCTTTTGATGTCATTGTATTACAGGTCCCCGCTGAATGGTTTGGCTGGCTCCACTACAAAACTGACCTTCCCCCACACCTGGTAAGCAAGCAATTCATATCCATTTTCATAGAATATATATTTATTATTCTTCCACATTATGTTGTTCTACACCAGGGCAAAGACCTCCGCTTCTCCACCTACTCTATGTCTTGAGTTAGTGTGGACCAATCCTGTCTGTAGGCGTCAAGCTCGCCCCGCCATCTTCTCCTGGGTCTGCTTCAGTGTCTGGGACATGGCGGTAGATTTGGCCCATGACTTGTTTGACATTCGGCAAATGTGTCCGGCTCAGTCCCACTTAAGCTTGCTGTGTTTTTGGTTGACGTCGGCGATCAGAGTATAATTATTATGTTTGTTAAATGAATGTGAAACGGCCCTCTGACTACCCATGCAACGGTTAAGACTAATATTTCACACGAGGTTTGCGTGTGGAATAGTTGCCTAGCAATTTTTTTTATGTGAAACTTAACCTATCTGTGACAGTTGTTACAGGTAAGGCATTCAGCTGCATTCAGTTAGACTGGAAGCCAACCCGAACTTATTTGAGAAAAGGCTAGACACACAAACTCAGGCGTTCTTCCCATGGGGCTAGACAGAAATTACTCCTACTACATACACAGCGCTACTCCTCCACATTTATTATGCTCACAGCCAAAGTGTGGAACTCTCTGCCTGCGTCTGTGTTCTCTTCCACATTTAACCCGTCTATCTTCATAACAAGAGTGAACAGGCATTTTCTGGGCATGCTCGATCCGTCATAGACCTCATCAGTCGCTTTTCATCAGGCGTGATCGAGGGTAAGAGCTGGCCCATTTAGTAATAAAAAAATAAAAAAAACAGAACACTACCAGCCACGACTCTTACATACGGAATTGGTTACGTTCATCCTCGCTTAAGTTCTGGTCATACACGCACGCCGGTTGCGAGTCAAATCGAACAAAATCAACAATATGGTCACTATATGTCCTCCTAGGGCGTCCCCTCTTGGCGTTTTCACTCATATCTGCCTTGTCATCATCATCATTTCAGCTGAAAGACGTCCACTGCTGGACATAGGCCTCCCCCAGGCTCCTCCACTTCGACCGGTCTTGTGCTTCCCACATCCAGCGGATTCCCGCGGCCTTCATAAGGTCGTCGGTCCACCTTGTGGGAGGTCTTCCCACTCTACGTCTTCCGGTGCGCGATCGCCACTCCAGAACCTTTTGGCCTCATCGGCCATCTGTTCTGCGAGGACTATGCCATGCCCACTGCCACTTAAATTTGGCAACTCTTCGGGCTATGTCGGTTACCTTGGTTCTCCTGCGGATCGCTTCATTTCTGATTCGATCGCGTAGGCCTTGTAAATACATTTATTTTTAACCGACTTCATAGAGGGAGGTCTCAATTTGGTTGTTTTTTATGTTTGTTACCTCAGAATTCCGTCATTTATTAACCGATTGGATTTGTTTTTCTTTGGGTTGAAATAGCGAGTGGTCCCATATAAGTTTGGTCAATTTCTGATTAGTAGGTTTTGAGTTAACTTCAATAATACGTATTTTTTTCCACTTAGTTTTATGTTGATTGTGTCATGAATCATTTCCTGTCAATGTTATTGACTTAGCAAGTGAAGTTATACGAATTTGGGAGGGGTATGTACCACAACTAAAAAAAAGTAAAAAGTTGGTGGCAAAAAAAAAATACAAAACCAAAGACTTCCGAAATAAAATTTATTTTTCATTTTGCTTTGTTTTTTTTTTCGGAAGCTGGTTCATTTGTTTTTCAATAAACTTTATGGTTGAACAATTCTTTTATTTACATTTCAGGACCCCAGCAGACCTAAATACAAGTGGATGGTAGACTTCACGGAGAACATGTCAGGTACGACCGGTCAGTACGTACCGTACAGCACCACCAGAGCAAAGGTGGAACCTTGGGACCCCAAGAGTAAGAGCGCCTAAGTCTTGAGGAGACGGTGGATAACAAGAGAACGGTGCATCTTCGATGGAATAAATTATGCTGATTTAGTTGTAATTTTAAGTAGAAAATGGAATAAATCATATTTTGAGTTCATTGTTGACTATTGTTTTTTTTTGTTGAATGTGCGAATCGTTAACTTTGCCACACTTTCGACTCTGCCTACTTTTTAACCGACTTCAAAAAGAAGGAGGTTATCAATTCGACATGTCTGTATTTTTATTTAATGTATTTTGGACATGTCTCCGTCATTTATAGACGGATTTGCAAAATTCTTTTTTTGTTTGAAAGGGGTTTATTCCGAAATGGTCCCATTTAAATTTCATATAGATCTGATGCTGCGTTTCGGAGACAGACATCGGAACTCTTAAAAAAATTACAGCAAATCAACCGCGATTGCTGCTATCACATAAATATGCATTGTTTAGACCAAGGATGATGAAATTTCGAAAAAAACTTTAAAAAAAAAAACAACCGACTCCTGGAAAAAACGCTATAAAGTGAAAAATAACTTAAATTTCGGAAGGCGGTGACAAAAAATCAAATACATATCCAATGTCACAGACTTCCGAAATTAAAGTTATTTTTCACTTTGTAGTGTTTTTCCGGAAATCGGTTGTTTTTTTTTTGGAAAAAGTTTTCATAGAGCTCATACGCCGTGCCGCCCTAAAAATTGCAAGTGGACCCTCCGTGAGGGCTCTCGGCATACCATAGGTATGTGACGAGAGTGAGCCGTCTGGGGCCACTATAGATACACTTATATACGATTTTTTCAAGTTATTGTTGCCATTGACGCGCTAAAAAGATGTGTAGGTAATAGCAATAAGAATTAGTTGATAACTTATGTCATCAGCAAATTCTCGTCCTTCTGTAGGTTACTAACTTACCTACTCTCACGCTCTCACGGCGACAATATTCATTTAAGTCAAGCTATAACAATGGCTCGTAATGACAAACCGGTTGCCACCTCATCGGTAAGTAGTCAGTCAAGTTTTAACTTGAAAATGTGCAATTAGCACTCTTGTGTGTCTTGCTGAAATAGACGTCACACGTGGCCATATCCAGTGTATGTTCGTAAGTAACTTATTTGCTCTTTCGAATAACCCGCACCCCTGGCAGGCATTGGCACTTGCGGACTCCACCAGTTGGTGCTGATATGTTTTTGAGGCGCGCGTTGAACGCAAAGCGCCGTCGACCCGAGCTTGGTTCTTACCGGACAGCTAGCTACCCATTACTCGCCATCCACAAGCCCGCGCCTATGGTGGCCAGGAATCAACCTGGGATTCCCGACGCCCAAGGCGTCTCCTACGGCGACTAGGGCCGTGAGGGCGCATATACTGCCTCTCCCTCACGTGCGCCGCCTCCCTCTTCGCGAGCATCACTGCTTCGCAGAAGGTGATGGCTACCCATGCACTCTCACTCCGTACCATGGCCTGGACCAGGGCCAGACACGAGAGATCGCCGCCGCCGATCACCTCCACGAGGACACAGCGGTGCTCTGCCCAAGCCGGGCCTCCACCGTATGCTCCACCGTGTCTTCCGGGCGATCTACGCAGTGGAAACACCCGGGCGTTTCCTCCCGGAACCTCCCGAAACAACCGTGTCTGGTGACGACCTGCGCCAGGCGGAAGGTGAGGACGCCGTGGCGCCTTTCAATCCACACCGCAACGAAGGACTAATGCACGTAGGGTCTGCGTGGCCGAACTGTAGATAGCATTGGGAACGGTTTAAAGGCACCTAATTGGCTAAAAGGCTGCCAGGCTAAGATGGGAATGAGTGGGTCACGCCAGCCGCATACACAGTGACCGCAGGTCTATAGTCTCCACACGGTGGGTGAGGCCGGTGAAAGAAGAGGTGATGAGACGACCTTGACGCGTATTGCAAGGTTTGGATCGAGGTGGCGATGGCGCTGGAAAAGGATATACCTGCACCCTAATTGCGTAACAGGAGATTAATCATAATCGGTTTCATTTTGACAGTTCAACACTACTCATTGCGTTATTTACGTTGTTGAGCAGACACATTTTTCGAACATATGAAGCAATGGTTTAGCCATCTGTTTCAAAACGAAACAGATTATGATTAATCGTGAGTTACGCAATTAGGGTGCTGGTCGGATTTGGGGTAGGCTTTTAATCATCAGTAGGACAGTAAAGGCTAATTATAAAAAAAAAACTGCTATCCTTAAGTTAGTTCAGAAACGAGAGAGAAATTAGAACATCTTACTAGGTGCTCAGCAGCTGACAATGCTGACATCATTGTTTTTCTACCATGCACGTCGGATCTGCGTGGCCGAAGTGTAGATAGCACTGAGAACGGTTTAATTCGTATCATGCCGCCACTTATAACTTCTACTTAAAACCAGTTTGCACTGCCACGGGTCCTGGCGAGTGGCTCTCAAAGTTTTTCACTTAGCCGAGTTTTGGAAAGGAGGTTTCTAGTTCTATGTGTTTGTAACGCACTTACAGACAGGTAACTACTGTTTTCGCGTGTTTATTTATTTGAAATCTCACCACGTGAAGTTAGCTGAGTTAACGTTAAGTTAAGTACTCCGATTGACGTCGAAAGTAATCGGGTTCGAAACTCATGTATTCGGCGTTACCATTTTGAATCCATTTACCTAAGCAAACGGGACTCATAATAGTTGCTTCCACAAGTGAAAAGAATGAACATCGTCTTTTCTGGCGTCCGTCGGAGCATTATGAGTTAAGATTATTAAAATATGCACTAGATGTCTGGCAGTTTTTCTGAACTGGGGCATATTTGGTGGTTATGGTAGGTATTTCACTTTGTGTATTTAATTTTATCACCAATGCTCTCAAAACGGTGAAGGAAAATATCGTGAGGAAACCGGCATGTCTGTTCACCAAAAATTCGAAGACATGTGACATCCCCCAACCCGTACTGAGCCCGCGTGGTGGATTACGGCCCACTCCCTCTCACAGACAGGAGGCCTGTGTCCCAGCAGTGCGAACATTGTAGGTTGATTTTGCTATGCTATCCACAGTGCGGCACCCTAATTGCGTAACTCACTATTAATAATAATCTGTTTCGTTTTGAAACAGATGGCTAAACCATTGCTTCATATGTTCGAAAAATGTGCCTGTTCAGCAACGTAAATAACGCAATGAATATTGTTGAACTGTCAAAATTAAACCGATTACGATTAATCGCGTGTTACGCAATTAGGGTGCTGGTTGGTATATTATTTACTAGCTTTGCCCGCGACTTCGTCCGCGTGGAATAGTGTCTTTGGGTATTTGTCTCTTGTCGTAAACCTATAAAACATTCACATAAACCTAACATATTTCCATACAAACTTTCATCCCCTATTCCCTATTGTTATTTTACACCCTTGACGGTAAAACTTTTACAAACTTTGAATGTCACATTTATTTATATCGAATCAACAGCCTAGAAAATACGTTTCAAGCTTCTAGCTCTAAAAATGACGATACTTCCATACAACTTTTCATCCCCCCCTTTCAACCCTTTACAACGCTTTTTTCGTATTAAAAAGTAGCTTATGTCCTTTTTCAGGCTGTAGACTATCTGTGTACCAAATTTCATTTAAATCGGTTCAGTAGTTTTGGCGTGAAAGGGCGACTGACAGACAGAGTTACTTTCGCATTTATAATGTTAGTAAGGATAATAAGGAAGTAAGGATTTGGACCACCCGCGACTTTTATTAGATTTTTTGAATTTATTTGCTGAAAATGCTGTGCTTGTGCTGTATTTTCTTTCCTTTCGTTCACACGACCGAATTAGCAGCTAAGAAGTCATGGAGGAGGTCTTTGACCTCCACTGGGATGATTTAGGGTGATTTTGCTCGTGCAGAAATAAAAGATAAACGGTATTTATTGAGCAGAATGACATTTAGGTGGTAAAGGCGTAAGTTGAATTTATATATTCGTCTTCATTTTGCCCCTTTGCGGGAGATTTGTGCCCATCTGTGTCCTATATAACGTGACATTGATTGATGTGTCGATATTTTTAGACACTACGGATGTAGTGCAACTGTTTTTTTTATTATAAATAGACAGACAATGGTAGTTTAGTTGTTAGTATTGTGCAATCGTGAGATGGATTTGAAGAATGTCTGGCAATGATTTTTGAAGTAAAAACTTCTTTAGCCACGTTTTTTTTTTTTTTTTGGGTGGGAAATCATCAAATAACTTCTCCCGCTTTGGGTGGAGCGGGAGGGCGTATCAGACTTTTACTGACTAAAACCCACCCGTGTTCCCTCAGTTGCTTGTGTGCCAGGGGCCGCGGTATCTCTTTCGAACAACCCGCACCCCTAGTGAATTTTGGTAGGGTCAAACTTATGGGTTCATTTGTGACAGAGTCTCCGACATGCTAATGTGACAGCGTTACTGACATGCTATGCTACTGACGTTTTGTTTTTTTTTTCCAAAGTTTTAGATTTCACAATTATGTTCGCAGTCCATGACTGCCTAGTTTTTTAAAGTGAAACTTTTATTACATCGTCTCAAACTTTTTCGTCTGTGTGTTGCATGTCGCGTGACGTGTCGCGTGACGGTCGGCCGCGGAGTAGGGATAAAGTGAAAGGCGCTCGTCAGAGCAGCCGAGGCCAATATGGCGGCGCCTATAGTTCGCATCAGCTGACCGTGTAGTTTTTAGTTAAATGTCTATAATGTGAAAAAAAGTTTCACTTTTACGGTGGTTTCATAAAACCACACAAGTTTTTTTTATTGTGGTTTTTTTCTCATTTCGGGCATGATGTGGTTGTTACGAGTAACAAGGCATTATGTCTAAATTAGGTACCAACATCTAAAATAACCTGATCGAAGTTAACCTTAAAAGTTTATGACAGGTCGCAGGTTCGATTCCTACATTTTAGTCTTTTTGTTTCTTCGTTTTCTGTGTGGTTTTTAGGAAATAGCGCGTCGTTTTTAATTGAGAAAATAATAGCTTGACATTAAGTGATTATAAAAATACCACAAAAAGCACCCCACACTTTTTAATTGAATTAAATTATTTCCTCCTTTTTTAGTTTGGTTTTTAAAACTTTTTTTTTTAGTTTTTTAAACTATTATTTATTTTCTATTTTTTAGTTCTGCTAACTACAAAAACGTGTTTTTTTTCCTTTTTATAATTTTTCAATTTTTTTTTTTAAATTATTGAATTGTCATCGGTCCTCGATAAGTTTACAAAGTTTCAATGAAATCTGACCGTTTAAAGTGGGTCAAAATCGCGCTCTAAGGAGTCGGTTACATACAAACAAACATACAAGTGAAGCTAATATAAAGCGTGTAAAAATAAAAAGATTTATATCAATTTATTGGGTATTATTTTTCTGTTAAATATCTCGTCCCAATCTTCAATTTAAAATAGTTTTTAGTAAATTGGAAAATACCCTATTATGACAAACCTGGTAGCATAGATGTAAATAAATGAATACAACAGACAGCAGCATACGGAGCATATATGCGTAGTGCATACTCAGCATACGTCAAATTCAACTTATTTTGTAAGTAATTATTTTAGTTTTCTTATTTTGTCCAAATCACTTTTTATAACATACGGAATTCTAGTGTCCGCCTCCCAAAGCGTGGTAATTAAACCATCCGCATCCAAAATTGTCGAAACGGTAATAATAAAAACTTTTAGAAACTTTGTAACGAACCAACTGCCCACAATATATCTACAGGCACACGGTTCAAGACGAAGCTTTTGGGCTAACAGCAATACAAAATTGAACCTTACGTGATCGTTTTAGGACTCTGATTTGACCAGCAGTGTTCACAAATATGGTCACACTAATGCAATTTGTCAACTGCAAAAGGAAATGGACTTTAAGATGGTAGAAATAAGGTGCGAAGTTGTTTGTGCCAGTCAATTAAGCTCACAGTACGAACTAAACTTTTTTTGCCATCACAGGTAAAAATATCTTTTAACTCGACTCAAATCCAGTGAAAATGCGACGCGGCGCGGTTCGTACGCGTCTTAATAAAAACTTTTTTCTAGTTTTGTAACTTAAAATATTAGTTTTCAATGAGAAATGCACAAATAAACGTAATAACTGTGTTCAAACTCAGTGTATGTGCAACCGTGAACCGTCTGACATGTGTTCCAATTTATAAATCAGTTTCGAAATTCAAAATAGTTGTGTGGTGTGCAAAAGGTGTGCTGTAACGTTTGTAAAACAGGATTTTGTGATTTTTTAAAACTTTATGGTAAGTTTTAAGGTTATCATTTGATTGTAAATCATTGTTTTAGTTAAGGCGTGTGATTTTGAAGTATCAACGGTGAAGAACAAAGAAAACGTAAACTAGTTTTGAAAGTAAGCGGCATAATATTTCGTTAGTTGTTATGTGAACCGGTAACGAGGATGTTTGGTGTAGGATCTTTGCCTCACTTTTTTTTTGTAAAAAAACTTGGAGTACTTATTTCGTATTTCTACATGAATAACTAAGATAATTGACTTCGTAGATACCTGTAGGTATTATTGTTGTGTTATAAATTATATATCTAGAACTTGTTTCTTCTTACTAACTTAATCACTTAAATATCGTATAAATTGTGAAAAACTTAATCGAGTTAACAAAACTTTTTGTTTGAACTTCCTTTCGCGATAAACTGTGACCTCCGCTTAATAAGGATCCTTCAGACTGTGCTGGGGGCCGATTCTACTAACAAATTTGTTAAAAAAACGCAATAGAACCGCAACCGAATCACCACTTTTAAGCGTTTTCGCATTCTACTAAAATGAACAACGGTCCAGCTGCGACACAGCTGCGGTTACGTTTTAGTTACGCCAACGATCGATTGAAACAATGTCAAAACCTATTCTACTAACAAAATCGAACATGAGCGTGACGTTTACTATAGGACAAAGTTAATGATAAAATTATGATCATTATGTCTTTTAATTATAGAAAATACTTTTAGTGCCACATATTCGTGTTTAGTAACATTTTTAGATTCAACTTTTTTCTTTTTGGTATTAATAAAACATATTATTTTGGCATGTTGGTAACGCGGGTTACCCGCTGTGTTCCCGCTACAGTTCAGTTGCAATTCGTTTTAAGTTTAGTTTCCATTTTGCTTATAAAATAGTAGAATGACTTTTTATGTAACTATCGAACGGCGATCGAAATCGAACTGTTGTGGAAACACAGTTTAACGTGTAACGTTGCAAATTAGTAGAATCGGCCCCCTGTAGTTTAGTACTTACGCTAATTTAAATTATGCCTAGGCCTTTTGTTCAAACTTAGTCATAAATTTAATGTCTCGAAGATGGTTAGCAGCTGTCGTCCTGCAAAACTAATTGCGAAGTGCGATTCAACTATCTGTCTGAATAATAAAAAAGACTTTAACTCTACTGTTTTTAGAGCAATAAACACCCAACACGACTTGTTCCTCGAAGGGTCGTGCAAAGGTTTACCCAGCACACTCATCCACATTTCGCCAGTTCTGTTAATTCTTGTCAAACAGGCATCGAGCTTAATGCCATTAACCATGGCATCCAGACTCCAGCTGCCCGGAATCTGGGAAATTACAGATAGAAAAACCTCACTATGATACAAACCAAACAATAACACTCCCCCTTCTCCTAGCAGCTAGGCCCAAGAAACTGCAGCCAATTACAATCAACAAAATGATTCACCATAAAAAATAGTAGGTAACCTGTGTAAGGTTACCTCTCTCCATGACGCAGATATGCAAAGAGAACAGCATTTAATTGTAATAGCCTTTCTAAAGTTGAAATATTTTATGATCTCGATAATTGATAGACACACCATGAAACAGTTATGGCTACTAATAGATTCAGTTTTAAAGGCGTATAGAATTATATTATAAACTTTGCAGTGCGCAAAAAGTTTCTAATAGCTTCTGTGCAAAATTTTGGACGTTGCCAATACCGATAGATGACCATAAAATGGATATTCGTTGATCACTGTTTGTTGGAACTGAAAAACTTAAGCTAGAAATAACAATAAGTGCTGAAATTATGACAGTGCTTCCAGGAAAAGGGTTAACGATTATTTTTGAGAAAAATTGAATGTTAATGTTGTTTTAGGATCGTACCTTAGTATTCCAGAGACTTATCAAACCCTGCTTTGGGAGTAAGATCGTTTTTCTTACATCTCAAAATGATAATTTAACATGGCTGAGTCATCTATAACAGTTATGAATGTCGTCTACGAAAGAAAACAGGGTTAGTCCAAATATGCAACCCTGCAGGATTCCGAATTTGATTAGTGAATAGTAGGCGACTGGCCAAGATTGTTAACTTTACACGTGTTTTGTTGTTGAAAACGTAAGTTGGATCAATATAATAATACTTTCCTCCCTTATCTACGTTCCAAGCTTATCTACGAGAAGATCGATCATAATTGAAGTAGACAAAAGCTTAATCTAATTCTTCGATGCAGTGTTTTTTCTATACATAACGTAAAACTAATTTAACACTGTTCAAATCTATCTTATACTATAGAAGGCTGTACCTTAAGGCTTCTCTATAGAGCAACATTGTTTAAATTCTTTCCACCCAACTGCTTGCAGATCAACGCTCTATCAAACATCGTACAGACCTTAACAATTAATTGGTAGTTGACTACAACTTTTTATCAACACTTCTGTAGAACTATTATGAAACCTTGGAATTTATCATCTGTCATTCTCTGCAAGCTGTAGGCTCCCGTACGAATTGCTGCACGCATTCCGAGTTCTTTCCATGTTGCGTGGTTTTACAGAAGGCATCTTGTTGCTAGCCTGGTGCATCATCCAACTGTGCTGCTGCCAGATACCGGTAATCATCAGTATTGTTCGAAAATATAATTACTAGAATAGCTTGGAAGCAGGGATGCGGTAAAGATGGAGGCAGAATTAGTTTTAGAAGCTTTATTAAAAACCTTATACAGAAAAAATTGTTTCAAAAGATGTTTACCTAAATACAGGAAGTTTTCTTAACGACCAAAATATACAAAGACTCATTGTGAAAGTGTGAACGTTATGGGCCTTTAAACTAATAAAAATGAAAAATAATCGTAAATGAACTTTAATGTCTTTGTTCGAGGTTCTGGGGTGTATTTATATAGCATCGGATGTACCAAAGGGTGTATCTGGCCATGCATTTTATTTATTGTTTTTTTATTATATATTTATTTTATATTTAAACTTAAGAACTTCGGGGCATTGCATCGTATAGGTACTCATTATAAGGTAATTTTGAATGATCGCAAGTATCGAATTATGTTCCGTTATTACTAAGGAAAGGGGGTGACTACTGAGATGAGGACTAATAGAGAAGAAGACAATCATGTTGCGTCAACCTCAAACAAATTGGGAAACGGCTAGAGAATTATGTTATTACCAATGGCTCGACAGTTATCGCCTATCGCCAAAAAAGCGTTTATTCCCGTTGTCCCCGTATGCCATATCCCCGTCACGGGGACAGCGGGACGTGATTAATTGTCCCCGTAACGTACATTCGGCTAACGGGGACAACGGGAAGTAAACTTTTCACGAGTCGTTGTCCTCTTAAATCTGCATATTTGACCTAATGTTTTTTTGACCTAATTTTCATGTTTAATGGTCACAGTTCTAACCTAACTCAAATGGCACCTAACCAAATCTTAAAATATTCAATGCATGGTCGAGGGTGGGCTTGGTCGACGGAGCCCCGCTCCGCGGGGCTCCTACTTCTGGATGGTGTATAAAAAAATAACCACGAAGGGGATGGCGGGGTCTATTCGCTCGCTTCGCTCGCTCACACGTCCCCGCCATCCCCTTCTAACCTAACCTGTCCGAGTCAGGGTGCTCTAAAGTCCAGATTGCATCCAATTTCTACTGGTTACAATAGTTGAGGGTGGTAGGTGTATAGGGTATAAAGCGAAGAAAGACGGTGTACGGGGACAACGGGAATAAACTCAAAAAAGGGACAATTTTTTTAATTATCGAATCACCTTCTACCTAACAAAATATGTATTCACTATTCTGCATTGCCATGTGTCTATTGACAATGATTAGAGGTAAACTTTCCATGTTCCATACAACCACTAAACCTTTTTTTGGAATTCGAAATCGCCTTACCTACATTCACATTCAATGTTGTCTATTCGTATCATCCCCGTAACATCACTTTGAACCTTTATGGAACTGTATCAGGTAACAACTTTTTTTTTAACAAGGGTTGCTGGTCAAAATTCTTTCTTTTTTTTTTTGGTTTATAGGTGCTTGTTGAGAGCGAATGTTTCCCTACCCCGTAGAGTTTTATTATGGTGAATTGTTCTCATTGGCCAAACTTTACAAGTGGCAGAATTCGTAGAAGTATGGTCACGGTTAATCTTTCAAAAGGTATTCAAGAGCCTGAAGAGATATTGTGCTTCTGTAAACTTTATTGTGCAGACGCCAGCACATCAAGCTACCCCAAACTGTCAAATTTTCCCAATTGAACATAAACCTTATGCTAATGTATTAAAGTAACAAATGTATTAAAGAAATTTGACAGATTGGGGTAGCTTGATGTGATGAATGATAGTTTTGTCAGAATATAATTTACGATTGTTGATTACTAAATACTTCCTGTCTTCTTCATTCAACATTTGATCTGTGAATCATAAATTTATAGTTGAGTGTGTCTTTTCAACAGTAGATTAGCTTCTTCATTATATTACCTTATGCTACACGCAATCTCTTGCAGTCACGCATCATCTAGCAACTATATTTTTCATATTTTACTGTAATAAAATATGAAAATGAAAAGCAGAATGAAAATGCTTATCAAAATCCAGAGCATAAAGTTATCTAAAAACGCAACCTAATCATAATCAATACTCATTTACTCCTTAATTTCACCCATGACTTGCACCACAGAACAGATAAAAGAGACTTCAAACCTGAACTATCTTTCAAAATACAAATACATCTCAACAAGGCATAAAAACAATTGACAAACATCGCCAAATTAAAAAAAGAACCACAACAACAATGGCCGCCGCTGTCATTGCGCGCGCCATTGCGATTGATACAATAATAAATGTTATGGCTACGTTCTCACAGTCATCAAACGCTAAGTGTTGGGTTACTTCGCTCGGAACTAATAGTCCGGGCATTGGCTTCTGTTGGGCATGACTTAGTTACAATAATGGAATGTGTGGGGAATGTTCTCCATGGCGTTTGGCGAGGGAAATGCCTTTTGTCAGCTGGTTATGTTTTTGAATTGTTGCTACAATCCACTTATATGCGAAAATGAGGAAAACATTATTTTTCTTGTCCGAGACTACAGCTACTATCTTTTACTTGGACATGACTACATCTTGGTTAGGTAGGTAAACTAAGTACCTACGAAAATGACAGTTGAACAACACCCAGATTTAAAAAAAGAATATTGTAACAGTTTGAATCAAATCGAAACCTCTGCACGGTTTTGGTCATAAATCTGTAAAGAAAAAAAATGCTCACCTTTTATCTCTTCCGAAAGACTAATGGGCCGTCCATTAGTCTGCAGAAGAAGAAGGTGGAGGATTTTCTTCACTTGGATAATCCTTTCCCGTGACAGCTACACTGACAGTGACCAAACTTGGAAGCGGAATACCTACAGCGTGATTTTTTGCTAAACATTTTTTTTTACTTTTGATTTGAGCTCATCTTTTCTTTCGTGTGGTGCCGGACGTAAAGAATAGCACCATACTATTTCTTCCCGTGGGTGTCGTAGAAGGCGACTAAGGGATTTACTAGAGAATGGGCAACAGCGTTCTCTATGCATTTTACCACTATACTGCGATCGCCAACCCGCCTGCCAAGCGTGGCGATTATGGCAAACTCCCCCATTTGGTTGGGGGATGCCTATGTCCAGCAGTGGACGTCTATCGGCTGAAATGATGATGATGATGATTTCTTTCAGCGTTTTTCTTTATGACTTAGTAGGTATATAAATAATAAAGTCTAGAACTTTACCCATATGTGTGCTAGATAAATTATTTGACCTGCAAGTATATACCCAAGTATATCTGAGAATTTGCCACACGGATTTGCGATTATGCAACGCAGTCGAAAAGTTGCTTCGGATCGTATGCTAGCGGAATTCGTCGCATGCCTTCGCATCCCTCCACATGCCGTCGCATGCTATCGCGTCCCGCCGCGGTCTTCAATATCGCAGAGAGAGATACTCTTTGATGCTCCGTGATCGATCTCTGAGCTTCTGAATCTATCTTGTTACCATTAGATACGTACGAACGAATTTCATTATCATCATCATTTCAGCCAAAAGATGTCCGCTGCTGCACATAAGCCTTCCCCAAGCTCCGCCATTTCGACCGTTTTTGCTCTTCCCGCATCCAGCGGATTCCTGCGGCCTTCACAAGGTCATAGGTCCACTTTGTGGGAGGCCTTCCAACTCTACGTCTTTCGGTACGCGGTCGCCACTCCTGAACCTTCGGCCTAGTCGGCCATCTGTTCTGCGAGCAATGTGCCCTGCCCACTGCCACTTAGGTTTCGCAATTCTTCGGGCTATGTCGGTTGCCTTGGATCTGTTCGTTTTGATTTGATCACGTAGGGAAACTCCAAGCATAGCTCTCTGCATTGCCCTTTGGGCGACTTTTAGCCTTCTAATAGGGCTCTTTGTGAGTGACCACGTTTCACTGCCATAGGTCATCACTGGCAACACGTCAAAGACTTGACGAATTTACGCCCCGCCATTCCTCCGATGTGTTAGACTTAAGATCCCAAAATATGGAGGCTCTTTTAAAAATACCATTATTATAATGGGACACTAGGCTTAGAAACCTCAAGATAGTTACAATAATTTTCCCACAAGTTCACGTTGTTTCCTTAGAAACATTGTGTAATATGATCCTACAGTTGTTACATAGAAATCGTGCCTCGATAGCAGCTAGCCACCTACTATTTCACTATAATCTATTTGAAAACACTAAAGGCAAAAACACGAGAAACCAAACTAATGTTATAGCGAAAATGAATATCGCTGTGTGCTGAGTATCGAAACTTATAAGCATCGATCAGGTTTGTCCAGATTCTCGAAAACTAAAGGCCGTGTAGCTCCAATTGCAGAGAAAAGGATTCTATATCCTTTCATATTTTTTTACACTGGAATTTGAAAACACGCGGAGTTCTTTGACGTCTCTTCTCCATGGAATTTTTAGTAGGCACGAGAATACGTAAAAATTGAAAAACAAAACTTATAAGCATCAGCTTCAATCAGCTTTATCTAGATTTCCGAAAAGTAAATAATATATGTCACTACAAAGCAAACTCCTTTTCATGGCGATTCCAGACAATGGTTTGAAACCACAATCCAGACAATGGTTGGAACCACAGATGGTTCCAAACTAAAATATCCCTCAATATTATTTAGATCCGATCTGCCTAGCCGACCCCAAAATAGTTTGGAATAGGCTAGGTAGATTGATTGATTGTTAGATCCAGTGTTGTCTTAAGATCAACATTAGGTAGGTACTAAAAAAATATTTGCCATTGTTTGCTATAAAACAAAATACTGTACTTATATATATATATCTCCGTATACTTTCTGCCACAAAAATCTAAAATCCATAAAACCTGTAACAAAAAAAATGGCATCAATACTAATTTCGCAAAATATCATCTTCCCTCTTACATCAGTTACTGACCTCTGAGATCAAATGGTGCACACAACAAACAATCATTGTTCAGAACAGAGAGTGCTCAGTAATAGTTCCTGCTAAATTAAGAGGCCCAGCTCTGTATGCTTAATTGCTTATCGTATCTTTAGACTTGTACGAAATTGAAATACACGTGGTACTTAATAAGAAAGGAGGCGAAAATGAAAGGGAGAACGTTAATTTATTTGTTCCATGTGCAGAAAAAGGATAGTCATTTGCAAAAAGGTGCTAATTTAAAATGTTTAGGTAGTCGCTAATTTTATGTTCTTATCTGCAGCTTCGATCTAGTCCTAGGAACAAATGGTGTAGAATAGTGTAAGACAATAATGTGGGAGGAAGTTTTAATGTGTCCCCACACATTCTGTGGGACAATATTTTCTTAGTTATCGCACTATATGGGTTACTCGGTGAAAATGGACAGAATACGAACAGAAGAAAACGAGAGTAATGTAATGATGGATGGATTCCGGGAAAAAAAGGCAATGAGGGAGTGAATATCGAGATGACGGTTAATACAGTAAGAGCAGCAAGATAAAGATGATGATAGATCACTCGCAATTGCTGAAATTCTATTAAAGTTCTACAACACTTTGTGACTACTTGAACAAGACGAGAGATTTTTCTGTCTTATTTCTTTTGCATTCGAAAGCGAAACGGAGCAATATTTGAATACTATTTCAGTTAAACGTAATGAAACTATGAGCATCGCAGTGTGGCAAATGTTAACAGCATCCATTAGTGTGGAATGACAGACTGCCGTACCGTATGCGCTTTGTTTAATCAGGTCTAAAATTAACAAGGAGTGATGTCTATGTGTGTGGTCGGTATTGTTATAAGCTACTCTAGATCCAGACTATAGGGCGTCTATATTAAGTTCTAGATAGTCGAATATTCCAAGGCTCCAGCCTTTAATAAAAGTCAACTGTTCAGTACTACGTAGAATGAGCATGGAGACATTTGCCACGTTTTACTGCACGGTTCAATTTGTCATTGCTGCGTGTTTTCGTAACATTAGCATACACAGCCTCTAATGTTCCCAATACTGGGACAGAGGCTTCCTCCCTTCGAGAGGGAGTGCGCTGTAATCTACCACGACGGCCCAGTGGTTGGTATACATGTCTTTGAAGTTTTGGTTCTAAGACATGCCGGTTTCCGCACGATGTTTATCTTCACCGTTTTGAGAGCAGTGGTGATGAAATTATTTACACAAAGTAAAGTGGCTGCTTATGGAGACCCACGACCTACAACTTGGAAGTCGGGGCTGTTATACTGGGGTACCACTTCTCTGTGGCAGTTTTTGTCATAATTTATTTCGTCTTTTTCTTCGTCTTTTCTTTTACCGCGCTGTTAACGTGGTACCTAGCAAACCTCTCCGTGCATACCTACGTAGACTCGCATTTACTCTGTTACTAGCTGGTTCTCTTACTGGCTAATCTTTTCCTATTCCAGCTTCATCGTCAGGCTGTAGGATTGTGGGGTCTGTATCTTATTCTTATGTTGTTCGTTGTATAAAGTTTAAGTTTTTTTTTTGCTTTAGCGTGGTACTTCATTTCCTGAGGGTGTTCGTGAATATTCAAGCCACAAGTTGGCAACACTTTGACAAGAAGTCTTCCAGTTCGACAGTGAACTTAAAATATTTGATGTCATTCGTTTCATTCTTTCGTTCACCATTCAGTCCGTAGGCGCTTTGACACTTTTGACAGGTGCCGGGACCTGATGTCTCAGTGCTGCCACCTAGTGAACGTCATTTCAGAACACCCTTATTACAACGCTTTAGCAAACATGGCGTCTTTAGCCGTTTGCAATTTTTTACTCGTCTCTTGAAACAAAGCATATCAAAGTTAACCATTTGCAATCATTCTCATAATCAGCCTATAATGTTTCCACTGCTAGGAAACACAGGATTCTGCTCTTCGAGAAGGAGTGAGCTTTAATCTACCACGCAGACCCAGTGCGGGTTGATAGATGTCACATGTTTTCAAACTTCTGGTTCTAGGACATGTCGGTTTCCTCACGATGTCTTTTTACACGCTTTATATTAGCTTCACTTGTATGTTTGTTTGTATGTAACCGAATCCTTAGAGCGAGATCTTGACCCACTTTAAATGGTCAGATTTCATTTAAACTTTGTAATCTTATCGAGGACCGATGACAATTCAATAATTTAAAAAACATATTAAGAAAAATGAAAAAAAAGAAAAAAAATCACGTTTTTTTAGTTAGCAGAACTAAAAATTGAAAAAAAATAATAGTTTAGAAAACTAAAAAAAACGCTTTAAAAACCAAACTAAAAAAGGAGAAAATAATTTAATTCAATTAAAAAGCAATTTGTGGCTACTTAAAACAATAGCATTTCAAAATACTTAAGTAAGTTAACAATTTGCAATGAAGCAAATTATCCATTGTTTATTTAAAATTACCTTCTGTGCTTTGCTTGTGCAATGTGCAAGCTTGACGGTTTCTTCATAATGTTTTAAATATGTTTTGCTACTTACAATGGAATGACACACAAGGTGGATGGCCAGACGTATTTTGCTGTCCTTGCTCATGATGTAAAAAAGCTTGTAAAGGCATGTTTCTACAATGCCAGTTAGTAGTTATGAACAATCAATATCACCTTCCGTCGTCATTTTCCGGCCCTTGTCCCGATTGATTTTGGGAAGATTACTTCTTGATTCTTCTTTTTTTTTATAGGCCATTTCTACATAATGTAGGTATATCTTTTAGTTTCCATCTCGCAGAGTTCACTGTTTGGTCAAATTTCTTTAAAGGAGAAGCGTTAGTGGGGTTAATGTGTAATGCAAAACACTATCAGTAGGAACCGCTTACATTACGCTTACGTGGCTAAGCAGACAATTTTTTCGAATATACCTATTTTGAAAGAATGGATTAGAAATAACCTTCAAAATGATGCACATTTTGATTAATAGTGTGTTACGCAATTACGGTGCAGGGTGTTTTCTTTTTGGTGCGAAATCATCAAATAACTTCTCCCGCTCTGTTTTTGTACACGCACGTTAGCACTTCGGTGTACCGATAGTCGATCTGGCACCGTTGAAGGCACTGCAATATAACCCATGTCTCGATTTGAGGAGTGGCTTGAGAGGCGGCATGGCGTCCTCACCTTCCGCGTGACTGAGGTTCTCACGTAAGACGGTTGTTTCGGGAGGTTCCTGTTTCGGATAAGGCGGGGGCAGGGTGTCAGACTTTTACTGACTAAAACCCACCCGTGTTTCTTCAGTTGTTCTTTTTGTGTGCCAGGGGCCGCGGTATCTCTTTCAATCAACCCTCACCCCTGGCAGGCATCGGCCCTTGCGGACCCCACCAGTTGGTAGGGTGAAGGGTAGCGAGCGGAATTCATATTTTAATCAACACATAACCTAACACTGACCTCCAAATTGGAAAAAAAAGTAAATATACTTGAATTTCGCGGTCTACCTTAACGCATCTTCTAAAGTACTAATACTCAAGTATGTATCTATTTTATTTGCCTGCGTCCGTATGTCGCTGCGGGGTGCCAACTGAAAACCAGCGCTGGGTGTCTAACGCCCAGCAAATGCTGAGATGGTAACCCTTTCGGTATGGGCACGCTCAGCACAATTTTACTGCAATTTTATTGTTATGTTTATTGTTCTCTTTCTTTTTATATATATGTTTGTTGCTGCTGTGTTGTGTCTGTGTCAAATAAATGTTTTCTATTCTATTCTATTCTTTTTCTAGGATTTCTTTCTTCGAAGATATATCACTAGGAAGTGGTGAAAAGCGTACGTGACGACTTTCATGAAATTTAGTATGCAGGGGTTTCGGGGGCAATAAATCGATCTAGCTAGGTTTCATTTTTAGAAAACGTCCAACTTAAAAAAAAATGAGCATAGCTCGGTCATCCAGATATTAAGGTTTAATAGAAGCTCATGTTGTTACGTACTAAGCAAAGTATGCTAAAGTTGGTGAAGAAATGAAAAAGTAACGTTAAAAATCTTGAATTTCAAGCTTTCCCGTGAAGGTAATGGACAAAAACTGCATTTTGTTTTCGAAATATTATCACCAAACTTAACAGTAAACAGTGCCAAGGAATTCTAGAAATTTTATAGTAAGTAATAAGTACTTGGTGGAAAGTTTTCAAATATGTATATCCAAAGACAATTTAACCTTTTGCAATTTCTTTGCAAATTCTTTAACAAATAGAGTCATCACACTCATCACCAAAGATCGGATATTCGGATGCATATTCACCTAAAGTTGAGATGTTGGCTAACATGGAATGCGCTTTTGTATCGAAAAAGTCTTAATTTAGGTAAGTAATTTGTAATTTTTTTGTTTTAACTAATACAAACCACCCCTCCTTCAGTACATACACATATTTGTATCGGGTTAAAAAATATTTTTTTATTAATACACATCTGAATAGTTATGCAATCCAAGAATCCCGGGGTTTTTAATAAATATTACAAATAATTCATAAAGCTGCTTCCATACTTTCATAGCTAAAAATATCTTAAAAAATATGCTTTTGGTAAATATGCATCCGAATATCCGAACTCTGCTCATCACACATCAGACATTTTTGAAATGGCTATTTAGCTAGGTACATATATTGTGCCTATACGAGGGAAATTAAAAAATAAATATTTTGAAATGAGTCTGTTGTTGTTGTAGGAAGAATGCTGGCAAAAAATATATACATATTTTATTTTTACTGATGCAGATGAAAGTCAATTTTGTATTCCATTTCACGCACCACACAATGTAGATCTTATTAAATGCTCCATGTAAAGTATTCAAAATATAATATGTCCATAGACAATTTAAACTTTTACAAATTATTTTAGATATGTAACAAGTAGTCATCAGCCATTTTTGAAATTTTGGCTATATTGTGCCGATACGAGGGAAATGAAAAAATCAATACTTTGAAATAGTCTGATGCTGTTGTAGTTTTAGTAGGAATGGTGGCAAATAAACCACATTTTAATTTTACTGATGTAAGACAATTTTGTATTCCAATGGCCACACATGTAGAACTTATTAAATGCTCCATTTAAAGTATCTCATTCGATAGTGACAGTTGGTAATGTGACACAATTCTGCCAATTGTCTCGCAGTGTTAATTGACCCGCAGTATGTAGACACAGGCCAGTGGCCTCGAGGTGGGACTGGAGAGGGGAGAGACTTTATTAAGAACATCTTGTGGAGAAACTATTCACACTGACAAACAAAACAAACCATTGATAAATGTGCTACCAAAAGTATTTGATGAAGACGTAAACAGTTGGATCACAAGAAAAAGTGGATCTCATTTTTGTAGTACCAAAGAGACCCGAACCCGAAGTTCTAATTTTAAATCAGCTAACATGTTGCCAAAGAAGCAGTTTTTCTAGGTGTTCAATCGCGGGGGATATTACCAAGTTATTCGGAAATATTAAGTAAAAGAAAAATAAACAATTTATCTTGGAAGGAATATTTTAACGAGAGATCTAAAGTGAAAGGTATCTGGTATAAAAGTATACAGAGTGAGCCTCCTCATATACCCTGGTTCTCCGGATCGAAACTAAGTCGATGTCAAATTGTTGCTGTGCATCGTTTGAGGTCAGGACATATTCGACTAAACAACTTTGCTTTTCTCACGTGAAAATCGGACTCTCCTAACTATGAGGTGTGAGGTAAAATAGAAGATGCACAGCATGTGTTGGTGGAATGTGTTCAGTATACTAACAAAAGAAACGCACTGCTGAATTCTTTGAAATTGTCGGTAATGGATGTTGGAATGTTTCATGGCATCTTAGCCAATCCAACTTCTGAAGCAGCAAAAATATTATATACTTTTTTAATAGATAATAAATAAGATTAGGTTATTTTTTGTGTGATTTAGGTTAGTTTATTTAGTTTAAGAGTAAGTGATTATTTGTAAAAGCACGATGGGATTGACATTGTCACATTTGTGTACATAAATCCCTTAAATAAATAAAGAAAAAAGAAAAAAAGTTGTTACCTATCTTACTAAATTATACTCCAATTTGATTCGCCTGTCATATCACAGTTCCCACATTGTTTTTAAAAACACATAATTTAGCTTCAACTGTGTAGTTTGCATTCATGATTCAATGTTTAACTTCCTTAGTGAAAGTATTCTGTCCTATGTTATTAAGGTAGTAATTGCAATGTAGATATTATTCGTACAATGGCGACTTAGTTCGCATGTCAGAGGTCAGTGAAAGTACTTTTTATGGGCATTTTATGGGTAGTATGTTGTTTGTTGTGAGGTTGGATTACATGGAGGTGTTTTGGTTAATTAATAGGGTGCTATTAAAAGAGAGTGACTCGTGACTCATTGCTAAATTATAACAGCCGCATAGGTCGATTGCCGCAGTCGCGTCGTGGATGACCGTCAATTAGATATCGACGAGGGATCTCTGTGCCTCGGGTCCCGGCTGTCATACGTAGATCTTTGAGAGTCGTTACGGGTTGTCAGAAGTCAAAAAGTCTGACAACCAGTCTTACCAAAGTATCGTGTTACCTACTGACTAGGTTTTGGAGGTCAGAAATGCAGTCGCTCCATGTATAATACTGGTATTCGGCTTCATCTAGTAAGACTACAAGCCGACCTCAAAATAGTCGGGAAGACGCTAGGCAGATGATATCAAAAGAGAATAATGCAATTGATAAGCTGAGAAATAAGTCTGGTGAACTGGTTGGTGGGAAGTCTGCCCTTCAAACTTTGATCATTCAGCTAGATACTAATATGCAAGTCGAGAGTCAAGAAGTGAGGTTGACACAATGACAGGAAACATTCCAAAATGTTGAACTAATTCTAACCAACGCAAAATCTTGCCTTATTCCATTACTAAGGGGCCATTCAAGTATTACGTAAGCACTACAGGGGGGCGGAGGGGTCTTTGCTTTGCTTATTTTTGATGACATGGGGGATGGGGGGTCTGGATGGTGATTACGTCAGCAGAATTTATTTATTAACTTTTGGATTTTCTACAAAATTTAGTCGATTTTGGTTTGAACACATATAAAACGTTGACAATATACCAAAATCACAAGAAAGTGAGCAGACACGTTAGGTGTCTGCTACCAATGTTTACGTGAGCATGGGAGGGGGGAGTAAGAGCTTTTTTTTTTTTGGGTGGGAAATCATCAAATAACTTCTCCCGCTCTGGGTGGAGCGGGTCAGACTTTTACTGACTAAAACCCACCCGTGTTCCCTCAGTTGCCTGTGTGCCAAGGGCCGCGGTATCTCTTTCGAACAACCCGCACCCCTGGCAGGCATCGGTCCTTGCGGACCCCACCTATCACAAGAAAGTGAGCAGACACGTTAGGTGTCTGCTACCAATGTTTACGTGAGCATGGGAGGGGGGAGTAAGAGCTTTGCTTACTTTTGCTGACGAGGGGGAGGGGGGGGTCAATAATTGCTAAAAACTGCTTACGTAATACTTGAATGACCCCTAAGTTTTGTATTATTAGAGTGAATCTATGGCAGTAAGTCCAGACTCTAGCTATGATTAAGGAATTTTCTGATAGAAATACTAGTAAGGCTTCTTTTTCACCAAAGATGAGCTTTGGTGCGAGGATCTGAAAGCTAAGCTACAAAACTATGTGACCGTTTCCACGAATGCTAAAGGGGTGTCCATTATTTACGTGAGGCGTTTAGGGGGCGGGGGGTCGTGTTTAATCTCACCCAATCTGACGTGGGGGAGACGGGGGTCTTGTTAAATATCACGTAATTTATATTTCTCAAAGAAACAATGTAAAATTGCGAGTAAACTGGGTTAAATTAAGTAACACATGTTTATCCGCTAATATGGCTAAATCCTACAAAATAATATTTATCGCGGTTATGCGAACGCCACAAAGTAGCACAGTAGCTTCTCGATTGTTAGATCGGCCAGCCGAGCCAGGCAAACGCAATTCACAAACCCAACGTAAATAAGCGTTTTTACACTAAAAATACGCATTTTGAAATATCTCACGTGAGATTATGAGTTGGGGGGAGAGTCGAGCCAAATCTCACGAAATCTCACCAACGCGGGTTTGGGGGTCGAAAAATCGCCAAAATTGTCTCACGTAATTAATTGGCGCCCCCTAAGCTGTGTAGCGGAGCGAGTAAGATGTGCGAGGAAGATGCACAGCTCGAGAAATGCGATGCATCGTCAGTAGGGAAGGCACGAGGAGCTGTAGGTACTCTGCTTTGCACATAGCTACACCACTCGCGCATCCATAGCATGCATCCTTTCATCTATACTATAATAATACTAGCTAACCCGACAGACGTTGTCCTGTCTTAACTTTGGTGGACCACCCTTAACATTTAGGGGTATGAAAAATTGATGTTGGCCGATTCTCAGACCTACCCAATAAGCACACGAAATTTTATCAAAATCGGTTCAGCCGTTTCGGAGGTGTAAGGTAACTAACATTGTGACACGAGAATTTTATATATAAGATAATATTATAAAGAGGATTTTTTTTATTGTTTGTTTGCATTGAATAGGCTCCGAAACTACTGAACCGATTTGAAAAATTCTTTCACTGTTGGGAAGCTACACTATCCCCGGGTGACATAGGCTATATTTTATCCCCGTATTCCCACCGGAACGGGAACTACGTGGGTGAAACTGCGGAGCGCTGCTAATATAAAATACATAGCTTAGTTGTATCAGTTTCCACCAGTGTTACGCTATGTGGATCAATCAATATGATTGGTGAATATCAAACGTATCCATAGCAACGTAGCATAGCACATCTCAACAGCCTAACACTTGACTGATCCGGACATGGAACCCTTCATGACGAGTGCTATGCGATCGTGCTTGCGACCAAAACCTACACGGCAGTCGCCAAAACGATATTTTGCTAAAACATTCACTTTCAACAGATTTACACAGATTACGCAAACAAAACAATCATCTTTCCATTCAGAAAAACGTTTGAAAACAAGAAATAATAACAAAAGTGTGGTCCATTGAGTACCAGGCTTCCAGTCGTGACAGACAGCGTTTGTCAAGACGTTTAGAAAGTTTCCTAAGTTCACACAAAGCATAGGTACAGGTAAAATGAACCAAAATGGCGGGTAATTGTCATCTATTAAAGCACTTCTTGCTGTTTAGTGGACGTATGTAAATATGGACATGTTAGATTGTAATAATATTTGGTAATAGACCACTTGTGGGCGTGGGTTTTGTTTGTTAGACACCTATTTTTTATAAGATGCTTAAAGTAAAACAAAAAACCAAAAAAAAACGACTTTCGGAAAAACACTACAAAGTGAAAAATAACTTTAATTTCGGAAGTCGGTGTCTTTTTATATGTATGAATTTTTTTTTGTCACCGCCTTCCGAAATTAAAGTAATTTTTCACTTTGTAGTGTTTTTCCGGAAGTCGGTTTTTTACACTTTTTAGCTATAGTGCCTACCCCACACCAATTCGAAATTTCATCATCCTTGGGGTCAAAACAATGCATACCTATTTATGCGATTGCAGCAATCGCGGTTGATTTGCTGTCATTTTTTGAAGATTTCCGTTGTCTGTCTCTGAAACGCATCATCAGATCTATATGAAATTTTAATGGGACCATTTCAGAATAAACCCCTTTCAAACAAAAAAAGAATTTTGCAAATCCGTCTATATATGACGAAGTAATGATACATAAAAAAATGTAAATAAACATGTCGAATTGATAACCTCTATCTTTTTGAAGTCGGTTAAATAACAGGTTTAAACGACAAGAAACAAAAAATTGGAGGGTAAATACATAATAAATAGAAAGGTTTAAGATCAAAATCAGCATGTTTGGCAAACGGATTATTGATTACATTGATCTTTTAAATAAAATCATTCGTTGGAAGATGTTGTAAGGTTAAAGGCTTCTTTATACAGGCGCGACGCGACACTCGTAGACCAATTTCTATTATAACTTCATGGAAATTGTTCTACAAGTGTTGCGCCACGCTTGTTTGAAGAAGCCTTAAAGGTAGCCGACGAAATTCTTTTTTTTTACCTTTTTTGCAATTTACATGTTTAAAGTTCGCCGGCTACCCTGGCGCTTCCGTCTTAAGGAAAGGTCTCGGATTCTTCTTCGTGATGATGACAGTTCATCGTTTGATTTAGTTAGTAGAAGTCTGTAATAGTCTAGTCTTTCTTAAAGACCAGGGGGCCGATTCTACTAACAAATTTGTTGAAAAAACGCAATAGAACCGCAACCGAATCACCACTTTTAAGCGTTTTCGCATTCTACTAAAATGAACAACGGTCCAGCTGCGACACAGCTGCGGTTACGTTTTAGTTACGCCAACGATCGATTGAAACAATGTCAAAACCTATTCTACTAACAAAATCGAACATGAGCGTGACGTTTACTATAGGACAAAGTTAATGATAAAATTATGATCATATGTCTTTTAATTATAGAAAATACTTTTAGTGCCACATATTTGTGTTTAGTAACATTTTTAGATTCAACTTTTTTCTTTGTGTTAATAAAACATATTATTTTGGCATGTTGGTAACGCGGGTTACCCGCTGTGTTCCCGCTACAGTTCAGTTGCAATTCGTTTTAAGTTTAGTTTCCATTTTGCTTATAAAATAGTAGAATGACTTTTTATGTAACTATCGAACGGCGATCGAAATCGAACTGTTGTGGAAACACAATTTAACGTGTAACGTTGCAAATTAGTAGAATCGGCCCCCTGCTCTACATGGGTTGCCACAAGATTTCCACATGAAAACTCAAGGTTGGGAGCATTGATCTCAGTTATTAGCACACACAGACATGCTGTATCACCTATTATAGTCTGTCTCAAACTAGTATTATATTATGGTAGTTTATTTACTATAGGGGTTTTTTAAATTGTACACGGACCGTGCGTCTGCCATCTGGCCTCCGCAACTCGATATTTTAATACTAGACCGGTTTCCAGACTTTCGGCTTCTCACTACACACATTCAACTTGTTTTTTAGGTCTAACTGGTTATACAGTGCCTATGCGCTTAAAAAGCATATGAATTTAGTTCTTTCCGATTTACGAGGTGTCTTGTTTTAATATGGTCACCAGTTCATCGGGTCAGTTGAGCCTATCGCAGTCCACTGCTGGACATACTGCGCCACAACACCCTATTCTCCGCCAACCGCATCCAGTCTGTCCCAGCCTCGTTTTTGAGGTCGTCGGTCCAACTAGCTGGGGGGGCGTTCCACACGGCGCTTGCCGAAACGACGAGACAGTTGTGCTGCTGGGGAGTTTGTTGCGCTACTTCTTCTTCCCAGCTAAAGCACTAGGAAGTGGTGAAGGGCGGGCGTTTTGGGGGGACTGTCTTATGTAATTTTATTTTGACGTTCATAAAGAGCTGACTCTCAGCCTAATTTGAATAAATGACTTTTGATTTTGATTTTGACGTCTTCACTCCTAGACTTGTCTGCTCCACCGGTCATCGGTCTTTCGACAGACATGGCCAGCCCACTGCCACTTCAAATTGCTTACTCTATTAGCTCTGTCGGTCAACGCAAGAGTTTTCCGGATAACTTCGTTTCTGATTTTATCCTTCAAAGAAACGAAAGAAATTCATGGAGTGCCATGGACAAACTCTAGGCATTACTACTCCGTCTTAAAAATGGATTAATTGAGTGGCTATTACCTAGACTCTAGCTCCTCAGAAACATCAAGTGTACTGTGAACCTACAAGGTATGTACTCAATCCCTCTGTGGACATGTCAATCAATCCATTTGGTACCCACTAACAGTAGTAACGGCCCTCATTTTGACAGTTCATTGTGTTATTTACGTTGTTGAGCAGACAAATTTATCGAACGCATGAAGCAATAGATTAGCAATATCCTTCAAAATGATCCAGATTGGGATTGATAGTGTGTTACGCAATAAGGGTGCAGATCTGATTGATTCGGGTGGTTGTTACTTAGTTACGAGCTCCTCAAACACCTAGATTATACGTGTCTTAAACGCGAAAGTGTTAACCTGTTACTCAATCATTTTTCACTTCCTGGGTAATTTCGTACAAACCACACTGTGGTTGAGATCGTTGAGTATAAATGAAAAGAACGCTGAATTCCAGATGTGGAGGATAAATTGGATCGTTCTCAGGCTTATATTAGCATAATTCAAGTAGTTATTATTAAATAGTTTTTATTTACTACAATAGTTTTAATTTAGTCCTTAAGTTTAACACAAAACAAAGCTAATAATATGTACAGGTATATAAAAAAATAAAATAATCATAATGCATCAAAAAATAAGTCCGCATTGTTGTCAACGGGAAGAGTGCCCAAAAGGCTGGCGGCATTGCCACGTTGTATGGCAATGCTGATTCTTTGGCCGAAATATAGGCCAGCCTTTTGGTCACGTGAAGAGTTAACCAACCGCTTGGAAATATCTCGGAAAACTAAGTGGGCACTCGGACCCCATGGCCCTAGAGTTTCAACCCCAAACGGCTCGAATATATAGCTTCCAATAAGATTGGAATATTTGCGCCGTTTGAGGTTTTCCGCACCTGCAGCAGCCGCCCCAGCACAATTCGCCGTACTAGAAAGATGGGATGGCGCAAGGGTGTCGACACATGTTGCATCCCACACCAAAGGCCGACCTAACTTCCAAGGCATTATGGACATTCCGTCTGGTCTCTTCCCATCGTCGCGTGCCAAGCCATAGGGTTCTAAAACAGCTGGCACCCCGGCGGTGACAAGAGCACGACGGATGATGTCATTGATGCTGGCATGCCGTGCTATTCGGCCTGCGCTCCTACTGCAGGATAAGCCATGGTGTCTAATAGTTAATATCTAATTTTATATTACGATATACAAAATAAATACAAAAACAAAATGACACTTAGGCGTCGAAGTATTCCTCCGCATCGCTGTCATCAGGAAACGTACCCAGAAGACTGGCAGCATTACCACGTTTAATGGCAATGCTAATTCTTTGGCCAAAGAACGACCCGGTCACGTGAAGTGTCCACCAGCCGGCGAGAAATTTCCTTAAAGAGGAGACGTGCACTCGGGCCCCATGACCCGAGCGTTTCGACCCCAAACGGCTCAAAACTGTAGTTACCCATAAGGTTACAGTATTTATGCCGCTTGAGGGTCTCAGCAACAGCCGCAGCGGCGCCAGCACAGCCCGCCGTGCTAGGAACATGGGATGGCGCAAGGGTGTCGACACATGTTGCGTCCCACACCAGAGGTCTTCCCACCTTCCAAGGCAATAACGTCATGCCGTCTGGTCTCTTCCCATCGGCACGTACCAAGCCATTTGGTTCTAATATCTACCGCTGGGCTCGACGAATAATATCGTTGATGCTGGCGTGGCGAGCTATGCGACCTGCGCTCGTGCAGCAGGACAGGCATAATTAGCATAATCGTTATCGCAAAAAGTGGGCTCATTTCATCATCTCCCTAGCCGTTTCACAACTATGTTGGGGTCGATTTCCAGTCAGATGCAGCTGAATACCAGTATTTTACATGGAGCGACTGCCAAACTGACTGCCACAATCCAGTTACTGGGTAACCTCTTGATAAGACTTTAGTTGTCAGACTTAAAAGTAGGCCATATTTACGGAATCATTTAAGGAATGAAATTCTGAAAACTGCGCAGAGCCATCAAAATCGCATCCTCTTTTTACACGCTTTATATTAGCTTCACTTGTATGTTTGTTTGTATGTAACCGACTCCCACTTTAAATGGTCAGATTTCATTAAAACTATGTAAACTTATCGAGGACCGATGACAATTCATAATTTAAAAAAAAAATTGAGAAAAATGAAAAAAAAAGGAAAAATATCACGTTTTTGTAGGTAGCAGAACTAAAAAATAGAAAATAAATAATAGTTTCAAAAACTAAAAAACACGCTTTAAAAACCAAACTAAAAAAAGGAGAAAATAATTTAAAGCAATTAAAAAGCGTCGGGTGGTTGACATTAAGTGATTATAAAAATACCTCAAAAAGCACCCCACGCTTTTTAATTGAATTAAATTATTTTCTCCTTTTTATAGTTTGGTTTTTAAAGCGTGTTTTTTAGTTTTTTAAACTATTATTTTTTTTGGTTGGGACATCAACAACTGAACAACCAATTACTTTTTTCTGCTAACCTTACATATCAACTATTTTGTGCCAATATTTGAAGAATAATAATGACAGGTTACCTTAACCATTAACTAACAAAAGACACCATTCCAAGTTTACCTGCACCAAAAAAATACTTTTAAAACGGGCCCGAGCGCGTTTGGCGTTCCGATTGGCCCTAGATTGGAGACCGACTTATCGGAGCCGCGTAGAACGCGCTCAATGTGTTTGATCGAGATGGTTAAATGAAACTCACACTAGGGCCACTGGGTGGAGCGAGAGGGCGTGTCAGACTTTTACTGACTAAAATCCACCCGTGTTCCTTCAGTTGCCTGTGTGCCGGGGGCACAGAGTGCTTTATACTAGCCAGGGGGCCACGGTATCTCTTTCGAACAACCCGTACCAAACGGCCCTCATTTACTGTTAGTTAATCTTATGCCTTTTAGGTGTTTCGCCGCTGTTATTATGCTTTCATGAAGTTTTATAATTAGCGGCATTGTTAAAAAGTTTTTAGACGTGTCTTGTTCTGTTCAGTTTATTTGGTCCACAGTCGCATTCTCGACTGGTGGGAATCGGGAATCAAACTATACTGTTTTTTTTGCCTTAGTAAATTCAGCAGTCCGCGGTCTAAATTCGAGCCTGGTTAGTGGCAATTGGGTCGCATAAAAAACTTGTAAATTGTAAAAAACTATATTTTACAATTTAATACTACGAGTACTACTTTTACAGACGATAATGGGTCAATCAACTATTTAACACACACTTTGAACAGGTTAGAGAAATCTTTTTTCGTGCTGACACCAGCCTAGTTTGAATAAATGACAAAGACAAAGACAAAGACAAAGACAAAGACAAAGATATTTATTCGTTGGATATGGTAGATACAGAGTTGGTCAAGTATTGATTTGATTTGATTTGCGAGCGAAGGCAAACATAATTGAAGCTACTTACGATAAACAGAGCCATCGATGTGTTTCTTGGCGAAATTCTTGAACGTAACTCAGTATACGAAAGAAAAGTATTCTAGTAGGGGACACAACTTTAGGTTTTTTTTTTTGTTTAAACGGTTTGTATTATTACAGTTTTGTATTACACACGATATAGGTACTGTGTTATACTGTCTTTTCTATAATAAAAATTACCTGAAAGCGAGAAGTAAAACTTCATTTATAATGAATAATGATAGTGCACAAGTAAATGTGGTCTTCAGACAGGAATATTTTGAATAGTGCGAATATTTCGTATCGTGAGTTACCATAAAATTTTATAGAAATTAGAGAATTTTGGCAACGTAATCTAGAGTTCCATTGTGCCTAACAATCTTAGGTTCAATCACGGTGATTTGTAACACTTGTTTTGTGTATGACTATCGTCAACGTGTCGGGGACAGCACAATGTCGGTTAAATAGTTGATCGACCCTAATAACTCTTAGACATGTTCATACTTTTCCTTTCAAAACGAATTATAGCACATTGTTTATGTTATGCGTTCTACTAAGCATGGTCTGGAAAGGCTTATGATACTAGGCCGGGTGGATAGAAAACGCGTTCAAGGCAGAGCAGCGTCAAGATGGTCAGGCGCGACCAAGAGGGCTGTTGGAGGCAGCATCTACCGAGCGGTCCACACTGCAAGACACCGCATAACTTGGAGACGCTTCGTTTGTGGTCGCGATCCTGGGGTCTACTCTCTAAGCACTAAGTCTGTAGTTACGGCCGAAGTTACGGGCGTTTCGTACTCCGTATCACCTGCGGACATAAGATTAGGACCTGATAAGATAAGGACCTACTTCGGGGTCCGCACTAAGAATGTATGACACAACCATTTGAAAGTTGTCCTAACTCGAAGGTTTTATTCTCCGTCCGAAAAAGTTAATAAATCTCGAGTAAAGTTAATTTAAAAATTACGAATTCCTTTCTGACGGGTCCGTATCTTCGTTGACGGACTTAGAGAGCCTCCTGAGCATTGAGGGAACGACGAAGAAGAAGATAGGACATTGTTTCATACAAAGACAATTCAATTCACTCATATCGAGCTTGATGATATACAAATACTCGGCTGGACTATGCTCAGAGTTTCTTTGAAGGATAAAATCAGAAATTAAATTATCCGGAAAAGAACCGGAGTTACCGACATAGCTTGGAGCTTGGAGCAAACGAGACCTGGAATGAAGACCGCGTATCGGCAAGTGTTGCATGGGACGCTCCCCAGCTAGATGCACCGTGACTGGGACAGACAAAATGAAGAAGGCGGAGTACAGGTGAGACGTCTATGTCCAGCAGTGGACTGCGATAGGCTGAGTTTAATAAAGAAGAAAAAACTTGGTTGCCAGTTATTATCTATAAGTATTTAAACTTCTCATTAAATTGCACTAGCAGGCTATGCACGAAAACCGTAGAGAAACGTTTTAGACAAAAATGACGTTTCCGTGTAGACAATTGACAGTTTTGTAGACAAGCGATTTCTATACTACGGTAGAGTAGAAATAGAAAGCGTCCTGCTAAGCCTGCAGCACTGGCCGTTAACAAAAACCGTTTATGCACTAAAAATGGCTATCTATACAAGTTGGTAATGTGACAGCTGTCAGAATCAATTTGATGCAGGCACGACACTACCTTTCACCGAGTGATTGACAAGCGTTTAAAGATACTTGACGAAACTGTAGTTTTGTCACGGTTAAAATTATATGCTATTTTTTCCTTATAAGTTAAAAAATCCAGGCAAGTGTGAGACGGAGTGTCGGACTCAACTTGAATACCATCGCACAATATTTTTTTTTTTTTAAACACGGTTCTTGTATGGGGTTATACGTATGTACACACGGCTACAGCTACACATCACACTATACATTTCCAGTTTACGCTGATCTCGCACTGTAAGGAAATCCTATACAATGCAAGATCAGCTTATACTGGAAAAATGTATCTATAGCTTTATGTGTAGCCGTGTGTACACCTGTGAAAATGTCAATAGTCTACCTATTACGGTTCAAGACATACAGTCAAAAGACGGACGGACGGACGGGGGGACGGACAGCACAGGCTTAGTAAAAAAAAAAACTGAAAATCAATGGCTTTACTATAGCTTGTTTGATGACTCTGGTTAATACTCATTGATATACAAAAACCTCAATTCTGGGGGTCTAATTAGGCCACTTTGGCAGGATCATAAAAGGACCATTATTATGAATTGATTGAATATATTAGATGAATTGCGTGATATGAATTGTACGTAGTTAATATTATGAATTGTCAGTTTGTGACTATTTTATGATTTTTTATTATAAGTATGTAATTTATTTATTCTTTGTTTGTTTCAGTTCAGTACTAACCCCACAAGATCAACAGTTATCCCAACTGTATCATCGAAGATCATTATCGGTTTTTTTTTGTGTTATCACACGTTTTTCCAATTCACTTTAGACATTGGCAGAATAGTCGACATCGGCATTGCTTGCCATATGAAAAAATAGAATAGAATTATTTTTTATATGATTCATCATACTAAGATCCGTCTATGATTCTGCCAAAGTGGCCCTTTTAGACCCCCTGCACCCTAATTGTGTAACAGACTATTAATCAGAATCTGAATAATTTTGAACTTTATTGTTAATCCATTGCTTCATATGTTTGCATAATTCGTTTGCTCAGCAACGTAAACAACGCAATGAATGTTGCGGAACTGTCAAAATGAAAGCTGATAGTGTCGTACGCATCTACCCCTTTGGTCCATGATCTCCTTTTCTAGATGAACGTTTTTTGCTCAAATCTATCGAGATTACGAAATGCATCGATGATCAAAAAGTGCCGATAGAAGTTAATAGACGTTAAAAAAGTGCTGACTCTCAGCCTAATTTGAACAAATGACTTTTGATTTGATTTGATTTGCATCAGACATAATTTTTATTCTCATTATATTGCTATTCAACGACTGAGCAAAAGCCTTATCTCACACTTCTTACGTTCGCCCTCTTTAGGGTAATTCCGTCATGAAACTAGTTAAGACAAAAAATGCATGCTCTTGTTATTTTGTGTTTTTTTTATCATCTTTTTATACCATGTTTTACAGCAAATAAATATTATTATTATTCTTAAAAATATCAATTTGATTGTCTTTTCTGTTATATCTCAGTTGCATTTATTTCGTTAGATGCTCGGTTAAAGTCTTTGCCTAAATAACAAGCAAAAACCAAGCAGCTACTTTCGCCATTATTAAAAAAAAGAATCATACGACCAATCAACAAAAATCCAGCCTCAAATCTAGGCTGAATAACAGCCTTCACAAACAACTAGGCATTATCTCGGCTTCCCACGCTTAAAAACAACAAAAAAACACTCGAATTGTTGACAAACCGCTTCGCCGAGGTCAATGACCGCGCGTAATCGTTCAATCATTCATTCACTGAGTGAATGATCTGTGTCGATGATCGTTCGAAAAGATGTTTTGATTCGCTCGTTGAGCGATTTTCGCTAGTTATTTTTGGTGTTTATTCTTTTTTGATGTGGTTTTCTGATGATGCTAAAACTTTTAGTAGTTATTATAATGACATGCAAGCAATTTGTATTGTGGAAAACATCCATTTTTGATTTTCATTCTTTGTCGTTTTTTGACAAGCAATAGGTAGGTAGGTTCTATGTAGGGATGCCAGAAGGCCAATTCTCGTAATTAAAAACGTTCAAAATGAGAGTTTTTGGCGGGATCGGGTTTGGTAGTGAATTAATCATTACATGTAAGTATAGTGAACATTTTGCACATTGCACAAGTGTAGTGAAGGTGAAAATAAGTGATTAACGTGGACTGTTCGTGTTCCCCCCAAAACTCATATTAGGTTGTTGTAAAGTTGCTACCGCTTTTTTTTTTTGTATGCGAAATCATCAAATAACTTTTTCCGCTCTGGATGGAGCGGAAGGGCGTGTCAGACTTTTACTGACTAAAACCCACCCGTGTTCCCTCAGTTGCCTGTGTGCCAGGGGCCGCGGTATATCTTTCGAACAACCCGCACCCCTGGCAGGCATCGGCCCTTGCGGACCCCACCAGTTCGTGCTGACATAGGCGCGCGTGGAACACAACGCGCCGTTGACCCAAGTTGCTACCTTCGTGCCCGATATCGGGCCATTCACTTGATCGAAAATAAAAATTACTTGACACTGGCTAAATGCACAAACCGTGCGAAGCTAAAACGCAAAAAAATAAAAAAATGTCTAAATGTCAACTTGTCAAAAATGTATCGAAACTGAGGTATTTTAGACAGATTGAGACTGAGTTCAGACTGTGACGTTCTTAAAATTACGAGAATTGCCTCTCAGATATAGTCCAGATCATGTTTGGGGGGGAGTAAGGGGGGAGCTAAGGGTACGCTAGATTCGTGGAGGCTATTTTAATGTGCACTTGCTGGCGAAATAATAATTTTCTAGATAATTAATTAGTGTTTAAGTATTTAAATTAATTCTGAGAACTGGTTATTTGTGCAGAACATTTCGACACTATCGGACATAGTATAGACACGTGTAGTGTCTGTTCCAAAAATGTCATAAGAAAATGTAAACAAACCTGGTTCAGCGGGGAAAATGCGTAACACACTAACAGTAGGAATGGATTTCGTTTTGACAGTTCAATTATTTACGTTGTTGAGCATACACATTTTTCAAACATATGATTCAATGGATTAGAAATAAACCTTCAGAATGATTCAGATTCTGATTGATAGTGTGAGTAGAGTACAGGTTAAAACGGAATTATTAATACGTTCATTTATAGAAGGTTACACTTCACAACTATATCACCATTTTTTCTAACAATTATTGTTAGAATAACAGTATAAAGTAGTCATTGAAAAATCATCGGCGAAAATATATCAGACGCTCCTGGTTACTAATCTTTTTTGCCGACGCTACTGTATACCATACAAATTATTACTCCAAACATTCGATCAGCAATTCTACTGTTTATAACCAGAGACAAGTTATGACTGCAGCGCAATGCACTTTGATCTTAGCTTGTATTTAGGTCAGCTTCCAAAACTAGCTGAAGAAAATATAAACAATGCCAATTTGTAGTAGCATGATCAGCCTATAATGTTCCCACTGCTGGGATACAGGCCTCTTCTCTGTGAGGAGTGGGCCATAATCCACCACACGAGCCCAGCGTTCGAAATCAGCAGGCACTTTACTTTGTGTGTTTAATTAAAACAGCGTGAGAAAACTGGCTTGGCTTAGATCCAGAAGTTCGAGACATGTGACATCTACCAACCCGCACTGGGCCCTGGGCTGCTTAATTGTTGCATATGGGTCACATTATCACGCCCTGGGCCTCAAGTCTGCTATTACAATAGTGACAGAATGGTCTATCATTGATTTCATAATTGCTAATTTTGACAAGTTTGGTAATCTACTAATATAATGGCGTCATTATGACTTTCCAATGGTCAGCCACTGACACTCCATTGAAAGAAATGGCATTTATTGGCAATCTCGTACATAATGATAACATTAATAAATAATATGTAAAAATGTATAAATGTAATCTGGCATGAATAAATGTTCAAATTTAGTAGTTAGTAGTTTTTCGAAAATCATTTCTACTAACGGGTTTTATAATAATGGCAATACGACACTGCTATTATAAGTATTATAACACAATTCTATTACGAGATCTTTGACCGACCAATGATCGACCATTATGAATTTAGCAGATTACGAACTTTTAGCAAAATGACAAATGAATGACAATGGGATCGTGTTGGAATGACGAATTTATAAAAATAGCAGACTAAGGCCCCTGGAAGGAATATATCAAATCACAAGTTACCCTGTAGAATTCGTGCCGCTACGAAAGAAGTAGAATTACGAAGTCTACTTCAACAGTAGAAGTGCCTTAATTTAGAGAGGCAACAGGATACAGTACTAAGCATAAAATTACCACCAAAGGGCCTGGCAAAAAACCTTCAACACTACAATAATAATGACAGCACTTAATCCACCACCTAATGGCATTTAAACTCTGAGACAGGACAATACAGTTTATGAGATCGTCGAGAGATAGCCTGACCCCATTTAATCTCCATTTTAAATGCCATCTGCGCACCGCGACATTCTAAAAAAAGCATTGATCGTCTTATTTGGCCAGTGCAAGTTAGTCGATAATGGTGACTTTACTTGCGAAAGTTAATCTGTTAGTTCTAATTATTTATCAAATTCTAAATCGCCCTGTGATTTCTTATTCTTCAGAGTAAGTTATGCCTTATGGTTATGACATTGCAATAACTTAGCCCACGTTCGAACGACGCCGATGTAAAAATATCGCGACGGGATTTTATGGGAAGGTGAAAATCCAACAGTGATTTTTCGACGCGCTCTGTTAGATTTTGAACGCTCGGTTCGCCAGTGTGCGATAAAATCCTGCTGCGATATATATAGTTACGTCTAGCTTCGATATGTCTACGTTTGCATTACGTTAGACCACGTTCTTGCGTATCGCCGTTTTGTTAGCAAACTCGCATCGAATGATACATTATAAATAAACGTTGCAAGTCAATCTCCGCTTGCACCGCAGAAATAATCTTAAATAACTCTTTCCTGTAAACATTTATAAAATGCGATGTCTGCGGCGCGTACGGCTCACGCGGCGTGTCTAGGTGCGCGTCCACCTACAGGATCCGAAACGTCCACTTGGATTTACTTACTTCATACTTAAGTGATAGGATTCAGAGAATTAATGTTAGGAATAAATAATAGAAATAGATCTCCTGGATATATATCCATATAGCAACGTAGCGACTAAGGGGTCGCGCAAGGCTTAATTCTTGGCCCGTTGTAGTTTATTTTTTATATATAAATGACTTTCCTTAGCTCATAACATAAAGGTTATTAATGTGTTAGCGTGTGTTATTGGTTTCATACCTCTTCTTGTGTCACTTTACCGGTCATAACCAATTCAATAAGTATATTAATTTCTCAGCCCTCCTTAAGGCCATATGGCAAGAAATACCGGTCCCTTTTGATATCGATATCAAACCGGCAAAGCTGATTACACAATTTGAATGACTAATTTCATTTATTTTTATTTGCCATTCAATAAAATACAGCTGTAAGCACGACCCTCTTTTGTTGACGAGTCGGGTAAAACAGCTGTTTGCGCCGGATGTGGCCATAGAGACCGGATGTAAATGGATTAACTGTTGTTTTTGCTGCCATAGAGCGCGCGTTTTGTTTTTTGCGCGCCATTCCAGTCGGAGAATGGCAAAGGTATTTATGGCAGATGTATGTGGAAATGATCTTACTATTTGATCGCACTAGTTTCTTTAATGGTGTTCTTTTTAATTGTTATTTAATACAATTGAATGGATGCCCTGAATGGGGTCGTTTTTATCTTTAATAGTCCTCCAGACCGTGTTTTGGCCTTGGTGGTCAATCTCAACGGAGACTAGCTTTCGGCGCGTGAGATATTATAGTGCAGAAGTATGTGCGCAGACACAGGTGCACTATTTCTTCCCTCACTCGTGTAAGCTAAGGATTATCTTTTGTCTCAACTGTTGCTATCTCTTTCCAGAATCAGTACGCAAGCGATGTCGCTGGGTGACGTCACGTCAGCTCGTAGCTCGCCAGCGCCAGAAGCGTGCCCCGAGTGCGATACCAGCGCTTCTGTCACTTCAGATTTGCACAAGGTATAGCATAGCTACTCCTTAATACCAACTTATATTATGAGAGCAATGATGGACCAGTGGTAACGGCCCCGACTTACGAGTTGTAGATCGCGGGTTTGAACCCAAGCAAGCGCTTTAGTTTGTGTAAATAATTTAATCACCACTGCTCTCAAAACGGTGAAGGAAAACATCGTGAGGAAACCGGCCCGGAAAATGTCCTAGAATCAAAACTTCGAAGATATGTGTCATCTACCAACCCGCAATGGGCCTGCGTGGTGGATTACGGCCCAAGCCCCTCTCTCATAGAGGAGGCCTGAATCCCATCAGTGGGAACATTATAGGCTTATTATGTGAGAGGCTCTTCCCAATAGGTGCTACAACGTGCCAGTTGCCGAATACGAATTTCTGGAATTGTTGATTCGCCCACAAATAAATCAACTTGTGCGAGTTGCCTATAGTTTTTTTAAATATGATTTTTATTAATGACGATTCGCGATTCGGACGAGTTAATTCGTGCGCTTCGACTAATAAACCGTAATTTATCGTCAGGTATAAAAAAAAATGCTGTTTCATACATTTTGACCGTGTAAGTACTGCACTTTTTTTTGTTAACAGATTTTTAAAATACATAATTATTGCAGTTTTTTTTCGATAACCGTCGAAACATTTCTACGCTAACGCGTTTAGAATAATAATGTGCTGAATTCATGGTTTCAGTTTGCGATGACGCTGAAACAGTAAAAAATGTGATTGACTTAAGCTACTGAAATGCCTATCGTAATGAGAAACGAAACAGTTTGAAATCGAATGCCATCTGTCAACGCCCTCAGGCTTCTGAAAAGAACGATTGTCACATTAAATCCTAACATCTCTCCTTCTCAATTCCAGTACCAAGTAGCATGCACGTGCAAGCCAGCATCAGCTCAGTACGCATGCGCAGACGATCCGGGGCCCCCACCGCCCGCGAAGACCGACACCCCGCCCGCGCTGCCCCCGCGGCCTCCTACCAGCGTGCTCGCAGCTACCAACAGGAGGAATAATGGTGAGTTTGGGATGTGTGCAGCCAGGCGGTGCTGTAAGCGTAAGGGATGGTGGATGATGGTAACTGCCTTGTCAGTCTGAGGAAATTATAGAATTTTAAGTGTATGGGAACGAGCAAAAGCTTCTATTCTTTTAAGCTAAGCTGTACGAAATTATGTGTAATTTCCAAATGGTTGTGAATTTTGGTGAAAGCAAAATGATTGTTTGCTTGGGTTCTCAGTTCTTTGATTTTATCGCTGATCCGTTACTTAAAATATATTAGAACAGCGACGTAATTTCGTAACACACACTTGCAGCAAGAATTTTGACAGTTCAACAACATTCATTGCGTTATTTAAGTTGCTGAGCAGATAAATTTTGTGAACATATGAAGCAATGGATTAGCAATATCCTTCAAAAGGATTCATACCTATTTTAATTGAAGGTGTGTTACGTGTCACCTATTCAATTGAGGTGCTGGTAGTTTTGTGCAAAATTATTATCTTCTGTTGTGCAAAAAGGACTTATCATGAGGAAACTCAAAAGTTTCTAATTTTGAATTGAACTATTGAAGTGGAAGTGACCGAAAGCGTGGGCTTGCGGACGGCGAGTAATGGGTAGCTCGCTGTCCGGTAAGGACTAAGCCCGGGTCGACGGCGCGTTGTGTTCCACGCGCGCCTCAAAGAGATGTCAGCATCAACTGATGGGGCCCGCAAGGGCCGATGCATGCCAGGGGTGCGGGTTGTTCGAAAGAGATACCGCGGCCCCTGGCACACAGGCAACAGAGGGAACACGGGTGGGTTTTAGTCAGTAAAAGTCTGACACGCTCTCCTGCTCCACCCAGAGCGGGAGAAGTTATTTGATGATATCCCACACAAAAAAAAAACGATTGAAGTGACATTTTGACTGGTGGGAAAATTGTATTTTTGTTACCAAGTTCTGAAAAGAAACTTCTATTTAATAACGAAATACCTGTCGCAAACGCATGACAGGTAATCGACCCAAAAATGTCAACAAATCTTGCAGAATAGTTAAGTTTCTTTTCTTGTTATAAGAAAGCCGCTACGATATTCGGCGGCATACAATTTTATTGTTACCAAAATGCTTTATGTTTTCCGGACATCAATCTAAGTTTTTGCTCTCAATTTCTACATTAGCAACGCCTAAAGCATTATTGTTAAGGGTCCATTGAAATGTATTCAATGTGTGGGTGAAATAAGGTTCCACCAAAACGAGACCGAAATGTCATTCAGTACAAAAGATTTTAAAAAAAAAAACTGATACCCGTACATCAAACCTTTTTGCACAAACCTACCTGTTCTATGGCTAAAAAAATATACCTATCTACACAGTAATACAGTTTGAGTAGGTACACAACAAAATCTATAAGTCACATTCCCATACATTTAAGACCTTTCTACCTGAGTCACATAAAGAACCCCATTGCTTCTGCGCGAAACGGCCATTGTCAAATCACATAACCTTACAACGTAAATTCAATAATGCAACGAGAATTTGTTTATTGTGGAAATAAACTCGAATAATACGTGAATTGATAATATTCGTGATAAATAACAGTTAATTCGTGAAAAATTAAACGTGGTTTGTGTTATAAAGTGATAAAAACAAAAGAACGGGGGAAAAATAAGAGTCGAATATATGGAATTGAAATTTAAAATTATAAGGAATTGATAGGTTTTAAATAAGGAATTGGACGTGTAGACCTTAATTCAGCCAGTGCTTGTATATCAGATTGTTTTTATATTGGAAGAGGTCATTGTTCTTTACGCTCGGCTGGCTTGGGGTGTAAATATCGATTTTATAGAAAAGGCGCGAGATTTGAAAGTTCAAGGTGGAATTTGAACGTTGTGCCTGTGCGTTGTTGTTAAAAATTAAAAAAAAATGAAGTGACAGGGCGGGGAAACGGACAGTGTAAATAATTTTAGTGAAAACTCTTTCTGGTTTTCTTTAGTCACTGGATGGTTTTAAGTGATTGTGGGACTATTAAAATGGGTAACCGTTTAGTTGGTTTGTGATGCAAGCCTGTGGTGTTATGCAAGTTGTTCAATACCAAGTATCAACTCCAAGATCCACAATAGCAGCTGAAGTACCTCAACACTATGTGCCGCCGCCACCATACTTTGGTAATTTGTGTTTTGAAATATTATACATAGACGGGATAGTCTGGTTAAGTGGTCACGAACTCTTAAGGACAAATACAAGACGCTAGGTATATATAAAAAAAAAACTGTAGAATGAAAAAAATAAAATCATATAAACTACACGGTTCCAATCGGTCGTTTCCTATGAAGAAGAGCCGACAAGAAACTCTATGGTTACTCTTTTAAAAATAATTGTATTTTTCTTCTAATTGGCTTTTACAATGTTTTTATATTACAGTGATAATAGTTATGGGAGGGCAGTCAACAATCGTCGAAAACAGCATTTTTTTACGTTTTTTACACAATGATCGAAACTTTTTACGACTAGGTACTAAAAGATAGGCTTGTTATCTTACAAAAAAAAACATCGCTTCTGATCACGATCGCCGCTACTTTTGTATGGCAAAAACCAACGAAGTGCGAGTCGGATTCGCACACGAAGGGTTCCGTACCACAAGGCAAAAAACGCCGAAAAAAAAAACACGTTTCTTGTATGGAGACCTCTATAACTTTTTTACTTGTTTAAATTATTTGTTGTTATAGCGGGAACCGAAATACACATTTTGTGAAAATTTCAACTGTTTACCTATTACGGAACATGAGATACAGCCCGCTGATAGACAAACGGACGGACAGACTGTGGTGGCTTAGTAAATTATAGTAATAGGGTTCTTCTTTATTGAGGGTGGGTAATTATCAAATAACTTCTCCCGCTCTGGGTGGAGCAGGAGAGCATTTCAGACTTTTACTGACAAAAACCCACCCGTGTTCCTTCAGTTGCCTGTGTGCCAGGGGCCGCGGTATCTCTTTCGAACAACCCGCACCCCTGGCAGACATCGGCTCTTGCCCGTTGGTTACCGTTCGGTCACGGAACCCTAAAAACGAGTCAGTCGAGATCGTGGTTAAAATATTTGTATTTCGTGCGTTTAAAGCTTTATAGTACTTACAGACGCCAGCACATCAAGCTATCTCAAACTGTCAAATTTTTCCAATTGAACATGAACCTTAAGCTTTTGTAATAAAGTTGAAACTCTCCCAAAGAAATTTGACAGATTTGAGTAACTTGATGCGCTGGCCTCTGTACAATTGTATAGGTTCAGTGTCACGGCGAATTAACGATTTGTCGGTTTACGTAAAAAAGTTTAACTTCAAAAGTAATTGTTGTTTATGGTAGTTTGATGAACTATTAACTTAACGAGGATTGGATTTAGGTATTTTTGCGTTATTTCCAGAATATGAGGAGCGAATAAGTTGTTTTTTTGCAAGTTTCTAGCTTCATTCCACATGTCTTGAAATCCACTACAAAAAATAACTGAGGGTTGTAAGTAGGCGGCACACGTGTTCAAATATGTTTCACGAGTATATTCTATATTTTACGATGTCTATCTTTTGTCGGAAGAAAATAAATACTTAACCATGAAAGCGAAGCTCGCTCTCTTTCGTCTAAGAGCTGCAATTAGCCTACAGAACCCTAATTAAGAAACACACTATTGATCTGAATAATTCTGAATGGCATGGATGGTCCATTGGCTCATATGTTCGAAATACTTGTCTGCTCAACAACATAAGTAACGCAATTAATGTTGTTCAACTGTCAAAATTAAAGCCATTCCAACTGTTAGTGTGTTGCACAATTGCCCCGCTGGTTCAGGACTTACGTTACTCCGTTGTTTATTCTATGATTCTTCACTCATCTAAAAATGTTACTCTGATTCCAGCTTCGGTCGGATGTAACGGGAATGAGGGAACGTGCCGTCGGCGTAAATATGCATGGTGGTGTGTGGGATGCGGAGCCCTGGCGGCCGCGCTGGGCGGGCTACTGGCTGCGCAGCACATCCTGCTCCGGGCTTACACTGCTTCTCCTCAACTTCTGGAGACTGTGCCCGCCGCTGTTCCGGCCGCTATGGTGAGAATTACAAATAAAAATCATCGAGGACCGACCACCCTCTTACGGCTGGGAGAAGGAAGCAACGATCCTACGTAAGCCAGGCGATGGCTCGCCGTAATCGGGTGGTCGACTTGCCGTAAACGGGTGCTCGGCTCGCCGTAAGCGGGTGGTTGGGTTGCCGTAAGCGAGTGGTCGACTCCCCGTTAGCGTGTGGTCGGTCTGCGCAAGCAGACCAGCACCCTAATTGAATAACATACGATTAATCATAATCTGTTTCATTTTGACAAATCAACAATATTCATTGTGTTATTAAGGGCGATTGTTCTGAAAGTTGGCAACGTCGCAAAAAGCTGTCAAATATTTCTTACTTGTTTTTATTAATTTGTTAATATTACTTTATGGAAGTATGAAATATCGCTAACTATTGACCTAAAATATGAATAATGATTTGCAATTATAACACTAAATTTGATGTTGTAACCGTTTTAGATGTAAAAAAGGCATTTGGAAAGTTTCCAAGTTTTTTTTTTACGTATAAAACTAAATATTCGGTGTTAAGATTTTAATTATTGCATTTCATAATCATCATTTTAGGTCACTAGTTAGCGATATTTCATATTTCCATACAGTAATATCGCCAAATTAATCAAAACAGGGAAATATTTGATAGCTATTTGCGGCGTTGCCCATTTTCAGAATAAACGCTCTTAACGTTGTTGAGAAGACACATTTTTCGAAAATGTGAAGCAATGGTTTAACAATCTGTTTCAAAATGAAACAGATAATGATTAATTGTAAGCGGGTGTTCCGCTCGCTGTTAGCAGGGCGTCAGCCGATGGGCTACGTTATCTTATGGATGCACAATCTCGGTGTCTGTTGTTTAGTACCTGATCCTGAACCAGGGCGATGCCGTTACGATGTTTATAAACGACAAAGGTTACAATCATCATCATTTCAGCCGAAAGACGTCCACTGCTGGACATAGACCTCCCCCAATATGAGGGGGTTTGCGATAATCGCCACGCTTGGCAGGCGGGTTGGCGATCGCAGAATGGTGGTAAAATGCATAGAGAACGCTGCTGCCCATTCTCTAGTAAGTCCCTTAGTCGCCTCATACGACACCCACGGCAAGAGATGGGATGGGACTTTACATCCGACACCACACGGAAGGTTACAAAAGACAGCCCGAATAAGGCTCATACGCCACTTCTTATTGTTTAAACTGGGAAGAAGAAGTTTCATACATCGGCTATAAAAATCAGAATCCATTGGAAGAGCCAGGTTCGCTTTCAATCAAGGGAGGATCCTCTTTTCAGGCCAGGACAGGTGATATTATCTGAACAGTGCTCGAGGGTTTACGTCGCGAAAACTTAGTGTGGGATGGCCCCAGCTAAACACGGCTGGGACAGACTAGATTCAGAAGGCGAAGAAGGCAAACTGTGTAATAGCTTAGGTTGACGCTGAATTAGGGCGACAACCTTCTGTTCTAGCTTCTGCTAGAATGACAAGCTCTCTAGACCTATTGTTATCACTAACTTTCTCTTGTTACAGTTGGTATTAACGGGCGTCTGCATCATGAGCCTTGCCAGACGCCGCAATAGATACAGCTATATGGTAAGAAAAGTATGTTCGATGTCATTCATTATATCACTGCTTTATAGTGCATGCTGCATGTTATGTCTTGAATACACTGCACGAACTTTAAAAGGGAGAGCGTGCGCAGAAAGCTCCACGACCTGGTATGGTACCATTCGCTCTTGGTTGATATCCCGACCAGTCGTGCTCAACGCTTCTCTTCCACATTTATTATGCTCACAGACAAAGTGTGGAACTCTCTGCCTGCGTCTGTGTTCTCTTCCACATGTAACGCGTCTACCTTCAAAGCAAGAGTGAACAGGCATCTTCTGGGGGCGCTCGTTCCATCATATACCTTATCAATCGCATTCCATCAGGCGTGATCGAGGTCAAGAGCAGGCCCATTCATCTAAATGAAAATGGTCATCACCTATAACCACACCGCTATATCACAGTACCCGCCCGTCACCGCCTTCGAAAAATTCTACCAGCCAAAAGTCATCAATAAGGCTGACAATTTTACGCTTTTTCGCGTGACGATTTCTGCCAGTCAACTCCTACCGCAAGCCGCGTAAAAGAACTTCGTTCGAATGAAACACTTCTCAATTTTACACACACGAAGAGGGACAACCCTAATGCTCCGATGGAACGTAGGTAATTATATCAACAAATAGGCCTAGTTTCCATACTGTTCATATGTATACTGTGGTAGCGCTCATCCCGCGAGCTGTCCACTATTCTGTAAATTGTCATCGTAAACTGTACTCTAAATCAGTTAATTTAAAATCCTAACTTGAATGATAAGTTATTTGCTGCGTTGGAACAGTGCTGTTATAATGATTTGTTTTTTTTTTGGGTGGGAAATCATCAAATAACTTCTCCCGCTCTGGGTGGAGCGGGAGGGCGTGTCAGACTTTTACTGACTAAAACCCACCCGTGTTCTCTCAGTTGCCTGTGTGCCAGGGGCCGCGGTATCTCTTTCGAACAACCCGCACCCCTGGCAGACCCTGTTACAATGATTGATGGCCCTTAGATATTATTATACCCCTACCAATAGCTTCCCCTGCAATAATATTTTATAGCGTCGTTATTATATTGATATCGGTATTGTCGCATGTTAATTGAGTCATAAAGACGCTTCTGTAAACTTTGCGTGTACTATGGCAATCAATTATTGACTCTAATCGCTTCATTTCATGCTTCGGAATCTTGTTTTTGGAAGCAGCGTTAATAATGCTTTTGTATTAGCATAAGTTCTGTTTCGAGAGCTTTGGTGGCCCAGAGATAATGGCTCCAACTGTGACTTGACTGAGTTGTAGGTTTTTTTTTTTTGGATGGGAAATCATCAAATAACTTCTCCCGCTCTGGGTGGAGCAGGAGGGCGTGTCAGACTTTTACTGACTAAAACCCACCCGTGTTCCCTCAGTTGCCTGTGTGCCAGGGGCGACGGTATCTCTTTCGAACAACCCGCACCCCTGGCAGGCATCGGCCCTTGCGGACCCCACCCTTTGGTGCTGACATCTCTTTGAGGCGCGTGTGGAACACAACGCGCCGTCGACCCGGGCTTGGTCCTTACCGGACAGCGAGCTACCCATTACTCGCCGTCCGCAAGCCCGCGCCTACGGTGGCCGGGAATCAGCCTGGGATTCCCGACGCCCAGGGCTTCTCCCGCAGCGACTACGGCCGTGAGGGCGCATATACTGCCTCTCCCTCACGTGCGCCGCACTGAGTTGTAGGTCAGGTACGCGCTTTACTTTGTGTAATTTATTCGTCACCACTGCTCTCAAAACGGTGAAGGAAAACACCGTAAAGAAACCGGCATGTCCTAGAACCAAAAATTCAAAGACATGTGACATCTACCAACCCGCACTGGGCTCGCGTGGTGGATTAGGGGGCGTCCATTAATTACGTGAGTAAATTTTGGCGATTTTTCGACCCCCACCCCCGCTCTTGTGAGATGTCGTGAGATTTGGCTCAAACCTACCCCCCTCCCCATAATCTCACGTGAGATATTTCAAATACGTGGTTTTAGTGTAAAAACGTTAATCTGTGCTTATTTGCGTTAGATTTGTGCGTTGCATTTGGCTGACTTGGCGAGGCGGTGGCGGTTTAACCATCGAGGAAGTACTGTGCTACTTTGTGGCGTTCGCATGTTTCACATAATTCAACCCGGTTATCTCGTAATGTTACATTGTTTCTTTGCGGGAAAAAATATAAATTACGTGATATTTACCAAGACCCCCCCTCTCCCCCACGTGAGATTGGGTGAGATTCGACACGACCCCCTCCCACCCCTAAACGCCTCACGTAATTTATGGACGCCCCCTTACTGCCCACTCCCTCTGAGAGAGGAGGCATTGAGTCCCAGCACTGGGACCTTTAAACGGGAGATTATGCAAGTTCTGTTTTAACATCACGCTATTAATTTAGCTTCTTTAATTTTCATGCTTCTTGTACACACGGCTACACATCAAGCTATACATTTCCAGTTTACGCTGATCTCGCACTGTACGGAAACCCTTTACAATGCGGGATTAGCTTATACTGGAAATGAATAGCTTGATGTTTAGCCGTGTGTACCAATGTGTTGTGTACAACCTGTGAATTAAATTTTAAGTGAATAGAATGCATATAAAATTATTATTAGTGGCAAACGCCTCACAGAAGAACTTAAAGGGGGGTTTTTTTTGGGTGGAAAATCATCAAATAATTTCTCCCGCTCTGGTTGGAGTGGGAGGGCGTGTCAGACTTCTACTGACTAAAACTCACTCGTGTTCCCTCAGGTGCCTGTGTGCCAGGGGCCGCGGTATCTATTTCGAACAACTTAAAGGGGTGTGAGTTCGGATCTCATAATTTTTTTAGGTGCTAACAGCAGGCTTTTGCTAACCCTCTACTGTCCGTCCGGTTTCTGTCTCTCAGCAGGCTGTCTCGTGAACCGTAATAGGTAGACACCTGAACTTTTTATAGGGTGTGTATTTCTATTGCCGCTATAACAACAAATACTAAAGATAAAATAAAGTAACAAATTAAATGGGGTTCCAATCAAGAAAAATGATACCGGCCGGTTTTTTTATTTTATCTTGAAACTTTTTTTTTGTTGATTAGATGTTTTATTCCATGATGATTAAATTAATTAATAAAATAACAAATTTCCTATATCCTAACTTAACTAAAACGAATCAAATAAATAAAACAAAGCGTCGAAAAACTTATCCGCGTCGCTGTCCACTGGTAATGTACCCAAGAGACTGGCGACATGGCCATTTCAAACTGATTTAGACATTAATCATTATGTAGGTAAATATACTAACTATTATTTAAAAATCTACTATAAGATCAAAATAGGTAAGTAACCATGGTCGTCAAATATAGTTGAACGACTGAAATTTGATAAATGAACTGTTTGTTTTCTATTAATTAAATTAATTAAAATTTATTCGAAAACATCTATCGGTTTCTTAGAAAACTTCAACTTTATCCGACGACTCTGGTAAGTAATCTCTTTTGATGACGGTACACCAAGAAGCGAGTCGCTGTTGAATGAGTTAATTCGTAAATGTTTTTTTTTTGTACCAGATCAAAGTGGTTGGTGCTTGCTGCCTAGTATGTGCGCTGACCTGCGTGCTAGTCACCATCACCACCACCGTTATACACATGAACAAGTAAGTACTACACACAGATAACACAGGCCGACAAAATTAGACGAACACTCTTACCCAGAAACCTGACTATTTATTTCCGAAGTATTTCGTTGCGCTGAATCCGAATCTGGCCGCAGAATTGCTCTATCACGTCAAGATTTTAAGATATCCTAACCGGAAAGATCAAAAAACACAGTTTTTGCTCAGCCAGATTCGGATTCAGCGCATCGAAATACTTCGGAAATGTATAGTCTGATGTCTGGGTAAATAATTTGTCGGCCTGTGTAATTATAAATGCATATCCTTTGTAGGAGTTCCGTGTAGTGCCGGACCTAAAGAATAGCACCATCCTATTTCTTCCCGTGGGTGTCGTAGGAGGCGACTAAGGGACTTACTAGAGAATGGGCAGCAGCGTTCTCTATGCATTTGACCACCATACTGCGATCGCCAATCCACCTGCCAAGCGTGGCGATTATGGCAAACTCCCCCATTTTTTTCGGGGAGGCCTATGTCCAGCAGTGGACGCCTATCGGCTGCAAGACTTTGTGTTTATCACAGAGCATTACCTTCCCTTGAGAACGAACCAATAATACAACAGTAAATTCTATTCTATTCACAAGTTACAAGAGTAACTAGTAATTATAATTAATAAAAACAAACTATTAGTTACCATGGAGTAACATAATATCCTGTTAGGTCCACGGAGTGCAATACCGCCCAGAGGCTGGTTCCTTAATAAGAAATCTTAAATACAATCTAACACTAATGGTACTCGCTTTGAACGATTTGTTTATTTCTAATAACATCCTCGGGCAGTTGTTGAGTGTCGAACAAAGTTTTTATTTTTCACTTTTTATTCTGCCAGGGGTGCGGGTTGTTCGAAAGAGATACCGCGGCCCCTGGCATACAGGCAACTGAGGGAACATGGGTGGGTTTTAGGAAGCAAAACTCTGACACGCCCTCCCGCTCCACCCAGAGCGGGAGAAGTTATTTGATGATTTCACACCCAAAAAAAAAAATCGAACACTAATAGGTATATGTATCTATAATAAGTATAAGTTTATAAAGGAAAAAAGAAAGTGTAGTAGAGCTCAATGAGCATCCAAATTTTCGTCCACATCGCTGTTAGTGGGGAACTGCCTAAAAGGCTGGTAGCGTAATGCCTTAATTGACCTAAAAATAGGCCAGCCTTCTGGTCACGTGAAGAGTCGACAAACCGCTTGGCGATGTCCTAAAATACTCGATGAGCACTCGGACCCTTTATTAATTGGAGTAAGGGCAAGATGATGGAAAAAAAAATAACAGCCCCTGAATCCATCGATCAGGTTAGCTACGCCGCGGATGGGCGACCATCTTTACAAACCAAGATCCCTCCGTGCCTCGGAAAGCACCTTAAGCCGTTGGCTCCGGCAGTCATTCGTGGATCTATGACAGTCGTCCGAGGCCAGAAAGTCCGTGACAACCAGTCTTACCACCGGGTGTCGTATTACCTTGTAACTGGGTTGTGGACGTCAGATAGGCAGTCGTTACATGTAAAATTACACATTAGACTGCAAGCTGACCACAACATTGTAGGGAAAAGGCTGCACTGTTGATGATATCCAGCGGTATGGTCGGCTCAACTCATCACCATCATCATCTCCCTAACCAGGTTGGGGTCAGCTTCCAATCTAACCGGATGCAGCTAAATACCTACCAGTATTTTACAACAATAAAAAAAATAAGAAAGCGGTACTCCTGGACACGGCTCGCATTGTCAGGAGGTTCCTCTCTCTGGAGCCCTGACCGCCGGTAACTTGGACCTTGTTCCCGATACCGGTGGGCTACTATTTTCTATATTTTTAAATGTTTTTATATTAATATTTAAAAATGTAATTTATATGTGTTTTAAGTGAAATAAAAAATAATATGTATCACACGCATTTGCGGGCTGAAACGTGGTGTACTGCGCTGCCGCAGGGTTGACTTGATGTCGGCCGAGCGCCGCGCATGCGCACAGCCCGCGCGTCGCCTGCGGCGCCCCTCCCGCGGTTCCCGCATGGACGAGTCGTAGGTACGACTCGTCCATGCGGGACAAGTTACGTGCGCGTGTCGGAGCGGGCCCCGCTCCGACACGCGCACGTAACTTCTTCCTTCCGCGGCTCTCGTTTGCTCCCGCCAAAATTTGTGAAATACTTTATTCAATGTTACTTATTGTGTTGCTAAAGTCGTTATAACAAGTTGTGTGTAATAACACACAACTTGTTATAACGACGCTAAATAACGTTAAATAGTTTAATAATAATTAAACTATTTAACGTGTCTGAACTATTGTCTTTCACTAGTATTAACCGCCCGCCAATACATATATTTTTTTATATTTATCAACTAACCTAACTATTAATCTTGTTCCAGACTACAAACCCTGAAATTCTGCGAGTATACCAAGTTGACCCGGACCTGCACCTGCTTCTCAATGCCACCAGATGCACAGCACAGCGCGACTGATGATGAGGGTAAGTGAACTGTTCTTCGAAATAAAAGGATAGCTTCTGCCGAAGTAAAAAGATAGTTCGGTATGACGTAACTGAAGTTACTTCCTAGGGTAAATATGGAGAGGCAATCCTTGAGCGATCCGTGTAGTGCCGTAAAAGAATAGCACCATCCCATTTCTCCCCGTGGGTGTCGTAGAAGGCGACTAAGGCACTTACTAGAGAATGAGCAGCAGCGTTCTCTATGCATTTGACATTTTGACCACCATACTGAGATCGCCAATCCGCCTGCCAAGCGTGGCGATTATGCCAACCCCCCCCCCCCCTTTTGGGGGAGGCTTATGTCCAGCAGTGGACGTCTTTCGACTGATATGGTGATGATGAATCCTTAAGCCCTCGTGGCCCTAGCTGCAACCGGAGACGCCTTGGGCGTCGGGAGTCCATAGCGGCCTCCTGACCACCGTAGGCGCGGGCTTGCGAACGACGAGCAATGGGTAGCTCGCTGTCCGGTAAGGACCAAGTCCGGGTTGACGGCGCGTTGTGTTCCACGCGCGCCTCAAAGAGATGTCAGCACCAACTGGTGGGGTCCGCAAGGGCCGATGCCTGCCAGGGGTGCGGGTTGTTCGAAAGAGATACCGCAGCCCCTGGCACACAGGCAACTGAGGGAACACGGGTGGGTTTTAGTCAGTAAAAGTATGACACGCGCTCCTGCTCCACCCAAAGCGGGAGAAGTTATTTGATGATTTCCCACCCAAAAAAAAAATTGTGTGTTGAAGATCCAGTGAGTGAAAATCCCCGCCGCGATATTTTTCCGTCTGTACAAAGAAAGAAAGAAAAATCGTTTATTCTGCGCAAACAAACCGCATATTACCAAAAATTGGTATATAAAATGCACACATACAAAGTAGCCAAAAGCCCCGTATTCAAGTATAATTGTTTTACGATTTTAAAACTTAAAGTTTGCTATTGAAACTTCCCTGTAATATACAGGATAAAATAAAAAATACAAAGTGTTGATGGTTTTTTTGGGAGGTCAAGAACCGCTGAAACACTCTTATAAATTCTTATGTTTTCTCCAGGAGTACGCTGCGTATTCGAAGGCGTATCAGAATGCGGCGTAGTGCACGGCGCGCTGTACTGGTGCCTACGCGGCGTCTTCGCGTTGTCGGTCAGCGCGGTGCTCGTGTGCATCTTTAGCTGCATGCTCGCGTATCAACTACTCAGGTGAGACTGTTTTCTTCTGTCTCAGAACGTGACGTATCAGAAAGCGGCGTAGTACACAAGGACTATACTGGTGATTATTTGGAGGGCCTTAGCACATCTCTGTCGCAAGAATAATGATGGGCAACCGCTTAATGATTTCCGCTAAGAAACATTACCTATGCTATATTATGTCGCGATTCGAGTAGCGAAACATCATAACTGTCAATTGAATTTTAGCAATCGGAGCAAAATGTCGCTTTCAACTTTTTGACTTTGATTTTTTTGCGCGTTGGATTTTGAACCCTACATGTTGAATCGAGCATTGAAAATCCAACAGAGTGCAGTGTGTATGAGTCTCAGCGCGTCGAAAAACAGTGTTCTATTTTCAACTCTCCGCGCTAAGCAGTGCATTGAAGATCTAGTGCGGGAAAAATCCTGCCGCGTTTTTATGAACGTGGATTATTTTTTCCGTAAATCAACATCTATTTGACAACTAAAAAAGTTTCGCTTCATCAACTTTTTCACTGCCGCAGATACGTACGAAACAAGCAATCAATAAAACACAGATGCAATAACAAAATAAATATTTAATTGGAAATTATTAAGATAATTACAAAAAAACCTACTGAAACTTGATAACAAGAAACACTCACTTCTAAACAAATATTAATTTCAATTTATAATTATAAAAATAAATTACTATTAATAACGTCTTAGACTGCGGCTGAAATAGGCCTTTCCTATTGAAAAGTTTTTCGAACACCTCCAACGTCAATATTATCAAAAAATACATCATTCCAATTTTACACAAAAAAATATAGTTTTAAAAACTAAAAACACGCTTTAAAAATCAAACTAAAAAAGAAGAAAACAATTTAATTCAATTAAAAAGCGTGGGGTGCTTTTTGAGGTATTTTTATAATCAATTAATGTCAAGCACCCCACGCTTTTTAATTGAATTAAATTATTTTCTCCTTTTTTAGTTTGGTTTTTAAAGCGTGTTTTTTAGTTTCTTTAAACTACTATCTATTTTCTATTTTTTGGTTCTGCTAACTACAAAAGCGTGTGTTTTTCTTTATTTTTTCTATTTTTCTCTATTATTTTTTTAAATTATTGAATTGTCATCGGTCCTCGATAAGTTTACAAAGTTGAAATGAAATCTGACCCTTTAAAGTGGGCCAAAATCGCGCCCAAAGGAGTCGGTTACAAACATATAAACAAACAAACATACAAGTGAAGCTAATATAAAGCGTGTAAAAAGAGATGTAGAAACTGAATAATGCGATCTTAGTAACTATAGCCTGATTGAAACCGCTGTACCGCGCCGTAAGTATGGGCGCGGCGTGACGGGAGAGTAGTGCAGGCTACTGATTCGTCAGTGCAAGCCGCTGATTCGTCAGTGCAAGCCGCTGATTCGTCAGTGCAAGCCGCTGATTCGTCAGTGCAAGCCGCTCATTTGTAAGTGCACGCCGCTCATTTGTCAGTGCACGCCGCTCATTTGTCAGTGCACGCCGCTCATTTGTCAGTGCACGCCGCTCATTCGTCAGTGCAGGCCGATCATTCGTTACAGTCGGCGGTACAGCGATATCAGTGAGGCTATAGTGAACAAACGTGTCTTCATTTTCAAATTCATAGGTAAGATATATAACATCATACTTTTTTCACAAATATCTTCAGTTTATTTGGACGCTCTTCAGAGGTGCTCCTAAATACGGTCTTCGCTGCGATGTCCGACAAAGTCTGTAGCTTTCGATTAATAGACGCCAAAGCAATCTGTTGGATATGCTTCCTCGTATCCAAAATCTTAATCGAGTGCTTCAAGCCTGTTAGCATCCATTTCACTTCTACATACTCCATTACATTCGGGACCTGATACTTTAGTCTCACTTTCCTTATCTCATTTAGTCTTTGAGAGAGTACGTCTACTTGTACTTGGATTAAGTTGCTTTCCTTATCCAGTTGCACCGTCATGTCTTCCTTATTCTTGATCGTAGTCAACACTTTGTTCAAGTAACAGTTTTGCTCCATCATCGCCTTTTTGTGAATTGTCAGGTTCAAATTAGCGTCACCAGTCATCTTTTTAAGCTCGCCTAGCTGTTGAAACTTATGTTCGATCAGTTTCAGACTTTCTCCGTTCTCTATTTGAAGTTTTTCGAAGTCAACTGGTCTCAGACTCTCGCTGAGCTCGGATTTTACTTTGATCTGACCTTTTAGTTTACTGTACTGAGTATTTAAGGTACTGGTTCTCAATCGCAGCTTTCCTATCTGACTATCTGATATCTTCACCCATTCCGTCATGAATCTTATCCATATTTCAGCCGGGATTCGTTGAGCTATTTTGTCCCAGCCATCTACTAAGACCTCCTGACGGAACATTTCATTTGCCCTTTGGATATCAGTTTCTTTCAATCCCACTTCTTCCAATTTTGCTTTTAATATAGCACGTTGCTTCGCCCCTCTGTTCCTCGCCTTGTTCAGGTTATTGACCAGGACTTCCATTTCTTTGGTGACTAATTCGGCTCTTTCTAGAACGTTGATTTTTGCTCCAGCTCCGAAGATGACGGTGCCACCGCTAAGTTTGGTTTTAGATTCTGCTCTCCGAGTGGAAATTCGAGAAGGGCTCGCTAGCATCCTTGAGGGATTAGTCTGGTACCTCGAAGCGGTACCCAGCATTCTCGATGGGCTGGAAAGCGGGTCATTGAGACCGAATTTAGATGTGCCAGTTCTTATCAGACTGACTGAAGTGCCGGAAGGGATCCTGGTGGCGTATTCTAGAGCTTGATACACACCGTTCATTAACGAAGGTTCTAATCTCATAATAGCTTTTTCTAAGATTTCGTTTTCAAGGGATAGTGTTCTGACTTTTTCTTTTAGTTCAGTCACAAGCTTCACAAGTTCCTCGTCAGTAAGAACATCCATATCGGTCTCCCACCGGCTGCTGACTGACCGAGAGTTCTGACTCAGAACACAGCTCCGTCCTCCCGCGTGGATCATCGACATTTTTACGTGTCTTTAAATATTTAACAAAAAATAATTACTATAAAAGTCACAATACAACCTCTGATTGCTGTCAGTATTTGGCGTCTAAGACACCTGCCATAAGTAAGGAAGTAGAAGTTATTCATATGTGGTAACTAAGCAACGGTTGCCATGGTAAAAGATTTCGAATGACGTGTCGGTTTCAAAGTGTGTTTGGCCGATTTTATTAGGTGTTTGACCTTCTAAAGAGGTTTTATATGGAGGGCGAGCACGAACAGCTTTTCTAGGTCTCGTGACTGAAGTGATGCAACGCTCTGGTTTATGGGGTTTATTGGTTCATTTTATGGTTTTTCTGTCTCGACGTATCAAATAATTCACATTATTTTAGTCCAGTTGCGTCGTACTCGCAACCGGCGTGCGTGTATGTATGTATGAACGTAAACGACACAAGAGTTGTGAGTTTATGTATGTATGTATGTATGTATGTATTCCAGTCCAATCCAGCGACCCAATCCAGCCCAGTGCTAGACTGGATCATATCGTCTACATTCAGTGAGTCACAACAATGTGTTCACTGTTCAACGTTCAATCCAGCTCTGGATTGGCCGTTTACACTATTCCATTGTTGCTGGAATGGGCGATCAGGTATAAAAAAGTAGACTGTCATGCCTGGTTCACTTTATTCCAGTAGAGTTCCAGTCCAGCGATCGAAACCCGAGCTGGAATGCCACTGGAATTATGTGAACTGGCACTGGAATGTACCCATTCCAGTAAGCAATCCAGTCCTGTGACTGGATTGACAGTACACTTTTTCATTCCAACTCTCCTATTTCAGCGCCACTGGAATAGTGTAGACGGACAATCCAGGTCTGGATTAAATGTTAAACTGTGAACATGCATTGTCGTTTTTTGTATGACTGACTGACTGAAATAATGTAGACGATATGATCCGTAATGCACTATTATCAGAATCAGAATTATTTTGAAGGATAATCTGAGGCTAATCCATTCTTTCATATGTTCGAAAAAGTTGTTTGCCTAGCAACGTAAACAACGCAATGAATGTTGTGGTACTGTCAAAATGTAAGTGATTCTTACTGATTGTGTATTATGGTAGGAGAGCCCAAGGCTAAATAAGGATTTACTCGAGCGTCGTGGGGACCTATTGCATTGTAAAGGTTAGATGCTAAAAAGAAAAAAAAGTTTATATGATGTTATACCCTTTCACTGGTGGGGGGGGGGGGGGGGAGAGTGTTATAACCTTTCACTGGTGGGGGGTTTTCAAAAATTAAAAAAAAAACAGTCACAAATAAATACTCGAGCGCTTCAGATATTAATAGTGCATGCGGCCCACGTGTTTCTGATAACGGAAAAATATTAATCTGCCGGTTTGCATGGTGGGGGTGGCCGTACGAAGGGGAAAAAGAAGGGAAAAAAAAAATTGAGCGCGTCAGACATTGAGAGTTAAGTAAACCCTCCAGTAGCTCCTATTCAAAAGACGATTTGACCAAAAGTCATGGCCGATTTTTGAAAATGGAAAAATATATCGTGACCTTAAAATACTCGAGCGCGTCAGATTATTGTATAGACGCTTCATCTTGATGTCCTTGTCATCCCGACCCATAATCTGACAATTATGTGGAGGAATTTACTTAATCTGACGGTTTTTTTTATTCATCTTGTTTCATATATATCAAGCTATGTAATTTATCTATTAAATAAAGCGAGAAAAATAAACCTATGCAAATTATTTGATTCGAAAACTGGTCATATTAAGCATTGATAATGATAAAAACACAAAAATTGCTGAGAAGTGGTTAGAATGCATCTCTTCGACGGAATGTCAAACGAGAAAATGTAATTTAAAGTGAAAATATTTATTTTAGGGATTTACACGTGAAATTTTATGCCATCCAAATGTTTCAGTTTTAATCCTGAACAATTTTCGAATAAAAAAACAGCGCCATTCATTATAAAACCAATTAAAAATTATCAAAATACAACAGACCATTACGCGATGACGATTCACTCAAAACTAAGGTTTTCGGCTCCGCCCACTGTGACGTCATGGCCTTACTGAAGGCGCTCGGCCTACTTGCCTTGTGGCATCTCCGCTTTTTTCATTACTCTGTGTACTATGGGGACGCGGACGGTGCGAGAGAGTGAGAGAAAGAGTAAGAGATAGAGAAAGAGTGAGAAGGGCTGAGAGGCGCGAAGTGGGAAATACATAGTTCTCAGTGACTGCATGTCGCCACATGCATTGACTATTATAGCTACTTCGGCTTGTGCAAATCGGCAGATCATGTTATTACAGTGATTCATGACTATTGCCTTCAAATTAAAAAAAATAATTAACTGCGCTCGAGAATGTACAGGTGATTTTTTTTTGCAACTTTGTGACTCTCTCATTGTCTTATGTCGCGCTCAAATTGTCAGATTATTGAAATGCACACTTTTCTGCATGTAATTAACTTACCTTACTTTAATCTGACGCGCTCGAGTTTTTCTAACGATCGATTATTTTTTACTAATCTGATCGGCAGCCCTAGACGTTCGACCCTATAAAAGGGCTCAGGTATGGTGGGAGTACGTCACAAGGTACAAGGTTGCCCCCCTTATGTTATTCTGCGGCGCTCGAGTAAATCCCAAAATGCCCGCAATTGCCCCTCTGGATTGACTCGCTGGATTTCTGGACTGGAATACTATGAATCGGGCTTCAATCCAGTCTCCAGACTGGAATTCCAGTGCTACCAGTGCCGGTTGACATTATTCCAGTGACATTTTAGCGCTGGTCGTTGCACTGGATTAATTCGAATCGGCACTGGAAGGCAATAAAGATATTTTACTGAATATAAGAACTCGAAAATTGAGTTTGGCGTGCTCCTTTGTTGAGCAGAGTACGATTAAGACTACTTAATCGTACTCTGCTCAACAAAGGAAAACCATTTTTTTTTTCAAAATACTTCTAAGCTTAGTAGCGTTTTCACTGGGATTAAACGAAATAAAAATGTAACAGTTAAATCAATAAGAATTTATTAACAAAAAAGAAAAATACTAAAATTAGCTCTACATAAAATTAAAATAATAACATTAAGATTAAACATTCTTATGACAAAAGTATAGAGGAATAAACACAATAATATTAAGATTAAACATTCTTATGAGAAAAGTATAGAAAAATAAACTAGTTAGCCACTCTTAAACAAAATACTTGACAAACACAATTAATGATAATAAAGTAAACTAAACACAATTAATGGAAATATATGAATCAGCGACTTTAGCCACTTAACAGTCATGATTATTAAATATAGCAAACGCACAAAATATCCCAAAAAATCATCTAATTCTAGAATGCTTACTAAAGGGTCAGTTCAAACCCGAGACGCGAACCGACGTGACGCTGCGCGCACTTTTTAAGATCACGATACAAAATAGATCTTATTTACTTCGCGATAAGGTATACGGGCTGCACAACACGGTGCATATCAGCGTTCTTCGACACGGTTTCGCGCTTGTTGTAAAATTATACCTTTTCGTGTTGCGAATAAGATAGATATTCTGGTGCTATCTTAAAAAGTGCGCGCAAAGAATTGACCCTAACCCAACGATTGCGTAGCGGCATCCCTTTCTTTCACTTCACATTACATCACGCCAGTTGTCCACGAAATGGTTCGGCAGAAGCGTATCTAATTGTACACCCACATTTCGCCACCTATTTTTAAGTCCTATGATATGCGAGCCTGTTGTCACCTACCAGGCATAAAGCCAGGCTCCAGGCTACTACCGATATATTCCTGATGGAAAAAACAGTACCTCACGTGCTCAGTAGTAACGCTTGCGACCTCTACACCAATGGCAGTCACTTGTGTTACAACAAGCCCCATTGGCAAATCGTCTTCGTTTTCAAGTCAGTTGCGAGGCAACAAGCCGCATGTTTAGTAAGAATTCTTCCGTGCAATCACTTCAGTTACTCTTAAGGGTAACTCACATACATCTGAGGCATTCGGTGGCTCTCTCTTGCTTTTCAATTTCTTCTTACTTAATAATATCTTAGTCAGGTTTACACTCTGCCTCTTAATACCAGTTAATGCGCATAGTTTTATACTAAGTCTCGTCTCTAACCGTTTAATTGAGCTATTCAATTGATTCATTTCCATTTTCATCCTTACATAATCTTGCACATCTGGAACGAAGTAAGCCCTCTTCCGTTTCTGAATCCAATTTAAGCGTTGTTCTAAAATGATTGATTCTAGTTCTAGCGCAGTTTTTTCAGCATCTAACTTCATAGTCTGGCTTTGCCTTTGTTGTATCAGTTTTTGTAAATTTTTCAGATAGTTCGTTGAAGTCATCAAATCATACTTGTGCATAGTTAAACTCAAGTTAGCAGCGCCGGTGGTTGCTTTTAGTCCGATCATGTCTTCATTTTTGCGTTCAATAATTGCCTGTGCTTTTTTTATTTCTATAATTTTTACTTCTATGTCTAAGGGTACCAGGCGTGATACCAACTCTTTTTTGCGTCTAATATCTTCTCTATATTTACTGTGCTGAACGTTTGCAGTGCTCATTTTTATCCGCAACTTGTCTAATTTTCTGTCAATTGCTTTGCCTTGTTCTGTCATGAATCTGATCCATATCTCGGCGGGAATTCGTTTAGTCATCGGGTTTATACCTTCAATGACCACCTGTTGTTTGAATTCCAGAGTCCACTTTTCAATGTCAATGGTCCGAAGATTAATCTCTTCTACCTGAGCATTTAGGTAAGCCTTTTGCTTCGTTGCAATGTTACTACATTTCTTTATTTCTTTCCCTTGGTTTTCCATTACAGAGTATAAAAGCTCTAGCCTTTCTTCGATATTGATCTTTGGCCCTGTCCCGCCCATGAGGGACCTCGAAATTTTGACTGACGACGGCTTGAGCGCAGGTTCTAATTTTCGATTAAATATTCTCGACTGGCTCTTTATATATGTGGAGCTATACGCGGAGTCGCTTAGGGTGAACCTCGACCGACTTTTACCGTCCATATTGATTGCATATTGTGATAGTTTCTTAGCATATTCTAAAGCTGAGTACGCACCGGTCATTAGGGATGGTTGGAGTCTCATGATACTTGCCTCTAAGACTTCGTTTTCTAAGCGAAGAATTCTGACTTGTTTTTTGAGGTTTTCCACAAATCTTATTAAATCAGCATTGGATATGATCTCGATCGAGTAAACGCTAATAGTATCTGGTTCTAAGCCTAATCCGTAGACCATATTTATGAGATACTTGTAGAGTTTTATCTTTAGGAGTATGTTTATTCTTTGTTTTGCACAGAATTTGAAAGAACTTCTATCAGAATAACCTTAACCGTTCTATGACATTTTTTTTTCTTTTAGGTTCGAATAAAGAACTATTTTACATGCTTGAAAAAGGAGGTCTTCTTAAATTTCTATCATAACATGGTCCAACTTGATGAGTGCCATGGAATTAGTATGTACTATATGAATAATTTAATAAGGCCCATTGTGAGCGACCACGTTTCAGTGCCATAGGTCTTCACTGGCACCACGCACTGGTCAAAGTTCTGGTTCTGGAGTGGCGACCGCGTACTGGAAGACGTAGAGTTGGAAGGCCTCCCGAAAGGTGGACCGATGACGTTGATGAGCGCAGAACCGGTTGAAGTGGCGGAGCTTGGGCGACGTTTATGTCCAGCAGAGGACGTCTGTCGCCTGAAATGAGGATAATACGAATCACACACGAGACGATACGACGGTTAACAGTTATCTGCCCCCCTTCCACAGCAACCCAAAAGCAACTTTATTTCAAAGAGAATAAACATTACTATTATAGAAAATTATGTATCTTTTTATTAAAAAAAAAAAAAACATTGCTACATCACATACATATGCTAGAAATAATCTTAATAACTAAAGGACTAATATACATAGCATTGATTACAATACCTTGAAATTCTATTTACTAAACTAAACGAAAACGAACACAGACCAATGCAAAAAAAAAACGACAAACGAAACCGAAAGAATGTTCAGACCCAAAAATAAAAATTGAATTGAAAAAATTGTTGTCTGTAAAGTCGGTTTACTGACGATAGTTGAACGTGACGTCATAAGAAAATACTGATGGAATGGTTGCATTTTTCAAAATAAAATTTTAATTTGACACCACATTCACTTTTCACTGCACTTCATACTTGACGAAAACATGTAAATGTATTATTGTATAGCAGCTGTCCACTTGGACGCATCGCTCACTCAAGTAGGAGAGAGACAGTGTCGAACGCTGCCGAACGCGGAGGCCAATTGTGCCTCTTTTTAGCTCGTTCCGCGCTCTCGCTTGCACTTCAAGCCTTAAATGGAACGCCTCAGAGCAAGGTAACGCCGTATGAGTCATGTTTTTTCGTGCGTGCAGCCGGCTCCATCGAATTATAAGACGTTGTCACATCAAAAAAACTTGGCAGAGATAGCGCGCATCGTCCTTATGAAGCCGTATACGAAATTTTGTCGATTTACTCTATTTTACAGACACATTTTTACAGTTAAAATTACTGTATTTCCATAAGATTTAATGCGAAATCGGAAAATTTTCGTATACGGCCTCTTAAAGCTTTG